>OX411786.1:10309586-11745426 GCA_948252455.1 Acleris cristana | reverse complement strand
TCTCCTGTTGATTTATGCGGTGGGTGGTCTATTGCATAATCATTAGTTTCTTGTGTAGGTCCATGCGGAAGGTGCTCCTGTGGGCTAACCCAAGGATCTCCTGTTGATTTATGCGACGGGTGCTCTGCTGTATAATCGTTAGGCACTTGTGTAGGTTCATGCGGAAAGTGCTGCTCTGGGCTGGTCCAAGGGTCTTCTGTTGATTTATGCGATGGGTGCTCTCCTGGGTTATCTGTTGGATACTCTGTAGGGGAATCTCTAGGGTCTTTTGTTGCTGCATAAGATGTGTGTTCTGCCGCGTAATCCCCAAGATTTTTTGTTGTTTTGTGCGGTAGGTGCTCCGATGGTTTATCCCAAGGGACTCTTGTTTGTTTATGCGGTGGGGGCTCTGCTGGGTTATCCCGAGGGTCTCTTGTTGGTTTATGTTTTGGATAGTCTAGCGAGTAATCCCTGGGATATTGTGTTGTTTTATGCGGTGGGTGCTCGGCCGGGTTATCCCAAGGGTCTCTTTTTGGTGTGTGTTTTGGATGCCCTGCCCAGTAGTCCTTTGGATTTCTGTTGTTTTATACGGTGCTTCCGGGTTATCCCAACGGTCACTGGTTGGTTTATGCGGTGGGTGCTCCGTAGGGTAATCCTCGACATTATCGAGGTCATTGGACGGTTTGGTAGTATAACGAGGGGTAGAGTGTTGAGGTTTACTATGTTTCCTTTTTTTCATTTTGGCTTTTTTACAACATAGGTTCGTTAGTTCTATGAAGTTATAGTAAGCTAGTCTTGCTGGGAAATATGATTTCATCATGTTATTCATCGAACGTAAATCCCTCATTATATTGCTATAGAGTATTTCTTCATTTGGTTTTTTTTTATATTTGTTTTTCCTCGGTTTTCTTTTACCTGTAAAAAGTTTTTGATTAAACAATATTCATTAAATGCTTTTGACGGATTTGCTACCTTTCCACTACCGTTTTTCATTACATAACTATAATACTCAAAATAAAATCAGAAAACTCAATACCAAAAAAGAATCGCATTAGTTTTTTGCAAACAATAAGTAAGGTAACGACATTTCACACAATCAGGCTAATTTTTTTACCACCGGTGGTGTACCTATATTAGTGACAGGTTCCAAGACTTGCAAGCCCATCGCCTAGCTATACAATAATTCTGTAGCTCTAACCCCACTCTGGGAATGAAGGCGTGAGTGTATGTATGTAATGTATGAAATAAGTAAGGTACTTAATAAATTAGTTAGTTATTCATTTTTTTTATCAATTCACTCACGTTGCTCGTGGTTCAATTCTATTAACCGTCGCTCGCTTGTTCTGGATTCAATAGCAGGGGTGTTATTCTCTTAAAAATGGCGTCGAACGAGTGAACGAGTGAACGCGGCGCAGCTTACATAAACCGGTGAGCTTAAGTACCTAGTCCCGTCAGAGCGTACAAAACACATTTTAGCGCGAGCATTCTCAATTAGCCAGCCTTTTTACGTTGGATCGTTCGACCGAAACCCTGCTGCCCGTATTGAGAATGCACGCGGTACTGAGCACGCGTTGAGACGCGCGGTACAGTCAGTCAGTCAGTAAAAGTTATCTTTCTCAACCAGTGTAAGCGCAGGTCATTTGAAATTGGTAACTTGTTCCGTACCCTTAACCATGAATTACAAATAGTTACAATTACCGTTTTTAATGCTCTATAATAATAAATAATAAATAAGTTGGTAAAATACAATGATATTAAGTTGGTAAATACTTTATTTTTATTTTATTTAAACTGTTTCATTCTTTATTATTATCTTCATAGTATTTATTCGAAATTACGGGTAGGTACCATTAAATTACGCAAGTAAGGTAAGTATGAATAAATATGTATAATTCAGGGGAAAAAATCGTTTAATTTGTAGCATTTACATCTACGTATAGGTAAGTACTTGTAAAAGGACCACTTGAAACAAAATGTTTGTGAGTAGGTAGTACCTATGTAATTTTACGATGTTATTTTAATTTGATTCGTAATTTTTAATTTGTATTGTACTATTTTGATGGGACATAATAAAAATTTACGATGTTTAATTAATTTATGAATAGTAATGTGGCACCTGCTTACCGCACATACTGTCTTCTATAATATATCTATATCAACAGCCGCATGTGTGGCATCACATGAGAGCGGCTCGACTTGGCTGTTTTATTTTGTTGTGTTGGTAAGTCAGGGAAAGGATTATAAAAAAAAAACATCTTTGCGACCAACACGCGCCAATCTCAGAGGGAAGCCAAGGGGGGGAAGGCTTAAGTTGTAGAAGTTTCTACGAGTATGGGTTAGTAGCAGTCTTAGGGTCATACTAATAAACTAATCTCGGTTGAGTTGCCCGTCTCGAGACAACTACGTCAAAGTGAACGTCAAGCCATAAGAAACTGTAATTTCTGACGGGAACACCCTAAAATCTCGAATTATTTAATTCCGAATTTGAAAAAACCGAATTTCATAATTCCGAATTTTTATAATACCGAAAAAATATAAGGCCGAATATCAAAATCTAGAATTTTATATTACCGAATATTAAAATCACGAAAACGTTTTTCCGAATATTATATTTACGAATGTTGACAATTCCGAATTTTCTTTGTACGAAAATTATAATTCCGAAAATTCACAAACCAGATCGATAATGAAAATTTTGGAACTAACCACTTGAATTTGAATTGAAGTCTTCTACTTGAAACAAAAATAAGGTGTGATGACGAGCACATAACTAAACTAGGTCATCTTACCTTGATAGGTTAGGTTAGGTTAGAGTTGCATCAAGGCGCGAAGCGCCTCAGCTACGAGGAACAGGAGCTCCGCGAAGCGGAGCTCCGTCGACTTTGTCGGACATTTCTTACAGTTTTTGAGCCTTAAGCATGTTAAACATACAATATTTTATCAGGCGCTCATTTGAAATAAAAATCTTAGAGAATTTGGGGTGCTACAATTTCGGAATAATGAATATTCGGAATTCGGAATAGGAATAATCGGAATTGTAATATTCGGAAAAATATTTTTCGTGATTTTAATAATTCGGAAATGTAAACATTCGGAATTTGAAAAAATCGGGATTCTGATACTTCGTGAAACTAAAATTCGAAATAGTGATGATTCGGAAATTTCAAAATCGGAATTCTGAAATTCGTGCTTATCAAATTCGGAAAAGAATATTTCGAGATTATGTAGTGTACCCTTTCTGACCCATCTTGAGACGAACATTACAGTTGAGATCAGTTTATTAATACGGCCCTTAGTATTGTAGTCTTGAGAGTGAAAATTTTTATGGGTTAAAAATCCTACTTAGCACCGGGTGGCCTGCAAGTTTGATAGGTCCATGCCTTAAAAATAGTACTTTACTGCAGAGACCGGGAAATAGGCTGTTGCGGGACGAGTATGAGTTAGCGTGGCCATCGAGGCCGCGCTATATGCGAGTCCAGCAACCGCCCTTCCCGGCTGAGGCTTGTATAGTGCTTTTCTCCAACAATGCGAGGAAATATAACACAATTTGTTAATAATATTAAACACAGTCCCAAAATTTCCTTGCAAAAAAGAAACATTGTTACCATCATCGTCATTATTACTCACAAACTGAAATAAAGCATTAAATAAAATCACAAATTTAAACGTTATAAATTCAATTGGAAAAAAAAATACTTTAAATTATAACATTTATTACGCGTTTGTGCTAGGCATTTCGGCAATTTATTTTGTTTATGACCGCAATTTCTTTAAAAAAAGTCAAATTATTTGATACACTTTTAAATACGCTGTAAACGCTGTTTGAAAAGGTAAGTATACCCTTTTAGTCCATGACATTTAAAAAGTAAAATAAACATGGAATAATTTTGATTACGTGTACGAGTGTTTGACTGTTTGGAGTTAGTTATCTTAGTGCAAACATGGTTTTAAAAAGTAAAACACCGGGTACGTAATGAAATTTCATACATTTTCACGGGCGGCGCGGCCGTTGGTAAATAATTTTATTTTTATTTTGCCTTGGCCTGGAACTCAGAACTTCGCGGGCTGATTTTACAATAGTAAGGTTAACATTTCCGAGCATGTGGGACAAAAATAAATTATTAAAAAAACCCGACTGCAATAAAAAATATCAACAGAAGAGCGAAAAACCAGTTGAGCAGTGCTAGCGTTGCTGTCTCTTAGAGTGGGAGTAAGACAACCAGTGAAATAATGAGCATAAAGGCATTCCATCGTCGTCTTCAGCGTTGGCAGGCAACACGTTTACAGTCTTGGGGCCATAATAACTGATCTTGTCCAAGATGCCCATCTCAAGATACCTCAAAGTAAATTTCATGTCATGGAAATTTTCATTTATTCGGCGCACATCTCAGCCAAGATCCGTTTATGATTACGACCTAGGGGCAAATCCGAAAATCCTACGGGATTGCAGACTTAAGATTATAAATGTTTACAGGTCTCAGAGCCCACTTAGCATCAGGCAGCATGTGTGCTCGTCTGCCTTCAAGCCATATAACCTACCTGGATTTAAACTCCATTTTGTACTTTTACTTGTTTATTCATTTCGGGAGAGCATTTCAACAAAAGCACACATATTTTAACTGTAACTACCTATTTATTTTGACATGTACGAGTATAAATGCCTGTAGAATAATAATAATATTGATATTGGTTAGCTACGGGATAATCCGGTGTATAACATAGGTTGTTGATATGAATCATCTCCACCAGAAAAATAACCCGAGTCTTAAAGATTTTTATTTAAGAAAATAACACCGAGTAGACATGTTAAAAACCTGAAATTTGATATTTACAGTCCAGGTATCCTTATATACTCCTTGGGCCGCTAAGGCTTCAGCCCCTTCGGCCTCAGCCCCTTCGGCCTAATTTTTCTTTTTAGTTTTCTTTTTGGTCAGCCAACAACTATAGCTATGTAGGTATCCTTATCTTTTTTTCGTCTGGTCGTTTTAATTCCTCTGTTAAATTGGTCTTTTGTAGTTGGAAGATCTAGCTGGGTATCTTTAGGGGCTTCTATTGGTTTAGGTGTAGGTTGCTCTCCAGGGTCCGGCCGTGCTACTGTAATGGTAGCGTAGGGATTTTTGGTCCTTGTTGATTTTGTTTTTATTTTTTTTGTTTTTGTATGCTCTTTTGGACGGTTGGTACTGCTAGGTTCTAATTCCAATTCAAAATCATGAGTGGCCTTTGTTGGCTCATCCATGTCATCCGTGAATGATTCTGCCTGTGCTATTTCAGTTTCTGATGTTGGGTTTTGCGGTGGGTGCTCGGTCTGGTAAGAAGAGTCTATTGTGCCCGGTAATGTTCCCGTGATCACGGTTTCTTCTAGGTCTAATGTCGGCTTATGTGTTGGGTACTCATAAGGTCCTTCATCTTCCGGCAACGCCACAGGGTCTTCTGTCAACTCATCGTGATCCCTAGGGTCTTTTGATGATTTATGCGATGGGTTGTTATCCGGGTAATCCCTTGGGTCTCTCGTTGATATATGCGGTGGGTCCGTTTCGTCCCATGGTTCCGTATAATCCCAAGGGTTTTCCGATTCTGGATGGTCATCCGGGAAATCCCTTGGGTCGCTCGTTGGTTGATGTGATGTGTTCTCTGCCGAATTATCCGAGGGGTCTCTTGTAGGTTTATCCGGTAGGTGGTTATCCTGGTAATCCCTTGGGTCTCGTGTTGATTTATACGGTGGGTGCTCATAAGAGCCTTCTTCTTCCGGGAACGCCGCAGGGTCTTCTGTCAATTCATCCGGGTACCCTGCAGTGTGATCCCTAGGGTCCTTTGATGATTTATGCGATGGGTTGTTATCCGGGTAATCCCTTGGGTCTCTCGTTGATATATGCGGTGGGTCCGTTTCCTCCCATGCATACGGTTCCGTGACATCCCAAGGGTTTTCCGATTCTGGATGGTGATCCGGGTAATCCCTTGGGTCTCTCGTTGGTGGGTTATCTGCCGCGTGATCCCGAGGGTCACTTGTAGGTTTATGCGGTTTGTGGTCATCCGGGAAATCCCTTGGGTCTTTCGTTGGTTTATCTGGTGGGTTATCTGCCGAGTTATCCTGAGGGTCACTTGTAGGTTTATGCGGTTTGTGGTCATCCGGGAAATCCCTTGGGTCTCTCGTTGGTTGATGTGGTGTGTTCTCTAACGAGTTATCCCGAGGGTCTCTTGTAGGTTTAAGCGGTTTGTAGTCATCCGGGAAATCTAATGAGTTTCTCGTTGTTTGATGTGGTGGGTTCTCTGCCGAGTTATCCCAAGGGTTGGTTGTAGGTTTATGCGGTGGGTGGTCATCCATATCAAAATCCTTGTCCGGTTCGGTAGTATGATGAGGTTTTCGACTTGGGTGTGAAGGCGTAGTATGTTTTGGTCTTTTCGATTTCGTTTTTTTACAACATGGACTCGTTAGTTCTTTAAAGTTTTCGTAAGCCAGGCTTGATGGGTGAAATGACTTCAACATGCGATTCATGGAACGTAATTCTTTCATAATTCTACTATAAAGCGCTTCTTCTTTAGATTTGTTTTTACCCTTTTTTTTTTTGTTCTTACTTGGCTTTTTTCGACCTGTAAAAAAGCTAAAATTAAAACGTCATGTTTGCTAAATGCTTTTGAGTTACCATTACCTGGGAGCGGTGGGAGAATTACATTCTAGTGTTATTATAAGTATTTCTGTATTGTATGCACCGTCTGCATTTGTAAACACGGGAAACTACCTATAATTGGCACTGCTCGACAAACACTGGTGCCGCTGGTGCGAAATAGGTTAAAGATCGTTTTTCAGAAATGTTAACTTTACTGTTACAAATTACACGGGAAGTCCCTCTTTCCACGCAAAAGGAAACGCAAAATAAGGGAGGGGCGGACAGGGTGTTTTATTTGCGTTCAACGTTAATTAACTAAATGTCTCAAAAATAATCCGTTTTATAAATCTTAAATATGTGTTAATCCTATTCAAATTAAAAGTATTCAATCTATATCACGTGACAGGTTTTATTTGTTTTTGTTTAATTACTTACAAATTACAAATTTCTAAAGACGAGGCTTTGCTCGGTCTACTAAATACTTACATTATTTCAGTTCAATAGCTTTAGCCATTTCAGAGAAAAAGGTTCTCGACAGACAGACGGACAGACAGACGGACAGACAGATAGATGGGCAGGCGTTTGGACAGCAAATTCGTGTTAAAAGGGTTCTGATATATTTGGTAGGAGCCCATAAAAAGAGAAGTACAAAATTAACTTTGCCTTGTAGGTAGGTACGTCAGACGAATGAATTCAACCCTTCTAAACAGGATTATATGACGTTATTAAATTAAAAAGTTTCTCAAGTCTAAATCAAGGCAGATTGAATAACTGGGTATGCTTTAATTAGTCAAAAAATTGCATAATTTCAACTACTTAACTACACACATGAAATAATAAACGTCCAGCATAAAAACAAAATGTATATTTTCTGTTCCATTACAGTCAAATGATATAGCACTCATTCATCATACTATTAATATATTATTCATATCTAATATCGAATAATTTCATTTGATAACATACATTAAGTATAATTATCAACAAAAAAAAAAATTTGCAATAAAGATCACGCGATTTAATAATCATTTTGCCTATTTTGTATGAAACTAATTATAACGATATTAATATTTTATTAGCCAAATTGCTAAAATAATCTCACCTTAATAAGTAAGGTTAGGTAGAGTTGCGTCTAGGCGCGAAGCGCCTCTTCTTAGCGGAATAGGAGCTCCGCGCGGCGGAGCTCCGTCGACTTTGTCGAACTATTCTTTTACATATATTTTAAGCATTATGCCCTCCGTGCTTATAACAAATGTGCATTATGCATATTAAATATATATAACGTGACTATTATACCATTTGTTCATAATGCAATTACACATTATGGCTACTAATGATTAGGTATCAAGAAATTATGCGTTTTGAATTTAGGGAATGCAATTTAACCGGTTATTAAACGTTTTTGTATGAAAATAACCGGTTAAAACCGGCTATAACCGGTTATTTGCATTCCCTAGTTTTGATGTTATGCATTTTACTAGTATATCATTTGATTAGTATACTAATCGAAATTATGCAATACATTTTATACAAAATGAAAATGAGGACATTTGTGTTTATGCAAATCATTACACACCCTGTACTGTATAGATATAGAAACGTACTGTATAGAAGTGTAAATTTAATTTACACTTACTAATTTACTAAATTACCTAAAATTACACACCCAAATCGCAGGTTATCTCGCTGAAAATAAACGAATACGTTTGCAAATATATTGTATTGTTTACGCTATATATTTACCATCGATTAAAGTCCCTATTATTACAAGCAGGATGAGCAACCGGTATATATGCATAGTTGGCGTTCCTTCTGCGGCATCCAACCGACTTTTGTATTTATGAGTTAATGTTAAAGGTAGTTAATTGGACAACTTGCAATCTACTGATTATTCATAGTTGGTAAACTTAACGCGTAATTAATGAAAATTAATTACACGCGATATGTTTTGACAAGGTAATTAAGTACCGATCCTGACTTTTAGATAAAAGCCATAAAATCCATACAGAGAAAATAGGTGGATACACGTTAATAGATATATAAAATATTTACTTAATTCTTCACACGATAAGAAATATGCAGTTTTTAAAATTGCCTTTTTTTGAATAATGAAAATACGGTAAAATGGATCACAAAAAGTGATATTAAAATTAAAATCGGCCAGTAAATACGGATAACACGAGCATTTTAAACTGCTAATTAGACATCGATGGACTAGACAGAGAGATCCAACTACTAATTAACTTTTGTTTATAATGTGTAGTAATTAATTAATAAAAAAACGGTAAATGTAAATAAGAGGACAAGATGGGTTGGAGCAGGAGCAACTTGGACAGGTTAGGTCAGAAGAATAAGACAGGAGAAAAAGCAAAGCTGGTACCTCAAGCTGCCCCTCATCTTTTTCAGTTCCCTCCCGTTTCATCTCATTGCTCCATTATTTTACCTTCACCCTTTTAGTATAAAATTAATGTTATTAAAAAAAAAAAACGTCCCTCTGTTCGTCTGTCCGCGGTTTACCTCAGAGAGTCTTGGAATTATAAATCTGTTATTTGACACAATTACAACATTTAAATTACATCAACAAAGTTTTTTTTCGGGTACACATATAAAGCAAAGATAAAAATATTTATTTTACATTATAACATCAAATAAAGTATCATTATATAAATTAATAAGAAACATTTCGTACGGTCACGGACTTTATTTAATGAATCACTATAGTCGCATAAAACTAACGATTAATTCCTAAGTAATTTCAATTTATCACTTGACGCTGTTATTATGACAAGGTTCTATGATGGATCAACATTTAAAGTTGTTACGGACGGTAGGCAGGGAACTAAAATGATGCTACTCAAAATACTAATAACGGACGTTTAATCTATATCTTATCCTAAATAATAATCTAACACGTATGAAATACACGGAATTAAAGACAATTTTAACTAAATCTAATTATAATCTAACTTATATCGAAGTATGAGGGCGCCAGGAGAGGTTTCGTTCGATGTTCGACGGGGTACTCTGCCTAGCCCTTCGCCTATGGCCTAGCTCGGTCGTATTACTCTTATTCCTCGTTTAAAAAGGGCGATGCGGCAAGCCCTTTGTTATTCTCCACACTCACACATAACGCTTAGTAACAACTGTGATTAGCACTGCCACTACTCGTATGTCCAGATAAGAAATTTCGATTATTTCCTTAATTTCGGTATGGTCAAATTTCTAATATTATTTTCACGGTACCAGTGCAGAACGTGTGTGCTTCTCAATGTATTTCGCCGAAGTGCCCCATTTTTAAGAGAAGACCCACCTTCTAACAAATAATACCCAAACTGCTGCACTCAGAGACGTCGAGTTCGGCTGACTATCGCTATCACCCTTGCACCCGCAATTGACAGTAGGTGTTATCAGCTCTGTCACTCGTGTTTCATACAATAACGGAGATGGTTGAACTACATTAAGAAAATAGAAGCACTGTACCTACTCGTAAAACGAAAAGTCGTAACAAAATGGTAGCAAGTGGTATGTAATTTTACGATGTTTATTTAATTTGTGAAAAGTTTTGTGTTTAGTGATGGCAAGACCTACCGTCAGGCAGCAGTGTTTGCATTGTTGTTTTCCGGGGTGGATAAGATAACCGGTGAAATTGCTAGCTTAGAGGCATTCCATCTTAGTCCTCAGTAGTTATAGTTAGCAATGCAATTGTGGTCTTAGGATTGCAGTTCTAATATTGTAGTATTGAGAATGTAAATGTGTATGGGTCACAATCCTACTTACAATCAGGGGGGTTATTATGACATAGCAATGCAGTTTAATTTACGGCGAGCGTAAAAGACAAAGCTATAGCAGTTATATAGTTCTGTCCTTTTCTCGCAGCGTAAACTGGACTGCATATCTATGTTAAATAACCCCTCAGGTGGCATGTGTGCCTGTTTGCCAGCTCCATGCCATAAAAAAAGAAATATATCTGAATCATTTTATTGTAAACTAGCTATGCTGGCGACTTCGTCCGCGTGGAAATTGCAACAACATTCATCATTCTCCTGCCCTTATCCCAACTTATTTGGGGCCGGCGCAACATGTATCTTTCTTTTATACTTCTCTATTAGTCATCATCTCGGTAGTCACTCCCTATCTAGCCATATCATCTTTCACACAGTCCATCCATTGTTTCTTCGGTCTTCCTCTACTTGTATAGCCATCCACATTCATACTCAAAACTTTCCTGACGATATTTTCCTCGTTCCTTCCTCGCCCGCGTGGAAATTTCAACAACATTATGGTGTCTAAACCTCCCAGGATTTCTTTGAGTACCCCTCGGTATATCTTTTAGTGATCTGCTATTAGTTGAAGCGTTTTTTACAACGACTCGTGTGCGCCTAAAGGCGGAGAATTCACGATTTTTCATCCACTACCGTATTTATTTACAAAGGTATCAGCAGGGATCAATACCGGTATTTATTAAAATTGAAACATCTTCCTTAATTTGCATTATTTCCTTGATATTTACACTATTCTATTATATAAATTAATTGAAGAGTAAAAATATTCAATAAAAAGAGAGATACCAAAATTGAGTAGGTACCGGTATTTTTGTACGAAAATAATACCGGTATACGATCCCTGGGTATCAGTAAGGTTTTAATGTTTTTTGAAATACTGGCATACATTCTTTTGATGGCTATGAACCTTTATGCCTTATGATTATGACAGTTTGTGTATGATTTAAAAAAAACGCTTCAAGCGTTTTTTACAACGACTCGTGTGCGCCTAAAGGCGGAGAATTCACGATTTTTCATACTATTCTATTATATAAATTAATTGAAGAGCAAAAATATTCAATAAAAAGAGAGATACCAAAATTGAGTAGGTACCGGTATTTTTGTACGAAAATAATATCGGTATACGATCCCTGGGTATCAGTAAGGTTTTAATGTTTTTGAAATACTGCATACATTCTTTTGATGGCTATGAACCTTTATGCCTTATGATTATGACAGTTTGTGTATGATTTTTACAGTTCTTATAACATTTTTTTTGGGATTTCGTCGTAAGGGCCTATCCTAAGCGATGGCTAAGATTACAAATATTATAGGTCCCAGAGCCTACTTACTATCAGTTGGCACGCGTGCTCCTTTCCCCTAATGCTTTAAAAACCTAGAAAGCTATATTTAAACTCCATATTGTATTTTTTTCTGGTTTATTCATTTAAGGAAGGCGTTACAACGAAGGCACATATTATAACTATAACTTTTGTGGCATGCATTCATGCATGAAGAATATATATAAAAATAATGTTCTTTTTGGTCAATTATGGGATAATCCGGTATTATAGTTATCTGAATCCAGACCGTCGGGTTTGGCGTAGTATAATCTCCTGGGTAATCCCTAGAGTCTTCCGTTGGTCTATTCGAAGGCTGCCCCGCTTGGTTATCCCAAGGGTCTCCTGTTGATTTATGCGGTGGGTGGTCTATTGCATAATCATTAGTTTCTTGTGTAGGTCCATGCGGAAGGTGCTGCTGTGGGCTAACCCAAGGATCTCCTGTTGATTTATGCGATGGGTGCTCTGCTGTATAATCGTTAGGCACTTGTGTAGGTTCATGCGGAAAGTGCTGCTCTGGGCTGGTCCAAGGATCTCCTGTTGATTTATGCGACGGGTGCTCTGCTGTATAATCGTTAGGCACTTGTGTAGGTTCATGCGGAAAGTGCTGCTCTGGGCTGGTCCAAGGATCTCCTGTTGATTTATGCGACGGGTGCTCTGCTGTATAATCGTTAGGCACTTGTGTAGGTTCATGCGGAAAGTGCTGCTCTGGGCTGGTCCAAGGGTCTTCTGTTGATTTATGCGATGGGTGCTCTCCTGGGTTATCTGTTGGATACTCTGTAGGGGAATCTCTAGGGTCTTTTGTTGCTGCATAAGATGTGTGTTCTGCCGCGTAATCCCCAAGATTTTTTGTTGTTTTGTGCGGTAGGTGCTCCGACGGTTTATCCCAAGGGACTCTTGTTTGTTTATGCGGTGGGGGCTCTGCTGGGTTATCCCGAGGGTCTCTTGTTGGTTTATGTTTTGGATAGTCTAGCGAGTAATCCCTGGGATATTGTGTTGTTTTATGCGGTGGGTGCTCGGCCGGGTTATCCCAAGGGTCTCTTTTTGGTGTGTGTTTTGGATGCCCTGCCGAGTAGTCCTTTGGATTTCTTGTTGTTTTATACGGTGGGTACTGTTCCGGGTTATCCCAACGGTCACTGGTTGGTTTATGCGGTGGGTGCTCCGTAGGGTAATCCTCGACATTATCGAGGTCATTGGACGGTTTGGTAGTATAACGAGGGGTAGAGTGTTGAGGTTTACTATGATTCCTTTTTTTCATTTTGGCTTTTTTACAACATAGGTTCGTTAGTTCTATGAAGTTATAGTAAGCTAGTCTTGCTGGGAAATATGATTTCATCATGTTATTCATAGAACGTAATTCCCTCATTATATTGCTATAGAGTATTTCTTCATTTGGTTTTTTTTTATATTTGTTTTTCCTCGGTTTTCTTTTACCTGTAAAAAGTTTTTGATTAAAAAATATTCATTAAATGCTTTTGTCGTATTTGCTACCTTACCACTACCGTTTTTCATTAGGTACATAATTATAATACTCAAAATAAAATCAGAAAACTCAACACCAAAAAAGAATCGCATTAGTTTTTTGCAAACAATAAGTAAGGTAACGACATTTTACACAATCAGGCTATTTTTTTTACCACCAGTGTACCTATATTAGTGACAGGTTCCAAGACTTGCAAGCCCATCGCCTAGCTATACAATAATTCTGTAGCTCTAACCCCACTCTGGGAATGTAGGCGTGAGTGTATGTAATGTATGTATAATTAAGTAAGGTACTTAATAAATTAGTTAGTTATTCAATTTTATTAACCATCGCTCGCTTGTTCTGGATTCAATAGCAGGGGTGTTATTCTCTTAAAAACGGCGTTCGGTGCATTCTCAACTAGGCAGCCTTTTTACGCTCGATCGTTCGACCGAAACTCTGCTGCCGTATTGAGAATGCACGCGCTACAGAGGGCCCTGCCAAGGTGCACTTCGCTAACTAGCGTTTCTATTCGTTTCGTTTTTAAACCAATCGCGTCACTGGTAGATGACGCGATACGAAAAGTCACGTGACCTACCAGTGACGCGATTGGTTTAAACACGAAACGAATAGAAACGATAGTTAGCGTAGTGCATCTTGTCTGGGCCCTCAGAGCACGCGTTGAGACGCGCGGTACAGTCAGCTTCAGAGAAATGTAACCACTTTGCTAGGAAGCTCGTATGTAGGGGTGGTTACTTTTCCCTGCAGCTTACTGTACGTAAGTTTAAAACCACTTCGTCTCCGGGTCCTTATGGAATACCTATTCTTATAGTCAAGGACTGGGTGTCAGCATTGGTATATTTTTAATCTTGCTATTGCTAAAGGTATAATATCCTTCGGCCTGAAAAACATCTAGGGTGACACCTGTCCGAAAAGAGTCTTCTATGGACATCACAACATTTAGCCCGATTATGACACTATCAGTCTATTGACACTATCAGTATAGATATGATTGATGTTTTGCTGTATTTGTTATTTTGATGTTTTTATCTGTTTTTTTTTTCTTTTATCTTTGTGTGTGTTATATTAAGTTAAAGTAAAAGGTGCCTTGATTTTTACTGTAAGCCTCTTACCGATACTGTTAATAAATAGATAAATAAAGGAGTAACTCTTGAGACCTTTTTCGATCGAAAATAAATTAAACCACAAGCCGCGAAAGTAGGATGCCAAGAACTACCTTACTAGCGAAGAAGAGATTTCGCCCAACATGGTCTCTAACAAGAGACTTCAACCTTGAAACTTTGCCTGTAAACGACAAAAGGTCAGAGGGTCCAGACAAGATGCATTACGCTTACAAGCGTTTCTATTCGTTTCCTCTTTAAACCAATCGCTTCACTGGTAGATCACGTGACTTTTCGTATCACGTCATCTACCAGTGACGCGATTGGTTTAAAAACGAAACGAATAGAAACGCTTGTAAGCGTAATGCATCTTGTCTGGGTCCTCAGGGCCTCTATTCTAGGCGATAAAAACCATAATCGCCTTTGACTTGTTATGGTATTGTTTTTCATTCGGCCGTTATTACCGTTAAGTAAATAAGAGTTATAAAACGTTGATAAGGTCACAGACGATATGGTTTATACCGGCTAGAATCTCGGCCCAGTTCAGTAGTAGTAATTTTTTTTTTTACGTAACAGGAGCATTCCATGAAAAACGGTAACTTAATTTTATTTTTAATTCACCTTTGTCTCGTGTTTCGCTAACATTTTCGAAAATATCACCTGTTTCAGATTAGGTTGATTTGCTGTCGCTTACGTGACGTTTGGTTTACACCTAGTTTATTACGAACTTAGACATAATGTCAAAAGTAGTTCATGGTTTTTTTTAAGCACACATTTAGCTTTGATATTTTATTATTAACAAATGACGGAACCTCAAATGGAAGGAGTACCAGAGCTGTAAAGTTTTAAAATCGAGTACGAATGTCGATTACATAACCATGGAATTCTCCAACACCAGTTTATAACTAAACACTGGCTACTTATCGCACGTTCGGTAGAACAAGGGCACAATGTCCCAAGTGATACAAATGCAATTCTGGACTTGTATTGTATTGTTGAGACCCTCGGGATGTATTGTAGTACCGAAGGTACGTTATGTGTAAAATTTGGCTATTTTAACGTCATCGCCTCCAAAAGTTCGATTCTTGATGATTATTAAATTTATACGAGTACACGGAAAAGTTTACCCCAAATATTTTACTAGTGTTAACACTACAATAATATTTACCATTAATTAAAGTCCCTATTACAATAAGCAGAAGTATAAACCGGTAAGGACTCATTACCGCCATTTACTACCCATGTCAAAATGTGAATAGCTTTTAATTGGACAATACGCAATCTACCGATTATTCATACTTAGTAAAGTGATCGTGTAATTAATGCCAATTAATAACACGCGAACAGTATTTACAAGTTGATTTAAAGTGTCAATCCTTAACAACACTGCCCTGCACGGCTAGCACACGTTGTCCGCGACTTGTTTGTCGCTCGGATCTCTCTTTCTATCTAGTCTGTAACGATAGAGATGCACTGATCGACAAGCGAGAAAATACAACTTGTGCTACCCATGCTGGTATTTAATGAAGAATGCAGTATTTGACAAAATTACGATTTTGGGTTTTTATGAAAAATCTAATCAGGAGACTCTTATTTATTCATACTTTTTTTATGACAGGAACTTTGAAAAACAAGTCACGGGGAAAAACTCACTCTTATTTTAATAGCATAGATAAACGAGTACACAGATACCCTGATGGTAAGTTAGGTCAGAGACCCATACACGCTGAAATTTACAAGATTACAATTTTAAGACTGCCATCCTAAAACTGCTAACGTGTCGCAAACCCTCAGCACAAAGACGAAATGCGTCAATGCTAATAATTTCACTGGTTGTCTCATTCCCACACCAGAACACAACCATGCGAATGCTGCTTGGCATTTTAAAGTAAGTAATAGATGATGGTAGCGATCCCCAAGGGACCTGCACAAGGTTCTAAGTTTCAAGGTTTCAAAAACAATCATGTTGTTTAGGAACCCTGATAATGATTCGGCGAACGGTCTCATAGCGAAGAGTCTCGACCAACACCTTAAGCTGGGTCCACATTTGTATCATTTTGCCGATCACGATCACGCGTATCGTATCGAGCTCGCGTATCCTAAGTATGGACGCTCACTTTGGGCACACCGTATCACTACCATCGTCGCGTGTAAAAATGCGTCCATACTAACCGTAGCGTAGCAGCGTATCGTATCATAACGCCGTATTATTAAGTGTGGACGCTATCCGTATCCCCTTTGATGATTGGGGACAAACCGCCTCGAGAGCGATCACGGCGTATTGCGTATCAAATCATAACTTCGTATCGTGATACAGTATCAAAACACGTCCTTACTTACCGATCTTGATACGCGTATCCGATCGTGAGTGTACGGGGTACATATATAATAAACGCGTATCAACATCGATCCCGAGCGATCAGATACGGTGCGCCGCATGATCTTGCTGTTTTTGCGTCCACACTAGCGATCTTGATACGCGTCGGTGCAACGCGACGGAGATACGATACGACGAAATGATACAAATTTGGACTCAGCTTTAAGAGTCTCTTGTTATAATATGACTGGATCAGCGGCCAGATACAGAAAGCAGGACTACCCATCGACAGGTTTTTTTTTTTTTGTGAATTTGAATGAAGTTTAGGAGTTTTACTGCCGCATTCGGAGACGTCAATTAAATTTAATGCTCGATTAAAGTAGCTGCTGTCGCTTTCTTTGCTATAGCAATAGAATAAGACCACACGTAACTAAACAAGCGTTAAATTTAATTGACGTCTCTGAGTGCGGCAGTTTAGTATACCAGATGTTGATGGTACCTACATTTAGAGTATTATAGAACTGGATTACACATTGGCCTCTTGGCTAGGCCTAGTTGTGGAAATATTACTGTTTTCATTAGAATGATAAAGATTTGATTTAGATGCTTGATTTCGTTTATTTGGGTTTGTACAGAATTTTTAATCCACCTTCCTCGGCCATTGCAATAGAAGGGAGCGGGTAAGAACCCGCTTCATCCCGCCCAGCGATCCAGGTAGAATCACCTACCATTTATGAATAGTTTTAGCTTCCTCCTTGTTGGATGAGGTCAGGGCGCTGCTTAACACTTTTACTGCCAAACTAGCGATAATGAATAGACGTTAAGAGCTCTTTAATAAAAATATGTATAGAAATATTTGCTGTCCCCCTGTATTCCACCGATGGCAAATTATTAAGCACCTATCTAACCAGTATATCGAGTACCGCTATTTGAATATCTGTAGGGAACGGGTATGAAGGTATCGACTATGAGTTTATTCGGATAAATCTTTACATGGTTCCACGGGCACGAAACTATACTCACATATCACATATAGGTCATATTTAGCGGAACGAAAAAAAAGGTGTCATTTTGAACCTAACAATTTTTACGTGATAAAAACAACAAAATGTATTTTCCTTACACAAAATGACTGACTTCTCAATAAACGGAAGGTTTTGTGTAAGGAAAATAAATATTGTTGTTAATCAAGAAAAATTGTTACGTTAAAAATTACACCTTTTTTTTCATTCCGCTAATTTTGCCGGTTAGTGTAGTAGCGAGCTCGCGAGCATACTTAAGCGGCCTGCACACGTAAAGTTCGGACCACGGGAAACGCCACGCGCCGTTCTAATCTTCGTTCCCGTACGCGTAAATGCAACTGTAATAGTAAAATAGTATAAAATGTACGGTTCGGAACGAAGATTGGAACGGCGCGTTGCGTTTTCCGCGGTCCGAACTTTACGTGTAAAGGCCGCTTTTGTTGACGCATATAGCTTGCGCTATACGCATAGCAAAAACAACTGTGTCGCTTCAAGGCTTTTGTTGGTTTTCACGGTAGGTGCTAATCAACAGGGTCTTAAGTAGGTGTATTCGGTGGATGCTCCGGTCGAAAATCCAACAGCAGTCGGCATGATTCAAATTGGCAATTATATTGCAAAAAAATATATATTCTTGTGTGATAGTTAATAGGTAATCTCTAAAGCAAGTTAAACGACCAGCTTGAAGTAACTTCTTTAAAGGAAGTCATCACTCAGAAGAAAGTCAATGAGCTAGAATATCCTGGCTTTCACTCAAATGGTAGAAAAAAGTAGATTGAATGAAGAGCGTTTTCAGTGGTTATGGTAATTGTGATAGAGTACGAGCTTCACCAACTGTTGTGATTCAGGCTCTTGATACTTCTAAGGAGTCCCCTAGACAAATTATAAGTAGGAATAAAACAATTGTTTATTCTGACCAACTTGGACCTGAGGGGCTATTATCTAACGTACTCGGAATGGCAACCAGCTTCAAAGTGGAGCAATTGTTTTCATTTTGTATGCAGAAAAACCTTCGATTTTAAAAATGAAAACGATCGTGATTGCGAGTGCGTTAGACAATAAGCCCTCTGGACTAGGTTTATTGTTAAAACAAATTGAAACAAAAGGTTACAAATTACTGTTACCACAATGCAACTCTTACGCAATTAAGTGATTTACTTTTAAAAGGAAGTTTTGACAAAACCACCACTCTAGTAAGTTTGGTAGGAATAGTCTTAGTGTGGACAAGTCCAGTGTAGATAAGGGTGTTTCTTCAGGGCCCTGTTTTTCGACATCCGGGGGCTTAGTTCAATGAACTATTTAGTTTAGAAGCTTGTTTGTTTTTCAGAGGTGGCTTATATTCATATTTAACTGGGACATCGGTCGATTTTTGTGTAACGGATTCTAATCAAAAACTCGTGATAATCAAGTCACCCTAAAAACATGTGACAAACAAATCATTTCAAATAAAGACGTTGCCTTAGCATTCTAAGATTATTTTTCCAACATAGCCATAAATACTACAAAATGTCTTAAATAATCCGCGATTGAAGCTCAATCATTACTTTGCACTTATGTCAGTAAATTTAATATAAACTTTGAATTCAGCCCTGTAAATTCAGATTCAATAGTCAAGGTATTTGAACCGCTTAGTTTAAAAAAGACTGAGGATTTGTAGGGCACAACAATAATAGTACTCTTTCATATCATAGATGTAATTGCACCCCATCTTACATTAATTTACGATAATTGCATATCAGAGGGGATATTTCCATATTTAAATCGGGCGATGAGGGATTTAACTTTCGTCCCATTTCCATACTACCAGTTTTAAGTAAATTCTTTGAGAAACTAATGCTGAATGATATGTTAGGTCACTTTAATAGAAATAAACTACTTAGCAATAACCAGTTCGGCTTTACCAGAGATCGATCAACTCATTAAATATATAAATATAACAATTGGGAGAAATCTTGCGATGCAGTAGGAATATTTTGTGATCTTTGTAAAGCTTTTGATTGCGTCATACGACCCTTATTTTAAAATTAGAACATATGGATTGTACAATAAAGCTTTAAGTCTTATGTCTTCTTATCTAAGTGATAGAACTCAAACAGTTGTTGTAAACAAAAGGCAATCTGTTGGAGCTAGGTACAGTGAAAATAGGTGTGCTTCAAGGCTCTATTTTAGGTCTTTTTTATTTTTGGTGTAAATAAATGACTTACAACCAACAGTTAGTAGATAAACTTTGTGTTATTGTACTTTTTGCTGATGATACTTCACTAATTTTCAAGATAGATAGAAAAGACGTAGACTACAGTAGGATAAACGCCACACTAGTTAAATTACTTAATTGGTTTACTAGCAACAATTTGCTACTAAATGCTAAGAAAGCAAAATGTGTTAGGTTCGCTTTGCCTAATGTTAAACCGGTAGATTCTAGTATTTTTCTAAATGACGAGTGTTTGCAAATGGTAGATAAGGTGTTTTCCTAGGCATAATAATAGATAAAAAATTGCAATGGAGTCCCCATATAGCTGTACTGGCAGGTAAACTAAGTTCGGCGGCTTACGCGTTCGTAAAGTATATAAATCATTTGTTGGTCAATGCATTCATTTCTATAATAAATTACCTGACGTAGTTTTAAAGTTACCCTTTCCAGCACTTAAAAATTACTTGAAAAAGTCGTTAATGTCTAAAGCGTATTATAGGGTCAAGTACTATCTAGTTAATAATAATTTGTTCAATTGCAAAAGCTTTATCTTGTCTAGGGGACACCGTTGATGTAGGAAACCGTATCGAAACTTTTATGTGGGCGTCCTGCACTGTCTTAAATACAAATAAAGTAGGTGGTTTTTTTTTCCTTTTTTTCCCTCTATCTCTCTCGTAAGATTTTTGGCATGTTTTCCTGCTGATCTACGCATGTTATTTGATATTATATTTAATTTTATATTTATATCTTTATACAACGCTAGACTAAGTAGTACCATTGTAATATGAAATATGTTTAAAAAAAGACTGACTGCTGACTTTCTTGCGGCGTTTCTTATCAGCAGTGGTCTCCTTTTTGGAAGCGCTGGTAGATTCTTGACGTATAAAAGTGCCCGTGCGGCCTACTTACTGAATAAATATCTTTTATCTTTATCTATTAAAAAGGTTTCATAAGATAGAAAGTCATTTTTTTCTAAAAGCGTTTATCTTTCCTAACCTAACAAGTTATGTAGGTATATCTCCTACATTTTGGAAAGTAATGTAATGAGTTGAATTAATTTTCGGACAAATATAACAGTAAGAAAAAAAAACTTTGACACCCTTAGGGATTCTTGTTGCTCTAAGCTGGGTAGATGATTAGCAGTATTACTTTAGAGTGTCTTATTGATGTTATGTAGATGCTCTAGTCGGTGATTCCCAGTCTTTTGTTGCTTTATGCGGTAGGTTCTCAATTGCGTATTCTAGCTTCACTTTCTTGTGGTTTTACTTTTAAAACCAATGGGTCTGTTGTTTTCACATAATCGAGTTTTGCAATACATAGAAAAGATTATGTGATATTCTGTGGTAGCTGGTGAGAAATCCGGTTGAATTGTGGAAACCTTGGCCTGTTCTGTTGGTCTGTTAGGTTGGTCATTTGCAGGTGGAAGATCTAGCTGGTTATCCTTAGGGGCTTCTATTGGTTTAGGTGTAGGTTGCTCTCCAGGGTCCGGCCGTGCTACTGTAACGGTAGCGTAGGGATTTTTAGTCCTTGTTGACCTTGTTTTAATTTTTTTTGTTTTTGTATGTTCTTTTGGATGGTCGGTACTGCTCAATTCAAATTCAAAATCATGAGTGGCCTCGTTTGTTGGCTCATCCGTGTAATCCCAAAATGGTTCTTCCTGTGTTATTTCAGTTTCTGATGTTGGGTTTTGCGGTGGGTGCTCGGTCTGGTAAGAATAGTCTTCTGTTTCCGTGACCGTGTTTTCTGCTGGGTCTAATGTCGGCTTATGTGTTGGGTGCTCATCCGAGTATACCCTGTCGTCTGTTGTTGATTTATGCGGTGGCTGCTCATAAGAGCCTTCACCTCCCGGGTCCGGTTCCTGCTCCTGTGCCGCAGGATCTTCTGACAATTCATTCGGGTATCTTTCCGTGTGATCCCTAGGGTCTTTTGTTGGTTTATGCGGTGGGTGGTTATCCGGGTAATCCCTCGGGTCTCTCGTTGTTATATGTGGTGGGTTCTCTGCCGAGTTATCCCTAGGGTCTTTTGTAGGTTTATGCGGTGGGTGCTCATCCGTAATCTCTGCTTCCGTAATTTCCGGTTCTAATGCTGGGTTTTGCGGTGGGTGCTCGGTCTGGTAATAAGAGTCTTCTGCTTCCGTGAATGCGGTTGCTTCTGGGTCGAACGTCGGCTTATGTGTTGGGTGCTCATCCGAAAAATACCCGTCGGGTCTTGTTGATTTATGCGGTGAATGGTGATCCGGGTAATCCCTTGGGTCTCTCGTTGGTGGGTTATCTGCCGCGTTATCCCGAGGGTCACTTGTAGGTTTATGCGGTTTGTGGTCATCCGGGAAATCCCTTGGGTCTTTCGTTGGTTTATCTGGTGGGTTATCTGCCGAGTTATCCTGAGGGTCACTTGTAGGTTTATGCGGTTTGTGGTCATCCGGGAAATCCCTTGGGTCTCTCGTTGGTTGATGTGGTGTGTTCTCTAACGAGTTATCCCGAGGGTCACTTGTAGGTTTATGCGGTTTGTAGTCATCCGGGAAATCTAATGAGTTTCTCGTTGTTTGATGTGGTGGGTTCTCTGCCGAGTTATCCCAAGGGTTGGTTGTAGGTTTATGCGGTGGGTGGTCATCCATATCAAAATCCTTGTCCGGTTCGGTAGTATGATGAGGTTTTCGACTTGGGTGTGAAGGCGTAGTATGTTTTGGTCTTTTCGATTTAGTTTTTTTACAACATAGACTCGTTAGTTCTTTAAAGTTTTCGTAAGCCAGGCTTGATGGGTGAAATGACTTCAACATGCGATTCATGGAACGTAATTCTTTCATAATTCTACTATAAAGCGCTTCTTCTTTAGATTTGTTTTTACCCTTTTTTTTTTTGTTCTTACTTGGCTTTTTTCGACCTGTAAAAAAGCTAAAATTAAAACATTATGTTTTCTAAATGCTTTTGAGTAACTATTACCTGGAAGAGGGTTAAACATACGTACACATTCTAGTGTTATTATAAGTATTTATGTATTGTATGCACTGTCTTCATTTGTAACACGGGAAAAGACCTATAACTGGCACTGCTCTACAAACACTGGTGCGTAATAGGCTAAAGATCTTTTCACAGAAATGATTACCTTACCGTTACAAAAAAAAAATATTTTAATGAATCGAAAATAACAAGAAGTGTTATTCACCCATTTTATTGTACGTTTTAAGTTTATTGTACGTTTATGAATTTATATATGGGGTTATTTTTCACAAGCCGTACCATACTATAGGAACATAATAGATATTATCTATCAGTCTTTTAACAAATAGAACTTCTATTTATGTACTTTTTCTATATCCATTACATAAAATTTTCCTGGTTTTTAGTTTGAGTCAGTGTTTGCCTTGTAGGTAGGTACCTACGTCAGACTAATGAATACAAACTTTATAGGTACCTACCCATATAGTTGTATTAATTATTCATACCTTCTTAACAGGATTATATGACGCTATTAAATCAAAAAGTTTCTCAAGTCTAAATCAAACTGGGTAATATGCTTCAATCAGTCAAAAAAATGCATAATTTCATCTAACTACCTACGTACATAAAATAATAAACGTCCAGCATAAAAAACTAAATTTATATTTGCTGTACCTTATCAATCAAATGACATAGCACACATTCATCATAACAATATTATATTATTCTTATTTAATATCAAATAATTCCATTTGATAACTCCGAGCTCCGTCGACTTTGTACATATATTTTAAGAATTATGTCCTCCGTGTTTATATTAAATGTGCATAATGCATGTTTAACATTATATAACGTGACTATTATACTATTTTGTTCAAAATGCAATTATACATTATGGCTACTGATGATTAGGTTTCAAGAAATTATGCGTTTTGATGTTATGCATTTTACTAGTAGGTATATCATTTGATTAATATACTGATCGAAATTATGCAACATGTGTTTTACAAAATGAAAGTAAGAACATTTGTTTTTAATGCAAATCATTACACAGCCTGTACTGTTAACGCAGAATAGGTAGGTTATTAAGTATAATAGTAAAGCGTATTCCAGATTATAACAGTACTACATTATACCCACTAAGCGTTATATCGAACACAGTTATATCTCATAAACGTTATACCGTATTACTGTTAGTTTAGTAGTTGATGAAAATGAAAATGATATTATACCTGATGATAGTTAGATCATATCAGAATATGCCAAATATTGTTATACCAAAAGTGTATTATATCCCTTAACCGTTATATCTAGTGAAACTATATCAAAAGTTGTTATACCGACCGTTACGCACCCAAATTTAGTATACACTTACAAATTTACTAAATTACCTAAAACTATAGATGAATTACCGAGAGCGTGGAATTGCATATGTAGTGGTTGTACCGTTCGCATGAAAAGGAAAACCATTTAAGTTTCTTCTCAATTTATTACCCTAAACAAGTGGAATAAGTTATTCTTTTTTGCTTTTAGTCGCTATCATTTATTTAAATTTTCATCTTTAAGGTTGGAAATTGCTTATGGGACAGATGCAAATTAAATTATATTTATAGTTCTCCTGTTGACTTCTTGATAAAAATCATCTACCTACTGCCGACGGACCGTACGTAAATTTTTGTTACTCGTAGAGAGGAATTTTTTCGTTGCTTTGAATTTGTCACTCTTACTCAAAGAGAATATAATCACTACGTTTTACTCTTACTCTCAGTCAAAATTTGATAAATAGCTGAGAGAGAAACACCTGTAGCTTTTTCAACGGATTGGGCAGCGGTGTAAGGTGAATTTAAATTTTTCATTAGTTCGAGTTCAAGTTCGTCGATTACAGACGTGAAGGTATGTATGTATGTACAATAAAATAAGACATATATTTTAGTGCATTGTAAAATGTATTTAGAATTTGACACTGACATTATTTTTGTATTATTATATAGGTAACAAAACTCTTTTGATGCTGATGGTATAAGAAGTAGAGGAAATTTAAATGTAGAATGCCTGTAAAGACATGTTACCACTACATATGCAATTCCACGCTCTCGGTAATTCATCTATATACACCCAATTCGCGGGTTATATCTCGTTGATAATAAACGTATACGTTTGCAAATATATTGTATTGTTTACGCTATATATTTACCATCGATCAAAGTCCCTATTATTACAAGCAGGATGAGCAACCGGTATATATTCATAGTTGGCGTTCCTTCTGCGGCATCCAACCGACTTTTGTATTTATGAGTTAATGTTAAAGGTAGTTAATTGGACAACTTGCAATCTACTGATTATTCATAGTTGGTAAACTTAACGCGTAATTAATGAAAGTTAATTACACGCGATATGTTTTAACAAGGTAATTAAGTACCGACCCTAACTTTTAGATAAAAGCCATAAAATCTATGCAAAATAGGGGGATATACGTAGATAGATACATAAAATTGCTGTTATTTATTCCAACATTTTTTTAATTACATATTGCACGTTGTGTTTAAGCACTTACATTTTTCAAGTTAGTTTACTTCACTATTTTTGTTATTATTATGCATGTGGTGTTTACCTTTAAGTGATTGTTGCATTTAGTAAACTGTTAACGCAAGCTACTAATGTAATAACAATGTAAACAATCGTTGGTAAACCTAATAAATAAATAAATAAATAACAGCATTTCCAGTCAACTTAGAGGACTAAATAGAAATAGACGGTAATACTAAACATCGGCACATAACAAACAGGCCAAGATTTTAGTTCAAAATTTATTAAACGAATCAAAAAACAAATCGAGATTAGGCCGAATTGCACTCATGCTATTGAATGCATTACAAACACGAGGCAACAGAGAGTGCCTACCAACATTGGTAATATATAATAATAATAATATCAAGGACAATGTCACACCAATTGACCTAGTATCAAATTTAAGAAGAATCGAATACTACGGTTTTAAAAGGTTTAAAGAGATTTAGAGGTTCATTGTAACAATTCTAAATGGAATTTCTTCTCGATCCTTCGTTGATCTTGAATCTTTTTCAAAGTATAGGTACACCTCCTCAAGTCGATATTTTATACATACAACCCAATACTCGAATTTTACAACCGTCAGTTTAAATTCTTCGTGAACTTAGTCCATCCAGTCTATTCTAGCGTAAGTAGATGGATTGATCGGTCGTGCCAACAAGACAATAAAGGTATCAGTTGATCGACAGCTTCCAGAAATTCTGTCGATTTAATTTCGCATATCATTCCTTTCCACAATGATCACTACGCATAATATTGTTTAAATTACTTTCATAACATCTTGCACTAACTAGCTAAGATAATAAACTTAACCCAGAATTGTATCAAAAAATCGTGTTTTAAGAATCACCCATATCCGTAGCAGACATCAACATGATAACAACAAAAATATTATCGTTATTGCAAAACCGTTATTACGATAACGACGCCGAAATTAAAAGGAGATTGACCATCTTTGTATGGAAGTTAAACCAAGTGCTGCCCAGAATTAACACAGTGCATTATGTTCCTTAGGCTAACACTAGTAACTTAATCATCAATCAAAATATCTATTTAATACTAATTTAATATTTATTGCCGTCATCGTCGTTGATAATAATTCTATCTAGGAATAGAGCAGGGTGCCTAAAAGGTGCCTTGGCACCTAGCCCACCCTAAAATCCAAATAAGGCATGGACGGGTAGATGACGGTACGTTATACGACCAACATTGGACTGCGATCTTAACGTTTAATAAATAAAACAACCATCTTTTTAGTGACAGTAGTGATTTATTCTTGTTTATTATAGTCTAAATCCAAACATTTATTGTGCGCGTGTTAATTGGTGGCGTATATTAAGCGTAAGGCTTAAAATAGACACTGCAGTGACAAAAACTACCCTCGTTAAAATAAAAATAAAAAACAATGTTTAAGTGCTCGGCCTGTGCAAAATTCATGACGCGCAATGATGGTGCCGTATGCTACAAATGCAGCTGCCAGTACCACCTGGCATGCGTGGGAGTTTCTGCGGCGGCGGTTCCTCGAGATTGGAAGTGCCCGACGTGCAAAAGGTCCCAACCGACAGACAACCGGGCCGAAACGCCGGTCAAGGGTCTTCTTACCGAGACCGCCCCTGCCCAATCCGCCGCCGCAAAGCCTGCCGCGAAGCCCACCGCGAAGCCCGCCCCAGTCACGGCAGCCGCGGAACCCGCCGCGAAGCCCGCCGCGAGGCCCGCCGCAGTCACGGCAGCCGCGGAACCAGCGCGTGTGGGGGCGCGGACCTCGCCTGCGCCCTCGCCCGGCGGCGAAGCGGAGGAGGTACAGTCGGCACTGGGTCGCGAGATCCGGTTGTTTAGAGAGGAGCTGCAGGTCGTCCGGCAGGAATTCCGGGACTTCCGGCAGGAGTTCCTCGACATCAGGGCGAGCATGACGGTGTTCACCGGGAGGCTCGAGGCACTGGACGGGCGCGTCGACGCATTGGAGCGACAAGTCGCGAATGGCGCCGTGTCGGTGGCGCACAAGTCCATGGAGGAAGCCATCGCGACCCTTCAGATGGAGCTGCGCGATCGGGACCAGGAGCTTCTTGCCAATGATGTGCAGATCTCCAACGTGCCGGAGGAGCCTGGCGAGAGCTCTGCAGGCCTGGCCAAGCGGATCTGCTCGGTGATTGGAGTGGAGCTGGACGCGCGTGACGTGGTTTCCGTGCACCGGGCGGGCCGGGTGCGCGAGGCGGGTCGGCCGCGGCCGCTCGTACTGCGCCTGGCGCGGCGCGCTGTGCGCGACGAGCTGCTGCAGGGCGCGCGCGTGCGCCGCGGCGCCACCACGGCGGACCTGGGCCTCCTTATGCGGTAAACATATTTAGTAATAGTAAAACTTGCCTTATTGTAGTAGCCTTCTTGTTTGTATTATGTGGTTTTAGGTGTGTCGTCGCGGGAGTGAATCGACCTTTCATCCACTCCCTGTTATATTATTCGTTCTGGAACAATATTATATTTATAAACTTAAGTATGTATATAACTATTATTTCACTCTTTAAGGTATTATATCACTTGTTCTTCTCGAGTAACCTCACTTTACTTACACGTATACAGCCATCCATTTGTTATTGTTGTAATATGCTTTCTAAATCTTGTAATGTTCCATTGTAACAATTTTAAAGTTAGTTTGTTTAATGCTGGTTCCCTCGGTACGGGGCACGACGAGTTGATGGGGACTATTACTGAGACTGACGCAGACATTGTTGTGATCAACGAGACTTGGCTGCGGCCCGGGGAGGACGCGCGCGCGCCCGCTGTGCCCGGCTACCGACTGAGACATGTGCCGCGCCCGGCCGGGGTTCGCACGAGAGGCGGCGGAGTCGGGATGTACTTGCGCCGGGGCCTCAGCGCCCGCTCCCAGCCGCACCCGCCTGCCGCACTCGTCGAACAAATGTGGCTTAAAGTAACAATTAACTGCAAACACTTAATTGTAGGCACGGCATACCGCCCTCCATGGCTCAATGTTGACACGTTTTTTGATGCACTGACTGACTCGATAACTTCGTTTAACCACTACGACCGATTGATTTTAGTTGGAGACTTTAATATAAATTGCTATGACCGAAATGACTTTAAATTTAAATGTTTGACACAATTTTTGGAGACTGTTAACCTGACTCAACACGTACGCGACCCGACTCACTTCACGAGCCACAGTGAAACAATGATAGACCTTGTGTGCACTGACGCTCGCGTTGTGACTGTGGACGTGAAGCATATCCCGGACCTAGGGGCGCATGCTTTCGTCACTACTGAGCTTGACATAAAAAAACGAAAGCCGACGCCGACGACAATTACGTACCGACCTCTAAAAGATATTATCTTTTGTGACTTTTACCAAGACCTAGACACAATTGACTGGGACCAAATACTCCACCTTGACGATGTTAACGACATGGTGCGGCGCTTTAATGACCTTTTACTTGGACTTTTCGACAGACATGCACCTGAGAAGACGATCGTGGTGAAGGAGGCTCCCAAGCCTTGGCTGACTGGTAATGTGAGGTTTATGATGCGTCTTAGAAACGAAGCTCATAGTAAGTACAAGCAAACGAAGTCTGACGCGCATAAACAGTACTACCTCGACTTGAAGCACCTTGTCATTGCAGCTATCCACAGCGAGAGGCGAGCCTTCTTCGATCACCATATCAATAACGCCACTGACACAAAGACGCTGTGGAAAGACCTAAAGCGTACCGTTATTCCCGACCCACACTCGCAACCCGACCTACCGACGCCTTTTAACGACCCTGACTCAATAAACTGTCATTTCCTCAATACACCTGGGAAACCAGAGGTCACTATATCTGACTTGACATTTTATGAATTTAGTAGACACGGAGACACGACTTTTACTCTTATGCCCACGACTTCGACAGCTGTCAGTAAAATCATAACCTCAATTAAAACGACTGCAAAAGGACTTGACTCGATTTCTATTGACATGTTGCATTTGACTCTTTCAAGGACTGCTGACATCCTGACACACATAATCAACACGAGTATTTTAACTATGACTTTCCCGACTGACTGGAAAATCGCTCAAGTGACCCCTTTACCTAAGATACCGAACCCAGTGAACCTGTCTGACCTCCGTCCTATTAGCATCCTTCCCTGCGCATCTAAGATAATGGAAAGGGTAATTTGTGATCAACTGTCGGAATACCTTGAGAAAAACAGCATCCTACCTGAACTACAGTCGGGTTTTCGTAAGGGTCGGTCGACTGCTACTGCGTTGCTCGATGTAGTCGATAACATCTTACAGGCTCGGGATGCTGGCAAAAGTACTATTTTAGTTCTTTTAGATTTCTCTAGGGCTTTCGATTGCATTAGTTTGCCCTTGCTATTATCTAAGATGTCCTTTTACGGGTTTGATGTCGCTGCGCTTAGATGGTTCGACAGTTACCTTTCCGGTCGTCTGCAGGCGGTCAGGCTTCGAAAAGCGTCAGGCGATGCTTTGCTGTCCTCTCTTAGTCCTGTGACTAGGGGAGTGCCGCAGGGTTCGATCCTGGGTCCTCTACTCTTTATATTGTACAGTGCTGACATTGTTACCAGTATAAGGAGTAGTAAGTACCATCTCTACGCCGATGACTTGCAACTTTACACTTCTAGCACGTTCTCAGATACAGTCAACGCCGTAGAGAACATAAACGCTGACCTCGACCGTGTTGCTTCTTGGTCGGAGAGAAATTGCCTAGTTCTCAATCCCAAAAAGTCCAAATATTTGGTATTTGGATCGAAGCATCAAACCCGTAAAACTTTGGATAGCCTGGCGTCCAGGGATATTGCTATCATGGGTGAACCGATAGAAAGGGTGGTGGAAGCAAGTAACCTTGGCCTGCTCATGGACAGCGAGCTACGCTTTGAGAGCCACGTAGCTAAAGTCGTGAGTAATTGCTTTTACCGTCTCAAGGTTCTTTATAATATTCGTGATTACCTCAGTGTTGATATGCGTGTCCACCTGTGTGAATCACTTATATTATCTAGAGCAAACTATTGTGATGTCGTTTATGATGGTCGTATACTTGGTCGGTCCAAGAGGCTAATACAACGAGTCCAGAACGCATGTGCTCGTTTTTGTTTTAGAGTCCCTCCCCGCTCCCACATCACTCCGTATTTGAACGCCGCTAACTTGCTAAACATGGCTGCGCGGAGGCGCATGCACCTGGCGACCCTTATGTTTGGTGTGGTGCAACACATGACCCCGTCGTACCTCTTTAAACGGATCCAGTGGTCTAGCAATGTACGCAGGTTTAAACCTAGGGCGATTGTGCCGCTGCACCGAACCGCGGCGTTTCGGGGTAGTTTCAAGTTCGCGGCGTCCAAGTGCTGGAATGATCTCCCCCCTCCCATCCAAGGAGCGCCTAGCAAGTACACCTTTAAGCGTAAGCTTAAAGGCTATTTGTTGACGCTCCAAAAGTCATAATTTCCCAACCAGCACTTTCTCCTTAAATTATAGTTTAGTTTTTATTGTTTTTCTTTTGTTTTTGTTTGTCACTTAAATTGTGCCAAATTGTCGATGCTGTATACTGGCTAAGTAGGTATTTCTATTTTACATATTAGGTTTCTGTAAAGTATTTGCATGTAGTTTTTGTATTTATTCTGTCACTAACTATAAGTATTTGTTTAATAGTATATATATTTTTGCATTACCTACACTATTTATTCGTTTAACGTACCGTCCGTCTGTCACAAACGGAGCTGGCTGAAAATCAGCGCTGCAGGTGTTTGACACCTCAGCATTATGCTGAGCCAGTGTCCAATTCACTGCCGCGAAGACACACTCACTACTCTTTTTATTGCTGTTTTCTGTTTTTAAATTTTTATTATTTCTGTGTGTTTTATGTGTGTAGTGAATAAATGTATTTTTCTTTCTTTCTTTCTTTCTTTCTAAAGTGCGCACGACAGCCAATTGTTCCTAGGTTAATCAACATAGTATTAAAGCAATCTGATTGTTTTATGTTGATGAATGCATTAACAACAACATACCTGTCGTCAGTGGGGTTGTGGGTACTCAAAGGGTCCATTTGAGAATCGCTCAAAGAAAAACCATAGAAAACCAAAAGTGCAAAGTAAAACTACAAAATCAAAGCTTTTGTTTATTTTTATTCCTCTCAAACCAAACTTGAAAATATGTGTTTCATCTTATAGATAGCACCGCAAGGAACTCGTTAGAGTCGTTTTCACTGCTGGACAGCTTTTGGTCCAAACATGTCAATCTCCTTTCTATAATATTCTGTTATTATTTGACTACTGATTTTCGTTGTTATTTACTTATTAAGTTCTTTGTTGTCAATGTGTTTGTTTATGTAGGTTTGGGTTGACTTGACGCAAGGCACTAGTAACACCTCCATAACACCTTAGTTTCCCCGGTCCTTTTCTTATTCTTTCAGTTCAATTCTATGGTATAAAAAAATAACTTGCCTCAGTTTTTTTTCAGGCAATGCCAAGTAATAATTTACATAATATTTTGAATTTGGAATTTTGTAGCCATTTAGTTAATGTCATGTAGAGGTTTTTGGAGAGTTTTTCTCTGAATTAATCTGCTTCATAATTGATGCACAACGAACGCACTTCTCATAATCATAATGTATTTTACAGTAAATACATAATGAATAATAATAATAATGATTTTGTTTTGGGTCAGGTAATGGGTAATCTGGTATATTAGGGTAACCATTAGGCTTTTCTGATGGATTATACGGTGAGTGCTCTTCCAAGTAATCCTTATATTCTCTTGTTGTCTTATGGGGTATCTGTTCTGGTTGATATTCCACGGGGTTTCTTGTAGGTTTATGTGGTGGATGCTCTTCCGGGATATTCTTAGGGTCTCTTGTTGGCTTATGCGGTGGCAGCTCTGGTTGGTAATCCCCAGGGTCTCTTGTCGGTTTATGCGGTGAGTGCTCTTCCGGGATATTCTTAGGGTCTCTTGTTGGCTTATGTGGATGCTGCTCTGGTCTGTATTCCCCAGGGTCTCTTGTCGGTTTATGCGGTGAGTGCTCTTCCGGGATATTCTTAGGGTCTCTTGTTGGCTTATGTGGATGCTGCTCTGGTCTGTATTCCCCAGGGTCTCTTGTCGGTTTATGCGGTGAGTGCTCTTCCGGGATATTCTTAGGGTCTCTTGTTGGCTTATGTGGATGCTGCTCTGGTCTGTATTCTCCAGGGTCTCTTGTCGATTTATGCGGTGAGTGCTCTTCCGGGATATTCTTAGGGTCTCTTGTTGGCTTATGTGGATGCTGCTCTGGTCTGTATTCCCCAGGGTCTCTTGTCGGTTTATGCGGTGAGTGCTCTTCCGGGATATTCTTAGGGTCTCTTGTTGGCTTATGTGGATGCTGCTCTGGTCTGTATTCCCCAGGGTCTCTTGTCGATTTATGCGGTGAGTGCTCTTCCGGGATATTCTTAGGGTCTCTTGTTGGCTTATGTGGATGCTGCTCTGGTCTGTATTCCCCAGGGTCTCTTGTCGGTTTATGCGGTGAGTGCTCTTCCGGGATATTCTTAGGGTCTCTTGTTGGCTTATGTGGATGCTGCTCTGGTCTGTATTCCCCAGGGTCTCTTGTCGGTTTATGCGGTGAGTGCTCTTCCGGGATATTCTTAGGGTCTCTTGTTGGCTTATGTGGATGCTGCTCTGGTCTGTATTCCCCAGGGTCTCTTGTCGGTTTATGCGGTGAGTGCTCTTCCGAGTAATCCCTAGGGTCTTTTGTTGGTCTATGTGATGGGTGCCCTGCATCTATGTGGTCTGTTATGGGATCATATTCAATGGAATCTGGTTGATTACTATCAAAACTATCAAAATCGTGACTTGTAAATGTAGGTAAAGGATTTTCAGACGTATCATAGCTGTTATCTTCTTGAGATCTAGAATCCATTTTTGTATTTTCCCAGGGAACATCTTCTGGTTTGCGTGTAGTGTTATTATAGTGCGATTTGGTTGAACGATGATTCTGTTTAGTTGAGCTGTAAGATGTCGTATGTTTTGGTCTTTTATTTTGGTTTAAGATTAAACATGAATCCACTCTTTTAACAAATTCTTTGCATGTTAGCATTATTGGATGAAGTGTTTCTACGATGCGGTTCGCAGAACTTAAATCTGATTTAATTGTTTTATATAAAGCTATGCTTAGCTCTTCAGAGGATTCATCACTATTCTTTTTTCGTTTTTCCTTTCTTCTATGGCCTGTAAAATAAATTAATCTAAATCAAACATGAAAATAAACTTTATACGTCCCATTGCTAATCATTTTTTTATGATAAAAGATCTTTGTTCTTAGAGCTGTTAAATAACTTCGCATACAACTAATTTGTTAGTAAATAACTATTAACTATCTCGTTATCATTTCAGATAAAGAAAATGTCCCTGGAAGAATAAGTTATGATCCCCTGATCTTTAATAGTCTGCATAGAGTATATGAAAGTTGGTGTCGAATAACGTAGGTGGGTAATTCTACTAGCGTTTCAACCGCTTTCACTTCCTTGTCGCATTTTTAACCATTTCCCTGTACGAGTAGGTTAACAATGTTCGGTTATTTTGAAGAATGCCTGGACTCCTACAAAATAACCGAAAATGGTTAACCTACTCGTACAGGGAAATGGTTAAAAATGCGACAGGGTAGTGAAAGCGGTTGAAACGCTAGTAGAACTACCCAGGTACCCTTTTTCTGTGGCACTCAATATTTTTTATTTGGGAACCGCCTAAGACCCCGCGACCTTCTCAAAGAACAAAATGAAATTCATCATTGACACCTGAGTATGGCGGAATAGAAGATGTCATTACGACCGAACGTCCCTTTAAAAGAACACAATAAATCAATTAAAAATTTGTCGGTTAAACAAGGGACACCAAGATCACTAAATTATAATGAAAAACCATGTTTGCAATTCACTTTTCGCTTTAAATGTCTTAGCAGTTTTATTAAATGCCACTTGAATTATTAAAACGTTAACAGAATCAAAACTGTATATGATTATAACTAGTTTTAACATACTCGTACAGCTACTAATCTCTAATGTAACCTTATATTGAGTGGTTTGAGAATCGATAATAACATGAACATAATGATTCTTTATGAGTTATCCAATGATCCCTGACTCGATGACACAATGTAGAAAAAACCTTTTTACTTTACTTGAATGGGAGGTATCCGAAGTTGTTTTTTTAAAGATTTTTACAACTTTGTCGGCGCAGCATTATTTACTAAGAAATTTATTAAATAATTTATGTTGTACGTTGATGATATTGCTACTTACAACATGAATCTTTCTTAGTAAGTAATGCTTTAGGAAAAGGTGATAGAGTTCAAATTAAATTAACTATGGAACTGTTTTTTAAATAATAAAAATCTCTGAAATTATGCGTTATTGGAATACATGTTATACCACATTATATACTCCAAATAGGGTCTAGAATCGATGGTTAAAATCCTTCGGGTACGTCCCGGGCACGGTGTATAGTCTGGTAATTATTAAGCTAAGACGATACCCGTATGTTTGGGTGTGACTTAAAGACGTTTTACATTTAAAAAAGAGTGTTTTTCTAGTACCAAAAATATACCATCCGAAACAAAATGATTCAATCTGATTCGTCGTTGGATTGCCAAACTGGGGCTCTATTCTATTTGGTAACTATAGCTGTTCAGGAAATATGAATTGGCCGTCTGTATTTCTCTATGATCTTTTTGTTAATATTAAACAAAAGCTTCTTAATCGTAAAAGTGCCCTCGTTCTTCAAACAGCACAGTGGGTTGAAAGGTTAAGATTAGGTCCGGTAAGTCTTAAAACGCAGAAAAAAAGATCGCTAAGTAGATAACAGACGCCTATTAATTATAATTTCCACCAGACCATATTGCATTTGACATGTTATCGTATTGTATTTTAACCGGCCACCATTGCAGTCAAGTAAATAAGAGCCATCATAAAGTTGTCAATAAAATAACATTTCAAAAGCAATATAATTTTACCGAATAGAATAGTCCCATTTAGCGAATGCAATTTAACCGGTTATTAAACGTTTTTGTATGAAAATAACCGGTTACCGGTTCCGGTGTTGTGAAAAGTATATTGTTTACACTAAATATTTACCATCAACCAAAGATGTGATTGCAAGTAACAGGATCATAAACCAGTAGAAAGTCATAGTCGCTCTTAAGCTGAGTGTAACCAACCGCTTTTATGACCATGTCAGTGTTAATTGTTTTTTATTTGACAAAATGCAATCTAACAATTATTTACGCTTTGTAGAATTACTTGCTCATAATTAAATGTTAATGAACACGAAGTGTCGTCGACAAGTATGGAATATCCCTTCTTATTTTTTCCAGCATTTCAGTTGAACTCCTACTGGTGGATTTATGCCTCTCCAAGCTTCTTTCAATTGGCTGTATAAGTTAGGCATGGACCAGCTTTACTTTTTTTTTACTAGCCTGTTTTGTCTTATTGCTGGGCAAAGTCCCCTTCGAAGGGAACCCAAAAGGACCCTTTCCGTCCCTCTGTCCGTCATAACTTTAAACAGCTGTATTTTTTGAACTATAATATATAGCGGGTTGTTTTTTTTTTATGATATGTGTTTTTCACGGTGGATTTACAAGGAACGTCCCCGTACAAGAACGTTTTGTTTTCTCAACGTTTTTTTATTTTTGTTGTATCGTAAAAACGGTAAAATAAACAAGAGCCAAATTTGGTATTAATTATTATTAGGCACTTTCTTCAAAAAGGAATTCAACTCATCCAGCACGACGTCGATGAGGTCTGCCGCGTCGTCGTCGTCTTGAGTTATTGGGCCTCCACTCTGTTGTAACTTTGGTCAACAGCTCTTTCGGCATGCGGCAAACGTGACCAGCCCAGTCCCACTTCAACTTGGTAGCTTGACACCTAAAATGCTGGGCTCCATAGCTTGTTGGCAAACTATTCTGAATTTTTGTAAATATGTCAAAGACTGAGACTGTGAAGTCTGAGCATCGTACGTTAGAACCAGAAGAATGCACATGTCCATGAGCTTTCTCTTTAGAGATAGGGCATGGTTTCCCGTCGTAAAATGTTTCCTATTATTTCGTACTTCCTTATCCTTGCTCCTTACTATTATTATCTTACTACGAAAATGCAAAAGTTTGCATGGATCTTTGTTACTCAATCACGTCAGCATGGCTCAACGGGATCTGGATGAAATTTGGCACAGGTTGAAATTTGGCAAAGGAAACTTCTTAGCTAGGCTTCATGAAAATCGTTTAGGTTGTTTAAGAGATACCACCTTGAAAGGAGTCACCATTATATCAGGGTTATTATTATCGATTTATTGGTTACATTGAAATAACCTTGAACAGCAGCCTTGGGGTGGGAGCGAGTGGTGCGGTCGCTCTAAGCGCAATGTGGTAAGAGGCACTAAACTGCCAAATTTTATTTATCATTAACTGAGAAGGGTCGGCCAAATAGCGCAAAAATATTATCTTGCAATTTCGCTCTACCCTGGCCCTCTATTGTACAGAGTTAAAGAATATTGTTTTTAACGCGGCCGCCATTACTATCAAGTAAATAAAAGCTATCGTAACATTGACAAGTCGATAACATGCTAAAGGTAATATGGTTTTACGCCGTGGAATAGAGGCCCTGATCTTAAATCATCATGCATCAGAATTATGTTGAAATAACTAACTGTTTTTTTTTCAAAAATCATCCGCGCTTTGATTCTTCTTAACGTGTTCTCTGCTATTAATGCATTGATGTACAGTCGGTTGCAGATAAAAGTATCCCTCCCTAATAGGCTACTTCTATGAAAATCTTCTATATTTTTGTTTTTCTCTGCAGCTGACAGTACTTAGTCAAATGTGAAGAAGTGCCTACCGGGCCTACTTGCAGAATTATGACTTCAATGCTTGATGATTATATATCATGAATTAATACGATAGCAGGGTACGTAAATAGTCGTGAGCAGATTTGGTTAGTAATTAAACTACATCTTGTTATATTTTGTTTGTCAGATGAGGTCGTATTTATTTTGCTTTTTCTATTATACCTAATTGAAAAAACAAAATAAATACGACCTCAAATATACACGAGAAAGCGAGATGTTACCGTTTCGCTATCTGTAATCGTGCCCATTTGCAGGAAAGATGGATGCACTAAAAGTTTCGGGAATCTAATAAGTACATTGATAACATTTCCACCACTTATTTTCACTTATGATTGTTAACACATTGAAAAAATTCGATGTTTTTATTGTATAATATTATGTTTTTAATTTTGTCATGTCGTTGCGGAGAATGCTATTGTCCCATGATAATTTGATCACCAGCGCTTCTCAAGAGGAGACCACCGCTTCTTCTTCTGTTTGAGTGTCACTATTTAGTATTTTGACAATAGATGAATATAAAAACAACGTTAAAACTGACTGCAGTCTCCGGTAATGGAGCACCTTCAATGACGGGTGATATTCAGAATCCCAACATGGTCGTGTTTTTTCTTACGGACGAAATGAGTAATGGTCGACCAAAATCAGCATTAACAAAAGAAAACTTCATTTCGTGGAAGAATCTTGTGCATGATTCGTTTGGATCGCTACTACCATCTTGCCCTTCCGCCAAACAGCCATGTTTTCCGATGCGTGGATGAAATAACAGGTGAATTGACTAGCATACAGGCACGCCGTCTAAGAATTGGCAACGCATTTATTGCAATCTCAATAATGTCATCGTAAGATTGCAAATATCTATAAGCTTCAGAGTCCATTTGCCTTCTCCATGACTTTTTTTTGCCCGAATGATCATGATAACGTCATTTTAATATCAATAACATCTAAACTAATAAGACATATTCACGAATTTTTAAATAAAGAGGCTTTGTTATGCCATAAAACCTATTCTAAACAACCACACAACTAAACCCATATCAAGTTGTACCTGATATATTCTTAGACACCTTGCATGTACACGTTACATGACTTTAAAGGAGTGGCATCACTTCATAACATTTTAAGTATAATTTATTTATTTATAGATAGTTAGGTTGCTAGATTCATTGTTGCGTCGTCCTTTTAGGTGTCTAATCTTGGAACTGTTACAATGGCAAAAGGATTTAAGGTTCTTTTTGATATATTTGGTTTGGTTGGGGGAGGAGTGGTGAATGGGTCTTCTGAAGTGGAAGCGTGATGTTTATGTGTTGTGTGATATTCGTAAGGATCTTCGGTAATGTGATGATGGTGATGAGTCGTAAGATAGGTGTAAGGATCTTCGGTATATGGATCTTCAGTTGTATAATGATGATGATCAGTTATAGGATAGGTGTAAGGGTCTTCGGCAAATGGATCTACAGTTGTGTGATGATGATGATGAGTTGTGTGATCGGTGTAACGATTTTCGGTATATAGATCTTCCGTTGTTTGGTGGTGATGATGCGTTGTGTGAAAGGTGTCAGGATCTTCGATAAATGGATCTTCAGTTGTTTGGTGATGATGATGACGATGATCATGATGTTCATGAGATGCGTGAGAAGGCTCATCAGTAGCGAAATATGAATGATCTGATGGTCGACTTTTTGATTTTATCTTACGACAGCACATTCCTACCAGTTCACTAAATTTCGAGTAAACCAGCCGCGATGCGTGAATTGTTTTCATTAGTCGCTGCATAGCTCGTATTTCATTCATAATCTTCTCAAACATCACGGTCTCACTGTCTCCTTTTTTTTTAGATCCTCGTCTGTGTCTGCCACCTAAAAAATGTTTTTTTAATAAACAATTCACAAACAAGAGTCTTATGTAAATAAAGTGTGTTCATTGTATACATAAAAATTTCAGTTACAAATGAGTAGGTACTTAAATAAATATTTGGTATTCCAAGTTGTTTTTTAAGTTCATTTTAGTACCTATCGATATGAAAACCTTTATTTTGATGACATCTTGTCCATTTGAGTTGTAAACCTTTTCGTCTCGTAATGGATGCTATTATAGAAACCTTGAATACACCTCATATCTTAAGTTCGCCACTCGTAACTGAACGATGATACTTTGTGTAGTTGCACGTGGTGTTCAAATAAGATTAGTTGTATTGTGTTGTTTGATATGAGAGAAACGCATAAATTACTGTTATTAGTAACCACATAAACTTATTTTTTATCAAGTAGGAGTACATAGAAAAGCTTGATTCCTCCGAGGTGTTCTACCCAACATTATATTTCTACTTACAGTCGAACACATAATTAACTGTACATTTTAGTACCTACATAACTAATTACAGTAACATATGAAATTGAAAATGGTTTGAATTTAGCATATAAATAGCTACGACCAAGTACTTAAGTGCTACTTCTGAGTTTGACCGTAGGTAGGTACAGTCAAAGTCATAAATATATACACATTGTCAAGACGCCAATTTTTTTAACCCGCCCCAATGCCACTGTCATTAAGGTCTATATTTGACGCGATGTCTGTGTAAATATTAATGCTTTCGACTGTATATACTGGTAGATTACGTTACATATTTACCATTTGTCAGGGATGTTAGTACAATCAGCAGTATTAGAAACCGGTACATGGCCATAGAGAGAGTTCTTAATTTATCAGCCGTACAAGAAACCGGTACATGGTCATAGTGAGAGCTCTTAATTTTATAACTTACGGCCTTTTATACCCATGTCGAAATATTATTTATTAATCAAAAAGGAATCAATGTATCGATCGAGGTGCGTGACGATTTTTTGTGTAATTATGGCTATAATTGTACATATAAATTTAACGTTACACGAAATGATTGAGCGAAGTTTGCAAAATGTAAGTCTGTAGTTTTGACTTGCTCACCGAGGGTTCCGTACTCGTACTCAAAACATACGATTTCAAACTTGCCTTCGTACGTAAACTAGGCATCCACAGAAAACCAGCGACCACCGCGAATCGCAACTATTAAGTTCGCCATTTGTACTTTTTTTTCGTGTGCAATAAAGTTAAAATAAATTAGGTACATAATCATAATGTGCAACATTCCCAGAAGTTCAAAAATCTTCTAAAGAAATTACTGATAACATTATAGGAAAAATTAGAAAGCGTTAAGGATGTTCTTTAATTCTGCAGGTTTTTTTTGAAGTTTTTGGAATTTCTCGTTAGACATTCACATCTTGAGAAGTTTCTCGTCGGAATTGCTAAATGAAACACCCATAGTGGGACACTTTTTGGTTTCATATTTCACCTATTTCATTACTTTATCAGTAAAATTTCAAGTTAGGTGGGGCAAGTAAACCAACGGAGCAACTGGCCACTTTAAGTGTTTAGCAGTAACGTAACAGTTTACTGCTACATAAATGAATATTGCTTGTGCCAGCGACAACCCTGATGTATATATAAGCTAAGGCCGAACTGTAATAAATGTCTTATGTACAGCTACTAGTGGTGTTTACTTGCCTATCTACACCGTTACGCTAACCAACAACTAACCCCTGACATTTCTTCTTCATGGCGATCCTGCCTATACAACTAAACAAGAATCTCTGAGCGAAATAAAAATCCGAAACCGAAAAAACCGTTGCAAGACTGTAAAACAAGAAAGAAAATATCAGATTTAAGAACCTAAGACCACACGAAGTCTTGATATCTGATGGCAACCCATACTTCTATAACCAGAGGACCGAGGAAAATGAAGGTTCCTACGAAGCAGTGACAAGAAGAAATTTAATAATGAACATTATCATATAATTATATTAATGAACATATAATTTTTAGAACACCAGTGGGCTTAGCATGCGAGGCGAGGAAAATAGGTACGTCAAATCTCGTCAAACGCGATTTAGTGTCAAATATGTCTATTCCATATTCTAACGTAAGGGTGAATATTTAAGGTTTTAAATAAAAGTGTATTTTGTGTGAATTGAGTCCTTTTATTACTAAGCATCTTAAATTGTGACGTTATGTCATATTTTCATATTTTCATATGAATGACGTAAAATATGACAGTAAATCTCGCGTAGCATACTAAGCCCCCAGGGAAAAATATGAAAAAAATATAGAGCAATTACATTAAAGAAGATCCAGCAATAAGAAACATTCAGGCTACGTAGTATTTTGATTAGTATTCGCGGTCTTCTAATGAGAATTAACAGTGAACAGTCAACTAGTAAGTCAGTCAAATCCGAGGTATCCTATGGTGGTAAGCCCAGATGATCTCTTTACCAATCTGCAAAAAAGCCTACTTTTTCTCAATGCCAGCCTTCGGTCGGAGGGAAAATGAGGCCACAGTTTGGCATGCGAATCTGCACCCATGGAAGCTCTGGGGGAGTTGAGGATGGGTTCCGATAAAACTTTTATTTACTTCTATAGGGAGCCTTACTCTTACGTCTTGGACTTCGTTCTGTGAAGGGGAAGGTACACACCACGCGAGTGATAGGTTGCCTACTTCAGCCGACGCAGCTGAATTTTACAGTATAATCAGGGATTGAGGATAAGGTAAATGTCTAGGTGGCAGTTCGTAGAATAGGCCTATAAAATAGAGTTAGAGTAGCTTCAATTATCTAGGAAAAGTAAGATATTAGGCATTAAACCAGTAGGATTTCATCCATTTCCTACATCCGTGCGTGTTGAAATTATCCTTTAAACTCGTCAGCGTTTTGTCTTATACCGCCACTGTATAGTAAAGGAAGTAGGTAGTTTAAATGGAATATATCAACCGTCATAACTAAAGAATTTTAGGGAGAAACTACTTATCTTATTTTAAGCTAAGGAGTTTTTAGTTCATAATGTTTTAATTTAACATTGACTTACCCACGCTTATCAGATAGTAAATATGTCAAGTCTGTAGCAGACTTTCTGCATTAGTGAATAATATGCTTCACTTCTTACTTAATTTTGTAGGCTAACATTCATATAACTATACCAATCTTTTATGCATGAAAGGTACTTAGGTTAAATTAACTATAAATGGTTCACAATGTAGGTTCGTAGACACTAAACGATCATATGGCCAATTCGACATTATTTATTCATAATATCTTTTCTCTCTCTAAATTTACGTATTAGAAATAAACTGGCAGAAATCTAATAACTCTTTTGTTTTAATCCTAGACACTACGGCATGTTGAATAGCAACCACCCCCGTGCCCTCACTAACCTATGTATGTAAAATTAAAACGCTACCTAAAGCCTTAACATAGTAGTTTACTGCTACATAAAAGCATATTGCTGGTGTCAGCGACAACTCTATTGTATATAAACTAAGACAGAACTGTAATAAATGTCGTCTGTCGTCTGTGTCACTTGCCTCTCTTCACCCTTACTCTGCCCAAAACTACGAACCCCTGAATTCCTGTTATTACACGCCAATTATATTTTTAGCACACATTTTCATATTCCGATGCTTTAACATCGTTGGTAAAGGTGTAACCAATACAATATTTTTTTGCGGCATACTAAATAGTTTTGAACTTTCTTATCAATTTTTCATTCCTGTTAGCTACGAGTATACTTACTGCATTTTTTAGCTGTTGTTTATTTTTTAACCTTCTGTGTTGCCTTTGTTGCCGCGCCTGTGAGATATTGGAAAACTCGCACTTTAGTTTATTGAAATTGAAGAAGGTTACTGTGTCAAATAGAAAATATTTTATTATACTTAGGGCCTATTTCACAATCGCCAAGTAAAGCATATCTGATACATAAATTTAGCCCTTTCCTTTTCTTACACTTTAACATAGACAAGGAGAGAGCTAACTTTAACTGGCACATAAATTTACTTGTCGATTGTGAAACAGGCCCTTATTGACACGTCCCCAGAAAACCCACTTGATGTTTTAACGCCTGCAAATAAAGAGTCTTTATTCACTACCAAAAGGTAATAAAACCAGTGTATCATGAAATACTGCCGCATACGTGTAATTTAGAGAGTACATTTCCACCTGGGTAAAAGTAATATTTGTTTGTCAGATGAGGTTGTATTTATTTTGCTTTTTCAGTTAGCTAACATGAGAAAAGATAAATATGATACCGTTTAGCTATTAGTAATCATGCCCATTTGCAGGAAAGAGGGATGCACTGATAGTTTGGGGAATCGAATACATTGATAACATTCAATTTCTTCCACTTATTTACACTTATGATTGTTAACACGCCGAAAGATAATTGTTTTGATTGTATTATTTTTACAGTTGTCATGACGTTGTGGAAAATATTATTGTTCCGTAATATTTTAATAATTTCTTGACACTCTTAATATATCTTCTTCTGCCCATTTTTGATTTCGCTCTTACTTCTCTGGAAGGCGTCAGCGCGTTCGGGTTGATGACTGTTACTCTGAGTGGACGGAACTCTCTACTGGCGTTCCCCTCAGGGAGGTGTGTTTTCTCCTCTTCTATTCTTCATCTTTATCAACAGTATCACTCAATCTATCAATTCTTCTTATCATCTTTATGCTTACGACTTACGCTGCGGCTAGCCTTGATAATTTCCCTTATTTGTGAAGTCGAATCAATACTGATCTGAAGGTAAATCGCGGATGGGCGAAGGATTTTGGGATCTGGGTTAATGCTAAGAGGTCGCAGGCCATTGTCATTGGAAGCCCTCACTTCGTGGCCCGTCTGTCGGAGATGGTAGTGCTTGAGGTTATTTTTCGATGGGACACCAATCCGTTTCTACTCTATAGTTAGGAACCTGGGTATCGCCGTGGATAAAACTCTTCCGTGGTCGGTTCATGTTGCTGAGATCAGTAAGAGACCCTTTGCGTCGCTTCATTCCTTAAGGCGCCTGCAGAATTTCCTTCCATTTAATACAATCTTTCTCTTGCTCGTTCTTTCCTTCTCCCCTTTCTGGACTATGCGGTGGTTTTGCCTTCTTGGATCTTCATGAGGGGCTGCTTGACAAGCTGGAGCGTCTCCATTAAGGTACCTACTTATTTGGCTTGCAAAAGTATGTACGTACGTATGTATGTACAACTTCAATGGTTACATATACGTCACCGCAGTGACGTGCATATCTTGTCTCTTCTTTTTAATGTTCTTTTTACTCCGAATTTTCCTCTTTATATTTGAGAAAAATAATCATTTATGGCAGATGGTAGCGGACACTGTTTGAGGTTTAGGACCAAACTTTCTCTTGCTTTTCCTATATGTACGAATTTTAAAACATATTTTTAATATAAAAGGGGCTTCCTTATGCCTTAAAACCTATTCTAAATGGTAGGAACCACCACACTACTCAACCCAGGTCAAGTTGTCTCTGATATATTCTTAATACACGTTACATGACTTTACAGGAGTGGAATCACTTCATAACATTTTAAGTATCAATTTTTTATTTATAGATAGTTAGGTTTCTATATTCATTGTTGCGTCGTCCTTTTTGGTGTCCATCCTTTGCAACTGTTACAAATGCAAATGGATTTAAGGTTCTTTTTGGTGTTGTTCGTTTCGTTTTGCGATGATTGATGAACGGGTCTTCTTGAGTGAATGTCACAGTATTGTGATGTCTGTGTGTTGTGTGGTATTCGTAAGGATCTTCAGTAGTGTGATGCTTATGTGTCGGGTGATGTTCGTGAGGATCTTCAGTAGTGTGATGCTTATGTGTTGGATGATGTTCGTGAGGATCTTCGGTCGAGTGATGATGATGTGTCGTGTGGTATTCGTAGGGGTCTTCAGTTGTACGATGTTTATGTGTTGCGACATGGTCGTAGGGAACCTCAGTTGGATGATGATATTGATGAGTTGTAGGATAGGTGTGAAGATCTTCGGTTGTGTGATGATAATGAGTTGTAGGATCGGTATAAAGTTCTTTAGTATATGTATCTTCAGTTGTGTGATGATGATGATGATGATGAGTTGTAGTATAGGTGTAAGGATCTTCAGTTGTGTGATGATGATGATGCGTTATATATTCGGTATAAGAATTTTCGGTATATGGATCTTCAGTTGTCTGATGATGATGATGAGTTGTGTGATTGGTGTACGGATCTTCGATAAATGGATCTTCAGTTATTTGGTGATGATGATGGGTTGTAGGATAAGTGTAAGGATGTTCAGTATATGGATCTTCAGTTGTGTGATGATGATGAGTTGTAGGATGATGTTGAAATTCGTTGTAGAAATCTTTAGTTGTACGAGATGATTTTGATTTTATCTTATAACAGCACATTCCCGCCAGTTTATTAAATTTCGAGTAAACCAGCCGCGCTGCATGGAATGACTTCATGAGTCGCTGCATAGCTCGTATTTCATTCATAATCTTCTCAAATAACACGGCCTCACTTTCTCTTCTTTTTTTAGTTACTCCTTTGTGTCTCCTACCTGAAAAATGTTTTTAATAGTCAATTTACAAACAAGAGTCTTATGTAAATAAAGTGTCAAATTTTTTTATACTTATGAAAATCACTGTAACAAATGGGTAAACATTTATATTATTTTTTGTACTCGTCGATTAAATCTGTGTATTAAGATTTCATAGAGAATGCTGCAACATCACTCTTTTCATCCTTGAATAGTCTATGTTACTTCCGAAATAACCTAAATACAAAGCAATAGCACTAAGAAGATGCTTCACATGCACTTCTCTCTCACTCGCTCTTAATAATTCAAATTCAAATTTCATTTATTTCAAGTGTTTAAAGGCTCATATTTTATTAGATACATTATTTGCAAAAAACATTAATAAAAATAAAATAAAAATAAAAATAAAATAAAAACAATTATTGCACTAAATATGCGTACATTTACATTACAACATCACACACTATCCCACACCAGTCCTAACATGCCTGTCCTGCACGCGCATGGTGCTGTGGAAGCACGGCGTGCGTGCCTCCGCGAACATGCCTGAGGCACTGCAGTAGCGAGCCAGCCCCATCACCGCCCTAAACGCGTTATTGTATTGGACGCGAAGAGCACTGTACGCTTTTTGCGAGAATTTTGCTCATAGACCGCATGTGTACAGTGTCGTGCAGTACGCTTTAAAAAGTGTTAACTTTACGCCGCCGGAACACAATGCAAATCTACGCGCCAACATATTCGCCCGCACGCACAGCGCTCTTTGCTCCCGTTCAATATCACTATCATCCTTAAGGTCAGCAGTAACCACGTGTCCTAGGTACTTAAACCTGTTGACTCTTTCCAGTACAGCTCCATTAAACATGACAGTTGGTACACTAGTCGGTCGATTACTGCCGGCCTCAAAAACCATGTATTGTCTTTTTGACTCATTGTATTTCAACCCGTGACTCAAGGCGTACTCCTCACACGTTCCTATCAACTTCCTGAGACCACAAACTGGCGCACTCAGCAGCACCATGTCATCTGCGTAGCTGAGATTGTTGACGCAGACACCGTCCACATGACAACCGACATGCTGAGTGCTAAGAGCGACGATCAGTGCGTCCATATATAGGTTAAAGAGGGCAGGAGAGGTCAAACCACCCTGCCTTACCCCGCACTCCAACCCATACTGCTAATACATACTGTAAATGCTGGAAAGTCGCAAGCAATTGTGGTTGGCAGTTCCTACTTCATCAATAAGCTGACTGATCTCGTGGTTCCCAGTATAAGTTTTGATGGAACCACTATTCCTTTTTCTACCTCCGTAAAAAACTTGGGGGTCAAGATGGATCAGACCCTTTCTTGGTCCTGTCAAGTCGCCGAGGTCAGTCACAGGCTCTTTGCTTCTCTACACTCTCTCAGGCGCCTGTAGAATTTTCTTCCCCATCACACCAAAATTACATTAGCGCAATCCCTTCTTCTTCCCCTCCTCGACTACGGCGACGTCGCATATCTCGACGTATCGGAAGAACTGCTGGATAAGTTAGAACGCCTGCAAAATGTATGTATTCGCTTTATTTACGGCCTGCGGAAGTATGACCACGTGTCCCACTTCCGCGCCCAGTTAAAATGGTTACCAATCCGTTTTCGCAGAAATGTTCATATCCTGTCGTTGCTTTTCAACACTTCGTTTTTGCCTCACTCTCCCTCTTACCTTTCCGAGAGGTTTAGCTTCATGGCGAGCGGTTCCCAGAATCGCTTGCGGTCGAGTGCTAACCTCTCTCTTGCCTTTCCAGCCCATACGTCTAAAACCTACTCCAAATCCTTCTCGGTGCACTCTGTCAGATTGTGGAACCGGCTGCCTTCTGATATTAGGAAATCGCAATCGGTCGCATCTCTACAGGGAAATTTGAGGACATACTGGCTTGACTCCTTATAATTGTTTACTATCCTTTATTTTACTCTATAATATATATATATATATTTATTTTATATATATTATATGTAGGTATACATATGTGTATATATGTAAGATCGTGTATTTAATTATTTTGATATTTATTATTATTATTTTTATATACGTCTGTTAGTATTTATTCTTAAGGTCTAAAATGTTGTTATGCAATTTCCGATAACTCTGTTTTGTACTAATGTCTGCCACATTCTACTTTCTTATTTTCCTCATTCACCCAAAGGTTAGCTGGAAGAGATCCCTTAAAGGGATAAGTTCGCCTTTGTACATTCCAACTTTGTAATTATTGTATTTGATTTTATGTTTTTTGTACAATAAAGTGTTTACATAAATACATACATACATACTCATCGGACATTACGCCTGCCCATCTAACATTGTTGACCTGGTGTCCATACCAGTATTTGAGGATACTAATTAGTTCATTTGGTAAGGTAATTGACTGTAGCTTTTTCCGCAGCACTTCGTAGGACACCAGGTCAAACGCCTTAGATAAGTCAAGGAAACACGCGTATATCGGTGTTTCACGATTCGTATAATATCTGACGGTATGCTTAAGACACAATATGGCACTTTCTGTGGTCAAATGAGGCCGAAACCCAAACTGATTATCATGCAATTTCAGATATTGGTTCAGCTGTGTATTAAGCATACCGTCAAATACTTTTGCAATGACCGTGGCGAGAGAGATGGGCCTGTAGTTACTCTTATCCATTAGGTTCCCGGTTTTATTTTTCACCACGGGCACTACCAATGTCCTTAACATGTCCGCGGGCATGTACGAGTGACTCATACACAAATTGAAGAACATAGCTGGGACTCTCGCCATGTGGTTGGAGGTGCTCGATGATCAGACCGTCGTAACCCGGAGATTTCCCTCGCGAAATGGACTTTATTGAACAAGCTACATTTTTTGCAGTAAATCTTATCCCCACTACTTCGTTATGGGTCCGAGCATCAGGCACCTCCTGCCATGGGCCCAACGGTGGCTGTATGCGAAAATAGTCTTTAAAGATAGCAGCTATGTCTTTTGCGTCACTTACACCATCGAGGCTCGACCTCGAACCTTATTTGTACCACGCCAAAAACCCCGGAAGTTACCCCTGGAATGTTGTTTCGCTAGGGCATCCATTTTTAATTGATTTTCTTGGTTTTGACACCACTTCAATCTGGATTTAAACGCCCTCACACATCTCCGTATATACTATGCCAGACCTAGGTCTCCCACATGATACCCATTCCACAAACCTCGACCTGGCCACCCGATGTGCATCGGCTACGTGTTCCGTCCAGCCCATTACACGAGGACCCCTACCCCCACCTCGCATACTGTCCCTCTCACACATTGCTGCATCACATAATGCAGTTACAATATTGTCATACAGCTTATCAAGAATACGCCTGTGGTCCGGATTGCTACAATAACTATTTGCACAGCTTGTAAAATTCTCATTGAAATCTATACACCTCAATCTCACATGCGCCTCACGTGTATAAAGTACAATCTGTTTCTCAGTCCTTTCCCCCCAAACTGCCTTTTTTACTAATATTTCTGTACCCAGTAGTTTAGGTGTTAAGACTTCCAGATCACTCTCAACAATTAGAGGGAAATGATCCGACGAATAAGAGCAGTTACAGTCTGTGCTCACAGACTGTAACTGTGCTGATACGCTATAGACAATCAAAAAAAAATTGAAAATACAACTTCGTATTTCAATTCAATTCAATTAATATGCGTCCTTGTTTACCGAGACTCGATCCGATACAAAATTGTCAATCTATGGCGTTTCGGAACATAGCAGCGTCGCGTCATCTGTCAGAAATGTACTTAAACTTGCTACTGTATCCAGGGCATAAAAAAACTAAAAAAAACTACGCTTTGTGATTACTGTGATCAGCTAATATTTAGCCAATCACAGTACAGTACTGCAACATTACGGACGCCGGTGGTGTAATAACTTTTCTTTTCAAAGCTAAGCTTAAAAAGTAAAAATAAAGACTAAGAAAATGAGTAGTGATAGCAGTACTTATAGTACAAAAATTATTGTTCACAATAGTGCCATAATCACGTACCTCACTTAAACACGGTACTCGACTAAAAAGCTCTCTATTATAACACGATTGTGAAAAGTACTATTAAGTTTAAATACAATTTAAACAGCACACAGCGAGCAAAATCCGGTTTCGCTTTATCTGCCACTGTTGTCAATCGTTCACAAACGTAAGTATATGGGTAAATATTTATTGCGAACCCAAAGTCCATAGGATGTAATTAAATATAGGTTTGGGAAAAATTTATTGTTTGATGTGAAAGAAACGCCTAAATAACCGTTATAGGAACCACATAAACTTATGTTTTATCAAATACGAGCACATAGATCAAATGTTTTGATCGTGCGAGGTGTTCTGCAAAACGCTATTTTACTACTTACGGTGGAACTGATAAGTAACTGTACATTTTAGTACCTAATCACAGTAACATCAAATAGAATGTAGTTTGAATTTGGCATATCAATGGCTGCTAGAAGGTACTTACTAAAATGTACTACTTCTAACTTTGACCGTACCTAAGTCAAAGTTTTAAATGTATACACGTTCCCAATACCTACAACTAACAATAATGTCTATGTATACATACATTTAACGCGATGGTTTTGTAAATATTAATGCTTTCGGCTGTACATACTTGTAAATTATGTTACATATTTACCATTTGTCAGGGATGATACTACAATAAGCAGTATTAGAAACCGGTACTTGGCCATAGAGAGTTCTTAATTTACCAGCAGTACAAGAAACCGGTACATGGTCATAGTGAGAGCTCTTAATTTGATAACTTACGGCCTTTTATACCCATGTCGAAATATTATTTAATAATCAAACAGGAATGAATGTGTAGATTGCTGTGCATGACGAATTTTAACGTTATACGAAGTTATTTAGCCAAGTTTGCCAAATATGTGTAGTTTTGACTTGCGCACCGATACGTAGTTGGGTGGCGTTTTAACCGTCGTCGTCATTATTGTCTTCGCATATTATTCAGATAATATCAAGAACTTTCTTGTTATTTTAAATAGAATGGAAACTACCGGGTCCGCTATTTTTGATATCAAAAGATGCTGGTAATAATCGTTAATTTCGTCAATGTATTGAAGACAACAATGAAGGCGGTTGAAACGCCCGAATATTCACCCAGTTCCGTACACGGTTACAAGTGTAACACAAAACAGTCAACCATACGTTTTCAAACTTGCCTTCGTAGAAAACCAGCCACCACCGCGTATCGCAACTAGGCATTAAGTTCGCCATTTGTACTTGTTTTTCTTTGTGCACAAAGTTAAAATAAATTAATCATAATGTGCAACATTCCCAGAAATTCAGAAATCTTCTAAATAAATAACTGAGAACATTACAGGAAACATTCGAGAGCGTTAAGAATGTTCTTTGATTTTCGAGCTGTCACGCTTTCGTGGGATAAAACCACTGTACGTATGATCAATTTGAAATATTGGAACATCTCCAAAACGTTGTATACTTTGGGAGCCAAAATTACCTAAAGTTTAGGGTATTTCAAAGAACACAAGTAAATGTAGAGACGCAGTTATGTTGCGCATGTTGGTGTTGAATGCTTGAGTCTGTCATGCTAATCGTTTAAGGACTCTTTTTAAACTCGACGGACGAATTATTAACTTAAATTTTCCTGTCAGAGCCAACAAAACTTTTTAATGCGTGCATACTCAACCTTTCAATTTTTATCCTGAATTTAATAGAACCACCAGCGATGGAAATTATTTGAAGTGGCCGGTGGTCTCCGGCGACACGATTATATTTTTTATAAAATATCTATTTTAGGAATATGAGGAACTTGGCAGTTTTCTACCGAGTTTTTACACATTTATTGATTAGTTGTGTAAATTCGATTATCAAAATAGTCGCGGGACAAATTTTAAAATGGCTGTTTCGCTAATTTAATGTCCATTAAAAATATCAATTTCTATAAAACGTTTTGTAATCAAAATTAACATTAATTTGTTTAAGTGTGCAATCTGTGCTACGCGAGATTAATCAATAAATTTATCGTTTGGAAAACTACTAAAGCTACTATGAAATCTACACACTGGTAGTTTTTGTAATGATCAATTCAATTACGAGTATCTTGTATAATTATTATCTTTACACGGTGATGGTTGGTATGATAAATAGCTATCAGATGCATTTGTGCAACATGTTTAACCACCAACAATAATATATATTATCCAACATCGGACTCAAAATACCTGACACGTGCCTAGTTAGTAGAGGCATAAGAGCGTGTCTGATATTTTTAAGCGTTATGTAGGATGAATAATATGTCAACCAATGTGATTCATAAGCCACCATGGAACTTGGTCAAAGTTACGTAATCAATCAAATCGTAAGAGACTTTTTAATATTACATTTATAATGTCACATCATTAAAGTTTCATTGTGGCCTATGTATCAAATTAGTTGACTCAGACCATCACTGATGTCAATTTCATGCCGCCATCGCAATTTGTCAATTCATCTGTACCAAAGAGTCTAGCCAAAATGCACACGCCACCAGAAGTTTTCCTTGCTATCAAATTAAACGTTTACTCGGTTTGATATCGGTTAATACTAGCCAAGAGGGCATAGAAAATCGAAACGTGTTTTCGTTAACTGCAGTGATCTTGCCTAACAAGTTTTAGGGATCTGTCTCAATCGTCTAAGCTTCGCTTCATCATTTTACGACGATTCCCTGTTTGTATCGACTATTACTTAATTCCCACTAGTAGTTATAATTATTCCATTGATTGAACTAGTGGAGTTTTTTGGTCCAACTTGTGAATCGTAGCTAAAAAAACACCTTTGTTTTAAATATTTTACAGTTCAAGTAAAGTGACTCTGGCCTCGGCACTCGTATGAATTTGTACAAAATAAATACACACAAAAACTTCAATTATAATTTATTCGTTCTTGCCATCAGCAATATCGTACCATTGTTGGTGCACTGGTTTACCAATAGCTTTCAGTTTTTTCTTTCCAAGTAACTTATGACGCAAGTTTTTTTTTTCATCTCCATTCCAATGTCGTAAGGACCTGAAGTAGTTGAAAAGAGTTTTCCTTTTTCGAACATCGCTGTTAATTTCATCAAATTTTTCAAAACCTGAAATTAGAATAAGTTTAGTAAAAAACTGACCAAGCGTGAGCTACCTCGTTTACAAGTATTAACAAACCCCCGACGCAAACAGAGGGAGATTAAATACATAAAACTCTTGATATAATGTATGTATGTATGTATGTAAACTCTTTATTGTACAAACAGAAAATAACAAATCAAAAAGAGACAGAAATACAAAAGGTATGTACAAAGGCGAACTTATCCCTTTAAGGGATCTCTTCCAGTTAACCTTTGACTTTATAAGGGTAATCCTACTTCCAGAACTGATTTTATAAACGGCCCAACCAATTTTCATTAAACCTAGCTAATAATTACCCTGATTAAACTAACTTTCTATTAAAAACACTCGTCTGGACCAGAGGGGCTAGACAAGATGCATTACGCTAACCAGCGTTTCTATTCGTTTCGTTTGTAAACCAATCGCGTCACTGGTAGATCACGTGACTTTTCGTATCACGTCATCTACAAGTGACGCGATTGGTTTAAAAACGTAACGCATGTAATGCACCTTGTCTAGCCCCTCAGTTCGTCTGTTTGGGAATTACGATACCTGACACGTAACTTAGTTTGAGTCAGGATAGGATGAGGAGAACAAACACAAACATGTTAATGATTTTCGATTTGAATATGGGAGGAGGTTTCTCTTAATCAGGTAGGTGATTATATTAAACAACTCGTCTTCGACTCGACCCACCAAATATTAAGCGGCGAGTTGAAGTTGTCCCGTCAGAGTGTAAAAACCACTTTTACAGGGCTGCATTCTCAGCTTACCCGCATTATCCGTCGAGTGAGCGAGTTCACCTGATCAACCGTTCCGTTGGTTGGCTTGCGTATTAAGGATCAAGCGACGCGCATCCACGCAACCCCAGCGCCCGAGCGGCAATAGGTAACAGAAACTCCTAAAGGAATGAACTACTTTTCTATGTTTACTATGTTATTGTCCTATGAATATTGCCATTGCAGGTCTGACAACGCCATTTCTGAGTATATTGATACTTACTTATATAATAAGTTATATCGATGTTCTGATTTTGCTATATAGTAGGTATAATACAGGTGTTAGCCGGGAAGGGTGGTGTAATCGAAAAGAAAACTGTACGCTAATACATGCCAAAAACTTTGACGCTTTGTTAGCTCGAGTTAGAGACCACATACACGCAGGTGGCACAGTAGTAATTCAGCGTCAATCAGGAATATCAGCGTTATGTTACCCCCCACTACTGGCTTGTACATGTAAGGCGCGCACCCGTACAAGCCTGATGTACTCTTGTTAGAAGATGTTCTCCTGGTACGGTTATACTGTGCCATGTCAGTCCCCTCGTCTCCCCCTCCTCGGACAGGGTAGTGATTCTCTCAAAAGCAAAGGTGAGCGAATGCAGGAGTGAATGTCCAAGCGGCGAGTTTAAGTAGGTAGTCCCGTCAGAGCGAGCAAAACACATTTTAGCGTGTGCGTTCTCAATTAGGCAGCCTTATACGTTCGAGAAGCCCTGCTGCCAAATTGAATACACGCGCTGAAATGTGTTTTGTTCGCTTTGACGGGACTACTTAAACTCGCCGCTTGGACTTTCACTCCTGCGTTCGCTCACCTTTCCTTTTGAAAGAATCACTACCCTGTTCTTAGATTAGCTTCGTTCTTCCGTTCTTACTTTTTAAATTCCTAGATTAGGTTGTTTTAAATTGAATTTGAAATTTCAACCCAGGCATAAATTGGTCGATATATGGTGCTCGGTGTATGACTTTATAAATTAAGTGTGTAAATTATTAAAGAAATAAGGATAAAAAAACGAATATATCTTTAATATTTTTTTATTGTTTAATTTAACGATATTTTGGCTAAAGAAGATTATTATTACCAATAATTGAAACTAGTAGAGTTATAAAAGAAATATTAATTACGAGAAATAAAATTTTCGAAGACAAGAATTATTTTTTCATTCATAATATTTCCCGACAATAAGATCGATAAGATACATCTGTCAATTTGAAAACTCAACTAAAGTAACATTTTTCATTTGATAGGATGCTGTGTCAAATTGAAAGAGCACTTATTTGACCGTCTGGTACCTAAAGCTTCTATGGTAAGTTTTGTCGCTAATGAACAGAGGCCCTACTTTGAAAATCGAAGTTCGAAGTTACGTTAGCTCCATCCCTGTCACTCATAATTCGAGACTAAATTGAGAGAAGGGGATGGAGCTAACGTAACTTCGAACTTCGATTTAAAAGTAGGGCCTCAGGGTCGCACTTTTAGTGCCGATGACGTCAAAATGACGGAAGTTGGTCCACAGGGTGCTCTAATGTATCAGATAATAACTTGTGGAAATAAATAAATAATATATGTAAAAAAATCTCAGAGAATTAAATACAGTTTAATCGCAATCTAAATACAGATCACAACAGCAGCATCATTTCTTCACCATTTATTACTAAAAATGGGAATCAATATTCTCTTATAAATGTCTTAATATTGTTTTATGAATGTCAACTCAACTAGTATCGTTTAAAATAATTATTACAATACCAGATTAGTATTTAATCATATAATTGTATATTACACCATAACAACAGTTTTTTGAAATGATAATGTTGTGCTACTGTCCATCTGAATGTCAGTATCGATGACCTCGGAAAGTTAAATAAGGGTTATGCAGAACCGGTTCCGCGATACCCCGACCAAATCCAACTTATATTATACTAGTGTTTAATTTTTAATCACATTTATGCAAATACTTATGTAGCTTCTGACTGCTGTGAGTTGGTCTCATGATGGATGTTAATCTGCCTCAATAATGATTACTTACTGCCGCACTCAGAGACGTCAATTTAATTTAATGCTTGATTAAAGTCGCTGCTGTCACTTTCTTTGCTACAGCAATAGAATAAGACGTCACTAAACAAGCATTATATTTAACTGATGTCTCTGAGTGCGGCAGTTAGTATTAATTTCTTTAACAATAATGGGGTTAAGTTTATGCGTTAGTTGCACATGTCCAATCGGCGTTCTACTCTGTGCTGGAAACTTTGTATCTTCTTCAGGTCATCAATATCCGATTTCAGTTTGTTCATCTCCATCATGCTATTCTTCGCTTTTCGCTCAAATGCTTAAATTAAAAAAATGGGTCCATATTGACTGTCATAATAATTTTTACTCATATTGTTTTAAGAAATAATCATCGGAATTCACAACGTATTTTTTTGCGGTAACTGTTACTTTTTCACGATTTTTATAAATCAAACCTAACCTAATCTACACGTTGACAATTTAAAAACTTCTGAAAAGTTTACGGTCCCAGTGATAATAAAGAGTATGAATAACAATTGTATGAAAACAAAATGATTATGAACAAAAAAGGGGATAGAAGCTTTCCGTCCACATCTCGATATGACTAGGTAGATAATACGACCAGATCGCTTTGCGACTACATCTCGGTCTGACTACATCGCTTTGTGCCTAGATCGCAATACGACCAGATCGCTTTGCGACTACATCTCAATAATTCTGAGTCGCTAAATGACCACTTTGTTTTTTCATGTTATGTCTGTGTTAGCTATGTCGACGGAGCCCCGCATGGCGGGGCTCCTATTCCTGGGCGATTTGCCCTTCGGGCATTTGAAGAACGAACCTAACCTACCTAGTAACGCAAGCGAAGTGGTCATTTTGCAACTCGGACTTTTTGAGATTTAGTCGCAAAGCGATTTGGTCGTATAGCGATCTAGGCACAAAGCGATGTAGTCAGATCGAGATGTAGTCGCAAAGCGATCTGGTCGTATTTGCTACCTAGTCATATCGAGATGTGGACGAAAAGCTTCTATCCCCGTGAAAAAATGCGCTCTCAAAAAAAAATTCCATTTGAGAGGATTGCCTCCTCTATTAAGTTCAGTATTTTAGCGATTGGTTGTTCCGCAGCTAAACAGTGTTAACGGGACTATATTAACTGAGCCTCCGCTGTCCGTCCGCCCGTCCGTTCGTTTATTTGGCTAACAGCGGGCATTATCATGAACCATCATAACTAAACGCTTGAAATTTTCACAGAATAGGACAGCGGCTATAGCAACGAATACTATATAGTAACTAAAATAAAGTTAGGGCTTTTAAGATACAAGAAACGTGTTTTTTTCGGCGTGGGGTGAATTGCAAAAATATTGTAATAAGTATTTAATTCCTTAAGTATTTAAGGAGTTAATTGAGATAACGTTAATTTTCTTCAATTGTTTTTCCTTTGTGTAACGTAAACTATCCAAATGATTATATGACTAACCTTCGTTACACAAAGGAAAAAGTTAAGGGCTTAACAACCCTTTTTTTAATTGAACCCTTAACTATGTGCAATATTTTTCCAATTCTACCTGATACGGAGACTTTTCTGAGAGAGTCCGACTCGCGCTTCGCTGGGGTTTATTTATAATTATCTTGTCGGATAGGTGAAAAACTTAAGTAAATGACCTCTTGCATGTAGTTGTGTACAAAACTAATATAGAATTAACGTCAAATTTCAAATGTAGAATGTCGAACGGTCTATACAGTTGTGTTACAACTACACGCAAGAGATCATTTACTTAAATTTTTCACGTACCTATACGTAAGATATAATTAGTAATAAACCCGTAATATTGCCGGAACTTTTTTGTGTTTGCTGTTTCTAAGTTGCAGTCATATCCAAAAAAAGGTTACGTTAAAGTTTGTAGGTATTGGACCTCGAGGGACTACCTTTAAATCGATATTTTTAATATATTTTATATTTATATGATATATTTAGAAAATTTCTTTTTTTTCATTTGTATTGTCAAAATGGACATGCGTTTCGTAAAGCCGAGCCAGGTAACATTTGTAACCAGCGATAAAACCGATTTGTATTTGTGTATGTGTGTGTGTGAGTCCGTGAGTCTGTCTGTCCTATCGTTTGGGTTGTTAAAGAGATATCAGCTTTGAAAGAAGGGGACGCCATTACATCATTTTTATCTATTAAATAGTTTATGAGCCGACATGTTTACCAACAGGTCCTTACAAAACGGGATCCAAGTCTATCTTTTCTACTTAAGTACAATTCACGTTAATGACAATTAATTAATTAGTATTCTTATTTTAACTTCACTTTTATAGTTACCTTTTATATTTGCGTGTATTAATGTGAGTGTCGCCATAAAAAATATTAATATTATTCTTAAATACCGCATGTTTTTTAATGCAGAGAAATTTCCACCTACTGCTGCCTTAGTGTAAACAGTAATTGATTACAAAATAACCTTTTATATAAAGAATAACAAAAACAAGGGAACTAATTGATTACTCGGATGAATAAACTTGATTGATTAAAAAATAACTATTAATAATAATTGAAAATTAAAATGAGCCAAGTAATGTCATGAACAGGGTGATTGGTTAGTAAATCATATTTGAAGGAAAAAAGGATAACAGTTAGAATATGAATTAAAAATATAACGCACATTTCGAAAAAAAAAAACTTAATTTAATAACTAGGAAGTTTTCCTACACAGATAATATTAATTTGTAAAATCCTGACTTTTTATCATGTTTTATAGCTCTTTAAATATAAATAACCTTTGAGTTTGAGATAATGTAGTTTCCTACAATTAAAAGTTTTACTTAATCGGTTCAATAGTTTTAGAGATTACCCCAATATACAAACAAATAAATATACCATTTTTTTATTTTTTTAGTATATTTAGTAAATAATGAATTGTTGGTAAACAAAGAATGTCATTTACCTAAGTAATTCGCACGCTACAATGCAAACATTTTTTTTTTGAAAGTCAAGTTTTAAGAATAGGTACATTATCGAATAACCAATCATCCTGTTCACCAACATTGTATTTGTGGGAATTTCTCAAAGTAAACGTTTGTAACAAAAATAATTTCTTATTTTTAATTTTAATATTTATTAGAAATACAAATACAAATAGAAAACATTTATTCGACGCTCTCACATCAAAATTATTAATACAATTGTCTTATATTTATTCCAATGGCACATTGTGTCACCTATTACCTATTACGTACCTACCTAACTTTTTTAGTAATCTTTTCTATTATTTGTCTGAAAGAGACACCATGACATGGCTAAGCAATTCAGTAATTTAGGTTGAGTGTAAGGGACAGAACTATAGCAGTTACACGGTTCTGTCTCGTTCTCTCACCGTAAACTGAATTGCTTAGCCATGTCATGGCAACCCCCCAGATTACTATGTAGCAACAAGACCGCCTGTTATTTTTGCCATGTAAAATTAAAGTCTTATTATTTGTGTATGTATTTGTAAATTTCTGTGGTTTGCTTAAGTATTGTGCCTACTACTTGCGCCTCTTTACTAGGCGGTAAAATCTAAATCGTATTTGACCTGTTATGGTATTGTTTCGTACCCGGCCGCCATTACTGTCAAGTAAATAAGAGCTTTCAAAACGTTAATAAAAAAAACCATTTGGTTTTCACCGTGTTGAATAGTGGACCTGCAATGTCACGTTTGTAGCAGATCTATCTAAATATTATAATAATGGATACATCTAGACAAAAAGCAAAAAATAACTTCATTTAAAGTGGTCGGTAATAGGTCAGTCCAACTGAAGTCTGCTTTTGGTTAAAATATTGTAGGACGCCGACTTCAGTTGGACTGATCTATTACCGACCACTTTATATGAAGTTATTTTTTGCTTTTTGAAGGCGGTTTTTTGTTTTTTAAACTTTTATTTTATTTTGTACTTTTTAGTGATCATAATTATTTATGCTGTTATTTAGTCCCACTTTAATTAATAAGAATTAATAAGAAACTATAGAACATTGAAATTCAATCCCGCCGCAAGCAACGCCGTGGGAAAGTCATAGTCATTTATATTTAAACGTACATATGCTTCGTCATAGTCGCTCAACTATCTTAATCGAAATATCTTGTCGCCACCCTTGAAATATATACCGTTTAGGAGTTCTGGTGGCCATCTATGGTTTTCATCAACTGTTCCACTTTACCGAATAGTGCTTTCCAAGAGAAAATACACGAGTTACAATGAAAAATACCAAAATCGCTATAGCCTATAAATTCTGAAGAGTTCTATCGATTCCTCATGAATTCCATCATCAAATCTTCATTTTGATAAAAATGGGACCAAACAGGAAGCACCAGCTTTCAAATAAAAAAGAATCATCAAAATCGGTTCACCCAGTCGAAAGTTCTGAGGTAACAAACATAAAAAAAAAAACATATAGTTGAATTGAGAACCTCCTCCTTTTTTTGAAGTCGCTTAAAAATAGCTCGAACCCGGGCCCGCTAGCTTCGTAAGAAGGGTCACTACCAAACCCAACAACACCTAGCGCATCCTACCTATCAGCGCGAAGTAGGTAGGACCTTGTGCAGGGTTCCGTCCGGATCGCTACCACCATCTTATCCTTTAATCTACCACTCAGCAGCATGTTCGCATAGTTGTGTTCCGGTGTGGGGATGAGACAACCGGTGAAATTAATAGCATAGAGATATTCCATCTAAGTCCTCAGGATTGGCAACCATTTGCAGTCTTAGGATTACGTATTAAGATTGTAGACTTGAGAATGCAATTGTCTATGGGTTTCAGATAACCTTTACCACAGAACAGGAAAAATAGTAGAAGTGTCATGTGGGCGTGTAACGTGTGGCATAGTTATGCGGAGTTCCGCATAACCTACCATACTTTTGTCGCGATCGCTTATTTCGATATTTCGATATTTCGATATTTCTAAAATAGGAAATAAATCCAGGAGTGTAAAAACGATAGCTGCACCTAAAACATTTTCCATGGTGGCGTGTTGTTTTTATGATAGTTTGAGTATTGGCGACAACAGGTCTGATACTAAGCGAAGCTCATGCCAATTCCAATGTTCTTTCTATTCCGTGCCCTTTACCATCGGTTAGACTGTGTGCCCATTTACCTTCGATAAAAAAACACTTATGACTTTTGGTAATCGCAGTCACTACCTACCTGAATACAACAACTACATCAAATAAGGGTCTTGGTTTGATAATATTAATAATCAAAGTACTTTGCATGCCCTTTCTGTTAACTAAGACAGATCTTTTGATATCTGGGTCCTAGCTGCACATAGTTTTTGTCTGTTTACTTTTTACCTTATTCCATTAATTAATGCTTGGATTGACTATAAGAAGGCTTTTGAGATCGTTGCCTTACACATGGTTCGAAAGGATCTCGGAGATGTATAAAGTTAATGCAACTTTGAGGTCCTTTTTAGGTATGTAATGTGTGTATAAGGTAGTGGGTCATAGTCTTTCGTGAACCCGGTAGTCGAGATGTCCCCTTTGATTCACCTAACTTGATAAGCATTGAAAGAGGCATCTTCCAGGAGGGCAGTCTGAGCCCTTTGTGGTTTTGCCTAGGCTTAAATCCTCTCAGTTCTTTGCTGAAGGATGCTGGGCTTGACTTTCGACTTCGTAAAGAGGCCGAAGTACTTTCTCACTTGTACATGGATGACCTCAAACTGATTGCATCGAAGCGCCATGATCTTATATGGCACTATTGAAAACCACACGAGAGTTCACTAGAGCCATTAATGCCATGCATGTTCAAGGACTATTATCGCCAATAAGCCTAATATCGTGTTAACAGATCGACCTCAAAGCTGGGCAGTGCTCGTCGACGTCACCATCCCGCATGAAGAGAACCTCTTGAAGGCTGAGAAGGACAAGCTCAACAAGTACCAGTGCGAAAGACGTTGTTCGACTCTGATTGGCAATTGATGTACCCGTACAGCGCTTTTGGCCTCGCTTTTTCACTTTATGGAGAGGAAGAATAATGATTTTCAAGGGAATTATTTTTAATTAAACTCGCAATGTTTAGAATAAATACCAAATTTTTCAATAGTCACTATTTTCTAAAGCGAAGCTTGTGTATAACCTTTTTATGTGATTCGGATTGGTTTCCGAGTTCATCCAGGACTTGGCTCTGTCTTGCACTTGTTTTAGTTGGTAGGGATTATCCTGGTATATACAGTTGTCGAAGTCTATTGCCATTCTTGATATCTTATCCCTGATAGGTGACAAGTTCTTCAAGCTAGCGTGGAGTGCTCTTGTGATAGACTTGAGTTGGGTGAGTTTGCGATTTACAAGTCTTACTTTATTCGCTAAAAATAAAACAAAACATTAAATAAACATAAGGACGCCAGTATGTAAACAAGGGGTTAGGGCCTTTATTCCATTTTATTTTGATAACGCTATCGTGTTATTAAGTTAACGTTATGGTTGTTCTTATTATTTTTTCAGTAAAAGCAGCCTACGATAAAAAAAGGTCTAGAATAAAGTACAACAGAGAATCTGCAACATCCACTACCACACAATAGATTATTCGTTGTCATACCAAACAAAAGCCATTACATACATGTGTCAAGTTTCTGTTAGGTGTTCTTGCCTACTGTACTTTCATCATTCTATCCATTCATCCAAATACCATGCATCCACCCATTATTGGAGATTGGCTTCTTCCTTAAACACTACTCTTTCCTGCACTTATCGTATCCATTTGTCTCGCCGCCGTTTTACGGATGTCTTTCACCTAATGGAGAGGTGTATACCAACAGAGCATTTTCAAGACATTGGCTAACTTTCTTCCCATATGTCATCTATCTACCATCGTTCCGCCTATTCAAGTCTCCACCCATCTTCACTTACCGAATACTTTTAAAAGTTTATCAACAAAGTGGACGAAATCACAACAATCAATCACAACAAATCACAACAACATGCATACCTCTCAATCTAATAAAAACTCTAGTCTACTAGTCACCCAAATTTAAAAAATATCATACCTAAATCAGCCTCTATAGTACTTGCAATCAATAAAATAATCAGTACACTTAAAATGTTCATCTTTGCAATACTCAGCCTTCATTGAATGCCAGCTTGTCCACCGTAGAGAATTTTACCAATATTGAGTTCTTGGGAACTAAATTATTTGCCGCCACGCCAATACTTATTAACATCTGTGCAATGTACAAAATAATAAGTTATCAATTCAATTACACATAATAAAATAATGTTACTTTGGTAATGTACTTACTCAGATAAGACATTTTATTACCTACTTTAATAACTAGCTCTACCTAACGCGTGTGCGTATACAAACTGAGAGGGAATGTATCATTCTTCTAATATATTTATTGGATTTAATCATATGCTCAAAGTAATTAAATACAAGCCTTCAACCTTGGGCTCTTTCTCATTAAAATCATATTGCTTTTGACATGTTATCTTACAATACAATACAATACAAAACACTTTATTGTTCACCAAACAAAAACATTACAGAGAAACACAATTAATCGTATTGTATTAAGTCGGCCTCCATTACTGCCAAGTACATAAGATCTATCGTAACGTTGACAATACGATGACATATCAAAAACAATTCGGTTTTACCGAGTGGAATCACTTGTCACGGTTTAGAATCACGTTGACTACTTACGTTTTCGTACATTATTTTACGCTTACTTTAGCCCTTGTTTGCAATTGTTTAATTAATAAATCGGCCACCGTTGCTGTCACGTCACGTCAAAGATTGACCATACCGGTGCTCAAAATACGCTACCTATCGCACCGTAAACGCAGTGACGTGATTAAAACATTATTAATACGACGGCAAATGCGAAATGCGATACTGTTATGCTTTCCACTGCACTTTAAATTAAATGCCCGCCCTCTATTTTACGTGGTAAAATACTATTGCCTTTGACGTGTTATTGTATTATTTTCAACTCGGCCGCCATTACTATCAAGTAAATAAGACCAGAGGGCTTACTGTCTAACGCACTCGCCATCACGATCGTTTTCATTTTGAAAATCGAAGGCTTGTCTACATACAAAATAAAAAAATTGCTCCACTTTGAAACCCCTCTGTTAAAACGTTGACAATATGATAGCACGTCAAAGTCAATATTATTTCATCGTCGTAGTATGTCAGCCTAGGTGGTATTTTCTTTTATTTTGATATTTATATGATGAGCACGAATATTGCTCCTGATTCATGGAGGTTTTCTATGTATTTAAATTTCTATTTCTCTATATAAGTATTTATATCGTTGTCTAGTACCCAGAGCACGAGCCTAGCGCTTTGTTTGGGACTAGGTCAATTGGTGTGACATTGTCCCCTGGTATTTATTTATTGTCCTACATTGTTCGGAAATATCGCCAAAGAGGGGATGCCATAGAGTCGCGGTCATAGAACAGAAAAAACAGTATAAGTGTCAAGTGGGCGTGTAACGTGTGGCATGGTTATACTTTTGCCGCGATCGCTTATTTCGATATTTTGATATTTCTAAAATAGGAAATAAATCCAGAAGCATGCCTTATTGTTCTATTTTGGAATGTAAAAACGATAGCCGCACCAAAAACATTTTCCGTGGTGGCGTGTTGTTTTTATGATAGTTTGAGTATAGGCGACAACAGGTCTGATACTAAGCGAAGGTCATGCCACTTCCACTGATTTTTCTATTCCGTGGTCGCGGTCATAAAACTGCTCATCGTTGACCTAATATGTTATCGTATTGTCCTTAACTCGTCCGCCATTAATGTCGAGTAAATAAGAGGTATCATAACGTTGGCAATACGATAGGTTATCTATTATTTTATACGCAGAATTTTCATTTTATCGAAAAACTTTTCTCGCCGCATAGGTTATTTTTTTCTGGTAGTACAAGTCTAACCTAACCTACGTAATAAATGTTTAAGATATTCCTACTGAAAACATCATAGTTACATGAATAATACAAATGATACAATAGATGAAATTGAAGATCGATAAGATGATGGGTTACCATACGATAACATTTCAAAAGCAATTATGATTTTACCGAACACTGGTACCATTGTTACTGTCACAACTGCAAGGAAACGAAACTTCTCAAAATAAAAACACTGATCCGGCAAGGTCTAATATTTTATTTCACAGTGATCGTTACATTTTGGACATTATTTAAAACTTAATTGTAAACAAAAATCAAAACCCGCCATCAAAAACGCAAAAAATAACTTCTTTTAAAATGGTAGAGTAATACGTCAGTCCAACTTGCAATGTATTAATTAATTGCGTGTCGTTGCGTTGCTGAGCCCCTAGACAAGATGCATTCAGCGTTTGTTATCGTTATCTTAAATGTATAGGATTGACGTCAGCTGTCAGACGGTCGCGTCGAGCGCCTACGTCAATTCCATACAATTTGTCAGTTTTCGAAAATCGTTTACTTTGGCATAAAGCAACTTGTCTAGGCCCTCTGATTAGTGGGCTGCGAGTTTTTTTTTTTTTCTTTCTTCTTAGTATTTTCTTTCACATTAGATAAATTTAATCACGTGTATTGCACGCATCTAATTTAACTTCTACTTTGTGTTGGATCTTCGCTATCTTCCTCAGGTCATTTAAATCTTCTTTTAGTTTATCCAATTCCCTCCTGGCGTACATCAAATGATCCTCAAAATCTAAAAAAAAAGTAATAATTTTGGTAAAAATATACTAAAAACGATTTTTAGAAACTATAGGAGCTATCAACTTGAAATTTGGCATAGTTATATGACTTGCTTGTCAGCATCTGTTTTTAGTCAACAAGTTTTAGTTACGGACATGAGAAAAAAATCTTAATTGGACCTAATGCTTTTGTAACATTTTAGCGCCTTATAACCTCAGGAATGCGGTATTAAAATCGTTCGGGATCGTCCCGGGCACGGTGTATAACGAATCGACCACATAATTTACCAATAACTTAGTGACTTTTTCCTCAATGTAGACTAGGGAATGCAGACCGATAATTTTTTGTACGGAAATTACCGGTAATTTTCCGTTACCGCGGTAATTCCCTTACAAAAAATTACCGGATTGCATTCCCTAATGTAGACGTCACTTTTTATTCTACCAAGGTTTTCCAAGAGACAACTGTTCTGGGAGGTTATTATGACATGGCTATGCAATTCATTTTACGGCAAGCGTGAGGACAGAGCTATAGCAGTTACATAGCTTTGTCCTTTTCTTACAGCGTAAACAGAACAAAGGCCCAACACAAGACGCACAACGCAATCGTAAATGATTTTCGAAAACTGACAAAATGTATGGAATTAACATAAGCGTTCGACGCGACCGTCTGGCAGCTTACTTCAACCCTATACATTTTCAAAAACGAAAACGTTCTCGAAACGTATCTTGTCTATGGCCACTTCATAGCTCTTTGTCATTATAACCCCACAGAAGCGCCACAAGGTACTCAACAGCCAGACTTTTTCAAATAAATATTTTTATTCATCATCATCATCATGTCAGCCGAAAGACGTCCACTGCTGGACATAGGCCTCCCAAGGCTCTCCACTCAGACCGGTCTTGTGCTTTTCGCATCCACCGCGTTCCCGCGATTTTTACAAGGTCGTCACTCCATCTTGATGGAGGCCTAACTACAGCTCGTCTCCCGATCCGCGGACGCCACTCAAGAACCTTATTATATATTATAGAATATTTTTATTACAATGATAGAATTCAAGCTTGGTGGATCAACGATCTGGTGAAGATTGCGGGAAGCCGTTGGAGGTTCTTGCGGAGAAAGCCTATGTCCTAAGCAGTGGACGTCTTTTGCTTAAAGATGATAATGAACTTACATATGCTGGTTATACCCACCATCACTCCCGCGAGCTCCAGTATTCATCAATGTAAGTGATATTATAAAAAATATCACTATTACTATTAAGTATCGCATGGTCCTTAATGCAATGAAATTCCGGCATACACTGATGGCTTCGTGTAAACTATAATTGTTAAACTAATAGCCTTTATATAAAGATTAACTGAAATATGGAAACGAATCGATTATTTGGACAAACATAAAATATCGATTTTTATTACTTATAATTGAATAAAAAATAAAACGACGTAAGTTTGAATGCCCATAGAATGTTAAAAAAACTTTTTTAGCTTTCTCATAGGTTGTCTTGTTATGTTTTATTTACCTTACTTAACCGATCTTTTCGTATAATTAGTCATTGTCTGAAAACTGCTAAGCTCATTTGCTAGGATCATATTAATGAAATTAAATGAAATAGTTTTATTTCGGAAAACAGGTTCCATAAAAAGCATAAATAAAAAAAGACAATACTGGCACAATTTAAACTGAACTAAGAAACTAAACAACTATAATTATGTACAGGCGGCACCACGGCTCACCTGGAACTATGAACTCTAAGCTCGCAATAAGAATAAAAACTTATACATAAGGATGTACCTTCGTTTAAGGACCAAAATAAAGATTGCCAATTAATCACTATCCACTAACCGCCGTACACGGAGACAGTTCCATAAGTTATACACCGCGCTGGCCTAGTTGGTAGTGATCCTGCCTACGAAGATTGCGGTCCTGGGTTCAAATCCCGGTAAGGGCAGATATTTGTGTGATGAGTTCGAATATTTGTTGCTGAGTCATGGATGTTTTTTATGTATTTAAGTACATATATTTCTCCATATAAGTATTTATATCGTTGTTTAGTACCCATAATACAAGCCTAGAGCTTAGTTTGGGACTAGGTCAATTGGTGTGACATTGTCCCCGGATATTTATTTATTTATTTTTATTTATTTTAAATCTTGTGTATGAAAGATCGTCGCTAAAGAGTGACTTAATGACTTGAGTGCTCGGGCAAATTTGATCGACCTTATTTATAAGCAAATAAGGTCTATAACTCGCAACTCTGGTAGCACAAAGCACGTGAATCGCCATTACCTGACTGTGAGTGCGGCCGCATGATCTATTGATTTCACCCTAAAGTATGTTAAGCGATTTTCTAATATTTAAGAATCATTTAGGTGTTTGTTAAATTTTACTAATACCTTTGTTATCTTACGCTAGTAACAAAATGTATACAGTTACAACCGTGATCTTTGTTCTGTAGTAATCCAATAGTTGGACTCAATTAATTTTGCGATCAAAAATATTTTAAAATCAAGTCTACAATCTCGATGTCCTCTATCAACCAACTTCTTTAGAACCTCGACCGAAATTACACCCTGTATACACGCTGCTTATATACAAAAGCGCCACAAATCAAAGTTAAAAATAGTTTGATTTCAAACTTAAAGTAAAGAGCATTCTGAATTTAAATGCAACACAAACATATTTTGATTTGTGGCGCTTTTGTATATAAGCAGCTACAATGTAATAATTTTCTTACAATCGACCGATTGGTTTCAAGAACGACTGACACGACGATAGAGGCTTCTTCGTAAGCATAAAATGATACAAGGGAAATTCAGAGAGTCGACCTCTCCAAGGCGTTTAACTGTGTGGAGCATCCATGGAGCATCACATACTTTTCTACAAAATAAAGAATTTAGGTTTTTCTTTTAAAGTACTTAAGTTGGTAAGTCGTATTTGAGCTAAATAATACAGATGGTAGAAATTAACCCTTCATTTGGCAAAAATAAAAAAGTCGTAAATTCAAACCCTTTTTGATTATGAATCAGCATAATTCAATTTTAAAATGGTTCTTTAAATAAAAACATCTCTTCAATTCAATTGCATCAAAATTGAACATTATGGTGTATTCACTGTAATGAACACTGTCAAAATATTATGGGTCAGAGTGCAGTTTTTTGGTTGACCTGTAGTGCTCGGAGTGCCACAGGGCTTTAGTATGGGTCCTTTCTTGTTTTAAGTATACATAAACGACGTGCCTGGCATTGTTCAAGACAATTGTTACATAGTTCTATTTACTGATGGCAATTAGCTAATTTTTAAAGGTAATAGACACACACAATTATCTTTGTCGTAACTTCTTCATCTCGTACGCTTCGAGATTTGGGATGGAGTGTAAAATGTCGTTAAATAAGAGACTGACATTGTTTTTAGTCTATTTTACTTGTACACATAAGTTACATCTCATATTTTATGAAAAAAAAATCCAGATTGGTTGATATCATGTTATGACTTATTTTTATTAGTCGTAGTAAGATTGAGAAAAAAAATGTCGAGCAATCAGCATCTTTCATATTGTGGTGTTTTTGAGCGCAACTCAGACAATATTTTTCTGATTCAGAGCTCTATTCCATTCGGTAAAACCATATCGCTTTTGAGCTGACTGATATGATAATTTGTTCTTAACTCGGCCGTCATTTCTATCAATTGTGAAGTAAATAAGAGTTATCATAAAGTTGACAACACAACATGTCAAAAGCATAATTCGACTGTCCCTACGTAAACTATCGGAACTGAATTTGAGCTACTTTTCAACAGAGCGGTTTAAAGTTTGTTTCAGTGATATTTCTATAAAAGTAAAAGATATGTTTAAATGTTAAGTAACATAAATAATAATATAATAACTACAATTTTTTGAATGTATTCGTATATGGAAATACGCAGGGGTTTTTTAGAAAATCCAGTTTCGATAGTTTCCTTCGCTTCACCGAGAGTTAATTTTATCGAAAGTGCCACTTTCGATAGTATACTTGGTAATATCGATTGCCGCTTCCATCGTACCTACCATATTCGATAGTTTACTTCTCGACACTTTATAATAACTGCTATTGGAACTGACAAATTCGATTATTTAGTCCGGAAAAAAACACCATAATTAGCAGTTTCGATAGAGTACAATACTCATTAATTTGTTTATTCTAGTTACCAAAATAACGAAATCCTATCCTACTATCCTACTATCCTACTATATAATATTATAAATGCGAAAGTTTGTGTGTGTGTGTATGTGTGTGTGTGTGTGTGTGTGTGTGTGTGTGTGTGTGTGTGTGTGTGTTTGTTACCTCTTCACGCTGCAACGGCTGGACGGATTTGGATGAATTTTGGAACGGAGATAGCTTATACCCTTTTATCACATAGGCTACTTTTCATCCCGGAAAATTTAAAAGTTCCCGAGGGAATAATTATAATCGAAATCTAAGCGGACGAAGACTACAAGCTATTATCCACTAATCCTACTAATACGAGTATCCTACTAATCCTGCTCATATTATTAACCCTAAAGGGTAAATTTTTAAGGGGATCAGTGAAGAATTGAGGGAATCCTTCAAATATTGTAGGCAAACATATAGCGATTTTAGTATTTTTAGTAACAAATCTAGCATTTGCATTCAGAAAGTATCATTTGCTGAAATGGCACTGATGATGAAGACCACAGATGGCCACCGGAACTTCTCAACGATACTTTTTTCAAGGGTGGTGATAAGATATCTCGATTAAGATAGTTGAGCGACTACAACGAAGGACATTTAATTGTTTAAATATGACTATGACTTCCCCGCGGCGTTGCTGGCGGCGATCGCGAAATGTCTTAAAGTTTCATATCAACTAAGAAGTGGGACTAGGAACATAAGCTTATTATGATCTCTAAAAAGTCAAAAATAAAATAAATGTTTTAAAAAACAAAAAATCGCATTTATTTTGTGACGTGAAAATTTTGGTATATACTAATAAAAATAAAATTTATAGCTTACAGCGATTTTGGAAAATCTACCCCTAAGGGATAAAAGGGGGATGTAGAATTTTATATGAGAGTTCGTCATTTTTGTAGTTAGAAACGTTAAAATAGGTGTTATTAAAAAAAAAACTTTTGGCGATTTTGAAAAATATTCCTAAGTAGTTGAAATGGGGGATAGAGGTATGTATCGAAGTTAAATAAACTAATAGCTTTGAGCTATGATAATGGCTATATTGTACTGGGAGTAAGTACAGTTGGTTAGGTTAGGGTAAAGTTTTTTTTTTGACCATCCAGAATCCGAATAGGCTTAGTAAGGTTAAGTTATTTTTAGATCACCCAGTACCGAAAATTAAACATGTAAAAAATTAAATACCCTAACTTTTCTTTATTACCTATTCAACTTTAGAATTAAAAACCAATTGGGCACTTACATCTACTATAATATACATTACGCATTAACATTTAAATCGTAAAATTTGTTCAGTGTGAAATTTTGCGAATCTAGTTTATACATGAAAGTATAATATACAGCGCCCGCTCGCGCTCATTGGTTGAAGAACTTCGTCCTACTTGCTTTGTTTGGGATATTGTCATTTGTATTATTCTATACAAAATTAAGATTAAAAAAAACTGCGAACCTTTTTTTTTGTATCTTTATAACGGTTAAATTCGCAAGCGTCAAATACTGAAAACCGGTCAAGTCCGAGTCGGACTCACGCACCGAGGGTATTTTTATCGACTATGATTTCGGCCGGAGCGATTGTGTGCGCTGGATGTACCTATTTACATCCTATCCTACATATAATATCAATGCGAAAGGTTATGCGTGCGTGAGTTTGTTACTTCTTCGCTAAAACAGATGGACGAATTAGGTTGGATATAATTTAGAATAGAGTTTGCTTAGGGTACCGGAACCAGTAATGGAAAGGACCAATGATGGACACTTGATTCTTATTGTACAGAAGATAATTTATTTGTTTTGCAACAATCAATTTAGGACCGTATGGAATTTGAATTAAGAGTGAAGTGTCCATTACTGGTGTCGGTCAGCTAAAAGTGTCCATCATTGGTGCCTTCACCCTATACACTGGATATAGGCTACCTTGGATCCCGAAATAAATCAGTGTTCCCGTGGGATGGCAAAATTACTAATTCTACGCGGACGAAGTCGCGGGCAGAAGCTAGTTAAAGATAAAGAGTAAAGATAAAGATAAAATATATTAATATTTCATTAAGTATGTATCAATATTATAATCACAATCATATTGTATAAAAATAAACATCATTTTCCAATATAAATAAAATTTCATTATGTAGCAACATGTCGTATCTACAGTTTCAAAATAACTTCAAAGTTAAATTCCAATGTAAAGTATCGAATCTACCAGCTTCAATATAAGGATTAATTTAAATTTCAACGTATAGTATCGAAGCTACCAGTTTCGATAGATGACAGAATTCTAATTTCAACGTATATAATCGAATCAACCACTTCCGATACGTCGTCCAATTATAATTCCGCCGTAAGCTATCGAAACTACCACTTACAATAGTTTACGTCGTTACATTGTTCGTGATCGTGTATCGTGACCTAGCGATAGTGGTATATTCGTCTCGTTCTTACGTTAATCGTTCCCGCGTAAACAATCGAAACTAAAGTTTCGATGATTTACTTCGGAAATTGTACGTAGTTTTGATAGTTTACGTCGCGAATTTCGGGTTATTTACATGTTTTTTGTAGTTTTCTTTAATAGGGCCGAAAATATAATGTTTTAGAAGTCCAATGCATGAATAATTTTTTTTTTGAAAAAAATCACTTTCGATATTTTACGTAGGGGCAGTCGAATTATGGTTTTACGGAAATAATAGAGAAAGTCATAAGAATAGGGCCCAAGCCCTGTGTTTATTAGTTGCTATTAAAATTTAGAAACGGTAACTTTTCCATCACGTCACGACAATTAGTCATACATTTACATACTGCCCTCATACGTCAATAGATTGTATCTCACATTCAATAACCGAAGCAGTTTCAATCCTTACTCAACGAATAAAATGGCTGCACTTGCTACAGGGGCCTCTATTCCCGGCGGTAAAAACGATATCGTATTTGCCCTGTTACGGTATTGTTTTGACGTCAGCCGCCATTACTGTCAAGAAAATAAGAGCTATCAAAACTTTGATAATACGATAACAGATCAAAGACCATATGGTTTTTAGCGCCTAGAATACCGGCCCAGGAGTTTTGTCTGAGATGCTAACTATTTGTCCTATAGCAGTATAGTTATTTAATTGTCGTGACGTAACGGAAAAGTTACCGTGGTTAATATAAGTGCTTAACTATGAGCACTTTTTTTGAAAAACGCCCTTTTAACGTCCTGTTTTTCTCGTGAAAAGAGCACATGTGTATGAATCTTTCTTTGCATAATATGAACCTCTGGGAAGGAACGGCCAAAACAGTAAAACTCCTACCCTGCCCTATTTTGGAAAGCTAATACTTTCCATTCGATTCATGTTATACGAATTTAATGCGTAGCCATTTGTCGTGAAAGTTAAATTTTAATAAAAACTATAATTTTTACATAAATAAAAAATACGCCATCTATTGAGTCTGACTTTATTGTGCTAAATTTGTGTATAGCTTTTGACGCTTCTTTTTTGACTGGGCTCCGTCGTTTAACAACGATTTTACCCTGTCCTCTACCTCCTTCAGTTTGTAGGGATTGTCCATGTAAATACAGGTGTCCAGTTTTATGGCCATTCGTGACACCATTTGCCTTATGGGTACGAGCTTCTTCAAGCTGGCGCGGAGTTCCTTTGCGATTGATTTACCCTCCACCAGTTTACGGTTCAAAACTTTCACTCTTTTCGCTAGAAAAAAAATTAATTAAATTATCTATTGTATTGTTAGGCTTGTAATGGTTTATTACAAATAGGAATAGAAGCCCCAGGTCATCATTGCATATTCCTCATTTATTTAGACAAAATTAATTGTAAGCAAGTATCAAGAGCATTAAAGATTTTAATACTTTTAATCACATTAGTCGTGTAAGGTTCAAAAGTACATATATGCATACCGTAATCAGCTTTTATAGTACTTGCAATCAATAAAACAATCAATATTTTTAAACATATCATCTTCCTAATACTCAACTTTTCCCTCTCCATACGTACGTAACTAAGAATTTCTGAACACAACGCGATGCTATTTAAAAACTCTCTGCAAAGTAGAAAATAATAGGCGATTAATTCATTTACACATTTATTAAAAGAACATTACCTCAGTCATTTACTAATTAAGATAAGCAGTTATTGTAGGCACTTCAGCCATTTAAACCTTGCCCCCTACGCATGCGTAAATGTTTATTATTAAGCTAAATGGTAAAACGTGCTTGCCATATGAACACTTTATAGCAGTTATACGGTTAAAGCAAATTTTCCGCGTTTTTACAACAATTATTAACTTAATGTGTTGCTATTAATAGCTTATAATGGCAAAATAAAAGTAAATTATAGGATACTAATTAAAACTTCTCCCTGTTTACTTGGCAACATTAATCTTAACGTAACAGGGGTTTTTTGGGTTCAGTGTGTGTTTGGAATAAAAAAATATTGAAGATTTTTATACCTACCTACAATCTGAGGAATATTGAAATGAAAAAATCTCGTTATAATAATATAACATGCTATTAGAAACTAAATTTATGTATTGTACACACGTATACATACAAGCAAAAAATCGGTCGATCGGATGGGTAAAACTGCCAATCTTAATCGGCAACCCAAAAAAGTATTCGACGACATCATTTTCCCATTTTCCACATTTTGGTTTTATCATTTCAAGTTTTTTTTGCACGAAGCGTTGAAATGACATCAAATATAGCCATAGTTTATTTTTTTATAGAATATGTATATATAGTCCCTATTGATAAACTTCGTCACACACTAAAATGAGTCAAAAATCCCAACCGTTAAATAGATAAATCCTGACGTACTTATTTAATTATAAAATCGATTAAGGAAAGTATACTTTCATTTCACGATTGCACTCAACCTGCCAGTTTCCAACATGGCGGATCACCCTTTTTTCTAGAAACTTAGCTTTTTTTAGTATGGTTCTTGGTCAGGGGGGTTATTATGACATGGCTATGCAGTTCATTTTACGGTGCGCTATATAACTGCTATAGCTCTTTTCTTTCAGTGTAAACTGAACTGCAAAGCTAGGTCATAATCACCCCCCTGATACGGTAAAGGTCCCCCAGCACAGACTGACAGTTTGTCGGCTGACATTGGCCTGCCAGATTTCATCTTATTACTACTAGACTACGGTTTCATACATTTCTTGAGGGATTTCGTACTGTCGGCCTGACCGCCTTTAAACTGTAACCGTGTTATTCATAAATGCACAATAGCTAAAATATCCTTTGTCCTTATCTATTCGGCTAATTTATTTTGCGTGCTGAAGTTCATTCTACGAAAGTAAAGTTTGTGAGCACTGAAAAGGTACTTCGGGTTTGTACTTCTCTCCCACTCGCTCTTAATAAGAGTGTATGACAGCGAGTAAAATAAAGTAAAGTAAACTGTAGCGACAATTTAATAAAAAGAACAGTGAAAAAGACTATATTTACAGAAGATTTATAAACACATTATTTACAAACATTTTATAAAAAGTATGATATATATAAAAGGTGATCAATGAGATGAAGGGCCTGGGACGATATTAGGTAAAAAACGTAGTGGAGCTGAATGTGGAAGTGATGTCTTCAAGCAGCAGCACGTGCTCCCTTCGCGGAGAAGCGTAGATACAGCAGTACCAGAGAAGTTGGGGTACGGCACAAGTGTACCCTCGCGATACTGAAAATTCTTTGACACTATTTTCTACATTCATTAATACTGCAATATCTTTCGTAGAATGAACTTCAGTATGCAGAATGAATTAGTTGAGAAGGAAAATCAACTATGCAAGCGTTCCGCTAACAAAGGATGATTTTCACCAAACGGCTCGCATCGCATCGGATCGGAAAGGATACGGACGGATGCGGCGACAGCCGATCGCGCTATTATTAAAATTATTAAGGAGCCGATCGCGCGTCGCAGCATACTTTCGACTACGATCGCGTGTCGCGGAAGACGCCCGCGGTCAAGTTGCTGTGCACGGCTTGGTAATATAGACTTTAAATACTATGAACATGATTTAATATCGTTTAAAGATCGTAGCAGGTGGAAAGAAGGTGGTCTCTGCCTACCCCTCTGGGAAACAGGCGTGATTTAATGTATGTATGTATGTAAAGACCATAAAATTATTTCCGTTCCCATCCGTTACGGGCCGTTTGGTTGAAATAGTGCTTAAAGAAATTTTAATTCAGTTAAAAGTATGAAGTTTTATAATTTACAATTTAAACTCTTCGTATTTCTAGGATTAGATACTTTCACGCTTCGAGAATAATTAATTGACATCTCCCTATTTAACATTTTTTTGGTTTTAGGGGGGGCATGGCACGTCTTCCAACTACATCTAAAGCCGCAAACATTCACGCGGTTATAAACACAATCAACGTTCTTTCGGCGAATACCAAAACCTAACCAAAACTTATATCTACTTGTAGGTATAATATTTGCGCAGTTTTAGCTATATTTACAAATCTTTTGCTGCATAATAATACAATACCTCAAGAGACTAGCTAGGTGGCTGGATCAAGGGCTAGATACAGAAAGCAGTAGGTACTCCTCGACACGGCACGCATTGTGAGGAGGTTCCTCTCTCTGCAGCCCTAACCACCGGTAGCTTAAGCCTTGCCTTGCTGCCGGCTGCTCTCGTAGGTTATCTTTTTGTTATGTTTATTTTTTGTATTAGCAGGTATAAAAAAACCAAATGTACAGAAAATTAAATAAGTATCTAAAAAATAAAACAACTCATAATGTGTGGTAAAAATGATGCATTAAAAGAAATCTAGTTCAAAATTATTAACTCTTCGAGCATCAATCTTTCTCAATGCGGTCTGGTATCTTTTTAGAGTTTTTTGCATATTTAGCATCACACGATTTTGCAATTTCTTGCTCTGAGACATGCAGTGGTCCAGTTTCTTCTCTATGCGTTGGTGATTAGGTACGATGTCCTGCAGCATGTCCACGTCTGACTGCAATCCCTTGAGATCACCCAGAGCCGTGTTGATGCTGCGTATATTCTCTAAAAAAGAAATAACAAAATTCAAAATGTGCACTTCATTGCCCTACACTAGATCAGAGGGCCCTGCCAAGATGCATTGCGCTAACTAACGTTTCTATTCGTTTCCTCTTTAAACCAATCGCGTCACTGATAGATCACGTGACTTTTCGTATCACGTCATCTACCAGTGACGCGATTGGTTTACAAACGAAACGAATAGAAACGCTGGTTAGCGTAATGCATCTTGTCTAGCCCCTCAGGGCCGGTATTCTAGGCGCTAAAAACCATATCGTCTTTGATCTGTTATCGTATTGTCAACGTTTTGATAGCTCTTATTTCCTTGACAGTAATGGCGGCTGACGTCAAAACAATACCGTAACAGGTCAAATACGATATCGTTTTTACTGTAGGAAATAGAGGCGCTGCTGCTTAGGTTTAAACTACAATGTATTTGTTGGTGTGTAATGTATTCTTTCTTCATAAGGGTTATCGTATTATTCGGCTTCGAAGCTCTTTAATATACAAGAATAAAAAAATACAAAACACAGGCAATATAACGAAAAAAAAAACATTAAAAAGGCGAACTTAACCTCCAGCTAACCTCCAAGTTTAAGCTCAATTTCTATAATCATGTCTTCTGGATTCGTCTTAAAACTAAATAGATTTTTATAATAAGTAATAATTAAAGATATAATTGTACTAATTTCTGTAGTTAAAATTTGATTAATTTACCATTGCTGCAAGCTAAAAAAAAACGCATGATATTGTCAAAAATTTATATGTAATGAAAAAAAAAAATGTCGCTAACATTTACGACATGAAACGTATCCAAATGCATTTTAGTATACTTTATGCTGGATTTTACATCAGAAATTTATGAGCATGTCTATTCGTCTATAAACTGACATTCCTTTTAATTAAAATGTTATGATTATCCTTAGATATAAGGATTTGGATTTTATATTCAATGAGCGGCTTCTTGTAAGCATTAGTGGCTCATGGTGTGAAGCCTATGGTCCTAGCCTACCTAGGTCGGACATGAGAGCCTAGTCCGCCATTTACCAAAGAGCTTCTAACTCGAATGGTGAAACAAAAATCAGCCAACACCGAAATTAGATTTATGATTACAGTCACGTTTCAATAGTAATTTGGTAATTTATACTTACAATCACTTAATTTAGCATAAACGATTAAAAAACTGCATATTTCAAAAAGACGCATGGTCGCTAGAGAACAACTGATTGCCAATTAATTTTCTTCTTATACGAAGACTAATCAATTGTGTTTGAATCGGAACTAAATTGATTAATCAAACTTTAATGATTTACATAGGCAAGTTCTTAAGATCTCATTAGATTAATATGATTAAGTTAATGGCTATAAAACGGCAAACAAGTAACCTGATCTAATGAAAAGCTGTCATTTTCGCCCATATGCCCGCCCTCCACTGCGAGATCCATTAAAGGGTCAAGTGAACTTTTTTGTACATTCAAATCCAATAATGGAGTAGAATGGACTTTTAAGTACACTTAAATCTGTTTGTAGCCGTTTACACTCTTTAATACGCTCGGCTCGGGTATATGTCATAGCTAGAGCCCGGAATTTTCGCGGCAAAACAAAAGACTGTCGCAATCTAGCTAGTGTTAGAAACACTTTTTAATCGATATCGAGTATTATTAATTATTATGTAAAAAAAACATGCCGATATATTTACATTACTTTATAATCATTCGAGACAGTTGTTTTACATGTGTTATTCCATCTAAACTATGCTACCTCATTCAAAATAGGTTGAGAAATGAATATCCTCTCCTATCACTATCACAAACTGATAAAATGTCATGTACTGCTGTGTGTACTGGCGTGGATTTCGAAGAAGAAATTGCATCTGTTTCTATATTATCATTTGATACAAACCTCACGTAAAATGTTTGACTCGCAAGCTCGTCCGTTTAAACCAATACTCGGCCCGCAATTGCCTGCTTCCATGCCTAGGCAGGCAAAAATATACTATTTCTCAAACATGCTCGGAAAGGATGACTTTTCTTTTGAAAAATGAAGTTGCATACATATCTTTTTCTACGAGTTTAAAAAGGAAACTACAAAGTTGGTCGTAATTAGTATAGTTCTTTCTGGCGGTTTCGAAATTGACAGCGACACGGAGAAAAACTTTGGCATCATACGTCATACAGCCTACATAGTTGATTAATATTATTTACCGTTTCTTCATGATTGTTATATATAATACCTACCTACTCTTTTTTAAGCTCATTAATTTAATATTTCGGAGATTTTGCAACATTTCCTTTTTTTATATATCGACAGTAAGTAGGTACTTACCTACAAGAATTGGAATGTCTGTTTTATTCACCAAATGCCATCCCTGGTACCGCCATATAAAAAACAGCCTAACCTTTTACTTTTTAATTATTATTTCTTTTAAAGCTCCTGTTATTTTATTTTTTTGTATTTTTAATCATTCAAATTGTTATTAAAACAGTTTTGGACGAGTAGAATATAAAAATTGAGATGTCAGTTGACCACCAAACACCCTCACTGACATTGTTCATGCGCGTAACCATGGTAATTATAATGTTATAATAATTATAAAAGAACTGACCATGGCAACGTTTATTATAGAACTGTTTTCAAGCTTCGCTTACGCTAAAGGTGGTATTCTGATTCCGTTAACGATATCAATATAAGAGGTTTGTACGTAAGTAGAAAAAATGCATTAGAACCAATTAATTTTATTAAAATCTACCCTAGATAGGTATTTGTGGCTTTTTGATTTTTTCGATGAATGTTTCATATTCTTCTCGTTAGGTAACTGCAACTTCAACTTCAACTTCATCATACTGCGGTCGCAGCAGCACTTCTGTAGTTTCTGCTCAATACGCGCGTGGTTATCTATGATAGTCTGCATGCTACGTACATTGTAAGACATGTCTTGAATATCTGTTTTCAGCGTATAGATGATATTTAGACAAGCTTGAAACAAAAAAAAATGATTTTGAAATGGAAAAAAGAAGGAAAAAACATTGATTCACATTAATAACACACGGACAAAAAATTACTTAAAAAAAAGGAATAGAGACGACATTATAATATAATGCTGATTGTTGCGAGAATGGTCCCAACTCAGCATGTACTATCAGCCCATCGGAACGCTAACCCATTATAGAACGTTGTCACAGTGACATTATAAAACAGTTTGGCACTTCTTACCCCCGTTCACACGACGTCCGGTTTTGTAGGATCTACTTACTATCGGATCCTTCAAAACCGGATAGTGTATTCACATAGCCGCCCGGTTTTGTAGGATCCTCCGGTCCTGTTAAACCGGAGTCCATGTGAACACACTAGCCTACAACAATAGTCCAATTTTACTTATCACATTATTCTAAAAATATGATAGCTTTAGCTATAGCTAAAGTTTAGAGCAATCAATTTTAGGCCAAATAATTCATATACCCAGCAATAATAGCAGTAAGGTATCATATTTTAGAATAACGTTAGGAGGAAAATTTGACTATTGTTACAGGCTAGGACCATAGTTGTGTAGTTTTACGGCACGTGTTTTTTACACAAAAACTTATTTTTATGCTATTTAATCTATTACCTTACAAATAAATTGAAACCAAGAGTGTCTTGCAACAAAGGCCCATTTATGGTGCTCCCACACTAGATGTTATAAATGTTATATAACTTTATAAAACACTATAACATCCACTAACACTTCATAACGTTTTGTTACAGCTTGTTAGATGTTTCAAACGCTCCCACACTGGTAAAAAATTATAACATGTTTGTAACCGTGTTGTAATTTGTTATAAAACATTTAAAAAGTTATGTAACGTTATATAACATGATAACAATGTATAACTTTTATTATAATTTGTGATAAAATGTTATAATACAAATGTTTTATAACGTTATATAACATTTATAATAGCTAGTGTGGGAGCACCATTAGGTAAATTGTATGAAATTGTGTAGCATAATAGTATACTCTAATATAATAACTACTCAGTTTTCAGAAAATATACGGAAGAGACTATAAAATAAAATAAAACATGTAGACAATCATTTATTTTTATCGCTATCCTTATGCCACTTTTTAGTTTTGAGGGTAACTAAAATTGGTGTATGCGTGGGTGATAGTGTATGGAAACCGTTATCTTTCTTAATGGACCTGTACGGACTTTATACTGTTCCAGGAATGCAAGTTGTATGTTCATATTAGGCTTATAATTAATTAGTCATCACAGTCATAAGAAAGTACAATTCATCGATAAATTAATATAGTTCGGAACTCCCCACGACAATTTTATTCGTGCCACAAAAACTTCTATCTCTACTCATGCCGGATCGCACGTTTGCGAGAATTTATAAAATATTTAAGAAAAAACCGGTCAAGTTCAAGTCGGACTCGCGTACTGAAATAAGAAAAACCGGTCAAGTGAAAAAGTGCGAGTCGTCACGCACTGAGGGTTCCGTACCGCCGTACAGTAGGTATTAATACGAGTACATTAAAATTATATTTCTTCAATCAAATACTTAATTAGGTAAATCTCAGTTCACTAAGTAAATACAGCAGTTAATTAATAATTACCCATACTAATATTAATTTTAATATGAAAGTTACACTATGTCTGCTTGTGAGGCTTTTACGGCTAAACCGAATTCGATCAAATTTTATGGAAATAGCTTTAGTCCCGGGGATGGACGTAGGATACTTTAAATCCCGGAAGAACTAAAGTAGGAAAGAAATAGGGGGATAAGCGGAAAACTAATTCTACACGTACGAAGTCACGTTTGTCCTCTAGTGTATATTTGTTATAATAATATATTGATTGTTACCCTTGTTGCAGGCTAAAATGAAAAAAAAAACATTAATGATGGACATAGGGGACCATATTTTGACCTGTTAAATCCTGCCAAATTCCATTAAGCGAAAGAGATAGAGAATTTTATAGAGATTAAAACAATAGGTAAGTATATAGAGTCGCCATCTATAACAAAACTCGCGTCATACTCATACTCATTTATTGCCTTCTACAATAAAAAGACGATCGTTTAACGTGTTTTTAATGATTAGGTAGGTATTTACGTAACGTACTATCAGCCTAATGCAACCCTGACCCACCATGGGACTGTGTCACAGTGTCGTTAGAAGTGTCAAACAAATTGTTTCATAATGTCACTGTCCGGTCACGGTCACGGTCCCGGGTTCAAATCCCGGTGAGGGCAGATATTTGTGTGATGAGCACGAGTATCTGTTTCTGAGTCTTGGATGTTTTCTTTGTATTTAAGTATTTATTTCTCTATATAAGTATTTAATTATGTCGTTGTCTTGTACCCATAGTACAAGCCTAGAGCTTAGTTTGGGACTAGGTCAATTTGTGTGAGATCGTCCCTTGATATTTATTTATTTATTTATTTACTGTGACACCCTTCTATGGTGGGTCAGAGTTCCATTGGGCTGATAGTAAATTGCCGAACCTATTTGTGGGGCGGTAAGCCATCGTGAACTAAAAACACGGTTGATGTAACGTCAAATACTTTTAGAAATAAATTACGGAACACTTAAAAAGATAATTATTTTCTGTATTAATGACAAAATTAAATTTTGGAATGCCATTAATGATTGAGTATGAGTATGACGCGAGATTTAATATAAATTTCGACTCAATATCTTTCTTTAGTCTTACCATACTATGGAAACTACGAACCCTAATCGTCTTCGGAAATTGGCAGGATTTGACAGATACAGCCTCTGTCATACAACCACATTCGTGATTTTCTACTTACCGTCGCTTACTTTAATTAAAAAGAGCATTAAGGTAAAAATTACAAAATACTGCATGGTTGCCAGAGTACTACTGGTTTTCCATTTATTCTCAATCTTTAACGACAAATGGAGTCGTGTTCAAATCGGAACTAAATTAATTAACAGGTAATTATAGACGTACAACTTAATTGAAGGTCGAGGTATGCATGTGCGGTGAGAGGGCAATGGTGACTATATGAGCTTTATTGTACCTCACCCCCGTGCCCCATGTTTGCCCCAGCTCTCAATAAATTTGTACACCTATAGGGTACATGTTGGAACCCCTAATCGTCATTTATCCTAATGCGTCGTATGTCCGAAGTTTCGTTTATCATAAAGTCATTTCCGCCTTATTTGTTCTTTTAACGCTGTTATAATTATAAATATTATAATACAACCCTAACCTTACTAAAACTATAAATCGGGACTAAATTGCGTATTAAAATAAACATTTACCTCGACGTTTCGATTGTGTTACATCAGCCGTGGTCAGCAGAAGACTGAAGTGGAGGGTCTGCTTGTCCTGCGAGTTTTTCGACCTACCCGCACTTGGTCTTGTTTTTCTTTATTCGGAATGTCATCATACGCACACAACACTCACAACCAACGATTTATCTGAAGAGACACGTCCTCGTTTAGATTAACTGTTGACTGGATTCCACGTAGTGGATAGCCTATACCCATCTTAGTATGTGTGAAAATCGTAATAGTTAAAGTAGGGCTATGGATATCCGTGATACACGCCGACCCGTAGCTACGTGTTCTTAACCCCGGCGGTACTAAGATCACGAATTTCACGAACACGGCCGTTACGTAGCCCGTACCTGCGTTCGCGTCCGGATTCACGTGACACGCCAAGATACGTAGCCCGTACCTGCGTTCGTATGCACCGGTCGGAACGATGCACCCGGGCCGCCGCCGGTTGGATTTAAAATTGAAACAAATAAGGACTATTAATGAATTAGTAATTATTACTTTTTATTCGTCGCCGTTATAGACACTGCACTCAACGTCACTGGCGGACCGGATCCGCGTGTACTTAAGGTACGTGAACCCGTGTACGCGGATCTACAAGGGTACACGTGACTTAATTACACGTGCCGAACGGGCCATAAAACCGTTGCCGTGTAACACGGAAACGGGCGCACGGCTACGGGTACACGAATCACGGTCACGACCGCGAACCCTACTTTAAAGCAAGGTTACCCTAACTTTACGTAACCGCAGGTATTTTTGGAAGACTTAAAAAGTTATCTGACTCAGTTGAAAACCAGTTTATAATAAACAATAATTCGGACAATGCGTTAAGACATAATGCGTTGTGACATGACAAATGTTATGACACCCACGCCTATAGTTAGGTACTCGAACGGTGAAACATGTGATAGAGACAATTCATGTAGCCCTAGCATGAACCTTTCAATTGTACTATCAGCCCAAAGGAACTCTGACTCATCATAGAACTGTGTCACAGTGAAGTTATAATTCAAGTCGTGAGAAGTTTCAAACAAATTGTTTTATAATGTCACTGTGACACCGTTCTATAGTAGGTCAGGGTTCCATTGATTGGGCCGATAGTACGTCACGTTTGAATCGCCTTTAATATATGAACCTATTTAGTTTTTTCAGAACCTATTCGTTGCATGAACCCCTGAAATTCACGTTTCCTTACATTATTTTACATTGGATCATCATAAACATTTCAACCGAAAGAATTGTACCCGTCTGAAACGAAACAAACACCTTGTTTTCGCTTTCCGCGTACACCCTTCAAATATAAACTAAAAAAATGCCCTACCGCCGTGCTACAGAGACGTAGTGAATAATCCTTTCCCATCGTTTTTTGTCGGATAACTTCGTATTTATCTTGCTTTCTCAGTTGGTGTATTGATGAGTACCAAGGGCTAATTGAGATAGCAATGTAAATACTAACTTATCCGACCAAAATCGATGGTAAAAGATTATTCACTACATGTGTACAATTTTTTCCACGTTTTTTAATGGAAGGGGAGTCTATCTTCCATTCGACTGGTTCTTATTTTCAGTAAATATAAAGAAACAAAGCCTTTTTCAGCAGTATGCCGTTGTATTACAGACATTTTACACAAAATGACAATTTATTGAATTACTGAAATATAAACAAATAAATGTATTAGAACCCATTTGGTTAACCCCTCGGACATCGGTGGCAATGTATGGTACTTATACCTTAATTATATGGAAGAGCAAAATCGCCGAAGCTCTAAGGTTGAAATAAAAACTAACATATACTCCACTTGTTTAAGTCTTTAACTAAATGTAAACAAACTAAACCACGTGATATAGTTCGTCAGCAAACACAATACTGACACTGACACGTTATTTCGACTAAACAGTTTTGATTGGCTATTTAAAGCCCCTTCTGTTTTTTGTGTAGACGCGACAGTATACGTAGCCCTTAAGTACGGTCATAGACTTTAATTGATGAACCACTATAGAACCTTATCGCATAAAACCAACAATTAATTCCCATGTAATTTCTATCTCTTCACGCTGTCATTATGACAAGGTTCCATGGTGGAGCAACATTTAAAATCCTTAATGGTACCTGCCTAAACAAATGAAGTATAGGTAAATATCAGGGGGCCTAGTCAAATTAGCGTTATGACGCTAAGTTAACGTTTTTCGAAAATCGACAAAATGTATGGATTGCCGTAAGCTGATGACATGTGTGACATGTTTGACATGTCGCCGCTATGTCAACTCCATACATTTCGAGTCGATACAAAACAGAAAACGTTAGCAGCGTTTGCATCTTGGCTATACTTCATTCGTTTAGATACTTAGAAAAACGTAAACAATCCAAACCACGTGGCATTGTTAGACAGCCAATCAAAACTGTTTTATCGCACTTTGACGTATCAGTGCTCTGCTTGTATTGGCTGACGAATATCACGTGATTGTTTTGTTTACATATTATTTAAGTACCTAAACAAACGGAGTATAGGCCTACTGATGTTTCTAGTCCCTTTTCTTTCAACTGCAGAATTATCATCATCGTCCACTGTGATGGGGCTCTTATTAAATAATTTATAAACATTTTGACAGCAGCAAGTATCTATCCTGCGTTCGATGCGCTTGTGGTCATCTTCGAAAGAAACGACCTGCAGCTTCTTCATACTTTTCTGTACCATTCTCACGCGATCTTCGACAAAATCCACGTAGCTTTTCTTTTCTATGAACAAAAAATTGACGATCACTCTAACCATGTAGTACCGGTATCCCTTTAACCCTTTGAACGCCAAGAACCACTAAAGTGGTCGTGTACTGTCGAGCCTACCACGCCATTGACCATTTTAGAGGCCGGTAAGAAGTCAATCCTGTCACATTGCACAACCATGAAGTGTATGAATATAGATAATGTTGACAGCAGTAAAAAAATGCTGTTATTACTATTCCTTCACACGTAACAAATAAGTTTAGCATTGTTTTACTGCTGTCAACCATGTCAATAGTCAGAAACAGACCTAGGAATATACGGGGCAAAATTAAATGACAGCTAGGGATTGCCTATATCAATAAACTCAATTATCGATGCTTTTCCCATATACTAGTGACCGCTCCAAGTTTTGTTTGTAAAAATAAAATTGTATGGAATGTATGCAAATGAAACAAAATAGCAACATAATTCGGGTTATTCTTTATTTTAAAAGGTTTTTTAACCTTCACTTATCATCATTATATTTTTTTCCTTATTATATATTTTGGAATGACTGTCCCATTAACTATTGTTAAAATAAACGATCAGAATTAGTTAGGAATAAATAAAATATGATGATGATGAGTGAAGGTTAAAAAATCCTTTAAAAAAAAAATAAGTACTTAGCTATTTTGTTTCATGTATACTTTCAATAAAATTTTATTATTATAAACAAAACTTGGAACGATCACTAGTATTTGGGAAAAGCATCGATAATTGAGTTTATCGATATGGCAATCCCTAGCTGTCATTTAATTTTGCCCCGTATATTCCTAGGTCTGTCAGAAACTTCATGGACGTGCAATGTGTCAGGATAGTACAATAGTGGTCACAGATACAGTGCAAAATAGACCCGAGTATTTGTGACGTATCGTTGACATTAGTTGTGATTTTCAGCGGTCATTGGCGTGTGAGGACGACGTTTGTGTCAAGTCAAAGGCGATCAAAGGGTTAAAGGTATGGGTAAGAGTAGGGAATTGTTTTAAGGGGTTTTAGGAAGTTTCTAGTTTAAAACAATAGTCTAAGTTTCATGATACATTCATTAAAAAATAAAAATAAACGTGTTCGTCTCGGGACGCCCGACAGAAGTGATAACTTAAACTACTTAATCTAAGTTGAACTATTTAATATTGACATTGTTTAACTTGGTGATAGTTTTAGGTTAGGTATATGCTATCTACAGTATATGTCTATTGCACACTAAACACTGAGTAGAGAGAGGGGGAAGCGTCTGTCCGAAATACGGCTGGTGGGTTAGAGTGAGAGAGGAAGAGCCTGCGTACCGCTGCCACCCGGCGAAATTAATATCGCCTCAGAATGTTTTTCTTGTATTTTTTCCGATGTTTTAATAGTAATTCTGCTATTTGGGGCAGAGAAAATCCAACAAACGAAACATCATGAAAATCCGTCCAGCCATTCTTGAGTTATTATTAATGGTGCAAGTAATCCGACATTGTTTTATATAATATAGGTATGTGATATTGCAGTTCCAATAATATTACATACATACGTCGCTCCTTTTTTGAAGTCGGTATAAATAGCACTAATTTAGTATGCCTTTGCATATATATGCGTTTTAGTTAAAACAGATAATTAACAGAATAAAAGAATATTGTACCCTAAAAATATTACATTTATACTTACCATAGTTATTGCAAGCTACAAAAAATATAAAACTCATTATTTGTGAAGACAAATTTTATTCTTAAGGCATTTAAATTAATACTATTAGTGTAAAATACCCCCGACGCAAACTGAACAGAGGGCCCTGCCAAGATGCACCACGCTAACTAGCGTTTCTATGTATTCGTTTCGTTTTTAAACCAATCGCGTCACTGGTAGATGACGTGATACGAAAAGTCACGTGACCTACCAGTAACGCGATTGGTTTAAAAACGAAATGAATAGAAACGCTAGTTAGCGTAGTGCATCTTGGCAGTAGGGCATCCTCCCAGGAAATCCCGGTTCTGTAATTCCCGGGAAATCCCGGGAATTTCATAGTGCCTTAAGAACCGGTACTGAAGGTTACATCCCGGTTCTCCCGGTTCTTTCCATGAGTATCACAAATATCACAATTCACAGCTGAGCGACGACGCCGGCACTAGCGGGAACATCGCACCCCACTATCCACTTTTTGGAAGGGGTGGAGGCTGCATTTAAGCTCTAAAAGAGGGGTAATTAGACGAAAGATCCCATAGGGTCGAAGTGTATCCGTAAGGACGCCACAAATAAAATAAAATAAGATAAGATAAGATACGTTTTTTTTAAAGAAAACATGCATGATTTTATTGCATATTTACAAAAAAAAAACATAATTATTTTTAATTGTTTTATGTCTTAAATATCCATGTGTGGCGCTGAATTGAGGTAAAAATAAAGAACCGGGAGAACCGGGAATCCCGGTACTGTCCCTGCATAGAACCGGGAAATGGAATTCTTGGTACCGGGCCCGGTACTGCATGCCCTACTTGGCAGGGCCCTCTGGGGTGTGATTTTCAAAAAACGGCGGTTGGTCGGACGAACGAGCGAAATCGCAGCGGCGAGTTTAAGTAGTCCCGTCAGGGCGAACAAAACACATTTTAACGCGAGCTAACTTGTAACTTCGAACTTCGCTTTTCAAAGTACCTAGGGCCTCTGGTTTCCCAGCCGGTCGCAAATCTATCGGTCTTTATTTATTTAATGCTCATGTTTAATGGATCACCAGATATAGTAAAATTTAACGCCAAAAAATCATTTTTTACTGCCGAAAATAGTAAATGATCACCAAAAACTAACCTAACTTAACCTAATTTCAAATTTGGTGATCGTTTACTAATTTTGGTGCTCATAATATTTGTTGCCTTTATTTAATACTAGCTTCTGCCCACGACTTCGAGTATCGTTATTCCCTCGAGAACTTTGAAAATTTCCGGAATGAAAAGTAGCCTATTGTTATTCCAGGGTATAAGCTATCTCTTTTCCAAATTTCACCAAAATCCGTTGAGCTGTTGCAGTGTAAAGCAGTAACAAACTAACACACACAAACCTTAGAACTTATATTAGTAGGATTTATTTTACTTACCGTCGCTTAAAGTGGTAAAAACGAGTATAACAATGCAAATCACTAAATACTGCATGCTTGCCAAAGAACTGCCGATGTTTCAATGAGTCCTAATTAATCTTCTTAAGCGAAAACTAATCGAGTCGTTGTCAAATCAGTGCCAAATTAACTTACAAGTTGAAACATTTGATAAGACAAGAGCTACAAATCTCATATTGGGGTGTTATTTTTTTTGCGGCCAAATCCTATATTCAAACCGCAGACAGATAAACTTACTACACACATACATACATACCCTCACGCCTGTCTCCAAATGGGGTAGGCAGAGACTATGGAACGCCAGGTGCACCGGTCTAAACATACAACTTTCGCTTCCTCTACATTCATCAATCACTTTATGCACGTACGTCGGTTTCAGGTGCTTTTGATTTGGCCCTTATTCAGTACATCGCGAATCTGATCACTGTACGTCCGTCTAGGACGTCCCCTACCGACATCTCCGCTCTTGTCTTGTCTTGTCTTGTCTTACAGATGAGCCCTTTCGGATACACTTCGACCCTTTAGGATCTTTTGTGTAATTACCCTCTTACACACTCTGCTGTTCGAATGTGCAGGTTTCCTCACGATGTTTTTCCTTCACCGTAAGAGCGTCGGGTAATGCACTTAAGTTAGAAAAACTCATTGGTACATGGTGACCGCGGGGGTTCGAACTCGGTACCTTACGATCACGAGTCGACCCCCTAAGCCACTAGGCCACCGACGCTCTTGACATCTCCGCTCACTCTCGCTCGCCATATTTCTTTTGTAACTCTTCTTTCGTCCATCCTTTCTAAATGACCAAACCATCTTAGCATACCCTTTTCGATTTTAGTCATTACATCTTCTTTTAATCCAAATCGTTCTCGGATCTCACTTCTTACTCCAGGTTAAAATTGACATTTGCCCATACAAAGTGTGTCAAATTTTAATCCAAAGCAAGCCTATCTATCCGCGGTTAGAATATAGGGTTCGGCCATTAAACTCCCACATACTTGCAGTTTCCCTGATATTCCAAAATCTATAACGAAATTTACAGGGTAATCCCATAATGGACACGTAACCCTGACACCAGAGATAGCCCACCCCTAGACCTACCAAACCAGTATAATAATAATAATAATAATTATTATTATTATTTTCTAATTGTTTTTTGTTTTGGTAATAATTTTCAAATGAAACTTATTATCACTATTGGCATTATCTCGAAAACCGTGCAACTTTTACTGAGGTCATGTTAGGCTGGTTTGGTAGGTCTAGGGGTGGGCTATCTCCGGTGTCAGGGTTACGTGTCCATTATGGGACACTCTGTATGTAACCTGGGTGTGCCTCGGAATCCCTAATAACGTTTGTCCTAATGCATCGTTTGTCCGAATTATTGTTTGTCATAGACTGGTTTTCATCTGAGTCAAACTTTTTAAGTTTTTCAAAAATACCTATTTGCGGTTTGTTTAGGTTAGGGTTCATTGTAACTACACTAATATTGTTAAACAAATCAGACAGCAATGGCTCTAGGTAAGTGATCATCGCGACCCATAACACCCGCAACACCAGAGGAATCGCAGGTGCGCGTGCGCTGCCGGCCTTTGAGAAAAGAGTAGGCTCGTTTTTATAAGGCTCCCAAGTCGTATTGGTTCGGAAATATTTACAGACGCCGAGAGCTGATTCCTCATAGATATGGTTCGTGGATTTCTAACTACAAAGATACCTACGTTTTTTTTCTCAAACATGCGCATTTAAGGTTGGTAAAATTAATTATCACACTTACTTTATGAGTTTGTGAACGTGGAGGCTGGCGGTGGTTACACCATAAATATGAACCTTATTGTCTTCGTTACTTGAAAATAATGTTTGCAAAATAGATATTTGTTACGATAACTTATTCCTCTTGCAACTGTATCTCGAGATAGTGAAAGAAATCATAAAAAAGTAGTGATGATATTTTTACAAAACCAAATGGTGTTTTTAACCGACTTCAAAAAAAGGAGGTTCTCAGTTTGACCTGTATGTATTTATGTATGTATGTATGTTCGTCCACGATTATCTCGCGCTTGGCTGAACCGATTTTGATGCGGGTTTCAGAAAAGTATTTGTTACACTTAGGAGGTTTTAGTGTTTTAACCGACTTAAAAAAGGAGGTTACAGATTTATCCGATTTTATAAAAAATCTTTTTTGGTTCCGAGGTGGTCCCATTGTCACCAAATCTAAATTTGATGAGGGGATCCGTGAGGAATTGAGGGAACTCCTCAAATATAATAGGCATACATACAGCAATTTTAGTATTTTTAGTAACAAGTCCAGCATTTGAATTCAGAAAGTATCATTTGGTGAAATGGAACTGATGATGAAGACCACAAATGGCTACCGGAACACCTCAACGGTACCTATTTCAAGGGTGGCGAATGTGGCGATAAGATATCTCGATTAAGATAGTTGAGCGAACATTTAATTGTTTAAATATGACTATGACTTTCCCGAGTCGTTGCTTGCGGCGAGCTTAAAATGTCTTAAAGTTTCATATCAACTAAGAAGTGGAACTACATAACAGCTTATTATGATCACTAGGTACATAATTAGGCATTAAAAGACTTGTGTGATGTAATTATGAAACTCGCCTTCGGCTCGTTTAATAAACCCACACTCGTGTTTAATGCCCTTCATTATGTACAGTCACATAAACCACTATTAAAATGTCAATAATTATACAAAAATTTAAATAACTGATAGGTACATACGTGGCAAATAAAATGCATTATAACATTTATGACCAATGTAGTTTAATGAAAAGTTATATAAATAAGTGCTTTGTAGTGGTTTTTGGAGTATGTTTCGTGGGCAGCAGGAAAACATTACTCAATAGCCATTTACGGTGACAGCAGCAGGCCTCCAGGTCGACCTCGATGGGCTCGTGGTCGGCAAGAGCGGTATAAAGTTCTTTTACGTCTTTCTTTATACTAACTATGTATTGTCCCACTATTACCATCTTTTGCGACCTTTCTATAAAAGAAAAAAACTATTATTGCCCTGATAATAGTCATGTAATATATGGTTATTATTGTTATTAGATTATCAATATCATCAGTGATACTGTGAATATTATCGGCACGGTATAGAGTAGACGATCAATATTAACACGATACTAGTATGTCAATATTTATCGCAGATTTTAAATGTTATGGATCAATAATGATATGGATCTCTGATACGCGTGGATCACACAATAATATTGATAATTCAAAATATACGGATGACTCGCATGATACTGTGATACGCATCAGTATTTCTGTGATACGCGTGTATCGCGTGATAATATTGACAATCTATAGAGCCCCATTTTGACCCGACTACCCAACATATAATATACCTAATGGATTTGAGTGTTTGTATGTTAGAATGAAACCATGTTTCTTGGTGACGTTCTTCACTCCACTTGATGGTAGCGGGATCTGAGACCCAAAGACATTTGCATTCAAACTCACACGTTTTTAAAAATACTAACGACTTGCCCTCGCTTCGCTTCGGTTTATGCGAGTTTTCTGTAACATCCGTACATAATCCATAACTTATTAATCTTATTATACATAAAAACCTTCCTCTTGAATCATTCGATCTATTGCTGAAAACTGCATTAAAATCCATTGCGTAGTTTAAAAGATCTGCGTACAGACAGTGGGAGCGACTTTGTTTTTATACTATGTAAAGATAGATAAATTAAGTATACACTTTTACTACTCGATGACGATACGAAAGTCAAAGTCAATATCAACTTACGATCAAATTTTTTTTACGAGTAAACAATCGCCATGCACGTTAAAGTTACTTTCTCAATAAAAGTTAAAAATTCATGCTCTGGTACCAGAAACACAAGTTACAGAGTTTATAGAGGCCTGCACACGTAAAGTTCGGACCACGGGAAACGTACGTGTAAATGCAACTGTAATAGTAAAATAGTAAAAAATGTACGGTTTGGAACGAAGATTGGAACGGCGCGTGGCGTTTCCCGCGGTCCGAACTTTATGTGTAAAGGCCGCTATTAAGATCTACTTGTGCCTTAGTTAACCAAATAGCAGCACCTCAAGTAAAACTCCTGTAGCAATAACAACTTCATTACTAACAGCAGAGGATTGAATTTACTTTGGCAATCGAATCTGAGATAATCTTTATTAGTTTATCAAGGAAGAATAACTAACAACATATTATAGAAATCTTTACCCTTCTTGCAAGCTAAAAGAAATAGAAAAACACATTATAATAGGTGGTATTTTCATTATTAAAATTACCAATCACATTCTGGTTATACCTACCATCACTTAAATTGGTGAAAATGAGTACAGAAATGTAAATTGCCAAATAATGCATGGTTGCCAGAGAGCTACTGAGTTTCCAATTAATCGTAATCTTCTTGTTACGCGAATAGTCGAATCAGACCCAAATTAATTACTCGAACGTTGAAACCACTGATAGAGCCAAGTCCTTTTCAAGTTACATTCCAACTAGCATTGAAGAGTCAGCTGCAGAGAAAAGTAATCCCTCAGAATGTAAATGTTACTTTTCTTTGCACGCAACCGTTCCAACAACAACTACTCCAATTTAGAAAGTTTCTTATGAGAAATCCTCAGTAACTTCCAAGAATATTTTAACTAAATAGCTGGTTGCCTCCACCCAAGACCAAATAATTTGTTGCCGAGTAAAAGAGTCGCTTTTCACTTTAACTTTATGGAAACTCTCCAGTTCCAGCTGGCGTTTCGGCACCGACTCTCGGAGCACGGCTACTTATTCGCTACTTGACACATTGGCCTAGTTGGCAGTGACCTTGCCTACGAAGCTAGCGGCCTAGGTTCAAATCCCGGTAAGGCCAGATATTTTTTTGATGAGCGCGAATATTCGGTCCTAAGTCATGGATGTTTTCTATTTATTTACGTATGTATTTCTCTATATAAGTATTTATATCGTTGTCTAGTACCTACCCTAGTAGGGTAGACTGGGTACGGTTGAAACAGGGTACGGTTGAAACAAAGCGAATATCCGAGAAACTATCAGCTGTAGGTTGAGGGGTGTAAGGGAAGAAATGCGTGGCATGTTAGTGCGGACATGTTCCACAGTATTGCATCAACCATCGCGCGTTGTAGTTGTAGCAGGGGGCCCTATTGTATTTTGGTAATCAAAAGTTAGTATTTTCAGTTGATATCTTTGTCGAATAACTTTTTTAATTCTATCAATTGAATATTGAGTATTTTTATGGTCATTTGTCAGATGTTTATGATAAAATAACAATGTTTACTTTTTGTGTTGGGTTCTTTGTCTCGCCACTATGATTTTTCTTTGAAGTCATAGGGGGGTGGGTACGGTTGAAACACACGTAAGTGTTAATAAGTAATTGATTGATTGATTTAATTTGGCACTGAATGAATTGATCCGGGAATAAGCAATAAAACAGGATCTTATAATTACTAGGCCATTTAAATCCTGGTAACTTTTTTTAAGAAGAAATGCTTTGATTTCATGTTAAATACCTATATTTGTATCGATGAAGTTATTTTAGGTTTTTAATACATTATAAGTGTTGATCTAATTTGGAACCTGAGTTGGTTAATTCATAGTATGAGCAATAAAGCAGGTTTAAATATAGGTTTAATATAATTTATTTGTGTTTCAACCGCCCCTGGGATGGGGTCGGTTGTAACAGAGGACAGACTTTTTCAAAAACTGCTCCTGTGGGAAAATGATTGTATCTGGGCATAAAACAATAGTACACATTTCAAACTAGATGTATGCCCTCACATTTTTGACATTTTATTCAATCCTCAATAGCATAATGTTGATGCTATGAGCGATCAAAGCAAAATTGTTTCAACCGTACCCAGTCTACCCTACTAGCCTAGAGCTTAGTTTAGAACTAAGTTAATTGGTGTGACATTGTCCACTGATATTTATTATATTATTCATTATTTATCTTTTAAGAACAGTACTGCCTGAATACTTTTTTGGAAATATAACATGTAAATATATTTGCTGCGCCCAACAGGGTCCATAGTGTACGAATATCACCTATGTAAGTGTATTATGTATTATTATGAGTGCAATAAATAATTGAAATTGAAATTGAAATTGAAAAAGCTATTCTGATTCGCGAAGGGCTACGAAACAGCACGTGTATACGAGTGTATTAAAAGGCCAAGAATAATGTTCAATAGCAATTTATTCTCAATCCTGCGGACCAATAAAATAAGTGAAAGAATAAAATTGTCCACTCAGAACACACCATGTTGTTTAGTATTTATACCAATTTAAGGTGTATATTTTTCCAGATTATGAATCCCAATCATATAGCATACCAATTTACGACGGCTGCCAACAAAATGTATTTTTCTGTTGACCGTAACGTCTCTGCTAACCATTATTTGACCAATATCCTAATTAAATTAACAATCTACGGTAACCCATCATTTTATCGAATTTCACTTCATCGATTGTATCATTTCATCGAACGCTATTTTCTTCTGAAACCATGATGTTTGCAGAATATCTTAAACATTAATTACGTAGGTTAGGTTAGACTTGTGACTACCAAAAAAAACTCATGCGGCAAGAAATGCTTTTCTATGAAATGAGAATTCTGCGTAATGAAACGTTCGTTGAAAGATGTTTCGAGAAAATAATAGGTGCTCAACAAACTACCTACACCATTAGACACGACTATAGTGTCTCTAATTAGTTAACCACGGCTGAGTTAAATCCATTTAAATCTGCCAAATAGTAAAAGCCATAGAAAATGACTACTAATACTTTTCCTAATTGCGCGTTTCACCGGTAATTATGAACATAGCGACTCAAATTACAAAATCATTATGAGAGTAAGAACAATTTGATTTTCATGGAAGAGATTTTTAACTAAATGGTCTTTAATGAAAATTCACGATGCCAATACTCAGCTACAGACTATACATAATTATTGCCATGTATAAATTACTCTTAGTTATGCGATAGTTTCGGCTGTAGGTACACTGTTTTATATACAATTTTTGTATAGAAGTTCGATTCAGTATAGAACTTGATAAAATAACCAAAATCTGGGCCGCGATTCTAGGACGTAAAAACCATAGCGTCTTTGACCTGGGGCTTTACCATAACATACTATAGCAGTTCAGTTTAGGTTGAGAGAAAGGGACAGAGATATAGCAGGTATATAGTTCTGTCCCTTTCTCTCAACCTAAACTGAACTACTTCAGTATGTCATGGTAACCCCCGTGTTATAGTATTGTTAACTTTTTGATAGCTCTTTTTTACTTAACAGTAATGACGACCGATTTAAAAGCAATGCCATAACAGATCAAATGTGATATAGGTTTTACCGCCAAGAATAGAGATAAGTATTGTTTGAGAATTTAATTTCTTCAGACAGTTTTTGAATTACGTATTTTGAAGTACTATCAGCTCAATTGAACCCGGACTCACTAAAGAAAGGTGTCACAGTGACATTATAAAACAATTTGTTTGACACTTCTCACGACTTGAATCATAACGTCACTGTGACTCAGTTCTATGGTGGGTCAAGGTTCCATTAGGCTGATAGTACATGGGGAAAATACGAACTTTCCTCAGGGTTGGCAACATATTAAATTTGCAGTCTTAAAAATTTCAACACTGCAAATTTAATATGTTATCAATGACAATTTTGTCATTGATTCATTGATAAAGAGGGTATTGCTAGTGAATACACATTACCAGCTAAAGGTTTTTGTTGGTAAATATTAGAAACAACATTTATTTGTGCAAATTTTTGTAATTTCTGACAAGAGTATTACGTAAAATTTCAATAAGCAAAAATCCAAATAACTGATGAAAGCGTAGCAACTAGTGATGAGCGATTTCTGAAACATAGCAAAACTTTCCTTAACTGTGAAAATTACAGCTTCTGCAAGTTACATAATTAGATGTAAATTATTCTGACAGTTAAATTTCATGAAAAATTCATAAAAAGTTTCCGTTACTTGCGTTACATGTCAAAACTTTAGTAAATTTCAGAAATTAAACCTTTAACCACTTTGGTAACTTTCAGAGTATTGCATGATTTTTTAGGTGAATGTTTCACTTTTGAAACTTTCAGGATATTGCAGAAATTTAAGTGAAAGTGTCACTTTTAAAACTAACAAGCCTCCCACTACTACTAGCAAGTAAATCGTTGCTTAAATAGAAAAGCGACACAAATCAAAATGTGTTGGTGTTACCTTTAAATTCTGAATGCTATTTTCTTTAAGTTTTAAATCAAACTATAGGTATTTATTTTCGATTCGTGGCGCTTTTGTATTTAAGCAGCGAGGTATGTACAGTGGTCACGCTACATACACGCCTTTATTCCCTTAGTCGCCTTTTACGACATCCACGGGAAGACATGGAGTGGAACTATTCTAACCCGGCAACCACACGGGACCCGGGAGCCTCACCTTCCTGTTTTAAATCCAATATTTAAATAATTTGACAGGGTTATTAAAGGTTCGTCCGTGCAGTGCTGGTCGGCGTATTCGTCTCTCTTTCGGAGCATAATGTCTCACACTCTTTAACATCATACGGTGACGGGAGATGCAAGTGTCCAGTTTCTTGTCATAGCGGTGGTGGTTGTCGATCATGTTCACCAGCTCTTTCATGTCGCTCCGCATTTCTCCTATTTCTCGTATAGCTATACGGATCTGTTCTTCCTGGTCTAAAAAAAACAATGCATTAAAGAAGTTATTTCAAAGTTTTTGTAGGTCTATTGTATTTGGAATCTATGTTAGGTTAGGGCCCACAGACGGGTACCTAGTTATCTATTACTTATTAGAATGAGAGACGTATATAACTTTCTCATTACAACTAATAGTTGCGTCCCTCTCGGCCTGTCTGACTATTATGATTAGAATGTCGCCCCATTAAGAGTAGATTCGACCAAACAAGAATAACATCTTATACCTAGATTATACACCAAATTTGTATAGGCTAATCTCTGAGGAAGTCTTATTCCAGTTTGGTAAATTGCGGCCTTTCACATTCAGCGTCAACGACCCGAGATACGGGTCTACATCGGAATCCATAATGGTTTTTTCGCATAATGTATCATATGGCATAAAATCGTTTGACGAAAAACGGTTTTTACAGTAGAAAGGGTTTTATTTTAATTATTTTAATAACTAACCTAACCTTACCTAACCTAATCTACACAATAGACGTTTATTAAATTCTGCAATGTCAGCCTAAAAGGGTGTTATGCGAAAAAAAATATGCGATACTATCGTTAGGACACACAATTATTATGCCAAACGAATGAGTCCCCTGAGATACACCAATCTATATACCTAAATAAAAATGAATCGCCAAAATGTATGTGATTGCATAACTTCCGAAAGACTAGACCGATTTGGCTGATTTCTTTTTTGTTGTGTTCGTCATTGTCAGGACAAGGTTTGTATGACAGAAAATAATTGAAAAATCCACCGGGAAAGTCAGAAATTTGCAGCGGGGCGAAGCCGCTGGCGGGCCGCTAGTCTTGAATAAATACGCGAATAACTAATACCTACTAGGGATATATCTATTCCACAATTTTAATCTCGAGTAAACCAGTGATCGTTTTTCTACGCAATCTAAGGTATAGCTATAGGTACTTGAAATTACTAAACTCGAATAGTAGAGTGAATGATGAACGAATAAGCACACACACACAGCAAACAAAAATATGGCTGTATAACGGAACGATATCAAAGCTTCAACCATGTCAACTTGCTTTTATAGTATTAAAATTGTATTTAAATGCAAAATAACTTTATTAGAACACAGATATGAAACCAAACAGTAACAATGTTTTATATTTACATGCAGAGCAAGCTGAAAATAAAAAAAAACTCAATTATTAATTGCAATAATATTAAACAGGAATGAGCCGAAGCAAAAACAGGAAAAAATAATCTTTATGGAAGTATCAAATCGTATTAATATTATGATTTCTGCCGTGTGTTTAACCCTGTACACAATTAAAATGGTTTAAAGAATTAAATAGATACTTTTATCTTAACATGTTTGCCTCATCCCAAAGCCCAAACGGATAATTTAAACCAATTTTAATACGAATTGTTATTTGAAAAGTACCTTACTTTTCTTTTAGTAGTAATGTTCTTTAAGGTCGACACACGTAAAAAGAGCTCCGAGCGGCTAGTGGAGGGGATATGATTGCGCATGTTGTCTACTGACAGACCAATAGCGTGGCAGCAAAGCGGAGCGGTTTACACTCCCCCCGTCGCCCCCACCAATCTGGTCCGTAATTTGCTCACTGCGCAGGTAGGTCGCTCAGGGCTCTTTATAAGTGTGTCGACTTGTACTGTAAATGTACAAGTCGACACAATTTGCGTTTCTTATTCCGGTCTTACATAGGGGCCCTAGCCAAGATGCAATCGCTATAACGTTTTTCTTTTCTATCACTCGAAATGTACGGGATGACATTTAACCACGTGGTTAAACGCAACGCAAGAGAATGTCATCTCATACATTTTGAGTAATAGAAAGGAAAAACGTTACTAGTTTGCCCTCTGGTAACATAAAACTGGCGTGTACCCTAACCATGAGTTACAATTACCGTACTCGCTAGCGAGTGGAATGCTCTGTCCCTCGCACTCTATAAGGTGACTCTAAATACTGTAAGGGACAGAGCATTCGACTCGCTAGCGAGTACGGTAATTGTGACTCATGGTAAGGGTACTGGTATGAACTCACACGTTCGAAAAAAAGTTGCGTTTTAACCCTTAATAAGGCAGAGGCTCTATATTGACCACATTACAATAAGCTGAAATTGAACTTTACTACCTACATTTTATGATACTATTTTAATTGTATTTTCCTGAAATATAACATCATCTATTGTTACTCTTTAGAGACTTGCGATTCCATGACTGTATTTCATTTTGGTCTAGTATTTTTACTTTAACAGGGCCTTATTAAGGGTTAAGACAAATTCTACATGGTAAAACATATTGTTTTTGATAAACATGCTACAGTATTGTTTTTAACTCGGCCGCAATTACTGACAAGAAAGTTATTCTAACGTTTAGTACCAATTTTACCAAACGATGTTAACCACTTAACAGACGATTAGAGCGTTAACAGCTGTCAAAATGTATAAACTAACAGTCGATTAACATTGATTAAATTTAACATCGTATGGTGAAATTGGTGCTTACAATACGATAACATGGTCAAAAGTAATATTGTTTTACGGAATGTAAAAGAGCCTTTGAACGTGTATTCAGCCAGTATAAAAAAAAGGTTAGTTGTTCTTACCATCACATAATTTGCTATAAACGAGGAAAAAAGTGCATATTGCGAAATAATGCATAGTTGCCATAGAACTACTCATTTTCAATTAATCTTAACGTCTTATACGAGAAAGATCAAGTCGTGTTCAATTAGAAACTAATTAATTACTAAATACTTGATACGATGAAAATAGCCAAGTCCTACAGATCTCATAATTATAATATAATAATATTTACACTGTTTGTACGTAAAAAAAAATAATTTGGTACAAATCCCTAGAAAGAAACGGACGGATTGATCATTTTCTGGAAATGGATTATAAGTAGTCAAAATACCGTGTCAATCATACTTAATTTCCCACAGACAAGAAATTTTGGGGACATACAATTAATAATGTTCGGTATAAAATAAAATAAATGGATATGCTTATAGTCGTGCCGGTATAAAAGGGCTGATTTGACAACTGTCACCTAACTAGAATGTATGTGTTTGAGGTTATATTTTGTATTACATTGACACCTGTCAAATTTGGCACTTTATAGCGGCACGACTATAGTATTTTAATGTATGCAGTACGACCAACTAGGTTAACCGGTACTTTAATTTTACAATGAAAGGTTTTTGTCGGTGAATATAAAAAAACGAAATTTTAGTGTGCAATTTATTTCTAATTTCAGACGTATATTTACAGAGCAAAAGGTTTAAAAATCTTTCTGGTTCGGATAAAGTCACCTCACACGTGCATAAAAGCATATAAGGGCGAGTGAGAGTGAGTTACGAAATCGAACCACAGCATAAACAGTAGTTCGTCTTCAAACAAAGTTATATCGCGCGGCGCTTATGTGTGCGTGACATAACAGGACGGACCGAGCCGGCTGATAGTAGGGACCGCGCCGTCGCCGCGTTTGGTAGTGTGCGTATATTGAGTATCAAGCGACGGGCACCGATGTAACCATAGCGAACGGCAATAGGTAACGGAAACCCCTAAAGGCTCGGAGACGAGCTTCTTTTCTATTTATACTTTTCCGGAGGGTTGAAAAAGTTAAGTACTATCGTCCTGTAAAAATCTTAGTAAATGCTTTTAAATTGCGTTAAAACCTTATTAATTTAAACACGACTTAAATCAAGATGCCTTAGAACCTTGTGCCGCCGGGATCGCTGTTTTTGTCTCTTTTTGGAAGGTCTCACGTATCGTTGGTTTAATTTCATGTGGTAACGGGACATGCACTTGCCCAGTTTTTGGTAATTACGGTCGTGGTTTCTTATAATTGCCTGTAGATCTGCAACGTCCACTACGATCTCATGCAGTTCTTCTCCAGCCGCACGAACCAGTCGCCTGTGCTCTGAAAAACAAATCTAGTAAGAAAGAAACAAAACACATATTTTTGTGACAACAGCAAGGGACAGATTAACACGCAAAAGAAGAATGTAGACACGAATAGTGATGGTCGGCCTGTAAGTTTCAAAAGTGAAAATTTCACTATAATTTCTGCAATATTCTGAAAGTTTCAAACGCGAAACTTTCAGCTAAAATTTCATGCAATATTCTTAAAGTTACCAAGGTTAAATCGTTTAATTTCTAAAAAGTACTATAATTTTGACATGCAACATAAATAACGGAAACTTTTAATGAAATTTAAATGAATTTAACTTGTGTCGGAATCATTTCTATCTAATTATTTAACTTTTAGAAGCTGTAGTTTTCGCAGTTAAGAAAGGTTTTGCAATGTTTCAGAAATCGACCATTACTAGACACGAAATGGTCCCAACTCAGCGTACCTAATACTGGCATTAAAGTCAGCGATGTTCTTCCGTTGTTTGAACCATGATAGTATAGGTACACTCTTAGTACAGTTGGCCTTAAAGTAGCTTTGTACCTTGTCGCTTCAACGCCTTTGATAGATAATTGCAGCAGTTCAAACACGACGATAAAGTGACAAAGCACTAAAAGGCTGACCGTACTTAGTATGGCGCGACCTACTGGGGAGCCCAAGTTTCAAAGAAATACACATTGTCCCCTTTTATTGTAACCAACCACAAAATACTCAGTTTAAAATAGGGTAGTAGACATGTTTAAAAACTTGGTTTATGCAGATATTTGAACTACCAACTTTATCAACAAGGTACAAAATAAAATAGGATTCTTAATACATATTTTTTGTATAAAATACAGTTAGTATATTTATTTAATAAATAATAATCATACACTATTTTGATTTATTAGTACTTATCTTCTTATTAATTATATTTACCTCTAGAGTCGCAAGCTATAAATTAAAACAACCTTCAATTAAGTACGATAGTCAATTAAATTAAATATTTACGAATTTAGTTTAAAAATCACATTGCAAATCATTTAAGTCGAAAACCCATCGACAAAGCGTTCCCGAAGCGTGACGAAGGCGTTCGAATGCGAAAATTGCGAATACGCTTCAACGCGTCGCTTCCGCTCTCAGGGGTGTTATTCTCTCAAAAACGGCGGACGGTCGAACGAACGAGCGAAAGCGCAGCGGCGAATTTAAGTAGTCCCGTCCGAGCGAACAAAACACATTTTAGCGCGTGCATTCTAAATTAGGCAGCCTTATACGTTCGAGAAGAAATGCTTCCAAATTGAATACAGGCGCTAAAATGTGTTTTGTTCGCTCGGACGGGACTACTTAAACTCGCCGCTTGAACATTCACTCGTTCGTCCGTCTGTTCGTCGTTGCTGAGAGAATCGCACCCAGTGCGTTTTTGGCTTAAATTAAACAAAGCTCTCAATGAAGAATATCCCACCCAAAACATAAATGTTAAAAATGCCCAAGTTCGAGCTTCGAAGCTTCGCCGGTAACACAATAAAATCTAAATGGGTGCCAAGTTCTATGATACAAAAAAATTTAAGTACAAAGTGCTTTGCATATTTCATAAGGATTTATTCTATTTTACACAACTCACGAAGGTCAAGTCGTCCTTGATCTAGTTGAAGTAAAGTCCCAGATAGACGTGCGAGTACACCCGTATTCAAAAACAATACTTAAGGGACCCTTCACTGAGTAATACGCACTGCGTTCATTACAGCTTTGTGATTGGTCCTTTTTGACCGAACTTTTGTTTATGAGACGATTTGAACCACCCTGTGCGTTCGTGAGCACTGTGAGACCACATAGTGACGTTTATGAATACGGGTGTATAAGTACGCCGTACTTATGTCTCGGCGTTCTTACTCGCCGTGACCCTAAGTACGCGAACTTCTAAAGGTAAACACGGGCGAAAAAGGTCGTCGAGCTTTAAGTACGCGGACTTACTCGCCCGTCTAACTCGGAACTTAAAAGTCTAAAAATGAATTAATTGATCGTGTAGACGTCAGTTACACAACCAAAATTAAATGAGGTTGGGAAGACAACTTGACTTTAATTGAATTGCGTGGCTGTTCCGACCATGTGGAATGGGTGTAACTTGGCAAGTTTTTCTTAACTTATAAAGGCTACGCAAACAATTCAATACGTTTTTTCTGCAGTATTTTCAAACCAAAGTTTCGCCTCGCCAGTCAATTTGACATCGCACGATTGCGGCAATATAAAAACTTAGGGTAAAACACTCCGTGATTGGCATTGGCATTTGCATGGCAAAAACTAGATATTGGCATTTTTTGAAGGATTGTCACCACTGACACGCCCACAATCGGGTGCAGATAGGGTTTTTTGCGACGTAAAATTAAATAGTAGGGAAGGACTTTATGGATTGAAAACAATTCAGTCATAATTAGAAAAGGGCTCGTTGTACTTACCATCAGTAAATTCAATAAAAACTACCAAAAATGTGCATATTGTGAAATAATGCATTGTGGCTAACTACTAATTTCCAAATAATCTAAACTTCTTCTGCGAAAACTGAAGTCATGTCCAATCAGAACCAAATTAATTACTATACTTGAAACGATTAAAACAGCCAAGTACTGCAGATCTCTGCCTACATGGTGTGTTTAGGGTTTGAGAGTGAAATTAAAACTAAGATAGTTTTAAATATGTAACACACCAATTTAGTTATGTATTTTAGTTTATTGTATAAGTAAGTATATTTAAGTATTTGTTACTTATTTTTACGTAATTGTGTTTCTTTATATTTGGACTACGCGTTAGCCTAGTTAGTAGTGACCCTGCCTACGAAGCTAGCGGTCCTGGGTTCGATTCCCGGTATGGGCAAATATTTGTGTGATCAGCGCGAGTAGTCCTGAATCTTGGATGGTTTCTTTGTATTTAAGATTTTCTCTATACAAGTATTTATATCGTTGTCTAGTACCCATAGTACAAGCCTAGAGCTTAGTTTGGGACAAGGTCTACCTTTTGTGAGATTTTTCCCTAACCAATCTTACTAACTTTGGTCGTCTTGATTGTACGGTGGTTGTTGTATCTATAGATAACTTTATTACCTTTTTTTCAGCGCTGTTATTAGGGTTCCGTACCAAAATGGTACAAAAGGAACCCTTATGGTGAGACTTCGTTGTCTGTCTGTCTGTCTGTCTGTCTGTATGTCACAGCAGGTTTTCTCAGCAACTAAAAATGCTATCAACTTGAAATTTGGCATAGTTGTACAACTTGCTTGCCCGCATCTATTTGTAGTAAAAAAAATATGAAATTAATTTTATTAATTTTATTAATAATTGAAAATGGATGTTCAAAAATGTTGTGGGGTGTTCAAAAATGAAAGTGGTTCGATTATAGCAAATGGGGTGTCATATGAAAGGTCTTAATCTGCACATTTCAAAACTAATTTTTTGAAAATTTTCTGTGATGTACTTTTTGATTTATAGTCAAAATTTTACAAAAAATTACCGTTCCCCCCCCCTTTATCTCCGAAGCTTATTAATCAAAAATTCTGAAGAAAATCCTGACGTATAGATAATTACTTATATTTTCTGGGAAAAATAAAATAAAGTGTTCATTATTTACAGTTTTTGAGAAATAACAAAAAAACTAAGAAAATCTGTATTAAAATTTAGGCTAGTCAAAATCGACCTTATTGCCTGGAAAATAAAGCTTATAACATAATGAGTACCTATTTTCTTTTGCGGTTACCAAGCATATTATCTTCAATACGGAACCCTCGGTGCGCGAGTCCGACTCCCACTTGACCGCTTTTTTTTTAAATGTATTGCTGGTATGATGGTCATATCCGGAGCTCTGTAGACTGTTTTTATTTATAAAGCTACAAATCACATTTTACAGCGGGCCTAATATGGCTGCGTCTATATCGCGCGTCAAATGTGGATAAAGCAACCATCACTCTCGCACTTATAATGACGTGTCAGAAGGTGATGGATTCCTTATCCAAACTTTGTCACGCGATAAACGCAGCCATATTAGGGCCCCAGCGGGCCGATTATGGTCGTGTTTATCGACGTAGATAAGCGTAGATAAAACATCTGTCACTTTCTGACCAGTATGTAAGTGCGAGAGTGACGGAAGATTTATCCACCGCGAGAAAGGCGACTATAATACGGGCCCAGGTTACAAGTTTCCATTTGACACAAGGACACAACCTTGACCAATGATGACCAGCGGCCCGTTTCACGAAGCTACAAGTTACAAATTACAAGCGGAACTCTCTTTAAAGGAGTTAGAAAGAGACTTCCGCTTGTAATTTGTAACTTGTAGCTTCGTGAAACTGGCCTCAGCCATTTGATCAGTGTTGCCAGTTTAGACCTGTAAAATTGTAACGTGCCCCTGGTAGATTCAATCTGTGATGTTCGGGGTGGACTGTATTATTCTTGTTGTGGTACAGTCAACCAATTTGATTTCTAGGCCACTTTGGACTATGTTAAAGTGACGTTGACAACCAAACGTTACAGACTTCTTATGATTTGGTTTACAACGTCACATTGACAAAGTCAATAGTGGCCTAAGAATCAAATTGGTTGACTGTACCTAAATTAAAATGCTGATGCTTGGTACGAACTTCATAGCTTGACTTGTGAAGATGAAATGCGATCGGTACGAGCTCTGGATTGGTTTGTGTCGCCAATTTACTAATTAAATTATTTCATTTCATTCACACACTCCCTGTCTAAAGCTGGGCATTCACGGACACGCCGTTTGTCTCGGCGACAGATGGCGTGTATACAACTGGAGGACGTAATATTATGACCACATTCACGGGCGCAACACAACACGCCTCAACGGTGCGACATCACGGAGCAGATAATTAGAAAATGGCAGCCAGAGAACGTATTCATGATAACGCCATTTGGCTTGGCGCGGAGGCGTGTTGTGTTCCAACGTTGAATTTCGACATTCACGATAGGTCCATTCGGATTGCGCGCTGGCGCGTCGCGCTGGCTTTCCATCCATTTGGAAATCCAACGGACCGCGCAAAGTACTTTTGAACGCTACAGTTTTGACATAAGAAAGAAAGAAATAAATCGATCCGTGAGGATCGATTTTGGCGCGGCGCTACTCTATTCGTCTTGTTGGAGCGGTCGTGAATGCCCAGCTTTATTCACACACTCTACCGTCCTCCTCACGTTTACAACCATTATGACGTTAGTAAGTAATGAGAGCCACAGCAAGTGTCATGAAAGCGAAAGGTCCAGAGGGCTTATTGTCTAACGCACTCGCAATCGCAACCGGCTTCAAAGTGCTTCAAAGTGCCCAGCTCACAATTGACCATTTCATAGTATGTGTTGTTTTTCATCAGGGTTTGTAAAATAATCAATACCAAAAGTAAAATAAAGCCAACGATTAATTCCTATGTAATTTCTATCTCGTCACTTGACGCTGTCCTTATGACAAGGTTCTCAAAATTTAGTCCTTGATGGTACTACTGCTACTTGCTGTTTTAATACTTTTAAAGCCCATTGTTTTTTGTTTTTTAAGAATGTTATGTAGGTACCCAGTGTCTCTCCTGCCCTCAAGACGAATCTAATGACGTATCGTACGAGGGGACAGAGGAATGTACATACATACATACATACAGGTTAAATACATAATCCTCCTTTTGGGCTTGGCCGCAGTCGGGTGAAATACTTTGGTTTATTAGTAAACACAATTACAGTAATGAGGGGCCCGCCACTGGACGGTCGGCGTCCTCTAAGAGCTTTCATGTAGGTATATGTATTACGTACTTTATACATCGGTTTTTAATTTTTTTCGCTGCAAAATGTATGGTCCAGATTTCTAATTTCTAATGGCGCGGCTTTTTTAAGATCAATAAAAACTTTAGCCCATCAACTTACTTAAGTGGTTTCAAATAAAAATGATCTTGACCGACCGGAGGACAACAAAGTCATCTTATAAGGGTGCGTTTTTCACAATTTGGTACGGAAACATAAAAAGATACCGATTAAATTGAAAAGCATTTTCGGAAGACCGATAAAAATAAATGAAGGTCGTAAAATGTACGATTTTTTTTTAGAAGGTCCCCATCAGCTGTATTAACGGCATCTTTAGTTAAATTGGGAGGGTTCTGTGGGTAAATATCAAAAACATAATTTGTTTGTGGAATGTATTTGTAATTTCAGCCAAATTGAAGTAAAATATCAATAAATGAAATTTAAAAACTGTTAGATGCTTAGCAACGTGGTTTTCATCCTGCAGGAAGGTCTATATGTTTTGGTTTTCGGGGTTTTTTCTTTCCTCTAATCTTTTGCATAGATGGTTTCACTTCGTTCTTTAATTTTCTGTTATAGCGGGCCATACAAGTGTCCAGTTTTCTGTCATAATCGTGATGATTGGATATTATAGCCCTTAAATCTCGAAGAGTCTGTTGCATTGAACTCAGATCACTCTTGGCAGCATTCATTAGTTGCCTTCTCTCTTAAAAATGAAATAATTTAATGTAGCCCTTTACAAACCTAGGGTGATGGAACCAGTAATGGACAAGGCACCAAAAATGGAATCTTGATTCTTATTTTACAGAAGATACGGGTTATTCATTTGTTTTGCAACTATCAATTTGGGACCGTATGAAATTTGAATTAAGAGTAAAGTTTTGTGTCCATTACTGGTGCCTGTCAGCTAAATCAAATCAGATAAAAAAAAAACATTGGTGCCGTTACCCTACTAAGGTCGCCGTCAATAGAACTTGCGAACTTTGTAAACAAATTAGTACTGTTTGACACATAACCTCAAATATTCACCAAGCGTGTTTATATTAAAAATAACGTATAATGTATAGTTATTTCATCTTAAACTTAATATGAAAATAATAATTCATCCCCTTACTAATAAACGTTGAGTAACGGTGGTATAGCTATACAATGTTTTGTCCGTATCTGTCATTGTACCATTTGGATTTGACAGATAAGGACAAACATTGTATAGCTATACCACCGTTACTCAACCTTTATTAGTAAGGGGATGAATTATTATTAGTGTATAAATCGTTGCAAAGACCTCACTTGATCTTTAAAAGTCCGTGATTATCGAGTAATCACGGTGAATTGGATCGTTTGGTTTTGTTTAGTTCCATTGACGGCGACCTTACAGTTGTTTTATCTCACAAAAGCGGGGTTGCCATACTTGTGTGCGCACGCGCACGTTGTCTCTGACAATACGTGTTACAAGTACAGTCAAGAACTTTAATTGTTATGCCACTATGGAACCCTGTCGCATAACGTTAATCATTAATTTTGGCGTATTTTCTTTCATGTGGTTTGAAGCTGTCATTATGACAGGGTTCCATAGTGGTATAGCAATTAAAGTCCTTGACTGTACATACAAGTATGGCAATCCCGCTTCCGTAAGATAAAATTATAAAACAACCGTACTGCCCTCCTTAGAAAAAAAGGCTCATGTCTCATAGAACCGCGATTGTATAAGTGAACTTATTTCTTCAGAAATGGGGTTCAATTTGCTTTGCCTATCAAATTGCGCATGCGTCCTTTTTATTTAGAAGGGCAGTGTAGGACGACTCGCTAGCCTAGTTGGTAGTGACCCTGCCTACGAAGCTAGCGGTCCCGGGTTCAAATCCCGGTAAGGGAAGGTATTTCTGTGATAAGTGCGAGTATTTGTTCCTGAGTCTTGGATGTTTTCTATGAGTTTAAGAATGTATTTCTCTAAATAAGTATGTTTATCGTTATCTAATACTCAAACAGTCAACAGCATAAATAATGATCATTTATGTACCTTGTCACTTTAACGTCGTGTTTGAAATGTTATACAAAATTGTGAAACGATTGCAAGCGACAAGGTACAGAAATGATCACTTATTTATGCTGTTGACTGTACAAGCTTAGAGCTAAGTTTAGGACTGGGTTATTTTGTGTGATTTTATTATTTAACTTACTAAACAAGGTGAGAAATGCAAAGGGGTCAGTATCGGGAATTTGGATATAATAAGATTTAGGGGACAACTGGATTTTAAAAAAAAACGTACTGACCGGGAATCGAATTCAGCAATTTATCGCTGATGTTTTTTTCTTCAGAATCTCGATTTTTTGTTTTTGCCACAGAATTCAAATGCAAATCTCTTTACCACTTCGACTATCAATTACAGCAGTAACGATGTGTTTTTTTGGGTAAATTTGGGTCAATTCTCGGTTAGTATTTTTAATCCTATTTTTTAATCTTGGGATAAAAAAATCGATTGGTCAGTTTGTGATTTTCGGGCAAACTTTGGTTTGTCGGTTAATAACTCGATAACCGGTTGAAAATTGATTTGTTATGAAAATCACATAATGCTCTCGAAACCCAAGTAAAATAAATAAAGCTCAAGTTATACTTATTTTATGTAAAACAAGTAGTTTTTTATTTACCCCAAGTATTGCAAGCTAAAAATTAAAAAACACAGTTATTATAATAATCTTAGAGAATAAACAATTTTTAAACAACTTCTTTACAAAATCACATTCGAAAGATGATTAAAATAAGTAGGTACATTTTTTTTATTAATACAAGCTAGTCTAACGTCTAACCGCGTCGTCAATCATTGATCCTGCGCTAGTTTGGTAACAGTGACCAACAGAGGTCGCCATGGACCAAAGAGTTTCAAACGTTATATTAAATTTCTATCCAAAATTTGATTTTTGGAACAAATTTTTGCTGCCGTCTGTACTTTTTTATCGCATAGTCGTCATCTGCTTGTTAATACAAAACTAAAGAGTCCCTACACGGTGGATCTACATTAGCTATTGCGGAGATCCTGTCGACATCTTCCGACTCCATCATCAGATCAGGTCTAAGATACCATAATATTGCAATGTCATTGAATTTACATATGTGGTCCAAGTTTCAGCCAATTCCATTTACGAGAACTAGATCAAAATTGACTCGCAATTGATCTTAACAAACAAAGTAACATACAAACATTCCTAAGATTAAAAAAGATCTCTTATACTTACCATAACTTAAATTGACAAAAACGAGCAAAAACGAGCATACTGCGATAAAATGCATCGTTACCATGAAACTACTAATTTCCAAATAATCTTAACGCGCCTCACGAAAATTCAAGTCATGTTTAATCGAAACCAAATTAATTAATCGATACTGGAAACGATTAAAACGGCCAAGTCCTGCAGCTCATCTAAAGATGTCATTCTCGGTATTAATTTGTCAGTTATTTATACCTAAATAATCAAATTACTATTATACAGTGTGTGAAATCCATACGAACATTAATATAAAAGGGTGAATATTCGGGCGTTTCAACCGCCGTCATTGTTGTCTTCAATAGATTGACGAAAATAATTGTAACTACCAGCAACTTTCGATGTCAAAATCAGCGGGCCCGGGGGTAGTATCCATTCCATTTAAAATAACAAGAAATTTATAAAGTTTATTTTGAATAATATGCGAAGACAACAATGACGGCGGTTAAAACGCCGAAGAATCACCCAAAAACATGTGTATTGTTAACATAAGTTATACTTTCTTTTTCATACTAATAAATTCGACACGCAATGTAAATCAAAAATAGCTCAATTATTCCTCAATTAACTTGCAATTAACTTAGACTTAATGTTATACATTTGTGCTCGATGGACCGTTTAAAAATGAATTACTTTAAATTTATTGGAGCTATTAACTTAATTCCTTCTTTAAACAGTTCACGACACTTAAAGCTATCGTTACTTAAAATGTATGTTCGTTGGATGTCACACTGTATAAAATGTCAGTTTATACCTTCAAAAATTAATTTAATTACTTTTTAGGGTTCCATACCCATCGTGACCCTATTAATATGCCTATGCTGTCCTTCCGTCCGTCTGTCCGTCCTAACTTTTTTGTATCGTTATACTAAATACAAATACTAAAAATGGTCAAGTGTGAATTGGGCTAGCGCTGATTCGATTTGAAATCGAATCCAAATCGGAATATAATAATAGCGCACTTGACCGGTTTTTGGGCTCTAGCCTTTCAAGTAATATTTTCTTGGAAAGGAAATCGTACAGATTTCATTTTTCATAATAGCTACAACATATAAAACAATGTTAAAAATCGGACTATAGTACTAGGCAGATAACAAGTCAATCCTGACACATTGCACAACCATGAAGTTTCTGAATATTGTCAATATTCATAGCAGTAAAACAAGTAAGTTTTATGAAGGCATAGTAACATCATTTCTTACGGCTGTCATCATTATCAATGTTTACAAACGTCATGGTTGTGCCTGTCAGGATTCAATTCTTATCTGCCTAGTAATATAATAGGTTTAAGGAGAGAGGAACGTTACCGCGTTTAGTATGAAAATGTACAGCCTCACAATTCTATAAAAATCATTTTAACAGATATACGCGGACAACAAATCTTGTACGGGTTTCGTTTTGTATGTACTTGGTACGGCACCCTATAAAGACACATACGAATTTATTAATTTCTTCAAGTCGAATTTTGCACCTTTCGTGCAAGAAATAGGTTAGGGCGCATAACGTCCCACTCGCAAAACGTCCCTCCAGCAAAATTACGTCCCATTCGCAAAACGTCTTCTCTGCAAATGGTCCCTTATTTAAAATACCCCATTCGCAAAACGTCCCTTTCTTAAAAGGTCCCACCCCTTTCGCAAAACGTCCCTATTGCATAACACCCCTATCGCAAAACGTCCCGTCTGCGAAATGACCCATTCGCAAAATGTCCCGTCTGGAAAAAGCTTGTTTAAGTAGAGTCTTCTCATGGAAAGGAACGTTTTGCGAACGGGTCATTTCGCGAAAGGGACGTTTTGCGAACGGGACATTTCGCGAAAGGGACGTTTTGCGAACGGGACTTTATTTATGTGAAGGGACGTTTTGCGAACGGGACCTTTTGCAGAAGGGTCATTTTGCGTAAGGGACATTTATGAAAGGGACATTTCGCGAAAGGGACCAAGGGACATTCTGCGAGTGGGACGTTATGCGCCCTAACCAAGAAATATCTTTCCGCATCGGAGTCTACAGAGGGATTTGAAATAAATTGAACAATTACGTTTTTTTCATTGTATTTTTTTTTAATAATCGAATGGGTAATGATTATGCTACTAAAATATCTTGTATGGTTTATTTAATCCCTTTAACGTCGTTGGCAACCGCGTCATTGCCGCACGTTACTACGTATGGAAATCTAAAATCAATCCAATAAAGTTGTAAGTAACAACCTTTAATAAGGCCGTGTTTATTCACCAAATCTGCGGGATTCGAAGACTGTAAGTATTTAAGTCTCTTTCTTTGTTAAGTAAATCATTTAATCGGATCAAGATATTAAATACAATACAATAATTAGCTTAAAATAAGACACTACTCGTAATGTAAACATTTATAAGAAAAAACCGGACAAGGCGAGTCGGACTCGCCCACCGAGGGTTCCGCACATGACACGGTTAACTCAATTCAAAATTTGCACAAACAAATGATATATACATTTTCACATTGATCTTCAACGACAGCGTTCTATGCTGGGTTAACCATTAAAATCTATGGCATTCTAGTTTACTTTACTCAACTACTTCAACTAGAATACACACACACAAAGGCCGTATTAACAAACGCATCTCGACTGGATTTACTGTCATTAGGTACAAATGGAAAATCGTCCACTTGAAATTATACGTCAGTTCAGAAAAATTACCATTTGAAATACAACAAAAAGGAAAATTGACCATCCTGAATAACGTCTAAAATCGTTCATTGAATACAAAACGGAAACATTCCAAAATCAGTCTGTGTTGCATTTTAAATTTAGAAGCTGTTGGTATAAGATTTTCAATGCAAGAGCAAATTATTTTGGAATGTGTCCGTTTTGTATTCAATGAGCGAAATGGAACCATGCCCCATGGTAAAATTGTCCAATATGATATTGGTCGAAAAAAATATGTCTAAGTAATTGTATTTACGTACACTCAAAAATAAGACCAATTGTAAATACGTCCTACCTGAAATATGTACAATGTATATTATATTTGTATGGTCTCAATTGATATTAGACTACATTCACTTGTGCGTATTTCATTTTGCTCATAATTTATAATGGACAAAATTCCATTGGGACTTAATTTACAACGAAAATAAATTTGGTTATAAATACTTTTAGCACAATAACATTTTGATTAAATTCACTTTGGATACTATTACTTTTGACCCGACTTCAGAATGGTTATTTCACGTGGACGATTTTCTATTTTTGTTCCTAATGACACTAAATCCTCGACTGTAATGGCAGTCTCAAGATGAGTCAATAATGACAGTTTGCTATGGCTTGAAGTTTACTTTGACGTATCTTGTGACCGACATCTCAGCCGAGACGAGTTTATTGATACGGTCCTTAGTTCTTGAGACCCATTGTAGACCTCGATAAGATCATGTTAAAAACCAAAGCTAAAGTTCCAGACTGTGAGAAACATTTCTATTTATCACTACTATTGATGTATCACTCTTTAACATTTTCAAACGGTTTTTCATTTTCATTGTTCCGTCCTTGTATTTTCTACCGCCAGTTTTATGAAGAATCAAGTTTAATTTTTTTCTTATTCGTCTGTGTATATCAAACAAGTCTTGCATATAATTTGCTTCGACCTGCATTTCTTGTACGTCTCCTATAATAGCATCAAGCTGGCGTACGTTCTCTGGAAAAAAAAAAATTGTATAGAAAATGTTCAAGGCACCTATTTTGAAAACAGCGACTGTCGGCCCCCTAAGGGCCCGTTATTTGATCAGTAGTTAACACAAATAATTGTTAAAATTCAAAAAGGAATCCAAAATTTGACACATTTCCTTGACATTTAACCACTAGTTACGGTTTTAAACGATTAGTTAGTTTTACTTCTGATCAAACAACAGAGGGGTTATTATGACATGGCTATGCAGTTCATTTTACGGCGAGCGTAAAGGACAGAGCTATAGCAGCTATATAGCTCCGTCCTATTCTCTCAGCGTAAACTGAACTGCATTGCTATGTCATAATAAAGCCCCTGGCCCTAAGACGTTTAGTCTACGGCATAGTCGAGGCAGGGACGTCGCGGCATAGTCGCGGCGTAATTGTTGTGTGGAGTCGAGGCGCAGGCGGATAAAATATGCTTTGTTCATTTTAAGAGAAAACGAAAGAGGCGAAGGCGAATGATAAAATGGCGGTGGCAACGGAGTGCACGCCCCCATGCCACTGCCATTTATATGGAATTATTTCCATGTAGCACCTGGCTCTTCTGCGCCTTGCCTCGACTGTGAGCGCACTGCCATATAATTCCATGTAACACTTAATATTACTTATTCTGTGGTAACACCTAGACGCGACGCTGCCTCGACTTTTGAGTTTCTAAGCGACCAATGTAAATCGGGCTTTAAGCAGACAACAAAACAGATACAATTATATTAAAAATCATAAATATAGTAGGTAATCAAATAATAATTTACCTCCAAAGCTTGCTGAAAAAATAAAAATGTATCATTATCTGAGCCTTGCTAACTAGTTAACTAAATATCATTTCATATTTACTTGAAACAATATTATGTTGTGTTCTAAGCCTAAAGGGTCACTTATCAACATACTATTAAGGGTAGATATCTCAAATAACACTCCGGAATGTGAAAATCAGTTTAAATATATATTTGGACAGCATAACAATTATTTGTGTTGTCCCAAACAAAATCAGTCCACAATGAGGCAGGCACGGGCTTATACTATAGGCTCGTGATCCCTCCCCTGGCTTGCGGCCGTCGCGCGGTGGGAGCTGGCTGGCGGGGATGATGACGTGGCAGGGCTGGCTGGCTGTGGCAGGGCTGGCTGTGCATGGTTGCCACTTCGATTGGCGGCAAATAAGGCATTACAATACCAGCCTTCATTCCCAGAGTGGGGTAGGCAGAGCTACTGGATTACCAACAACTTTAAACACTTATCAACTGCCCGCCATAATTAGCTGTCTTACTCCAGTTTGTAATAGGTAGCATGAAACTTCCGTATTATAAATTGATGACGTGTTTAGCCTAACTAGTTGGTAGTGACCCTGCCTACAAAGCTAACGGTCCCGAGTTCGATTCCCGGCGATGAGCCCGAGTATTTTTTCCTAGGTCTTAGATGTTTTCTATCCCCCTTGGTAATAAACGTTGAGTAACGGTGGTATAGCTATACAATTTTTTGTCCTTATCTGTCAAATCCAAATGTCACAATGACAGATAAGGACAAAACATTGTATAGCTATACCACCGTTACTCAAAGTTTATTAGTAAGGGGGTATGTATTTAAGTATGTATTTCTCATACATAGGTACATACATTAAATCACGCCTGTTTCCCAGAGGGGTAGCAGAGACCACTTCTTTCCACCTGCTACGATCTTGACAAATCTCTTTCGCTTCTTCCACATTCATACATCGAGTCATGCACGCACGTCGGTTTCGGGTACTTAAAATTCGGCCCTTTTCCAGTATTTCTCCGATTGATTCGAAAAAGTACGCAGTAGGTACAAACCTAGAGCTTAGTTTCGGACTAGGTCAATTTGTGATAGATTGTCCCCAGAGGGCTTATTGTCTAACGCACTCGCAATAGCAACCGGTTTCAAGGTGGAGCAATTGTTTTCATTTTGTATGCAGGCAAGCCTTCGATTTTCAAAATGAAAACGATCGTGGTTGCGAGCGCGTTAGACAATAAGCCCTCTGGTCTCCTGGTATTTATATTTAATTTAATTGCCTGTGTAAGTGCACCGTTACAACGACTTAAATACTTTGTAATACACTTTTCTCAGTTGTACTCACCATTACTTAAATGGACAAAAACAAGAAATAAAATAAAATAAATTACATAATAACGCATGGTTTCCAAAGCGCATCTGGTTTTCAACAAAAGCGTTTTATACAAACTTATACCCACTACTAGTTAAAATAACTTATAAAAATTGATTGAACCTTGCCAAACATTTTGGATTGGCTGTTTCTATTATAAACAACATAATAAGCTACATACATGCCTGTTATTAGAAACAAAAGGCAAACATTATCGTGTTAATTTGGCAGCATAGAAATTATTATATTGTTAGTATTAACTACCTTTACTTGGATCAATGTAGGTAGGAACCTGCCTGTGATACCCATGCTTCCTCATTTCAAACACTCGCAAGGAAAGCCTAATTGTCTATGTAACAAGTAAAACAATGAAATTACTGAACGTGTCGTCAAGATTAGTGATTGTATTAACGTAGTATTTATGAAAAATCAAATAAACTAATAATAGCTACTATGCGGCAGTATGGAACCCTCGGTGCGACTCGCACTTGACCGGTTTTCTAGTTCTAGAGGAAGCAAATGAGCCAGCTGATCCCCTGATGAAAATAGATCCCCGCCACCCATGAACACTCCTGTCGTTAAGGCCCTATGAAGTGGGGCGAGTTTCATAGTCCTTATCGATAGTACAATAGAAAACAATCATACCTGACTGTCCAGGTTCCAACTTGATCTGCTTCGCCTTATTGTATATTCTTTATCACGGACACCTTGTCATGCACCATCTGTAGATTGTAAAGACATATGATACCAACTGAATGGTATCACATGCCCAGGAAATCAGCGCCACGTATATAGCACCAATTCCAAGGAGTTTCTTGTGTCCTAGAAAGTATTTAACAGTTAACTCTTACACAACATCTAACAGCTCCAACCCCCACCGGACTCTCTAAGGTCACCCAGCACACACATGTCTGTTATGATCAGACGGTCTACGATATGCACAACCCTGGATGACCCCAAGATCACCCAGCACACACATGTCTGTTATGATCAGACGGTCTGCGATATGCACAACCCTGGATGACCCCAAGACCACCCAGCACACACATGTCCGTTATGATCGGACGGCCTGCGATATGCACAACCCTGGATGACCCCCAGATCACCCAGCACACACATGTCCGTTATGATCGGACGGCCTGCGATATGCACAACCCTGGATGACCCCAAGACCACCCAGCACACACATGTCCGTTATGATCGGACGGCCTGCAATATCCACAACCCTGGGTGACCACGGAACACATACAGGTTACAATGACCTATCCATCGATAGGCCTAACACTATGAGTACTCATAATAAAACCTCTCTATACTTGATACTGTTTCCATACTATACAAACACCTTACAATAAGGCTTACTTCCTTCAGTTACCATGTAGGGTAGCCTCGTGATCTAAAGGTAGCTTATGCTGATAAGAACTCACGTAGCTCCCTACCTGATGAGAGTTAGAACTGATAGTGCTCTTTACTTCAGATACTTGATATACATATATATATAGAATTTCTAAGACACAAAGAATGTTCAAACATACTGAGAATACTATGATGCTCAAATACATATAATACTTAGCTCATAAGGATGTGACCGCTGGCACAAACACTGAATTTACAATACGAGACCTTTGCCGCCATACCTGCGCTTTAACTATTCGAACTAAAAGTGACATCTGTCAAAGACAACTTACCACAGACTCCACAGACATTCAGGTGCTAGGTGTTTCGCGACCCGTACGTCGCGACACTCCCGACGGGCCAAAGAAGTGTAAATAGGCTGCGAGTCCACTGCCTTATCTTCTCTAAGGCCTTTGTGGCTGCAGCTCGTCTGTGTCTGGGCTCCTCAGTTACATCTGATGTTTTGTCATCCGTATCCTCAAAATTCTGATAATTAGGCTCAGTAATCTCCTCATCAATCATCTCTATGACTTCTGTTTTTCCAGGCTGTGTATTTACTGATGTATCTGTTATGTCCATGTTGGTAGGACCATTTCCAATTTCTGGTAGGATATCAATCCTTATCTCTTTGTTGTTTTGATCATTGGGTATCTCCATGAATCTATTATCTACTGTATTTTCTTCTATTTCGAGTGGGTATAAGTGTGCTATGGATCTGGTATATTCCTAACCGTCGACATTAACCTTCGCGACTCTACATAAATTATCAGCACTTTTTATCAGTGCGATAATTTTTCCGACCTTCCAGTCTTCCCTGTTCTTGCTGTCTCCTTTTATTTGAACTATCTGTCCTTGAGCGGGTTCTAATTTTGAAGTGGATCTAGATTGTTTGTAAGAATGAGAATACCTTTCCCTTAAGCTTAACAGATAGCGATTTGTGAAGATTTCCTTAAATTCCTTTAAAATGTTAAGTCTTCTTTTCCAACTATTGACAAGATCAGTTTTAATACGCGAACCTTGAGGTACGAGTCCCTCATTTTCTTCTCTTATGGTTATAATTCTTCCCATGGTCAGAAAATCTGCTGGTGTCAGAATATGTGTGAGTCTTCATTATAATATTATTTGTGTAGTCGCAATCCATTGGAATGAGAATAGGATAACGTTTATCGTAGGACCAGTCTGTATTCTTAAGACGTCCCTTACATCTCAGTATACCATCTACATCAGTAAACAATCCTAAATTTATTTTTAAACTGGTTTGTTTTCCATTCAGCTCCTCTGTAAAGTGTTCTGCCTGAATTTTCTTTATTTCTTCAACTGTGGTATGTAATATTTCTTCATTATTTCTGTTTCCTATGTCTAAGGTCATGGGTTTTTTATCTAAGTTGTCTTCTATTATCACGTTCCGAACATTATACACTTTTTCTGTGATATCCTTATTAAGGTCTTCTTTATTTAGATATTCGCTCGGCAGACCCTCCCCAGACAACATAGAAGTGGTAATAACCGGTTTAGATGGCCAAGTACTAGGGTCCTGTAGAAGAACTTCGGGACCACTTAACCACCTTCCTCTTTCTACTTTCAGGCTGTTTGGTCTCGTTGCCACATCTGCAGGGTTAATCTCCGAAGGAACATACCTTATGATAAGTTCTTTATTTTTCTTTATTTCGTAAACTCTTCTGGTTACGAACGGAGGCAGAAGTTTATCTGACTTGCACCAGTCAATCACTATTCGACTGTCTCTCCACAATATTTGTTGTTTAATTTTTAATTTAAACGATTTAATTACATATGCAATGAGTCTACATCCTATTAATACTCCTAATAATTCCAAACGAGGGATCGACAAGTCATCCTGATTTTTAATAGGCACAAGTCGTGAAGGTGTATCCCATTTCACTTTATCTTTCCATAATTCCTGTAGGAACAGCTGTGCATAACGCCCTGTTATGTACACCGTACCTTTGACAGTGATAACATCTGCTCTTCTTATAACATTTATCTATTTGGTGACCTGAACCAAAGCAACCATAACATCTGTTCTTTAGCTGAGACTTCCTTTCCTGTACAGTCTTAAACTTGCTGCATGTATCATCATAATGATCTTCTTGGCAGAAAACACATATTCTCCTAGTTCTTCTCTTGTCTGGATGTCCTGTGTCTGTATCCTTCCTCCATGCATTAATATTTTCTGTTTCTTCATATCTTCTTTTAGGACTCCTGAAGTCTCGAGCTCGACCTTCATTATTAAATTTTTGACTGGAATACCACTCCTTAGGCATTTGTCTTTGAGATTTATTTAGGATGTTAAATGTTCCCGTAGTATAGTTCTCCATGTTACCGGTGTTTCCTTTAGATAATCTGTTTGAATCTTCTCTAGCCGATATAATACTTTGTAGTTCTGCCCTAATTTCATTTATGGAATTCCCATTAATCTTCTTCTTTACTTCATAAATAAGATCTTCAGGAAACTTTTCCATTATTAAAAAACGAAGATAAGTATGGCTGGTGTCTTCACCTAAGGAGCTTAATATTCTTAGGTGTCTCTCTATATCATCTAGAACTCTTCTGCATTCAGGTATGGAATTCTCTGCCGGTATTATTTTATTCAGAGCAGAGTAGTGAGCATCTTTTACTTGTTCAATCCTTCCATATCTCTCCTTTAATGTAGCAACTGCTATGTTGTAATTTTTATTGGTAATACCTAGGCCCTCAACAATCTTCCTAGCTTCCCCCTTTAGGGTCGAGTTCAGGTATAGAAATTTATCTACATCACTCAGCTTACGATTATCCACCTTCGATGTGAATTGGTCCCAAAATTGGTACCATTCTAAAACATTTCCATCAAATTCCGGTAAACTAAGCTTCGGGAGACTTCCAGTAATAGAAAGATGTTCTGTCTTTTCAGATGTTTTAGCACATTTAATTTTTACCCGTATTTCGCACAGTAGTTCTTCAGCTTCAAGTTGAAGAGTCGCTATCTCTGATATCTCATCAGCTGCTGGATTATTGACCATTCTAAAATAATTAAGGAGGTCATTCTTAAGCCTATTCAAGCAAGTTTCTAATTTTGAACAATTGATTTCAGCCTCAAGTAATACATTGCCTTGGGAGTCAAGTGTGAGGTTCTCGTTTAAGTTCTTAACAATTGTACTGAGCTCTTTAATTCGGTTGACATTTATATTTAAAATTTTCATTAAACTTTCTTCCATTATGATAGTTTAGTTTTGTAATCTGTAAGTTAATCATAAAAATAGTCACAAACTATGACTTAAAATTTATTTATTACGTCAGGATGTCAATATTAAATTTAATTAAATTACTAAATTATTTATTTTATTTTGGTATTTTGTTAAATATTTACATAGCCTATTTAATATTCTACATTAATAATAAAATATGAAACTTAACCAATATTATTTGATCACATTATTTGAATAACTCTTATATTAGATGCTAATCATGGCAATATCCTATTCAACAGTGATAAACTTGCAACGCAGACAGTAAAAAGTAACAGTAGTTAACACATCTAAGGCCTTGTTGATATTTCAGTAACTCTCTAGCTCTATGACATTTAAAATGCTTACCAACACTGTACAAACTGATCAGTGTTCACAGTCAAACTATTTACAGTTTAGAAGTATTAGCATAGAAACGCTTCAGGCTGGGTTATAAAAATTACCTATAAATTTACTAATAGACAACTTTAATTTTTTGAAAAGGGGTTCTGATATAAATCATGCTTTCTCAAAAGCAGTTTTTTTTTTAAACTTATTTATTGAGCAAAAAAAATACTGAATATCATCAGTTTTTGCAACGCCCAGTTTGTACTAGTGTTCAGAATGACGCCATTTTGTTTGTAAATGTTTTAAAAACGTTCCTGTTTTCAATTGTATATATACCTATATGATATGATATAAGGTTGGTATTTTTACTAGACGAAGAAGACCTTAAAAACCCAGGTGTTACTATGGTAGTCTACTTTGCTCCTCAAGGCTTTCTTGCTGGTCGGAGCATATGTCTTAATATCTCAATATAATATGGAAAAAAATATATTACGTGAGTTAGAATTATACTAATAAGGTTAATTTCAACAAGCGTCAAATTGTACCACAAAATTAGAAATTGAACTATTTTTTTTATTTTAATCGAATATTTTAGTTTAACCCAAATTTAACTAAATACAGTTAAAAAGAAACCATAAACATACATGAAATGACTATCACCCAATAAAACTTTTTTCAAAATAATAACTTATCTAAGTTATCACAATTAAAAAAAAATGTATTTCATACCACCAAAATTTACTATTTCGCTAGGACAGTTTTATTTACACTGCTCCCAGTTTCCTTTTATTTGGAAATGCAATAATTGTAATATTTTAAAATACCTTAACTAATAAGGAATATAGATAACTAAAATATAAACCTAGTTGAGGCTTAATAACGTAGTACCACTGTATATTAGTATATGCAACAAGTACAAGACACGACACCAAAATTGATTTTGGATAGAAAATATATTTTTTTACGATAAATATGATACGTTAATAATAATTTTAACTTTGGCTCAAGATGGTACATACTTTATGTAACATTATCTAGAAAATAAATAGTTTTCCAATACATGTACTTTGCACTCCAATTATCACGTCCGCCGCTCAAAACTGAGGTTGGGATCATTGCCCAATAATACGATATAGAGTACGTTCCCTGTGCGTGTCCCATATATGATGTATTCCGTGATATAACAAGTGAGTGCATCATATATAAGGCACCGCGCGCTGCAGACTTGAAGGGTTATAAAACTACGCACGTTTGAGCTAAAGCATTCTAATATGATTGCACGTATGACCTAACATAATTCCAAAAAACAAAAACCATTTAGCTCGTATGAGCACCAATACTTAATTTCAGCTCACAATTAACGAGTTAAATTTGTTATATATTAGTTGCTAATTCATTTTGAAACCGCCATTTTACCTTTTGTATGCCGGTAACCTAATAAAGTATTACAACATGAAACGCAAATATGAAATTTAATCATATAAAGAGAAAATATACCTTGTTCACATGTGTGTACGTCTTAGGTAAGCCTCAGGCCTCCAGCCTTCGTAAAATTCCTATTGCGTTAAGTACCCGATGAGCGCCGGCCGCCGGTTCACGTTTGTCGTATATATCTGAGATATGAGAGAAACAATTGAACTTTTATACACGAAATACCTATCATATGAAATTCGCAGTAGGATGTCCGTCAAGTCGATGAAGCTAGTACAATTGTGTTTTATCACAAAAACAGTAGTAGTTAAAAGTTTTTCGCCTAAGTGCCTTGCTGCGAAACTTTGTTTCAAACTATAGTAAACTAAACTAACGTAGTGTAGTCCTTTCGTAAAGGAATTTCTCGAATGCACTTAATAAACGTAAAATAACTCTCACCTGGTATTTATTATTGGTAATCCAATACGATTTCACTATAAGTTTTCACTTTCACTATAACTTTTCACTAGTAGGTACCTAGAAGTTTTAGACGGCGTGGGTTCGCCATTTGTTTTGTTGGTGGGTACCTAGTGTTATCAGTGTTGCCACTTCAAGAATAATAATTTACTAAATCTGATGCCGAAACTTCCCAACTAAACTACCGGTATAATTTATTTTTGTAATTCTTCACGTTCTTCCGATCTTATCTTATTCTAAACTAAAACTTATAGTCTTATACTTATCTTAAACTATCGCGAATACGTATATCTGAAATCATAATCATAGCTTAAAATTCGATGATCTGCTGACAAATTTGCTAGTGGTAACACTTGTCCAAATAAAATACTGTGTATTTCCTTTCCACGCCGACACGTACTTCCGGAACATCCAGGTTGACCATCTTAATCATAGAACTTAAAACTATTTCTGTGTACAAATCCGTGCTTAAATTATTATTTACATACCAAAAATATAAATTTCCTTGTCATTGACAATAAATTATTATATTTTTTATTTTTAAACAAATAATGAAAATAAAACATATTACAGAAGTATTTTTATTAGCTTTCCCTTTTCGATGTCTTGTGGGACGCCATATTTACATATTTCGTTAGAGAAACTTTTTTAATCACGAAAATGTTTTCTTGTTTCTACTAATTTAGATTAATCTTGTTAAATTAAATACGATGATTTTCTTTTACATCCGACGATGCGACACACCTAAAAATCGTTTTTTTTTCTAAATTTCTTCTAATTCATTCGGTATTAGTCCTGCTACTCATCCACAGATGGCGCTAAGGGTCTCAAACAAGCTTAAGAACTTCAATTAATTATCTTTGTTGATATTCATTGATTGCTTCATGATGAGGATTTCTTTCTTTATTTCCTTCCTGGATTCACATCCACAGACATCTCCACCATGTCGTTAAGGCCCTATGAAGTGGGGCGAGTTTCATAGTCCTTATCGATAGTACAATAGAAAACAATCATACCTGACTGTCCAGGTTCCAACTTGATCTGCTTCGCCTTATTGTATATTCTTTATCACGGACACCTTGTCATGCACCATCTGTAGATTGTAAAGACATATGATACCAACTGAATGGTATCACATGCCCAGGAAATCAGCGCCACGTATATAGCACCAATTCCAAGGAGTTTCTTGTGTCCTAGAAAGTATTTAACAGTTAACTCTTACACAACATCTAACAGCTCCAACCCCCACCGGACTCTCTAAGGTCACCCAGCACACACATGTCTGTTATGATCAGACGGTCTACGATATGCACAACCCTGGATGACCCCAAGATCACCCAGCACACACATGTCTGTTATGATCAGACGGTCTGCGATATGCACAACCCTGGATGACCCCAAGACCACCCAGCACACACATGTCCGTTATGATCGGACGGCCTGCGATATGCACAACCCTGGATGACCCCCAGATCACCCAGCACACACATGTCCGTTATGATCGGACGGCCTGCGATATGCACAACCCTGGATGACCCCAAGACCACCCAGCACACACATGTCCGTTATGATCGGACGGCCTGCAATATCCACAACCCTGGGTGACCACGGAACACATACAGGTTACAATGACCTATCCATCGATAGGCCTAACACTATGAGTACTCATAATAAAACCTCTCTATACTTGATACTGTTTCCATACTATACAAACACCTTACAATAAGGCTTACTTCCTTCAGTTACCATGTAGGGTAGCCTCGTGATCTAAAGGTAGCTTATGCTGATAAGAACTCACGTAGCTCCCTACCTGATGAGAGTTAGAACTGATAGTGCTCTTTACTTCAGATACTTGATATACATATATATATAGAATTTCTAAGACACAAAGAATGTTCAAACATACTGAGAATACTATGATGCTCAAATACATATAATACTTAGCTCATAAGGATGTGACCGCTGGCACAAACACTGAATTTACAATACGAGACCTTTGCCGCCATACCTGCGCTTTAACTATTCGAACTAAAAGTGACATCTGTCAAAGACAACTTACCACAGACTCCACAGACATTCAGGTGCTAGGTGTTTCGCGACCCGTACGTCGCGACAACTCCCACACCTTGAAAGAAATCGCAGATACTGCCGACCTATGCAAAAAGAGTATGCATGTTCGTGTTGTTGTAAGTTCCTAAGTCAGAGCGGTCCGGAAATACCGCCGCAATAAAACCAAGTACTGCACGGGTAGCACAAGTTGTATTTTGTCGCTTGTCGCTCAGTGCGTCTCTGTCGATACAGACTAGATAGAAACGGAGATCCGAGCGACAAACAAGTCACGGACAACATGTGCTAGCCGTACTGTGTTCATTGGCGCAGTACAAAACCTCTTCCTGTTTTTATCTTTTTAATAAAGTTTTAATATTACAGAAGTCTGCGCAGATTTATTGCAATGGCTAGACTACCTATCAAGCATAGACCTTGGCATGTCGACAAAGTTTAACCTTTGCGTCCTAATATGGCTGCGTTTATCGCGGGACAAAATGTCGATAAAGCATACGTCACTCTCGTACTTATATACGTGTCAGAACGTGATAGATGCTTTATCTAGATTTGGTCACGCGTGTCAACCTTACTAGGCCCGCATGGCCCGTATCATGGTCGCCCTGTCGCGGTGGATACAGCATTCGTCACTTTCGCACTTAGAAAGTGACAGATGTTTTGTCCACGTTTATCCACATCGATAAACGTGACCATAATTAGCCCGCTGGAATGATCTCTCTCCTATCCAAAGGGCGTCTAGGAGATACCACCTTAAAGGCCAAGCTGAAGGGACTTTGTTGGCACTTCATTAATCCTAATCCTCATCCCAGCGCTTGTGCATAAGACTGCACTCTCATTACTATATTTGCTATGTTTTCTAATAAAATAAAGGTCTTTTTGAACTCCAAAATTGACGATTTGTTGCACTATTGAATACTTACTTTATTACAAAAATGTTTATTTTTGTATCGATAGTTTCTGAACTTGGCTATTTTTTGTCTCCAATTTTAATGGTAATTATCGTAGTTAGAAATTAATTTGGCCAACACAATTTCAATTACAAGTCTGAATATTTTCATCAATTTGTTCTCAAATCAATTTTGGCGCCGTATTTTGTACCGAATTAATTAACCACTTGATTAGTAACGATTACTTACTTTGAAATTATAAAATGTTTATAAGGGAAATTAAAAGGCAATTATACCTACTAAGATTACCTACTAACAATATTATAATAACAATTATCATTGTGAAAACTCAATTGATAAATAAAATGTTCTTTATTAATCTGTTGGCAACCTTGTTTGTTTATTAATTTCTCACATCAAGCGCATTTGCAATTCCGTAGATTAGCGCAAGGATAAATTAAACACGGAATTGATATCAGGTTTTTTATTTGATTTCAGCATTTTATAAATAAGTGATTGTTTTTGATACCTTGAGTACTTAGTTACATACATACATCATTAAATCACGCTTGTTTCCCAGAGGGGTAGGCAGACACCACTTCTTTCCACCTGCTACGATCTTGACAAATCTCCTTCGCTTCTTCCACATTCATACATCGAGTCATGCACGCACGTCGTTTTCGGGTATATTCGGGATATCGGGATAGTTGGATGGTGTATAATGAAAGTCGTATTCAGTTTTTGAGTTAGGTATTTAAGTGCAAACAAATAGTCAATCAAAGCCGATCGGTTTGGAAAATGAACAATAGTTGTAGTGCATGCACGCTCACTGTCATTGAAGAATCTACAGTAGGTTTTTTTTAATGCAATTTGTCGATCTGAGTCTCTATTCTGCTCGGTAAAACCATATTGCTTGACATCTTATCGTATTGTTTTGAGCTGAGCTACCTACCGTGCAGTAAATAAGAGCTATCATATCGTTGACCGTACGATTACATGTCAGAAGCAATATCTATCTATATATAAAAATGAACCCCTATTTCTCCCCCTGTATTTCACCATCCTGACAATGGTGGGTGACATTTCTGGTAAATGGCGTAGCTTATATGAAACCCAGTATGTATCAGCGTGTTAATTTTGTAATGTATACCGAATTGTCACCTGTCACGTGTCATTGTCAACATTGTGAATTAGGGGGGTCACGCTGTAACTTGAGAAAGGCTTTACCGTTTTTTTTAAAAATGGTTTCTTATACTTCGTTGAAAGTTTATACATTTAAAAAAAGAATATTGCGCAGAAAAATTTAAAAAAAATCACTGGGGAAAGTCGGAAATTTGCAGCGGGGCAAAGCCGCTAGTATATAATAAAAAAAATTGACACTACAACACTCGATAAAATCTCATGTACGGTATACGAGAAAAATGACGCCGTGTGAACCTAGCCTTAGACTGCATTTATGTCGAGTAGATATTATATTCCTTCGTTAAATGAGGCGCTAGTAAACAGTTTCTTAGGCTTTCTTTCCTTCAATATACTCAATATGTGGTTTTTACGTTCTTTATCGTCATTGTCTTTCAGCATTCTCTCCACTTTGACAGCGCCAGATAACTTCATGTTGCTAGAAGACATACAATAGTCCAGTTTTTGCTCGATACGGTAGTGGTTATTTATAATTTCTTCCAGCGAAAATATTTCTGCCTCCATTTCCCTCAAGTCGTTTAGAGACTGGTTGATAAGGTGTATATTCTCTGAAAAGGATTCCAAAAGGTTTGAGATAACCGCTAGAATAAAAACACTAACACCCGTATTCACAGACGTCTCTATGAGGTCTCACAGAGCTCACGAACGCACAGGGTGGTTCAAATCGTCTCATAAACAAAAGGTCGGTCAAAAAGGACCAATCACAAAGCCGTATTGAACGCAGTGCGTTTACTCAGTGAAGGATCCCTTAAGTATTGTTTGTGAATACAGATGTAAGAAATTCATGTAGATCTAAACATGGAAATTAATTTGGAAAACTGTAAAACAGCCGTCAAACCTACAACACAACCATTGAAAAGCCTACCAAAAAACGTAAAATAGTGACCGGACTGCTCAAAATAGTATGTGTACTTTTATACATGCCATCCAAGAAAGGATTAATGTTTATAATATTGGGTCCTTACCTATAAAATTGGCGTTATTTTTACGTGTTTTATTTCGTACGGAATTTATTCATTTCAATTTTAAATTTCAAATTATTTTTAAATTTCATTAATACAGTATGTTACAAAGGTTTTAGATACAAATAATATGGTTCAATTTCTTACTTAGTGTTTAAAATTAAAGTGTGAACTCAACTCTTTTCATGTGCTGCGAGTTCAAGTGTTTCAATTACGCTGAGTTTTATGAAGCTAACTATTTTTAAGTAATTAAGATATGTATAATATAGCTTAGAAGTGTCCAATATTCCTGACAGAATTTTGTTTGGTTTGCATTTGACGTTACTAAATAATCCGCAAAATTAAATGTATGAAAACCACCGTTTTGATAAAATTCTCCATATAAAACGCCAATTTCATAGGTAAGGACCTAATATTATGAGTCTGTTTAAAGTAAATCATCTCATCAAATATTAAATAAATTGTATTCTTTATTTTTATATGCATATGTAATTATGTAGGTACGGTTAAAGTCAGAAATATTATATACGTTCCCAAAACATCAAAAATATCTATACACCTTTATGCTAGTTACAATAAGGTCCTGCCCTAATAGCATGCCTGCGTTTATCGCGTGATAAAGTTTGGATAAGGCATCTGTCACCTTTTGACACGTAAATAAGAACAAGAGTGACGGATGCTTTATCCACATTTGACACGCGATATAGACGTAACCATGCTACTAGGTCATGTATACATAATTATATATTTGACTCGATAAATCTATGGACATTAAAGCCGTCGACTGTACATAAACAAAATGTTTATTTGGTGCTGAAATCCGCATTTAATTTGACACCTAAAATATTTTTTTTTCCCCACCAGAGACTTAATTCCGCAATGTGGACGAAACATTTTAAGAAAAACATTGTATAGTAAAGAATAAATTACCGTTAGAGCAAGCTGAAAAAAAAACATAATTTTGAAAGTTGTTCATAATAGAAAATAAAATTAAATGCGAGTAATACTTCAGATTTACATATTTTTCAAATCACGCTTACCATTGCTTAGATGTGCAAAGAAATAAAAGGTAATAACAAAAATACATATATATTTCATGGTTTCCAAATCACTTCTGATTTTCGATTAGCTTTTTACGCGTAGGTACGTAGATACTAAGACCTATGTGCAAATAACTTAATCAAATTGATTACTTGCACCGTGGAAACACATTTATAATAGCAACAGCCAAGTTCCAAACACGGCTGGCACTATATAATAGTGAAGAGGTTGAAAAATACCGGTAAAGTGCGAATCGGACTCGCGCACCGAGGGTTCCGTACCGCCGCACAATGGATATTATTATATTCCAATTTGAATTCGATTTCGAATCGAATCAGCGCGAGCCTAACTCACACTTGTAATTTTTTTAGTATTTGTTGTTTTTCTTCAGGGTTTGTAATAAAATCATACCAAATTTGACGCTTATAAGTATTACCATTTCAACGATACCACGAAAATAAAAATTTCCTCGTCCTGCCCAGTGTTCTTAATAAAGGACACATTCCATTTGGTAGTTTCTGCCTAGGAAATCAAATTTTAAATATAAAATTGTCCTTTATTGGGCAGAAATCCGAAATATCAAAAAATGCTTGAGCAGGAGGAGGATACGTATGTTGAAAAAAACGTTTCTTGTATGGGCACCCCTTTATTCTTTCACTTCTTAATTATTTTATATTTGTTAGTAAATTCGCCGTAATAACACATATTCTGATAAAAATATCAACCCGCTATCTATTACGATTCAAAAAATACAGCTGTTTAAAGATAGGACATAAAAAACGGACGGACGGACAGAGGCATAGGATCCCCCGTTGGGCTGCCTAAAAATAAACGTCATGACAGATGGACACACAGAAAGACATGCAACAAAGTGTTTTATGGGTTCCGTTTTAACTTTTGAGGTACGGAACCCTTAAAACTATCAAGAAAAGAAAACCAAATTTATGATTAGCATGTTCGTTGTCTTTCATTTATTATTTATAATTAACTGCCGTGCATTGTTGTGAAGACCAATCGATAAAATATATCGACAGGAATAATTTTGATGATGAACTCGTGATAGAAATGATTTATCACGACGGTAAAAGTGTCAATAATAGCCGTGTGGTGTGTTTATGCCTGCCCAATTTTATTTTTCATAATTTTACCATTATTGTAAAAAAAATCAGAACTATACAATGTACCTATATTAAAAAATATCTTTGCTGTACAGGGTATGGAAGATACCCAATTTTTTTTAAATTCATCGTTAAATTTATTGATTCCTAACATAAACTATAGGCTACAAAAACTTATTTAGTAGCTACATCACATGTAACCATGTGAGCTTCGACAAATTGGAGAAGCGTTCAGTTTAATATAAATGAAATGCTAAAACCAATTGTATAGAGAAATAATAAAAGAGAAATAAATAGGTTTAAGAAGTAAAAAAAAAAACATTTTAGCAGATTCCTACCCGTACTAATAGGTACCTATATTAAAAGTAAAAGGACTTGGCTGTTATTTCATGTAAGTATTAAATGTCAATTAAAAATAAAATAAGTTTTATAAACACTATTTCAATTAGAAACTTGTAAGCAATTATTTAAACATTATGTACTTTAGTATCGTTCCAACATAAAATAATTATTGATTTACAAGACCTATAGAAAAAAGAAATTAATAAAAGCGATAAGAATGATTAATAATTACTTTATGTTTGAACGATACTAAAGTACTAAGTCATAGTTAATTCTTCGCCATAAATACTTGTCAGGCGGAAATGGCTTTAGGATGAAAGAAAATTCAGACAATCGATGCATCAAGAAAAATGATGATTAGGGATTCCAATATAGACCCGATATCTTCGCAGGCAACCACTGGCCACTATTAGACTTACATTCTGCGACGTTATGCAGCGAATGCGTATATTATACAGCGCTATAAAGGTGACCACATAACACAGGCTTATTATGGTCAAGTTTATCGCGGTGGAAGCGCCAGTTACTCTTGATAGTTCGTATGGTCAAGGAGTGACTCATGTTTTATCCACGTTTATATACATCGATAAAAACGACCATATTATGCTCACAGGTGTAACTACCGGGGTGCCGCATGGTAAAGTTTATAAAAAACTTTGTTTTTTTTTTTACTTGAAGCCGTGGCCAGTTGTTCTAGCCAAGATGCAAACGTGTATGTTTTTTATCGACTCGAAATGGTGTGGAGCTGTTGACATAGCGCCATCTGTCATCAGCTTACGTCAATCCTAACTTAGCCTTACGCATCTTGAGGCATGGCTGCCACCGTTAAAATTTGTCGTTTGATGACCCGCGGTTATCATAGTTGATAAAGTGACTAGTTTTTTTTGTTTTATCGCGGTTGACAAAATGTGACAGATGTTTTATCACCACCGATAAACACGATCATAATAGGACAGACTTGGGACTTCCTACAACGAAGCGCAAGGAGAAATTTTAACACCACAAATACGAGGAGAGGCTTGCGGAGATAATTTGTGGTGTATATTAGTTTCAATCTTATTTGTACACGTCCAAAGACGATTATGCTTTGGCAGTGAAAAATACTCTGCCCTGCGCTTCACTGTATGCGCCGGCCCTTAGTCTGTGGTGCCCTTTAGGGGCTATTCTCAGTTGTCCACACCCCTTTGTGCACAGTGTGGACAAGTGGGAATTTTAATTCCCAGCTGTTCTCACTCTTTAATTTGACTCAACGGTGTTAGTTTAATATCTACTTAAATACATTAATAAAAACTAAAACACAGTTGAGTCAAATTAAAGAGTGCGAACATCTAGGAATAATATTTTTTTATTCCCAGTTGTCCACACCTAAAGTCGCCGTCAATAGAATTTGCTAACTATGTAAACAAATTAGTACTGTTTGACACATAACCTCAAATATTCACCAAGCGTGTTTTTGTTAAAAATAACGTATAATGAATAGGTAGTTATTTCATCTTAAACTTATTATGAAAATAATGATTTAGTGTATAAATCGTTGCAAACACCTCACTTGATCTTTTAAAGTACGTGATTATCGAGTAATCATGGTGAATTGGTTCGTTTGGTTTTGTTAACATAGTTTGCAAATTCTATTCACGGCGACTTTAATTTTGAGGGTGTGGACAACTGGGAATAGCCCCCCTGTAGTAGCGGCGCGTATTTGAGTTTTTATTTTTCTGATCCCTGATTTTATTATGACATAGCTTTGCAGTTCATTTTACGGTGAGCGTAAAGGACAGAGCTATAGCATTTATATAGCTCTGTCCTTTTCTCTCAGCGTAAACTAAATTGCATAGCTATGTTATAATAACCCCCCAGGTTTGTCTTGGTACCAGAAAGCCAATGTTTAATTTTGGCGCAATTAGACGCATATAAAGTAACTTGACGCTGTCATTAAGGTAGGACTATAGTGGTGGCTCAACAATTAAATTTATACATTTTTTGAACAATTTATTGTATACAATGCATATTATTTTATAAGGGAATAGGATGAGGGATAATTTTATACATACGTTAAAATAATGGTAAAAACCATGACAAATATGATACGAATAAATTAAAATGATTTAATAATACCGATTCAAGTAAGGCTACTTATCACCGGTACCGGTGTTATTAGGAACAGCATTATAAAACCGTAGCAAAGTACTTAAAGTCAAAATGCTTCAAAGGCTCTAGACAAGATACAAACGCTAACGTAAACGATTTTCGAAAACTGTCAAAATGTACGAAATTGACATGTTAAAGTCACCAGTGGTCAGCCAGAGTCCAGGTAATCGACCTTATATGAGTGCGAAGAGTGTGAAATATATCTTTCGTACTCTTTCGACTCATACAAAGAATAGGCCGAGGCCGACTACAGGTCTCTGGCTCACTACTGGTGACTTTATATGTAGCGTTATCTATGAAAAGAGATCTTATTGTCGATGGCGCTTACGCCGCACTGCGTCACGCGACGAAGCATCGTTAATAATGGCGGAAGCGCCATCGACAATAAGGTCCCTTTTCATAGATAACGCCACATATTCTCGATAACGACAACGTTCTTGCAATGCATCTTGTCTAGGGCAACTGGACCGATTTGAATGTTTTTTTTTTCAAGATATAGGTACTTAGTATTCGTTTTTCTTTATTATTATTTTGCTTATCGCTAAAAAAGTTACAGAATAGTTAGTATTAAGGGTACTTTACTACGGTCCCGGTTTTTTTTTTAAGAAACACATAATGTCGCGGTTATTCTTTTTTATTACCCGACTGCGTCAGAAGGAGGGTTATGTTTTTTTCAACTTTTTCTTTGTCCTTTTCAACCTTTTCGCTGCTGTTTTCAACGTTTTCTTTCCCCTTTTCAGAGGGTTATCATCGATCCTCTATGAAAAAAGTTTTTGATAACCCTGCTTTTCATTTTACTACTCTTGGGTAGCACACTCTTCAGTTTTTCCAGATCCTCATAGTTCTCACCTGCCGTCTCAGAAAATTTAAGCATTTGTATGGGCACACAGTTCTCCACTTTCCGCTCTATACGATGAAAGTTTCTCGTAATTGCTGACAGCTTGTTTACGTCTCTCTTGATCTCCCTGATATCGTTAATTGCCAAGTCGAGTGTCCTTGTGTTTTCTAAAAATATACAGTCGATTAAGAATAAAGCTAGACGAGCGTAATTTTAAGAGTTTTGAGCGTCGTAATTTCTGCTGCATACAAAATTCCAGCTGTTTTTGCGTAGCCGTGTGAACCAAACAGAACTTTTGTATGAAACTCAATGCAGCAGAAATTCACACTCACAAAATTACGCTCGCTTGGGTTCACCCTCAATTCTCAATTCTTTATTGCTTCCATAAGTTATACATAATATACAGGTGTTAGATATCTTATAACTACTTAGGTATAAGGTATGAGATCTTTATGGACCCTGGTAAGGCACAGCAACTTACAAACTAATGAGGTCCCTAAGGGCCTATTGCAGGGAAAAGGTTAAACAAGCTGATATTTTTAACCGACTTCAAAAAAGGAGGAGGTTCTCAATTCAACTGTATGTTTTTTTTTAATGTTTGTTACCTCTGAACTTTCGACTGGGTGAACCGATTTTGAAGATTCTTTTTTTATTTGAATGCTGGTGCTTCCCATTTGGTCCCATTCTTATCAAAATGAAGATTTGATGATGCGAAGATTTCATGAGGAATCGACGGAACTCTTCAAAATTTATAGGCACACGTATAGCGATTTTGGTATTTTTCATTCTCTCTCATCTTTTGTAAAAAGTTAATTCAAAGCAAACACTATACAGGATGTGGTCGTGATCCTAACTTAATTTTCCTAACTCAGTAAATAATTGACATTATTTAGTGTAGTTATTTAGTTTTTGAAACAAAATGTTTAGCATTTCATTAAAATAATGTTGTGTTTCCCTAAATTAAAACCTACCTATTTGAAAATCAACCGATCAGACGAGTAAGAAATTGAGTATGTAGGTGACCATGATCCCGAGTAAAGATTTAATTTAATGTTTATTTAAATGAAAAACAAAGTAATTGTCTTTTAAACCTATTACGTTGTATCCCTAATGGTGTAGTGAGTTTTAATTCACTTTGTTGCTACACGGCCCCGCATTCGACATTTAGGTACTTATGACTGTTGCTCGTAGTGACAATAAGCTTTTGGTATAAAGTACGAAAGGGCAGAGCTATTGAAGATTGAAAAATCAGCCTTTAAACAGACATAACTATTATTGTAACTATAATTCAAGTAGGATTACATACGGGTTCCTTCTTGAATTATAGTACAATAATTATGTCTATTTAAAAAAATAAATGTTAAGATGAGAAATAAACTAGAAACATACCTCTGTTACATGCTGGAACAAAAAAACATGAATAATTTATGTAAATTTAGGTACTTGTAGTTTAAAATAACCATAAATATATCACAGCGTTATTGGTCTTTATTAGAAATCACCACCAACCAACCAAGGTGAGTCGGGGTAATTGCACCAAACCAACAATATCTCCTAGATAATATATGGTTCGTCGCACTTACCCCGTTGACGCTCTTGCCCCACCTTGGGGTAAGCGGGTATAATGACCCGTCCTGGCCCCCGTCGGGGCGGGTATGCATAGACATTTCCCGTCAAAAAAAAGAACTATGTCCAGTCGTGGACGTCTTTCGACTGGAATGATGATGATGATGACGATGTCCAGATAACTTGTGTGTAAATTTATCTCATAATTAGTGATTTTGCATATCAAATACGTAGTTACCTATTTTTCTTAAACAAGATTTTTTTGTATTCATAATGCTCAAAGTTTAGAGCAGAAATCGTGGTGAAACAGAATCATTGAAGTAAATAGCGAAAGTTTAATATACTCACCATCACTTAAATAAAAACAACAGAATAATATATTAGAAAATATAAATAAATATTGCATGGTGAACAAAGCAAATCCAATGTTCGATTAAGTTTCTTTTCAAACTAAAAACTGTTCAAATAACTAATCAATTTGATTACCCAGGCTGTGGGGGTACAATTATTGTAACAACAGCCAAGTCTCGGACATAACTAGAAGTCACAGAAATCATTGCCATTAATTTAAAAGCTGACTTCAACCATAACTATGTATATTTTTTTTTATGCCTGAAGAGAAACGAACATAAAAGCCACTTTCACGTCATCTACAAGTGATGCGATTGGTTTAAAAACGTAACGAATAGAAACGCTGGTTAGCGTAATGCATCTTGTCCAGCCCCTCTGATTTAAGTTGTATCGGTACGGGAAAGCTACGCGCTACAGGGGTACGTTTTGTAAAGCTACAAGTTACAATTTTAAAGGTCTAAACTTGCAACACTGCTCAAATGCCTGGTCGTCATTGGTCGAGGTTGTGTCAAGTGGAAACTTGTAACCTGTAAATTGTAATTTGTAGCTTTATAAAACAGGCCCCAGAAGTTGACAACATTAGGGCCGCCAATTTTTGAAGTTCATTCCTGTTTGGATTGCATTCGAAGTGACAAGATCAAATAAAAATGTTTTGAACTTTCAGGAAGCTTGTTTACATTATTTATCTCGTCTCGTTGGCCTTACTTTACTATATTGTAGTTAGTCAGTTTCTTTGGTATTACAGTAGCGCAGTGGAATTCCACCTCAACCAATACATCACATCCACTGCAAATATAAAACGATTCATAACAAGAACTTGGCTGTGCTTTAGGTACTACAGGTTTTTAATAGTTATTTACAACAAACCTATTAAAGGCAATTTTTCAATAATAGAATTGTAATTGATTATTAGAATATTACTTGGAATTACATCTATTTAGCTCCGCATTGCTTTTGTGACGTTTTTCTGTACCTTATTAATTGACTCTACTAACGATAGGAGTAATAGCCTAGTTGTTAGTAGCCCCGCCTACTTGGCTATTGGTCCCAGGCTCGATTTCCAGTAAGGGCAAATATCGTCACATCCATGGCAAAGTTGCGAATTTGCATTTCGATTCAAAATTAGAATAGCAGATTCGCTACTTTACCAAGAGGCGTTTCCGTCATTGTCTTTAGAAATCAAAGTGCAGTTTCGCATCAGCGCGATTATTGTGGTTCAATTTTAGCATGTTAATTGTTACCCTAACTAGTAGTAGTAGTAGCTTAGTTTGCAGGAAAAAAGGCACATCTATCTAACTATATCTTCTTCTTCTATATAATAAAAATTAATCGCTAAAAGTGTTGATAAGCGCAAAACTCGAGAACGGCTGAACCGATTTGGCTGATTTCTTTTTTGTTGTGTTTGTCACAAGGTTTTTATGAAAGACAATATTTGAAAAATCCACCGGGAAGTCAGAAATTTGCAGCGGGGCGAAGGCGCGGGCGTCTTCTAGTCTATTATATTAATTGTATTGCACTTCCAACCTTATTATAACCTTTGAGAGTTTAATATGCGTCTATGAATTAATTGTACTTGTTTTCTCCGTAGCAGAGCAGAATTTGTGTGAGATTGAGAAAAAATAAATGTTACTATGGGATTTCGAGGGACCTCAATAGGCCCGACTGCATGACTTTGGTTCCTTGGATGGAAGATGGGGGGGGGGGGGGGGGTGCTTGATTGCGATGCCACGAGAGGCTCTACTTTGAAATCCGTAATTCGAACTTCGTCTATTACTATCCCTTTTGCTCTCGACGCGTCACTAATTCGCAAGAAAGTGACGGGGCGATCCGAAATTCGAATTGCTGATTTCAAAGTAGAGCCCCTGTGTGGATACTTTAGCTCCGGCACGTCTTCCTGCCGGCCTAGTACGGTGGCGTTTATCGCGTGACAAAATGTGGATAAAGCTTTCGCCACTCTCGTAGGTATGTATACATATACTTGTCAAAGAGTGACGGATGTTTTATCCACATTTTGTCACGCGATAAACGCAGCCATATTAGACCCCCAGTGGGCCTAGTATGGCTGCATCTATATCAAGTGTCAAATGTGGATAAAGCATCCGTCACTCTCTTTCTTTTTCAAAAGGTCACCTGCTTGTTAATGTTGGCCCGGCATTTGAGACACATACACCTTAGAGCGAGCAATATATTCTTGTGTCTCACTCTTACGCATTACTCATTGAAATCCTTCACATGACTTTTTTTTATTTATTTGAATTTACATGTTCTGCCATAAGACGGTTCTGTCCAAAACTGGTTCTGTCCAATCAAGATTCTGCCGAAAACAGATTCTGCCGTACACCTTCCGGAGCCCGTCCGATCCACCTTCACACTGAGCCTTAACACTGGTGTTACTATGACCAATTATTTCTATTAAAATCGAATTTAACAGAGTCGACGGAGCTCCTATTTCTGGGTAGTTTGGCCCTCCGGGCCCGCTAAAGAACTAACATAACTACCTCATATTTATGATACTAATTTTGGTCAGTGTTAAGGCTCAGTGTGAAGGTGGGTCGGTCGCTCTCCGGAGGGAATACAACCGCTACCGACGTTAGTCTGCGGCTGCACTGAGGCGGAGATGAGCGGAGTGGAGCGGAGTGGAGCGGAGCTGTGTCAATATTAACTCTAAACTAACGTGCGTAAGCCGCGCTCTACGTTACCGCATGCGCCTTCTATTGCTTAATATTGGCACAGCCCCACCCTTGGTGGACCCGCAGCCTAGAAGTGTGTGATACATTTAGTTCTATAGAACTAAAATACAATTTTTGATTCTATTGTTCTATTATGGAACTGCTGGGAATAAAATCAATTTATCAGGTTCTAAAACGTCACAGTTCCATAGGACTAAAAGGAATAGAGCAGTGGGTAGAAGTAGTGGGTCGACGGGTCCCTTCCAGACCCACCATACCCCTCGACCGTACCACTGGTGGTACTTTGACCAATTATTTCTATTAAAATCGAATTTAACGGAGTCGACGGAGCTCTGCTATCGCAGAGCTATTTCTGGGTAGTTTGGCCCTCCGGGTCTGCTGAAGAACTAACATATATTAAAACTCATATTAGTAAAGGTGTATCTATGTTAAATAAAACATGTGCTATGGCATACGACTGTTATAATTTTCCACTTTTCAACTTTACAACGACGTCGATACATTCAACATAACCAAGCCTTCGCCAACAGAATCACCGTCTTGATTTAACTTCACTTTGTCTCTTTTAATAGTCGCTATAAATTTTTATTCTCGTTACATTTTTCCGTTTCTCCTTTTTTTGATCGTCGACCGACAGTTCTGTCAACTTCCTCTGTTTTTTGACCCTCCTCGAAACTGGACAGGCACGAGTGTGTGCTATTCAGCCAACGCTATAAATAGTTTTCATAACAATAAAATAAATATAGCTTCTCGAATATACCAACTTAAATCCCATTTCACCGTTATATTAAATCTTATTCTAACATTCGCCCATCCTGGCACAACATTTGCGTCCCTGCAAATTGACAAAAGATTATCTTATTATAACATCTCAAAAGTCAAACCATATTTACGCTTTCATTTCTTAACTGTTTCCAATCGTTACATAACAACAACAGCCCATGAAACTATTAATTATATCTTTAGAACCAGTGAGACAGATTATCAATCGTTACAACAAGTAACGGTCCAGAGATACATGTAACCATGATAAGTAAGTCAATGTCAATCGTTACAACAAGTAACGGTCCAGAGATACATGTAACCATGATAAGTAAGTCAATGCCAATCGCTACAACAAGTAACGGTCCAGAGATACATGTAACCATGATAAGTAAGTCAATGTCAATCGTTACAACAAGTAACGGTCCAGAGATACATGTAACCATGATAAGTAAGTCAATGCCAATCGTTACAACAAGTAACGGTCCAGAGATACATGTAACCATGATAAGTAAGTCAATGTCAATCGTTACAACAAGTAACGGTCCAGAGATACATGTAACCATGATAAGTAAGTCAATGTCAATCGTTACAACAAGTAACGGTCCAGAGATACATGTAACCATGATAAGTAAGTCAATGCCAATCGCTACAACAAGTAACGGTCCAGAGATACATGTAACCATGATGACGAGCTGGCCTAGTTGTTAGTGACCCTGACTCCGAAGCTAGCGGTCCTGGGTTCAAATCCCGGTAAGGGCAGATATTTGTGTGATGAGCGCGAATATTTGTTTCTGAGTCATGGATGTTTTCTATGTATTTAAGTTTATATTTCTCCATATAAGTATTTATATCGTTGTCTAGTACCCATAGTACAAGCCTAGAGCTTAGTTTGGGACTAAGTCAATTGGTGTGATATTGTCCCCTGATATTTATTATTATTTATTTAAGTAAGACAATGTCGGACGGTTCAAAGATAAGTGTAACCATGAAAAAGTAAGTCAATGTCAATCGTTACAATAAGTAACGGCCCAGAGGTACATGTAACCATGATAAGTAAGCCAATGTCAATCGCTACATCAAGTAACGGTCCAGAGACACATGTAACTATGATAAGTCAATGTCAATCGTTACAACAAGTAACGGCCCAGAGATACATGTAACCATGATAAGTAAGTCAATCGTTACAACAAGTAACGGCCCAGAGATACATGTAACCATGATAAGTAAGTCAATGTCAATCGTTACAACAAGTAACGGCCCAGAGATTGTTTGTTCCTTTGCCATGCCTTGATAATAGTCAAACGGTCAACCGCTACTAGAGGCAAGTAACAGCCCAAATGACACCATTCCAAGTCTCGTGCACGTCATTATCTATTCGAGCAAGAAATGTGAACAAGAAAGCAATGAAGGCACAACTACAACCACTATTCTTTCTTTGTGCCATCCACAAAAGACTGCACCTGCTACAAATTCTCCAGAAGCATCCGAAGATGCTACCATTGCCGCAAACTGTTAATACTTCTTCGACTCTTTCAGATCTGTTATAACCCATCTATCATCACCCAGATTCTATACATTCCCTTCCCCAAGTAAGAATCTCATCTAAGGGAGCACACACACGCTCAAGTCGGCAGCATTCAGCAATCTTGATCTCAATGACCACAACGCATGTGTCTGTTCCTTGAATATATCAAACTTGTTTTTCTTTTTGTAACTTCCAAACTGGCACCATCATAGCCTGTTTTGGTTATAACCTTCGAAGCCTTACAATCTCTCAATCAATCTACAATCTTTGACTATAATTTTCAACTGAATAGTTGAGTCCTTATAACCAATCAATTCTGATAACAGTGATAAACCATTTTTAAACATTGACTTTATAGCAAACAGCAATTATTTGAATTTGGCGCTACCAATCGAGGCACGCCAAGCCATTTCCATCTCACGTTCCTCGTGTTCCCCTTTTAATTATAGTGTGACCAAGAAAGTTCTTTAACGTGTTCTATGTGATTACTAACACAAGGGTCACAATAGGGTTTGGCCCGTAAAATCAGATCCTCTATCTGACATCGCCCCGAAGGACTATTTTGAAACGTCTGACAGATAGTGGCACAATCAGCCACTACTTTAAAATGAATTCCAGCTGAACAAATTCTAAACTTTTTCAGTGTTTCCAGCTCGTACCAACAACCAACTGATTCTACTCTTGACGCCTTCCCGACCAGAGTAAGCAACTGCATGGTCCCATCCCATTACCATTTTTCTATGATAAAATTCCTGCAAGGCCTTTGTTAAAAGTGTCATTGTAACCTTCTCGTCTCAACCTTGCACAGCGCGAGATCTGGCCCCACGGTCAGTTTGTCTTTGAGCTTATCCATATGATGCCCTCCTGGGACTCGCGGCAATAAGTATTTTGACTCATGTTAAACTTTAAAGCTAGATAATTTGATAATGAGCATTTAAAAAACGGTTCGTGACGTCATCGTACAGTATCTATTTCCCGGACTTTTAGTCAAATATATATGTATAGGTACATTTGATCCGTACCAAAAAAAAAAAAAAACCGAATAACAGCATATTTTGTCAAATAGCCTACCATATCCACACCAATATTATAAAGAGGAAATATTTGTTTGTTTGTTTGCATTGAATAGGCTCCGAAAATACTGGATCGATTTGAAAACTTCTTTCACCAATAGAATCCTACATTATTCCCGATGAACAATGTACATGGCTATGTTTTATTTTTCTGCGCGGACGGAGTCGCGGGCAACAGTCAGTCTCTCATAAATCCTTTTGAGAGGCTTGTATAAACCAGGGGCAATTATCGCGTAACCTTACAAGTACTTTGTAAAAACATATAAGTATTACACGTTCGCTACGGTATCGGGTCGAATCAGCCCGATATAAGTATGGTTAACTACAGTTAAATATTTTGCCGCCGTTAAGGTGTTAACGGAACCAGACTTTCCAATGTCACATCCTAAATGTGAATCGCCCTTTTGCAAGAACCAGCATCTAAATAAATTCAATGCCTAAGCAAATTCAATGTTATTTTTACATCCTTATCAATCTCCAAAACGATGCGTAAATTTCTTCACCCCAAGGTAAGTATTACCAGCAGATAGTCCTTGTACGTTAGGATATTTTCATGTCTAAGGCATCCTAAGATCCTATCCATGAGCCTGTGACAAGCAGCTGGTGAGTTAGTAAGTCTTGAGTAGGTACATTTTAAAAAATCCTTATGCTTCTAGCATTGAACATCTTGTTTTGGGTATGAAACTCTCCTGTGATGAAATCTATATAGTAAGACATCCAAGCATTCCGTGTGACATATCTAAGCATAAATTATCGTTTGAATGTCGTTTATGGAACAGTAATATCCAAATAATTAATATTAAACTCTGTGCCTTTTAACCTCTAAATTGATATCAGCTTCTGCACATACTTCGCCTTAGGCCAAATACATGTCTTCTAAAAACATAGCGTGCTCAGAATTATTAGGTACTAGTAGTAATGGAAGTCTTTACCGGCACAAAAATAGTTAGTAAATCAACAAGAATTGCATCAACTTTGTTTGGACCTCCTTCTTCAACTAGTATATTTCTCGCTGTTACCGAAAACCTAATGCGATGCGAGGGTCATACATATCAGTAGTAACCCAACATGACTCCCAAAATTCAACTAATAATCTATTATTATCAACTAAAATAAGTGTTCTCTCGTAAGGAATATTTCCAATATACAGAACTTTTCCTAGTTTGAGGATCATGGTTTAACAATTAATTGTGCAATAAATATTCTTAATATCCTACTTTAAAAACTCGAATTAATTTGTGTCTTTTTGAACAATTTCTTAACTCGAATATAATAATTCATTCCATGTCTTTTAATGTCATTGTTAGCCCAAATAGTTACCTACTTTATATTGTTTAGTTGTTGTTTCTTGGCTGATATAGTAGGTACTACTCCTAACCCCTTGTTAAACACGATTGCAAGGAAGAACAGGTGTCATTTGCATTTATTCTTGCTTCTGAGATGAGTATGCCTATAACTCAATGATAATGTTACCAATATGTACTTATATCAATAATACGTGTCAATATCGTGCTCTAGTGGTGATTTAATATGCATGGGTAAGTCAATAAGGCATGACACACCTACTTATGTCACCAAATTATTCGCAGCGGTTCAGCATAGCGTTTTATGACAAAGGTACTGAGCCTTTATATCACAATTTTTCCTTTTAATAACATTTTTCTCAATTTGTATCCCAATTTCCAGTAAGTTAAGTAAGGCAGCTGAAATACAAACTATGTCTGTGTTACAAAAAAGGGCCATCCGTTCTATTTATAACTTAAATTCCTGTGACTCCTTAAGAGATTTTTGTATAGAAATTAATATCGCAACTGTAGCGTCTCAATTTATTTATGTTATTAAAAACTTTGATTCTTTTACCAAAAATTCTGACAAGAAATAAAAATTAAATTGCTATTCGAAAATTCCGCATCCATAAAGTATATCAATCATTTGTTGGACAATGCATTCATTTCTATAATAATTAAATTACCTGACGTGGTGTTAAAGTTACCCTGTCCAGCACTTAAACTATAATTTGTGCAAATGCGAAAGTTGTATCCCGTGTCTGTTTCTTGCGGCGTTTCCTCTCAGCAGTGGTCTCCTCTTGGGAAGCTCTGGCTGATAGACTCTTTCTTGACATGTAAAAATACCCGTGCGACCTATTTACTGAATGAATGTCTTTTATCTTTTATCTTTTATCCATTTCCATATTTATAATTTGAGTGCAGCGAAGCGTGCAGTGGCTAGGCCATGCCTGCTTAACTAGCTTTTACTATTTTTAATACTAGCCATGACAAAAGCTGACCGTTACATTTTATTGCTCGAATGTTTCATTAGTATCAGATTTCTCCTGATCAAACAAGGAATAATATCAGCGATGACAAAAAGTCTAAATTATTAGGAACGGCCTTACCAGTGTTAGTTTGTACTAGGCGTCTCCCAAACCAACATTAATTGACTTTCCAAGAAGTATAGTGGTCCTCGCGCTAGCCAACACGGGAAACAATTGCAGCTCGCTAGCATTAGATCGCCATTACCTCCTACGATTTGACGCTGGATCACCCGTACAACGTTTGCTAAACGTTCAATTATGATTCGATTTAATTTCGCTGTACTTTTTGTATGGGCATTGCGTAGTGAGTATATCCCACTTCTGAAATTATTAAAACTCATATTAGTAAAGGTGTATCTATGTTAAATAAAACATGTGCTATGGCATACGACTGTTATAATTTTCCACTTTTCAACTTTACAACGACGTCGATACATTCAACATAACCAAGCCTTCGCCAACAGAATCACCGTCTTGATTTAACTTCACTTTGTCTCTTTTAATAGTCGCTATAAATTTTTATTCTCGTTACATTTTTCCGTTTCTCCTTTTTTTGATCGTCGACCGACAGTTCTGTCAACTTCCTCTGTTTTTTGACCCTCCTCGAAACTGGACAGGCACGAGTGTGTGCTATTCAGCCAACGCTATAAATAGTTTTCATAACAATAAAATAAATATAGCTTCTCGAATATACCAACTTAAATCCCATTTCACCGTTATATTAAATCTTATTCTAACACATAACCTAAACCTACCTCATATTTATGATACTAATTTTGGTCAGTGGTACGGTGGGTCTGTACCCGACGGGTCATATCATACGGTAGGTACCTACTCGTGTAGAATGACATTATACTTCTCGCACTTGCATCAAAATGTACTATTTAAAAAAAAGTCTAACTGGACATTTTTTTAGTAATACTACAATAACACTAAATAAAAAGGCAAATACAAATAACACACATTTTATCAACAATAAATACGACAAAACATTATAACGGTCATGGTCTGATGAGCCTCAACTCATAAATTTTCCCTCCAAGCCTCAAAAAACTGCAGCAATGGGGACAGTGCCGACAGCAGGTACACTTAGATCTTTTACTCGTATAACAATAGTCTTCTAGCTCCACCTTAGGTTTACGTTTCGAGCGGCGTCCCGAACGTTTTTGGACTTTACCACGTCCTTTTGGTTTATTATCACGCCTTTTTTTCTTGGGATTTCTTAGAGATTTCAATTTCCTAGGTCGATCGGGTTTGGCAGTAACACAGTTGGTTCTCGAATAATAATACTCAGATACCTTGTCACGGACTGGGGTCTTGCTACCAGCTATGAATTTGCTACCAGCTATGGATTTGCTACCAGTTAAGGATTTGCTACATGATTCGGTCTTGCCTGCCCCTCGCAGACTAATCCCAGCGTGATCTTCCTCACCATAAGAATCATTATCACTGTCCATTGCTAGATTGTTGATTTTCTTAGTTTTTTTACTATTAATCACACTTTGAAAATGGTTTTTAATTGTAAATTTGGATAGGAGTCGGGAATATCATACGGAAATTTTTAAAATGATTGTTTTTTCTCCTAGTTGTCAAATAGTAACGAAACAATTTTGAATTATAAAATCGATTAGGTACATATTAAAGTAGGTTTGTAGCGGAGCTTCAACCTTTTTTTACTTAATTGCTTAATTGTTCGGCCAGTCTTTAACGATCAATTACATTGCACAACTATGGCACAACTAGCTGTTGCCCGCAACTCCGTTCACGCAGAAACATAAAACATAGCCAATGTTACTCAAGGATACTGTACCATTCTAATGGTGAAAGATTTTTTAAAATCAGTTCAATATTTTTTGAGTTTATTCGTTACAAACATACAAAAATTCAAATCTTTTCTCTTTATAATATTAGTGTAGATAATGATGAGTGAGTTATTGACCGTTTAGGTTTAGTATTGAAATTTGGCGCAATTATTTAGGATTTTTTTTATCATTATCTTAATTTTTAACCCGTATTAGTCCACTGCTGGACAAAGGCCCCTCCTAATGCATGCCACTGCTCCCGATCTTTAGCTTCTCGCATCCAACCTACACCGGCCGCTCTGCGCATATCATCGCTCCATCTTGCCCCAGGGCGTCCTACACATCGTTTGCCGAGACGCAGTCTCGACTCAAGAACAGAACGGCTTCAACGGTCGTTGGTTCTGAGGCTAACACCGGCTCACTGCCAATTTAGCTTGCTTATTCGGCGGGCTATATCGGTTACTTTCGTTCTCCGTCGGATCACATTATTTCTAATGCGATCCTTCAGTGAGACTCCAAGCAATAGCCCTTTCCATAGCACGCTGAGTGAATTGCTGAGCGAGCTGTTGGAATTGGTGGACCAGTGCCGTGAGTGTCCACGTTTCGGCCCCGTAAGTGATTACCGGTAAGACGCACTAATCGAAAACTTTTGACCTGAGGTTTTGAGGAGTGGGCGATGTGAAGACTCGGCAAAGCTTTCCAAATGCTGCCCTGCCTAACTGAATTCTTCGTTCGGCCTCTCTCTCGAAGTTGCTTCTCCTTAATTGGAACGTTTGCCCTAAATATACATATTCTTTTACAACCTCAAGAGATACAACATTAATAGCTATTGGTCCCGGATCAACGTGCTAGTTGAACAGGATGTTGGTTTCGTCTTATGAATCATATCTATTGCCAATTTCGCGAACCCAGCTACCATTATTTGTTGGCTTGTACGATGGAGGTTATCTCTGGAACTACTGAACCGATTTTAAATTACTTCACAAATAGAAAACTCGCTGAGGATTCCAAAGGGTTTTCAGCCGGGTTTTTTAACATCTGGTTTTTAGACACCATTTCACTTTGGTACCTAAGCCTTTCAACGGCTTAGCACTTGAACGGCTAACCCGCTCGTTTGAATTAATTCCCCCCAAACCATAACCACAATCCATTGAAGAGGTTTTAAAATTAAGCGGTTCCGATTGCATTTCAACTAAATTATTATTATGCAAGATGACCGGCACGCGCGCGTCTCGGCGAGTTCGCACCGGAATCCTTGATGTCGCAGCCATGATATCGCGCCTGACGGTTGGGCACATGACGGAGAGGGGTGAAAGGGTTAACCCAAAACCCAAAGGTAAGGTTAAAATGCAGGGAACATCAACCTATTCACAAACCATAACTCAAAACCCCTTCGGTGGTTTAGGGTTAACCAACTAGAAAGGGTTGCCATTGTACAAAGTTAAGCAGATCAAAGTTGCCAATCAAATGATTAAGCGCCGAACGGGTTAACCCCTTCGAGAGGCTTAAGCAAAGGAACGGGTTATCCGGTCCCTGCTTATACAGGCTATTTTTTAAATAGAGAAAGAAAATAAATGTATTGACACAAGAACGAGACGGTCACGGTTACGATTTAGTTTTCAAATGGTTCAAACCGGAGCGAACGGTGCAGTCCGCGCGCGAGTTGATTGCAGTCGGGGCCTGAGGTGAAGGGCGCCACGCCTCTCTTCTCCCGCCTACAGCGTGCGCTACACTGTATAGTGCCATCCCTTACTAGCACATTTTCTAAACTCGTCATGATCAACTCGCGTGCGGGTGGACTATAGGTGCTATTTTACAATAACTGAGCTCAGCATCACAGCATGATATTTAACAGACTGCTTCTATTGTTTACCTTGTGGATAAATTTCATAGCATAATCAGAAAAACAAACAGAATAAGGCATCACAAATTGTACTGCTTTATTTTAATACGTCTATTATAAAAGAAAACATTACATCAACAGTTTACAATAACAGTTTAGGAATACGAACTATACGATGAATCAGAGCTTTCAGGGATTCTTCGCCTTCTCGCCTGAATATTCTTCGCCTTCGCCCTTCTCGTCTCAATCTTCTTCGCCTTCGCCCTTCTCGTCTCAATCTTCTTGGCCCTCACCAAATTCTTCAAGAAAATCTTCTTCAAGAAAATCTTCTTCTGGATTTTTCTCTTTCTAAGTCTCTTCCGAGGTATGGCTATGTCTCTCTTTATCTTGATCCCGTGAATAACGCCTGTCATTAAAACTATGGCTCTATTCTTCGCTCGCCTCGGTAAATTACGGCGCAATGGGACATCCCACAATTTCTTTTTTCTTTTTTTCTCGGCGCTTTCTTTGGAAACTCCTGACGCTTCAGGCTCTATGTCGTCTCCCGCAGTGAATTCCGAGGGAATGAAGAGTTTTTTAGAGTGACAGGGCTCGCAGTGCTCCAATAGTGTTTCAACAACTGATTCGATCCCGGTATCCAGTGGTTCAGACGCAGATTCAATAAGATTGCCTTCCATCGTGTAAATTAAAAATATTAACAAACTCTTGTAGTCTCCTAGAAAATGCACGAATGTTATTAGTGACGTTTTGTTGACTTTTTTGAAAAACTAAGCTTAAAGGCCAGTATTATTTTTCGAACAGTAACAACGGAGGTAAACTATGTGCCTGTTTCTCTGTGTCTTGTTCTTTTTGTATCTATGTAATGTAATTTTGTGTTGTTCCGAACAATGTTGCGGACAAAATGTCTCTTTATGTTTATCTTTACAGTGGTTAACTCTAGTGATTATTAGCTTCTGCTGCGGCTTCTGCCCACGACTCCGTCTCCGGTGATTACCCTACGAGATTTTTCGGGATAAAAGGTGCCTACCTTTTTGTGCTAGACACGGACTAAAAAAATCGGACGTAACCTCGTCTAATCATGCAAAATGGCTGTCTGTGTGCGAGCACACGCACACTCGTAAACTGTCACTCGTGCTGTGGCTCATGTGTGGCTCAGGCTCAGCGCGTTGTCTTAAGTTACGCCCACACCAATGCTTCAAAAACGGTGACGGTACGGAATCGCAGTGACGCGTCGTATCAGCACCGTTTTTGACGCATGCTCCACACACCAATGCTTAAAAAACGGTCACGGTACGGAATCGCAGTGACGCGTCGTATCCGTACCGTTTTTGACGCATGCCCTCCACACCAATGCTTAACGGTGCGTATATTACGGTACGTCAAAAACGGCGCCATGTTGTTACTATGACCCCGTCTTTTGTTTAAGCAACGACACCGTTTTTTAAGCAGTGGTGTGGGAAGCGTGCGTCAAAAACGGTACTAATACGACGCGTCACTGCGATTCCGTACCCTCACCGTTTTTTAAGCATTGGTGTGTGGAGCTCGCGTCAAAAATGGTGCTAATACGACGCGGCACTGCGATTCCGTACCGTCACCGTATTTTCAGCACCGGTGTGGTCGCAGCTTTACCTAGTATATCACTGTATGCGTGCGATAAATAGTGTATAGTAAAACGAACGAAAGTGCCGACCTTGCATGCTTTACACCTTTTTAATGCAACGTTACGTCCGTATTTTTTTAGGTCCTTGGTGCTAGAGGATGCACGCGTGCTAGCACATCTGCAACACCAGCCTATCCTAGGTTATATTATAAAAGCTGTCTCCATTCCAAATGCCATCCAAATCCATCGAGCTATTTCACACACACAAACTTTTTATTTATATTATTAGTGCGACTGCCCGTTTTCAATTTTTTAAATTTGAGTTGAAACGGGTTGAAATTTGAGATTTGTCACACACTAAATTTATCTCAAGTATGTTAACGATTTTAAACAATACAATACAAAACACTTTATTAAATGCCACTTTTACTTATTTATCTTCCTGTAACTTCAAAGTATTTAGTTTTCTACCTCTAACCTTTACTTTTCAGGATGTCCGTTTGTGAAATGCACTAATACCAGTAATTTTGAGGCAAGTAAAATCACTACCGTATGTAAAACCATACAACTATGTTCCTATCCTGCAACAATAGTCAAATTTTCCTCATTACATTATTGTAAAATACTGCCTATTATTGCTGAGTAAGGGCTTATTTTCCAATCCCCAGATAAAGCTATCCGGAAGGTAAATTTTAGCTCTGTCCTTTTCTTTCATATGACTTCAGAAAAGGATAGTAATACATTTAACTGACGGATAGTTTTATCTGGGGATTGAAAAATCAGCCCTAAATGTATTGTTTCTAACCTCCTGACAACCAGACGTCAGAAGTTTAGTTATAATTTCAACACTATTTAAATGTAATTAAGGCGTCATATTGATTGATTTTTAGTTTGCTTTAAACTATTTAGAATTATGTAATGAGTAAAATTGGACTTTTGTTGCAGGCCAGAAATTTTGTTGTGTGGTTTTAGGGTAGACATTAAAAATCGTCTTGTTAGTTTTTATTTATCTAAACCTTTGTCCTTTTTTTATTAACTATCTAAGCTATTTTTTCTTTTTAGTTGTAAACTATGAACCTTGCCTGTTCACTGTGGCGAATTTTACTAAGTAATATCGGATTATCTGTGTACGAGCCTAGTTGGTAGTGACCCTGCCTGCGAAGCTAGTGATCCCGGGTTCAAATCCCGGTTAGGGCAGAATGTTTGTGTGATGAGCGCTAGTAATTGGTGTCTAAGTCTTGGTTTTTTTCTATGTATTCAAGTATGTCCTTGAACAGAAAAGTTATGTATGACTATTAGAACTTATGACTATTAGTTCCTTATATCATTAGGAATAAGCATTGTTAGTTTTAGTAATATTAGAGCATTTAATGTTTAGTACAAGTAAATATTAGGGTACATATGTACCTTTACATCTACTAATCAATTAGGACATATAAATTTAGCTACCATGACATTAGATCTAATGAAAATTATATCAAACGTTGGTATGCCTCATGAAATTAGCTTTTACGATATTTCGATCTAGTGATGGTGAACCGGGCATTCGTATGTTTAAATGTTTGTTCAACGACAATTTGAGTATCCAATTATTCCAGAAAAAAATACTCACGGCAAGCTTTTTACTGTAGTTGGTTAGTCTATCGACAAAAAAGCATACAGTGGCAGCAAAAATAATAGCAAAAATGGCAGCAACGACTTCTATTTACTTAAAAGGAGTGAAGATGTTTCTTGTGTGAGCTGGTTTAAAAAATATTATGACACCAAGCAGTTTAAGAACTTTATTAGGCTTTCTATATTTCATACAAATAAGACTTAATTCCTGAATCGGTACGGTGCTCGGCTCAGACTCGCACTCGACCGATTTTTTTTCTGGTTTAAAGCTTTATTTTAATTCTATAAATGAAACGAATATTCTTAGTTTAGAAAAATATATCTATTTAGTCAATCTTGAGTTTTACAAGTTCGCTTAAAAATAACTTCTACCTTATATGAACAACACTGGCAATAAAATATTTATTACCTCACAAATGCATACAATGTTCACTTTTATTAATCTTATTTCTTCAGCAAAATAAATACTTTTAACAGAAAAATCATAAAAACTTAGCGTTGGGACTTAACTTCAACTAAGAAAATCTACTATTTTGATTCAAATATGGAAATATATTACGAGGCAGAACTTTCCGGGCTGTGTTCTAACTGATCACAGCAAAAATCGACTTATAGAGGATAAATGTTTTCAGAAGTCGTGTATATTCACTTGAAAAGTTTATCAAAAATCATAAAAATACATTGAGTTGAAGAGATATGACTACTCGTATACAAAATCGTGGTCCACTTCGAATTTGTGGTGAAGCCGCTGCGGTAGCTCCGAAGCTATATTTGCTGGCACTTTGTCTGAAAATAAATAAATAATTTTGTAATCCTGGTCAAGGCACCAAAAAAATTTTTCAAAAATTAAGGTCGCCCAAAATGTCTTCTTCTGTCTTTAGGGTTCCGTACCAAAATGGTAAAAAAGGAACCCTTGTGGTGAGACTTCGGTATCATCTGTCTGTCTGTCTGTCTGTCACAGCAGTTTTTCTCATAAACTATAGAAGCTAGCAACTTGAAATTTGGCATAGTTATGTAACACGCTTAACCACATCTGTTTTTAGTAAAAAAAAAGAAATTATTTTAAGGGGCTTCTATACGGGCCACATTTTCACTGCAATATGTGGCCGGCAACTATTAGCTTCTTTCTCTAACATACGAGTAAAAAAAGGGACACCAATAGTTGCCAGCCACATATTGCAGTGAAAATATGGCCCGTTAGAATCCCCTTAAAACATTGTCAGCAGTTGATCGATTTTTGAAATATTACAATACATCTTCGGGTTTGTACTTCTTGGCTATACCCAAACCCGAAAGACCTTATAAATACCTCTTGAACTGTACAATTCTCACTTACCATTACATCTGTAAATCAGGTGTGACCAGATGATCATTTCCTGGGAGAAGGTAAACACGCCCAGCCGGCCTCCCTTCAGGGTCAAATCGAAGACATTCCCTGAGTCAGCCACGAGTTGGTTGCTCTCGTATATCTTCAGACGTATCAGACCGATCTTGGGCCGGTGGGCAACTATTGGTGTCTTTCTCTAACATACGAGTAAAAAAGGGACACCAATAGTTGTCGGCCACATATTGCAGTGAAAATATCGCCCGTTTAGAAGCCCCATAAAACATGGTCGGCAGTTGAAATAGTAATACACCTTCGGGTTTGTACTTCTTGCTATACCCAAACCCGAAAGACCTTATAAATACCTCTTGAACTGTACAATTCTCACTTACCATTACACCTGTAAATCAGGTGGGACCAGATGATCATTTCCTGGGAGAAGGTAAACACGCCCAGCCGGCCTCCCTTCAGGGTCAAATCGAACACATTCCCTGAGTCAGCCACGAGTTGGTTGCTCTCGTATATCTTCAGACGGATCAGACCGATCTTGGGCCGGTGGATGAGGCTCCAGCGGTACGCTGTCTTCTCATCCCAGCCTTTGTTGCGGGAGTCCTTCCATAATAGTTGAACCTGTTGAACGAATTAATCTAGTCAATGTTGTAGGGACACTACTGGTAACTCTTAACGAAGTAAGCCAGCGGAAAACTGCGTTACTGTGTAACTTTGCATGCTGGGGATACCATAGGCCCGTTTCACGAAGCTACAAGTTACAAATGGTTAGGGCGCATAACGTCCCACTCGCAGAATGTCCCATCGTCCCTTTCGCGAAATGTCCCTTTCCTAAATGTCCCTTACGCAAAATGACCCTTCTGCAAAAGGTCCCGTTCGCAAAACGTCCCTTCACATAAAGTCCCGTTCGCAAAACGTCCCTTTCGCAAATTGACCCGTTCGCAAAAAGTCCCTTTCGCAAAATGACCCGTTCGCAAAACGTTCCTTTCCATGAGAAAATTCTAATTAAACAAGCTTTTTCCAGACGGGACATTTTGCGAATGGGTCATTTCGCAGACGGGACGTTTTGCGATAAGGGCGTTATGCAATAGGGACGTTTTGCGAAAGGGGTGGGACCTTTTAAGAAAGAGACGTTTTGCGAATGGGGTATTTTACATAAGGGACCATTTGCAGAGAAGACGTTTTGCGAATGGGACGTAATTTTGCTGGAGGGACGTTTTGCGAGTGGGACGTTATGCGCCCTAACCTTACAAATTACAAGCGGAAGTCCCTGTCTAACTGCTTTTGCTAGAAAGAAAGTTCCGTTTGTAATTTGTAACTTTTTGCATGGCATACCTCATTAGGCGTGGAGTCTGTATGCCACAGCGCGTTCCTCAGGAGCTTCCCGGGGCCGTCCTTGGAGTTGACGAGCTTGAGCTGGATGCCGGGCTCGGCCACGGCGCGGAACGGCGTGGTCTGCCAGTACGTCTGCTTCTTACGTTTCCACATCACCACGTAGAACCGCTTGTTGTTCTGGTATCTGGAGACAGTGATTATAAATAAAAGGTTGGAACATGCAGCTATAGGAGAGGAGTAAATTTGTGATCCTAGTAAAAATGTGTATGCCTTCTGAAGTCCAGGTGAAAAGGTTATAAGACTTATAAGCAGGGTTTGGAGTTTTCATAGCACGGTAAGACGAAAGAGAGCTGTGGAGTCGACATCAATATTAAAATTGAACTACTCATACTCATACTCATTAGTTTATTTAATTCCAAAATGCTTTTATATTCGCCCTGAGCCCCTGGGTAAAGCTGCTAAGCTAAGTAATGAAAGATTACAATTTTAAACAAAGCGATTTTTAGCACATATTATTTAATATTAATCTCAAGGCTGTGCAATGTTACGATGGCAATCTCAAGACTGCAATCTCACGATGACAATCTCAAAACTGCAATCTTACGATGGTAATCTCATGACTGCAATCTTACGATGGCAATCTCAAGACTGCAATCTTTCGATGGCAATCTCAAGACTGTGCAAACTTACGATGGCAATCTGAAGACTGCAATCTTACGATGTCAATCTCAAAACTGCAATCTTACGATGTCAATTTTAAGACTGCAATCTTACGATGGCAATACTGCACATAAATATAGTCCCAAAAATTTTGTTTTTTTTAATTATCGCAAAATATGGTTACAGAGTCTAGTGGTGGTTGCCAGTATATAATTTTTCCTTTGTCAGTTTAATTTTAGTAAGCAGATTTAAAAAGTTAGAGCAGCGGCCAATAATACTTACTAACAATAATACTATGAAACTTCATGTAAATGGAGTCAAGTCTCTTTGAAGGAATCCAGTTCGTCAAGCTGTTCTAATTTGACAATCATTCAGATGAGGGTGTGAAGTCATCTTATTATCAGGAGTTCAGAACCTGTAAGGGTCTGCTCCGAACTGGCTGGCCTTACGGTCAAACAGATGTTAATTGAAAATGTCTTCATTTCGTGACATTAACGTATACATTTCCGAGCATGTTTGAGAAAATAAATAATAACCAGTCTTACCCAAATATGAATCCTACATAGTCGTCATCAATCTGCGTGTCGATGAAGAAGGTCCCCTCGAAGTCGACTCCGCCGAAGCTCTCGTAGCCCACGGCCAGGCCGGGGTCTGAGTTGAGGGTCTGGATGATCTCCGCGCCCTCGTTGTTCACCACCCAGTGAGGGTCCTGTTGGGACTCGCCCTCAGGGTCTAGCGGAACTATCGCGAACTCCCTAAAGATGACGTGTGGGTTTTATTTATAACTGATCTTAGGACTGTTCAAGATAAGTTAAACTAAATATGTCATAGAAAACTGTTAATTCTGTCTGATAAAGTAACTATAAATATAAATGTCCTAGAAAACTGTTCAATATGTCAGAAGCGTTTACAAAGGCTTTCAAAAGGATAATTTCTTATATTGATGTCTGTATTGATGTATGTTCTACATCGCTTGTAAATATTTTACTTCACTTTTATTACGATTTTTTAAAAGCTTTCCATTCGATTTATTTTTTGAGCTATAAGAAAATACATCAATAATTTTAAGCAAAGCACTTTGAAGACACTTTAAATATTTTTTTACCTGAAATCCGTGCGATGAATCTTAGAGTTATTAGGGCAGTTGTCTAATTCGTTAATGACTTGATCGCCATCAAAGTCATTTTCGCAAGCATCGCCAATTCCATTATCTAAAAAGGGAAAATATTGATTAGAGTACAAACTTTGTTACAGTTTTTCTGTTACTAAATAGTAGCTAGATATGAAAGGTTAGGTTATAGTTGCATCTAGCCCAAGGTATTTACGGCTCTTCTTTCTTTGTATATTACCCAAATCGAACTTACGGTTAGCGTCCAACTGATCCCTGTTAGGGATGAGCGGGCAGTTGTCGTCGCGGTCGCGCACGCCGTCGTCGTCGTCGTCGTCGTCGCAGGCGTTGCCGCGGCCGTCGTCGTCCGTGTCCAGCTGCTCGCTGTTGGGCACGTTGGGGCAGTTGTCCAGCCCGTCCTGCCAGCCGTCGCTGGAGACAAAATAATTATTAAGGGACAATTCTTACACACATTGATCTAGCCATAAACTAACCTCTAGGCTTGTGTACATACAAGCCTAGAGGTTAGTTTATGGCTAGATGGGTTCGATAACATCGATCGATGGTAACGATAAACATACTCATGAAGTTAGGATGTGTAGTTAATAACACACTGATCACTATTTACAACGATATCTATTCACAAGTCGATGTCGCAAGCATCCCCCACGCCATCTTTGTCGTTGCCTTGCTGCCCCGGTTTCTGTACACTCACATCTTTGATCCTTATATACACTCCTGATTATCTAAAACTGTATCTACTCACAAGTCTCTATCTACATCGGTGTCGCAATCGTCCCCTACGCCATCTTTGTCCTTGTCTCCCTGGTCCTGGTTCCGTATACGAGGACAGTTGTCGCAGACGTCCCCGATCCTATCCTGGTCCACGTCTTCTTGGAGCGGGTTGTACTTGCGAGGGCAGTTGTCTTGTTCATTTGGTATTCCTGATTAAAAAACATGTAATTTGTGCATGTAAATAAAACTCACGTTCTACTATTCCTACTCGTATACTATTAATATTAACACTTCTACTTCATTCTGGATTAAAAAGTAAAATACTTCTAAGGAAAATCCGAAAGTAACGGAATAACGTTTCACGAGTTCTACGAAAATGAAGTCTCGGCCAGAATTTATACAGAATAATCAATGATGCTGCAAATTACCAGATATGACATGGGTTCAAGAAAAGAACTTACATTTCCCTAATTGGCCGGCAACGCACTGACAACTCTTCTTGAGTTGCTGGTGTTTATGGGCGGTGGTAATTACTTCCCATCAGGTAACTTACATGCTTGATTGCCTACCACACTTATAATAAAAAATTAAAGTATTTCGATTTTAATTTTTCCTTGGCAACCGTACTGAAGAACGAAGTTAACAGCCGGGTGGCCGATCATTAATCTGATGAAAATAATAGATTCCGCTTGATACATACGGGTAGTTGTGGTTAGCTTTGGCATGAGTTTTTATCGCTGTATAATATTGGCTAAGACAATGATAAAGAACATTTAGCCGTTCAAAGGCATCATTAAACAACTAAGCTAAGTGAGTGAGCGTTACTGAGATTTCTGGAATGATGGCAGCAAACCGCTTCGCTTCATTTAGACTTGCCCGGGGATGGCAAGTGCACCTAATAATTAGGAAATAGCGATTCCATGGATTCTAGAACCACGATGTGCCACCAAAATCCTAACCCTAGTTACCATCGTCATCGATGTCGGAGTCGCAGAGGTCCCCGACTCCATCGCGGTCGGTGTCCAGCTGGTCCGGGTTGTACAGGCGCGGGCAGTTGTCGCAGGCGTCGCCGAACTGGTCGCTGCGGCCCTCGTCGCTGTTCAGCTGGTCGCGGTTGGATGTGAGGGGGCAATTGTCCTGGGAGAAGACTGGTGTGATTACAACGGTATCATTATCAGTCCGGTTTTCTATATACCTTCGTAGAAACCGAGCGTTTACGGCTTAGCTTACCTAAAATTAACATTTGTCTTTGAAAAGATCTTGAGACTTGCCTTAGTTTTGCAAACAGTTCAAAGCGTTTTTAACGGTTGGCAAGAACAAATATTATGCTGTTTGAAAAGGCTTAACTTTTTAGTCTTAAAGTTTTAGTTTTTTAGTTTTAAAAAGTAAAATATATAAGGAAGAATTTTTATTGCACGAGTGTTTGGGGATAGTTATCCTAGTCTAAACATGGTTATAAAAAGTAAAACACCAGTACTTAATAAAATTTCATACATTTTCGCTGCCGCTGCCATAGGCAATTTTTTTTTTTAAATTTTGCCTTGACCTGGAATTCAGATCTTCGCGGGCTGATATTATAACAGTAAGGTTAACATATCCAAGCATGTGGAAGAAAATGTAATTTTCGCTAGAGTGCAGAGTGCAGAACAGCACTATGACTGGCTGGAACAACAGTGTAAGATGGTGCTAGCGATCCGGATAGACCCTGCAAAGCTTCCACCTATCACCATTAATCTTTAATCTATATATATAAAAGGCAAAACTGACTGACTGACATATCAACGCACAGCCGAAACTAATGTACCTAGAAACTTGAAATTTGGTACATGGGTTCCTTTCATGATGTAAGTGAGCACTTAGAAAGGATTTTCCGAAAATCGACCCCCAACGGGAAGAAATGGGGGGGAGTAGCGGGAAACTAATTCTATGCGTACGAAGTCGCGGGCGTCCTCTAGTACACCTAATAAATTTGAAAACTTACAGGATTGTTGGGAATGCCGTCGTCATCAGCATCAGGGTCGCAGGAGTCCCCAAGCCCGTCGCCGTCGGCGTCTTCTTGGCCCGAATTGGACACGCCGGGACAGTTGTCCCTGTTGCAGTGCCGGTCGGAACAGCTGAGAGCATCGTCCGGGTATCCGTCCAGGTCGCTGTCTCGCCCACACACAGTTCCGTTACCGGCGTAACCCATCTGGGATAATAAATTTGGTAATTGGCTTGCATAAGGTCAAGCGGGGCTATTGTGACAGAGGGGTAAATGCATTTCTTAATTTTTTTCAAGGGAATTCAACATTTTAAAACTTTTGGCGTCCTTTTATAGTAGTTTAAGGACCCTAATTCCTATAAAAGGAAGCAAAAATAGTTTTAAAACGTTGAATACCCTTGAAAAAATAAAGAGATGCGTTTACCCATTTGATACAATAGCCTCGCTTGACCTTACTTATTTGAACTTGGTCTGCGGGCCGATTATGGCCGTGTTTATCGACGTAGATAAGCGTAGATAAAACATCTGTCACCTTCTGACCAGTAGTAAGTGCGTGAGTGACGGGAGCGTTATCCACCGCGATAAAGGCGACCATAATACGGGCCCTGGATGGGTAATAATATCGAAATAGCGAGAGATGTCTCTTCTCTATCACGAGACCTGTTGGAGAATGGGTGGATGCAAGCACCGGTAAATAGTAAAACGGCAACGGTGTATTCCAAAAGTAAAATCGACATATTCTGTTGGTGATGTCGTTTTTGTTTATAGCATTCCTGTCATAAATAAACAACGCAGGTAGGTACACGGGCACACATGTCACCTGCCCTGTATTTCAATATCCTGACAATGACAGGTGACAGGTGACATTTCAGCGGACATGGCGCAGCTTATATGAAACCCAGTGATGTATCAGCGTGTTGACTTTGCAATGTATACCTACCGAATTGTCACCTAACTCGTGTTGTGCTCAGTAGCGTACAATGGAAAATACCTATATCCAGCAATGAACTCATATAGGTTGATGATGAAGATGATTCACAAGCCTGACATTTAAAAACAAAGAAATCTTAGCCTTTATCTGGGGCTCTACTTTGAAATCAGTAATTCGAACTTCGGATCGCCCCGTCACTTTCTTGCAAATTAGAGACGCTTCGAGAGCAAAAGGGATAGCAATAGACGAAGTTCGAATTACGGATTTCAAAGTAGAGCCTCTGGTCTACTCACAGCGCACACACACTGCCGGCCGTACCCGCAGACCGCGTTGAACCGGCGACAGTAGCTCGGGTCGCAGCGTTGGACGAGGTTCTCGGGATAAAGGTCGGAGCAAGACGTCGTCGTGTTCACGTAGTAGTTGCCTCCGCACGGCACGCATGTATATGATCCCTGTAACCAATAGCATTTGGCAAAATTTAGTTTTTGGTGGTCCGACGGCGAGGCTGTTGTGAGACATTCATGGATGCAAGCGGGCGCAGGAGCGGTCCTTATGGCAAGTTTTAGGGGAGGTCTATATCCAGCATTGGACGTGTTTTGGCTGGAATGATGATGCTGATGAAGTTTGGGATGATGGCTAGCTTTAGGAAGAAGACAACTTCACTAAGAGTTTATAGGCTGTGTTCCTGGTAAGATTGGATAAGGCTAAATTACGATTAGTCTCCTTTTACTTCGATACTAGTTACAGAAAATCCAGTCCCTCTCAAACGGTTTACCCTTGAATCGCCGACACTCATTTCACCGAAACTTCATTTCATCGCATTTTCATTTTATCGAACAGGTATTTCCACGTGCAGGAGTTATAATTTTTTGGTGGTCACAGGTCTAACCTAACCTAACTTACGTAAAACATGCTTAAGATAACCTAACAACAATAAGGTTTCAGCAGAATCAATGACCTAATAAGTATATGGTCAAGTACATACCTACTAAAATTTGATGATACAACCAATTATTTACATGACTAGGTATTCTAACTTGTATGTTTCTTTTTGGTAATAGAAAAACTGTATGCCGTTTGTTTGAATTTATCACCATGAAATATGATATTGATTGACCCCATAAGCTGCCCCAAACTGATGACTGCTGATCCTCACCTGATGATTGACGCAAAGCAGTCCTCTCTGGCAGTTAGCGCGTCCCTCGGCACACTCGTCGATGTCCACGCAGGCCTCGCTGCGGCGGTCGGTGCCCGCGCCCCGCCAGCCCTGGCTGCCCGTGTAGCCGTACGGGCAGGGCCCGCACTCGAACCCTCCGACGAAGTTCACGCACGACACCAGCTCGTCGCAGGGACGGATGAGGTCGCATTCGTCCATGTCGCGGCATTCGTGGCCTGGCGATAACCAGTGAGTTGGAATTTTGTGGAGAGTAATACTCGGAAACACGGCATCTTTTTAAAAAATATTTTACCATTTAGGTTCATTACGCCAGAACAGAGCAAAGGCTATAGATTATTGTATATTACTATATGATTCAACCCGGGCAATTTTGGGACGGACCGCTATATGTTTAAGACTAGAGGACACCCGCGACTTCGTACGCGTAGAATTAGTTTCCCGCTACTCCCCCTATTTCTTCCCGTTGGAGGTCGATTTTCGGAAAATCCTTTCTTAGTGCTCACTTACATCATGAAAGGAACCCCTATACCAAATTTCAAGTTTCTAGGTACAGTAGTTTCGGCTGTGCGTTGATATATAAGTCAGTCAGTTTTGCCTTTTATATATATAGATAGATATAGATAAACGACGCTGTCGTGTAAAAGACTATGCCACAATTATGTCTATCTATCTGTACAAATAAAATTCTTCGATGACAAACTTACTGAACACAATTAAATGAATGAACCTAGCGGGCTAAAAGTTGGATGGAATATTCCGTAGGTACCCCAGGGGTGTACTAAGTTTTTTTTTTGAAAATTTTGAAGTCAATACATTCAAAACTCCTAATTTGGTCGCTAAGATTCGGTTGTACAATACCTAATAAGTTTCGGAAATCTTAAAACGGTTTTGTTCTTCACTATTTGGCACAGATCTCTAAAAGGAACTCACCATTCCAGGTGTACCCATTAGGGCACCCCTCGCACACGTAGAAGGGCTGCCTGCTGGAAGGGGAGCACCGCTGGTCCCCGCAGGGCCTGTGCGTGTTGCACACGTGGTCGCAGCTCTGCCCGTTGCCGGAGTACCCGTCGGGGCAGGAGCCGCAGCGGGGCCCTGATTCCGTCTCCTCGCACTGTACGCCTGCGAACAACAAGTTTTTGACAATTGTTTCCATATACAGGGTGTCCCAGAAACCGACGTCAACGCGCCTATGGCTGATAGAGCACCTAAAAAGCTATCGGAGCTAAGTTTCGGAGATATTGATCGTTATACTCTGAATTTTTGTAATTTTCCTTTATGTGCATGTCACGAAAAATCATTAATTTCATGTTTTATTTCATAAGTTTTTCAGTGGTATTGTTTACCAAATCAAAACATGAAACTGACCTTGGTAACAAGAGATTTGGGCACAAGTGGATCTGTGGCACTCTTCACCGTTGCCCTGGAATCCTGCAGGGCATGAGCCGCAGCGGTAGCCTCCGTCGGGCAGGTCTTGGCAGGGCACACCTGGGGAAAGGGTGCACTTCAATAAGACTAAAAAAAATATGCATAAAATTATTAACTACCTACGAAATGAGTACTTACTAAATATCCAGCATGAAAACAGAATGTTTAATTTTTGTAGCATATCGGTCAAATGATAATAACACTTAACTATCATAACATTTTGCATAGCATTCATATCGAATACTTTGTTTTTTCTAAGTAAAATACTTAAAACAAACGGCCAGGGCCCTGCGTTGATACTCACATCCTTCGAAGCAGGGGTTGGCACTGCATGCAGAGCGGCAGGTCAGGCCGTCGCTGATCTGCTGACCGGGACAGCGTGCGCAGCGGACACCCTCGGCAGTGTCCTGAACTCCTGACAGTACTCTCCTAGAACAAGCAGCCAGGGCCCTGCGTTGATACTCACGTCCTCCGAAGCAGGGGTTGGCACTGCATGCAGAGCGGCAGGTCAGCCCGTCGCTGATCTGCTGACCGGGACAGCGTGCGCAGCGGACACCCTCGGCAGTGTCCTGAACTCCTGACAGTACTCTCCTAGAACAAGCAGCCAGGGCCCTGCGTTGATACTCACGTCCTCCGAAGCAGGGGTTGGCACTGCATGCAGAGCGGCAGGTCTGGCCGTCGCTGGTCTGACGACCGGGACAGCGCGCGCAGCGGAAACCCTCGGCTGAGTCCTGGCAGTATTCCACTAGGAAATAATGGATATGAAAGTGATGATTAGGCTAGTTTTTTAAAATAAATTTAGTAAAACCAGACACGGTTCCCATTTGCTGTCTTAAACCAATATCTTTAAAAACAATTATGTGAATGAGTAAACAAAGAAAAAAAAATGGGTGTAAAAGCAAAAGGGAAGAAAGAATCAGGCAATTGAAAATCGAATTGTCACTTGGGCAGTTTTTATTATTTGTTATTTTTCTTTAGTGTTTGTACTGTACATCATCATCTTCTTGCCCTTATCCCAATTATCTGGGGTCGGCGCAGATGACACTAAAAATGACACTTTTATTGTATCACCTTTTTTACAAAAGAACAAAATTAAGAGAACAAAAACTTAAAAAAACGAACGTTTCTAATATTATTTTCATTTTTACATTTGTTAGGAAACACACCAAGAAAACCATCTGCAGTTACGGTTCCAAAGATAAATACATATTTTAAAGGTAGGACAGACGGAGACACGGAAAACGTAGTCATAATAGGGTCCCGGCACCCTATGGTCCAGAAACGTAAAAAGGTAAAGTAGATGATGAAGTATACGAATCTGTAGCAGAAGTAAAGCACTCACCAGAGGAGCATGGCCGCCGGTTGCAGGTGATGGGTCGGCAGCGGCGCCCGTCGCCCTCCATGCCGCGCGGGCACGGCCCGCACTGCACGCCCGTTTGTGTGTCGCGGCACTCGACGCCTGTTGCATACATTGCTTTCAAATACGCCGTTCTCCGGTGAACAAAAATGGCAGGCGTTTTATGTTTTTTGATAAAGGGTTCGGAATTTCTGAGTGGAAAAGTTGTATAACGTGATACACTTACTTATAAATGATCATCGTTACAATGCATTAATAAGAAAAATAACTGAATAAGAATTGTATATAAATCTAATACTAATACTCCTTTTATACAAAACTCCTGTTCACGTGTGCGACGCAAAATCAGCTGGACTTTTAAATACAGCAGAAATTACGCAACTCACAACTCAAAAAATTACACTCGTCTTGGCTTCTCCCTTAATATAGGTACCTAATCTCTCCATGGCTAACCACGGGTGAGCTCAAATTCAGCTAAGCTGTGCTCATGCAACCTATCTATGGAAAATGTCTAAATGTAATGAAATAAATCAATTTATTTTGATTTGATTTGACGCGTGATGGGAGGCCATTTTGGTATGGAAACGCGCGGCACCGCGCCGCCTCCGCTTTTAGTGTGTTTGCGGCTTTCTTAGTTTTTGTTATCCAATCATCTAGACAATGATTTATCATCAGAGACCGAGGAAGGTACCAAAATCTGGCAAGTCCCACGCAGTGAATGGGACATAGTTATAGCTGGTAAAGCTCACTTCCCTTCTCCGCCTGGAATGTACGCAGACTCAAATATATCTTGCATTATATTGTGAATTAAGATTTAATTTACTTACCTAATTCGGGTAGAGAAAGAAAAAAATATTAACTAATAACACCAAACATTCCACTGGCCAAAATAAACTAGTCGTAAATTCTAAAACGTTGAGTTCCTAATAATTGCCTCAAATCCAATCTACGACCAAAACAATTTTCAAGCGGCAATTTGGAGGGACGAATTCTAATTTGCCCACGGAGTTACCGGCCCCAACTATATTTGTAAACAGTTACATATTCATCAGCTGACTCAATCCATTCAACATAGGCTAATCAAGCAACTTAACTTTCAAATTATTCGAGAACAATTTACGTGGGCAATCGTAACTCTGTAGGTGAATTGGAATCAAAGGTGAAATAAAACCCGGTTTATATAGAAATGTTTAATAAAGAAAGACCCACGCAGTAAGTTGCTTGATTTACCTTAAAATTAGCTTGATGATAACCCTTCTAAAACTATAAAAGAAGTATAAGTATGAATAAAAAAAGATGAAGTACAAAACGAGAATAAAGTGGTTATACAAACTACATGAATAAATGATATAAGAGATGTTGGAAAAATCGTAGAAAAGACGGATGCGTGATGATTTAGTATAACTAGACAGCACAAAAGTTTCTAGTAAAATGAACGATTTTACTGATCCTACTTTAGCCTTAGGAGAAGTATATTTGGTAAACAGGGTAAACAGGATCTAAAGTTGGTTCGTCACTAACAATGAAGAAAACAATTCAATCGTTGTATCAACTCTGAATTTAGTCAGAATTTGCAGTATTGACAAAAGAAAAAACCTTTATGAAGTTCTGATACTAATGCTTCTAACATTGAAGAGCAAATGATAGGAATGACTCTTATTTTATAAGAATTCTCGGTTTGAAACATGAAATGGTTAATGACCGCGATAGCAGGAAGAGTCCGTGCAGCGCTCCACGACCGGAGCTGGTGGTTCCCTGTGGCAGCACTCCCTCAGCTGTCCATTCAGACTATCAATGGTTCCTTTCTGGTCTGCAATCTCACGGCGAAGTTTCTCCACTGTCTGACCCAGTATCACCAATTGGCGGAAAACTTTTTCTGGAAAAGGAAATTAATTTAACGTCGCTGTTTTTAAATACCAAATTGGATTTGAGGAACGAAAGAAAGATGTTTGTCTGGACGTTTCCGAAAAAATAAACATACAGTAGTATTTGTACGCAGCCATCTAGAGCTATGAAAAGATAATACAATACAATTCTAAAAAGTCGAAATACTGAACAGTACCTACCTACATACATAATACATAATACTACTGGTTAATATTTTACTAGGGGCCTGTTTTATAAAAACTACAAATTACAATGTACGGGTTACAACTTTCCATTTGACACAACCTAGACTAATGACGACCAGCCATTTGAGCAGTGTTGCCGGTTTAGACCTGTAAAATTGTAACTTGTAGCTTTATAAAACGTCCCCCAGACATAGGTTCTTCGGGTTTCTACTACTTTTTTATTTCCTGTGCCAAATTTATTAATTTTCTTATTACAGTTTTATAGGTTGACTCGAATTAACATAAGAGGTGTCACGCAGTCTTGAAATCTAGAATGCTTCCTTACCATCACAGTCAATATCAGTAGGAGGTATATCTCCTCTACTGCTCTGGGTCGGCAGTATTCCATTAGATTCGATAAAATTAGCTCTGTAGTCGTCTCCTTGCATCTCTTCGTCTTCCTTTGGCCTTACATCAATATGCTTAACTTCTACCATATCGTCTACACTGACTAGAGTGGCTTTATTGTCCTCTCTTATTTCGCAGCCGAGAGAATCGAGGGCAGCTCGTTCATTCCCGTAGATCTGTACTGGGGCGTTTTCCTCATGATACTGGAAAAGAAAATGTGTTTATTGACGGAACTCAAATATATTTTCCGAGACTAAATTACTTCGACTTTTGGTGTATAACCGACAAAAGCATCCATATCACATTGCTGTGACCCTTTTTAGTTTGTTTCTGTAGTTATTATAAAATATCACAGTTTCCTAACGTAACAGTCACAGTGTTATTTTATTTATTCTTGATATGGTATTCTCATGCATATACAGTCGACTAAATAAGTAATCTTCTACTTTCAGGATTAATTTAGTTTCCTCGTCATTAAACAATAAGGTCGATAATATTTGTCTATCAAATATATGTAGATATGAAATTAGGTATTTTAAGGACCATTTTTTCGCTTGTACAGCACGAAAGATTAATTCCTATATCACCAAGGATCAAAAAAACTTAGTGAATGTAATACATTTGAATAGGTAGTTACATGGTGCTCTAGAAATCTTTGTCGACTATACAGGTAGGTACTACAAATGCTTAACCCTTGGAGCCCTTGAGAGACTCGCACATATGTTCCCGTCGAGCGCCGGGCTATGAAGTCATCGTGGTCACGTCTGTCAAGTAGGTAGTAGTTTCACGTTTCAAAAACAAAATTTTATCTATGTAAGACGGTTTTTGTTTTTTTTACGATCAAATTAGAAATTATTAAGGTAGTTAAATCCAATGTTAAATAACAATATCAAATGCTTTGTGGACGGATACGTCACAAGGCGTCCCGAAGTATTACCTAAGTCAGTCCATGAAGATAAACCAAAACCCAAGATTACTAAAGTATATACATACGAATCTCAAATCCTTATTGGTGAGCAGTGTCAGCAAGTCGTATCGTCCAGACAACGCGTGGTAATGCAACGGCCTGCAGCCGATATGCAGTTTCACCCTGTTAGAGGATACCACCAAGGTCAGGGTCCCTTTAGTGTCCGAGCCCAGGCCCCAGGACACTGACTTCAAGTGACCTTCGTATAGGGTTTCCAGGGATACTGAGGAATAAACGAGAATCGAATAATTACGAAGAAAAGTATGTATACTTCATTTGTTTAGGTTCTCAAAGGAATGTAAACAAATGAAACACGTGATTATAGATAGTTGCAGCCAATAGAAGCATTGCACTGACACGGTAAAGCTCGACAAAATAGTTTCGATTGGCTCTTTAACAGAGCTACACGGTTTGGTTTGTCTAGGTACATTGTTACGAGTAAGTAAGTATTTACGGTGGGCCCTAAAGCTGCAACATTTAGTGCTTTGTCACTAAACTTTAAGGTTATGTTTGAACTGTTGCACTAATATGTCAAAGAGTGAATGTCCTCATGACATGATTCTTGCAGAAATTAACTAGTTCATACATGGTTAAGAGCATTCCTAAAGTAAATAATCTTAGTTTGAATCCATGCATTATCTATCTTTTTCCTTGTATTGTTTATTTGTTATTTTATATTGAAGGTAATCTACTTGACTATTAAGAGGTTTTACAGAATTGATGTTAAAATAAGTGCGATATGGTGTAGGGCAGGGGTAGTTTGATCTACGGCCCATGGAAGACTGATGCATATTAATAACAGTTCACATAGCCCTCGAAAATATATTTTGACAGCCACAAATACAAATAAAAAAGAGTAGCCGTAGTAGTTTAGTTTTTAACTTGAGCATAATTAAATGACCTCGATGAAATTGTTCATGTTTTCCTTAGATTAAGGTCCCCCTTTAGTGTAGATCTAGTCTATCCTTCTGAGGGAGCGCTACTCAGTAAAAATAATGATGCCCTCCATTCAGGGACTAAACAATCAAAGACCAACCAAACTTTCCAAACTTTGTAAATTGTTTATTCCTTGTTATTCTTATAAATAATAATCACGGAACACTGTAACCTTGTTTGAAATCAGAATTGTTATTCTGGTGGTTTGGTAACATACCAAAAGACTTACCTTTATGACTCTTCCTGTTGTAAAAGAGTGATACAGAGTGATCATCGGGCCCCTTGAAGTGCAGCAGTTCCGCTCTCCTTGTACCCCTGGAGTGAAGGCCCACTACGAAGGCCACCTCCCCGCCCGTCTGAGTAGAGAGGGCTGCCGCTATGATGTCACTCGTTGTTTCTGGAAACGAAATATATAACTATTAAATACATAAAAACCATGTATAATGGCGACCCCTACCCTCAGAGCTGCGGGCCTAGTATGGCTGCATTTATCACGTGACAAAATGTGGATAAAGCATTCGTCACTCTCGTGCAAATATGTATAAGTGTCAAAAAGTGATGGATGTTGTATGCCATAAACGCAGTCATATTAGGCCCCCTGCGGGCTTAGCACGCGAGGCGAGATTTACTGTCAGATTTGACGTTATCCATGAATTAGTGTCAATTAGCAATACCGAAAATGACATATAATCATGACATTAAATCCCACTTCAAGATGCTTAGTAATAAAAGGACTCAAGTCACACAAATTACACTTTTATTTTAAACCTTAAACGTTTACCCTTACGTTAGAATATGGAATAGACATATTTGACACTAAATCTCGTTTGACGAATTTTGACGTATAATCCTCACCTCGCGTGCTAAGCCCGCTGATAAACTAAGAATATGTTGCTCGCTCTAGGGTGTAAATGTGTCTCTTACGCTCGCCCATGATGGGCCAACGTGTAAAGGGGCCATCATCATAAACGGTAACCCATCATTGTATCAAATTTCACTTCATCCATTATATTATTTCATCGAACGCTATTTTCTGCAATTTTAAACATTAATTTATGTAGTTTTGGTGAGATTAGCCTTGTGACGACCAAAAGAAGTTAACTCATGCGTTGGGAAATGCCATTCGATGAAAGGAAAATTCTGCGTAATGATACGTTTGTTGAAAGATGTTTCGTAATAATAGATACCGCTCTTAAACGGCCCAACCGATTTTGATCAAACTTGTCTAAGAACAGCTCTAGTTAAGCTAGCTTTATTTAATATTTGCATCGAGTTCTAGGTACACGTAAGCCGAAGAAAGATGAAAATAACCGTTAATGTTTGAAAAGTAATTACATCAAAAGTTACAAAGTAAGCCAAGTTGGTAGTGATCCTGCCTACGAAGCTAGCCGCGACCAACCCGTGGGTTCGATTCCCGGTATGGGCAAATAATTGTGCGAAGAGAGCTAGTGTTTGTTCTTGGATGTAATCTATGTATTGAAGTATGTATTTCTCTATTTATGTATTTTTATCGTTGTCTTGTGGGACTAGGCCAATTTGTGTAAGATTTTGTATTTATGTATGAACAAAACATACAGAAATTCAAATACGATATTTACAGAATAGGAATGTACAAAGGCGAACTTATCCCTTTGAGGAATCCGGTGATATTAATTATTTATTTAAGTGTTTTTTACAGGGACATATAATTAGGCCTATGTTCATATTACGTTTTTACCCAAATAAATACATCAAATCTAAACCACATAATTATTAAAAATAAACTGTACCTACTCTACTGTACCTAATCTTCATATCTACATCCTCTCCGCGATAGGCACAGTACGAACTATGGCACCAATTTACAAAATAACAGTCATCGCTCACCTACTTTTTGTATCACATTATTTATTTCGGCTAGGTACTAGAAATTTGGAGGGAATATGTTCCTTGGATAACCTAGGGTGCACTAATAAAGGGATATTTGGAAATTAATCCCCAAAAAAAAAAAAAAAAAATAAGTGGAGTAGTGGGAAACGAATTCTACGCGTACGAAGTCGCGAGCGTCTTCTAATATAACGTATACTTATTACTTATGAAAATTTGACAATTGAAACATTTGGGAAACGAAGCTTCTACCAAGTAGAGTACCAAAAAGATAGCGTAGGTATCGCGATTGAAGTTACAAACATTCTTGGTACTTGAAAGAAGAAAATAAAAATAATATTTATTTATACATTGGCTTAAGTGGTTCGTTTTAATTTAAATAGGTGTTTAATACGTGTAAAATGTTCTCAACTGTGCGTTAAATTAACAATCTGTTTACCCAGTCATCTGCTTTATCATAAGCTTGTCTAGCAGAATGACTAACGCTTGTTTTTTATTAACATTTGAGACTTCTTCTAACTTAACACTGATTTCTAGATGTACGCTTAATTATGTTGTGTTCATCGCGACTCAACTCGGTGGCCGTTGACCTGACTAAATCCGGCATCTAAATGTAATCGTTAAATTGTAAACAATCTACACGCTTCGCATAACTATGTGTGATAATTTTATAACTGAGTAACACAATTCATGGAACAATATATAGGATACTTGGTTTGGTTTTGGTACAACGAATCAACTTACACATGCAAATTTTCTAAATAAACCGGTCAGATGTGGATGTCGATATAAATCATCGATGCAGTCCACTGACAAACAGATGACAACGGAGACTTAGAAATACGGAACTCTAAAAATTATTAAATCTATTCAAATTGACGTTATTTCTTTTTTTCTAATTTCCATATCGAAATCACGTTATGATGACGGCACCAATGTTGGACACTTTTAGCTTACAGGCACCAGTAATGGACACTTCACACTTAATTAAAATTTTATACGGTTCTAAATTTATTGTTGCAAAACGAATGAATAACCCTTATCTTCTGTAAAATATGTATCAAGTGTCCATCATTGGTCCTTGTCCACTATTGAACACCGTCAAGTAATACGAAGATACCTATTTTTACGCAAATTCCATCTAATGCAAAACTTGTCAAGTGTCAAGATAATCTGGCCAGTTAACGCTGACATCTCCAATAAAAACAAAGAGCTTTATGAGTAAAAGCTTCGTCGAATGAACTTGGCATTTTATCGAATTTTATTTATTTTTAAAAGGTTATTTAGTTTCAAATGAGTCTAAGTGGGAAAAAAGTCATATTTTTCGCCTTTACGAACCACCATCGAACTTTTAAGTATGTTATTTTTTAACCTAACAGCAAGTAATAAACTTATAATAGTGGCACCGCCAGTAGTTTAATAATTGTATACTTAAGTCTTAGTGGGAATTGCCTCAGGATATATCGGCTACACATATTTAAGTCAATTTCCCGAAAATATATTGCTGATTTAGCTAAAGTTAGCTATGTGTGTTACACGTGTAAAATAAGAAATTCAAAGAGATGACAAATAGTTAAGTCTCTTTTGTATCAATCAGTGTAAAAACTTTTTAACTACTTAATCCATAACTATTAAATAGATAAAAAATGAACCCTTTCTTTCATCATTATGTTTATTTTTAAGTATTTCTCTTAAACAACTCGTTACTAAACTCGACGCACCAAATATTAACTCGCAAGTTGAAGTTGTCAAGATATATTAACTTCGCTTACTCGATCGACCGTTCGACAGAGAGCCGTTTTAGCCGAACACATGAGTTGATATCTCTAAAACGGGTTATCATCATTTCGTCTAAAACGCAACTCGTACTAGCGGTAACAGGTCTAAAACGCTGCTAGTCTAAAACGCATCTCGTCTAAACTGCAACTGGTCTAAGTATCTACCAGTCTACGTCGCTACTGGTCTAAGCAGTAAGTGGTCTAGCAGACGATTCGCAACTGGTCTATAACGCATTTCGCCTAAAACACAACTGGTCTAATACGCACCTAATCTAAAACGCAACTGGTCTAATCAGGCATCTAGCCTAAGACGCACCCCGTTTAAAGTTGATTTGGTCTAAAACACTCCTAGTCTAAACTAGATGTCGAACGTCGGTAAGTTATGGTTCAGCCTTTTATTTCCTGTTTATCCTTAAAACTTAAAACAAATAATTTAATGGTAATACGAATTGTGGCTTGAGACAGTGCCAATTAGATACATGAAAAAATTAAAAATATTTACGTTTGTTTGTATAGCCACACGTGTTGTGGCTGTACATACAAATAAATAAAAATAAAAATGATGAAGCAGTTTATATCTTTATTTTCACCACAAATCCATCTTAAACACAGGCTTACTATTTATTTTAATTATTTTATGTTATGATACACTGTAACAAAACAAAAATATGCTTATTCCTAACAAATACGAAGGGTATCTTAAAATAACACAAAAAAATGTACTTCACGAAAAACCAGCGGCCTTTCGACATGACTAAAGACACAATTGGGGAGGGGAGTTAAGCCATCTTACTCATTAGAGCGAGATAATTTAACTCCCGTTTTATTTAACACCCTAATTTAGACATGTCTAAAACCGCTCAGAACTTAAATTTTTGTTTACATTTAACTTAGGTACTTAACTTTAAACTGTTCTTATAGCCTAAGCAACGAAGCAAAATCAGGGGAAAAAACTCACGTATAAGCGAATTTTGGCATAGTTGTAGCTCCACCCCCACCCATAAGTACTTTTAGTATGTGGTTTAAAACACCATTCCCTACAACTAGGTATGCCAAAATTTGATTATACGGACTATTATTAGTCATCAAGTATTTTTTATAATTTTAAGTTTTGTGGTATATTTTTATTTTACGTTTTAACTCTGACACTTTTTCGAGGCATTCAAATGACGATATCAACACCCCTTGCAGGTCAGACAAGTGTTTCAAGTATTTCGCATTGAATATTTTATCAACCCGTTTTCTGTTGTTCACGTTAAAGATATTTTTCGTCAATCTCATGTCCTGAAGTCAAAACCAATATTGTCGACTGATTACTAACGAAGTTGACATCAATCAAACTCTATTATAAGTATCTACAAGATATCAAGAAGTAGTTTGATTAGTGTTCCTTCTTCTCTCTAGTGCACTTCAAATATTGCCGAATGTATGTATCACTAGGTTTAGCTGTACAATATTTAACTTAAAAGTGTCGGGGTTTCAACGACAAGTGGCATATTACTTATGTCCACATAACATGACAACGTGCGTGATATATAAGTTACTACTTAGGTTAGTCTAGTTTTAGACTTCCTGCTTTAGAAAACAGCAAATTAATGTTTAGTCAAATGACTACTTAAACCAACTGCATTTTAGACGAGACGCTACTTAGGTGAGTTGTGGCTTAGACCCCTTACTACTTAGACCAGCTAAGGCTTAGACCACGTGCTCTTAGGCCAGCTGTGATTTAGACCACTTACTGCTTAGACCAGTAGCGACGTAGACTGGTAGCTACTTAGACCAGTTGCAGTTTAGACGAGATGCGTTTTAGACTAGCAGCGTTTTAGACCTGTTACCGCTAGTACGAGTTGCGTTTTAGACGAAATGATGATAACCCCAATTAACGTGCTCGCTGGCGAGTCGAAGCTCTGTCCCTTACAGACCTCGCTGTATTCTTATAGAGTGCGAGGGACAGAGCATTCGACTACGGTAATTGTAACCTGGACCGAGTCGGACGTAGGTATTTTTAAAACAATGCTAGCTTATTTAAAATTCATTGAAATCGGTTGGGCCGTTTTAGAGGGTTAAAATAGTCAGGATATAGCGGGAAAAGTAATATAAAGAAGTAACGGTTTACCAATTACTTTTTAATGCGTTCTCTTCAGCGTTCAGCAAGCAACAACGTCAAAATCAGAAAATGGCGGCCTTTTTATAAACTGTTAACGGATATAACAAAAAGCATGAAAACGATTCTAAATCTGATTGTATATCACGCACGTTGTCATGTTATGTGGACATAAGTAATATGCCACTTGTCGTTGAAACCCCGACACTTTTAAGTTAAATATTGTACAGCTAAACCTAGTGATACATACATTCGGCAATATTTGGAGTGCACTAGAGAGAAGAAGGAACACTAATCAAACTACTTCTTGATATCTTGTAGATACTTATAATAGAGTTTGATTGATGTCAACTTCGTTAGTAATCAGTCGACAATATTGGTTTTGACTTCAGGACATGAGATTGACGAAAAATATCTTTAACGTGAACAACAGAAAACGGGTTGATAAAATATTCAATGCGAAATACTTGAAACACTTGTCTGACCTGCAAGGGGTGTTGATATCGTCATTTGAATGCCTCGAAAAAGTGTCAGAGTTAAAACGTAAAATAAAAATATACCACAAAACTTAAAATTATAAAAAATACTTGATGACTAATAATAGTCCGTATAATCAAATTTTGGCATACCTAGTTGTAGGGAATGGTGTTTTAAACCACATACTAAAAGTACTTATGGGTGGGGGTGGAGCTACAACTATGCCAAAATTCGCTTATACGTGAGTTTTTTCCCCTGATTTTGCTTCGTTGCTTAGGCTATAAGAACAGTTTAAAGTTAAGTACCTAAGTTAAATGTAAACAAAAATTTAAGTTCTGAGCGGTTTTAGACATGTCTAAATTAGGGTGTTAAATAAAACGGGAGTTAAATTATCTCGCTCTAATGAGTAAGATGGCTTAACTCCCCTCCCCAATTGTGCCTTTAGTCATGTCGAAAGGCCGCTGGTTTTTCGTGAAGTACATTTTTTTGTGTTATTTTAAGATACCCTTCGTATTTGTTAGGAATAAGCATATTTTTGTTTTGTTACAGTGTATCATAACATAAAATAATTAAAATAAATAGTAAGCCTGTGTTTAAGATGGATTTGTGGTGAAAATAAAGATATAAACTGCTTCATCATTTTTATTTTTATTTATTTGTATGTACAGCCACAACACGTGTGGCTATACAAACAAACGTAAATATTTTTAATTTTTTCATGTATCTAATTGGCACTGTCTCAAGCCACAATTCGTATTACCATTAAATTATTTGTTTTAAGTTTTAAGGATAAACAGGAAATAAAAGGCTGAACCATAACTTACCGACGTTCGACATCTAGTTTAGACTAGGAGTGTTTTAGACCAAATCAACTTTAAACGGGGTGCGTCTTAGGCTAGATGCCTGATTAGACCAGTTGCGTTTTAGATTAGGTGCGTATTAGACCAGTTGTGTTTTAGGCGAAATGCGTTATAGACCAGTTGCGAATCGTCTGCTAGACCACTTACTGCTTAGACCAGTAGCGACGTAGACTGGTAGATACTTAGACCAGTTGCAGTTTAGACGAGATGCGTTTTAGACTAGCAGCGTTTTAGACCTGTTACCGCTAGTACGAGTTGCGTTTTAGACGAAATGATGATAACCCGTTAATTGTAACTAATGGAATGGGTACCGTTTAAAAATTACAATGCCACAGACAGACAAATAGCTACACAGATACAAGTTAAAGTGATATCAGTTCTCTCATTTTGTAGGTGGTTAATAATAAGAAGCTTGCCATGAAATGTGGTCTACCAATACTTAAAAGGCTTCACTTCCTTGCTTACGCCCAAAAGTTACGTCTTTTCGAGGCCAATTCGTCCGAGATTGCCTTTCAGCGATAAGTATTGTATTCGTAAATTGTCCTTAAGATAAGCGTATTTTAACCCATTGAACCGAGAAGATAATGTTTCCGCTAAATTGCTGTGTTCTTCGTTTCTTGGTAAGATTTACGCGGGATTTATAAGGAAAAAGTGGTTTTGCTAAGGGATTAATGGCGTTCGTGTGGCTTTGGCTATATTGGCTATCGCTATCATACTGAGGCTGGGTTTTATAAAGATCCGTTACCAATAGAAATACTTCAATTTCCTAGCCTCGCTCATCGCAGCTCTCCTATTGGTGGATATCCTCGCCACCGCTTCGCTACCTCGCATAGCTCTGGTGGATGCTCACAGATAAGTTAAAAATGTTAACAGTAACACAGATGACGGTAACACACGGTCAGGATTGCCAGAGCAGGAAGGCCTTAGAAGGAGACGTGAGTTTTTACGCCGCACCGTTACGCCATCAAACGGGTGCACACCAACCTACGTTCTAGTTACTGTAAAATTTGGATGAGTTTTTCTTATCCGACTATAGAATACTTCCAGGGACAAAGTGTATCGTGTACTAACCTGACCTATTCTAGTCTTAAGTTAAAATATGAAATTATTTATTTATCAGTTCATTGACTGTAGACGTCAACATAAGACTGGAATGGATATCAGATTTTTTTTTGACAAAAGAATCTAAGCAAGGATCTTGCTCGACGCCAAATGGAACACTATTGTAGCACGTGCCGAGATCACTATATTTGTGTATCTGCCGCTGAAAAACAATCACAATTCAAGAAAAAGTGTCTTGAGACGGACATCTCAGCCAAGATCTGTTTATAAATTTGGTTCTAAGTATATCATAATTAAATTTATGTTTTAACCGTCACCGTTTATTTAAGCTACAGTGTAACGCTATGTGGTTGGAGTGCACCAGTTAGACGCAAGCGCATCGTTAATGGCACGTTACGGGATCAAAGTGTTAAACGTTTACTTTCGTCCTGTTATTATTGTACTGTCAGCTGATTGCGTTTTTTATTAAATGTAACTTTACCTGTTTGTTTCTTATTGTTAGTACGCTGACTTGGATCAGATCTTGCAAATTTTGGAAATGTATGGAATGGGTTATTTTAGCATGCTAATTTAGTTTTCAGAAATAAAACTGTCCCGCTATTAATTCGTATTATAATTAGCCTACCTTAGTGACAGTATGAATTAAATCAAATACATATTTTATTAATAAACACGAACTATTACAAAGAGCTATGCACTGACCACAGAACAGAAAAAACAGTAGAAGTGTCAAGTGGGCGTTTAATGTGTGGCACGGTTATGCGGAGTTCCGCATAACCTACCATACTTTTGCCGCGATCGCTTATTTCGATATTTCAGTATTTCGATATTTCTAAAATAGGAAATAAATCCAGAAGCATGCCTTATTGTGCTATTTGGGAATGTAAGAACGATAGCCGCACCAAAAACATTTTCCATGGTGGCGTGTTGTTTTTATGATAGTTTGTGTATTGGCGACAACGGTCTGATACTAAGCGAAGCTCATGCCGCTTCCACTGTTTTTTCTATTCCGTGGCACTGACACATAGATACACTGGGAGCCTGCCGTTTGCCCAAAATATTTTTGGTCAAATGTATCATTTCCCAAATTTTTCATTTGCCAAACCAATGTTAAGTATATATTTTTTTTACAATTTATTTTAGTACCGTCGTGCAGAACCCTATAGAACTATATATATAAAATCCTGAAACATTTACGGTTACAGAAAACAAAGCGGGTTGGCAAATGAAAATTTGGAAAATTATACATTCGACCAAAAATATTTTAGCCTAACGAAATAGACCCAGATACACTGCTAGAATCATAACTCTTCCTTTTTGCCTTGCCGTAGTTAATTAAAAAAAATAACTCTACAAAAGTTTAAACCTTATAATTTTCATGATGCGAAAAGGAACCATAAAAACTAAGAACTGAGTCACTTGGCAGATATAGCAGCGGACATTGTTCCTAAGGATATAAATAAAAATAACAAGTCTTTGTTTATAAATAACTTAGAGTGACTCCACCGTAAGAGAGGTTAGGATCATTACATACGATATAGCTTTCTATTCTTGGAAATCGTTTGCTTTTGGAGTAAAAAGGCAAAATTGGCTCAGTGTTTTATAAATAAATTATAAACTGGTGAGCTTTAAGTAAATGTCTTGTAAGATACAATTTTGCTCATGTTTTTTGTCTTTAGCCGCAGGTTTCGAAACTTTACACTATTTCGCTAACGTTATACGTTAACTTTACGTTTTAGCGTAATACTATGTATTTAGCGTTACGTTACAATTCTATACATTTTGACAGATTTTTCCCGTCGCTAGCTTTTATAGAGTGGCTCCACCTTTTTGATTGTTTGACGTTTGCAATCGCTGGCAAGTCGACTCGCTCTACATCGGCCAGAGTTACTTGTACTATTATTCTGTGCCAGAGAGCCAGAGTGCAAAATAGCGATCCAATTATCAGACATAAGTAGTCTCTTGCGCACAATATTAGTTGACACTCCGTGGTAAGGGGTCAGTTAGCCATATAACTAAGCGTCACCGCCTCTAAAGATGTAAAAAAAAACCTGATTCTTGACCATAAATTCATAATCCCACTTAGTACCACTGTCATACTGTCATAAGGTGCTTGTCTCCTTTTAAAGCAACGTATCGGTACGAAATATATGACGCGTGGGTCGACCTAACCATATGCAGTAACGTGACTTGCAACGAGTTTATAATAAAGAGTTACTTAATATAAATAAGTATTTTATGAAGAACTGTCTTATCTAACTGCCGAAAATAATGTCGCTTTTTGTTTTAGAGTAAAGTTACGTAAACAATTCTACCATCTGATCATTCACTGAGACTAACCAGTACAGGTATAATTTCTTGACAATGTGAAATACATTATCAAGAAATTATACCTATACTATATAAGAAATTATTACGTTATCAGAAACACGTTTTATAATACGAGAATAGCACAAATATTATTTTATTCCGCAGTGCATCTTACTTTAACTTTAATTGATCAAAGGGAAAGCCAAATTGGAACTAACTTATATTTTTGTCAAACGTGCAAAACCTTAGGGAGATTTTTATGACGTCACAAGTCTTTATAGTCAAATAGCGCGGTGTGTTCATTATGAATTTTAATCATATAAAAATTATAATGAGCACAAAAAGAAAAGAGGTTTTGATTTAAACCATTACTACTGACAACATCCCTACTACAATAGGACCAAAGAGTCAGTCAATAGCCTCAAACCAAGCATTTTGTCTATAAGTAGCGTACGAGCTGCGTGTGCGAAATGGACTAAGTATACTGACAAGACATATGATCCCTATGCTCAAGCGGAAACTGGACTTCTCTACACCTGTTGCCGATATTCGATATTGGCCCACAAAGGGTCGTGCCACGGAACTTCACGCATACTTACTAATCAAAGTATGTTTTGTTACTTTCAAATGTCGCAGTGCAACAAGGCCTGTATTTGTTTTTTTTGTCATCACCATCATAAATTATTTTAAGCTTACCTACTCTTAGAGCGTCGGTGTTATAGCGGCTGAGGGTGTCGCCTCACGATCGTAAGGTCCCGATTTCGAATAAAAGCGGTTGTCAATAACCCGATGCTTTAAGGATGAAGGAAAAATTACTGCAGTAGTTAGTATTCGAAGGATGCAACTTACGTCGTAAAATTTGGCAAATCCTTGCTATTTACAATTGTACATTTATAGTTTATTTTAATTTCGTTATACTTTAATTAAATTAATCATTATAAGTTATGTACTTACATACAGCTACAAGTCAGTCAACAGTCAATTATCAAGTAAAATGATTGTTTCCGATAGATCCTCGTCCCATGTCTTTTTTGACTAGCTTCATGTCGAATATCCAATCCAATCCAATTATTTATTCGGCCTATATCCTGAACAGTTACTCAGTAATAATTTCTCATTACAAGCTTCGACTCTACATGGCTTACTCTACTATTTACAACCTCAGAATATATCTTATCCGTATATAATCAAGTCGAATTTCAATGGCCTCGCTTATACCTCAATTAACATCATATGTATACCTACATGCATCTACAAAGCTTCCTGTATCTGTGGTGTTATGTGTTAATTCAGAGTTGTTACACTAATTATGTATTAGGTCACCGACTACATACAGGTACTCAATTTCAAGGTTACATTTAGGTTAATAACATGCCTATTTGTAGCCACGGTCTAACATAACTTATATTAATCTAATATATAGAATTCACAGTGTTTGTAACAAAACTCCTCCGAAACGGCTTGAACGATTCTTATGAAATTTTGTGTGTATATTCAGTAAGTCTGCGAAAAGAATGTAAAACTATTTTTCATGATCATGAGGTTTGTATGAGAAAAAAATTACACCCGGGCGGCGCCGAGCGCGGACAGGTTTCATTATAGAAGACGACGCTTCTAGCCTTGTTGGTATTGACCCTGCCTACAAAGCTAGCGGTCCTGGGTTTGAATCCCGGTATGGACAAAATATTTGTGTGACGAGCGCGAGTATTTGTTTCTGAGTCTTGGATATTTTCCATGTATTTAATTATGTATTTCTAAATAAAAGTATTTTTATAGTTGCCTATTACCCATAGTACAAACCTCGAATTTATTGCCCACTAATTAGGTAGGTACTTTTTTTTTTCAATGCCTTGAAAACATCGGGGATGTAATAAAACAATACGTGCGCAAGATTAAAAAAAAAACCTTTTGTATACAATCAATTTAATTACTTATGCCATTACTAAACCTGCGAACATAACCATCACTTGTCAACGTCATTATCATTACTTAGGTACCTATCTCGTAATAAAGGGAACCTGGTAAGTAATTGTGAAAAAAACATGCGGCTTTTTTCTTCGTAGCCAAACTAAAGTAAAGATTTCATTATTTATTTATTTAGATTTTAAGGCATAAAATACAGCGACTCAAATTCAAATATTGCCTAAGGCCAAAACGAGTTTCTTAATGCCCTTAAATAAGCCCTAAGTCGTTTGCCGTAAATCTCGATGCGTGGGCGCACCGCAATGATTCGATGATGTCATAAAGTCATAATGCAATAATATACAAGTATTGCATGACACAGTTCGTTTTCTTATTAATTTTGTGGTATCATGCCTTTAAATTAACTGGAATTGGAATTAACTGTCGTTAATAAAGGTCGTACAAGGATGAAAAAACGCTTTATAAAGGCTTATGATCAAAATGCATAATTAGGGTTTATTCACTCACAATACAAAGATGTTAGTGATTTGTTTACACTCATCAGAAGCTGTGCAGCAGCCTTATCACAAGACTATAATAAGAAGAGCCCTGGGCCTCTATTCTATGGGGAAAATCCATATGGTGACCGAGTTAAAAACAATACCATAATGGTATGGTAATGGTTTAGCCATGTTAAATAGAAGCCCAGAGGGCCCTGCCAAGATGCATTGCGCTAACTAGCGTTTCTATTCGATTTGTTTTTAAACCAATCGCGTCACTGGTAGATAACGTGATACGAAAAGTCACGTGATCTATCAGTGACGCGATTGGTTTAAAAATGAAACGAATAGAAACGTTAGTTAGCGCAATGCATCTTGGCAGGGCCCTCTGTTGGTTTGAATCTTCTTACCTCTTCTACCATAACCTTTTCATTTGTCGAAATTATTTGATGATGAAAAGCTTTTTGATAAAATAATATAATAACAGGTACTTTATTATGTTTTGGGATGTAACTATTTTCAAGAAATCCCATTTCTCGGTAAGTACCTACTAACAAAATTTATGTTTTGTAACAACTTTTATTTGTCCCGAAAATCGATGTAATAAATATCTATCTTCAGTCTGTGATCACTTTAGATTAGAAGGTGCTTCGGTTTTGTACTTCTCTCTCACTCACTCTTAATAAGAGCGTATAAGAGCGAGTGAGAGACAAGTACAAACCCGAAGCACCTAGCTATCGCTCAGGGGCCCGTTTCTCAAAATGTATTAGTCTAACAATATTTAGTGTTTTGTCTCTTTTTTTAGTTTTATTTATGAGACAAAACACAAAACACTAATATTATTAGACTAATACTTTTTGAGAAACGGGCCCCTGTACGTAACTAGAAAAGTCTTTGACCAAAGTCTTCTGCTTAGAAGGTTAGTAACAATTCCACTGAAAGATGATTAGATAAATGTACATTTTTTCTCAACACAGCTTAAACTGTTAAACTAATTCCATCTGCAACACCAATTATTTTTTTAATCTCCTCCGTATAATCTGGTAAAATAATAAAGGATTAATGTTTTGTTATGTTCATGAGCAAGCTTCCCAGATGTTATTTAATTAGTCGGGTATTCCCTAGCGGATTTGAGAGTGAACAAACTTCGTTGATTAAGAAATAGATACACGGCGTAGTCGCAAGAATGAATGTAAAAACTTATAGCAAATAGAAACGTACTGGTTAATTGAAATTTTACTTAAGTATTTTTATTTGCATTAGTCGATAGCCCGTAAGCTGCTTATAGTACATTGCGTCATTGCAATAGTTTCCGACTCAGAACGTGAATACTAACTTGTCAATGTATTAACAACTCTATCATTCATCAAACAATGCATCCCGTGATGAAATTTTAGATTCTTCTTGCGTTATTTAGGGCTTCCTTGATAATGCTTCCTTATTTGCTAATTTCCCTTCACTAAATGAAGGGAAATTAGCCGTCTAAGAACTTAAGGTCTAATTTTGTTTACGTTTACACAAGAAAACATGAAAAGGAGCCATACAAACAAATTACAAGCTGTAAAACTGAACTTGGGAGCTTTTAACAGCTTATAATAGAAATGTTAAATCAAAACCTAAGATCAAAACCGATATAAGAAGACTTAGCTCGTAATAAAAGAGGGTTTTAATCAAATACAGAGTATACTAGACTTCTACCCTTTTCCAATTGAACCTCTGGGCCCGTCACTCTCGCTCTAACGTGGCTGTTACATGCCTGGTCAGAAAGTGACAGATGTTTTATCAACATCGATAAACACGACCATATTAGGCCCGCAGAAGCCTTATCCATTAAGGGGTTTCACTTTATAATTAATTTCGTTTGTTACAACATGACTCCGTTATTTTTGCTCGTGAATACAATCATATTGCGCGTATCTTCTGCGCATGCGCATGCGTTTGCGCAAGTATTTGCCCAATCCGGCGCAGGACCATCTGTCCGCTGACCCACTGAGACTATCAGCAAAGGGCTCGCTATGCCGACCTTGAACCTATATTAAATATAATATACGATTCGTATCTGTTGGTTTTTGTGTCACTTCATGTGTTTGGCAAATAACAAGGAAAGTATAGAGCAGGTGAAAAGTTCAAATACATATTATTATAGTAGGTACTCTTTGTTCAAAACTAATAAATAATGAGGTGTTGCCTGAGAATGCTGTAGTACCATTGCACCTGTTACTTCGTCAAACTCTATTTTACCAAATTTTGATGAGGGTAATTCAAATAATAATAGGCCTTTACCTCTATACTCAATCCATCTCTATACTCTACATATACAGAAAAAAGAAAAGAGTTATCTATATTTAATTTTGTCGTCACATTTTGTCACTTTTCAGAACGTTTTTAAAATAATGTATGACGGTTGAAGACAGATATCTCACTGTTCCTTCCACAATAATTACCTATGTCTTTTCTCATCTAGCAGAACTTTGATTTATTCTTGATGAAAATTCGTATACGACCTTTAAAAGTAATTGGCAACCATTACACTCGCAACGCAATATTCCAGTAGGTAACCATATTAAAATGTTTATGAGCTCGTCTATCTAAAGTTTATACGATTTATGCTGGGCTTAAACATTATTTATAGAGTTCCATTAGACTGGCTTAACTTCGTCCTGCAACGTTACCTAAAAAGCTCGTAAACTTTCATTTGTTTTTCGTGATGATGCATTGGGCTTTATATTTTAAACGAAGTTTTGACGTGTCCTTTTAAACCAGAGTTTTCCAACCTTTTCTCCCGAATAATATTAATATAATAAATAGTACCCGCAAATTCGTCCGCATAGATTTCGTTTGTCGTTTTTCCCTTGCGAACTTTTAAATTTACCGGGATGAAAAGTAGGCCGTGTTAATCCAGGGTTTAAAGCTATCTCCATTTTAAATTTCATCCATTTCCGTCCAGCCGAGCCGTTGCAGCATGAAGGAGTAACGAACAAACACACAAACTTTCGCATTTATTATCCCTTCACGTGGCATGAAATATATACTTAGTTTAAATTTGAATTTCGAGTTAATTGCCATATTAGTAAGATATGCCTCTTTTTGCACAATGTTTTAGCCCATGTGCCGTGTGGTTGCCGGGTGCCGAGTGGTTGCCGGCTTAGAATAGTGCCACTCCATGTCTTTCCGTGGTGGTCGTAAGAGGCGACTAAGGGAATGAAGGCTTGTAGTATTGTTAGGCGATGGTCTTGCAACCTGTCACTAATATACACTGGTAAAAACATCTTAGCCAGATTGTGAAAAATGTGGTTACAGAATTAACAACAAATTTTTTGAGTTGTTGGTAATTATGTAGCTCTGCCTACCCCACTCTGGGAATAAAGGCGTGAGTGTATAATATATTTTTTTTAAATAAAAGTAAATACATTTTTTAAATACTTCAGTACGAGTATACTTCAACGATGTGCTTCAAGATGGACTAAACCAAAGTAGAATAAATTAAAGGCCCTGAACTCACGCAGCCAAGTAACAACTAACCATATCAAATAGATCCGACGAGGTTTGTTAGCAAAGTAGGTACCTACATATATTCAGCAGCGTATAGACAAAGTTAATTCTCAATTAGATAAGAAGCTTTGCAACCTCTCGACGAAATGCGGTCACTTAGCGTATTAATTTAATAACCCTGCCTAGGAAGCAGTTCATTTTAGGTCCCAGATGATGGAATTATTTGTGTAATGAGAAAGAATATTTATTTTGATACACAAGAATAGTTTACTTAATCGTGACTAATCTCAACATTGACTTGCATTGGCCGAAACACACCTTCAGTCACCTTGTAACATACTAAGGGCCCGTTGTTTGATCAGTACCTAGTTAACTCAACTAATTGTTAAAATTCGAAAAAGGAATCGAAAATTTGACACATTTCCTTGAGAATTTAACTATTAGGGCCTGTTGTTTGATCAGTAGTTAACTCAACTAATTGTTAAAATTCGAAAAAGGAATCGAAAATTTGACACATTTCCTTGAGAATTTAACTATTAGTAAGTAACCATTTTTGACCATTAGTTAGTTTAACTACTGATCAAATAACAGGCCCTAAGCATACAATAAAAACCAATAGTGCTGGCCACATAGATAGATAAATTAAAAACATTTCAAAAAGAAAAAACTGAACTTGAATTCACTTCTTTCTAACCAGCCAGTACCGCTGAAAAGGTTGCCAGGCTACAAAAACAAGAAAACAAATTCAAATATGTCAAGGAAACCGGCATAACTGCGCTTCCGTTTGTATGTATCTCGACGTATTCCTATTCTATTTCCGAACGGTTGCAACACTTCGCTAATGAGTAGGTACGTAAATAGTACGGCTAAATGAGGGATTTTGGAATACAAGCGTGTTTGAACTTTGAAAGTATACGAAAACTTTTATTAAAAGTGTTAGTTACATAAAAGGAAGCTTTAATGCTAATGATTTGAAATTCTAAAATATAATAAAAGATGTGGTAAAAGTCAAGTCAGTCAACTTTTTAGGGTCTTAAAATTATCTGGGGTAAGGTTAGCGTTGTTTTACTTTTTTTTAATGATTAATTTTATTTATTTCCTCTAATAAAGTACACTTTTTTATAAAAACACTCTTCGCCAAACTGTGCGGTAAAAAAAATGGGTATTCCGATGATCGAGCATTAGAACTCGCTACGTCTCTATTACTATCCTTATAAAAAACACATTATTACGGAAAAAAACTTTTGTATAATTAGCCTAATTAAATTAGGTATTCTACTAAATCAAACACAAGCGAAAAACATTGTGCATGTGAATATTTTCAAAGATTTGTAAAGTTTATTTGGGATTAAGAAAAGTTTACCTACCGTGATCCCTATCGCAAATTCTATCAAAGGAAACTTTGTGAAGGCATCTACAGTTAGGATAGACGAAAAAGTTGAACCCTTTGAAGTAAATAAGTTGTATAAAGCAATTATCCAAGATCCATTCCGTATTAGGCCGGGTACCCAGCTGATGTATATATAGGTACCTATAGATGGGGTAGGTACGTACGAACGTACGAACAAACGAATCATTACGCAGAATTTTTATTTCAACGAAAGGCATTTCTCGCCACATATTTTCCTTTTTTTTGAAGTTACAAGTCTAACCTAACCTACGTAATTAATGTTTAAGATATCCTGAAAACATTACGGTTTCAGCTGAAAATAGAATTCGATAAAATTAAGGGTTATATTATTTATATGACTGTTTTATTGGCTTAAAACAAAATAACACGTGGGTTTTCTCGGTCAGGGCATCTTAACATACTTCATCTTGGCCGCATCATCACGTCACACACCTTACGCAAACGGTAGGTGCATATTATATTTGTTGTCATTTGGCATATTATGATGTTAATGTCGTAACTATAAACCAGCAGGCCTAACTTATTACCATACCTACTTATACTCAGCCTTCGCAAGTTTTTTTACCACAAAACGCATACAAAAGGTGAAAGTTGTTTATTAAGTGACCATGCCGGACTGGCACTTTTACACGTCAATAAACTACCAGAGCTTCCAAAAAGCAGACCACTGCTGCAGCTGCTGCTGAGAAGAAGCGCCTCAACCGAAATAAGTAAAGGTACATAGGTACATTTCATATTTACGTATACACCATGATCATTTGATATCTCAATGCAAGAATATATTATCATCTTACCCCGGTCCAAGGTGAGAGAGTGAGCAGCCATCACGAAGCCGATGAAGATGAGGGCCTTCACACCCATGGCTGCAGCCGCCATGATTACCTGTTGAATTAAACATCTAGCATATATAATCGGCCAATAAAAATGTTGTCCGAACCTTTTGATTATAAATGACATTGTACCTTGTTGTCATTGTAATTATGCCGAGTTCTCATTCTAGGCCTAGGCAAAGTGCATTAATGCTGGCAATTATCTTTATTGGCTCTTCAGATTTTTATTACACTTAGCTAATTCATAGTAAAGACTTAAAAAAAAACGCATTACTCGGTTTACTTGTTTCGGCTATAGGAGAGAACAAACAGATTTAAAAATCGTTTTACAAAACTAATATAACTTACCTAAACTCTTATAAGAAACATTTCAGATTAACGCTAGACCAACTCAACAAAATAAATAATATATCCTAATGCCCTCGGCCGCGGGAATACTCTGGGGTGCCCAAAATGAGATAATTTCATGCTCTGTTGGGATTATATTATAAATTGAATGACGACTCGGGCTTTCAGATAAGATAACCATCTTTTAGACGAAATCTAGCCCGTAGCTCTACTTTCAACGCTAATGTAAGTTTTTGGTTCTTAGTCAGTCGGAGTCCCGTCGGAGTGGGATAGAAGCTTTTCGTCCACATCTCGATCTGACTACATCGCTTTGTGGCTAGATCGCTATACGACCAAATCGCTTTGCGACTAAATCTCAAAAAGTCCGAGTTGCAAAATGACCACTTCGCTTGCGTTACTAGGTAGGTTAGGTTCGTTAGGTAACTTCAAATGCCCGAAGGGCAAATTGCCCAGGAATAGGAGCCCCGCCACGCGGGGCTCCGTCGACATTGCTAACACAGACATAACGTGAAAAAACAAAGTGGTCATTTAGCGACTCAGAATTATTGAGATGTAGTCGCAAAGCGATCTGGTCGTATTACGATCTAGGCACAAAGCGATGTGGTCAGATCGAGATGTAGTCGCAAAGCGAACTGGTCGTATTATCTACCTAGTCATATCGAGATGTGGACGGAAAGCTTCCATCCCTAGATAAAAAACTCTTTCATGATTTACTGATAGACAACACACAGCCTAAGCCGCTGGACATAGGGATTTGAAATTTGGCGAGAATGGATACCCTTGGGTGCATAAAGTTTTTTTTTTTAGAAAATTAACCCCCAACAGAAAGAAAAAGGGGGAGTTGCGTCAACGAAGCCCCGGGCGTCCTCTAGTCTTCTAAATATATAAAACAATACCGTGAGAGTGACTGACTGACAAACAACGCACAGATTAAACCGCTGGACCTAGGGACATGAATTTTGGAGGGAGTATTTCTTGGATACCCCAGGGGTGCACTTAGAAAGGTTTTTCGAAAATCGACCCCCAACGGGAATAAATAGGAGAAGTAGCGGGAATTTAAAGCTACGTGTACGAAGTCGCGGGCGTCCTCTAGTATTAAATAATTAGGTCAATTTGTGGTTTCGATGTGTCGCGAAAGAGGGTCAAGAAACGAACTCATACACAATAATTGTGTATGAGTTCGTACCGGGTCATTATAATTATTATAATGACCCGGTAATGTTATCAAATCAGGACTTGCGGCCGCACTCAGTCAGTTAATGACGATTTACTTAAGTCGTTCCTTAGTGACGGTTTTTCATACACAAGTTTGAAAAACCGGTCAAGTGCGAGTCGGGCTCGCACACCAAGGGTTCCGTACCGCCCCGCACAGTAGGTATTATTAACAGGGCTCGGAACCGGTTAGTCCTACCGGTTTATTTCGATTTTACTCCACGAACCAAAAAAGTTTCGGGCCATCTGCACCAGAGCCACAGAATTTTAAAATGAATTTCATATTATTTATGCTATACTTTATAATTATAAGAGTACTCACTACTAAGTATATTTACTTAAAAGTAGCGATAACACATGGATAACAGCGATGTTTTATTTTTACATCAACTTATAGTTTGCAAGGGTCAACTGCCTATTTGCTAGCATCTTAGATGCGAGATAATAATTAAATAAGTGGATGTTTTTTTACCCGATGGCCAAGGAGGATAAATGTAAAATGTATGAGAAGATAATGTAGGTATAATGTGGTATTTTGACTTTTTACCAAATCATCATTTTGCAAACATTGTCATTTTACAAACTTTCATTTCGCAAAAATTTAATTGTGCTTAAACCATTATAATATTACATAGGTTACATGGGCTTGTTAAATAAGTTAGGTTAGGTTGGACTTTTGACCACAAAAGATAATATAAAGTTATGTGGTGGGAATTAATACATTTTTGCGAAATTAAAGTTTGTAAAATGACAATGTTTGCAAAATGATGATTTGGTAAAACATTAGTGAACCGTATAACGAACATAGGAGGTCATATTAATGAAACACTTGCGTTATTTTTTTACAATAGTGAATATGCATGGATTTTTTAAATCGCATTTCTCAACAAAATATGATAATACCGTTAAAATCGGCCAAGAAATACGAATGATACAAGTATGTTATACCGCAAATTAGACAGAGATTTGATATGCATTGTGACGTCATGTAACAGGTCGGCCATATAAAGTCCATGTTTAATTCTGTTTTTACTAGAAAAAGATAGAAACAAATCTTTGTTGGCTTATATCTTAGTAATTTGTATAGCTATTGAAAAAAATATTTTTCACAACTGTTTGTGAAAAAAGTCATGACTATTTCCTATTGCCTACAAATATAACTTATTGAACTCGACCACCTTCGAGGACTTAGGACTTGGATGATAATTTCATACAAATATTATTTATAAAGAAGTGGTCTCTGCCTACCCCTCTGGGAAACAGGCGTGATTTAATGTATGTATGTATGTATGTATGTATGTATGTATGTATGTATGTATGTATGTATGTATGTATGTATGTATGTATTATTTACTTTATTATTTATTTAGAGTTATTGATATATCTGCGATTAACGTTCTAATTTCTGATAACTGTTATACTTATTTATTTAATACTTAGGACATTCTTTTGTTAACATAGGTACCTTCTCGTACCTAACAAAACAAAAAATCATTAAATTTTCACGTCATTAGCTTCGTGAGTTTTACCTTTCGTGTCTCTCTTTTTAGTTTTCTGGTCGAACCTTAGATATCATCATCATTGAATTATTTCTGTTAACTAGTCGCGTATTTGTATATATTTAGTAGTATGTCTACATATGTGAGTACGTATATACTAGTTTCTGCCCGCGACTTCATCTGCGTTATTCCCTCGGGATCTTTTGTATTTCTCGGTATGAAAAGTAGCCTTTGTGTTTATCAGTCTAGGGTAAGTATAAACTATCTCCATTCCAAATTTCATCCAACTCCGTCCAGTCGTTGCAGCGTGAAAGAGTAACAAACATCCATACTTACATCCATACGTCCATACATACAAACTTTGGCGTTTATAATAATTAGTACCTAGGTAAGTAAGGATTATAGTGCAGAATAATAAAATCAAATAATAATTAAAACATTTTTCCTGATTTAGTTTTTACTAATGTAGTTACGATCAACAAAACAAAACTAAAAACCACACAAAATTCAAAAATAAACCTAGAACCTACCTAGTTTTTGACGCACAGTTTTCCCGCGCAAAGTGACACAAAGTTCGATCGTACAACGCATGCGCGACCGAGGCGCGCCGACTGACCACTGACAGCTTTGCCGTGTGGACTTATGAGCGTGGGATGGGATCATTCAAGAATAGGTACAGTTTATTGGGCATGCTATCGCAAGTCTCTGACTCCATGGACAACTGTTGAGTCCTCCACTTTACCTACGCGGGCGGGCGTTTTCACTAAAAAGTGTACCCAATTAAGGACTGAAATTAAGGAACTTTAATTTTGACATTTTTTGACGAAAATTAGCCATACATTTCGGCCGCCAGTGTATAGCTAATTTATAAAAAGTGCAAAAAAAAAACATGGATCTAATTTTAAAAGTTTAGGTACTAATAAATTAGATGAGTTTGCAAATAACACAGTGTAACTTTACGATTTCACTTTACTGCGACTCTGTGATTAAGATTATAGTTCCTTAGTAGGTTAATTTCCAAACTACAAAGTAGACCTTTAACTAAATTTAGTAATTAAAGTGACAACTTCATTGAAAGTTAAATCTTGATGGTTATTGTGTTTCGGAACATTACGAATGTATGATGTGTGCGTCTGTTCTGTAATGTAATGTATGATACGTACCTAGTAGTAGTAGTAGTATTTAGTTAAATGAAGTTAATAAATTCGGTGTTACGCTCCTTCTGAATTTAAGACGTTGCAATAGAAGTAAATAGCGAAAGTTAATTTAAATTGAATTCATACATTGTTTAAATATGGCGCTCTAATTTTTTTTTTAATAATTTTTCTTGACCATGGAATCGAAGTCCTTCAGTCGAAACACATAGAGTTTAAGAATTACATTACTAACTTAAATAATATAACATTGTTTACAAATTGAAACAATAACAAAAAGAAGGGTTTAAGAATTAATTACATAACTAACTTAAATATAACATTGTTTATAAATTGAAACAAAAACTAAATTAAATTTTTCCTAAACTATTTAAAATATACTTATATACAGAATTAAAATAATCTAAGTTAGATAGAATGTCTTGAGTGCGGCGGGGAACACTTTTACTTATTTCATATATCTCACTTGTCAAATTCGCTCGTTGCACTTCAAATGTCTGACAGTTATAAAAAATGTGTTCTAAATCTGCATTTTCAAAGCCACAACTATCGCATCTGCTATCGCCACGCAAATTCAGCCGATGCAGGTGAGCCGGAAATAGGCAATGCCCATATCGAAGACGATTGAGCGTAGTAACAAACTTTCTACCACAATATCTGTAGCGGTTATACCATGGTTTTGTTGGTAAGTCTCGTTGTATGTCTGCGTACCATTTTCCTTTACTGAGAACAGTGATTGACCAGTGCTCCTTCCAGATGTCTTGAGAAAGTCTTTTAAATAGTGTGTAGTAGTCTGTAAATGGTACCTTCACGATCCCCGTATGATCCTCATCATGTGTCTGACGAGTCGCTGTATCTACAACCTCATTACCATATATGCCACTGTGTGAGGGGACCCAAACAAACTCTATGTTTTTAGTAGCAGCCAAACCTTGCAAAACATCTTTAATTTCGTATATAATATAATTCAATTTAAATTCTAAATTGCTGTTACTTAAAGTTGACAGTACACTTTTAGAATCAGAAACTAATAATATATTTACATCATTTACATAACTATACACAAATTTTAAGGCTATTAAAATAGCATAACTCTCTGCGGTGAAAATGCTACAATTACTATCTAACTTTATACATTTGGTACATTTCATTTGTGGATCATAATAAGCTGCTTTAACATCATTTATAGTTTTAGAACCATCTGTATAGATGATATAATAATCTGACTTTTTATACAAAAATTCCAAATAATCAAATTTATTATGTACAGTATCTAAATCACATTTAATATCCAGGAAATTAAGTAAGGTATTATAAGGGCATTTATATATAGGCCATTTGTTAAAGATACATATATCTTTAGTCAAGTTTTTAACAATTGTCATTATGGTTTGGATTTCAGGCAAATTTCCTGACACAAGAGTATCAGCCGAGATATTGGAGGCTTCAGCTGACCGAGTAATCTCTGAAGGGTACAATATATTATCCAAGACCAATTTATTGTTGGATGCTAACTCCTTCAAACAAAATTTCTCAGCCAGTTGTAAGCGTCGTAAAGACAATGGAGGTATGCAATTATCAATTTCCATAGAATTTATTGGAGTAGAGCACATGGCTCCACTGATTATTCTCAATCCTATATTTTGAATTACATCTAGTTTTCTTAATAAGGTGCTACTAGCATTCATGTAAGCTAAACTACTGTAATCAAAATTACTCCTGACTATGCTTTTATATAGCATGCTGAGGGTTTTGGGATCAGATCCCCAGAAAGTACCTGCTAGAGATCTTAGTACATTAATTCTTTTCATAGCATTTTGACATACATAGTTTATATGTTTATCAAATTTTAATTTGTCATCTATTATGACACCTAAAAATTTATGATGTTGGACGATAGGAATAGGATTCCCATCATAAGTAATTTGTACAGTAGATTGGGTAAATGGGTCTTTACTAAATACTAATACAGAACTCTTTTCAGAACTTATTTCCAACTTTAAAAAGTCACTATAGTATTGTTTTAATTGATATAATGCTGTATTCAAATTATTGATAGCTATATTCAAATTTTGGTTTTCGCTATAAATAAGCAAGTCGTCTGCAAACTGTAAAATTTTGACTTGTGAAGTATTTACATAGTGAAGGATTTGTGATGTATATAAATTATACAATAGAGGTGACAGAGTAGCTCCCTGCATTGTCCCTTTACTGACAAGCGTAGGGCCATGTAGGTTATTGTTAAATTTAACAAAAAGCGTCCTATTATGTAAAAATTTGTAAATCCAAATTAAAGTTTTATTTGGTACACCAATTTCATGTAATATATGAACCAGACAGCCAATGTTTACATTGTCAAATGCACCTTTCACATCTAAAAACGCACATATAACATTAGAGTGACTAAGCTTGGCTTTTTTCATTTCTGCTATAAAAGATACAAAGCTTTCAGAGCAACTTTTACCTTTCCTAAACCCAAACTGCATGTCTGGTAGCTTATTCTGTGATTCAGCAAAGTAGTCAAGACGTAATTTAAGCATATTCTCGAAAAGTTTACCCAGACATGAAGAAAGAGAAATAGGTCTATAAGATGATGCATTATTTGCAGGCTTATTTGGTTTTAATATGGGAATAACACATTGAGTTTTCCATGATTCTGGTATAATTGAACTATTCCAAAGCTGGTTATAGATGTCTAATAATGTTTTTTGTGCATTTGGATGTAGCTTTTTGATCATAATATATGGTATGTTGTCCATCCCTGGAGTGGTATCCTTCCTACTCTTGAGTGAAATTTGCAGTTCATTCAGTGTAAAGGGTTCATTAAGAAAGCAATTAATTTCATTTTGAACAGATTGCTCCATAAAGCCATTTAAACTTTCGTCATCCAATTGTGATGAATCAGTTAATTTATCTAAAAAGCTTGGCACCCAATCATCATTCAAATACTTGTTTTGAGAAATGCCGATTCTTTTAAATCTTTTAATATAATTCCATATCCTAGAAACAGGTGTCATTCTATTGAAACTACTACATAATGTGTGCCATGAATCTGCTCTTTCTTCCTTTAAAATAATTTTCTTTTTAGCATCACATTTTTTATAATTAATATAATTAGGGATAGTTGGGCAATCTCTATAAGCTTTAAGAGCCTCTTTCGATTTTTTAACTGCCTCATCACATGTTTGATTCCACCAGGGTGCTGGTTTTCTCGATACTTGGAGAGTTGGTTTTGGCTTTTGCTTAGGGACTGTATTATTCCTAATATCATATAGGATATTTACAAAACTATTGTACAATTCAAGAGGCTCTGTGTTTCCCATATCTAAGTGTGAAAAACTGTTTTCAGATAAGAGAATGAATTTTGACCAATCTGCTCTATTATAAATATATTTATTTTCCACAGAGCGAATTTCATACACTGAAGGCTGCACATTTACAACTACTCGAGTGGGATAATGGTAGCTGCCCATTGGATCGTCATGGACATACCACTCGCAGAGAGGAGCTATATTTGGACTAACCAAAGCTAAATCTATTGCTGAAGGATTTCTATTAGGATATGAAACAGTGGTTGGACTGCCATCATTTAATACACACAAGTCAAACTCGTCTATAACATTGTAAAGGCTATTACCTCTGCTATTGTTTGTATGACAGCCAAATAAAATATGGTGTGCATTAAAGTCTCCCATAATGAGGCATGGCTTAGGAATTTCTTGTAACAACTTTTTCATCTTGCTTGTGTCAAACCGGCTGCTGTTAGGAGGACAATATACACATAGAATGGACAATTTACCAACAGAGGTATCTGTTGAAATACAGATATTTTGAACAGATTCGTAAAAAGATGTATTTACAATGTCATAACTTAAATTCTGTTTTATATACATACCTACGCCATTATGAGTGTTCTTTGAGTTTTTAAAAATAAAATTATATGATGAAATGTTTGGGATGTTACTAGTATTCTTAAGCCATGTCTCATTTAAAAGACAAATGTCAACATTTTGTTCAGATAGAAAGTTGGTCAATAAGGCTTTTTTACTTTGTAAACTTTGTATATTAAATTGCGCTACAGTTAAAAAGGTGTCCATACAATTAAATTAAATTTGATAATAATATTTCTTTTATTTTCTTGTTAGTGATCGGAGTATTACTATTGCTATTGCCGAGTGCTACAAGTGACTTTACTATTGCATTAATAATTATTTCATTGCCAATTATTTGATTGGCATCAAATTCTCTTTGAGAATTTTGGTCAGGCTGGGGTTGGGACATGGATACAACATTCTTTGGCTTTTTCAAATTAGGAAATGAATTGGGGTCAGATAATCTGTATGGCATACTCACCACAGTGGCATAAGACCGGTTGAGGTGTTTATTCTTTTTCTCTTCAATTTTTTGTTTTTTCACCGGACAATCTCTTGAAATAGCCAAGTGGCTTCCGCTGCAGTTAATACATATTATGACGTCGGTATCACATTCCTTATAAGAGTGCTGTCCTGCACATGAAGAACACATTTGTGTTCCTCTGCAGGATTTGGCTGAATGATTGAATTTCAGGCACTTGTAACATTGCACCAGCGGAGGTATATATATGTTTACTGGGTACCGGAACAGTTTTATGTACGCAAACTGTGGCAGCGATGTCGCAGCGAATGTCACTGCCACAGTGCCCAATGGGACCAGTTTACCATCTACTTTCCTCATGAATCTTTTAATAGAGATAACTTCAACATCGCAACTTATGTTTTTGTAAATCTCTTCATTAGTCATGTCTTTGGGGACATACCGGATTACCCCAGTTGTCTCTGTCATGTATGCAGGAATAAAAGCCTTTAGATTATACTTATTGAGAAAACTGTCCATTTTTAAGAAATTGTTGGCTGGGGCGGGCTTTCTGAATGTAATGCCGACCTTATAGGCGTTTACCCTATGTACGCCTGCAATTCCCTTTACATTTTCAGTAAAGATGTTCGTTAGAGTTATTGGGTTTTTGTTGCCAATTTTTTCTTCATCCTGGGATTCCACGTATACCACACAATCCACGCTGTGGGTTTCTGGAAAAAGTCTTTTATAATTTGGCTTCACAAACACTTTATAGTTTATTTGTTCACCAGAACTTTGAGTTAACTTTCTTTTCTTAGATGTTACTTGCTCGACGGGGTCTCCCCCGTCGCTATTGACACTCATGATATTTATTACTATACTGGTCACTATTTACAAATGTATTATTTACACACAAATACGTTATATTTACACAGATAAAAAGGAATTATAATATCAAGAAAATTTAAGGCTCCCGCTTAGTTTGACTTCCCGCCAAAAAGTGAACTATGTGGATATGGCGCTCTAACCGCGGTATTTATTGCCAGTACAATTAAAAAAATATTTTTTTTAGTTCCGTGCATGCATCACGTGCAAATTAATTTCTAACTGTTTGTTTAATTTACAAACACAATTACAAATAAAGCTTGTTTTATATTTTATGAATGTAAATATTTTAAATTGTAGTAATTGTAAATGTCTATGGTATTCTCATGACCGTTCGTTTTACGACCTGGCAACAAAATTCTAGATTGGCTATAGTCGTTATTTTTTTTAAAGTTTGAGTGATTTGTCTGCAATCGTAAATGTCATAGCATTTTTGAGCTCATTATTATATCAGAATGGCAGAAAATAGAGAGGAAATTTTAGCAAACTTTCAGGTAAATTACTTGATTATCACTGAACTCGCAATAAAAGTAAGGTTTAATTTGATGATATACGTATTGTTCAGGTTATGTGATGAACAACAACAGTGACTGTTAATTCTTCTTTATCTCTTTGTACTTCGCAGGTTTTCTAATATTTTACGTGTATAATTATGAATTTGTGGTGTTAATAATGTCGTCCTTCGGCGAGGCATGGTTATTATGGAGGTTGTTTTATGTTTTGCTGCCAGATCACTATTCTCCTAGTTTTCCATTGAATCTTTGTAAATTCTCAATCGTGGTCATTTATACAAGGTTGATTTGATCTCAACTGCGTATCGTAACCGCGGTTAGCATATTGTGAAGGCAATATTCCTAATTTGTATATTTTCTCATGACTTCCATTGTTTCCTTTGTTTTGTGTCAGTATGTTTTGTTGTTTTCAGGGAATAACAGCTATAGAAGATGTTGCTGAGGCAATTTTACACTTGGAAGAGGCAAACTGGGACTTACTTGTAAGTTAATAATGTATTTCTTATTATTTTGTAACTAACATAAAGGTTTATTAAGAGTTTAAATTTAAACCAAAGAACTATACAGATCAAGGCAAATTAAATGATTGCTACTCAGTGTTGTGTCCAACTTACTAGCCTTGATGCAAGTTTTCTAGTCAACAGACAAAAAGAGAAGAGAAACAACCGTAAAATGAGGCTACATAACTGAGTGTAGCCATTTTATAAAGATGAGTAGCTGTACTCACTGAAGAAAGCTCTACAATATGACATACACAAAACATATTTGATTTTAGTCATGATACACTGACGGCAGATTATGCACAAACAAAACAAATAAAAAATATAGTGATCATATTGTCAATGTTATCAAAACTCTTCTTTACATGACAGTAATGTCAACTGAACTTCCATTTATTGCTGTAAAGTTCTATTCATGTACTGTCACCACCAATAATATATTACTGTACCTTGTTCTTAAAAATCTCAATGACACTCTCTTATACCTCTAGCAATAAAGATGTGTCAGATATTTTTGAGCCCAATGTTGGATTACATATTATTGCTGGTGACTGTACAACAGAACAGCTTTGGGTTTGTACAGTCAACAGCATAAATAAGTGATCATTTATGTACCTTGTCACTTTAACCGTTTGAAATGTTATACAAAATTGTGAAACGCTTCAAAGCAACAAGGTACAGTCACCAGCATAAATAAGTGATCATTTATGTACCTTGTCGCTTTCAACCGTTTCACAATTTTGTATAACATTTCAAACACGACGTTAAAGTGACAGGTTACATAAATGATCACTTATTTATGCTGTTGACTGTACATAAATGATCACTTATTTATGCTGTTGACTGTACTTAATATATATTTTTACTTGCTCTCAGACTACAAATCCAAATTTGTTTTTACAGCTGTCGCACTGTACCTAGTGTATGTCATTTGGTTATGAGTATTGTAGTTTTTTTTTACCCATGCATAATGCGTTTTGTTTGTGGTTTGATTTTCTTTACCCTCCATTGTTGTGATATTTAAGATCCTGTGAACATACAGCCGCACATGCATGCAGCTGGACATGTTTCACCTTTAATGATGCAAACGCATTTAGGGAGGAGGCGGCACAGTGCTGCTCGTTCCTGTACTAAAACCGCCTCTGCCATGCTTTTGGAAGGATTTTTAGTATGGGAATGCGCAGCACCGCGCTGATTTATAAATAATAATGAAAACTTAAAATAATTAGAAAACTAATATAAAACAGCAAGCAATGGTATTAGTAATAAAGCTGAATCATTCATTTAATCTGATTAGATAAGAATAAAAAAAGTATTGGTGACAAACAACAAGGAACAGAGAATGTAGTAGGTACACTACATGAAGAATGTAACGCTGGCATTTAAATCAGTGTTAGCAAAATAAAAGAAACTATTGATAGTGGACTGCAGAATGAGTCAACTCTACAGCCTAGTGAACAATGCATTCCGATAGGGTACTTTTGTTTTATCTTGATAGATGTAATTATATGTCTGACTAGAGGACGCCCGCGACGTCGTACGCGTAGAATCCCGCTACTCCCCCCATTTCTTCCCGTTGGGGGTCGAGTTTAGGAAAATCCTTTCTTAGTGCTCACTTACATCATGAAAGGAACCCTTGTACCAAATTTCAAGTCTCTAGGTACAGTAGTTTCGGCTGTGCGTTGATATATAAGTCAGTCAGTTTTGCCTTTTATATAAATAGATTTATATGACAACTACTTTCAACTGCAACATAGGTAGGTATTGTTATTGTTTTCGCCTACCTATATAAAAGAGGCCTGTGTCACTGCAACTGTCATAAAATCATAGAAAAGTAATGTTACTTTTTTTTTTGTACCTAAAAATATATTATTTGACTTGAAAAAACTATGTACTAACTGTTTGTGCCTACTGTCACCTACAGAAGTTTTTTTAATTCCAAGTTGTACCTATTATATGAAATATTGAAACGCATCATTGTTATCTGAAATTAGCAGAATGTTATTTTATTTAGCAGGAAAAACATTATTATCAAACAAATTTGCTGATGGAATATATTTTTTTAAATCACTTTTATTGTTTATCCCTTGTATCCCACAGTACAGATATTAGATTTTTTTGTCTCTATAGCAGCTCTTTTTCTTTTTGTCCCAGTCCGCCATCAACAAAGTGATGCCCCAAGACAACAACCGCTCAGTACAAGTCAGCGACATTCAAGATGTTGATGTTGAGATGATCGACGAAGATATATCTGTGATAACTCCAAAAACACGCCCACCGGGTAAGAATAACTTCTTCCAACATTAATTGAACTTACGTAATGGGGAAGTGAATGCAGTGCTGACACGTCCGTTGTCTAAAGATACTGTTTTGATTTATACATTTGTAAAGCACTCCTTTGTTGCCAAAGATTCTCGCTCTAGAGGGAGTGCCCCATATTTTGGCTGGCAATAAGGCTAACATAGTCATGTAGATAAGTGATAAAAAAATTGATAAAAAAACATCAATTTGAATAGTTTCATTTCAGCCCACATCCACCCACTGCAGGGTAAAGCCTCTTCAATTTCACTTCACTTTGCCTGGTTTCATGCTTCCATCTTTTCCCAACTGTCTGCCAAATGTCAGCAGACCAATTGGGCTGATGGTCTGCCCACCGATCTATGACCTAATAATGGAATAGCTTACAGTGGTCAATTTCTACTCAATTTTTTTTTTTTTAGCATAATATTTTTAATATTGCCTTTTTTTTAACCCATAAGCCCATAACGATTGTATTACGAAAAAGCAATGTATGTGTCATTTGAAATTTAAGTTAGTTGTTACTGTAATGCTACACTTTATAACATTGAGAACTTTTAAATACATCCGCAACGCATTGTGTTTAACTTAAATAGGCTAGGAAAACCCTTGTTATTATTGCCATGTCGATGATGACGACACAATTAAATGACACTGAAAATTATTTACGACAATTAATAAATGCATTGTGGTTGAATATCAAGATCTTTATTGTAGAATGTCAGTTTGATTCATGCATTGGTTTCCAGATCCAGAAGATAGTAATCAAGCATCAACCTCATCTCCTAGAAATAGTTCTGGTAACCTGCCGCTGAATGGAAGTCTACAACTGAAAGTTCACTATGAAAATAAAATACACGATATCACAATGTCTAACTGGGCCACAGTCAGTAAGTAATACAATACAATACAAATATTGTTTCTTTAACCCCACAATAACAACATGGAAAGTAGAAACAAAATAAATGTTGCTAAGTGAGTCAACAGGCGGTAATTTAGCCGTCATAAGGTTGAGGGTAAGTTCCGATGAGCAAGGGAAAGAGTTATTAAGGTTGTGTCCTATCAAGATTTCAAGAACCTAGCAAAGAATAGAGAAGAATGGCAGTCACTCTATCTACAAGAGCATACCTCTTAAGTTATGATGATGATGATGATGATGATGATGATGATGATGATAATGATGATGATAATGATGATGATGATGATGATGATGGTGATGGTTTTAATTGTGTGTAATTAATCTTGTAGGTAGTTATAGGCGTACAACTTAACTGAAAGCCGAGATAAAGTGACTAGTCGAGATAAAGCTCGATGCTTACCATGAGGTACGGGGAGAGTACAACGGTGACTAGTCGAGTTTTATCGTACCTCACCCCTGCATACCTAAGCCTAAAGTCTAAAGTGCCTAAGCTCGTGCTCTCAATTAAGTTATATACATTTAGTACTTTATACTCAAGATCTCATAGGTCAGTAAACAATTATTAGAAATTTTCAAATTCCCTTGGGTCTGTGGGGCGGCACAGATTTCAGCAGTATTCCAGATGGAAAAGTATATTGCGAGCGTGTATCATAGCATTTATTTTATTTATTTAAATCTGGAAATGCGAATAATACATGAAAATTGAGAAAAGGTCGCTTTATTAGCTATTCAACAGTTTCAATGGAAAATATCAAACCAGCCGGAGCAAGTTCACGCTGAGTCTGACCCTTTTGCCACGACTAAAGATTATTATATAATATTTGGTTATGAATACAATTGTATGTATGTAAACTCTTTATTGCACACAAAAGCAATTACAAGTACTTACACAAACTTAAGATTAACGTGTAAAATCTCTCTCTGTAGGAATCTCTTCCAGTTAACCTGACTATGACAATTGTAAAGCTGTTTAGACAATGAAAAAACTATTTCTTTCAATCAATCAAATGTTGTCACCAGGCGACTTAAGAAAGCGGTTAGAGTCAGTGTGCGGCGTGCCAGTGTGCCGGCAACAGCTGTCAGGGCTGGGCGGCTCGCGGGCCACCTCGGGCGCCGCGATCGGCAGCCTCGGGCTCCAGCCCAACTGCGTGCTGCGGCTCAAGGCCGCCGACGAGCTGATGGCAGATGACGAGTGAGTACTCCATTGGTTTTTGTTTTAACAACCCCCAAGTGTTACTCATGTTTATCGTGTGCATCTGTGTGTCTCTCTGTGGCATTGCAGCTCCCATACGGATACTAAAAACGAGGAGATTATTGTGTGTATCAAATAAAGACCATTTACCTTTACACTAAAATGTAATTTTCAAATTTGAAACGAATAGAAACGCTGGTTAGTGTAATGCATCTTGTCAAAGCCTCAGAATGAAGCTGTCGATCGAGGGTTTTTAATGTTGTGAGAGCGATATTCTCAAAATTTTAACGCTAGCTTAAGCATGAATTAGCCTTAAGCCGGCATTACACTTACAAATTGCAGAGCACTAGGTGAATGACCGCACTAATTTTGTATAGTATCCAATCTAGTGAGATCTTATGTGCTCTTCCCCACCACTACCTAGCGCACTAGAATTCGCTGCAATTTGTATATTGTACTTAAATACTGTTGACAGGCTAACTTTAACTTGTAATGCCTGTTTGAAGAATTCATTCTGGTTAAAGAAGGGTGGGCTAAATTGGCCTATATGACCAATGAGGACAAGCGATTTGTCACCGTATAGGTAATTCTAAGGTGTAAAACTATTACTATGGCAGGTGGTTAAAAATCTTTGTGTGAAAAAAGTTATCGCCATGCAAAGACAGCGGTGTTTCAAAGTAATTATGCTAACGTCGTCTATGTAAGCGTCCCGATGTTCCAGATTTTTTAATTATTTCCCACAGTTATTTGAGGCCTCCCGCTACATAAAATCGTTGTAGAATTAAAAAGGATATCCGATGATATACTTAGTGCTTATTGTTATTGGTTTCTAGGCCAGTGTTCATACATTTCTGCCCATTCTCCTTTGTAGCTATTAATATAACATTATCTTCCGTTAAACACTGCCGACGTGATCGTTGCAGGGTGGCGGAGCGGCTGACGACGACGTACACTTTACACGTCACGCACGACGACAAGGACTACACCCTCAAGTTCCCCGGCACCAAGACCGTGCAGGAGGTCAAGAACGACATATTCTCCCTCACGGACATCCCTGTCAGGCATCAAGTACGTAGGGAGTGTTCAAATATATTTATGCAACTGTCACATAATGAGGGTTCTTATGATACGAGTGCTTAAGTAAGAATGCGAGGCACAACAGTGTTCTATAAAGCTTTGGTCTGAGGATCGCAACGCCCAACGCTGCGGTGCGCGGTATGCGGCGCCGGACACGTAATTATATTAAAAACGGCGAGATTGGTCAGTTGTTACGTCGACGCACGCGTCGGAGCGAGGAGCAATACGGGTCCGGCGCCGCATACCGCGTACCGCAGTGTTGTGCGTTGCGATCAGCAGACTAAAGCTTTAACGGGCTCGAGTGTCAGATACTTATGCACTATTGCATACTTAACGTAACTCACGGCTGCATTGTTAATGAAATTTACTCTCGAAATGCATGAATTTTGTTTGGTCCATTTGTGAAAACTATAGATTCCTGTCATAATGACATCGTCAAGTCACTCACGGGAAAGAAGTTACGTCTAAACTAATCATTGATTATATTCAACAGTTATAAATGGCACAGCAGTTATAGTAGTGGACAGATTTGACCGTAACAAAAAAATAACCATGTGTTGCAAACTTTACTCAAGTTTCCGTGTTTTCAGGCGTGGTCGGGCTGGCCGGAGGTGTCGGGGCTGGACGAGACGGTACTAGCAATGGTGGGGCTGGACACGCCCGTCCACGAGCTCGTCGTCAGCCGCAAGCATAATAAGGAGTACAAGAGGGTCAGTGTCTCTATTGCAATTTACTTTAAGACTACAAGAGGCATACCTCAGCGCATTACTAGGCCGATGTGGCAGGGCACATAGCTCGAAGAACCGATGGCCATTGGGGCAGACAGGTTCTTGAGTGGAGACCACGACCTGGCAAGCGCAGCGTCGGACGACCGCCTGCACGACAGATGACCTAATAAAGGTAGCAAGAAGTCAGTGGACGCTGGAATTGAAAAGGGGAGGCCTATGTTCAGCAGTAGACGACTACGGGCTGAAATGATTATGACTACGAGAGGGGCAGTCCCCTTCCGGTCGCCTTTTTAATCCATCAGTTTGTTGGATCATGTCATTTCTAGAGCGAAAATCATCATTGACAACATTTTCCCACCGTCTTGGTGACCTTGAACCTTCACCTTTCCCTTATTCAAGTGACTTTGAACATTCAGAAATAGTCCATGCGACTCAGCAATTTAGTACCTGCGGGTTCTGCAATGTGTAATGGTATTTAACTCTAACGACTCTTTGGGCAATGTTACTACCTTGGTCCTACTGTTGAGACTGCTGCTACAGTTTTATTAGTTGAGTGACCTTGAACCTTCGTCTTTTGATTATTTAAGTGACCTTGAACCATTTAAGAGATCCAAATGGAACTATATAAAACTCATTGTTAATCAATTCTAACTATTCTTTGTACAGATAATAGTGGAGAGTTCTGACAGTGAGAACAGTTCTGTGGAAGAGGTAGAGGACGCCGGCGACGGTTTCGCCTGCGAGGACGACATGTTCGTCGAACTTGTCAACTCGGAGCGGTTGCGTCCACTCAGTAAGTACCGTTTTAACTATGTGGCTATTTAAATTAAGTGCTACGTTAACAAGGCTGGACGAACGATTCCCCCGAACCCTCTGGCCGGCGATCCTAACCTAACCTAATGCCAGGTTTACATAATCGCGCGAGTCGACGCGAGGCCGAGATACAATGCCGTCTTTAAATACGAGACGGACTGTAAAACTTTTATAATAACATCAATGCATCTCGGCCTCGCGTCGACTCGCGCGAGTGTGTAGCCCAGGCATAACATTACATCCCAGTACATAATAACCTCAAATCTAATAGGTTATAAATTGTACTGCGATGACAGGCGTCAGGATTGAATTATTATCGATGTTTCGCTATAGTACGGTAATCCCCTCTGCTTAGACCATAAGGAAAGAACGGTCTGATCGACAGGCAAACAAGAAAATAATCATCTTCTAGTCAATCTGGTGATGGTTCTAGAAGCTACTTTTAACCAGCTTGATCATAATTAATAAAACAAGTCACGTGATTTATTCCAGTGTCAGAACACGTAGAAGACGAGGCGCTGGGCTGCATAGAGTTCGCGGAACGTTTCCGCGCGCGGTACGGCCCCAACACGCCGTGCTTCTTCGAGGGCACGCTACAGGACGCCATCAAGGAGTCCTGTCTACAGCCCGCACGGGAGGTCAGTGTTAGGGAATGCAAATAACCGGTTATAACCGGTTTTAACCGGTTTATTTCATACAAAAACGGTTAATAACCGGTTAAATAGCATTCCCTAGTCAGTGTTTAGAACTGAATACTATGACCTATTGAACGCCTTACGTCAAATTCTAAATGTGTCACTCACACGCCAAACATGATTTCTCTGCTATGCAACACAACTTAATTGATACGAAACATGTTCAACTCTGCTGTGGTCGACTGTAGCGTTAGTGGCGTGACTTTCACCTGTCGGCCAGAGCCACAGACGTTCAAAAGTTAAACTGCACTAGGCTCCCGTAAGTGGCATTGAGCGGGGAGTCGCTATTTTAAGATAACACAAGTTTTTACTTAGTTAAGGCGTTAGTAGATTTCACGGAATAGAAAAAACAGTGGAAGTGGCATAAGCTTCGCTTAGTATCAGACCTGTTGTCGCCAATACTCAAACTATCATAAAAACAACACGCCACCATGGAAAATGTTTTTGGTGCGGCTATCGTTTTTACATTCCAAAATAGCATAAATTGGATTTATTTCCTATTTTAGAAATATCAAAATATCGAAATAAGCGATCGCGGCAAAAGTATGGTAGGTTATGCGGAACTCCGCATAACTATGCCACACGTTACACGCCCACTTAACACTTCTACTGTTTTTTCTGTTCTGTGGTAGATTTAATGGATTGCGATATCGTAAAGTCAGCTACAGATGTATACTTCGTTCGGATAGGTATTTAACTAAATGTAAACAAACCAAACCACGTGGCTCTGTTCAACAGCCAATCAAAGCTGTTTGGTCGAGCTTTGACGTATCAGTGTTCTGCTCCTATTGGCTGACCAACTATTTCACGTGGTTTTTTGTTTACATTTAGTTAAATACCTATCCGAACGAAGTATAGGTGGTCAGTTGAGGAGTTCATAATTATCTATGCACGATACTACCTGTTAATAGAATAAGAACGTGTGTAGATAATTTTGAGGTCTTCGACGGTCCACCTACTTCTGTTCATTACTGTACAACCTATGTTAAATCATAGTACTGTCTTTGTAAGGCTTCATCATCTAAGCTGGGTACCGTTACCTATTAAAATATGTAAATACTTAGAATGGTGGCAAGATGGCCACCAAGGCAGGTATTACTCCAAGTAGCAAAACAACTTCAATGCAAAATATTTACAAACACAATCATGCCATGATATATTTGTTAAATAGACGTTTCAGTTCAATGTTTCACCTTATTAAAAATCAACTACGTCATTGGTGCATTAGTGGTCGTTGACAACCGGTTTGTTCGCAGCGGAAACTACTAGGCGTGTACCTCCACCACGAGCAGTCGGTGCTGACGAACGTGTTCTGCGCGCAGCTGCTGGGCTGCGACACCGTGCTGCACACGCTCAGCCAGAACTTCGTGCTCTACGGCTGGGACCTGACGCACCCCAACAACAACAACATGTGAGTAGACAACCCTGAAGAGTTAGAAGGACTACAACTAAGGAAACATGTTTCGAACTCGCATAGGGGGCGACCATCAATAGATATCGTTACACCCTTATGGAGCCGATAGACTTAAGCAAAATGTTCGTTAAAATTTATAGAAAACCACATCTTACGCCAGTAAATATACAAATCGGACTACGGCATGCATCAAGAGCTTTGTAACAAATTACAATTTCAATATTTAAAACAATGTAAAGAAATAAATACATAACCTATCATGCTATCATATACTATGATCGAGGGCGGAATGAATGGAGAGCCACTCGACCGCCCGTCTGCCTCGGCCGCGTCCCCACTCATCATCATACACTATGATTAATCTATGACTAAAGAGTGAAATCAGTGACAATTTAAGGAGATCACACCGGGTTACTCACGTTTTTTTTCTATCTAATGATGTGTATGTGTTGTTTGTGTCGCAGGTTGTTGAACTCGGTGGCGAACGCGCTCGGGCCGGTGGCGTCGATGACGATCCGCAGCATCCCCGTGGACCGGCTGCCGGCGCTCGTGCTCATCATGCGCGTGCGCTCCAACACCGAGATCTACTCCGTCATCAACGGTACGGACACTTGACCAAGGATTTCAGGGCCATTATAACTATGTACAGTCACGGACTGTAATTGTTGAGCCACTATGGAACCCTGTCGCATAATGTAAATCATTAGTTTTGGCGTAATTTCTTTCATGCGGCTTTACGCTATCATTATGACGGTTCCATAGTGGTTCAATAGTTAAAGTCCTTGACTGTACTTCGCATAGAAATGTATCAGGGGAGCTACTTTTAGTTGTGAACCGACGCTTAAGACTGCGCCGAGCAAACGTCGACCGTCCAGTGGCGCCCTCATCACTATTATTGTGTTTTCTAATTAACTAAAGAATTTCCTTGCAATCGGACGATGCTTTTTTGTAGCGCAAGTAAAAACACAATTTATGGGATACGTAACAAACTTTGATAACAATTACCCTATGAGTAGTCAGCTTAACGGGAAAAGGTGGCCACTTTTTTCCGTTAAGTTGATAACTCAAAGGTCAATTGTTATTAAACTATGTGATATGTCCTATAAGTTGTGGTTTCATTTGTAGTACAAAAATGCACCGTCCGATTTCAAGAAAATACTTTATTTTATTAGAAAACACAATAATAGTGATGAGGGCGCCACTGTACATCCGGCGTACGCTCGGCGTAGTCTTAAGGCTGCCTGTCCACTAAAGCGGAGAAAGGCAGCGGATTGGTAAGCGAGGAAAAATCCACCAATAGAAGAGCTATTGGTGGATCTTTTACTCGCTCACCGCTCCGCTCCAATGGACAGGCCGCCTAAGTACCAATTTCACCAAACGGTGTTAAATTTAATCAATCCTAATCGACTGTTAGTAAATACATTTTGACAGCTGTTAACGCTCTAATCATCTGTTAAGTGGTTAACATCCTTTGGAGAAATTGGTACTAAATCGCGTAGCTGTCAGAAATTTTTCATACTAATTTAGCTCCGGGCCATAACTTTTCTCACACCCTAAATAATATATCTACAAGATATTCAAAAATAGTAAAAAATTGATCTAGGTTTAAGGAGAGAAACGTTATCGCATTTTGTATGGAAATTTTTAGCTTCATAATAGTTTTAACAGTTGAGTACAAGTGACGTAATCGATCAGGTCGTTAGGATTTATGGAGACTTGTGCCTTACTTTACCTAGTTAGTTTACAACTAAATCAATTCGTGTGGGATTGTCCCCAGGTATTTCTTTATTTTACAATAAAATAAGTAGTGATATATCTAGGGTTAGGACTTTAGCATGTCGTGGTTCCAAAATCCATGGAGTCGCTATTTCGTAATTATTATAAAAATACCTTGATCTTGACCTTCAGTATTGTCATAAATCATAATAATATTTCAAAATGCATTTTGGCACAGCGGATCTTAGTAGGTATGGATAAACAAAACTGTATTTAAATTATTATTATTTATTATTTATTATTTATTAAAAAAGATACACTAATAGTATTTACACAATTAAGATATACAAAAATATTCCTATAGTGTTACAAACCTGTGTGCAATACCGAGGCAAGTGTATACAGCACTCTTACAATTTAGTTATAGAGTTTATTTGAATTGAAGTATGACAATACTGAAGGCCACATACATAGATTGTATTGAATTGTTTATGTTCCATTGCAGGTAACGTAGGCGTATCAGAGCTAGTGGGTGCGCTAGTAGAGGCGATGGAAAGGTTCGCGGTGCAGAGGGACGAGGACGCGAGACTAGAGCGCGAGCGAGACGCGCGCCAGAAGGTCAAGCATGAGCAGGACGAGGCATACCGATGCAGTCTTGAGGCTGACCGGTGAGTGAGCGAATAGGGTTTGGAATAATGAGCAGTGATCGGAAATAGGTGAGCTAATTTACCTAAACTTGATGCATGTTCATTCAATAATGTATTCCCATCTCACTCACGCATGAATGAATATGCGTCAAGTTTAGGTAAATTAGCTCACCTATTTCCGATCACTGATAATGAGGTTATTTTGGGTCGCCCAAGGGGAACCTACTAATATGCCTACGCTATATCCGTCCGTTCTAAGTTTAAACAGCTGTATCTTTTGAAGCGTAATGATAGAGGGTTGTTTTTTTCTAGAATGTATGTTAATACGGCGGTTTTATAAACAATTATAAAAAATAAGAAAGCGAAATAAAGTTACCCCCTATAGAACCTCTAACCCTATACAAGAAAGTTTTTTTAAATATATTGTTATATTTGGTTAGGGCGCATAACGTCCCACTCGCAAAACGTCCCTCCAGCAAAATTACGTCCCATTCGCAAAACGTCTTCTCTGCAAATGGTCCCTTATGTAAAATACCCCATTCACAAAACGTCCCTTTCTTAAAAGGTCCCACCCCTTTCGCAAAACGTCCCTATTGCATAACGCCCCTATCGCAAAACGTCCCGTCTGCGAAATGACCCATTCGCAAAATGTCCCGTCTGGAAAAAGCTTGTTTAAGTAGAGACTAGAAGTCTTCTCATGGAAAGGAACGTTTTGCGAATGGGTCATTTTGCGAAAGGGACGTTTTGCGAACGGGTCATTTTGCGAAAGGGACGTTTTGCGAACAGGACTTTATTTGTGTGAAGGGACGTTTTGCGAACGGGACCTTTTGCAGAAGGGTCATTTTGCGTAAGGGACATTTCGCGAAAGGGACAAGGACATTCTGCGAGTGGGACGTTATGCGCCCTAACCTTATATTTGCTTGCGCTGATTCGAAATCGAATTTAAATTGGAATGTTATAATACCTACTGTGCGTTGGTACGGAACTCTCGGTTCGCGAGACCGATTCGCACTTGACCATTTTTTTTTATTTTTTATTTCGATGCTAAAGTCCTGTTTACGCAAAGGACCTACAAAGGTTAACGTTTGGTGTATTTTTTTTACAGAGCCAAAGAAGAAGTAAAGAAGCAACAAGAGCTTGAAAGAAATCAAGAAATAGAAAGAGTGGAATCTGAAAGGCAATTAGAAGAAGCAAAAAGACAGGTAAGGCAAGATTTTATTATAAAGGCTGTAATAATTTTCTAATTAAATGTATTATTTACGCTTGTAGTTTCTTGATATAAAATTACTTCTGCTAAAGTATATATATTTTATTTAGTAGAATATTATACATAGGTGATCCATAGTTAAAAACGTTTGCGTTTTTCTCATAGAAATTGCTTACTACTATTACTTAAACCAATCAAAAAGTTCTTAACAAATTTTATTGTGTTATACTTATCGTTAACTTATAAAATAAAATTTAAAATAATTTATATCTCTGTTGAAAACGATCATTTTATAAGAATTTGAAATCAATAATCTTTGGCGTATGAACGCCGCAATGGAATTCCGATTTTATATAGTTTTGTAGAATGTATTATCTATCTGCGATTAGAAAGGGATTAGAGGTGACAGTTTTACCATATACTTACTTTAACGCTGCTGGTGGTAGGACCTTGTGCAGGGTCCGTCCGGATCGCTACCACCATCTTATCCTTAACCTACCGCCAAACAGTGTTCGCATTGTTGTGTTCCGGTTTGGGGATAAGATAGCCGGTGTAATGACTAGCATAGAGGCATTCCATCTTAGTCCTCAGGGTCGGCAACGCATTTGCAGTCTTAGATCTTACATTTATTGAGCTTACATTTGTATTAATTTTATTTTTGTTAGTTTTAAGAATTTATTGTTTATTACTTTATTACCTTATTATTACTTAATGTAACTTACTTTTAAGTATTATTTTGTTATTATGATTGAAAAAATGACCTTCTGCTGGAGTTTCTTGCGGCGCTTCTTCTCCGCAATGATGGTCTTGTCCGAAGCGCTGGTAGATTCACTCATGTTACCGACGTGTAAAAGAGCCCTCATGTGGCCTATTTACTGAATAAATATTTTGAATTTTGAATTTTTTGAATTTTTAGGATTGCAGTCTTGTGAATGCGAATGTCTATGGGTCACTCACAGTTTCCACTTACCATCAGGTGGCCTCTTTGCTCGTTTGCCTTCTTTAAGACATAAAAAACTTAATATTTATAAACAATTGACAGCTATTCCAATCCCAAACTAATCTTGGTTTCATAATAGTATTAGTTGTATCTGACCCCCCCCCCTCGTGTGCAGGAGGAGTGCGCGCGCGCGCGGGCGCGGGTGCCGGCCGAGCCGGGCGCGGACGCGGGCGACGTGGCGCGCATCCGCGTGCGCCTGCCGCCGCCGCACGACCACGCGCTCGAGCGCCGCTTCCACGCGCAGGACACGCTCACGGTCAGTCGGCTCTTATTTCCTTGACACTAATAGAATAGAATAACTTTATTTCAGGCTATATTTACAAATACCTTACTGACTAACATACATAACAATATCTATATATATAAAAGGCAAACCTGACTGACTTATTATCAACGCACAGCCGAAACTACTGTACCTAGAAACTTGAAATTTGGTACAGGGATTCCTTTCATGATGTAAGTGAGCACTAAGAAAGGATTTTTCGAAAATCGAGCCCAAACGAGAAGAAATGGGGGAAGTAGCGGGAAACTAATTCTACGCGTACGAAGTCGCGGGCGTCCTCTAGTATAACATAAAATCACAACTACTAATACACTTTCGCGGTGTGCGCTAGCCGGCGGCCGCGAAAACGCCGAAATATGACACCCCTCGGCCAGAATTCCTACTTTAAAAAGATCAATAGTCGGTACTCTCGCCACAGATGACTTGAAATTAACCTTGTGGCGGGGCTCCAACCGCTCGACCCTAAGGGTAACTCCGGTCTTAGCTCGTACATACTTTACTAGATCCTTCGAATCCGTAGAGTATTACAGCCGAGTTAAATACGATGCCTAAAGCTGGGCATTCACGGACGCGCCGTTTGTCTCGACGACAGATGGAATTTATACAACTGGATGGGCGTAATATTTTGACCACATTCACGGGCGCGCCACGCCACGCTTCAACGGTTCGACATCACAGAGCAGACTGATTAGACAACGGCAGCCGGAGAACGCATTCACGATGACGCCATTTAGCTTGGCGCGGAGGCGTGGCGTGTTCTAACGTAAAATTTCGACATTCACGATAATTCCATTCGGATTGCGCGTTGGCGCGTCGCACTGGCTTTCCGTCCATTTGGAAATTCAACGAACCGCGCCAACTACTTTTAAACGCTACAGTGTTAACATTCACGGATCGATTTTGGCGCGGTGCTGCTCTATTCGGTTTTTTGGAGCAGACGTGAATGCCCAGCGTAACATCATGGCAGCTTTATCGCATTACTGTGTTTTGAAGTTAGGGGTAGAAGCCAGCTATGGTGAATTATGAGCAACTTTTTGATTTTGTTTCAGGCATTATTTGACTTCCTCGCATCAAAAGGTTTTCCAACAGACAAATACAAGGTGATCTCTAGCTGGCCTAGGAGAGACGTAAGTTTTATTCATTTTGTACGAGTGCAATAAATATGTTTTGTTTTATATTATACACCAGACGTTTTATATTAATATAGATTATTAAGAGGTAATAAATAAAGAAATATCATGGGCCAATGTCGCAAAAATTGACATTGTCCCAAGCTAAACTCTACTATGAGTACGAGGCAACGATAAACATACTTATATAGAGAAAAGGTACTATAAATATCTGCCCTTACTGGGATTTGAACATCTTAAATTTCTAAATTTAAATCTACTTAGCAATAATAAGTGATACCTACACTACGGACATAAATACGTTGTGAACGAGCGCCGAACAGCGACAGATAAACTGTACGCGGTTTTCACTCGCTGTAATACTCCATATATTTAAGTTAAGTAGTTAGTTATTTTGTATAAATAAATAAATAAATAAATAAAATCGCTTGCTTCGAAGGCAGGGTCCAACTAAGCTATCGCGTTGTCATATTCAATAGTGCTTCAATGTAACTCGTTTTATGACTACCGTAAATACTCTAACGGCCAAACCCTATATTCAATCCGCGGACAGATAAGGCTTACTTCGGGTTAAAATTTGACACTTGCCCATACAAAATGTGTCAAATTTTAATCCGAAGTAAGCCTATCTATCCGCGGTTTGAATATAGGGTTCGGCCATAAATGACTACTATACTCCCGCGGCTGTAAAAGGCCCGATCTGACAGCTATCAATTACGTACAAAATATGTGTTTGAGGCATGTTTGAGGTTATATTTTGTTTTGATAGCTGTCAGATCGGGACTTAACTGGCGCGGAATTATAATAGCAAATAAAACCCAAGATGCTTTATATTTCGTATTATTTTCCAGTTAACGACAGAATCTCACAGCAGTACGCTGAAAGCGATGAAACTATATCCGCAAGAAACGCTAATGTTAGAAGAACGGTGAAGCTGCACACACACACATACACACACACTGGAAGCTTGCACACCAACATACCGAGGCTCTGGTCAGACGTGAAATTAAATAAAAACTATATGTTGTATTTATCATTTGTTTTGTCTTTATTTTGTTATTGCTTCAATGTCATATTCGCATCATCGTTCTAACCAATATTATAGCCTGACTTGCAACTACAGAACAGAAAAAACAGTAGAAGTGTCAAGTGGGTGTGTAACGTATGGCACTGTTATGCGGAGTTCCGCGCAACCTACCATACTTTTGCAGCGATCGCTTATTTCGATATTTCTAAAATAGGAAATAAATCCAGAAGCATGCCTTATTGTGCTATTTTGGAATGTTAAAACGATAGCCGCACCAAAAACATTTTCCATTGTGGCGTGTTGTTTTTATGATAGTTTGAGTATTGGCGACAACAGGTCTAATACTAAGCGAAGCTCATGCCACTTCCACTGTTTTTTCTATTCCGTGCTTGCAACAGTGTTAAAAATATGGCAATTTGAAGTGGTCAGAAAAACAAGCTTCTACTTCTCTTTCTTCTTTTACTTCAAAAAAGTAAAGTAGGTACTAGAAAAAAAAACTTTCTTAGTAAAACAATAATTAATTATATTTGGTTTAAGTATGATAAGAATATGTGACAAATACGTTTTAAAGGAGAAAAATGCATTGTTAATGCTCTATATTAAAAAACAAAACAAAAAATATTTCCATTTCGAATAAACTACAATAATTATACTTAGTACTTACTTATACACCCATTATGGGTTGTACTGTTTGATTATTTTAATTTATTTTGACTCTTAATGTATAGAACAATAAAGCACAAATTCTAACCACGACATAGGGTGCCAAACGGTAACGCTAGGCTATAATTGATATTAATAACCTTTACAAAATAAAACGTGTTTTTTTTAAATTTTGTGTTTATTTAAAAAAAAACATTTTTGTATGAAGTATCAAATATGCCTTGTTCTTCTGACCCCTTCGCATATCAATGTTATTTGGACAGACTGGACTGTCATTTATAGACATTTCAAATTAAACGGACTCTATGGGTATTTATTAGTGTGGGTTGAATTTGAGTCTTACTTTAAACGGTATAGATTACTAATTCACTTATGCTTTGTAATGTAAAGACAAACGATACTAGATAATATTAAGTTGTCAAAACAACAATGTTTAGAGGTAACGTAATGGCACCAGTGTTCGTCACTTTAAGCTGACATGCACCAATGATCGACACTTACCTCTTAATTCAAAGATCATACGGTCTTAAATTGAGTGTTAAAAAACAAATGAATGAAATTAATAACCCTTATCTTCTGTGAAATAAGAATCAGTCGATCATTGGTCCTCGTCGATTACTGGTTCCATTACGTTCCGCATTTGCGGCGTCAAGATCCCCATTAGGTGGATGCCCGTTTGTGCGTAGCCTCTTTTTTTCTTGTTAGTTTTCAATGCAGTTAATGAAAATACCTACATAAAGTTTCCGAAAATTTTAAAATAACAAAAACATCTTGATAATTTCGTATTCGGGGGTTTCAATCTGTAGTCAGTATAAATAATTAATCAGAGGGCCCTGCCAAGATGCAATACGCTAACTAGCGTTTCTATTCGTTTAGTTTTTAAACCAATCGCGTCAGTGGCAGATGGCGTGATACGATAAGTCACGAGATGGCAGACGACGCCAGTATGCGGTACGGTGTACGCGCCAGTATACGATACGGTGTACGCGTCAGTATGCGATACGGTGTACGCACCAGTATACGATACGATGTACGCGCCAGTATGCGATACGGTGTACGCGCCAGTGATCGCCGCACGTGCGTCCAAAGACCATCGAAATATAGAACGGAACGGAACGGAGGTAAGATACGGGCAAAAGAACATGTGGAGTGTGTGTTTATTTTGTCTTAATGATTCTAAGGAATGTCAGCACCAATGATTCTAAGGAATTATTGGTGCCTTTATCGCGGTGGATAAAGCATCCGTCACTCTCGCACTTATGACTACGCCGAGCGTACGCCGGATGTACAGTGGCGCCCTCATCACTATTATTGTGTTTTCTAATAAAATAAAATATTTTCTTGAAATCGGAAGGTGCATTTTTGTACTACAAATGAAAACACAACTTATAGGACATATCACATAGTTTAATAACAATTGACCTTCGAGTTATCAAGTTAACGGAAAAAAGTGGCCACCTTTTCCCGTTAAGCTGACTACTCAAAGGGTAATTGTTATAAAAGTTTGTTACGTATCCCATAAATTATGTTTTTACTTGCGCTACAAAAAAGCATCGTCCGATTGCAAGGAAATTCTTTACTTAATTAGAAAACACAATAATAGTGATGAGGGCGCCACTGGACGGTCAACGTTTGCTCGGCGCAGTCTTAAGCACTGGTAAGAAAGTGACAAATGCCTTATCCTCGTTTATCCACATCAATTAAACACGACCATACTAGGCCCGCTTATACATTATCATACGACATCGTATTTTGTCGGATACGTTCAAATTAGCTTGTAAATCGGTAATAGCTGACTGAGAAAGCGAGATAAATGCGACCGTTTCCGACCACATTATGATATGTCGTATGATTATCCGCTACATCTGTGGCAACTAACTCCTATGCATTGCCGTAAAATTCGTTTTTAGGGTCCCGTACCCAAAGAGTTGCCAAGTAAAGTAATAGGGTATTACTAAGTCTCCGCTGTCGGTCTGTTAGCGGGCTGTATCTCATGAACTTTTCACAATAGGTTTAACTTTTATTTTGTATACATATCATTATCCAGGAAGAGAAATATCATTAGATTGTGTTAATATTTTGCAATATATTTTTGCGTTGCGGTGGATACGTTGTAAAACGTCAAAATAATGTAACGATATTTTTTATCCCTGGGCCCATGTCATGGTCGCCTTTATCGCATTGGATAAAGCATCCGTTACTGTCGCACTTACTTAGTGGTCAGAAAGTGACAGATATTTTATCCAGGTTTATCGACTTCGATAAACACTATAATATTATCATAGGCCCGATGGTATTTTTTGGCTATTTGGTTTGATGGTATGCGTGTGGTTTCCGTGGTTTCATGTGTTAAAAAAAGATTACTTGTGATTTATTGTATTGAATTGGGCATTATTGTTATAGAAATCAACAGCAATATATCTACTATGATTTAGGCACTAAGTATATAATATTGCGACTGGTTTTATATTAACTTGTTAGATTTATAAAAACTTAGGCACCGCTATTCATATTTCAAGATAATGGTTGTAATAAATGTTACATATTTTTTTCACAAATTCAATATAGTTTTGAGGTGAATAAAACTGTCACATTCGAAACAGTTATGAGTCTTATATACCTATAGTTTAGACAACACACACCAAGTGTATTATAGTGGCCACGTTTTAAATTGGTCCCATTGTACAGTTAGAATAGTGATTGCAAGACTTGGCATCTGTCATTTGCTTATGCTCAATATTCAACCTTCTTCCAGTTTTTGTTAAAGCGTCAACAATCTAGTTTAACTCGACAGCATGTTTTTTCTTGTTACAAGATTCACTACAGTTTATTTCAATAAATGTATTATGTTCACTTACATTATAAGTCAGGAATGAGCCTATTATTAGACATTTTTACAGTACACATTTTAACGCCAGACTGTACTATACTAACATGTATACACGTAAGGGGTTGTAAAAAAATATGTTTTACTTATTAAGTTTATCGAGAGAATACTTTAAATATTATATAGGTACTGGTTTGCCTTCGACAAAAATAGCAAGCTTCCACGAACATTCAAATACGCATTTAGTGTAACTCCTGGTTACAGAAAAGCATATCCGACAGGCCTTCTGCCATAACGTAATGGAACCAGTAATCGACAAGGACCAATGATCGACACTGATTCTTATTTTACAGAAAATGAGGGTTATTCATTTCATTAATTTGTTTTGTAACACTCAATTTATGACCGTATGATCTTTGAATTAAGAGTTGAATTAAGTGTCGATCATTGGTGCATGTAAGTTTAAAGTGTCAAACACTGGTGCCATTACGTTAGTCGTATTAACAATGTTTCACTATCCGTAGCTTCCTTATCATTTATATTTATATGAATGGTTATACTTAGCTTGATGTAATTTATGATACATATATTTTGCGAGGGTCGCTGCTCGGATTTTGGACGTTTATAATTTTTCACGAGGCCGTCACGATTATGGAAACATTGTAATGTGACGTTATGAAGTTATGTACCCAAATAAATAAAGCGATGGAGATGATGTAGTTATTTTATTTAATATTTGAATACCTTTTTCAACAAATTGAGGCGTAGTTTCACGTACTACCTCTTAAACATCAGTAAAGCTGTAAGGAAATTCAAGGAAATTTCGTAAAAAACTGAAGAAATTCATAATTCCCAATTCACTAAAACACCGTCATAATCTAAGTAGGAAATCCTGAAAATGGATACCTACTATATTTACCTCTGCAAGGTTTTGGGGTCTACGGAGTACGGTCGGCCTAGAAAGTGGTCTACCAGGTTTGACTAAAGTTTCTGTGAGACTTAATTATCGCTAAGGTTGACACTTGTCACTGTCATAATATTATTGCAAGGAAAAATGAACCTTGTTGTATAATGACGTGCAAATGAACTTCAATCGTAGGGTGGTAGACCACATTTTTGACCGACTGTACCAAAGTGCCATTCCGTAGTAGTACAAAAACAATGTTTTCGTCACAGGTTTATTTATTTACTTTTATCGCTTCTACTTGAAATTATTAATTTTACAATACAATACAATGCATTTATAAGCTGTCAAGTGAACACCACATACAATCAAAGAACAGATATAAAAAAAAACACGTATAGATCTAGTGAGTCAACAGGGGGTCTTAATACGTAATTAAACATTTGAACTTCGTTTTTAAAGAAAAGTCTATAAAATATGGTTGGTGGACTACATGACAATGAACAAAGAAATCTGCGAATAATAATAAGTAGGTACAATCTCGTCCCACCCCAACACAAAAAAAGAAAAACCTACACAAAGTTATATTTAGAAAGGCATTGCCCACCCCGTCGCCTTAAATAAAAGCATAGGAACCATAATGTATACAAATGAAAAAATTAAAAGTAAAATTATCACAACTAAGTATGTATTTATCTTCGACAAAAATGTATACATACTTATAGGTACCTAATGCAAATCATCTAGAATCATCTAGAACAAAATTAATAATAACGGTTCCAGAACCCTACACTGCGCATGGCACATACTACAAACAAACTCCTGGTTGACCGTTAAATTGAGAAGTTACGTCAATTACTAAACTGGATCCTATGACTAGCCATTCTGAACACCACCAGCTCTGCCAAAAACAGCATCGTGGCTGCGACCGTCCCCACCAGCAGCACTATTAGGGGGGTGGAGAACTCTCTGAGGGTGACGGTGAAGATGCTGGAGTCGGGCGTGCGCACACACGGCGGCTTCGGCACGTCCCAGGTGGACCGGAGCCGGTGCAACAGCCCTGCTTCGAACATCTTGCGGATGCTGTGGGCAGGGCCGGATTATCGATTAGGCAGTGTAGGCAACTGCCAATGGGCCCCATCTCACCGGAAAAAATATGTATTTTAGGAGGCAAGATAAAAGATAAAGGAGGAAGGATAAACGACAGCGACGCAGCTATTTATGAGAATGGGAAAGTTATATACGTCTCATGTCTAGGCAGCGTTCACGATTGTCGTTTTAGATCTTCCAATGTCGACGAAGCCAAAAAAGTCTAGAACGACAGTTTAATCGTGTTGCTTGTATAAAGAAAAGAAACCTATTTAAACAGTCTAGTTTAAAAATGTGGGAGAACGCATCAACTCAAAAATAGTCCCAATACATCTTATACCTGTGTAATAAGAACTTCGTAACATAATTATAAGAGGATTCTTTCGTTGTACAAGCCACGAGTGAGACTATATATAAACTGCACGACTATCTGTCGGCCTAACAGGGGCCTGTTTTATAAAGCTACAAATTACAATTAACAGGTTACAAGTTTCCATTTGACAAGAGCTCGACCAATGACGACCGGCCATTTGAGCAGTGTTGCTAGTTTAGACCTGTAAAATTGTAACTTGTAGCTTTATAAAACGTGCCCCAGATAGCTGCGTCCCTTTCGTCCTGTCAATCCGATTGTTAGTCTGTGGCACCCATACCTACGGCTGGCCTGGGGCTCTACTTTGTAATCAGTAATTCGAACTTCGGATCGCCCCGTCACTTTTTTGCAAATCAGTGACGCGTCGAGAGCAAAAGGGATAACAATAGACGAAGTTCGAATTACGGATTCCAAAGTAGTGCCTCTGATTTGATTATTTTTTAGGGTTCCGTAGCCCAAGGTTAAAAAGGGACCCTATTGCCGGTGACTGTAGGTACTATCAGCCCAATGGAACCCTGACCCACCATAGAACGGTGTCACAGTGACATTATAAAACAATTTGTTTGACACTTCTTAAACTTGAATCATAACGTCTCTGTGACACAGTTCTGTTGCATATGTAGGGTAGTCTTACAATAAACGGTAATACTGGGCGCACGTCTTTTATTCTGCAGTGGCGAACGCGGATAAAAAAATAATATAATTAAATATTAACAGTCTCGTGTTTGAACTAATAAGATGTCAGTAGGTAAACTACGTGAATTTGAGTTGAAAAGTGGCAATTGGACGGGTTATGTGGAACGATTAGAAATGTATTTCTTGGTTAACGAAGTGACGGAAGAGTTACAGTTACCGACGTTAATTTCGCTTATGGGTGAAGACGCATATGACTTGTTATCGACATTGGCAAGTCCGAAAAAACCAAAAGAATTAACCTATGCTAAGGCAGTGGAGCTATTAACAGTACATCTTCAGCCAAAACCCTCGGTGTTAGCGGAAAGGTACAAATTTCGTCAGCGGTGTCAGTTGCAGAACGAATCTATCGCGGATTACGTAACAGAATTAAAGAAATTAAGTAAACACTGCGAGTTTGCAGCTAACCTAAACGAAAACATTCGTGACCAATTGGTGTGTGGGCTAAGAAGCGAAATTATCCGACAGCGGCTGTTTGCAGAGGATGGATTGGCGTACGACAGAGCGGTCACATTAGCATTATCTTTGGAAGCAGCTGAACGGGACGCTATCGCTGTGAAACGGGACACGGAAGGCCTTACGGAAGGGGTACATAGGTTTAATTTCACTGAATGTTCAAAATGCGGAGACGGAAGGCATCAGGCTAGTGATTGCCAATACAAAGATTACGTGTGCAGTTTGTGTCAAGAAATCGGCCATTTAAGACGTATGTGTCCAAAAAAATGGGGCCAGGATCGTGGCCACCAATCAAGTAAGACGGCAGTGTCGGCGGGAACAGCCGGCACCTATAACGGGGGACGAGCGGGCGGCCGCGGCGCAGGCGGCCGGGGCTCGTGGAGGCGCGCGGCGCGGGCGCGGCGCGGCGCGCGCGGCGGCGGCCGGGAGCGGGCTCCGGTGTTCATGCTGGACGACGACGACCATGACGGGGTGGACGAGAGCGAATACGATCGGGATGACATGAACGAGTACAACGAGGAGGAGGAAGAGGAACCGATGTACCAGATGTCGTTAAGCAAATATAAACCGGTCTGTATAACACTTAGGGTTCATAATTGTTTACTTAAAATGGAAGTCGATACGGGGTCGGCCTTATCCTGTATAAGCAAAAGTGTGTATGTTGAATTGTTCAGTAATTTACATTTAAAACCATGTTATATTAATCTTAAATTCTATGACGGCTCTTCTATTCAACCTTTAGGCTACATAGAAACGGTCGTCAATTACAAAGGTGTAGTTAAAACTTTAGATTTGTATGTCATAGATAAGGGGACCACAAATTTAGTAGGTCGACAATGGTTGGCAGAGTTAAATATACCCGTTAAAGTCGACATAACGATGGACAAATTACCAAATCTCCATTTAGCTGAGAGTAATACGCAAACAAAACAATTAATTAATGAAATTATTTCTAGGCATAAGCCGCTGTTCGATGGCACACTGGGTAAATACACCGGCGGTGAGGCCGAGCTGTGCGTGAGAGATAACGCTGTGCCAATTTTCTGTCGGGCGCGGCCCCTGCCGTACGCGCTGCGCGCGCGGGTCGACGCGGAGCTCGACGCCATGCTGGCCGCCGGCGTCGTCGAGCCGGCGGACCGGTCCGACTGGGCCACGCCGCTGGTCGTGGTGCACAAGCCAGACGGAGGTTTGAGACTTTGTGCAGATTACAAGGTAACCCTTAATCGTGTTTTAGAGGTCGACAGATTCCCGGTTCCAAAAATGGATGATTTGTTCAGTAATCTGAGTGGAAATATTTTTTTTACTAAACTAGACCTATCTCAGGCGTACAATCAGATACTGTTATCCGAACGTTCTAGGAACTTTACAGTTATCAACACACATAAGGGGTTATTTAAATATACACGCCTGGTTTATGGATTATCTTCCAGTCCTGGAATTTTCCAAAAAATAATGGTACATTTATTTAAAAATATACCTGATGTCATCGTGTTCTATGATGATATTCTTATTAAAAGTAAGGATTTATATAGTCATTTAAGGTCGGTAGAAGAGGTATTACAGATATTGGAAAAAAATGGGTTAAAAATTAAAAAAACTAAATGCGAATTCTTAGCTAAAGAAGTTAGGTATTTAGGATTTATAATTAATGCGAGAGGGGTTCGAGTAAACCCTGACAAAGTCGAACCGATAGTTACTATGCCGCATCCGAATAACGTCACAGAACTCAAATCATTTATAGGTATGGTTAACTTCTATGGAAAATTTATAAATAATTTAAGTTCCCATTTAGCACCGTTGTATGATCTACTCAAGAAAGGTAAACACTGGGTGTGGGGCGCTGAACAAAACTCCGCTTTCGTTAAAGTTAAACATTTTCTATGCAGCACGGAAGCTCTCGTGCATTTCGATATGAGCGCGGAGACGGTGGTGACGGTCGATGCGGCGGCCCGGGGCCTGGGCTGTGTGATGGCACAGCGCGCGCCTGGGGAGGCCGAGCGGGTGGTGGCGTACGCCTCGCGCTCGCTCACAGCGCACGAGGTGCATTACAGCCAGATCCACAAGGAGGCGCTAGCTATCGTATTTGCTGTCGATAAGTTCCACCAATTCCTGTACGGTACAAAGTTTATACTCCGGACCGATCATAAACCTCTCGTTAGCATTTTTGGTCCCAATATTGGCGTCCCCAGCGCTGCAGCAAGCCGTTTGCAACGTTGGGCGATTAAATTAACAGCTTATGATTTTGAGATAGAGTATGTTAGGACAGATCAAAATACGGCTGATGCTCTGTCGCGTTTAATCCGGTCACAGAGAAATGAATTCGCATCACATGAAGAAAGTTTACCTGAACAGACTTAAATACATTTCTCAACAGACGCGCTGTTAATTGATTATAAGGTTCTTAAAAAGGAAACTCAACGGGACCCAATTTTAAGTCGAGTTTTAAGTTTTTTAGTGGACGGATGGCCTTTGAATGTTGAATTTCAAGAGCTGCGGCCGTATTTAAATAGGAAAAATGAATTGTATAGCGAGCTAGGTTGTATCATGTGGGGCCATCGCGTAGTCGTACCACCCTCCTGTAGGAATAAAGTGATGGCAGAACTTCATGACCCTCACATGGGGATAGTCAAGACCAAAGCGCTTGCCCGCAGCTACGTGTGGTGGCCGGGCGTGGACGAGGCCGTGGAGGCGGCGTGCCGAGTCTGTGCCGTATGCGCCGCAGTTGCCGACGCGCCACCGGCGCACGCGCCTCGCTCGTGGCCTTGGCCATCCCGTCCTTGGTCTAGGTTACATTTGGATTTTTTGGGACCCATAGGAGGGGTAACGTACTTAGTGATAGTTGATTCTTGCTCGAAATGGATAGAAGCTATCCGGATGGGTAGGACTACCGCAGCAGAGGTTATAGCTAAGTTACGGGACCTGTGGGCGAAATTTGGTCTACCGAAACAAACTGTCAGTGACAACGGACCGCCATTTTCGAGTGCCGAATTTCAAAATTTTCTTAGTCATAACGGCATAGAGCATGTCTTTACCGCGCCTTATCATCCATCATCAAACGGGGCTGCTGAGAACGCCGTAAAGACGTGTAAGCGGGCAATAAAAAAGGCTTTGAAACAAAATTTAGATGTAGATATAGCTTTATGTAGATTTCTATTGGCATATAGGAATACAGAGCATGCTACGACTGGTGACAGTCCGGCGAATGTACTCTTAGGTCGCAAACTGCGTATGAGGCTAGATAATTTAAAACCAGAAAGGGAATCTCTGGTGGCCGCGCGTCAGGCGCGTGCCGAGCAAGGGGCCGGCGGGGCGGAGCGCCAGCTCGCGCCGGGCGCTCCGGTATGGTACCGCGGTTATAGGGACTCTAATAAGTGGTTAGCGGGAACTATCGTTAAAAAAATAGGAAACACAGATTACTGCATAGGGTCTAGTTTTGGAACCGAAATCCACAGGCACATCGATCAGCTGAAACTAAGGGTTACTACTAGTAATAACGATAACAATATCCCTCTTGATCGGGGCACAAGGGAAGTCATCGCAGAGCGGAAAACGCGCCAGTCATTAAGCTTTCCCATGACCAGCGGCGAGGCAGAAGACAGTGGCGGCAGTGGGTCGAGGGAGGAGACAGTGTCACCGGTAGCGCCGACCGACTCGCCCTCTGCGACGCCAGCCGGGCGTGCCATCGTATCGCTAGAGCGCAGTGTGCCAACGAACGCGGAGGCTAGGGCTAGTGAGGAGTTAGCGGGTACAGCCGATCCTGTGATTTCGGATCGTAGGTTCCCTGTAAGAGCGCGTAAAGCGCCGGTACGCTTTGGATTTGAAGAGATAGATTAAAAACTCATAATACTCTTAATGTTGTAACATAATGTTGTATCTTAATGTTGTAGTTTGCTTATTCATTCATTTATGTTTAAATGAAGTGTGCCTTGGAACCCTGTATTCTATTTTAATTACTGTTAAGGTATACTAGTTAATAAGGGTGGAGGTGTTGCATATGTAGGGTAGTCTTACAATAAACGGTAATACTGGGCGCACGTCTTTTATTCTGCAAGTTCTATGGTGGGTCAAGGTTCCAATGGTCTGATAGTACTTTAAGTTCGAAAAAAATATTGGTAGATGGTGCACCGAGGCGAGGGGGTTCGATCTCGGTACCTTAACGATCACGAGTCTACGCCCTAAGTCGGCCACTGACTGACGCTCTATAATATTATTTAGTCTAAAGGTTGAACCGCACTAGAGCGGCGCTGCAGAGAGGCGCGTCGCGGCAGCGGAGCGGCGCGGCAAGAAAAATATTTTTGCCACTGTTTCTTATGAAATAAAACGCACTATAGCGTACTGCAGTGAAGCGGCGCGCGACGCGAGACGGTTGACTCCCCGAGAATATTTTGCCGCGCCGCGCCTCTCCGCTGCAGCGCCGCTCTAGTGCGGTTCAACCTTTACTCACCCGTAGGTCAAATGTTTTCTATAAGGCGATTCCTTCTTCATCACTGCAAACAAGATCTGCGGCGGGAACATATTCACTTCCTGTAGCTCGCAGATCTCCTGCTCCGTGAACGTCTGCGTGATGATAGGGTAAGCGAAGGCGGGGTCCGCGTGGTAAGCGAAGCCGCCGCGCTTGACCAGCGCCATGCCTTGCTCGGGGGGGAGGAAGTTTTGGGGGGAGGTAGACGCGATTTTTTGGGAGAACAATTCGAGAGCCACTGGGTCTGTAGTGCGCTGAAATATGAATTAACTATTTAGGATTCGATTAATATTTTCGTTTTTATAGGTCGTTTTGAAATTGTTGATATCTAAATATAACCATTTATAGTTATAAATTATTATTAAGTACTTAAAAAAAATCTGAGTATGATACGAAGATGTTATATGTATACAAATACAATTATAATTAGAATATTAATGCCTTTTAAGATATTATTTAGCCGTGTATTTTCAAATCCCTTTCCCTTTCCTTTTCTCTCGATTCAGTCTCGAATGACGAGTGACAGAGATGGCCTTACGTTACTTCGAACTTCGATTTTCAAAGTAAGGCAGTGCGCTCACGATGTATTGTCGTACAAAAACTATAGATGTTTAGACACAATTTCAAAACGAGTTTTTAAAAGAAGTCCGACTTATTTCGTAATGGATAGTTAGCCACCTTTGGTATTTCAACAGAGTACATGTATATTCGGTAACGAACCCTGAAGTAATCCCTGTTATACAGCGTGTCCTCCACGCCTGCCTTCAGCTTGCTATGCAGCAAGTCTTCCAGGGTCCGGATGGTGAACGGCGGCGCGCGCAGCAGTGTTGACACCACCGTCGCGTTGTAGTACTGGTATACCGTCAGCGAGAACAGGAACGATGTGAAGAGCACCAGCTTGACTGATGACGCGTGCCGATTGACAGCCATTCCTGAGTGCAAAGCAAATAATGTACCTATTAAAAAAAGGAAAAAAAACCACCTCCACCATCATAATGACATACTTAATAAGATAACTTAACCTAATAATGATATTGGTGGAATGTGACACCAATAAGGGTCCCACTCAGCATGTGCTGCAGCATATACCATCCCCGTACAAATTCATACATTATGATAAAACTGCAGGTAGGTAAATACGGTCTGTCCTTATGAGGGATGCCACACGAGCGTTGCCTGTGCGTTGTGTCGTCGCCGCTGCGTTAGGCGTGAAACACACAGAAGCGGCGCGGCACAGGTTAATAGGACGCGTTAAGGCGTGGAAAAGTCGCAGCCGCGATGCTAAATTATACAGAAGAGGCGAGCGAGCGAGAGGGAGCACGAGGACGGGGCAAAGGCATGCCTTTTCCGCGCCTACAGGAGTGTGCAGTCAATGCAGATTTGTTACTTTTAAAAAATAAAAGAATGGTTCCTTTAACTAAAATGATCGAACAGTTCATGACCTGGGAGTTCCCCTCCAGGGCCCATTTTTTTTTCCCACCCTGTATAATACGGTACGGCATACCCTGCTGGCACACAGAACTCCAAACAGACAGCAGCGCGAGGCTCGCGGACGAGTCTCCCTCATCGCCTGCCATCCGGATCGCCTTGAGCTTGAGCAGCGCGCACAGGAGCACGCTCGCCACCGCCAGCAGCCCGAGGATGCAGCCCCAGACCTCGTCAGTCAACGGCCGCGTGTATATCGTGAAAAACCCGCCCGGGTGCTTAGGGTGACGGAATATGAAGCAGGGTCTGTGGATGTCAAATGTAAATACTTAGAAATGAATAAGAATACAAATAGCAATAATCGCTACATAGTATAAAACAAAGTCGCTTCCCCTGTCTGTCTGTCCCTATGTATGCTTAGATCTTTAAAACTACGCAACGGATTTTGATGCGGTTTTTTTTAATAGATAGAGTGATTCAAGAGGAAGGTTTTTATGTATTAAGTATTTTGGATTTTGTACGGGTGTTACAGAAAACTCATATATACCGAAGCAAAGCGAGGGCGGGTCTACTTTACTTATCTCGCCGCTTGGACATTCACTCCTGCGTTCGCTCACCTTTGCTTTTGAAAGAACCCTAATCTCTGGGAGCAGTTTCGTTTGAAAATATGTTATAAGCTCTTGGAATTCATACAAGATCCATTTACCACATTACAGCATTATGACTTAAGTATAATAGTTATTTGTGCAACAAGAGAGCAAAGTTGGTTTTTGCTGCGAGTGTTGTTTTTGAATCCCGAGTAAGCGAAGGATTCTATAAATAGAATCACGAGCGTAGCGAGTGATTCTAGGTTAGAATCCTGAGCGTAGCGAGGGATTCAAAGACACGAGATGTAAATAACTTTGGTCTCGTGTGACACATACAACTTTTCACCTCAGCAGCGAGAACCAAATGGTTAGTGTGCACAGACATATATTTTTATACTTATGACGGATAAATACACGTTTGTAGCGAGAAAATTGTAGTCCGGAGCTTCATAAAAAAACTTTTTAACCTTAGATGGCAATTCGTGCCCTACCGACCACATTATGTCCAAAAATGCAATAAGTTTGGGATAGGTTTCAATGTGCACGTCAACTTTTGTCTTTATTGTGGTTTTCAACATTGCGTAAATACTCCACATTGTAGACGGTTGTTCCGTTTGTGATTGTGATAATTTAATGAAGTAAGTACGCTAACAGTACAGTGTTTGCACCCTTGGCAAGTCTCCATTGCTTAAAAATATCATACTTACGCTTTTAGATATTTTTCGCGAGACTTTTCAGGCAGGAAACTTAATTCTGCATTTTTTACACGCTCTGCTTTAATGCTTCCGGTGTTAAATAGCAGACTTCGTCACTGGACTCACTCATATTTATTTATTATTAAGTACTTTTATAATATTCAACGTGTATCGAAAGTAGATAGCGTAACAGAACTATAAACAAAAGCAATAAAAATAATCCCGCTATTTTTTAAAGATGCGTTCTGATACTGCACCCGCGGTTTATGTAACAAAATTAAAGATTGTTAAAACGATAAATCATGTAGATGGGTACATGATTAACTGCGTATTTTTTATGAAATATTCTGTTTATTTCATTATTAAAAATATAATTCGATTATAAAAATATAATAATCACATTTAAAACTTTTAAGTTTTCAACAGATTTTTACAATTTTACGGTTATAAGTGTATCCGAACGTTTCATTGTTTGTTTCTTTTAGGGCCTACTAGGTATGGAATTTGAAAATCGAACTTATAATCAACTTGTTTCTATCTCTCGCTTTTTTCGTATCGAAGTGAAAGTGACAGAACAAAGTGAAGTTCAATTCTATCGAATGTTGTGAGTAGACCCAGCACTGATCACGGCATTTAAAAAAAAAAAAAAAGCTACTTTGCCTCATGCTCGCAGCAAAATTGAATTTTGCTCACTGTTTTTAAGCAGCAAAACCTGCTTGTTTGAGCTGCTGAGGTGAAAATAAAATAGAACTAAACAAACAAGTTTGGCTGCATGCCCTTCTAGCATGCACAAATTTAATTTGACAATATGTTATTTATTTGCCTTAGCAAATCATTTGCTACACAATTATTTACCCCATAAAATTTGACGTAATAACATTTTGCAATATAAAAATGTAGCGAAATGAAAAAAATACGAAGTAAAATTATTATGCCAAGGATTGGTTTGCCAAATAAAACTTCGGCGAAAAGTTGGTTGCCAAATGAAATTTGACGAAACATAATTCGGCAAAAATGCAGTACACCAAATACCTACACCTATTTGAACTGAAGTAATGAAAGGAAGTAGATGACTGTTTACTTTGACGGCCACGTAGCTGTCACGTAGTCGATGTATTTCGCCCGGTCTGGCCTGATGAATACCGGAGAGCCTCCGATATCCGTCTCGCCTCTCTGCAGAGTGCCGACCATGCCGTCGAAACTGCCGTTGATCAGGTAGCCCCAGGAGGCCGTGCGTTGCAGAACGAAACTAGAACATAGAGAAGATGTCGAAGTCAATGTGAAGAAGAATCAGATTAATGTTTAGCGTTTATATGTTATACCAAACTACCTAACCAAGGCTTTACGTTTCCCAAAACTTGGTCAACGTGTACCGAAATGTTCCCTACCCTATGCACACACTATTCCCTAAATAATAACCTATTGAAAATTGATCTTGTTTATAGTAAATACGCTTAAATATGGCCAAATGATCTGTCTAGGGATTAAAGAACCTACATTAGAAACCGTGAAATAACCCATTTTCTTTTATGATGAGAACCTGATGAATGATGTATGCAAAGTTCAGAATTTAAAAATATAATAATTTTAGCCAAGATCCGGGCTCACTCCCCGCCCTAGGCTGTGCTATACAGCCCTGAGTACCCTCATGGATTGTGCGCCTCGACCCAGACTGGACAGCGACCCAGCTATTTTCTGCTTCTAAAATGATTGCAACAAGACGTTTGACTCTATGTCTTGGTAGTTCAGTCAGTATTCTTAGGAAATGGACAAGAGGGATCACCAAAAGAGAGTGGATATTATATAATCTTTTGAATTAAATTTTGACTAAACTCTCCGTATTGTGATATAAATTTACTTATTCTAATCCCAAATTTTGCTAAATCATGTCGTAGAAAGATAAGGAAATTGATGAAAGATGAAAGGATAAAAGCTTATATTCAGATCCGAGGTTCAGATAAAATAATATTTCTCTCTGTAGTCCCTTCAACCATTTGTCAGCATATTCATCTCATAAATACAATTCTCTTGTAATCAATTTATATAAGAAATATGGAGATCATTTCATATGTTTGTAGATTCCCGTGGGAATAAGTTATGAGATTCATTGCCTACGGACAGCGTTCAAAGAGACCTTGATCTACTATTGAACTCTGGAGCATCATCCAGTGTCCAGACTATGACTCTCAAAGACTCTTATTATATCCAAGAGAAATTATTTATGCAAATCTTTCAGTTTAAGAATTTGTAGGAAACTTCATGACTGCAAATAGCTCAAGGACTCAGAAAAGAAACATTATAAATATCTTAATAAAATCCTCAGAATGGTAAATAGTTATCATAGCTTAAATACCTTAAATAGACTCTTAGAATTCAACAATATTCTATACCTAGCAGCTAATAATAAATTACATTTCTAGGTTATGACAACTGGATATCCCTGTTTTTTAGCTGAAATAAAATTTATATATTCAATGAGATTTAAATAATTATTTCTTTTCATTTAAGTAAGCAACTTTTAAATAAATATTGTTTTTTAGAATTTTACTACAAAAATCTATAAGTATTTGTTATTAGAATAATACAGAATTTGATTCGAAACATTTTAAAATTGTAGATTTAGATCCCTAAACTATATTGACTGACCTTCTAAATTTAGTTTATATGTTATTCGGATTAAATATATTTTAATATTTTTTAGATTTTACGCGGATCATATATTTTACTCCTATCTAACTCTGAGAACCCAAGTATTCTTCTAAAACCCTCCCCAATCAAACTAGAGGTCCGACCTCACATTTACGTTAAACTCGTATCCTCATCTAGCTAAACTATAGGACTGAGATGGCGTCTCGTGTGTGCCTAACGCCCTAAGCCATATGTGTTGGTGAGAAAGCCTCGGCCGAAGCCTGGGATGAGACTCTCTCGGGAATAGGAAATGAGGGTAAGCATCAGGACTGAGATCATTGATTTTCTATCAGGCAATGGTTGACGAATCCACGCCTCGTGCCAGTACCCTAAAGAGGGCAAGACCCATTGCGTTGGTAGCGAATCAGGAGAAACCAGGTGCAAATCAACACCCAAGCCGCTACAACACTGCAGCAGCCTTTAAAGGTGGCTACTTCTTGCACAGGAAGCAGGCTTAACCCGTGAGGGTTTTAACAGAGTGAGTTGGCACCGTTAGGCGCTTTCCAACTCTGCCAGCGCACTCACGCTGTAAAACGATAATCTTTGGCAAAATTTACTTTCCAAAAGGCACTAGTTCTTTTAAATCGAATTTCCCACTTAATTTAGTAGCATGTTCTTTATAACGTACTTCTAAATTGTTTATTTAAAATTTAGAAATGAATTTAGTATTTTCTCAATAATTCCCTTTTGTTAAGGAAAAATGACAAAATAAAAGCAAAGCTTACCCACCCCAAAATTAGAATAAAAGATTTATCGTCACGACGCTCCGAGAGCCATTACGAAAGACATGGAGTCTTCTCCGTGCATCCATTATATACCTAAAAATCTTCCGACGTTTTTGACTTGAGATGCTTCAAATCCAGAAACATTCTAAAATTTAAATATTTCAAAATTCATGGTTTTACTTCTTCTAGCTTTTTATTTCAGCCTAAATTTATCCTTTGTAAATATACCTATGGCAAAAGTTTTGCTTACTTATGAAAGGGACAGATGACTAAGAAAAAGCCGCTATGTTTACACTACCTCTAACTGATATTCTACTTATCTACGCTTCAAACATAGACTTAATATTTGTGAGAGACACAGACGACTAAGACTAAAGTCGTAGTGTCACAGCCAACCCCCAAAATTTACACAGGTGAAATAATTAGCTCACCGGAGATAAATTTTCAAACTCATTAATTTCACAAATATTATGAACCACTAATTTGTTAACACTATTTCTCAATTGTAAAAGCCATTAAAATAATGGTGTGGTGTGTATTGAAACCAACCGAATAGAAATTGATTTTAGAGATTAACTCTTAACCTGTCGATATCCAATCATGAACTATCATCACTCTTCGCAAGGAACACCTGGTCTCACCAAGAGGAACTTGGGTTGTCAATCCAAATCAACTCTAGTAGTAGAATCTTGTCCCTTCACAACAATTCGGCGACCACATTGCTCGGTCTGTGAATTTGACTTACATTGCCCAAGCCATAAGTGAACTGGCAAAATCCCCCCTCTAAAAACCGGATGCCTTTAATAGCTAAAATGCTAACAGCCCAATAATCAGCATATCCAAATTTAAAGTCACTCTCTATTATCAACATCTATCCTTTGGAGCATGTGCAGTTGCCGATAAATTGACACTAACCATTGCTGACGGCCGGATGAGTATGTGTTTTCTGTGAATTCAGAATTACCATAAATTTCGACTATCTGATCTAAACTGACTCTTATTCACAGATAACACAATTGTTAAGAGTTGCGTTGAGTTGTAGCATTAACAAATCAATTGAACCATTAGACCTGAAGATTTAAGAAGGTGCATAATCGAAGAGCCAAAGAAAATCTAATACACAAATATAAACTGGCATTTTATTAATATTTTAACCCAAATGTTTTTTTTTAATGAAGTGTGTCTTTCAACCAAAAGAAGTTTGATTAAACTCAGAGTGAAGACTCCCAGCTTATATAATAGTTTAATAATGAACAAGTTATATCTCATCAAGGATAACCAATTTCACAAAAGGAACAGGGTTGTGAGGCCTGTCAACGCTAGTCGTAACCTGATAGCCCGCCGGTTGTCTGTACGGGTTCCTCCGCCAGGTCCAGAAGGTCTTCAGGTCCCTTCGCAAAACGAATTAACTTTAATAGATAAAGACGTCAAGTGGGCAGTTACTAAACTACTCAAATTGTGAACTGCACCCCAAAATAAAATCAAAAACTCTTGGAGCATGTAGAGTCACCGACGAATTATCATCATAGCCTTAGCTTCTTGTATAGTTAAGCACTTCTGTAAGGCAGCTTAAACTCTGCAGAACCTGTCAGCTGACCTAACCTAACTCCAAACACTACAGAAGCCCTTTTGTATCGTGTTATGCTTTGGGATCAAACATCAATAAAACGTTTCCATTTCATTGGAACTATTGAATTGTTTAAGTTCATCCCAACCTATATTAGATCACACTCATTTCCATAATCAACTTACAACTCCTCATTTACAAGATATCAACACAACTTCCAACAAACAAGGCCGACTCAAAAACATCAAACATCCCCCCAAACAAAACACTAGACCAATTAAAATGGAATTTTATTTAAAATAACCTCATAATTATTTTAATAAAATTAAAAACGTTTCATTATATTATATGACTCTCCAATTAAACAACTATTAAACTAGCATTTAATACTTAATTTTAAAACCCATCCCACAGATAAATTGAAAGTCCTACTCAAAACAAAACAAAATTTAAATGTTATAAATAAATAAATTATTTACCTACATCTATCCTTACTTAAAAACAAACAAAAAAAATGAAACATAATCTATGTTTTCATTATTAGACTATAACTAGTTTGTTGTCTAACAACTTACACTAACAAATAAAATAACTGAGTAATAAATAAATAAAACTTCAGTCTCCCCTCAAAATTTTCTGAAAAATTCGTATTTTTGTCTAATTAAAACGTAATTAATACTCAAGATTTTCGTTTCATGCTCGACACTCAAACAAATCCACTATCGTTATCTGTATGAAACTGTTTTGACAAAAGACTAAGAATAATCAGAAGTGACACCCGCATTATAACTTTTACTAAATATTAACCGTTTTCTTATGTAAAACAAAATGATTCTATGAACATATCAAAACAATAAATAGCAACTGCAAATAAATAATATCGCGCACAATAAATCACTATGTTTTTTTAAAACTCACCGAAACATTAATAGTAGAATATTTTCAAGTGACAACTTAATTTGTATGTTTTAACTATTTAGAATAAAACACACTTTTATAAGTCAAGAAAACTCTAAGATATTTTTTTAAAAGATTTGAAAAATAAACGAGACAAAGAAAAAAACAATCCAAATCAATAAAGCATTCTGTTCTTTGTTGATCTTTTTTTTTTCTCCTATAACAAAATTAAATGTCAGACAGAATCTAGCATAAATTTATGAATATCTAAACCAAAATGAACTTGCACAAGCAGTTAAAAAACAACCAAAGTTTAGCTTTGTCTGAAATCGAACCCAACCCCCTGACTATATAACTGTAATCATGAAATCGCGAAACCGACAATCTCTAACGTACGTTATGCTTCAGTTAAAATCCTAATTAACTATTATAGATTCATCAAAATTTCTATTTACTTCATTCATTTTTTTTGAAAAGGCCACCACACTCCTTTTAAATCCAATCCTACCATATTGGCCTCTTCCTGCCCTTTAACAGTTTTGGTTTGCTTACGCTTCCGTGAAGACATTCCTAATCCTTAATAAATAAATTTCCTTGGCAACTTTTCGCGAATTTATATAAGCTGCAATAAGGCATTTAATTAATCACCGTTCTTCCGAATATTGAAAAGTAATCAAGAAATAATATCAAGAAAATAAATATTAAGATACCATTACCACGACAATCTTCTTCTTTCAAACATATAACAAACACTCTACCCTAAAAAGTAACGACATCTATTAAGATTTTAATAAACTACGTCAACCTTCAGCAACTTTGTTTAACTTATAAAAGCTCAAACAAAAGAACCGCGCCATCTATTACATTTTGAAGAAACTACGCTATATGCCCAGTTTGGCCCTGTACCTATATTCTTTAAGAGTTACCTATTTGATACTCTCTTCGACAGATGCCGCGACTAAAAAGGTAAGTATAGCTATAACTTCAAAGTAGAGACTACAAAAATTATTTTTATTACGTATCTCTTAATTAGAATTCAACCTACTTAATAAAATATTCTAGCAATCCAAACCCTACTCCTAAGATGAAACTATCCTGTTATTCGCGCCAAGTTTCCGATGTCCTATCATCCGACTCTCTTTATAACAACTAAGCTAGTAAGAGACAACCGATGATCTATCTATCTCTCTTCTTCGGAAAATTTGTTAGGAAGAAACATCAAAACAACACGATAAACCAACTTACTAAGGCCAGATAGAGATAGTTTTAACGATGTAAGAAAAGGAAACAAACCCTATCTCAGTCTCTCTCACTCTTCAACAAAATAGACATGACGTTGTTTTTTTTTTTACTTTTTGTCTAATAAACTATTTCAAATTTTAACCTCCCGAACATCTGCTGCGAAATGTAACCTTGTTTGCGAGGGAAAAAAAAAACTAAATTGCTCAAAAGTCTATGACTCACACATGACACAAACGTCAAAGTGAAAAAGATAAATTACATTAAAGTAAATAATATATCAAAGAACTAAACTTGAAGCAAAATAGTCATAACGACGATAGTAATATGCCGCTAAACCACATTGATTGCATCGCAACTATGTAAATATCTCAATTCAAACTCGAACATGGCCCGCCCTACTCTCTCCTATAAATTTTCACTCAATCTTAAATTATCTTAAAAAAATAGACGAAAACAACGATCCCTACATGCGAACGGGCTCATTATTATACGCAAGCCAAAAATATTACACCGAAGTCGCTCCAGCACAAAACCACGAACAAGCTTATTGAAGAACTTTAAAACGTAAGTAAACAGGACAAACCGCTTATGTGTGATCAACCTATAATGACTCTATAACCACTATTCCTATTCCTGAACTGTACATTGAATTGTTTCAGGCTCGCAAGGAAAGTAACAGACTGCAGCAAAGAACAACAACCAATCTAGTTGACCAAGAAATGTGAATTTTTCAAATATATATTCATTCATAATGCAAGGAAAGTAGCAGACTGCAGCAAAGAACAACAACCAATCTAGTTGACCAAGAAATGTGAATTTTTTCAAATATATATTCTTTCGTAATTCAATTATCCTATGATTAAAGAATAAACCTTATTTCATTAAATAATGCTCCTACTTATTTCCCCTACTAAATTTCTTACATACTCATTTTAAAAAAAGTGTCTGTTTGACTGTTCGCTTGAAACGTCTAAACAGTTCAATGGTCCAACTGCACGGGTAGCACAAGTTGTATTTTCTCGCTTGTCGCTCAGTGCGTCTCTATCCTTACTGAATAGATGGAAAGGGAGATCCGAGCGACAAACAAGTCGCAGACGACATGTGCTAGCCGTGCTGACATACTAGGAACGTTAAGTACCTCGCAATAAAGCCTTTACACACGAGTCCGGTAAAACGCCGATTACCATAAACGTAAAATAATAAAAGCGTCCGTCAGATTTAGAAATTATAAACAAATAATCTAAATCAACAACCAAAGCAGAGCAGAGCAAAGCCGTAAAACAGTTAACAGATTGGACGTATCCTAACAAACATAATCAACCCCCAATCCAAATAAATTTCTTTGACGATTTCTATTTTAAAACGTATCCTAACAAACATAATCAACCCCCAATCCAAATAAATTTCTGAAACTATTTCTATTTTTAAAAAATTTAATGATAAAAAAACCGCGGCGTTTATCTGATTACCGTGTGTAAATGCCTTAATGCCAATAATTTCCCTGTTTGTCAAAACTGACCATCAACCTCAACTCAAACTTCTTTCCTCGTAAGAATTTTCTAACTCTAAAATATTTCAAATTTTGACAACTCAAAGAAAAATAAATTAATTTTTTTACGTGTCAAAAGAAATCGAGTGATAAATAAAAATATTTCCTACGTAAAAAATAATTGTAACGTAAAACCCAGTGAAAGTGAAATAGTGAAAGTGAGCCTACCTATTTGTGAAAAAGTGCATCTTTTGTGAACCTAAGACTAAAGTGCATATTTCCTTGAAACTGTTTTTATAGTAATCCATTGTAAAATGAAAATTAAAAATATCCAACTATTTCCGCATTTTATCTCCAATAATCATTCATCCATCAGGTAACCACATCATTCCGCTCTCACAACAACAAATTGGTGTCCTAAGACACCCTTCGTTTTACTTGAAACCAGATCAATTTTCAAGGAAACTTTTCTAATCGCGACGAACCTAGCAACAAAGATATACCGGCACGGTACCATCCTGGTCGCAGCGACAAATTGTACCATCCCGGTCACGGCACCAAATTATACCAAACTACCTAACCAAGGCTTTACGTTTCCCAAAACTTGGTCAACGTGTACCGAAATGTTCCCTACCCTATGCACACACTATTCCCTAAATAATAACCTATTGAAAATTGATCTTGTTTATAGTAAATACGCTTAAATATGGCCAAATGATCTGTCTAGGGATTAAAGAACCTACATTAGAAACCGTGAAATAACCCATTTTCTTTTATGATGAGAACCTGATGAATGATGTATGCAAAGTTCAGAATTTAAAAATATAATAATTTTAGCCAAGATCCGGGCTCACTCCCCGCCCTAGGCTGTGCTATACAGCCCTGAGTACCCTCATGGATTGTGCGCCTCGACCCAGACTGGACAGCGACCCAGCTATTTTCTGCTTCTAAAATGATTGCAACAAGACGTTTGACTCTATGTCTTGGTAGTTCAGTCAGTATTCTTAGGAAATGGACAAGAGGGATCACCAAAAGAGAGTGGATATTATATAATCTTTTGAATTAAATTTTGACTAAACTCTCCGTATTGTGATATAAATTTACTTATTCTAATCCCAAATTTTGCTAAATCATGTCGTAGAAAGATAAGGAAATTGATGAAAGATGAAAGGATAAAAGCTTATATTCAGATCCGAGGTTCAGATAAAATAATATTTCTCTCTGTAGTCCCTTCAACCATTTGTCAGCATATTCATCTCATAAATACAATTCTCTTGTAATCAATTTATATAAGAAATATGGAGATCATTTCATATGTTTGTAGATTCCCGTGGGAATAAGTTATGAGATTCATTGCCTACGGACAGCGTTCAAAGAGACCTTGATCTACTATTGAACTCTGGAGCATCATCCAGTGTCCAGACTATGACTCTCAAAGACTCTTATTATATCCAAGAGAAATTATTTATGCAAATCTTTCAGTTTAAGAATTTGTAGGAAACTTCATGACTGCAAATAGCTCAAGGACTCAGAAAAGAAACATTATAAATATCTTAATAAAATCCTCAGAATGGTAAATAGTTATCATAGCTTAAATACCTTAAATAGACTCTTAGAATTCAACAATATTCTATACCTAGCAGCTAATAATAAATTACATTTCTAGGTTATGACAACTGGATATCCCTGTTTTTTAGCTGAAATAAAATTTATATATTCAATGAGATTTAAATAATTATTTCTTTTCATTTAAGTAAGCAACTTTTAAATAAATATTGTTTTTTAGAATTTTACTACAAAAATCTATAAGTATTTGTTATTAGAATAATACAGAATTTGATTCGAAACATTTTAAAATTGTAGATTTAGATCCCTAAACTATATTGACTGACCTTCTAAATTTAGTTTATATGTTATTCGGATTAAATATATTTTAATATTTTTTAGATTTTACGCGGATCATATATTTTACTCCTATCTAACTCTGAGAACCCAAGTATTCTTCTAAAACCCTCCCCAATCAAACTAGAGGTCCGACCTCACATTTACGTTAAACTCGTATCCTCATCTAGCTAAACTATAGGACTGAGATGGCGTCTCGTGTGTGCCTAACGCCCTAAGCCATATGTGTTGGTGAGAAAGCCTCGGCCGAAGCCTGGGATGAGACTCTCTCGGGAATAGGAAATGAGGGTAAGCATCAGGACTGAGATCATTGATTTTCTATCAGGCAATGGTTGACGAATCCACGCCTCGTGCCAGTACCCTAAAGAGGGCAAGACCCATTGCGTTGGTAGCGAATCAGGAGAAACCAGGTGCAAATCAACACCCAAGCCGCTACAACACTGCAGCAGCCTTTAAAGGTGGCTACTTCTTGCACAGGAAGCAGGCTTAACAACCAGATGCAAATCAACACCCAAGCCGCTACAACACTGCAGCAGCCTTTAAAGGTGGCTACTTCTTGCACAGGAAGCAGGCTTAACCCGTGAGGGTTTTAACAGAGTGAGTTGGCACCGTTAGGCGCTTTCCAACTCTGCCAGCGCACTCACGCTGTAAAACGATAATCTTTGGCAAAATTTACTTTCCAAAAGGCACTAGTTCTTTTAAATCGAATTTCCCACTTAATTTAGTAGCATGTTCTTTATAACGTACTTCTAAATTGTTTATTTAAAATTTAGAAATGAATTTAGTATTTTCTCAATAATTCCCTTTTGTTAAGGAAAAATGACAAAATAAAAGCAAAGCTTACCCACCCCAAAATTAGAATAAAAGATTTATCGTCACGACGCTCCGAGAGCCATTACGAAAGACATGGAGTCTTCTCCGTGCATCCATTATATACCTAAAAATCTTCCGACGTTTTTGACTTGAGATGCTTCAAATCCAGAAACATTCTAAAATTTAAATATTTCAAAATTCATGGTTTTACTTCTTCTAGCTTTTTATTTCAGCCTAAATTTATCCTTTGTAAATATACCTATGGCAAAAGTTTTGCTTACTTATGAAAGGGACAGATGACTAAGAAAAAGCCGCTATGTTTACACTACCTCTAACTGATATTCTACTTATCTACGCTTCAAACATAGACTTAATATTTGTGAGAGACACAGACGACTAAGACTAAAGTCGTAGTGTCACAATGTTACGTTTAGGAACTAAATTAGGTAGCTATAATAAATTTAACTGATGCGCTGCAATTCCGGTTCAGGCCAATTTTTGTAAGTAATTCTAAAATTAAACTAGTGTGATGGCACTAATTATGGACACTTAATTTTCAATTCACTTTTTTTTTTTGTTTTTCTGTAAATAAATATATTTGTATTTGTAATTAAAAGATTATTCGGCTATTAATGAATTGTTTTAAACAAATATGTTTTTAAACTATATCTTTTTTCAAATAAGAATTAAGTGTTTTCGTTGTATAAGTATTATGAACTGGTGCCAAACCCTAAGGACCTACCTGAAATTGTACATTTCGCGCAAATACTTCAACAACGTGAAATATTTAAGCTTATGTAAAGAGTCCAGTTCCAATTTCGACCGGATCAAGTACTCCTCAAACGTTTGGCTTGAGATGTTGTGCGTGACCACTGCAGCAGCTTTTAGCACGACTCCACTCAGATCTGACCTCCTTTGCCGCTTTATCCTCAGTTCATAGTTCCAATACCCTATCGGCTGAACGAAAAAATGCCGATTCCCATAAAAACCAATGTTGTAAACTTCAAAAAAATAAAAAACGCCGTCGTTTTTATTGATTACTGTGACATCAGAATCGACTTCCATAGGATATGTTGATAAAGCCTCTGTAGTTGCAGTGGCATCCTCTGAGAATATCAGCAAAGAATAAAAAGAACCTCTGAACAACTTTGCATCGAAAATCTCAAATACTTTTGTCCAATTTTCACAGCAGGTTTTTAAAATGATGCCAACTCTGCGACCGTTATTTCGCATTAACCGTGTTTCATTTTTGTTTATCTCGAAAGTTGAAATTCGAAGATTATACTTATTCAGCATTTTCTGCACAAAAATAGCATTGTTAGCACTTTGGCAGTGAAATAGCGTTCCGAAATTCAAGGCTTTATGCTTAAACACATCTTGAATTAGGTGGATCTCAGCAGTTGATAATATACTTAGAATTACACTGCATTCAGATATAATCATGTCGAAAGCTTGACAAGTCAGGTTTAAATGATGATCAAGCGCGGCAAAGGGGAATGTATCCTATTTATTTATTTATTTACTTATGTATTTATTCAAATGAAAATTACACTTGATTGCAGTTAGGTACGATTACTGTCAACAGAACAATTGCGTACGAAATTAAATCTGTCAGGTTGAAACTAACGATTACCTTAAATAACTTAAGACTTTGTTTTTCTTTTTACGGAATCGAGAAGGCAAACGAGCACGCAGGCCACGCATTCTCAAGACTACAATTTGGTAATCATCATCATCATCATCAGCCGCAAAACGTCCACTGCTGCACAAAGGCCTTCGCCAAGGTTTTCCACAACGATCGGTCCTGACATCCAGCGGTTCCCCGCGACCTTTATCAGATCGTCGGTCCACCTTGTGAAAGGCTTGCCAACACTTCGTCTCCCGGTTCGCAGTCACCACTCTAGAACCTTCCCGCTCCAACGGCGGCCATCGGTTCTACGAGCAATGTACCCCGCCCACTGCCTCTTAAGGTTTGCAATTCGGTGAGCTATATCAGTTACTTTACTTCTCCTGCGGATCTCCTCATTCTTGATTCGGTCTCGCAAGGAGATACCCAGCATAGCTCTTTCCATCGCCCTTTGAGTGACCGTTTACAATTAGGTACATACTGTAATCCTAAAACTGTAAATGTCCCAACCCTGGGAATAAAGTGGAACTCCTCTATGCTAGTAACTTCACAGGTTTTATATCCGCACACCGGAACACGATAGAGGGAACACTGCTGGCTTGCTTACAATATTCAGAAAAAACGATAAGGGTTTACGTATTTTATTCCGTGCATTTCGATCCGGTTGTGGTCGGCTTATCGACGGCGGTCGGCATCAGCCAAATCCGAACGTCTTTGACTACCTATTAGTGGTATGGTAACTCATCATTTTATCGAATTTCACATCATCGATTGTATCATTTCATCGAACTCTATTTTCTGCAGAAAGCTGAAACCATGATGTTTTCAGGATATCGTAAACATTAGCTACGTAGGTTAGATTAGGTAAGACTTGTGAGTAACAAAATTAACTCATATGCGAGAAATGCCTTTCGATGACATGAAAATTCTGCGTAGGTACCGATGATACGTTCGTTGAAAGGTGTTTCGATAAAATAATAGAATCGTTTTCCCGACGTGGCCCTTATATTTGTCCTATTGCACAAGAAGTGCACCTAGATTTGATCACCAAATACTAATTGTGGTTGTAAAAGTAGGTAGGTTAGGTTCGTTAGGTTTCTTCGGATGCCCGAAGGCTATACCACCCAGAAACAGTGTTCGCCGAAAGTCAGTAGGACAAATAAGTATAGTAGGACCATGAGAAAACGGCCAATAATAGGTACCCGTTACCAGTGGCGTAGTGTTGGTTTTCGCCGCCCGGGGCCGACCAGAAATTCGCCGCCCCCTATTTTTAACCGACTTCGAAAAAACCAGGAGGTTCTCAATTCTTCGGAATATTTTTTTATGTATATTCCCCGATATTATAATAATATAATATTTTTCGTATGCCGCCCCATTTTATGTATCGCCCAGGGCCATGGCCCCCCCAGCCCCCCCCACGCCACTTCCCGTTACTAGTACATTGCAGTACATGGCGCTCACAGTCGAGCAGTCGAGGCAACGTCGAGGTGAAGGCTCAGAGTAAGGGTTAAGGCGTGACGCGGTCGCACGACTCTAGGTCTCTTTCGTTTCAATATAATGATCTGGAACAGCAGCATAGCCGGCCGTGCCTCAGCTCTTTACAAACACCACGCCGCAACCTCGATTTCGCAGTGAGCGACTTGCCTAAGATACGAGCGAAGCCAAAAGCCTAAGGTTGACTTGTGGCAACAAATAGCGCGAGACTCGAGCGAGCAAAGCGAGCCTGTCACGGCAGCGATCCGCGAGCGCCTCATTGCCCTCATTGGTGAGAAGACACCAGTGACTACGGGTCGGTAGCTTAGTAGGAAAAACACACAATCTTGAATAAACTTTAATCTGAAGTAGGAACCCATCTTAAATTAAACATTTACCGGGCTTTGACCGGCTGAAGCAGGTACTCCTCGAACGTTTGGCCTAAAATGTTATGTAAGATCACTGCGGTAAATTTCAATCGGCGATGATACCTAGAGGTCGGCGACGTCGGGAATGCGCTTTTGGTAGGAGGACGTGCACTGCCAGGGTCCGGGCTCCGAGCTTTACCTTTTCGTTATCGGGTAGCCTGTTGATTCCTCGAAGAATTTCCATTCTTCCCTCAACGCTTTCTTCTTGTAATACTTGGAAGAAATTCCGATAGTGCTATTAGTGCTGCTCTAGTTCCCAGAATTTCTTTCTGAGTCTCATTTCTCGAAATGAAATGAAATGAATATTTTATGTGTTACTTATTTTATAGGTTTACATAAAGGTCTTAAAATTATACAGCCATAAGATCGCCACATTATGCCAACAAACTGGCATAGGTACAAATATATAATTAAGTGAATTAATTTTAATTTTAATATAAGCCAATAAACATTAACCACTTATCAAAGAACTCACGTAGGTACATTAGTTATTAAATAATTTTTCACTTAACCATTGCATTACCAGTTTTTTAAATGCCTTTAAATGATTATCTTTAAAGACATCCGGCAGTTTATTATATATAATATATATTAATACACATAACATACGTATTTTTGGATGTCAAAGCCAGCTTTACGGCTGGTTTATAGCTATGTTTATATTGCGGTCGAACCTTACGTGAGTAGGACATGGCTTCATGGCTTCGAAACTCACTATAGTGAGTTATATTAGTTCACTTACTTAATAAAATTTTCTATTGTGAAATATACCTACCGCATAAGACTAATATCATTAGTCTAGTGAGTTTCGAGAAATGGGTCGCTGTAAGCCTTCTTGGATAGCAGTACTGTGTCTGCTAAAAATTACTAAATCTAGGGTGATGGCACTAATTAATAATTAAGTTCGGACACTCAATTCTCAATTCAATGATCATGCGGTTATAAATGAATTGTTTAAAACAAATGAATAGCCTATATCTTTTTTTAAATTAGAATTAAAATTCCATCATTAGTCGTTGTCCATTACTAGTGCCAAACTCTAAGGATCCTAGGACCTACCTGAAATTGAACATGTCGCGAAAATACTTCAACAGCGTGAAATATTTAAGCTTATGTACAGAGTCCAGTTCCAGTTTCGACCGGCTCAAGTACTCCTCAAATGTTTGGCTTGAGATGTTGTGCGTGACCACTGTAGCAGCTTTAAGCATGACTCCACTCAGATCTGTCCTCCTTTGCCGCTTTATCCTCAGTTTATAATTCCAATACCCTATCGGCTGAACGCAATAACGCCCATTTGCATAAAAACCAGAGTTGTACACTTCAAACAAGTTGAAAATGCCGTCGTTTTTACTGATAACTGTGACATCAGAATCGATTTCCATAGGATATGTCGACAAAGCCTCGGTAGTCGCAGTGGCATCCTCTGAGAGTATCAGCCAAGAATAGAAAGCACCTCTAAACAACTTTGCATCGAAAACTTCAAATACTTTTGTCCAATTTTCACAGCTGGTTTTTAAAATGATGCCAACTCTGCGATCGTTATTTCGCATTAACCGTGTTTCATTTTTGTTTATCTCGAAAGTTGAAATTCGAAGATCATACTTATTCAGCATCTTCTGCATAAAAATAGCATTGTTAGCACTTTGGCAGTGAAATAGCGTTCCGAAATTCAAGGCTTTATGCTTAAACACGTCTTTAATTAGGTGGATCTCAGCAGTTGATAATATACTTAGAATTACACTGTATGCAGATATATGCATGTCGAAAGCTTAACAAGTCAGGTTTAAATGATGATCAAGCGCAGCAAAGGGGAAAGTAGGTATCCTATTGACATGAAAATTATACTTGATTGCAGTTAGGTACGATTACTGTCAACAGAACATTTGCATACGAAATTAAATCTGTCAGGTTGCAACTTAGATTACCTACCTTAAAATTTCAGACGTTGGTTTTCTTTTTACGAAATGGAGAAGGCAAACGAGCACGCAGGACACCTAATGATAGGGTAGAAGTACCGGTTTTGGCCATCATTACACCCTTTTTAGACACTCTAAATTGTAACTAAATTATGTAAAGCATTATGAAATTACAAACATATTTTTACACTTTTTATATTTATCTTTAGTTTTAACTATTTATGAATATTATTTTTAATTTTACAGTGTTTTTGATACTCATTTCAACCTAAAATGGCCAAAAAGGGTACAGTGGCCACAAACGGTACTTACTTTTACCCTAAGTAGGATTTGAGATCCATAAACATTTGCAATCTCAAGACTATGATTACAATACTACCTACCTATAATCAAATCCCCCTTAATGGGGCGCTCTCCCCTGGGAGTGAGAGCGTTCGTCGGCGCCATCCGCGCTTTTTGTTCTTGCCATCGTAAGATTGCAATCTTGAGATTGCCATCGCAATATTGCAGTCTTGAGATTGCCGTCGTAAGATTGCAGTCTTGAGATTATCATCGTGATATGCCAGTCTTGAGATTGCCATAGTAAGATTGCAATCTTAAGATTGCCATCGTAAGATTGCAGTCTTGAGATTGCCATCGTAAGATTGCAGTCTTGAGATTGCCATCGTAAGCTTGCAGTCTTGAGATTGCCGTAGTTATATTGCAGTCTTGAGATTGCCAACGTAATTTTGCAGTCTTGAGATTGCAGTCTTGAGATTGACATCGTAAGATTGCAGTCTTGAGATTGCCATCGTAATATTGCAGTCTTGAGATTGCCATCGTAAGATTGCAGTTTTGAGATTTCCATCGTAAGATCGCAGTCTTGAGATTGCCATCGTGTTAATGCAATCTTGAGATTGCCATCGTGATATAGCAGTCGTGAGATTGCCATCGTAAGATCGCAGTCTTGAGATTGCCATCGTAATATTGCAGGCTTGAAATTGCCATCGTAATATTGCAGTCTTGAGCAATCTCACGGTAAGACTGCAGTCTTGAGATTGCCATCGTAAGATCGCAGTCTTAAGATTGCCATCGTAAGATTGCAGTAATGTACTTTTAATATTTCCTCACATTGCTAGAGAACAGCACTATACAATCCCCGGCATCAGCCAAAAAAGCACTAAAAAATTTGTTGTATGGGATATAGTTATATTTTATAGTAGATTGTTCAACAAGAGACTAAAACAAGCCATAATCGCGAGCGAGCCAGCGAACGAGAGTGGCTATAGTTCGAGTGTCATTTTGGTTGTTTAGTCTCGCGTTAAACACTCTACTTTTCACTTTGAATGCGAGGAAAAAACACGTTACAATATTTAGCAAATATGTAACAAAGTTTCTGACGTTTCGCGGTTGTTTCGTTAATCATTGCGGTAGTTAAACTTGTTATTTTATTGTAAAGTGACACTTTACAAAGTGACACAAATTTTTGCATATTTAGCCAACAGAGAAACTTGAAAACTATTTGGAACATGCCTAATAAATAAAATTACCATATTATATTTAAAAAGATCAATATTCGTAATTTGAATCGTGTTTAACGAATAAATTAATTCGTTATTTTTTAAATATTTTTGCATTTGTCATTTTGAGGTTATTTCCACAGCCTAAAAATGGTCCATACACAACCACTGAAAATGGCGATAATCCTCCATTCTCAAACACCGAGATTGGTTGTTTAAGGGTTAAAAAAGTAAATTAAAAAAAATGTACTTTAATCCCTAGAGATTAATAAGCAGTTTTAGTCCCGATGCGCAGAGACTAAAGTAACATTTTAAGAGCATGGAAAATGAAAAATATTTTTTTTATTGTTTTTATTATTTGTATAGCGGCAACAAAAATACATCATTTCATATGTCTAGCTATCACGGACAGACAGTCAGACAGATGGATAGATGGACAGACGAACAGACTTAGTAATAGGGTCCCGTTTTTACCCTTTGGGTACGGAACTCTAAAAAGTACTTTAGTCCCTAGGGAGTAAAGTGTCGTTTTTAATCACTAGGGATTAAATACATCACTTCCCCCCTGCCTATACCCCTCTAATGGGGGTACCACGCCTAAATTTTGGTAGGACTCGGCAGATCCTCATTTCTAGTGCCAATATCCTACTAATATTATAAATGCGAAAGTTTGTGTGTGTGTGTGTGTGTGTGTGTGTTTGTTACCTCTTCACGCTGCAACGGCTGGACGGATTTGGATGAAATTTGGAATGGAGATAGCTTATACCCTGGAATAACACATAGGCTACTTTTCATCCCGGAAAATTTAAAAGTTCCCGAGGGAATAACTATAATCGAAATCTCAGCGGACGAAGTCTAGAAGCTATTATCCACTAATCCTACTAATACGAGTATCCTACTAATCCTGCTCATATTATTAACCCTTAAGGGTAAATTTTTAAGGGGATCAGTGAGGAATTGAGGGAACTCTTCAAATATTGTAGGCAAACATATAGCGATTTTAGTATTTTTAGTAACAAATCTAGCATTTGCATTCAGAAAGTATCATTTGGTGAAATGGCACTGATGATGAAGACCACAGATGGCCACCGGAACTCCTCAACGATACTTTTTTCAAGGGTGGTGATAAGATATCTCGATTAAGATAGTTGAGCGACTACAACGAAGGACATTTAATTGTTTGAATATGACTATGACTTCCCCGCGGCGTTGCTGGCGGCGATCGTGAAATGTCTTAAAGTTTCATATCAGCTAAGAAGTGGGACTAGGAACATAAGCTTAATATGATCTCTAAAAAGTAAAAAATAAAATAAATGTTTTAAAAAAACAAAAAACCGCCTTCAAAAACGCATTTATTTTGTGAAGTTAGATACGTGAAAATTGGTATATACTTACTAATAAAAATAAAATTTATAGCTTACAGCGATTTTGGAAAAACTACCCCTAAAAGATAAAAAGGGGATGTAGAATTTTATATGAGTTCGTCATTTTTGTAGTTATAAACGTTAAAATTGGTGTTATTAAAAAAAAATACAATTGGCGATTTTCAAAAAATATTCCTAAGTAGTTGAAATGGGGGATAGAGGTAGAGATAATAGCTATAATGTACTGGGAGTAAGTACAGTTGGTTAGGTTAGGGTAAAGTTTTTTTTATGACCATCCAGAATCCGAATAGGCTTAGTAAGGTTAAGTTATTTCTTGACTACCCAGTACCGAAAATTAAACATGTAAAAAATTTAATACACTAACTTTTCTTTATTACCTATTCAACTTTAGAATTAAAAACTAATTGGGCACTTACATCTACTATAATATACATTACGCATTAACATCTAAATCGTAAAAATTTGTTCAGTGTGAAATTGTGCGACTTTAGTTTATACATGAAAGTATAATACAGCGTCAAAGTTTTTTTTCGCGTATACAGCGACAAAGTTTTTCGCAGCGTGTCACGGACGCCGGAGGTGTAAATAGGAGCGGCAAAGCCCGCTCGCGCTCATTGATCGAAGAACTTCGTCCTACTTGCTTTGTTTGGGATATTGTCCGTTTGTATTATTCTATACAAAATCAAGATTAAAAAAAAACTGCGAACCTTTTTTTTATTGTATCGTTATAACGGTAAAATACGCAAGCGTCAAATACTGAAAACCGGTCAAGTGCGAGTCGGACTCACGCACCGAGGGTATTTTTATCGACTATGATTTCGGCCGGAGCGATTGTGTGTGCTGGATGTACCTATTTACATCCTATCCTACATATAATATCAATGAGAAAGGTTATGCGTGCGTGAGTTTCTTACTTCTTCGCTAAAACGGATGGCCGAATTTGGTTGGATATAATTTAAAATAGAGTTTGCTTAGGGTGACGGAACCAGTAATGCAAAAGGACCAATGATGGACACTTGATTGTTATTGTACAGAAGATAAGGGTTATTCATTTGTTTTGCAACAATCGATTTAGGACCGTATGGAATTTGAATTAAGAGTGAAGTGTCCATTACTGGTGTCGGTCAGCTGAAAGTGTCCATCATTGGTGCCGTCACCCTATACACTGCTTATAGGCTACCTTGAATCCCGAAATAAATCAGTGTTCCCGTGGGATGGCTAAATTACTAATTCTACGCGAACGAAGTCGCGGGCAGAAGCTAGTAAAGTTATAAAACTTATAAACAAAGTTTCATTAATATACATATTTTTCCTCTAATATATGCTATTTTTACTGTATTACTCGGCGAAATACCTATTACTGTACGCAGTCGTGTTCGTCTCAAGAACAAACACTCAAAACTAGCTGTCATGTTTACTTCGTGAATATCAATCAATCAATCATAAACTCACGCCTTCATTCCCAGAGTGGGGTAGGCAGAGCCACAGACTCACCAACAACTCCAATATCATTCTCACGAAAATAGCATTAACTAGGAACATATACACTCGTTCTCCTACACATACTATATGTGTTTACATACATACACACATATAAATATCCCATGGTTTTAAAATATGGTTGGCTTCCAAGAAATGAAGGAACCCTACTGCAACAACGTGAAAATTATACCCATCTAATCTGGTTCACGTCAACTATCACTGTCAACGGACTATTTGCATACTAAATGAGAGTGGTTAGCTCGCAACTAAGCAGCAACAATAAAATAGAAAATGAAAGACTGTGATAGACCGAAGACTTTAATAAATAATTTTCACTTGTAACAATAAATAGGGTAATTTAAACTAAGTTTTAAAATTTGGGAAGGCGGAGAATAATGTATTTATAAAAAATGGGTTTCACAGACCCTTTTCAGTTAACTGTAAAAGTCAGTTCTGGCAGAGCTTTTATGAATAATAAATAGTTAAATTATTTATCATAATTTGGGTAAACTGAGAAAACATCTTGAAAAGGAAACTCTGCCTTATCAGGCACCAGCAGATCACCGAGGAAGCAAGCAGTGCCAGCGGTGCCTTCGAACAAAGACTCCGGGTTGTCGGGGACCCTGGCATCGGATACGAACTCCTCAGAGTTTACAAAGTCACCAAATACCTTTGCTCTGAACAAATACTTTTCATCACCAGTCAGTCTGTAAAGCAGAAGAAAAGCATATCCATTGCCAGCAATACCGTGGCAAATGCCAGGCCCCTTGAGCAGCAACCCCTTGCTCCAGATCACTTCGCCAGCTTTAATACAAGCATTTATATACTTATTGTCCTTGTACTCAAGGTATGCTTTGGCCATCAGATATACAACTCCTGGGGCGCCGTGACACCAGTGCACCAGCTTATGCTCACGCTGACCTAATTCTTCTAAACAACAAGGCCAGTTTCCTTCTTCAGTCTGAATGGAGACTAAATAATCTAAAGTAGATTTAATAGCTTTAGCAGAAGCTGCGTTTTGCTGTATGAATCCAGGGACAGTTAAAAGGATCTGTAAGATAAAGCTCACCCCATGAGCAGCGCCCAGGTACTCAGTATTGTAATAATGAAACATCAAAGGACAGGGGCTTCCATGCTTTTCAGAATACTCCTTACCATTCTTTACTATCATATTACAAATATTGTGCATTTCTTCATTAGACAACACCGGGACCTGCAACGCACGACTCATCCACAAAGCCCCTGCCAAGTATCCTGAACGTCCAACAAAATACTCATCTCCACCACATTTGAGAAACTTCGGCACTAAATAGAAAGGGTACAAACTTTTGTACTCATTCAGCTGTTCTATGTAGGTACCGTCTCCCATTTCTTTTTTTATAACGGCGCCCAGCGCATAGGTGCCAGCATCGCCGAGCATAAATGAAGTTTTGTCGCCTAATTTTGTTTCTAACACGGGTTTAATATATTCGTAGCTTTTCTCGAGGAAATCTTTCTTATTTTCAGCGAGTAAAGGATTTTGAGACAAATGGTAGAACATGTATGCGATGCCGGAGATGCCGATGTAGATCCCGCCGTCCGCGTACTTGAGCGACGGCTGCAGCCGCTTCATAATGCTCTTGATGTATTCATCTATCTGCGGACGTATTTCCTCTTTGGTAATAGCCAAGCTTGTCCCCGGTTTGTAGTCCTCAAACGTGTTAGGGAAGAAACGAACCATATTGCGGCGAAACGCAGACGTGTTAAAGAACAGCCTCTGGAAATGTTTTATAGAAGTAAAGAACTTCAATATCTTTCTTAGACTCATGCAGCGAAAATAAAAAATTGTAATGTATATAGTTTCCTCGATTTTGGCTTGCGTGCGCAGTTATTGACAGTGTTTTGTTTTGTTTATTTTGTTTGAAGTACTTTTTTTTTTAATTGACCTTATTCCGGGTAGGTTAAAGAATATAGATCATACAGCCATGTCTTATTTAAATTTTCAGAAATCGAGGTATAAAATGAAGATAGTCTCACTAGTCCTATTTACCTTAAAGTTTCGTCTTTTTTAATATACCTTACAAAAAAAGTGGATTATTATTGTTTTATGTCATTAGATTTTTGTTTTGTTATTCCCGGTTATTCCGTTTTGTAAAAAAATAAGATTGCTATTCGAGTCACAGATAAATCCGCTTCAATAGTTTGATAACGCACAAAATAATTAAATATTACAAAAGTTTAATACGACAAATAAATTGTTTGCGTTTTTGCGTCATGAATTTTAATTAATTAACAATTACAAAGTTAAAATAGCCATATATCAAAGGGTTGAACTTGAAGTCTGCTATGAATATTCATGGAATATTCGAAATGTAAAATTCAAGCGAAACTTAATACTGTCTAGCTAAAAACTTCATAAAAATGCTAAAGTACTACTTACTATTTACTATTGCATTGCATCCCACAAACAGACAAAGTAAATTTCTGCTACATATAGGCCAATGTTTTACTTGATGCCTACATCTTGTTGTTGCTATGTTATGTATATTATGTACTACTCGTAAAGTCGTGCACGTCTAGGTCTACCTGTAGGAACTCACTAAAAGTTTTGCCACGACTACTTAGGCACTCGTAAACTTCGTATTTTATGGCAGCTCATCGAAATTCAATGGAAATTCGTTAAAATCGATTCAAGGTGTTGATACTGTATCCAAGCAACGAGTTGATATTTAATGTTGATAAAATGGACCAAATATGCCTTTTGCATAGACTTATTTTTTAGAATATCGTATCAATGGGGCCAATTTATTGTAGTGCTGTAAAAGTGTTGAAAACTTAGTTCCTAATTAAATATATTTCTGATACTAATGCCTATCTCGTTCAGTCGTGGAAACGTGAGTATTTATTATTAAGTAGTAGAAAGCTTTATTACAATCTAGAAAGTTATATAAAAGTTCGCTTCTACTCTGGTTCTATCAGCATACAGTATGATTATCGCTGTTCCTTTGGAAATGGTCCAGTTTTTCCAGGATAAAAAGTGGCCTACCTCATTGCTATGTCACTCATGAAGTCATGAGTCTCATGACTTATTAACTCCCTGCCTACTTTGCAAAAAATAGTGCAGGAAGTTATTAATACATTACCCCAAATTTTGTCCAGAAAACAGACAAGACGTACCTAACAGACGGTCATAATATTGCAAAAAAAAATATCTTTCTAATTTACCCCTCAAAAGTGACCACCTTTTTTAAAATGCATTTATGTATTTATAGTCTAAGATACAGTATTAGAAATATATACTTACCCTCATCTGTTATCTATTAATGATAAACAAATTATGCTACATATATTAAATCAATGGCTACATACCTAATATATTATATAGATTGATATAGCAAATAGGTTGCTGAGCTAAGGTCCTGACTATGTTATAATTATTTATGTGACTGGTGCATAATGAGAGGCATTATACACGAGTGTTTTAATGCCTAATATGCGTACAGTCGCATACATAACTTTATCTACATACATATCATAAGTTTTCTACAATATGTGAGAAACCTGTATCCGTCGTTACCCTGCATCTTAATGTACCTGCATCTTAATGTTCACATTAAAGTGCAGGTCACTTATACTGTAAAGTGAACATTAAGATTCAACTACAGCGATAACCGATACTTTATTGACATACGTAATACTTTAATGTTAACATTACAGTACAACCACAGATACAGGTAACATAATGTAGGGCATTTGCTTATCGCTTCTGAACATATTATATTGAAATTATGATATGGATGTAGATAAAATATTTTATGATAATACCTACCAAGAAGCGGAGCGACACAAGCTAAAGTTCGATCGTTTTCCATTGCGCGTTTAATATAGGTAGGCCCTACAAACTTTGCAACTAAAGTTGGCAATGTATCATGAGCATAAAGTATACCCAGTCTTATTTTTCATAGTAAAACCATGACAAACCTACTACAATCTGTGAGCACTATAAGGTGCTTCGGCTTTGTACTTCTCTCTCTCAGATTTGTTATTTAGATGGGTTCCGCGAACGCATTTTTTCAATGCAACGTTTTCCCGAGTCGCATTTTTCCGCGATCGGTCTTTTTTTTTGTCGTTTTTTTACTCGTAGCTTTATTCAGTGTCTCATTGTTCCGCAAGCGCATTATTTTCGCATAGTTTTTTCCCGAAGTAGAAATATTTCTTGGTCGCCTTTTTACTCGTAGCTTTATTTAAAACACGAAGCGACTGCTCACGACTTCAATATATAAGTATCAGATGGAAAATAGTTCTGATGACTTTCGTAAGAGAAATGCGAAATCAGTCGAGTTGGATGCTATGATAGGTAGTATCGTGAATCGATATTTAACGGCGGATATAGGTAGGCTTAGAAAAGTGTATAAACAAGCTTTCGTTTTTGAAATATCAATAATTAATAATACTGTTTTTTTCTTGTTTTTAGATTATTGGAGAACTATATTTAAGTTATATGCTGTTTTTATGAGTTACAAGGCAAGCCGCCTCAGTAATGATGTTATAAACATACTAGTGTATTTAAAATAAATGAGAGCCATAAGTTAATATTTTTATTTTTATTTTAATCTAGACCTAGAATAAGTGGCCGCACACACAGTGGCACATAATTTAGGTAAAACGCAAAATCTAGTATGAAGTACTGGCTTTTGCCCGCGACTTTGTCCGCGTAGAATTAGTTTCTAGCCTTCCCAGGGGAACCGTGACTTATTGTTTACTAATGTTATTAAAGTAAGTATAATACATAAATCTGTGGGTCGTAGTAAGTACCTAAAGTCGTTTTAACTCATTTTCATCATGTACTCGTATACCGTTTTTAAGGGTTAAACATAAAAGCTAAGTCTAATAAATATAAGTGCCAATACAATAAAGAGGTCAACTTTGTTAGTTTGTTTGGGTGTACCCACGTAGGGAGTTATCTCGGGATCTAACGAGCCGGTTTTAAAAATCGAAAAAGAGCAAATGCGAAACAACGAGACATTAAATAAAGCTGCGAGTAAAAAGGCGACCAAGAAATGTTTCTATTTCGGGAAAAAACTACGCGAAAATAAAGCGATTGCGGAACAACGAAACACTGAATAAAGCTACGAGTAAAAAAACGACAAGAAAAATGACCGATCGCGGAAAAATGCGACTAGGGAAAAAGCTGCATTGGAAAAATGCGTTCGCGGAACCCATCTAACAAATCAGCCGATGCTCTTACGGCGAAGGAAAACGTGAGAAAACCTACACATTCGAACAGCTGAGTATGTAAGAGGGTAATTCACAAAGGATCCTAAAAGGGGTCGAAGTGTATCCGAAAAGGCCTGTCTGTAAGATATGATAAATGATAAGTTTGGGACTAGGCAATTATTTTCTTACTAAAATAACAATCAATCACAGTTAAGGAAGACAGCATTCCGCACGCGGGGACGGTCGGCGCAGTCGCTCGATGCAGGCGCCCCGCGCGACGCTGGCGACGGCCGGCTCTTCCTCCAAATCCGGCCTGCGCTCGCTGACTCCAGGGCACCCATACACCGCTCTAACACCATACTCACCGGGTAAGCTTAGGGTCTCCCCAGAACTTAACTATCAACGCGGTCGGCTCAAGCAACGGTAAAAAAAAGTTTTATGTCCGTGCAGTAAGTGTGAAAGAGGCGTCGTTCAGCGCGGCTCGGCTCGATTCGGCGTTGCGAACGGAACGAGGTCATTTTCGCTCATATTGCATGGACACAATGCTTTTTTCTAGTCGATTGCGCGTCGATGAGTCTGGGGAAACTGTGGTTTACTAAAGTTTTTACTGTGGTTTACTAAAGTTTTTAGACTAGGGTCATACGGTGTGAGAAGCTGTCTGTGTTAGTGTTACTCAGCAAAGAGGCAAGCAGTTACTGCACAAGAGAGTCATCCCACTAACAGTGGACAGCCTTTACCATTCTCGTTCATGCATGGCCATGCTATTTAGACTTTATTCTGGAACTACAGTTAATCTCTGAACTAAAGTACTAGGCCGATAAGAAGTTAGTCCTGTCGACAGCGATGAAGTTACTAAAATATTGATAATGATGACAGCAGTAAAACATGCCGTTATTAGGTACTGTTCCATCTCGCGCAACAAATAAGTTCAGCAATGTTTGACTGCTATCAACACCATCAATATTCTAATACTGAATAGTCTGGTGGTCTTATCCGTCCAGTACTATAAACAAAGCAGAGAGTAAGCCGAATATGCAACAGACTCGTTCAATTCATATAAGGCTAGACCTAGTAGTTCGCATTATTTAATTTTAATAATAATTTTATTGCAGTAGTGAATGTGCTAGTAGAGGAGACGGCAAGGATGACGTCATTAACCTTCAGGCAGTGGGTGAAGGCAAGGTTCAACTGTATCGAACGCCACAGGAGAAAGATCGACTGCCGGACAGAATAAGTCTTGACAGGTACCTATAGCAGTAATTCATTAGTTTCATAGTCTACTCAGGGGCTCTACTTTGAAATCAGTAATTCGAACTTCGGATCGCCCCATCACTTTCTTGCGAATTAGTGACGCGTCGAGAGCAAAAGGGATAGCAATAGACGAAGTTCGAATTACGGATTTCAAAGTAGAGCCTCAGTCTTGAACTTTTGAACGCCACAGCCGATATAATTTTCTATGAGGCCAGTACGTCATTTGCCGAAATGATAGAAGCATAAAGCAACTAAATGATAGGTATTTTGGCGTCCGCAACACGAATGTTCAATGACGCATCTTGCGTACTATCCTCTATTCGACTTAATTAACCCCAAATATTATATAGCTTGTGTGTTCTCTTCCAGAAGGGGCCTTTCATCCATTCCTAACATAGTCGGGGAGCCAGGGTTACGGCTCCTCTCACTGCAGCACAACCTGATCAACAGCCTCTCCGGCGTAGCTCCTTTAGACTTAGGCAAACTCGTGTTCCTCGACGTGTATGATAACCAGATAGATAAGATAACTTCCTTGGAAAGACTATTTAGCTTAAGAGTACTCCTGATGGGAAAAAACAGGTAACAGGTCCAATCAAACTGGTCAGAGCAAATGTGGATGTTTTAATTAAAAGGGATTTACTGGCGATTGGCATTTACGCTGTGACGACTATTGTTTTAGCAATAACAACAAGATACAGTGCGATAGCTCTTAGAAGGTGCTTCGGGTTTGTATTTGTCTCTCACTCGCTCTCATACAATCTTATTAAAAGTGAGTGAGAGAGAAGTACAAACTCGAAGGATCTTATAGTGCTCACAGATTGTAGATTGAAAATGTAACCCTACCTCTTTAAAAACTGTTTTTTTAGTAGACTAATAGATTGAAATGTCACTTAGCTAAGAACCACTATCACACCCGTATTCACAAACAATACTTAGGGGTCCTTCACTGAGTAAACGCACTGCGTTCAATACAGCTTTGTGATTGGTCCTTTTTGACCGACCTTTTGTTCATGAGACGATTTGACCCACCCTGTGCGTTCGTGAGCACTGTGAGACCTCATAGTGACGTTTGTGAATACGGGTGTCAGAAACTGCTCGTTTGTCCCTAGCGAGGACAGCTAGTGTACTCAGGCACATAGTCAGATGCTCAGACAGACAAACGCACCAAACATAACGTCTCTTTTTTGTCTCAGGCGTAAACAACAGTAACTGCCAGTCGTCGTAAGATCTCTTGATTTGAAACGGCCATAAACAATGCAGTTGTTTCAATAATACTTAATTATCATTTCAGGATCAAGAGGATTGAATGCCTTGCTAATCTTGTAAAACTAGAAGTATTAGATTTACACGGAAATAGGATAAGTAAAGTATGCGGACTGTCGAACCTAGCCGAGTTGAAGGTGCTCAACCTGGCCGGCAATCAGATCAAATGTATAGGACTGACTGATCTCCAGGGTTTAGTGTCTTTGCGAGAGCTGAATCTGAAGAGAAACCGACTGAGGAAGCTTTTAGGCTTTCAGCATACGCCAAAACTACAGAAGCTTTTTCTTGGTAACAACGATTTACAAAGGTAAGAAACCAACCAGTCTGGATTGTTTAACAGTTAATAATTTATTGGTAATCGGTAAGTGGGTAAATATGAAATTTGGTTGCAGCGTGGAAGACGTAGCATCGTTAGCTGAAACTACTACTCTCATTGAAGTGTCTTTGGATGGGAATCCAGTCGCCCTAGGCGGCGACTGTACCCCTTTTCTTGTTTCTTACCTTCCCAACCTTTTGACATTGACCAACATGCATGTTACTGAACAAGTAAGTGAAAAAATCTGACACTTGAAAAACAAATCTAGGCAGTCTCGGCATAAATTATTATTATTATTTGTTTATTTAAAAAGTCAGTTTGCAACATACTTGGATAATTATTTGCTTTAGGTACTCTTCGGTCATATCGGCAAAACCGGTAAACCTATTTTGATGAAATTTGGCATAGAGATAGCTTGAGTCTAGGACAAGAACATAGGGTACGTTTTATCCCGGAAAATTGAGCAGTTTCTAAGGGAAGAGCGATAAACGACTTCTACGCGAACGGAGTCCCGGGCAACAGCTAGTTTGTTTATAATTTTGCACGTTTAGTGGCACAGCATCGTATGTCTATGGGTATCGAGAGGCATATTTAAATCGTGTATTAATCAATCAATAAATCAATTCCAATTAGCTCACACTACCTACTACAGGCTAGCTAAAACTATGTTTTTTTTGCTAAAGTCCGAATAATATTTTCAAGGTCCGCCGAGCCGCCATGGCCTGGCGATCGAATAAGGAGGCAGCTCACGCGGCTTACTGTGCGCTGGGAGGGTCCGCGCAGCAAGCCGCGCGCCGCGACCAGATCATCAACAACGCTCGCACCAACTGGGAACTGCTCAGGTTTGGTCGATACTCCCGCGACCTCATTAATATCGCATTAGTGATAATTAGCAGCTCCAAATTACCTTAACACAATCGCAGTTTGCTCGCACGCTAGCTTGTAATCTACGTCAACACGCCCAGTAATTTAATCTATTCATACATTTTAGGTCAGAAAACAAATGCTTTGTCAATGTAGCGAGCCCAACGAAAAACGTTGATTTAGAAAAAGAGTTTGTACTAGAAGCGTCAGCGGCCACTATAACTCCAAACGAAACAGCTTTGAACATGAGCATGGCTGCACTACCAGACGTCGTTGTACCGCTGCAAGGTGAAACTGAAGAATCAGACTACAAAAACCAAAGCAGCGATAATTTAAAAGCAATGATTGATAATCCACCCAGATCGCCGACGCCTGTGCGTAAATTGCAAAGAAGTTCAACAGCTAGAAAGCCTTCAGAAAAACGCGTAAATTTCTCAGACAGGAGCGCTTCGCAAGACACCGATGCTTCACACTCTACGTCAACCAGTAGCGATTTGAGGCTGCCCCCAATACTGCTGCCTATCATATCGTCTTTGGAAAACGTTAGGCTACCAGACGGGACTGAGCCTGTGTTAAAAAGATGGGAGAGTATATCTAGCGTAGACCCAGTCATGGACTCCTCATTCAGTTCGCTACCGTCTTCATCCAGTGAGACAGACGATGACACTAATAAAAAGCAATTTAAACGAGTACCAACGGCCGTAAGACGCCGTGCTAATTTCGGTACTGTGAGATCGAAGTCTGTGTGTGACCCTGAAAGCCGCAGGATTAAGGCCAACGCTAAAAACTCTGATGTGAGTGAAAACGCTAGTAATATATCAAGCAGTACGAACGTGGGATCCATTGCTACGTCTTCCACGTCAGGAAGCGAACAGAATAGTAAAATTTTGAGGAGAGAAGGCTCCGTAAACAGTAGATTGAGCAACAGAACAGTTAGGAGCGCGACCATAACGAGAAGAAGTGAAAGAGCCCAGTCTGCCAACCGAGCATCCACTGCTAGAGTCAAGTCTGGGAAAAGCTTGGCCAATTTGAAGTCATCTGAGCCGGTGCCGAGACCAATGCCAGCGTCAAAAGATCGAGAACAGGGTAAGTGGCGTTTGCTTCTCACATGTTAACCTGAAGGGTACCAATTGGACGAAAAAAAGACAAAACAATTCGTTATTTTAGGCGCTCACCTAAGCTGTTTTAATCTGCTCTTGTGATTCCACGGTCTGACACCCTTATTCACAAACGTCACTATGAGGTCTCACAATGCTCACGAACGCGGTGGTTCAATTCGTCTCATAAACAAAAGGTCGGTCAAAATGGACCAGTCACAAAGCTGTATTGGACGCAGTGTGTTTACTTAGTGAGGGATCCTTTAAGTATTGTTTGTGAATACGGGTGTAAATATTTCATGGGCGGCACGTTATGGCGGGCCTTGGGGGTGATCTTTATACCCAGCAAAGTACACTTTCAGATGACACGCTGCTGATTGTTTCCAGGAGTGGACTACCTTGTGGAGGTGGGTGACGGCGTGGTGAGCGCGTGGGGCGCAGGCGCAGTGCGGCGCCTGGCCCGGGACTGGGACTGGGAGCGAGCGAGGACCGTCACCAGGGCTGCCTTCCACTACGTGCACTTCAACGCCGTCGCCCAGTCGCTGCCCGAGCTGAAGAACAAGTAAAGGCTCAGTTTCATTGCGCGATAGCCCGCATGCTTTTCGTGACACATTGCGTCGCTGCAATAGCTCTCGGCTCGAAAATGTTAAAACAACCCGTCAATGGATTGCTATTAGCATACGGGCTGTCGACCAATGAAACTGAGCCTTAAGATAGCACATAGGAGATTTTTTAGGCACGTACAAAATTAAAAAGTCTTTTGGATTCGTAAACACCCGAAGAGTCCTTTAAGAGCTATCGCACTGTAGCTAATTTTATCAGTCGAAGCGTTATTGTGAGAGATTGAGTCTGAGAACGACCATTCGTCTGGACCATTATGTGCATCATTGAAATTCTTAACACGCCATTTTGTAAAATGAGCCTCATGTACCCACTGATTGATCCTAAGACTACAATTGTAAGTGAAAATGTTGGTTTGCATTTTCGTCTTTGCGGTCCAACGCCTTAACTAATCTATGTGAAATTTGATACCTACTTATATAGTTTAGCAAAGAAGAATAATTGTTCCGTTCTTAGCTTAGCAAAAACCTTAACTCTACAGTTTTGACGTAGCTGCCCTAATTTATGCATCCCAATTGCAGGTTTCCCAACGTGACGCACGTGTCGGTGCGCGCGACCGGGCTGCAGTGGCTGGGGCAGCTGCACGCGCTGGCCGAGCTGCGGGGGCTGTCGGGGCTGTGCGTGCAGCCCGAGGGGAACCCCATCCACGCCAAGCTGTGGCGAGAGTACGCCGTCTACCGGCTGGGTCACTGGGGCTTGAAAGAAATCAACGATGAACCGGTGACTTTTTAAACAAATTAAAGTAGCAAGGGTTATGTTTTGTATGGTATGGAAAAGGCTTACCTGTGGCCTGTTTTATAAAGCTACAAATCACAATTTACAGGTTACAAGTTTGCATTTGACACAACCACGACCAATGACGAGCAGCCATTTGAGCAGTGTTGCCAGTTTAGACCTGTAAAATTGTTACTTGAAGCTTTATAATACGTTCCCCTGATGGTAAGTGGGCTCTGTCTGAAGCCCATAGATATCTCAAGATTAGCTTAAAATAACAATCTTAAGACTGCAAATGCGTTGTCAATGGGATACTATGCTATCATTTCATAGGTTGCTTTACCCCCTTGAACACAACAACGCGAATACTGCTGTTAGGCGATTAAAAAGTAAGATATTAGTAATCCTACAAAAAGGTCCTTTCACCACTCCAAGGTTCTTCTTTAAGTGCCTCTCTGAAGATTATCATATCCTGGAATCTGTTCGTCTTTTGCAAGGCGAGGAGTTCAGATGCGCTTGCAATCCCCGTCCACTCTCGAATGTTGCAGAGCCACAACTTTTTCCTTGGTCCAACTCGCCTCATGCCGGCAACCTTGCCCATCATAATCATGTCAATCAAATAGTATTCAATTGTTTAGAATGACAGACGTTGAGAAGTTCCCTTCTCAGAATTAATGCCTTCCACTAGCTTAGAGATTACAGACCTTTTAGTCACGACGTAAATTTGAATTTCAGGTGACCGATGAGGAAGTGAAAGAAGCTAACCAGACGTACAGCGGCCTCAGCGACATGGTGCTGCGGGCGCTCCCGGACGCGCCCCTTCAGCCCCTGCTGGCCAGGCTGGGGAGGAGCGGGAACAGTTCCGTCAGCGCGAAGGCTTGGCTGCGAGCTGCTGACCCTGCCCTGAGGGACGTCATAGCGAAGGAAGCTCTGCAATACAAGAAGGGTAATCTATCTCAGGTAAGCATTATCTGGAAACTTGACTTCGTATAGCTGGGCCAAATAGAGTTTGGAATAATGAGGTCTTTCTCTTTTTTGATAAGCTACGTATACCTACACGTATAACGCGATCATTTTTCCTCGTGAAGTAATAATACATTTTTCAGAGGTAAAATGATCCTTTAATGATAGGTGAGAAATAAGTTTAACCTACCTACTTCCTCCTCCTCTAACCCCATAACAAATTGCATCAAAGATTGGTCAAAAGTTTACTAAGAAATGAAAGCGTAACAAACAGGCCAAAACATATGAACTCACTTTAATATGACCTAATCATAAATAAATAAATAATAATTAATCTTCACCAAGGGATCACAAATGGTATGCAAATGCAACATATACCATTACATACACCTACTTCGCAAAATAACGTCCCTTTAATACTTACCTAAGTCCGATTCGCGAATGTAATTCTGAAAAGAGATGAAGGCAATTTTCGAACGGGACCTTATGCACCATAACTACCCATAAGAACCGTCCATCAATGTTACAGGAGGACTTGAACTGGCGCGCGCGCGGGCGCACCCAGTTGGCCGTGGCCGTCGACCTGGCGTGCGGCGCCGCGCTGCGCCTGCGCGCGCTGGAGCTGCAGTGGCCCGCCATCCTCGTCGACATGATCGAGGACGCGCTGCGGGACTTCGCGCGCATGGACGCGCATGTCAAGCACCAGATGCGCCTGATCATGGAGTCGCTGTGACCAGCACTCGTTGGATCTTCGTTACACAAACACCAGTCACAATGGATCCTTTGTCACACTTACATTCGATCCGCAGCCGTTTTTTTTACACTTACAGTCGAACCACAGCCGTAATATTAATAGATCTTTACGCCACTCTGGGCCGTAAGTACCATTTACCGTCAAAAAATGAAATAAGAGCGACTAACCATAGCAAGCGCCCGGGGCGCACGTTCCGGGCGCTGCGTTTCAAACGCTAAAAAGAGCTGCAAAGGTAACAAGATATCGAAGCTAGGAAAAATGACCTTAAATTACCTCAGGTATCTTCGGATCTCTTTCTCCAGGAATGAAGAAAAGAAACGGTAACATGCATCTCTTTTCTTTTTTCCTAAGAAAAGACATTCAAAACATAGGTACGTGACGTAATTTAAGGTTATATTTTCTAGCTTCAATCCAAAGTTAGTTCTGCAATCTTCATAGTGTACCTATAGCTTCTTGATTTGTACAATGGTCACATTTTTTGTTACATTTCCTGTCGAACAACAGTCACTATGGTTCTGTTACTGTTACCTATATTTGAACAACAGAAACCACGGATCTTCTATTCTACTTACAGTCGAATAACAGTCACAATGCATTTTATGTAACATTTTACATTTGAACAACAGTAGAATAAGTAAGTACTTCTTCTTTTAAGCGAGGTTTACACTAGCAATAAAAAAATCAGAAGTTGACTGCTGTCTTTCTCTAACTTTTAAATTAAAAAAGGCAGCTAAATTGTGGTTCTTGCTCTAGAACTGAAGTTAAAGTAAGACAGCAATCAACTTACTGATTTTTTATTGCCAGTCTATATTTTGCGCATTACACTTAACTAAGTATGGATCTTTTCTTACGTTTACACGAAGATTTATAATAAATATAGGTAGGTTAGTAGAAGTAAGTAGTTGTTTTGTGTAATGTGACCTGCAATAAATATTTTGACTTAGACTTATCTACTCGCCGCTGCGGATTTTGCCCTGTTACGTTTATGGAAGTATTTTGTACGCGAACATACAGTAGGTAATGGTTTATTAAATTGTACTATTGTATCATGCAGTAAATAGGAACATTAAGCCGGCCATCCACGTTACGGTCCACCGGAGAGGTTACCTGCGCAGGCGACCGGAGGACACGGCACACACGCACAGGTTCACCGTACGGTGTCACTCGAAAGAATTGGTTTTTGGTTTTGCTCCGGTCGCCTGCACAGGTAGACCTCTCCGGTAACCGTAACGTGTATGGCCGGCTTAAGAAACCTATAGGTAAACTTATAAGCAAAATGGCCCGAGTGAAAAAGAGTAGGTAGTCGACTTGTTAGACACGAAGTACCTATTAGACTAAAACCCTATTTTACTGGAGCTTAAGAAGACGTAGTACCTAAAAAAAAACACTAGGACCCCAGCCAGTGTATGTAGTTATTTAGGTGAATAGGTAGATAACATTGAACTGAATTTGTCGAATTTTGTGACACTGCTCAATATACAAAGCTTAATTCGACAACATGTAGTTGTTGTAGTTGCAGAGTAACTTTTTCGACAAAACTTAAATACCTAATGAGGTTTTATTACATAGGAATGGATATGCACTAAAAAAAAATCTAAGGCTGCGGCTCCACTGAGGCGGAGACGAGCGGAGCGGAGCGGGTCTGTGCTAATATTAACCAATAGAAGGCGTATGCGGTCACGTCGAGATTAGATTGTATTGGTTAATATTGGCACAGCTCCGCTCCACTCCGCTCATCTCCGCCTAAGTGGAGCAGCAGCCTTAACCCCTCAAATACATGCGCGGCTCGCCCTATGAGGTTTGGGGGGGCGGGCAAGGTGACAATCACCGGTGCACGGGACACGCCGTTGCCGGGTAATAGCACGCATGGATTTGACGACCCGAATATACAAAATTGACTTCCGGACCGTTGGTCCCACTGCTTTTGTCCCACTGCTATTCGATCACCTCCGGAAATCACCGCAAAGTAGGTAGGTTAGGTTCGTCAGATATCTTTAGATGCCCGAAGGGCAAAACCGCCCAGAAATAGGAGCCCTGCTCGAGGGCAGGGCTCCGTCGAGTAGCAGTGGGACAAAAGCAGCGGTCCGAAAGGCAAAATTGAACCCTGACCCACTACTTGACACGATGAATTTTGTTTGACAATTCTTACACAGTCTTGATTCCATACACAAGTTTGAAAAGGAACTACCTCGTTGATTTTCTCTAAAAATGTCTTTGAGTTGAGTCGTACCTACTCTGAGGCCCTACTTTGAAAATCGAAGTTTGAAGTTGTTACGTTAGATCTATTCCTGTCACTCGTCACGCGAGACTAAATCGAGAGAAAGAGATGGAGCTAACGTATCTTTGAACTTCGATTTTCAAAGTAGGGCCTCAGAGTAGGTATGAATAGTATAGTTTATCTGTTAGGGCCTGTTGTGTGATCAGTAGTTAACTCAACTTATTGTTAAAATTAGAAAAAGGAATCGAAAATTTGACCCATTTCCTTGAGATTTAACCATTACTTAGTTAAGGTGTTTAACGATTAAGGGCTGATTTTTCAATCCCCAGATAAAGCTATCCGGAAGGTAAACTTAAGCTCTGTCCTTTTCTTTCATGACTTCAGAAAAGGATAGTAGGTAATACATTTAACTGACGGATAGTTTTATCTGGGGATTGAAAAATCAGGCCTAAGTAGTTAGTTTAGCTACTGATCAAACAACAGGCCTTAGTGTATTTGACATTTAGTGAATTTGCTTTCACAAAGCGGTAGATAGCCGAGTATTATTTTAGTAGGTACTCTGGTTTTATTATATTTAATGGTTTTAAATCACTATCACTACGCGCTAACCTATACAAGGGAAAGGTCAATCAAGAAGTGAGTAGAGTAGAAAATTATAAACTTTTTATTTTTTAAGTATTCAATCGTTTCAATATAACTATATTTTTGTTAACCGCCACTTAACATAGTCAGAACACTAAACAAAATGTTACTGTTTTTATTAATAATTGAATTGTTACACTTAGTTAAAAGTAAGATTAATAAAGTAATAAAATAGTTTTTCTTTACTTCTGCCTTTCATTACACACACACCTATGTCCACAGAAAGACCAGCCTATACTTAAATACCTATACTATGCAATAACATTAAAACATTTGCTGGTGCAATAATAAAAAGAAGATGACAGTCAAGAGGCCCGTTTCACGAAGCTACAAGTTACAAATTACAAGCGGAAGTCTCTTTCTAACTCCTTCTGTTAGAAAGTGAGTTCCGCTTGTAATTTGTAACTTGTTGCTTCGTGAAACGGGCCACAGCTATTAAAAAGCATGATTATATTTGTACTGGTTGAAGAACTGCATCCTTTTTATATTTGCTAGCGCTCTGCACAACATCCCGAGGAGTGAACTGCAAAATCGCAAATGTTAGCTCTGGCATCATATTTTCACAAGCAAATTCCAGAAGTGGATACAAGCCCTCAGGTGTGACAGTTTCAGCCAACTTGTTGATGCATTCTGTTTTTAGTTTCTCTATCATGTAGCATTTGGCTGTAAGGAGCAGGGGTTGCAGGCCATCGTTGGGTAGAGTACCAAGGTACATATACTTCTTCAGGTTTTCAAGGGTCTCTAGACTTGCTCCCTTTAGCTCCACGCCTTGCTCCTTTGACTCCTTCCATTCCTCCATAAGCATTGCCTTAAACATGTCGCTGTGAGATGCTAGGATCAATCTGTGTACTCCCACGCTTCTGCCATCTGATGAAGCCAATTTGAAATCAGTAAAATGTGTATCTTCATAAAAGTTTGCGGAATTCATTAACTTTTTTCCTTCGCCCACATTTATAAAAAGAGTTAAAGCAAACAATAATACGTTGTTACAATTTAATTTACTGGAGAATTGCCCAACAGTTATGAATTCTATCCAATCTCTTTCTATAATCAGTTCCTGATAAAGTTTGGGTGGTTGTTTGTCTGTTTCACAACAACCTACATTCAGTGTTAATGGGCCATCTGCTGCAAGTTTTTTTGATGATATTTTAATTTGTAATTCTTTACTTGAGCAGTTGAAGATGATTTTAAAACGAACCATTGCCAGATCGTCTATTTGATATTCTTCACAATCAAATGTACGGTTACAGTGAGAAAAGCAGTTTGCTATTAATCTTAATCTATCAATTCTTGACACAATCCTGAAAATGCAATAGAACTTGTTAGATACCTGCCTTACTTTATCAACTTTTTTTAACCCATATTTTAAGGTTTTTTAATTGTGGAATATGAAAGAGAATAAATAATAGTAGAACTAGAGTCTGTCAAGATTATCTTTCCAGCAAGCAGTGGTAAATCTATGTACCTAAGAGAAAATAATTGACAATGAATAAATGAAATTTTGTTGATTATTATGTTGAATACTGTATATGGTGAATGGTGATGTAAATTAATGTTAAAAGATACTAGCTGAACACATACAAAGAAGCCTCAACAATTTTCAGGCGTTTTCAAAATGAGCAAAATCAGTCAATAGGTAAGGTACCTATTTATTCGGTAAACTGGCTACATAAGTGCTCTTTGACACGTTGTTCGTACAGAGTAAATCTACTAGGGCTTCCGCAAACTTGTGGAGAAACAATGTAAAACAGTTTTGGGGTACCTAAGTAGTTAATGGGTTTTCATTTAATTTATCATGTGATAGGTATGTAATTTAAAAACTTTAAGTTAAATAGGACAAGTAATCATAAGTAGTTGTTGTCATTGAAAATAAGTTATTTGCGTAGTTAACGTGAAACGCAGTTTATTTCAGACAAAGAGATTTAATATTATAGGTACTAAGTACATTTTATGTCTTTGATTTCATAAGATAGGTACTGAAGATAAAAATCTTTAAAACATTAATAGAGTCTGTGCAGAAAGAGAAGAGTTGTAGGATTTGAGGGCGTGTTAGTGCTATTTTATGGTTTTTGCTATGCTGACCTGACTATGTTCCCGTTTCTGCCACGACTCTTCTCTTTCCACACAGACTTTTTTTTCTAGAATGTTATACTGTTAGATAGGTGGTTAAAAATGGCAGTAGCTGCTGTGACTTGACGTGTATAGATAGAGATCATTATAATACCTTTAATTACGGTAAAACATTTACTACACTAGATACCTATATAATTTTATTATTAAAACAAAACTTGTAAAACTTACGTTGTAATTGTTGTTGACATTCTGGAAACAGTCTCTTGACTATTATAGTATGTGAGTACCAGTTGTTAGAAGTGTTAGAGCTTGACGGTTTAGTTTATTTGTGGTTTATTTTATTTTGTACAAAGTTACGTTGTGGTTACGTTAAGAAACAATTTTACGCCATGAACTGAGCACAGGATTATAGGATATGTCTATATTGTCTATGAGAGACATACCTTATATTTATATATAATCTTTTGTTTTTATGAGATGGTAGGTAGGTAACTTTTCATTTTATTTTATCAGTGTTGCTAACTTCTACATGCTTCTACTACTTAGTTTACAGGTAAAGGTGGGTTCACATTGAGTTTGCACTCCAAAGGGAAAGCCAATTTAAATTTATTGAATGATTTCCAGTAATTATTATTGGCTGCAGATATCCCGATTATCCCGATGATAATCAGTGTCTACTAATACCTGGGGCTTTACTTTGAAATCAGTAATTCGAACTTCGGATCGCCCCGTCACTTTCTTGCGAATTAGTGACGCTTCGAGAGCAAAAGGGATAGCAATAGACGAAGTTCGAATTACGGATTTCAAAGTACAGCCTCTGGGGCACTACTTTGAAATTCGAAGTTCGAAGTTCCGTTCTTCGATTTCACCATTTGCTACTATGAACACCTTCGGCGCCCGTCTTCGGATTCGAAGTTCGTCGTTTGACGTTTGTTGCTTCTATTGACCTACTATGAAAATCGAACTTCGGCGGCGGTTTCGGATTTTGACACAAAGTTCTTCGGGGAGAAACGTCAAATCTCACGTTAACTAAAGTGTTATCGTTTGACCTTCGATCCATTGTTTTCATTGCGTGAGTGTGAGTGATTTTTGGTTTTATTACTGTAAAATATTATTTCCAAAGCTTTTTTGTTTAATCTAGTTTCGTTTATATTTTAGATTGAACGATGTCACGTTTTTTGCACAACGAAGTACTCCGCAAAGTGATGCGCGTACATGACGAGTTTGGCGGCGGGAGACACGCGAGGCTTTTTGGGGAATTCGTCAACACTTTCGGATTAAATCGAGTGGTGTTAGAGGCTAATACTAGCCAAACTTAATAGCCGAGGCATCAACCCTACCTATTCAATCAAAAAAAACCCTTAGGTACGTATTTAAAGTGTTTTAGCGACGTTTATCCTTTAAGAAAATATGTTTACTTTTGCCATTGTTATTTATAAGGTATACCTATTTTTGTTCAAATATGCAGACCAATCAAGTGATATAAAACTCTTTCATTTAATTTATTACAGATTGGAGTTGCCTTAAAGTTTTATGGTATTGTAGATTACCAGGGCAGGGTTCGAAGAGATGATGCTGGGTCTGAGACTTGTTGCCTGTGTGATGTTTCATAAGACGGCAATTTTTCTGCCCCATGTGATGTGAGGTTCCCCAAACAAGCGCTGCATTATTAAAACTGGGTAAGTACATACTATGGCTATTACTTTTTCTAACTATCATTCGCAATCATCATAATTGAAATTGAAATTGAAATTGAAATCATTTATTTCAGACCATAATTTTGATCCATAATTGTGTTAGATAAACCAAATACTAATGAATGTCATCCTAAAAGATATTGTTTTTATGACTTTTCTTTACATTATACCTAGTTAAGTCAAAAAGGTTTGAGTTGCAGCCTAAGAGTTTGTGGGCCAATCAAATGCACCCATATTAAAATCTTTGACCCAAAGAGCATGAGAAAAAGTTTTTAAACCGGAATCATTTCTAGTTGCCCAATATAAAATATATCAAATATATATATATATATATATATATATATATATATATATATATATATATATTAGAGGACAATTAACACTTAAGTTCGGTCTTTTATGCTTATTTTATTTCTTTATCAATAAGATGTTTTAAATGTTTTAATGTTTTATTTGGGCACAAATGGTACAATATAACTTAAAGATAAAAAAGAACATTAATTTAACATTAACCAGCGAAGTTACCACAAGTTATATGATGCTATTATATCTTATATTATTGGCATCATTATTGAGTTATTTTTTTATTTGATATTGATGAAGTTAGGCAAACTTTAGTTACAAGCATATGCCGAGTCAAATACTTATTACATTTAACTCATTTCACTTTAAGTAAACAGTTACTGTGTAAAGCTGATAATCTGGTAGATTTCTCAGTGTTTTTTTTTATAATATGCCCTTTCTATCGCTTTAGGTTAAATTTTTGTATTGATAAGAGTAAAATGATATTGTAAAATAAAAAAAAACAAAACTTATGTTGTTGTTTCAGATGATAAATAAGCCATTTTAAATGTTGATGCTTCACATGGTGTAGCAACTCATGAATCTTTTGTGTGGCAATATCTGAGAACATTTTGAAAGCCTCTGTGCCACAAGAGAGCCTGCTGTCTTGCACTTGCTGGGTAAGGAATCAGGATTATATATTTTTTCCTAAAATTTGAATACATGAAATACTGAGTATAATTCATGAACCCTTGCGGGAGTACATGATGACCCCAGGGGGTTACTATAATGCCATACCTACAAAAGAGGGTGCGCTCAACTATTGAAAAAGTGTTCGGCATTTTAAAGGTTTAAATGCATATAAATATGTATTAACATACTTTTTTATAGCAAGGAGAAGGCACACAAGCACTTAAGCCCCCTGATGGTAAATGGCATCTGAGAACTATAGACATTTGAATTCCCAAGACTACAATTTTAAGACTGCAATCCAAAGACTTCAAATTCGTTGCCAACCCTTAGGACTAACGGGGAATAAGGAATGCCTCAATGCAAGTAATTTCACCGGTTTTTCTTATCCTCTTTCCGGAACACAACAATGCGAACACTGCTCCTGCACTTGTGGGTTGATGGATAAGATGGTGGTAGCGATCTGGATGAATCCTGCACAAAATCCCTACCACCACTAAAACACCAATGTTTTCAAAGTCACAGCATAATCAGAAATTATAATTAATTATATATTTTATTTGTCACAGGGCGGTGGAGATGCCTTTTGGCCGCACGCATTCGTCACTACGCTCCGAGATGGCCAGTACGATCTGCAGGATCACCATTGAATGCAGTATGCTGTACAATATCTGCATGCGAGCTGTAGCCGACGACGTCACGAGCGAGAGCAACATGCAGCCCGGTCCTTTGACAAAAATTATACTAACTTTATTTTAAAACTGCTGCCTATGTATGATTCACTAGGACAACTTGAATGATGAAATTCAATTTTTCAGAGTACTTGTTGGTGTTTTTAACCATACTTTGGATGGCGGCTTTTGGGGTTAGGCTTGTAAGGACTAGATTGGATAACGACCAACTAAACGCCTTTTTTGTACAATGCGCTAGGATGCAAAATGTCTAGGTTGTAAGTAATGCCTAATTAGGCATAACGTCATCGTTGTTTTATTTTATTTATTTATTTATTTAAGGCTCATAAAACAAGTGACATAATGCCAAAAGACAGAGTTTTAAGGTCTGGACTATAACTCTAAACTATGTATGCACAGTAAGACATACATTTATGTTAGTTAAATAACGTTAGACGGCATTAATTTTATCAGTGTTATACAAATCAAAAATTGATTATTTATTATATATAAGTATAATTCTTTTGAAAGTGAGAAGCTTATAGTTAAATATATCCAAAGAAGAATGCTTGGCTGCGATTTTATTGTAAGTTCGGCACATTCTAATAATAGGATTGTAAAAAGATGTATCATTTTTAAATATATGTAGTTGGAATACTTTGTGGGTCGGGTTTCGCGCTTTGTAGCGTGTGGTAAAGTTAAGTAAGGCTAGCAAGGAAGAACAGTCGATATGTGATTGGAGGATTCTAATATGCAGGTATATTAGCTCACTGCATTTACGACGTGCTGCCAATGTCAGCAGTTGAAAGTGCTCTAGTCGGCGAGCATATGAGCTGAATTTGTGTCCAAGTCGAAGTCTATAGCACAGAACATTTATAAAAAAAATTGCTCTCGATTTATGCGATCACTATGAACCTTGTAATGTGGGGACCAAATAACCGCTCAATAAGAATAATAATATAAATACTTGTATGTGTCAGGATTGTGAAAGTCTTTAGTGGAACGAGAAATAAAACCGAGAAACCTTGTACACCTCGGTCATCAAACAAAGTATATACCGAGATCACGAATAACTGTCTCACGGTTGAGGTTGCAACTGGTCAACGAGTAGTCGAATATAGTTTTGGATGATGAAAAGGAAATAACACAGCATTTGTCCACATTCAATGTCATGAATAAAAACGATTAAGTTTAAACATCAAATTCAAATAATTTTGCAAACCCGACAATTTACTTATAGGTCTATAGTTCTTACATTGATTTCTGTCTCCATCTTTGTGGATAGGAACGACGTGCGCTGTTTTCCAGAAAGTAGGAAATACTCCCGAACTGATGAAATCGTTAAATTATGAGATAGAGGGGCAAGCTGAGTTCTTTACATTTGACTATAAAATGATGGAGGAATACCGTAAGGGCCGGCACCTTTGTGACAGTCAATTCATTTTATTTTACATAATATACTATCGAAATTTAAATAAATATCACTGTTATAGGTTATAACTGTGGCTAGGTATGTTTGCTGAGTAAGAACTTGGCAAAGATAGACATAGTTTCTCAAACCAAGATCTTATGAAAGTAAGTCTTTTTGTTTTTATAGTCGTTATGCAATCTAGTCCTTACAAGCCTAACCCTGGATAGGGATGTAGAGAAATTATTACAATTGTTTCAATCTCCATTGATTTTTGTTCCTGACTCTTTCTCATGGCACTAGATAGTCAGTTATTTATTGACTTAATGATGAGAAATCTAATCATGGCCATCATAATGTCTGCCAAAAAATAATGCTAGTTATGAAATATATACAAATAATCTTATACTAAGTTACTTTTTTAGGCTTAACTATAGACAACATATTGGAATAGTCCTCATACAATTTGTTGTAGTTATTTTTCATAGTTTTTTGTCGTACTTTTTTCTTCTGTATTTGTATTAAAGGGCCATTCATCTATAGTTATATTTTCAAGAGTGGTTTTGATATTTTGTTAATAAGTGGAAGGTAACTACTGCATCTATTTGTAACATTCTTTCACTATTTGTCCAGTATATTATTCCAGATGGATATAGGCTATTTTTTTATTATGTTGAAACCTAAACAAAGCTAGGGCCTGATGCTAGTTTTGTTACTAAGACTATCTCTTATGATTGCACATAGGTAATTCTAGACCTTATAGGAAGTTGTAATGATTTTCAGCAAGTACTGAATAACGAGCAGTACCTAGTAGGAGGGTAATTCAATTTTGTGTTATGTAATAAAATAACTTTTATTATCTTTCGATTTTAATTTTATTTTCCTTGTGTTGGAGTCAATGAGCACCGCTTGTCTTGATTTTGTTAGTTCTGCGCAAATGGTTAACTTGGTGGTTTTGGAATCTTCCATTTCCAGCAGCCGCCCTTGCGGACTGGCCTGTTTGAGCCGCCAAGACCAACACCGCCTCATGTGAACAGATAATAACAATATTATAAAAAATGTAATGGGATCAATATATTTACCTAGAAATGAACAACACATAATGACATTCAGTTAATCCATGAAATACCTAAAATTATATATAAACCCCCTTGCAAAGATAATGGGCACTTTGATTTCTGCAAGTAGTTTATACTCTACTACATACTGTAACTAAATGAAATTTTATGCTACCACATTAGAATAATATTTTTCAGCATTTTTCTTTGTTAACAATACTTTCTTTATTTTGTAGCAAATCTATCAAAGTACTTAACTGAAATAATAAAATTGCTTCTTAAAATAACATTTAACCAGATGCCATATGCCACTTCTTATTGTGGTTGTGTACAAAAGTTTTTTTTCCCTAATCAATGGCTATCTTCCTTGTTTTAACATTTTAATTTAACAAGGTGTGTTTCAACAACATCAAGTTTTTGACAATTACCATGAACTTATCATGTTTGTTGTACAGGAGCCCCCCTTAAATATTTATAACAATAGCCGCAACATAAATACATCATCTGTGAAAATTTCAACTGTCTAGATATAATGGTTCATGTGATACAGACAGAGAGACGGACAGACGGACAGTGGAGTGTTATTAATAGGGTCCTGTTTTTACTTTTTGGGTACGGAACCCTAAAAACAAATCCATGGATATCACACACATGGACAATTTTTTGGTTAAAGAGTATTTATTCTGGTGGACTAAACAGAAGCACAAGGGCTAGCCCCATGCACTTCTGCCAAGTCGTAAAAAGGTATGCTTACTTGATGGGTGCTGAAATGACAGGAGCTGTAACATTCCGAGGGTATGGATGATTGGTCACGGTCCAAGAGTGAAACTGACACTTCCTCATCCATTCTTACAGGGCAAGTTTTACCCGTTGACCTCTGTTGGCGATTGGGGTCCGCAGCATCATCCTGGAAATGAGACAATGTTGTATTGTATTTTGATTTCACATAAGTGAGAATGCACTGGAACAGGAAAATACAAAATAAAACCATGTCGTGATGTTTTACCTGCTGCCATTGCCTTGGCGACTGCAGCGACTGGGCCGCCCCACCGAGCTTATTTAACATAATAGTAATTTGCTCCCACAGGGTGCGGGAGCGTACTCTTCCCAACACGCTCCCGACAAAACCACGAGCAAAAGCAGCATTTCAAATCGCTCGTGGGTAACAGGGGTTGAAGATGATGGTTTCTGCAATCCATAAGTACAATGTTTTCATTCAAATCTTTCGGTAAACTACTACTAAAGTAAGTGAGGAAGAGAACCAAAAAATATATCAGTTAACTAGACAATAGACACAATACAAATTTAAAACCACCAAGTCTTGACTCGAGTTTAACTGTTTTATAATATAATATTGGGATGTTATTGAAAATTAATTTGAAAATAAAAAGAAAACTTACAAAACAAATTTCGTTTCTTGACAGTTGACACATGGATATGACAGATAGATTAATTTTTACACTTAATGATACGTCAGAATATTTTTAAATATTAAAATACAAGCGTTATTTGGAGATTTAACTTTATTAAACTATCCTTGTTACTTTGTTTGTTATTGCAGAAGTAAGATATAAATTGTTAACCGGCGGTTTAGGTCAAAAATCTGATTACCGGTTTTTAAGAACTATGAGTGTAACCCATACTTTTTATCCATTCGTTCTTTCCATTCACGTTGCTCAATTCCTCTAGGATCGAAGGTGGTCTATGGCTCCGAAACGTAAATGAACAATTCGAAGTTACTTCATAGTAGCCTTCACCTTCGTCGTTCGATCGATCTGCGTTGCGGGCTTCGTTGCGAGCGTCGAATTTCAAAGTAGTGCCCCTGATCTGTGGTCCGTTTCACGAAGCTACCAAGTTACAAATTACAAGCGGAACACTCTTTCTAGCAAAAGAAGTTAGAAAGAGACTTCCGCTTGTAATTTGTAACTTGTAGCTTCGTGAAACGGGCCTCTGGTGATGGAGATGGAAGATGGCAACAAGATCGCGCTGATTGATTCACAATAATTTTAAAACTAACTAACGGACTGGCAACCGCAAAACTAAGTTTAGAAAAAACAAAACCATTATAAACAAACTCGCGCGCAATAAATGCCGGACAAGGTCAATTTGTGTTGGTTGGTATTCCTTAAAATAAGCGCGTACATCTACCTACTCTTAATTGTAATCTGTCTACTCTTTTTACATAAAATATTATTACTCGGATACCACTTTCCAAGTACTGTGTAACGAAAGGAAGGCCCTATTTGGTAAGCGAAGTTCTAAGTTAACGAACGATGTCCCCTTTACTCCGCTTCGTCTCCGGCACATCAAACGCGTGTCAGGAGCCAGGAGCGACGCGCTTCGAACGCGGGCTCCGGCGAATTGTACTTACTTTTTTACAAACGCGTGATGGATACAATAACAATACAATAAATGAAAAAAATCTCGAGTTTGTACGAAAAAATAAGTGTTTATACTTTATACGATTTCCAAAATGAACATTGGCGTAACAGTCTTGTAGTGTAGACAAACTTGCCTACCTCTTTCAGATAGGAAACTACCTACATTTATTTTTAAATCCATTATGAATAAGTACACTTACCGTAAACAAAGCCTTTTTCTAAGGCTCTACTTTGAAATCCGCAATTCGAACTTCGAATCGCCTCGTCACTTTCTTGCAATTAGTTACGCGTCGAGAGCAAAAGGGATAGCAATAAACGAAGTTCGAATTACATTAGAGCTGCGGATGTTATCGAGGATCTAAAGCTTGTGTCACTTTTCGTTATTGCAAGACGCAATAATTCATCAAATTCATACCACCATACCATTTTTGATGTGCCGGGTTCAATTTGTTTCATGTTGTATTGCAACTCGACCGGGCCAGGAGCTCTACTTTGAAATCAGCAATTCGAACTTCGGATCGCCCCGTCACTTTCTTGCGACTTAGTGACGCGTCGAGAGCAAAAGGCATAGCAATAGACGAACTTCGAATTACGGATTTCAAAGTAGAGCCTCAGCGTTCGATCGAAGTGCGATAAAAACTCTTCACCGGACTCCGTATTGTTCTAGATCTTGAAGCCAGCCAGCTGCCGCCCCGCTCGCGCTACATGTCACACTCGCACCGAACGCAGTCGTGACGCGTGACGTGAGCAACGCGGGCACTCGGTGCACAGGGGCTCTACTTCGAAATGTGTAATTCGAACTTCGGATCGCCCTGTCACTTTCTTGCGAATTAATTACGCGTCGAGAGCGAACGGGATAGCAATAGACGAAGTTCGAATTACGGATTTAAAAGTAGAGCACCAGATTACAGGATATTTGTCTAATCGGTGAAGCTGCTGCCCGCCTGCGGTGTGCAGGGTGAGAGTGCTTGGCTTGCGTCGCTTACGCCCCGCGACGCTCACGACACGCGTTTGGTGTGCCGAAGCCTTTAAAAGTTTCGTACGAGTGCTTCGTTGTCATATTAAATATATTCATAGAATCTATAGAAAGGGTAACTCAGAATTTATTATAAAACAAAGAAAAAGAAATAACACATATGTTAATAAAAATTGTATTAAAGTATTACTTTTCATGATTATTTTCAGATGGGCATGTTCGGTGTCCCCTTGTTTCATAGAAGGGTATTATCTGCTGAACCAGTGTTGATTTTAGGTTTTCTTAAATAAGATTTACGTATGTTAGGTTAGATTAGACTTGTAACTATCACAAGGTAACCTGAAATCAATACGGTTTCAGCAGAAAATTGCTTTCTATGAGATGTAAAATTCTGCAAAGTGATACATTCTATAAAACGAGTGTCTACAAAACAAGGGTAAACCCTATTGTTCACACAGCAAATTAATTTAATAGTTAACATTAAGGACATTATTTCAAGTTTCTTTCTTAGTTAAGCTTGCAATTATAGGTTTCTTTTGATCATCAGGTTCAGTTATCTCAGTTTTATCACGGTAAACTGTATTAACAATAAAATCAGGAGCAGAATGTAGAATTGCAAATGATAATTCTGGTATTCTATTATCACAAGCAAATTCAAGGAGCTCATACAAGTTTTCTTTTGTAACAGTTTCAATCAACTTCTGGATGCATGCGGTTTTTAGATCATGTATTAGGTAGCAGTTTGCTATCAGCAGCAAAGGACACAAATCCTTATCCGGCAGAGTACCCATGTACATGTAATCTTTTAAGTTCTGCAGAGTCTGTTGCATGACACCTTTTATTTCAATACTATCTTCAACAGTCTCCTTCCAATCCCCTTTAAGCATTGCCCGGAATGTTACGCTATGAACTGCTAGGATCACTCTATGCACAGCCACACTTCCATCAGATGCGGTCAGATGGAAATCAGTAAAGTCTGCATCTTCATAAACTTTTTCATACAACTTAAACTTTTTTGTTTTACTAGCCCATATCCTCACATTTATCACGAGCAATCCTATTTGAGATTCCAAATTGGCTTTGAAATGAGGCTTACCCCCATCCAAGACCATCCATACCGACCAATCGGTCAGGCAAGTCAATTGCTTTGAAGATTGCTTCGAAGGTTGCTTTGAAAATTTCTTTAAATTGCTGGTTGTATTTTCTGTGTCCCAGGTAACGTTAATCTTGGTTGAGTGATCATTTGCTACATCGATTTTTTTTGCAGAAAAATAAGTAAGAGTATCACATCTTCCACGATCAAATCTAAATTTAAATTTGATTGTGGCCAAATTACTAACAATAAATGTTTTACTGGATAATTCGTTATCTTTGTCATATGGCAGCATAATTGAAAACACCAGTTGTAAGGTAGGACCCCGCTGATGCTCTGTAACAGATCTGTAAATAATATGAGTGAATTGTGAGTAAGTATGCATTAAAATATAAACATATACCTACCTGTCTAATCGATTTTATTTATGAAAGATATTATGAGCAGATCGGTGCAAAGTACACTATTAAATTAAACGTGAATGTGCATAGTAAAACTGATGATCGTGTAAACACATAATGCACTTCTCCGTGATGGTATGGTTAAAAAAGTTTATTTATATGAGATTGACAAAGAATCACGCAATAAAAGTAAGGAAAAACACTAAACAAAAACAAACAATACTTAATACAAAAAAGTACATTTATCAAACTTTATGACATAGTATTAAAAAAAGTTAACTTTACTTACATAGACATTCTGAAATTTCCAAAAAAAAATTTTTTATTCCGCTTATTAGAGAAACTGTTAAATGTAATATGGTTGTGATGTGTGATGAGATGAAACTATGATTTACAGTGCATACTCCCGTTTCGGGTTCTTACTTTATAATAACATAACCGCCTAATTGGCTTGAAAAAACGCATACATGGGATGGGAGCACGATGGGAGGGTTAAAGCACAGATTATATAAGATATAGGTTAAAGTTAAAAACTGAAAAACAGGGGCTCTACTTTGAAATCAGTAATTCGATCTTCGGATCGCCCCGTTACTTTCTTGCGAATTAGTGACGCGTCGAGAGCAAAAGGAATAGCAATAGACGAAGTTCGAATTACGGATTTCAAAGTAGAGCCTCAGATTATAAGGGCAGGGTATATGTGAAGGGTAGGGTATGCCCCACTTGCCTAGTACTCGAACACCCACCGCCAATGTGTTAAGCCGCATCCACAGGTGCTTAGTGTTTGCCACTCACTGCAGGACGGAACTGTTCGTTAGAGTGAGATAAAAATACATTGTGCTCACTTTAACATATTGTTGGATATAAATAATAAATAGGCCTTTTCATCTAGATGATTTAGGTAGCACTATAAATTAAGACACTTGCTCTTGTGATTTAACAGGCCGATCCGGGATAGGATTAGTATACAGAGGCTCTACTTTGAAATCCGTAATTCGAACTTCGTATCGCCCCGTCACTTTCTTGCGAGTTAGTGACGCGTCGAGAGCAAAAGGGATAGCAATAGACGAAGTTCGAATTACGGATTTCAAAGTAGAGCCTCAGGTTATTAATCTGTGGATAGGATCCCCCGGCCGCACGCACGGCAAATGTACGCGACGCACCCCCTGTTGGTCAGAGGTTGGCGGCCCGCTCGTGGCGCCTCGCGCGTTTTTCTCTAAGGAGACCTAACCGGTGAAGTTTTGTTTTGTTTGACTTTCTTGAACCAGGCGACGCCACTTAGAAGAGTTGGGTAGCGGTACGGTAGCGGTAAAACACCAAGCATGTGGATGCGGCAGTAAATAAATAATGCAGTCTGTAGAGTCAGAATGGAGTCAGACGTAGCCTCTACGTTGAAAATTGAAGTTAGAAGTTAAGTCAGCTCCATCCCTTTTTCTCGACTTTGTCTCGAAAGACGAGTGACAGGAATGCAGCTAACGTAACTTTGAACTTCCATTTTCAAAGTAGGGTCTCTGGATGGTCACTATGAAGTGCTAATTTCGAAACTTCGGATTCCACATCCCTTTCATACCTCAATTGTGACTGTCAAGAGAAAGAGATAGAGATAATGTGACTTCTAACTTCGATTTTCAAAGTAGGGCCCCTGTCAATTTTTTCCTGGATTTGGTTAGGTTAGATCAGGTTAGAATATTATTTTAAATAACGGTAAAACGTTTAATCATGAAATGATTAAAATTGGATTTATGTAAACGGCTACTATTCCTTGTTTTTTTGTGTTCGCAAATAGGTGATATTTGTTTCTTGTGACCTTAGCCTATCCAAATGGACAAATTGAAAAAATAAGAAGTCTGTCGATGTCAAGCTGGCTGTCAGTGTCATGTAGTAAACGTCATTATCTGTCATCAGCACGTGTTGTTATTCAGTGCTATCCAACCAAATTAAAATAAAACTGCGAATAAAATGAAGCCTAAACTAAAGAAGAACTCCAAAGCCTTGCTTTCGGATAAAATCGCCGATGCTTTAACTGTGAAACCCAGAGCAGACATTGAAGACGATCAGGTATTCGGCACTAAGCCGTACACCGTATCACGAGCTGATTTCAGCTCATCTGAGAGCGAAGATGATGCCGCCATCAGTGATTTTCGAAAAAGAAATGTTAATTTATTAAGTGAAATCAGTAAAAAGTATGAAGGGCGAGTGGTAACGCGAAGAGATTTGGATAAAGATAGCTCGGGAAGTGCAGTTGAGAGTGACTCGAATGATGACAACACTCAGAGTTTTGAGTCAAAACTGGCGTCAATCACTAGTAAATTTACTCAAGAGGGCTCTGAGGATTCCAATGAGGCTCAATCAGGCCCTGAAAATGGTAAGAACTTGTCAGATTCAGAAGATTTTAGCTCTGGTGGCGAAAGCGACGACTATAGCATTATTAAACGGCAGAAAGAATCGGATAGTGAACAGTCTGAAAAAGAAAGCGATGATGAAGGTGAAGACGAGGAGGGCTATGATATAAGTCAATTGGAAGAGCCTGTGAAAGAAGAATTTGAGCACATGAAGAAACAGAATATTCCAGAGGAGGTAAAGAAAGGTGCTTGTGTTAAGAACCAGCTGTTGGTCTGGGAAGGCTTGCTCGAGATGCGTATACATCTTCAGCGCTGTGTTAATACAGCAAATCAGATGCCATTTCCGGACACCCAAAAGGATTTGTCGCAGAGAAATGAGTTTGCCGAGGCTTCAACGTCCACTGCAACTAACGTTGCTGGTGTTTTAGACAAGTTAGTTTTAAATATTATACTAGCCGATATACCTATTATTGTTATCCTTAGCTCTGCATACTTACTATTTATTAATTAATTAATTTAAACTTTATTGTACAATACACAAAGTAATCTATAGCATTCTATACCAGTCAACCATTGGGCCAAACAGAGACAAGTTCACCTTTGTACATACCTTTTGTGTTTCTGTCTATTTTGTTGTTTGATAATTTCCTGTTTGTACAATAAAGTATTTACACACATACAAGTTGCTGCTGAATTTGGCATAATGTAACAAATTCATACATACCATGTGATGTTCATTGACCCCCTTACTAATAAATGTTGAGTAACGGTGGTATAGCTAAACAATGTTTTGTCCTTATCTGTCAATTCCAAATGGCACAATGACAGATAAGGTCAAAAAATTGTATAGCTTTACCACCGTTACTCAATGTTTATAAGTAAGGGGGCAAGACTATAAACTGACTGTTTGTTTAAGATAGTGCACAGTATAACACACCTATAATACTGTATGTGGTCAACTGGTCTTTTTGCTTCAAATGGCAATTTAATACCACGTTTTTTCAAGTAGTGCTATAATAAATAAATTTTTGATATTTCCACACCCAATGCAAATATACGAAAAAAATCTACACATCTTTCACCAGTAACTGTTTTGAATAGACATTTATTAATGTTCAATTATGTCTCTGTTTCAGATTATTAGAACTACAAAGTATGTTGCTGAACGGCTTTCCTGAAACCAAAACACTTTCTGCAAAGAAGCATATAGCAGAAACAACTGCAGAAAAAAAAGAAGAGAGTGATGAAGAAATTCCCAGTGATACTGATAATGAGGAAATACCGTCAGATACTGAAGATGAAGAGGGACATGTAAAGGAAAAGGTACCAGAGAAATTAGTTAAAAAAGTACAGAAGAAGCGAAAATTGCAGGATTATGAGCGTGAATTGGCGACAACCGATAAAGTGTTTAAACCGTTCAGAGATGCAACTATTCAAAAATGGAACGAGAAGACCCGCTTAGCTACTGCAACTAGTATTAAGAACACTCCTACAAACACAATCTTACAACAGGTTTCGTACATCCTATCAGACAGAAGCAAGCTCACTAAAAGGACACAACTAAAACGGTCTGAATACGATATAGTTGGATATAAAAAGCAGTTGTCCGAAGAAAATAAAGAATTAAATGGCTTAGAGAATCCCGTTACAAAAGACAGGAAAGATGATGATGAGTATATCACAGAGATATTTGATGATAGTGATTTCTATCACCAGTTGCTAAGAGAGCTGATTGAGTGCAAGTCTGCCGATATCTCAGACCCTGTTCAACTGAGTCGCCAGTGGATTGCATTGCAGCAAATGAGGAGTAAAATGAAACGGAAGGTGGACACTAAGGCCACCAAAGGCAGGAAGATCAAATACGTTGTTCATAACAAGTTACTTAATTATATGGCACCAGAAAAGTGCACTTCTTGGACTGAAGAGAGCACAAATGAGTTGTACAGTTCGTTATTTGGTAAAATGTTTGAATATAATAATGTTGGGATAAATGCAAATTTAGAGAATGGTTTAAAAATTAAATATTAACATTCTTTTATACTGAGTTTAATGTGATAATACTGATAATTAATTAGCGTGTTCATGCCCCATACCCAACCCAAGACGCTTTAGTATTGGGTCCTTACCTATGAAATTGGCGTTATTTTTACGTGTTTTATTTCGAACGGAATTTATTCATTTAAATTTTAACTTCCAAATTATTTTTAAATTTCATTAATATAGTATGTTACAAAGGTTTTAGATACAAATAATATGGTTCAATTTCTTACTTAGTGTTTAAAATTAAAGTGTGAACTCAACTCTTTTCATGTGCTGTCAGTTCGAGTGTTTAAATTCCGCAGAGTTTTATGTACTATTTTTAAGAAATTAAGATATGAATAATATAGCTTAGAAGTGTCCAATATTCCTGACAGAATTTAGTTTGGTTTGCATTTGACGTTACTAAATAATCCGCAAAATTAAATGTATGAAAACCACAGTTTTCATAAAATTCTCCATATAAAACGCCAATTTCATAGGTAAGGACCTAATATATGCTGATACAACATGAAACAATTTACTGCCAAGTGCCACCTGAATTTGAATGGTTAAAAAAAATAATGATAATGTTTTCAAAGCCAACGATTCATAAATCCGTCACCGTCTATGGTGCAACATTGATCAGAGTATCTACCTCTGGTCATTTTGCTGCCAGTGACAACTTTTATATCTGAAGTGATTGAAAAGGTTCCGCCATAATAGGGCAATGGTGTGTAAGATAGATATTGGACCCCTTTTGTCTGTCTGTGGAATTTTGTTAAGGTATTTCTTAACCCTTCGTGTGTCGGACGGGGTCGCAAACTTGCACCTGTCGTCTGTCGCAAAATGGCGCGTCAAATGTCAAATTCAAATTTAGAACTGTTTCATACCTTATAAACGTTTCATTCAACGAATGATGAATGTCTATGGTTTATTTGTTCATTGGGCTTGGAGAAATTAAAACATTTTAGACTCTATTGGACTTATTTTTAAGTTCAAAATCGGATAAAGTGTTGATCATGTGACCTTGCACTGATCAGTGCCTCGGCATACAACAGGGGTAGCGCTGATCAGCGCTAAGACATACGAAGGGTTAACCAGGTCATAGTATAAAATATATATCTACAAAAGTTCTACGTTCTAAGTTCTTATAAATATCAGGGGACAATATCACACAAATTGACCTAGTCCCAAACTAAGTTCTAGGCTGGTAGGTAAAGTCAACAGCATAAATAAGTGATTATTTCTGTACCTTGTCGCTTTCAATCGTTTCACAATTTTGAATAACATTTCAAACACGACGTTAAAGTGACAAGGGACATAAATGATCACTTATTTATGCTGTTGACTGTACTATGGCGACTAGACAACGATAAACATTTATACAGGGAGACTGGTAACTCGACCTATATATTAAAAGGGGTTACACTAAAGCTAAATTGCAATAATTTTGTCCCAGTTAATGTCACTGCACTGAAAAAACAAATGGGTTGATATAGCACCTACCCTTGAGTTTGGTTGAGGTAACACCTAACCTTAGTAAAAACAACACATTGAAAAGGTTGCTTCAACCTGCTGTTACTTGCCGTAATAAATTTGATATAAAATACTTTTTATCGAATAAACAGCTGGGTGAAGGTCGCCTACTATTCCGATCTTAGACCAAATGAAATACTAGGTACATAGATAGCTAAGAGAACAGAAACATTTGGCCTTTCTCTCATTCGCTCTCAAATGCTCTTATACGAGTCTAACGAGCTTCACCCGAACGCGAAAAGCTTTTTAAAGTCCTATATAGACGGGCAAGTAAGTACGCCGTACTGATGGCTCGGTGACCTTACTCGCCCGTGTGTACCCTAAGTACGCGAACTTCTAAAGGTATAATCACGGGCGAAAAAGATCGTCGAACTTTAAGTACGCGTACTTACTCGCCCGTCTATCTGGGACTTAAGACATCTTGCACTGTATTTAGGTAAGCTAAATGGCAGTATCTTTATTAAGCATTCCTTTTAAAAAGGCAAAAGTTAAGGCAAGAGAGAATAAAAGGGTCTCCTATTCGGATCTTAAACCATAACGTAACTTCGAACTTCGATTTTCGAAGTAGGGCCTTAGATACCAGGTTCTATCGTTGAATGCACTAGCTAGGTAGGTGCGTTTCATCCGCGGACCTCTGCCCCGGCTATCGGCGACCTCGCCCGGGTTATCTCGCTCCTCACAAACACATTTCATATGTTAAATTATTCTCTGCATGTTTTTTGTTACTTCATAATAAACACGCTGCTAATTAATAAGAGAGGCGCAATTGTGTTATCTTGGAGAGCGCAGATTTAACGGCTCACAAGATAATGTACCTACAATGTACTTACAATGTTTCGTGTTTTCTAAATATTACACTTAAGTAAACAAGTGTGATAAAAGGCAAGTTTTGAAACCACGACTGCATTTTTTGATATGCGAGCGATTATCTTTTGTTCGTTTCTTGGACAAGAAAATAGCCGATAGTTCATAGCTTACTCGCCGGCGGTGGGACCAGTGCCTATAGGTTAGAGTGGGCTAGTTTTCCGCAACTTGACGACTTAATGTATGCACCTTTTTTGCGTGCGAGTTGACCCTAATGCGTTGGTGCAATAAAAAGTTTACAGACTCTATATCACAGAGGCCCTAGCCAAGGCCCAAGATGCATAACGCTATATAAAAAAAACTAGCATTTCTATTCGTTTTGTTTTCAAACTAATCACGTCACTGGTAGATCACGTGACTTTTCGTATCACGTCATCTACCAGTGACGCAATTTGTTTGAAAACGAAACGAATAGAAAGAAACGCTAGTTGGCGTAATGCATCTTGGCTAGGGCCCCAGGCCAATTTACTTTGGCGCTGCGCCTCTATTCTAGGCAGTAAAAGCCAAATCGCATTTGACCTGTTATGCTTTTAAATCTGCCGCCATTACTGTGAAATAAATAAGAGCTAACAAAACGTTCGATAACAGGTCAAAAAAGATATCGTTTTTAACGTGTTGATTAGCGGCCCAAGTCTCCCCCCAACAGTCAATATCAGAATATGAAATCGATTATCGTAATTTTTATATTTCGTTTTCAGTTTTATATTTCTCTGTAATAAAAAGAGAAGCACTGAGGCATAAGGAGACAACTTAACCTTGTTTTTAGGGTTCCGTAGTCGAATTAGGAACCCTTATAGTTGCGCCACGTCCGTCTGTCTGTCGGTATGTCTGTTTGTATGTCACACATGGTCACACTCACTTTTTTAAAAAACAATCATAGGCACAAAGCTGAAATTTTATACACATAGATATTTATTTATACAGCACCAATAATAAATAAAATATATAAAAAAGCAGTCCCGTATGTATGTATACTTAAAAAGCATGGGTGTTTTTTTATCTTACATTATTGTGTAAGGTATGGTCGGATATCTCTTAAAAACTATTATGTGTAAGTTACAATCAATTTTTAGATTTGGGGGACCACCAAATAACAATAGACAAAAGTACAGACTAAAAATATCCCTCATTAACGCACATGTATAGCGAACGACGCGATAGCCTAGTTGGGTGCGGTCCCGGGTTCGATTCCCGAAATGGGATATTTGTGTAATGAGCTGGGGTATATGTTTCTGAGTCTTGGAGGTTTTCTTTGTATTTAAGTATTTAAATATTACTCTATAGTATAAGTACCTACACACATCAAAAGTGCCAAGGGATATTTTTTATCCCTAGACAGTTTTAACATTTCAATACTTATAGGCATATTACTACTGAGTCAAAACATCAAATTTGTCTAGGGATACTGAGTATCCCAAGATTTTTTTGATGTGTGTATTTATATCGTCGTCTAGTACCCATAGTACCTACAAGCCTAGAGCTTAGTTTGGGACTAGGTGAATTTCGTCCCTTGATATTTGATATTGGCTTATGTTTAACAGATCACCAGATATAGTAAAATATAACGCTAAAAAAAACACTTTTTAATGCCGAAAATAGTAAATGATCACCAAAAACTAACCTAACCTAACCTAACCTAATTTGGTGATCGTTTACTAATTTTGGTACTTATTATGTTTGTTGCCTTTGGACTTTTAACTAAAATGTTTATAACTAATAAACTTTTTGGTAAATAAACTATATAGGTCTATTTTATTTAGTACTGTTGGGCGATGGGCTTGCAACCTGTCACTACCTATAACACGCTGGTAAACATCTTAGCCTATTTGTGTAAAATGTGGTTACTGAATTATCAACAAGTTTTTAAAGTTGCAGGTAATTCTGTAGCTCTGCCTACCCCACTCTGGGATTACAGGCGTGAAGGTATCGTAGATATGTGTATGTATTATTTTTAATGAAAAAAATAAACAAGAAAATTAACTCATAGGTAGGTATACTTGTAGTTTTTGGAGCTATAGTTTTTTGTGTTGGTGGTAACTGCGAAGGAACCCTATACTGAGCATGACCCGACATGCTCTTGCCCGGTTTTTCTCGCTAGGCTAGGCTCACTGATCCCTGGAGCATCGGTAGCGATCCAATTTTCCGACCAAACCAGGTGTGTAATCAATTGGCTAACAATATAGGGGATAAACGTTCCGAACCATATTCCGTGGGAACCAAATTGTTTATTTACCGCTTCATTCTTCGCCGGTAAAGAGCATCCATACTTACTAAGTATTTATTTATAAAAGTGAAAGTACGTCTGTCTCTCTGTCACGCTTTCACGGCTTAACCGCTGAACCGATTTCGATAAAATTTGGCATGGACATAGCTTGAATCTCGAGGAAGGACATAGGTAGCTTTTTACTAGCAATAAACGACTTCTACCCGGACGGAGTCGAGGGCAATAGCTAGTTAGCTATAAAACTAATATAGTGTTTTGTGGTATATGTACGAGTTTGTTAGCTATGTTATTTTTATAAGTACTTAGCTAATTTTAGTTATTAAACGATTAGAAATAAAGCAGTAACAATGAGTTACCTATCGAATATGGTTCAAAAAGTTAATACCCTATATGTAATATGTAATATAGCTAAGAACGAAGTGTTTGTACTGTGTTTGGCTCAAAGGCTTTAAAGTGACAAGGTACAAAAGTGTACAGCTTCTTATAAGGCCGACTGTACCTAAACACATAAAATATCAATATCTCTGTACATACTTACGTATACGTCCGACAGTGCTGTCTAAAGCGCTATTGGACTGGGGCGTATTCATCACGGTTAAACCTAATTGCTTTTGACAAGATATCGTATTTTCAACGTTATGACAGCTCGTAACTTGATTGTAATGGCGGCCAATTAGATTTTACCGAGTAGAATAGAGCCCTAGTGACCTTGCTCATGTAAGAAATGAAAATGAAATAAAATCAAAAATATTAGTGTCGCATGCTGGGGCAGTGGTCCAACTGCTCTGTTCAAGTGATCAAAATTAGTGTCATAAATATGAGGTAGGTTTAGGTTATGTTAGTCCTGCAGCTGGCCCGAAGTGCAAAACATTCAGAAATAGGAGCTCCGCGGTAGCGGAGCTCCGTCGAGCCTTGTTAATTTGATAGGTACCTGTACCTGTTAAATAGTCCTTTTTTTTATTTACGTATAAATATTTGTGTGTTTTCTGTGTAGTGAATAAATACATGTATTTCTTCTTTTTCTTCTTTTGAGGTACTTATTCAAATAGGAATTATTGGTCAGTTGGACCAATGCCCCGAAAGGCAAATATTTACTGCGGACAAAAATATTTTATTACAATTTTTATAAAGAAGAACGAAGGAAGCGGAAGGTACAAGGTTTTATCACTTTTATCTTCACATTTGGGGCATGTCACTCTTTATTTACTTATCTAAGTATACTAATACAATACAGAGCCGGATATCAAGTCCATAGCAGCTGGGGCTCTACTTTGAAATCAGTAATTCGAACTTCGGATCGCCCCGTCACTTTCTTGCGAATTAGTGACGCGTCGAGAGCAAAAGGGATAGCAATAGACGAAGTTCGAATTACGGATTTCAAAGTAGAGCCTCTGTTTCAAAGCTACCGTAACTGAGAGATCATCAACGAAAACAAAGTTGACTTGCCGAAATTTGGGTTCAAATTATTAATCCTTTGTTCGTAATTAAACAAAGCGACGAAGTTTGCGAGTTTATCTGAGGTTGTTACAACTTTTTTCTTGTTAGTAAACTTTTGCCTTTTTAATAGGAATGCTTAATAAAGATACTGCCAATATTTAGGTGCCTAAACACAGTGCAAGATGTCTTAAGTCCCAGATAAACGGGCGAGTAAGTACGCGTACTTAAAGCTCGACGACCTTTTTCGCCCGTGTTTACCTTTAGAAGTTCACGTACTTAGGGTGACACACGGGCGAGTAAGGTCACCGAGCCATCAGTACGGCGTACTTACTTGCCCGTCTATATAGGACTTTAAAAAGCTTTTCGCGTTCGGGTGAAGTCGGTTAGACTCGTATAAGAGCATATGAGAGCGAATGAGAAAGACGAAATGTTTCTGTTCTCTTAGCTATCTATGTACTATTACATTGTAATAGATACAATATGCAATATGCAAACGCTGCTAACTGTTTTCTATCGAATCGAAATGTATGGAGTTGACATAAGCAGTTGACGCAATCTGTTACCTTGCTGCGTCGTCTTAATGTCGATTTTAGAAAATCACTAACTTAGCGTTATGCATCTAGACCAGTGGTCGGCAACTTTTTGAGTAGGAAACTACAATTTACAAAAAAAATAAGTTTTTAGGAGCCACAATTTTCTTTTCTTGCTAACAATAAATACTTGCAAAAATAAAGTTGGAACTAAAGAGCCGCAGCTTAAGGTTGCCGACCCCTACCCTACACAAGAGGCATTGCGAGAACGTTATCGTTATCGAAAATGTATAGAATTGACTTAAGCTGCCAGACGATCGCGTCAAACGTCAATTCCGCATACATTTTGGCTGCTTTCGAAAATCGTTTACGTTAGCGTTAAAAGCATCTTGTCTAGGGCACTGTCACCGTCACCGTCTGCACGGCTAGCACAAGTTGCCCGCGACTTGTTAGTCGCTCGGATCTCCCTTTCTATCTATGCTTGATGCTTTATCCGCTCAGCTCGTGTTGCCTACCGTACTCTTAAAAAAGTTACCAAGTGCCCCCCTTGAGACTTTGTTGCTATCTGTAGATGAGCTTCGATTTATTCGACAAGAGCCCTTAACGGCTTCGTCAAACGAATTCGGATAAGTTAAAGTGTTTGACCGGCCCTTTGTGTTACGAAACATTCGACTTGTAGGGTGACAAGTTATATAAAGTGTTTAATTATTTTGATATTTATTATTATTACATTTACATACGTCTCTGTTAGTATTTATTCTCTCGCGACGACGCGCTGGCCTAGTTGGTAGTGATCCTGCCTACGAAGCTAGCGGTCCTGGGTTCAAATCCCGGTAAGGGCACATATTTGTGTGATGAGCGCGAATATTTGTTTCTTTGTCATGGATGTTTTCTATGTATTTAAGTATATATTTATCTATATAAGTATGTTTATCGTTGTCTAGTATCTATAGTACAAGCCTAGAGCTTAGTTTGGGACTAGGTCAATTGGTGTGACATTGTCCCCTGATATTTATTTATTTATATTTATTTATTCTTAAGGTCTAAAATTTAGTTAACGCAATTTCCGTAAACTTTGTTTTGTACTAATGTCTACACGTCACATTCTACTTTTCTTATTTTCCTCAATCACCCAAAGGTTAGCTGGAAGAGATCCCTTTGTACATTCCAACTCTGTAATGGTTGTATTTGATTTTATGTTTTTTGTACAATAAAGTGTTTACATACATACATACATACATAAAGGGGCCATGATAAAGTCGGTAGTATTCTGCGATCTGGATCTCAATAACCATAATGCCTATGTATCGTTCTTTGAATTAAACTTGATCATATTTCCTTGAGACTGTCAAATGTGAAAACAAGATTAGAATCGAATTGTCGATAAGTAGTTTATTTTTTAAACATGACACCTTCTACGTTTTTGTAGTTAAATATTCGAAACCGAAATAGTTAGTAGGTATTTATAACTTCTTACACCTGAGGGCTTATTGTCTAACGCACTCGCAATCACGATCGTTTTCATTTTGAAAATCGAAGGCTTGTCTGCATACAAAATGAAAACAATTTCTCCACTTTGAAGCCTGTTGCGATTGCGAGTGCGTTAGACAATAAGCCCTCTGGTTGCTTTGTTAAAGGTACATGTACGGGAGGTGCCGAAAACAAACTTTTTCAAGATTTTTTTACAGCTTTATTTTTTACGGCGTAATTAAAATGTATACTACGCTACATTACAGCTTTATAGTACTAATAGTCTCGGAGTAAAACTGCGGACAGACAGATAGATGGACACGGCGACACTATAAGGGTTCCTAGTTTGGTGGTTTGCCCGTGTTCTTACTGCGTAGTCCTATTGACCAGAATTAATATTTTAAATATGAGGTAAGTTTAGGTTAGGTTAGTTTTGCAACAGGCCCGGAGGGCCAAACTACGCAAAAACAGGAGCTCCGCGCTAGCGGAGCTCCGTCGACCCTATTAATTTTATATTCAAATATAAATCATTGGTCAGTCAGGACTAAGCAGTAGGACCACGGACAAAAATTACCTAGATTGACTTCAGAACCCTAAAAAGAAGGAGGTGCCTTTTCAATTTCTCGATTTTTTTATTTGTTTATTTAAACACTTTTTAAGAGTTCATACCTTCCTAGAAAGATGCCTCTAATGCAACGATACTGTTGTCATCGTGGTCAACCGCGTGGACCTTAGGCTGCATTCGTCGTCAAGCGCAGCGTTTTAGCACCAGTGTGTTGATAAGACGTTCTATTAAGGAGTTGGCCTAGTAAAGCTTGACCACTTTATTTTACGATGTTGTTGTAGTGTCAGTGTGGCAGGGATCCACTTGCAGGTAAGGCTGTGTCCGTCCTCAAGCACCGTGTTTTAGTTTGTAAATAGGTACCTACTGAAGATTCGCTGAAGTGATGTTAAGCAATTCGACCAATAAAATTAGAACCCCGTGTTGATCAAAATGATACTTTATAAGGCTGATGGACTTTGCCTGCTTAATTTGATACAAACCGGCCAAGTGCGAGTCGGACACGCACACGAAGTGTTATGGACACGTTGCTATGGTATGGGAGCCCCCGTTGTTTTATAACTTTATTTTTTTGTTATATCGGCTATAGTATTACACACTGTAAAATTTTAAATCTCTACGGTTCAAAAGAAAAAAAAAGAAAAAGGGGAAAAAAAATTATATCCACAGATTTTTTTATGACTCTCGTTAAAATAAAATAAATCATCAATATAATGTATTTGATAGTAACAATATTTGTCGCACGCTTTATCTATAATCACCGTCAGTCCTGTGAGCCACCGCCTCCACTTGATAACCTCTAGGTGAAACCCGCTAGCTCGTTAAACGCTAATAAAAACATATGCAGAATATAATAACAAATTTATACAACATAGCGCACGCAACAAGTGACAAGAGTAAGGGCTCGTCTATGGAAATGCGGCGCGTTGCGCGGAGCGTTGTGTGACGGGACTTTCAGTAAATTCAGACATATATGTATGAGAGCGTTGATCATAACAAACGAACCTGCTCATCACACAGTTTAGCCATAGCGGGATCTGACCCCAAAACGTAGGTACGACACAATATGCACAGTGCATTACAGTTGACTATAATCACTTGACTGTTGTACAAAAGGCCCGAGTTGACAGCTGTCAATACAGTACAAAATATAACCTCAATCCTGCCTCAAACACTTTGGCACTGAGTTAACAGCTCAGGTTCGAATCGGGCCTTTTATAACGGCACGACTATAGTCCACCACGGGAATAGTTACATCAAAGTGACGTACTAATCACCTGAATCACCATAGACTTATAGTAATTCTTACGATGTTATTTATTATGTTACTAGTACACAGTGCCTCGGTAGTTTCATTTATTAATAATAATTTATTAACTAAGATTTATAAAAAAACGGCAATACTTCGGCCAAAAAAGAAAAAAGGAAACCACTAAATCTATTTAATTTCAGTAATTTAATTTTTCTTACAACATTTATGGTAAGTTGGTTATTTGTTAACAAAAGAAAGTATGACTGAAAGTAAAGTAAAAACAAAATGGAAAATGAGCTCTGGGTAAGTTGCACTATGAGAACGAATGCAGAAATTAACAAAACAAAATATTTTCATTAAAACTTATACATTATTGATGAAAGCGGTCGTGCTTTTGCCATTCCACAATTTTTTTATAGATTTTGCAGAAGTTAGTTTCCGTAGATGCATCTTGCCTAGCCTTACTGATTATCACACTTTCTTCTTCAAAGTTTGAATCTGTTTACTTAAACTGATTGTTCGTTGGTTTACTCCCATGGTTCAACGTATGAACAGATCAATAGGAAATACTAAAGGATAGTTGTAGCCTAGAAACGGACAAACAGGACAGATGGGCTACTTACTTGTAATCCCTGAAATTTTAACTATTTCCGAGAATAATTAACGACTTCTCGCTCCTCCTAGCAGGCTGTTTAAAAAACTTTTTACTAAACGCCATCACCACGCTCCGCTACCCGCTGCCGGTGTGGCCGCAGCCCCCGCCTGATAAGCAGTTTGGGCGCCGCCCGCCCGCCGGCCGTCAGTCTAGGCGACGCGCGCGACACACACCAACGTCCCAGCAGTGGGCAGTGCGCGAGTGAGTTGGGTTCAGTGTTGTGAGTGTTCAATGTTGGATGAAAATAGTGTTGGTGAGTAGACCATTTATATTTTGACACTAATATTTAAAGAGGTAGAATTGTTTGTGACTTTGACTTAATTAACGGAAATACTTATTTGGTGTTAACAATTCTTTGACAGATAGAAAGTTCTTTTTAAATCCAGGAAGTGGCGGGACATAATTACTTGGGAAAAGCAGCCCAAAATAAAGTATAGGTACTGTTTAATTTTAATATACCTAAGTTAATGTGTAAACTAAAAATTAAAAATAAATAATTTAAGTTACCACATGCCAAAACTACATTAACAACTAAGTAATGCTGAAAGCTAAAACGCTAATATTTAAATACATTAAGTGAGGACCTCCCCGGCATAATATTACAGGTGCAGCCGGCTGCATTTCCTCATTATCTTGCACTTCTGATGCGTCGCGCACGGCCCGCTGAACTCTCTGAGATCCCGTAGCGGCACGCAGCGGCTGTCATTTATTTAACCTTTTTTTGTGTGAATGCACAGAAACGCGAAGGAGTCGTCTAAACGTAAAATAATCAAAATATTCAATTTATTTAACTTGCAAAGTTATAAAATATGGAAAGCTTATGATTTTTTCAGAGGTTTTCATCTCTATCACACTTGCTTGTTTCAAATTATTTGGATCATTAAACAGTTAGAACGAGGAACTAACTGTAGAGACAATCCTAAGGGCCGAAATGAAATAGGTGTGACCAACACCGTTATTATTTAAACACTGTACACTGCCTTATACTATATCCTTATCATATCGTTATCCTTATGTATGCATTGTTTATAGCAGCTACTATTCACTTGATCTAATGGCGGCCGTTTCGTTAAAAGCAATATGGATAAAACAAAGTGGAATTAAATCCAGACGCTGCGGCTTCCATCCACATGTAGTGATATTTCGAATGGTTCGGACGCAGCGGTTTGCTGCGTCATTTCTTATTCGCACTGCCAAGGAGTGGAATGATCCTGCGTCTGTATTCCTGAAATCGCATAAACTTGTTTTTTTTTTGTTACATTTATTATATACGATATAACATTACATATATTACATTATATATATATATTACATTTAGTATATATTATGGACGCCCGCAACTTCGTACGCGTAGAATAAGTTTCCCGCTACTGATAATTACGCTGAACGAAATCTACACGAAAAAGCTGCGGGTCGATTTTTGAGGATTGGACATTCGAAAATTACATTCGAAATTGAACTTAAAACTATATTTTTAAGTTCGGGGTCTGTTGTGATTTGGGAAGGTCCTGCGCATGCGATTTCTTTTCTACTTTCAAACTCTCAAAAATCAATCAATTCAATTACAAGGTCAATTATAATTTGCTAAACAAACTCGATTACTCTTCAATTTCAATTCCGGCATGGGGCTATTCTAAAATCGATGTTTGAATTTAGGTTAGGTCCATCTCTTTCTTACGATTTGCTTTAATGATGAATGAAAAGGATAGGACATCCGACGATTCCAATTTAGTGCTTCGCGGTAACTACCACGGACGAGACACTTCAATAACGAGACGGTCTAACAATTAAATTGGACAACAGAGCAATTATAGCGATGTAACGACCCCGTCATTTTATTTAAGGACGCGGCCATCTTTGGAGACAATCGGAAATAATATTAACTTGACCGGCTAACTATAGCCAGATCGCTTTGGTGTTGCGTTTTAACATATTAGGCTAATGCACGAAATACGTTCTCCATTATTATCACACTGCGATTAGTGGCGCTATCCTTTTTTCTTGCTTGTATTTTTTTCGAATCATTAGCCTTAAGGCTGGTTACATTTATCTATTATCGATCTAGTAGAATCTTACTTTGGTAACTACAAGCCCATACCTTTAGCTGTCTCAGGACAATGTATTTGATATCTAGAGATTGCAGTCTTGAGAACTAAAAATGCTTATCATTATTATCGGTTGTCTTACCCCTACATTGAAGCACAACAATGCGAACACTGTTCCTTGGTGGCAGGTTAAATGGTAGATGGAACTTCCAGGGCCCGTATTATGGTCGCCTTTACCGCGGTGGATAAAGCATCCGTCACTCTCGCACTTACATACTGGTCAGAAAGTGACAGATGTTTTATCCACATCGATAAACACGACCATAATAGGCCCGCAGATGGACCTTGCACGAAGTCTTACTATCACTAGGTACCTAAACCATTTAATTGTTGTATTACTAGCCGTTGCCTGCGACTTTGTCCACGTACTTGCAGGTCGTTTATCGCTATTTTCGCTATTTTATGATATCCCATCTTCTTTACATAGTTTATTTAATCGTATGACATAAATGTAGAGAATATACAGACAAATATGAGGCAAGAAATTAAATTTAAGAGCTTTAAGCCACATAGTAAAACACAAAGTCGCTTCCCTCCGGCCGTCTGCGCCTCTGTATACGCTGAGATCTTTCAAACTACGCAACGGATTTTAATGCGGTTTTCATCAATAGATAGAGTAATTCAAGAGGATGGTTTTTATGCATGTAATAAAATCTGGGTGTTACAGAAAACTGACATAGGAAGCGAGGGCGGGTCGCTAGTTTATATTAGGAAGAAGTAAGATAGATAAGATGTATGGATTGATGGAATCTTAACCATCTAAGGTTGAGATTAGCTCGGCCTGTTCCGCTTTCTTGATGTCGATATATTATCTATCTAGTATTATTATCGTTGTCCGATGCCCATTGTATAGGAAAACCTAGCCTGAATTAACCGATGAATATCAAGTATCTGAGATCAATAGACAACCTTCTATAGAGGATCGGGTAATTCAGACATAGGTACAAATAACAATAAGGTTCTAAGCTTCTTCCTTTTAATGAGACGGGAGCATAATAACCGATTTAACCACGAAAACACAAATCAATAGAATTAATAGGTAAATCCCTTATAGATTGCGGTCTTTTATATAGTTTAGAACTGGTAAAGCCTATACAACAATAGGCCAGCGCCTCTATTCTAGACGGTATAAACGATATCGACGTCAGCCGTCATTACTGTCAAGAAAATAAGAGCTATCAAAACGTTGACAATACGATAACAGGACAAACGAGATATTGTTTTAACCGTGTTGAATAAAGGCGCTGAACAAAAATTAAGCAAAATGACAGTCTACCACTGTACAAAACTTTTTACTGGGCGTCTATTCTAGGCAGTAAAAACCGTATTGTCTTTGACCAGTTGGCCAAGTATGGTTGCGTTAATCGCGTGATAAAATTTGGATAAAGCATTCGTCACTCTCGTACTAATATACGCCGGACACTATACCTCTATAAGCATGATTTTCTTCAATACACCAGGGTAGTGAATCTCTCAAAAGCAAAGGTGAGCGAATGCAGGAGTGAATATCCTTGCGGCGAGTTTAAGTAGTCCCGTCAGAGCGTACAAAACACATTTCAGCGCGTGCATTCTCAATTAGGCAGCCTTACATGTTCGAAAAGCCATGCTGCCAAATTGAATACACGCGCTTAAATGTGTTTTGTTCGCTTTGACGGTACTACTTAAACTCGCCGCTTGGACATTCACTCCTGCGTTCGCTCACCTTTGCTTTTGAAAGAATCACTATCCTGTTGTAAAAAAGTTCCTATCCCGCATTTGCGATTTCTCTTCTGGGAGCTTAGTCAAGATGCAAAATAGTAGTAGACTTAGAGCTCGACTTGACTCACTGACACAGGACGTTATTTAAATTTCTGTAGTGAAAACGGGTCTGATGCCAATGGACATTGAAAATTTAGAGTATTTAAAAGTATTTAAAAGGAACAAAAACATCGGCATTTTGTTGACAGATGTTGCAAATATACATTATAAAAGCGCGTTAAGCTTTAGCTGAAGTTTTCAAAATTAATGTAGGTACCTAAAATTTGTGACCCTACACCTCCATCTTGAGAACGGGCGGATCAAAGCTTGTCAAAGCTCCAAGCTCTCATCCTAATTAAGGTAAAGACGGAGCCTTATTAAGGTAAAAGCGGTTAATCCGGTAGTGTTACATAGGTAGACAGTTGCTCGCTTTTATCTTAATGGATGATGACAGATTTTTTAATTTTACCAAGAAGCAAGGCGTATTTTTAACCCTACACAAGGGGTGTTATATGCTTGACGCCTATTTAATAAGACGACGTAAAGACAAAATATGTTGTGACAAAATTTATTATATTAAGTATATTACTAGAGTATTGTTTTTCGAACTCCAACGTCCTTACATTCCACCAGCGCCTCTATTCCCGACGGTAAAAACGATATCGTAGTTGACCTGTAATGGTATTGTTATGACGTCAGACGCCATTACTGTCAAGTAAATAAGAGCTATCAAAACGGTGACAATACGATAACAGATCAAAAACGATATTGTTTTTACCGTGTTGAATAGAGGCCCTGGCCCTCTATTCTAGGCGGTATAAACTATATCGTCTGTGTCCTGTCATGGTATTGTTTTGAACTCCGCCGCCATTACTGTCAAGTAAATAAGAGCTATCAGCGATGGCAACACGATAAGGTCAAAGACGATATGGTTTCTACCTCCTAGAATCTCAGCCCTGTCAGGGAACATGGTCTGGTTCAAAACACGAGATAATTATATTAACGAGTAGAGAGTAGGTTATACAGTGTGGAAAAAACGAACGCCACATGGACGGCAAAGCTACTTTAAATATTGGAAATAGCAAATTCTACGCAAATAATAAAATAATAATCATTTATTTCAGACAAACATTAGCCCTGTTACAAACTCTTTGTTGTAAAGACAGTGACTTACGTTTAAACTTGTATTTTTATGAAATTCTATTTTCTATGTCATTGTCACTCTAAAATAAATGGTGTATCGTTTTACATAGTTTTCCTGGCTTTACTTAATTTCCTAGTATTTTTTTCATCTGGCGACCGTTTTACAATATGGAAAAATTAAGGAAAGAAAGGACAGTAGCCCGGAGTCTATTTACGAAAGCCAAGAACGATTTTAACGCTAATTTAGAGTCGCACATTGATGAAGTCACCGCCGCCTTCAGTCGACTGCAGCTCAGAGCTGAAACATTGTTCAACGTGGACGAGCGTATAAAGGAACAATATCTGAGCGCAGAGGAAATGTCGGAGGAGGAATTTCTAGAGGATTGCCTGACTAGCGATAAGTATCAGTACGAATGGGAGCGCATGAAAGTTAAGTACGACAACGTTTCCCAGAAGGTTGTGCGCAGGAAAAGGTCAAGTGAATCCAACGGCAGCGACGTATCAAATAATACAGTAAAATCACAGCACGGATGTAACAGGTCAACATGCAGCTCGGCCTGTCAGTCGAGACGTTTCCGGCTCCCCAAAATTGAACTGCGCAAGTTCGACGGGAATATCAAAAACTGGATTGGTTTTTGGGGCCAGTTTAAGAAAATTGACAGCGATGAGAATATGGACGACGAGGATAAATTCCAATATTTATTTCAGTGCACTGTTCCAGATTCTCCAGCAAGAGAACTCGTCGATAGCTTTCCTCCATCGGGAGCTAATTATAAGAAAGCGATCGAACAGTTGAAGTCCAGGTTTGCTCGTGACGACTTACTCATCGAGATATATGTACGTGAGCTCCTCAATTTAGTATTTGCGCAAGCCAAAGGTAACACTTCCCATACTTTAGGCCACTTGTATGATAAACTAAATACGCAATTGCAAGCACTGCAGAGTTTAGGTGTCACTGTCGATAAATACGCCGCTTTACTTTTCCCTTTAGTTGAGTCCGCCTTGCCCGAATCTGTATTACGAGCTTGGGAGAGATCTCAAGTAGACGCAGAGAAGAGCGACGATCATCTGAACCGGCTTATGCAGTTCCTGAAACGTGAAGTGGAGTCAGAGGAACGAATCCAGCTCGCTCGCAGTGGAATAGCATCGGGTGACAGTTTGATTAGCTTTCCGACTCAACCCACCGCGGCATGCCTAGCGTCGACGGAAGATTCAGGTAAGAAGACTTGCTGTATTTGGTGTGAAAAGACATCGCATGGTAGTCTTGAATGTTATAAAGCGAACAAGATGTCATATGAAGGTAGGAGGGAGATGCTTACTAAAAAAGGGGGATGCTTTATTTGTTTGAAAACTGGGCATAATTCCAAAAAGTGCAAGAATTTTACAAAATGTCTAGTTTGTTCCAAACGTCATTCAGTATTGATGTGTCCCGACATTAAGATGTCAGATCGAGATATAAGCAAAAAGATTGACAAGTTTGGAACATCAAATTTAAATAGCAACGTTAACCAGAATAAGGCTAGTACCACACTGTTGCAAACGTTTATAGTAAATATTATAAGCGATAAAAAATGCATTAAAGTACGGGCACTTATTGACACGGGTGCACAGAGGTCTTATATACGACGCGATATAATAGAATACTTGGATCTTAAGCCGGATGGCAAGGAAATTTTGTCACACTGTCTCTTTGGCGGCACCGAAACTAAAAAACAGGCGTTTCATTCTTACGAATTCCGTGTAGCGAGTGTGAATAACCAGTTTACTTGCAAAATGACCGCGCTTGACAAGTCCATTATCTGTGGGTATATTCCTCGTTTGAACATGAACCATGACTTGATTAATGAGTTGCAGAAACATAATATCACATTGAGCGACGTCGGCGAGGAGGCTGCGCCCAACATCGGATTGCTAATCGGTGCAGACAACGCAGGATTATTGCTCACTGAGAGTTTCATTGAACTCGGAAATAACGTTGTGGCTCTGAAAACTAAATTAGGTTGGACACTTCAAGGACCAGTAATGAACGCATGCAGTGTAATTACTAACATAGTATCAGCAAACTTACAATTAACACAACTTTGGGACTTAGAAACCCTTGGAATAAGGGACCCAGCAGAAGTTACAAGTAAGGCAAAGACAGACTCCATCATAATGGACCAGTTTAGAGAATCCATTAAAATTAACGACGAAGGACGATACGAGGTCAACTTACCGTGGAAACTAAACCATAGCGAGCTTCTTGATAACAAACACTTAGCCGAAAGAAGGTTGATGTCAACTACACAAAAACTCTTGAAGCTAAACGAATTTGATAACTATGGTGGAGTGTTCGATGACTGGTTGAATGCAGGCATAATCGAAGAGGTAGATAGCTCCGCAAAGCCTAAACACTACCTAGCACATCACGCTGTCATCAAGAACTCTAGTCTGACTACAAGAGTACGCCCCGTCTTTGACGCTTCAGCTCGAGACTCGAATGGAAATAGTCTTAACTCGTTCCTAGAAAAGGGTATAAACTGTCTTGAACTGATACCGAATTTACTTATAAAGTTTAGAAAACATGCAATTGGTATAACATCTGACATTAAAAAAGCATTTCTACAGATATCGTTGACAGAAGAAGATAGACAATATCTGTCATTCCTGTGGTGGAGGACTAATGAAAGGAAAGAGTTAATAACCTACCGTCATTGTCGTGTAGTGTTCGGCATAACTTCCAGTCCGTTTCTTTTGGGTGCGACTATTAATTACCATTTAAAAAAATATACCAAAGAATACAAAGATACAGCCGAACGCCTAAGGAACTCGTTCTATGTTGACAACTGCGTGACAAGCCTAGACACTGAGTCAGAAGCGCAGCTGTTTATACAGGAGGCGAAAAAGATAATGATGGATGCGAAGTTTGACTTACGAGGTTGGGTCACTGCCCCCGTGACCAACGAAGAGATGACTACACAGGATGATTGCTTGTCTGTACTCGGTCTAATGTGGGATCTTAAGAAGGATCAACTTTACTGCAATGTTAACTTCGTATCTGACATAGCTTTGAGGGAAAACATTACTAAAAGAAGTTTGCTTTCCATAACACAGAAAGTGTTTGATCCTGTCGGCTTGGTGAGCCCAGTGACGCTTGTACCCAAGCTTATAATTCAGACGACTTGGAATTTGAAGCTGAGTTGGGATAAGGAACTGCCAAACGACTTACAAGAGGAATACTTCGAATGGTCTAAACATATTCACTTGCTTAATGAATGCCGGATTCCTCGTAGACTTACCTCTAATTCAATAAATGAATGTAATAACAGTCTTCATGTATTCAGTGATGCAAGCAAAGTATCATTCGCAGCAGCCATTTTCCTGAGAAGTGAACATCAAGGGGAAGTTACTGTGCAATTGGTTCAAGCGAAGTCTCGAGTCGCACCAGTGCGTGAAGTCAGCATACCACGCCTAGAACTGATGGCAACATTAATAGCGACACGCCTCTACACCCAAGTCAAAGAAGCCTTGGATATGTCTAACTGCCAGGTTTTCTTCTGGACGGATGCTAGCGTTGCCTTTACATGGATAACTACTGAGGGAGACTGGAACATATTTGTGAAAAACAGAGTGAAAGAAATAAGACAACATACCAAAGTGGAAGATTGGCATCACTTACCAGGTACAATGAATCCTGCTGATTTACCATCAAGGGGCTGCAACGCCAAACACCTGCTTAAGAGTAAATGGTGGGAGGGACCTGTATGGCTAAAAGCAAAACAAAGTGAATGGCCTAAGTCTCAATTTGAAGTTAGAGAACAAGAAGTTAACAAAGAAAAGAGACAAATAGTACTTGTTAACAATACTACAGATATGAGTACGTTTCTATTTAAACTTACCTACTTCTCGAAATACACTAAGATAGTAAGAATGGTTGGATGGATGATGAGATTTGTATACAACTGCAAGAATACGAATAATAAACAAGAAGGTGAACTGAGTTGTGCAGAGTTTCAGAGCGCTGAAAAGAGAATCTTGAAACTGGTTCAGGATGAAATGATGACGGATGTCTATAAAAGAAAATCAAAGGATTTAAAGATATTTAGGGATGAAGAAGGTATCCTGAGGATTCACACTAAACTGCTTCTAAGCGATGAACCCGCTGACTTCGTCTGTCCCATTTATTTACCTGGGAAGCATCTTATCATCGAAAGGTTAGTCGCCACTAAACACTGTCTGCTGAACCACGCCGGCTCTGGAACGCTAATGTGTGCGCTCAGGGAAAATTATTGGATTACTGGTGTCAGAAGACTTATCAGTTCAACCGTTTCAAAATGCGTACCCTGCAGGCGTCAATCAGTAAAGCATGCTGACGCACCAATACCGCCGTTGCCTCGTGACAGAGTAAAGCCGGCTGCCGCCTTTGAAGTGACAGGTATCGACTTGGCCGGTCCTCTTTTTCTTCGGTCGGGAGGGAAAGTGTGGATAGTTCTATTTACGTGTGCAGTATACCGTGCTGTACATCTTGAATTGACTAAATCGTTGTCGACAGAAGCTTTCCTCATGGCTCTTCGAAGATTTCTCGCCAGACGTGGAAGAGTCAACATCATCTACACGGATAACGGCACTAACTTCCACGGCGCTGATAACCTGTTGAAGACTTTAAATTGGAATGAAATAGCAGCCTACTCCAGCGTTCGAAGACTACACTGGAAATTCAATCCGCCAGCCGCTCCCTGGTGGGGTGGATGGTGGGAGCGTTTAATAAGGTCTCTGAAGGAACTTCTTCGACGAAACTTGGGACAGAAAACAGTTAGTTACGAAGAACTCCTAACAATTCTCTGTGACTGTGAAGCACTTATGAATTCACGTCCTCTAACCTACATCGCAGGTGACACGGATAATTTAAAACCACTCACGCCGGCTTGCTTCTTGCAAGGGCTTCCAGCCAGTGAAACTCCAGACTTAGACCAGCTCGATCATAATTCACTGAATAGGCGACTTAGGTATCTGCATAAGCTGAGAGACGGTCTACGCGAGCGTTTTAGAAATGAGTACTTGGGAATGCTCATACAGAAGGGCAAGGAGAGGGACTCTCATTTAAAGGTAGGCGATGTCGTATTAGTAGAAACTGATGCAAAGCGTATTAAGTGGCCTTTAGGAGTAATTTTAAAAATGTATACCGGCAAAGATGGCAATGCAAGAGTAGCAAAAGTTCGCACAGCAGACGGCGAGTACACTCGAGCTTACCAACGTCTGTACCCGCTGGAAGTGCAACCTAGCGAAGTGCTGTGATGATGAGCAGTGGTTTCGGGGCTCCGCCCCAAAAGTGGGAGGATGTTACAAACTCTTTGTTGTAAAGACAGTGACTTACGTTTAAACTTGTATTTTTATGAAATTCTATTTTCTATGTCATTGTCACTCTAAAATAAATGGTGTATCGTTTTACATAGTTTTCCTGGCTTTACTTAATTTCCTAGTATTTTTTTCAAGCCCATACATTTATATCTAATTGACGTACTTATTAATAAAATTTAATTAAATATTGTTAGTAGCTTAGATCTAAGTGTTAGTTATTAATTGACCGGAGCACCACAACAATGACGGATATAGGGGTAGTCGTACCTGTCCCCTATCATTCTCAAGATGTTATTGGGACTGCCATGCACCCGGCGCACCAGGGATGCGGCTCTTTTGCGCATAGTCGCATAAAAGCAGTCTGTTCTCGCTTCTGCAAACATCCCTGAGGGCCCTGCCAAGATGCACTACTCTAGCTAGCGTTTCTATTCGTTTCGTTTTTAAACCAATCGCGTCACTGTTAGATGAAGTGATACGAAAAGTCACGTGATCTACCAGTGACGCAATTGGTTCAAAACGAAACGAATAGAAACGCTAGTTAGCGTAGTGCAGTGTTTTTCAAACTGTGGGTCGCGACCCCCTAGGGGTCGCGAAGTTTCTGTTGGGGGGTCGCAAGAGGTCGAGAGAACTACCTCAGTAAAATAAATGAAAATGTTGTATGGAATGAATATTTGTAACAAAATAACATTCATGATCAAAAAGCGAAGGGCGGGGGGTCGCGAAATATTTTTACATGCCAGGGGGGTCGTGTTATGAAAAAGGTTGAAAAACACTGGCGTAGTGCATCTTGGAAGGGCCCTCTGATGCGCTACAAAAACGGGGCAGCCCCACCAACACCCGGAACGCGCTTATTAAATTGGACCCGGAGAGCCCCATAGGCCCGTTGCGAGTACCGTTGCCACAAGCTGCACGTAAAAGAGACTTACTTTTATTTTTGAAGTCATTAGTATCATTACACACTGCTGCATTTTGGGACCGGGAATCGAACTGGTCGAATAGGACAAAATAATAATAAAGAAGGGTTTTTTACGGTCTTTATTCAATTTTAATTTGTATATGTTGTAGATATAAATGATCACTATCAATGAACCTTTCGATCTGTATCATAAAACCCGATTTTATCGTTTTGTCATATTCGACCAGTTCGATTCTCCCGGTTAAAGAAGATTTTTTTTTTCAAACTTGCAGTATTTTTTGTTTTTTAAAATAAAAGTTAGTATTGTTTGCGTAGAATTTAGCATTCGTTTTTTTCAGCCTGTATAACGCTAAAAACATAAATAATAACCGCCGTCCAAAGAGATATTTTAGGGCCTGTTGTTTGATCAGTAGTTAAACTAACTAATTGTTAAAAATCATTACTAATGGTTAAATCTCAAGGAAATGTGTCAAACTTTCGATTCTTTTTTCGAATTTTAACAATTAGTTGAGTTAACTACTGATCAAACAACAGTGCCTTAGAGTCAGTTAACTTGTTCTTTTTTCAAACTTGTGTAAAAATCGTCACTAAAGACTTAATCGTTATTAACTGTCTCTGAGTGTGACCGTTAGTCCTGTTCTTTGGACTTTTTGGTTCCGTACCCAAAGTTACGAGCTATCCTACATAGAAAAAACATAAAACACACGCCGTATTTACAACATAAGTATGATTACACTCGACTGATTGAATACATACAAACTCTTTACGTAGATAAATTATTTTATTACGTCGGAATGGTTCGAACTTCGAGAGGGAGTATTGTTGGCAAAGTTATTAATGTCTTATTATGTTATCTGGCATCATTTCGATTGTCGAAAGGAAAAGGGCACGGGGCACAATGGTTTAATAGTCACGCATGTTAGTTTTTAAATTATAAAAAACTCGTCAAATGTTAGCTTGAACTTTTCGAGCGATAGCATGGTGCAAATAACTGAAGTTCTTGGTTTAAAACCAATACATAACTACCGTCACCTGTCGTGTAAATATATAATAATAATAATATAATTATAATATCAGGAGACAATGTCACACTAATTGACCTAGTCCCAAACTAAGCTCTAGGCGTGTACTATGGGTACTAGATAACGATATAAATACTTAAATATATACTTAAATACATAGAAACATTCATGACTCAGGAACAAATATTCGCGCTCATCACACAAATATCTGCCCTTACCGGGATTTGAACCCAGGACCGCTAGTTTCGTAGGCAGGGTCACTACCAACTAGGCCCGTCGTCACTAGGCCGGCGCGTCGTCGTATATAAATGCCCAAGTCGAACCCCCTTACTAATAAACATTCAGTAACGTCGGTATAGCTATACAATGTTTTGTCCTTATCTGTCATTGTGACATTTGGTTTTGACATATAAGGACAAAACGTTGTATAGCTTTACCTATGGTTTACTTTTTAATTTGTTTGCGCATTCGAATTAGGTACCATAGAGGCTTTCCATCTTAGTCCTCAGGGTAGGCAACGCATTGGCAGTCTTGAAAATGCAGATATCTGTGGGTCTCAGATTCTACTTATTAAACTATCAGGTAGCCATGTGTGCTCGTTTGTCTTTCCCTTGCTGCCTTGTGTTTTACTTCCTCTTGATTCAAGGTATCTTACCTAGACACGGTTCTGTTCTAGACCTTTGAACAGCTAAAATGTTCGCCGCCTTCACTTTGATTAGAAGAGCTACGTGAATTAACGAGGTATTCTCTCTACGGCAAAGATACTCTAATACTTATGTATAGTGTTTACAATCTACGTTTTCCCTTTCTGCTTAATTGTCCTTACATTTCCGTAGGTAATCGACTAATCGTGCGATGTAAAATTAAGTGTTGCTTGCGAGTATTCGGGGATTAAAACTATTGTTACGTACTATGTAGGGGTAGGTAACTGCTAGAATCGCACAAACAAACCGATTAAGAGTTTGACTTTATTAACGCCCTCACTTAAACCGTTACAAATAATTTTCGCACAGTAAACTTCGAATACTTAGATGGTCGCTCGGTTCGCTCGTTCGCACTGTTCGCAGTCCAAGTAAAGAATGAATCGTAGCCGCAAGCGTTCCGCCTTTTATAGTCCCAGTGTCCGACCATTCCAGAATGCCTTCTGGAATGATCGATGTACTTTAACCCGCCGAGGGTGACCGAGACTGTTCGTTGCTGGAATGTTCTATGCATTGCGACCTTGTTTACAATCGCGATGTCCTTAGTTCACGCCTCTGGAGTGTTCCGCGTATTGCTGTCTCATTTCTAATCGTGTTATCTCTTTCACACGCTTCTTGAATGTTCTCAGTATCACCATCTCTTTGTAATCATGCTCTCTCTTTCACTCTTAGTGGATAACTGCCATAATTATACTGAAATGTAGTTCAATCAAAGGCCCATAAGGCGTTTTCAGGTTTTGGCGTAATCTGATAGAGGGTGGCCTGAAATTATGATGCATAAGTATGAGAGATAAGGACAAAAATATGTTTCAGGCGCCTAAAACCAGCGGCAAGTTAATCGAAATTTTGATAGTCTGAAACTGTCTGAAACGATATGTCAGCCTGCTGAAAACGCTTTCAAAGCACTGAAAATCTCGATTGAAAATTAGACGCCTTAGTCCTTCTGCGTTACACAATGTTACGAGTACACACGACAGACGCAGATGAGAATATTTGTTTATGTTGATGACTTCTTGTCCAATTTCCCAAGTCAAGCTTCATCGTTTGAATTCAGAAGTAGTTTGGTATTTGTATTATGAACTGCTAAAGCCTGTCTAGTTCTAGTCTAGGAAAGGGATAGAGTTTCAGGAGCCATATACATGGGTGGTCACATAATTAGAATCACTTAAGTAGGTATGTAAGTGTTTTTAGGGTTCCGTACCAAAATGGTACAAAAGGAACCCTTATGGTGAGACTTCGTTGTCTGTCTGTCTGTCTGTCTGTCTGTATGTCACAGCAGGTTTTCTCAGCAACTACAAATGCTATCAACTTGAAATTTAGCTTAGTTATACAACTTGCTTGCCCGCATATGTTTATAGTAAAAAAAATATGAAAATAATTTCATAAATAATTAAAAAGGTGTCTAGAATGGGGGGTTGAAAAATAAAAGTGGTTTGATTATAGCAAATGGGGTATCATATTAAAGGGCTTAATCTGCACATTTCAAAACTATTTTTTTTTTTTCTATGTACTTTTTGATTTATAGCCAAAAATGTACAAAAAATGACCGGTCCCCCCCCCCCCCCCCCTTATCTCCGAAGTTTATGAATCAAGAAATCTGAAAAAATCCAAAAGTATAGATAATTACTTATATTTTATGAGAAAAATAAAATGAAGTGTTCGTTATTTACAGTTTTTGAGAAATAAAAAAAAACTTCGAAAATCTGTATTAAAATTTAAGCTAGTCAAAATGGACCTTATTGGGTAGAAATTAAAGTTTATCACAAAATGAGTAATTTCTTTTGCGGTTACCATGCATATTATTTTAAATACGGAACCCTCGGTGCGCGAGTCCGACTCGCACTTGACCGCTTTTTTTTCCAGAAAATTGCCTACAAATATCACTAATCGAATTTGACCACCACTTAAAAAGTACCTAACATACTTGCTAGTTAAAATTTACTTTAGATCACTAAGGTCTTAACTGTGGGCTTAGCATGCGAGGCGAGGAGAATACGTCAAACCTCGACAAACGCGATTTAGTGTCAAATGTGTCTATTCCATATTCTAACGTAAGGGTAAACATTAAATAAAAGTGTATTTTGTGTGAATTGAGTCCTTTTATTACTAAGTATCTTAAAGTGTGACGTTATGTCATATTTTCATATTTTCATATGAATGACGTAAAATATGACAGTAAATCTCGCGTAGTACTAAGCTCCCTGATGTACAATAAACCTTATAAACTAAGTGCTGTCGCGTCTATATAAAATATTAAATCTTTATAAACCTTGGTTTATTAGTTCACGATAAGTGCAACTAACAATAAAATTGGTTCAGTACTTTTTAATTAGTTGTCAAAATTGAAAAGTCATATTTGTAGGCGATTGTATGCAAGCGCTTCCAAATATTGTAACCACCTAAGTGTACCAATCCTTTGCACTGACAGGAACTCAGGTTTTAAAAGGAAACACTGCCAGATCATTCATTTTACATTCTTCAAAAAAAAACCCGTAAGTAAACTTACCAAAAAAGTAGTAAGTATTTTGCTTATTTACGTACCAATAAATAGACTAGTTATAGATTAAACAAAATTCGTGAGCCATCGAAACTCAAACGTCGGCCTTCAGCAAGCCTTCAGCCTGTAAAATTGAAGCCAACTTTTCCATTTCCTACTCCTTCAGAAGCAATTGAAGAACTCTCCATTGGGCACTTGAGCCAAAAGATCTCATTAATAAGATCGTTCACGATATCGAAAATAGCGAACAACTTATTGAATCAGCTTATTTGATTTTGATGCCGTGTGTGAAACGTAATACCTACTGAATAGGTACGGCAGAGGTTTTATCAAATTATTTCCGGATATTCATTCGGATGAAACCTTTGAAAACATTTCGCCAGTGCGTAAAAGGGATATTTTCAGAGCTCTAAAGTATGTCAATTTAATAAAATTACGTTTCAATTTCAACGTCACATATTGGCGGAAAACACGAGTTCCAATTTTATCGTTTCAAAGCCGCAAGGCTATTTAATTTAGTTTTGGAGCAAAAAAAAAAACATGCTGCAATTTGTAAAACCTTTTACGATTAAGTACCAGGGCCTCTATTCAACACGGTAAAAACCAAATCGTTTTTGATCTGTTATCGTATTGTCAATGTTTTGATAGCTCTTATTTACTTGACAGTAATGGCGGCCGAGTTAAAAACAATACCACAACAGTTCTAATACGATTTCGATTTTACCGTCTAGAATAGAGGTCCAAGATGCTTTTTTGCTGGCCATATGCAGCGACAGTACAGTCCAAGTCAGTTTTTCTCTATTCCCTCGGGAACTGTACTATTTTCCAGGCTATAAACTGCCCCAGAGGGGCTTTTGTCTAATGCACTCGCAATCGCAACCGGCTTCAAAGTGGAACAATTGTTTTCATATTGTATGCAGACAAGCCTTCGATTTTCAAAATGTAAACGATCGTGATTGTGAGTGTCTAATGGCCGAACCCTATATTCAAACCGCGGATAGATATGCTTACTTCGGATTAAAATTTGACAGATTTTGTATGGGCAAGTGTCAAATTTTAACCCGAAGTAAGCCTTATCTGTCCGCGGATTGAATATAGGGTTTGGCCGTTAGACAATAAGCCCTCTGTTCCAAATATCATCGATCGGTTGAGGCATTGTACCATGAAAACGAAATTAATAAACACACTTTCGAATTCATAATACATAATAGAGATAAATTACCATAGCCACAGTACCTACAGCACACTTAAAAGCGGTTTAGATATAAGGTTAAAAGATGTTGTTGAATTTTCGTAACTTTCGTGTATGCCCCGAGGTATGGCTACTCAAACAACCAATCTGTGCCTTTGCCTAAAGGTAAAATTAAAATACGAAATAAATTATACCTCTAATTTGGGCACAAGTCACAAATTATCCAGCCTTTGTAGCACTTTAAGTCGTCTGATTGTTATTTGAGAAATGTAAAATTATAAAGCCGTAATTTGAACAAGGTTTTACAAATAAATGTAGGTATTTAATTTAATAAGCAATCGCTACTACTTATATTTTGTCATTTTCTAATGACAGTAGATCGTCATCGAGTACCTTTACTCTGTTATACTCTTAGACAACTTACCTCTCAAATCGTCGATTTATTACCTGGACCTCTATTCTAGGCGGTAAAAACGATATCGTACTTATTTTACCTGTAAAGGAATCGTTTTTAACTCGGCCGCCATTACTGTCAAGTAAATAAGAGCTACCGAAACGTTGACAACACGATAACAGCGGGCCTAGTATGGCTGCGTCTATATCGCGCGTCAAATGTGGATAAAGCATCCGTCACTCTCGTTAAGTACGAGAGATTACGTGTCAGAAGGTGACGAATGCCTTATCCTTTGTCACGCGATTAACGCAGCCATATTAGGGCCCCTGATCAAAGACGATATGGTTTTTACCGCCTAGGATAGAGGCCTAGGGGGTCTCATATGGCTGCGTTTTTAATTAATACCTAGTTATTTAATCTGAAACTTAATGTGAAAGTAAGGCCGGATTTACACTTGTAAGTTATTACTGTAAGTTCTGAGATGCAACTATGGGTAAGAGTGAGTGGCAAATATCTGCATCTCTGTCTTGCATATAACTTTGTTTCAAAACTAACAGTAATAACTTACAAGTGTAAATCCGGCCTTAGGATCAAAGTGTATAAATCATTGCTAAGACCTTACTTGATCTTTAAAAGCACGTGATTATCGAGTAATAACGATACATTTGTTTGTTTAGTCATGTTTACATCTTTGCCAATTTCAATTGGCACAGACTGTAGGTAGGTACATACTTATTACACCCGAGTGCAAGCGCTAAGCCTAAGCAATAAATCCATATCATACACGTTAAAATATTTAATCTAGCGCAGTATAGAATCACAATGACCTTGATATTTAGTTTGCTAGGAATTAGAATCACAACAAGGCGTAATTGAATCGAAATTGATGGTAGCACGCGACGTCTTACGTGTTCGTCGAACGAATTCGACGAAGCGTAGGAAAAGATAAAATTAAATCAAAAAAAAATCTACGCGTTAGCCTTGTTGGTAGTGACCCTGCCTACGAAGCTAGCGGTCCCGGGTTCGATTTCCGGTATGAACAAATATTTGTGTGATCTGTCTGTCCTAAACTACGCAAAGGGTTTTAATGCCGTTTTCACGATCAGTAAGATTTTTAAATACTGGTTAACAGAAAGGACATAAACCGAAGCAAAGCGAGGGCGGGTCGCTAGTTCCCATATATATTTTTATGACACGCTTTGTTGGTGACTGTACTTCTATCACCGCTCTAACTTAAGTATAAAACAAGAGTCTTGCATTGAAGATTTAATTATGCAAAAAAATGGACAGTTAAAACAGGAGGAGGGGTGGAGGTACATGGCGAGCGTAAAGGACAGAGCATACTGCCGTAACACCAAAGAAGGCGGCTAACTGCAATGTACTTAGTCGGTCTCTAAGTTCCGTCACAAAGGTTTAGTACCAATTTCACCATACGATGTTAAATTTAATCAATGTTAATCGACTGTTAGTTCATACATTTTGACAGCTGTTAACGCTCTAATCGTCTGTTAAGTGGTTAACATCGTTTGGTGAAATTGGCCAAATATAAAAATTTAAAGATCAATTAATGTACATTTTTACGAACTAATAATCATTCCATATAGTTGCCGCAATTTCCGATACGATCTTTTAACATTCACGGCCGGCACCGATTAAAATACGCACGAGTTTTCTGAAAATTTCACTTTTTGAAAACGCTTTATAGGTTAGTCTTTGTTAACCGAGAAACTTTTTTATTTAATATTGTGAAACCTCTGATCTCTGGGTATGTTCAGAGACCAGCATTATTTTCTTAACGACACTCAAAAACCAGCTTATTAAGCACGAATTTTGGTGTGTTTTCGTATTTCTGCAAAATGATGTGAAATCGTAAGATCGATTTTATGAGACATGAAGATTGACCGGTGTATAAGCGGATCTTTAGTTGCTTGGAATACATTTGTATCAGAATGTAAAGAAAAAAGTCTCCTCAATATGTCACGCAAATTTCGACTCAATACGAGAACTCTTACATTAGTTGTAGCCGTTATCAGTGTCGTCGTCGTGCGTGTTTTGACCCATGATTTCTTGCCCCGAATCTCTTAAAGCTCGTACATCAAATTATTGCAATAGTAAAGAATACAAATGACTTTTTTATATTCTATATAAAATAAGGTTTTGATTGATGTACTACAGGATTATGAAACTCGTTTATAATTTTTTAAAATTGTAATAAATCTCACTGACAGAACTTAAGACTAAGTATTAGTTGAAGCATTCTGTATTCTATTGGTATCCGCATACAATTAAAAATGCTTATAAAATATTTACAGGTGCGGGTAGTTCGGAAATCTCGCAAAACCCGCAAACATTGATGCTCACGGCTTCAGTCTGCACGTGACTATTAGTTTCAATTTGGTCGAAACGCCAAGCTAATTAGTTAATAATAATTATTATACAAATTAAGTACTGTTTAACTACAAATACGCATGTAGCATTCCTACGGGACATACGGGGTATGTAGCATTCCGGGATGGATGTTCAGAAAATGTCTGCGAGCTATTCCCTTCCTCGCTTCCTTTGACCTCACTCCTCGCGACCGCAGAGATCCTTAATGAGATTCGTACAAGAGTAGCTCAATCCTCAGGGAAGCGAAGCATATAGACAGGAAGTCTAGCAGCTCGTATGCAGTTTGTTGGTGTGCATTGCATTTGCATTTCCGCTTTGAAGGGTAGCTCTTGGGAGCTGTGTGAAAGAGCAGTCAAAGGCTCGGGCTTAACGTGAGCGATAATTATTGACACAGTATAAACCAAAGTCGCTTTCTGAAGTCGCTTCTCGTATGTACGCTTAGATCTTTCAAACTACGCAACGGATTTTAATACGGTTTTCATCAATATAGTGATTCAAGAGGAAGATATAATAAAAAAAAATCTAAGGCTGTTACAGAAAAATCACATGAAGCGAAGCGTAGCTAGTCGCTAATTTATTTATTTATTTATTCATGGTTTATTGGAAAATCAACAGCGATACAGCGGTGTTTCATACAATAGTACAGATATCAACAAGTACAGCCAATTACAGATTTTCACATTTTTTACAAAGATTATTACGTACCGTTACGACGTTAGGTTGCGTAACTAAACGAATTGTTAAAATTATGCATAGTTGTGTGTGTGTGTGTGTTTTGCGTTTGCACTGCGTTTTGACTTGAATTTTGTCTAAGATTGACGTGTGTGGTTTTGCTTTCGCATATTTAAATACTGTACATTTTGGCAATTGTCTACAATCGTTACTTTTCGTCGTACAATGCAATTCGGCTGGCCCAACCGTTTAGTTAGTACAAATAAAATCAAGCAAGACGTGCAAGTAGCGCCCAAATAATATTCCCATCAGCCCATCTTGCTTCTATATCGTAATAATATTTTTGAAGTTTTCATGACCTCAAAAATGTGATTTCGATATCAATGCAAATGGGCTAAACCAACTGTGCCTCATAAATTATACCAGGACAACAAAAGAAGACCTTTGCAATGAACTGTGTGTGGGCATGCCGTGCCTCACCTGTCAATCTACAGGGTCGTCCTTCACATTCGAATGGTTCACAACTCATCGCGGCTGGGATTAGTTTCTAGTTTAATCGCTACTCCCCCGGGCCGTGAACTAAGCTCGCAGAAGTTGTATAAGTTCGCGTAACAGGTGGTATGATTGGCAGAATTAATTTAGATTGAGATAATTTCAAGGGTTCGTTTCATACAGTTTGTTGACCGATCTTTACAGTCAGTTGCTTTTTTAACTTGGACTGAAGTTTTTGCGACCCACAAGTTACGCCAGTATATTTCGGCCGATATGGTTACGACTTAGCGAATAATATCTTAAGACACTATTGTATTAACCACACTTAATAAACTTATAGAGAACGAAACAATGACAAACGTGAAGAACTTTGAAACTTTATCAGATCCTCTCTTCTATCTTCAACAGTTAAGGCTTTGCAAGTCTTATCAGCCAGACGATGATTTACTAACCACTTACATGTACTAAATAAGGGTTCCATCAATTTTTCATTCCACTTAAATCACAAAATAATAACGCAATACATAAAGTATTTCATTACATAAATATAACATAGATATAAATTCTATGTATCACCTTGTCTAAGACCTTCAGCATCTTTCCAATAATGGCCAACTAGTTTCTACGTCGAAGAATTTCACTAGGCTTTTCAATAGATAAACCGCCGTACTGTCACTTTCAACCTTACCGAATAAGAACTTTCTACTTGACCGGCTATAGTTCGAGTGTCGATATGGTTGTTTATTTAGTCTCTCGTTAAACACTACTTTTCACTTTGAATGCAAGGAAAAAAACGACGTTCTATACAAAATTACAATTTTTATTATAACAAAGTTTCTTACAAATTTGTTCCGCGGTTTTTTTTTGTAATGTGACTGACCATGCATAATAAAATGAATTCATCTTTAATATAATTAAATAGATTCATATTCGTAATCGTTGATCGTGTCACGATTTTTTTATATTTTTGCACAGTTGTCATTTTGAGGTTATTTCCACGCCCTAAAAAATGTCTATACACAATCACTGAAAATGGCAATAATCCTCCTTTCACAATCACCGTGATTGGTATTATAGGGGGTTCCAAAGTAAATAAAAAAATACTTAGTTCCTAGACTTATAAGGAGCTTTAGTCCCGATATGCAGAGACTAAAGTAACATTTTAAGAGCATGAGAAGTGAAAAAATATATACATTTAAACCACATGGGCGGCGACAACACACCTTTTTAAAAGCTAAAAACATAGACCAATTCCATGTCCGGAAGCTTGTGTTCTTTGAATTGCCTTTTAAAATATCCAGTTCAGATTGCTACAAATGATATAAAGGGTGCCCAAATAAACATTCTTCTCACGTTAATATCAGAACGTGGTGCGAAACGTGAACGTTACGCGTTACGTGACGCCCTTTGACAACAGTTTATCTTCTTGCTATCGTTACAGTTAATAGAAAAGTTCAGTCTATCTATTGAAATTGCCTAAGGTGAAGTCTTGTAGTTGCAACTATCTGGTTATTGCAACTAACTTAAATAACTGCTTCTAGGATAACTGTTTAGAAGAACGACAGGCGTGATATTGTATTTCTTAGTAAGGAAGAACGATATGACGCCTGTCGTAGTTCAAAACGGTGATCCTAGAAGGAGTTATTTAAGTTAGTTGCAATAACCAGATAGTTGCAATTACAAGACTTCACCTTATAGTGAAATTCTTCGACGTAGAACGTTCGCGTGAATTGTAAAATTTCAATCTGTCACAGGTAGAACAAGATACGAAAAATGTAATAAGTGATTCGTGAATTTGTAGATACACGTTTATTCTTCTGAAATCTACTAAGTATAGCGAATCCGCCTGCGCGACCCGCTTGAACTCCGCGGTATTTACTCTTATCTCCCTTTATTGAGAATTAATTAAACGACTAATTAACTGGTTGAGAACATTCCTATCTATAGCGGCACGTCACAGTTTATCTTTCTCTTCATTAGCGGGAATGAGAAAGAGGGACCTTTGTGATTACCCGCTCCGCAAGATATATAAATAGCTTAAATATGGAGGTGAATATTTATTTATGAATGTCAGTGTATAATATACTAGGTGTTGCCCGCGACTCCGTCCGCGCAGAAAAATAAAACGGCCTATATTACTCAGGGATAATCTGGTATTGTAATGGTGAAAGAATTTTTGAAATTGGTCCAGTAATTTTTGAGTTTATTCGTTACAGACAAACAAAAATACACATTTTTCCTCTTTAAAATATTAGTGTAGATTATAATAAGGTTGGTTTTTAAATGTAAAGGCAGGTATACATTATGTTAAATAATAGCGTTTATTGAAAACAACATTGCGGGTCGATAGTATGTTCAAAAATTAATAACGGTGTATACGTTAGCGTAATCAAAATAATTCTTTCTTTTTGTGATTATTGGAGTCTTAATCTATGTCCATTTTTAATAAACGCCCGTATACCATTTACACACTGTATTTGAAGCGCGGTTAATAAGAGGGTTTAGCCCTTAACACTGGTAGAGAATGCCTCAAGGTATTCAGACCACCATTTGTACTTTTATTTATTGAGCTACTTTGAAAATCGAAGTTTTAGTTACGTTAGGCCAATCAATATTTCTTGATTTACGCATTAATGTGTCTTCATACATGACACCTCGCGACACCTCGCTCTGATTGTCAAATGTATTAAAACACATTAATGCGCATCTCTGTTGGAAACGCACCCTTAGTGGTGACGAGTAAACGACATAAAGCATTCGAAGATTCAAATTTAGTTTTTCATAGTGCATGGTTAGTGGTTACCTAACCATGCAGCGCTTTCAAGCATTTGTATGTATAGTAAAATACTTAATTGTATAAACAGAAAAATAACAAACAACAAAAAAGACAGAAATACATCCACATTTTATAAATTAAAACAGCCTTGTTGTATTAAGCTCATAGATTTTAATAACATTATCTGGGCGGTGAATTTTGGTAATATATCATTGTCGACATAATGTTATTATGTGGAAACGGCCCATGGACAAGTTTAAATTAAATTTCAACGTGATCATAATATTGCAATTATAACGGATCGTCAAAGTTAAATTGGTTGAGGAACGAGTATAACGAATATTTAGATACGGGGTAAGTAGACCCGTGTGGTTGCCTTGTTAGAATAGTGCCACTCCATGTCTTCCCGTGGATGTCGTGAGAGGCGACTAAGGGAATAAAGGCCCAAAATCACTAAATTTGCTAAATGACACTGTAAAAATTAAAAAAAAAAAAATGTTCAATAAATTGGCCACATGAGGGCTCTTTTACACGTCGGTAATATGGAGTGAATCTACTAGCGCTTCGGACAAGACCATCATTGCGGAGAAGAAGCGCCGCAAGAAACTCCAGCAGAAGGTCATTTTTTCCAATCATAAAATACAATAATACTTAAAAGTAACATTACAAGGTAATAAAGTAATAAATAATTATTTTTAAAACTAACACAAATAAAATAATTACAAATGTAATAAGAAATTAAAAATATTATTACGAATGATACGAATATCACGTCATCTACCAATGACGGGATTGGTTTAAAAACGAAACGAATAGAACCGGTAGTTAGCGTCATGCTTCTTGGCTAGGGCGTCTAGTGTTACACTGTTACACTTTTAAGGTAGTTACAGATGGTAAACGATGACTGCGGTAAAATAAATTGCAACAAAGAACCTCCATTACGTAATCCAATCGGTAGGTATTCAGCGAAATTACATCGTATTTTCATGCAAATTGGCCTTAAATTAGAATTGTGCGAGACTGGATCCCAATCGGTCTTAAGACCCGAATGTTTTATTTTGAGTTCAAGTATAGCTAAATATTTTATCGTTTGATTGTGCATCAAGTTGCTTGAAAACTTTAGAAGTAGTTAGGTCGTATTGAACTTATAGAACCTACTAAGTAGATAACTTAAAACAATTGGCCTTTTCAAGCATCGTTGCGTGTCGCGCCGCGTTTCGGTGTAAATCGTGGGTGAGGGTTTCCTAAAAAGGGTCCACTACAAATTTCTCCAGATTAGGAGTATCCGATCATCTGAATCGATATATTGTATCGACTGTTTTTGTTGCGAACTCTTATCGAATTTGTGCAATTTATTGCTTTGAAAAGTTGTGATATGAGATTCTTGAAGTACTTAGATAACAAATTTTTGTAGCGAGTGAAGAAAGTGCGCACGGTAAAGAGCGAAATACCAATTCTCTTAATAACGGCTTCTAAAGTCGCCATCAATAGAACTTGCAAAAGATGTAAACAAAACCAAACGAACCAATTCACCATGATTACTCGATAATCACGTACCTACTTTTAAAGATCAAGTGAGGTCTTTGTAATTATTTATACACTATTTTCATGTTAAGTTTAAGACGAAATAACTATCCATTATGCGTTATCTACACTAATATTATAAAGAGGAAAGATTTGATTTGTTGTTTGTTTGTTTGTTTGTTTGAATTGAATAGGCTCTAAAACTACTGGACCGATTTGAAAAATTCTTTCACCATTAGAATTGTACATTATCCTTGATGAACATAGGCTATGTTTTATTTTTCTGCGCGGGCAGAGTCGCGGGTTACAGCTAGTTTTTAATAAAAACACGCTTGGTGAATATTTGAGGTTATGTGTCAAACAGAAATAATTTGTTTACATCGTTCACAAGTTCTATTGACGACGACTTTAGTCGATCGGTCGACCGTGCGAGCGAGCTTATACAATACGGTTAAGTAATCTAATTGAGAATGCACGCCATAAAATGTTGTTAGGTATCTAACAACCTATCTAGTACCTACGATTTGGGGGCCTAATATGGCTGCGTTTATCGCGTGACAAAATGTGGATAAAACATCCGTCACTTTCTGACACGTGTATAAGTACGAGAGTGACGGATGCTTTATCCAACGACAATGGGTTGGTGGCAGGAAGCCAATGTGAAGGAGTCTAATGCTCTAATACAGTAAAATTTTCTCTCTGTAATTATTCAATAATCCTTAATCAATTAAATGGTTAACACGCTGAAGTAGAATAGACTAGTGAGATACTTTTGATTATTGCAATTTTCGTGAGACTTGAATATAACCTCAGAAACGAAAACAATCGCTGTGAATCAGTTCAGCCCTCCGAGTCCCAAGAAAAATGCCTTAAACACATTACACTCTTCTTGTTTTTATGGCAGAGTTATTTCGTTTGAGCGTACTTCAAAAAACCGGCCAAGTGCGAGTCGGACTCGCGCACGAAGGGTTCCGTACCATTATCCATACAACATTAGCAAAAAACGGAAAAAACACGTTTGTTGTATGGGAGCCCCCCTTAAATATTTATTTTATTCTGTTTTTAGTATTTGTTGTTATAGCGGCAACAGAAACACATATTCTGTGAAAATTTCAACTCTCTAGCTATGACGGTTCTTGAGATACAGCCTGGTGACAGACAGACAGACGGACAGCGGAGTCTTAGTAATAGGGTCCCGTTTTTACCCTTTGGGTACGGAACCATAAAAATGAATAAAGAATTCTAGATAGATACTGCTTCCTCTATTGTAATCACCCCAGACATAAATTAAATACACATAGAAAACGTAAACACCTCAATCTGTATGAAAATTGAAAACCAATCGTGTCACTTTTTTCTACCAACAGGGACGACACAAAGAGAATTCCCCGTTTTCCGCGCAAAATCGATTCAAAGTCGTCGCTTTTTTGGGCTATTGCAGTTTATTATGAGTATTATGAGGTAGCGAGGCATTTTCTAAATTTTCACGGCCGACCGGCTGCAACAACAGGCGCGCGGAACGTCAGTAGCGACGGTCGGGCCAACCCCGACGACGCTTGATCGGGGTATTGCTTGGGGTTCGGACACGCGAAGTAGATGCATTTGCGTTATCTATGTGTATTTATATCTGTGGTAATCACCAGTTCAAACATAATGAAAATAGTTCTATACTTATTTCTCATTCATTTCTCTTATTCATTTTCAGTCTTTACATTTACTTCCTCTTGCTAATACAGTTAATCAAAACTCAGATCTACCACGTTAGTAAAAGACTCATATTGCTCTATTGTTAGTGTAAACAAATAGTGCTATTCTCGTAAAAAAGTCATGGGTAGGTACTAGACCCCTGGGAGGTTGACAAGGGTTCATCAGGACAATTGACGGCGGAATTCGATTTCGGTACAACATGAAGCAGGAATAACAAACAGTTTGTCGCAGTGTTGGGAGGATTTTTGGTTATGTAATTTGGCGTAACTGGTACGAAAATCCAAAAATGTGCGTACCAAAATGAATTTTATCTTGAAATAAAAAAGTACTTGGAAAACCGAGCGTTTTTCGCCCCCGTAAACAATATTGCAAATTTCATCGAATCGTTAGAGCCGTTTTCGAGAATGTAATTTCTAAATATTGATTTATAAATATTGCTCGTTTAATAATAGTATAGTTAGGCTTAAAACCTTAGTAGGTATTTTTAAAATCTTATAAATGTTGAAATCTCCCCTTTCGAGTTTTGAAATACATCTTCATTAATTGGTTCACATTTATAAACCTGAAACAATACCTTGTCATCAATCCCGAGGGCCAATAAACACATGTTACGAAAAAGGGTTATCCGCCTTCCCAATCCCAAGAAAAAGTTCAATCTTAATTCGTTTTCTCGACACAATCACTAGCTTCCTTAACCCGTTCAAAATTAATTGAGCCTAATTGTCTTCGCTAGACAATCAAATAGCTAAGTGTCCGAAAAACTCAAGTGAATATCGGATTATCAAAACTTACCAACGAAACACGAGCCGTCCAATTTAAAATTTGCTTAACTAGTAGAATCTGAGATTACTCGTTGAAGGGTGCCTGAAGAACGCAACGGGAACAAAACATCTCTCGTCTGGGATCCAAGCTTCGAGAATATTCTGTAGTATTTGTTTGGAAAAGCGATATAGCTGATTAATAAGAACGGCTGCCGGTATGAAAACATATTTATTGACTACGCCTTGATGTTTTAATACTATTAATAACTGTTATACATCCGTTGACGTTGCGTCTTGTAATGAGATTGTAACTAGCTATAGGAAGTAGATGTACATTTAGCTTGGTTAAGGAAGATGGGTAAACATGTGGCATACAAATAAACATTCACTTGTTACATGTATTACAATAAGCATAAGTGCTGTTCTTATTTAATTTTACGCTTTCCAAAGTCAAAGATAAAAAAAGAAAAAAAAAAGAAAAAAGACATTCATTTAGTAAAGTTCTTTATTCTTCAATTTAGGCATAATTATAATCCAATGTCAAACGTTCCTTGTCCGGATAGATATCCATAGTATTAGGATAGAATTGCGGGCTACAGCTAGTCTATTTATATCTTGAAATTTGGTATACGAATTTAAAACTTAATTTGTTTGAAAAGAGACGCAAATTCCGTTGTCTTTTTGCATGAACTTATCCGAGTTTGAAGTTAAGCGACTCTATCTATACTAATATTATAAAAAGGTGAAGTTTGTGACGTTGTAGAGGGTAATCTCTAGATCTGCAGAACCGATTTTGAAAATTCTTTTACCCATAGAAAGCCACGTTATTTGTGAGTGTCATAGGCTATACAGGGTGTTAGGCAGAAGGTTGGACAAACTTCAGGGACTAACTCTATATAGGTCATACTCATCAACTTTTATAATGGGACCAACATAAAAATCGCGAAAAAAAAACAGCTGTGCCATACATTCCCGCTGTTTAGCTCTCAAAGTTTGTATGGAACAGCTGTTTTTTTTCGCGATTTGCATGTTGGTCCCATAATAAAATTTTATGAGTATGACCTACAGAGTTAGTTCCTTAAGTTTGTCTAACCTTATGCCTAACACCCTGTATATTAACCAAAAATTGTTTTATTAATATAGAAGAAGAAACTGACAGTCTGACTGATCGCTCAACGCACAGCCGAAGCCACTGGACCTAGGGACTTGAAATTTGCAGGGAATATTCCTTGAATATCCTTTTGACTTTGACTTTGACTTTTGAAAATTCATCCCCTAAGGGGTTTTAAATAGGGGGAGTAGCGGGAAACTTATTCCACGCGTACAAAGTCGCGGGCGTCCTCTAATTTTGTATAAATATTTGCCTTTAAAAGGGATTGCGTTGAAATTTTATTCAGAATAATTGCGTCAAATAAACATTCTGATTCTCACGTAGTAAATATATAACATCAAACGAGCGTTATAAAAGAAGTAAATCACTTCAAATTAAATAGCAGAGAAGAGCAGAAATTAGATTAAGTGGCTTCAGACAAAATTATTCAAATTGATGGCACTCATGACTGAGTTACGATTTGCGACACAATTTTCTTTTACGCTCAGACGTTTAATGTAACCTAACAAGCGTTATGTCGTCGATGTAAAAGATGGACTCTAAATTTCGAAAGAAGTATGTCTTCGTACGGAGTGTGGTATTATTATGCTCAATTCGGTACTACTTCGTTTGTACTTTATGGCATGGTCAAGTCTACAAACTAAAGACAGGGCCGAGATTCGAGGCGGTTAAAATCATATCGTCTTTGACCTGTTATCGTATTATCAACGTGTTGATAGCTCCCAACTAACAACCTCAACCTGTCACTAAACCTCATCCACCACCCCCCACACACTAACACACTGGGTATTGATTCTCTCAAAAGCATAGGTGAGCGAATGCAGGAGTGAAGTCCAAGCGGCGAGTTTAAATAGTCCCGTCAGAGCGAGCAAAACACATATTAGCGCGTGCATTCTCAATTAGGCAGCCTTATACGTTCGAGAAGCCATGCTGCCAAATTGAATACACGCGCTGAAATGTGTTTTGTTCGCTTTGACGGGACTACTTAAACTCGCCGCTTGAACATCACTCCTGCGTTCGCTCACCTTTGCTTTTGAAAGAATCACTTCCCAGGATAACATCTTAGCCTGAGTGTACAAAATTTGGTTACAGAATTATCAACAACTTTTTGGAGTTGTTGGTAAGTCTGTAGCCTACCCCACTCTGGGAATGAAGGCGTGAGTTTATGTATGTATGTGATAGCTCTTATTTACTTGACAGTAATGGCGGCCGACTTAAAAACAATACCATAACAGGTCAAAGACGATGTGGTTTTTACCGTCTAGACAGTTGCCAACCCTGAGGACTAAGATGAGAAAAACAATAAGATAAACTTTATTCTGCCTGAAATGTGGTAGATACATTTCACCAGCATGCAGCAATGCTTCTATGCTATCATCGGAATTCACTCAAGAGCCCTCGCCGGTGAAGTATTTTCCATTCTTCTTTCTTCTATAGGTCATGCAATTCACGATGGCGAGTGGGCTTTATTAGTGGTTGAACGTGTACATGCACATTGCGGTAGTGTGCGTGTCTGACGGAGCGATCAGTCGCGAGCGCGCCGTCGCTCGAATTACTTGTGCATATTGTTTCCACGACGCTTACTGCCACGAACTACCGTCAGCATGTCCAATATCCGGAAAAAACGCAAAATTATTCATAGGTATAACAGATTTTTATTTTGAAGTATCCTAAAATAAAAATAGTAAATTTATTTAGAACTGTGGGCCTATCCGTGTTTATCGCTTGACAAAACGGTAATAAAACATTCGACACTTTCTGACAAGTACATACATATAAGTGTGAGAGTGACGGATGTTTGATCCACGTTTAGTCACCCAAGAAACACGACAATAATAAGCCCTCTAAAATAAAGATAAACCTACAGATAGGTTTTAATTTTAAGTAACTTAAAATTGTACGTAATTTTAAGACAGAAAATACGGAGACATTTGAAATGTCATCTTCGCGACAAGATAGAGTTAGGTACATCAATTTCGTAGAAGATGCAACCAAGAAGGTCGCTAGTGTCGCTACTACATGTAGTACGACTAAGTAGTTCGCATATCACATCAAGAACATAAATAAGTAGTTTGTTGTTTTATAATATTTAAGGTCAAAAAAAAAAAGATTTTTTGAAACCGGACCATAATTGATGGAGAAATCAAATCGGTCAAACTGAGAACCTCCTTTTTTGAAGTCGGTTTAAAATACTTAATTGCATTATTTCTTATCATTATTTGCTAGAGGGTTTTCGACAGTATAATAAGTATAATGTGTCAAATACTTCTCTTTATTTTTTATGCTTACCATACCCGCTCTCGCTGTCACGCACACTTTGACACGTATACAGATATGTGTTTACCACAAGTAAAGCCCACTCGCCATCATAAATTGCATGAGCTATATTATTATACGTTCGCTATATTCGGTAAATAATTTATTTGTACTTTATAGAAACAGTGACCTCTTACCGAATAGGTACTAGACGGAATTAAGCAAGAAATACTGTGAAATACAAAAGTATTTTTTCTCAATTTCGTGATCGTTTGAATCAGCAATGTTTTTTGAATTATTTAAATTATTTGACTGATTACTGATCACTAACGAATCCAGAATTGTTCTCTAGTCTTTAATCAGTTCATTCTGAAGCTGGATTCGGATATTGTGAAATCGTTGGAGCGTAGCAAATTTAGATCGTATCCTTAATCAATATTCCCTCACTCGACTTATTTTATTCGAGGCATTGACCACGATGACTTTGTGATTTTGTTCACTTCCGACTATCTCTACTGCAGAACTATAGTGTCCCATGTGCTTCGTGCAAACTTAGGCAAATCTTGGACCTGACGTTCCAGCAACAAGTGCCACAATCGAATGGAACATAAAATGTTCTTGAGGCAATTTAGATCTATAAGAAACAGATATTGCGACGTAGTTACTCACGCCGTGGTCACGCAATACCACAATTTAAGGGCTGTTGCAAAAGCTAACCAGACTGCGTAAAAAATATGCAACTTGAGTCTCATGACACTCGTTATAAGAAATACTTTTAAGTAGGTAGGCACAGGTTCCCTCTTACTTGCTCCTATTTACGCGCTCTTATGCTAGTTTAAACGACTTCATTAGAAGCAGAAAGTCTTTCTAAGAGCTGTTACACTTGTTTTATAAACAACGAAGAAACAAGATCAAAATCATATTTGACATCATACGTTTTTTTACGCTTGAGGGGCTTTTCAATAAGCCAGCATGAATAACCTCACTGTTGATATAGAAAATAGAAAAACGTACAAAATATGTTACATTATCTTTTGTAATGTTCCATATTCTTTGTTTTAAGATCGCTTCGTCAATTGCTTCCATTTCCATAAAATAATAAACACAATTAAGGAACCAAATAAGGCAATTCTGAGTAAGTAATTGTTTCGGATAATTGCCTAACAAATCTCCTTTTTCCTTTCAAGATTTGACGAAACATGGCAGCTTTTTAAATAACTTTTCGACGGGATAATTATGGCGGTGCTCACGGATGGACAAGGGTATCCCGTTGCTATTATTTTGGTTATATTTAAGGCCGCAGGGAAACAGGCGCGGTGTTTGTGTAAACTGTTGTTGTTACCTCAACGATTTGAATCTTATAATCTTACAATAACCCTTTCATCTCCCTGAGGCCCTAGTACCTATCGCATGGCTATTTTATAGGAATATAGTGATTTTAATCCATAACGGTGCGCCCCACCAGTCATATTGACGTTACACGTATGTAATATATGGAAAATAGAGGGTAACCCATCTTTTTATTGAAATTCACTTCATTGATTGTAACATTTAATCGAATTTCATTTCATCGAACGCTATTTTCACCTGAAATCATGATTTAAGGATATCTTAAACATTCATTACGTAGGTTAGGTTAGGTTAGAATTGATACCACCAAATAAAATTAACTCATGCGGCGAGAAATGCCTTTCGATGAAATTAAAATTTTGTGTACTTTATGATACGTTCGTTGAAAGGGGTTTTAAAAATAATAGGTTACCCAGTGGGGCGGCGTGTCATGGAATGAAAATACTTTGGGATTTAAACCCCCATGCAAAAGAAAAAGGGGTTCTTATTTATGTTTGAAGCTTATTTCTGCCTGCCTCTGTGTGTTACCATCAACCAAATTGTGACTTAGACCTGAAACATCACAAGTTTTAGCATTTAGAAATAATTTATAATGGTAGCAATTTTCAATGTGGCATATTTTTTCATACGAAATATTTCGAGTTGTTTTTTCGCTATCCGCAGATTTTTCGATCTCGGACTTCCCAAAAGAAATCTTTCACAGTGAGCGATTAATTGGGTTAAGGTAATGTTACTTAAAAATCGGGAAATTTTGCAAACAAACATCACTTCTGGAGAAAAAAACTATCGGAAAACTTAGGTAAGTACCTAAGTAAATTTCAAATCGGAATTATGCAAATTCTACAAATTTACGTTTATCTACTCATTAATGAGTGCGAATCTTAAATCATCATATCACATTATGCCTAACTAATAACATTCCTGCAGAACTATAATAAGTAAGCAAAGGTTAGTGTCACAGATACGGTGACCCCAGTACTCTTACCATGAGTTACAATTACCGTACTCGCTAGCGAGTCGAGTGCTCTGTCCCTCGCACTGTATAAGAATACTAGACTACACTACCTACTACTGGCAGGTAGGTAGAGAACATCAAACTATGCAATAATTAAATAATATTCTAATGTGTCCCAAAATATTTGTATGGAAAGTTCCTCTTGTGTTACCAAAAACGTATGAATATCGGTAACACAAAAATAACTTTCCATACAAATATTTTGGGACACATTAGAATATTACTTGATCATTGCATAGTTTGATGTTCTCTACCTAACTGCCATTTTTTTTTTAATTCCGGTGATGTCGCTCATAGTGGCAAAAAAAAAGAGAACTGCTAACTTGTGTGTGTACGTTCACTCTGAGTGCGCGGGAGCGCTCAGTGTCGGCCGAGTCGCCGGCCAGAGGCCCGTTTCACGAAGCTACAAGTTACAAATTACAAGCGGAAGTCTCTGTCTAACTCCTTTTGCTAGAAAGAGAGTTCCGCTTGTAATTTGTAACTTGTAGCTTCGTGAAACGGGCCTCAGGTAAGTAGCCTAGCTTGTAGCCTACACCTCAAAAAGTCTGAGTCGCAAAATGACCAAAAGAGGTCTGCGAGGGACAAAGCATTCGACTCGCTAGCGAGTACGGTAATGACGACGCGCTGGCCTAGTTGGTAGTGACCCTGCCTACGAAGCTAGCGGTCCTGGGTTCAAATTCCGGTAAGGGCAGATATTTGTGTGATGAGCGCGAATATTTGTTTCTGAGTCATGGATGTTTTCTATGTATTTAAGTATATATTTATCTATATAAGTATGTTTATCGTTGTCTAGTACCCATAGTACAAGCCTAGAGCTTAGTTTGGGACTAGGTCAATTGGTGTGACATTGTCCCCAGATATTTATTATTATTAATTGTAACTCATGGTAGGGGTACAGGGCTAGCTCGTCTTGACAAACTTGTTTGTCGCTCGGTTACCCTATTCTACCCAGATTATGAAGAAAGAGACGCATTGAGTGACACGCGGGAAAACACTGCGCTAGCCGAACAGTAAGATAACGGACGAACTTGTGTCCACGCCTACTGCACTCGTTACAGTGACGCATGCACCCGGTATCTGTTCTATATCGAAGACGTGAAAAACACAAACAGTTTGTGACGCAATTTAATGACATCAAATGTTCCGACCTCACCATCTTACTTATTTACTACGTTATGTTATACTAAGTATTTAGTACCAGTATGACCATTGATTATCGTAGTGCTTAATTGACAATTTTCAATAATAATTGCGTGCTTAGTTACTAGGTTTTGGGGATTATATGCATGCAATAATATCATCATTTCAGCCGAAAGATGACTTCCCCATGTTTTGCCACAAGAACCGATCCGGAAAATATCTTTGTACAATAACATACAAAGTACGGTACGGACTTAATGCCTCACTCTCTTATTCATAAACGCTCTATAAACCCATTTTAGTTAAATTACACGTTTGTCCCTTTCTGTCACATGGTAATGTCACAAGGATAAGGACAAAACATATTTTAAGCACACTTTAGCTATTGTACCCATTAGGCCAAGACAACAGAGACAAGTTCAGTTTGGTCCTGAATTAGAATATTATGAGCGCTCGGTTTCTTGATGGCTGTATTGTCTTCTTCTACAAGCAAGTAAGGGAGAGAAAACCCAAACATAGACCCGAGGGCTTATTGTCTAACGCACTCGCAATCGCAACCGGCTTCAAAGTGGAGCAATTGTTTTCATTTTGTATACAGACAAGCCTTCGATTTTCAAAATGAAAACGATCGTGATTGCGAGTGCGTTAGACAATAAGCCTTCGGCTTTTTAAAACATTGCTTCCTAAGTCTATTTAAAATTTAGGCCCTGGCCTTTTAATCAAAATGCCTATGACAAATTTTTCGGCAAATATTGAACCGGAAATACCACATAAATTGAACTCTTCCATGCAAATCTAAAAAGGGTGTGTGGGCTCAAACTCCTGATGTACAAGTACCTACTTCCCTACGCCGTAGCTCAGTAGGGAAGTTGTACATGTTTACCCCCAAATATTTGCACAGAGTCAGATATCCAAAGTGGCCTCGGGAAAATAGAAACATCGTAGTATATTGGAATATTTAGGCTGGGGTTTTAACGAAAAAGGGTTAGCGTTTGATCTCAGTCTCACCTGCTGTTAATAATATAATCTTTTGGGTTTTATGAGATACTCGTATAAAGAACGAGAAGAGTCACGATACTTTATCGTACGACACTGTAGCAGAGGGCCCAGACTACGCTAACTATCGTTTCTATTCGTTTCGCGTTTGAACCAATCGCGTCACTGGTAAATGACGTGATACGAAAAGTCACGTGATCTACCAGTGACGCGATTGGTTTAAAAACGAATCGAATAGAAACGCTCGTTAGTGTACTGCATCTTGGCAGGGCCCTCTGGTTAGGTTTGACTTTGCCTAACTACTACGATGCTATCGTTCTTAGGTTTCAATTCCCGGAAAAGGGCATGTTTTATAAAATTTCTCAAAACCTCACTCATTCCTTCCAAGGTAAACTGGAAGATATCTCTTAAAGGGAAAAGTTCGCTTTTGTACATACAAATCTTCATATAAGTCAGTGCTTTTTATTATAATATTATTTTTGTACAATAAAATTTACTTACTTATATATTTTATCGAAACCAAATCCCCTTAAAGTTATGTTAAGTTAAGTTAAGTCGTCTAAATAAATAATTCGCTTAAGTTCTATTAAGTATAAGAGGCTTTCTGGAATATGAGCGTACATAATACATTTAACTAACTTCAACTTCACAAATAGGAAAACAGACGGTATTCCGTTACAAATAAAGTGGGAATAAAGAAATCACTACGGTTCATAAAAATACTTTCCTCAACACTGCTTGGAAATGTTGCCAAAGATCACTTAGTTATATGGATACGTCAAGATTATTTTTTCCGGCATGTTTGCTGACTGGTCGACCACATTGTTGTCCAATTATGCCAGGGATTTACTAGGCGAGATGTCAAGCGAAGTCAAGCGACTTAACTTAACATATCGGCGACATCGCGCACCGGGTGACGGGTGCGTCAAATCACGGCGACACGTGTCGCGCGATGTTGCCAGACATGTCGCGCTCAGTTTCGCAAAGTCGCTCGACTTCGCCTGACGTCGCGCGCGGCAAACACCCATCGCGCGATGTCGCCAGATATGCGCCACACGGGGCGACGCTGGCGACACGTGTCGCAGAAAATTTGTCCCCTAGTAAGTGAATTGTTAACAAATATTGTACCGAGACGTGTTTACTGTCTTTGGAATCATAAAATCGAGTATGTTAAAAGTTAAAAGGGTATGTCTACACTTAAAAGTAACTGCAATTTAACCCTTTCGTTGCTATAAATAAGATTCTCAATGCAATGAAGGTTGAATTATAGCTACACTATGTTGGTTGTCCCATATTAACTAACACTGACTGGCCATAAAAATATTGTTGTCACGAAAGTGAGTTAAGTCAACGGTAATGACGTAGGAAGGGGGGACTTCAATTAAAGAAACTATGATAGATACTACGTAGTTTGTACTACACGAATTTTTCATGACGTAATAAGTCATCACCGCACCTTCAGAACAATAGTGACCTAATTCAGAAATTTTAAATTGCTAGTTAGGGCTCTATAATAATAAATGTATGACTTGAAGTTTGAAAGTTGAAATTTTGAATTAGGTCACTACTGTTCTAAAGGTGAGGTATAGATAAAAACTTTTGTAAACTCAACTCAACTTTAATTTACCATCGGTATGCTTTATAAAACTTGATAAATGTACAGCTAAATGAATATACTAAATTATCTGAGTGTCTTAGAGAGCGAAACTCAATTAACGGCTAAACAAATTGAAATAAGAAGTTTTTGGGCCTAATAATGTAAAATGCTTCGGAGTGAGTACTCAGTTCATTAGATTACCATAATTCTGAATTACGAGTTTATTTGAGACTGCAGTTACGAAGAAGTAATTGAAACTTGTCTTGTGAATATGCATCTCGATACGTAGTTATACAGGATGTTCCAATAAAAATGTCTTTGTAGGTCACTGAACTGGGCCTCTATTCAACACGGTAAAAACAATATCGTTTTTGATCTGTTACCGTATTGTCACCGGTTTGATAGCTCTTATTTACTTGACAATAATGGTGTCTGACGTCATAAAACCATAACAGGTCAACTACGATATCGTTTTTACCGTCGGGAATAGAGGCGCTGAACGGTTGAAATCACGGCCATAAAAATATTGTTGTCACGAAAGTGAGTTAAGTCAACGGTAATGACGTAGGAAGGGGGGACTTCAATTAAAGAAACTATGATAGATACTACGTAGTTTGTACTACACGAATTTTTCATGACGTAATAAGTCATCACCGCACCTTCAGAACAATAGTGACCTAATTCAGAAATTTTAAATTGCTAGTTAGGGCTCTATAATAATAAATGTATGACTTGAAGTTTGAAAGTTGAAATTTTGAATTAGGTCACTACTGTTCTAAAGGTGAGGTATAGATAAAAACTTTTGTAAACTCAACTCAACTTTAATTTACCATCGGTATGCTTTATAAAACTTGATAAATGTACAGCTAAATGAATATACTAAATTATCTGAGTGTCTTAGAGAGCGAAACTCAATTAACGGCTAAACAAATTGAAATAAGAAGTTTTTGGGCCTAATAATGTAAAATGCTTCGGAGTGAGTACTCAGTTCATTAGATTACCATAATTCTGAATTACGAGTTTATTTGAGACTGCAGTTACGAAGAAGTAATTGAAACTTGTCTTGTGAATATGCATCTCGATACGTAGTTATACAGGATGTTCCAATAAAAATGTCTTTGTAGGTCACTGAACTGGGCCTCTATTCAACACGGTAAAAACAATATCGTTTTTGATCTGTTACCGTATTGTCACCGGTTTGATAGCTCTTATTTACTTGACAATAATGGTGTCTGACGTCATAAAACCATAACAGGTCAACTACGATATCGTTTTTACCGTCGGGAATAGAGGCGCTGAACGGTTGACGAAATCCGGTTTACTTTTTTAGTTACAAACATGATCGCCTGCCTTGGTCTACTATTTAGACAATATTGAGGTATAAAGTTTCGATTGCATAATAACTAAGTTTCAAATTTGGCACTTCAAAAAAACATCTTAGTTAACAGTTAAAATTAACATGTTGATTGTTTTTACTGTAAACTTTGGCTTCCTCTCTCGGCGTTTTAGTAACGTGATATTTACCCGGTCATTTAAAACTCTGTAGATATATTTAGTAGTTGCATAACAACATATTTTATTTATAGGGTGTCCCTAAAACCAACGCCGAAACTATGAGAAGTGAAACTGATTAAGTTGGTAAAGCAATTTTCATACCACTTTCAATTATGGAACTCGTAACACTGTCTCAAGTGATCAAAAACCACGAGTTTTAAAAAAAAAATCAATATCTGTGGTCTTCTCTCTGTGGCTTGTGAACATTTGCAGTATCATAATTTTAATAGAAGTACGATGTAACTCGTCTAGAGGGTGTTTCACCTTATGGGAGACCCTGTATATACTAGTCATTGCACCAGTTGCTTTACCTTTCATAGCGAAACATAACATGCAAACACCAGCTTGTCGGGAGTAGGTAAGAATGGTAAGATGGTTGAATAACTCGGAAAATGGTATAATTATTGTAGCCTGTGTCTGTGTGATTGTCTGGAATAAATCGCTGTTTAGCGATACTACCGCCTGTTGTAAATTTGTAACTTTTATTTTGTATTTATATATATGCGGGAAATATCTCACATTAATTGACCTAGTCCCAAACTAAGCTCTAGGCTTGTACTATGGGTACTAGACAACGATATAAATACTTATATAGAGAAGTAAATACTTAAATACATAGAAAACATCCATGACTCAGGAACAAATATTCGCGCTCATTACACAAATATCTGCCCTTAACGGGATTTGAACCCAGGACCGCTAGCTTCGTAGGCAGGGTCACTACAAACTAGGCCAGCGCGTCGTCAAAAATTTACTTTCATGCTAATTTATGTGGTGTTCAATAAATAAAAAAAACCGGTCAAGTGCGAGTCGGACTCGCGCACCGAGGGTTCCGTATTGAAGATAATATGCTTGGTGACTGCAAAAGAAAATACTCATTTTGTTATAAGCTTTATTTTCCAGGCAATAAGGTCGATTTTGACTAGCCTAAATTTTAATACAGATTTTCTTAGTTTTTTTGTTTTTTCTCAAAAACTGTAAATAATGAACACTTTATTTTATTTTTCCCAAAAAATATAAGTAATTATCTATACGTCAGGATTTTTTTCAGAATTTTTGATTATTAAACTTCCGGAGATAAGGGGGGGGAACGGTCATTTGTACATTTTTGGCTATAAATCAAAAAATACATAACAGAAATTTTTCAAAAAAGTAGTTTTGAAATGTGCAGATTAATAAGACCTTTCATATGACACCCCATTTGCTATAATCGAACCACTTTCATTTTTGAACCCCCCGTTATAGACCCCTTTTCAATTACTAATAAAAAAAAAAAATTTTTTTTACTACATATATGTAGATGCGGGCAAGCAAGTTGTACAACTATGCCAAATTTCAAGTAGATAGCATTTGTAGTTGCTGAGAAAACCTGCTGTGACATACAGACAGACAACGAAGTCTCACCATAAGGGTTCCTTTTGTACCATTTTGGTACGGAACCCTAATTTTATTGTAATTTTACTAATAACGTCCTTGTGGACAAAAATGTTTACCAATACGCCCGCATATTGTCAATCTACTAATATTGTAAAGTTAAGAACACGGGGCGTTATCTAGGGTCAAACCCCGACCTTCCCCATACACGATAGCAACGATAAGACTGTTTTCATTTCGGGTAAAGCTTGCCACACGACACTGGTTTATTATGTTTCGGTAAAGTTTGCGCACGTATTTAATTCACTTGGGAGCTGCGGTAACCGTGACTTGATTAAGTCAACAGAACTATAATTGAATAAAATTGACTCAAACGCGTTAAGATACAGTAAAAACAAAGTGTTAAGAGGCCATATTTGCTGCCACGCACACCTGAAATTCAAAAGGGATGGTTTTATGTACTTCCGCGTTAAAAACGTTAAACGCTTGATTTGTAGAGACAAATTGAAATATCTAAAAAAAAATTCTTTTTCTAACCAGGGTTACGAAGTTGTAAATACCCAATTTTTTTAATTAACACTCATCGTTAAAGATCGTAGGGTTTCGAAGATTTAATCAAAAATATGTGAAAACGGTGTCATGCTTGAAAAATAAAACTATCAAGGTTACTGTTCATAATCGTGTTTTCACGTTTAACAGTCTCATGGAAAAATGATCAAGTTTAATATATCCAAAGAACATAGACATACGCGTTACCGTAATTTAGATCCAGATCTCAGAACTCTACCGTCTTTAGCATATGTGGCCTCTTAATAGTACTCGAGTGTATAGCTTTCACACTCTCTCAGGCATAACAAATACACTGACAGATGCCAGAGAGAGAGTGTGACAGCGATAGTCAGCCAGAGTACTTTTCTGCCCTGCTAAGACAAATGGCGACAACTCAGACGAAAGTGCTGTGGCAATAACAACCTCATAACTATCAGAAGAGGTTTGAATCTGCTTTGGCTATTGACTTTAAGATATTGTTTATTGCTTTAGGAAGGTAGGATTAGTCCTCTGGTTTTACTGTACGTAGGTGAGAACTGAATATAAGTGGTGCGTGATATCTATTTGTAGAGTCAAGTTCATAAATATGTTTACACTTTAGTACCTTGTCTATTTAATGACATGTTCTAACTGCCATATACGAATTATCACAGCGATTAAAGTAACAAGGTACTAAAGTGTAGGTTTCCGTATTTATAAATTCGACTGTACATTATATTTGACACGGATGCACATATATACTTAGACCTAGAGAGCGTTGTCGGTAATTCTACCTCATCGAGTGCCAGTAGATTACGTAACTAAAGGAAGAAGACGAAAAGTTACTTACAATGTAATTCTCTATAGTAATTATCTCTTGAACTCGCTGGACGCATTATTATTGACTGGCGAGTTTAAGTTGTCCCTTTAGAGCGTGATTACAACGATATAATAGAAAACATCCATGACTCAGGAACAAATATTCGCGCTCATCTCACAAATATCTGCCCTTACCGGGATTTGAACCCAGGACCGCTAGCTTCGTAGGCAGGGTCACTACCAACCAGGCTAGCGCATTGTGTTTTTTTATTAAAGCAAATAAAAGAAAACTTTAAAGACGCACAAATTATACGCTATGATCCACGCTCTAAGCACGGCAACAGCGTGAACGGGTGCGCCAAAGTTCATATAAAATTGCAACTCCGATTATTGGAACTCCGAAAATTTTTCTCATAACATTTTACATCATAATGATCACTCCTTATACTCTTTATTAAAAATGTTTATACTAATGATCGGAACTCATAATCATCTGAACTTATAACGCCAATATTCATGAATCCGTACACTTTTCAGAATTGCTTAAATATCTTACATGTAGATAAAATTAGGTTAGGTTAGGTTAGATTTATAACAATCCTCAAAAAGTAACAGTTTCTTAAAAAAAATCATTATGAGTTGCGATAAGTATGAGCAAAATTTTTCGAAGAAATGAAGTATGAGGAAATTTTTTCGAAGAAATGATGAGTATAGACACAAATCGTTATTTGTATAAAAAATCTAAAGACCAATTTTATATGAGCCAATATGGACCCAGCGTGAACACAAACATTAAAAATCAGCAGGATGTGAATAATTAAAAACGCAATATCATAACTTTAGCGGTCACTGTCCCAATTAACGTTACTTTAGATAACGTTATCTCGTCATTATCGACGGTCGTAAATCCGTAAAAAAACAAGTCGCTTCTCAAAAATCATCAGACTAGTTTTTAACGATAAATAATTCATCATTAGCGTTAATAATATTCTCTATATTGCCCACCCACATCAAACAAACTTCCCTGACCTTTACAATGACAAAGTTAAAAAAACACTAATTTGTTCTGGAATCTCACTACTATTATAAATGCGAAAGTTAGGTTGGATTGATGTTTGTTACTCGATCACACAAAAATGACTAAACGGATTTGGAAGAAATTTGGCATATAGATAGATTACATTCTGGAATAGCACCTTTAATCCCGAAATAAATCACTGATCTCGTAGGACGGCAAAATTACGAATTCTACGTGAACTGAGTCGTTTTTTCAAATTTAAATTGTTTGTTGTTGTTGATTATTGTATTAAATACTACAAAAGAATTGAGATAGGGAAAATAAAGTTCTATTGTGTTTACACATTTTTGATACGTAATATTCTCATACTTTATTCTTATTATTATTGTGCGGGCTTCTCCATCCCTGTATAAATTGTTACAAAGAAACATGAAATTCGTGTCATAATACCCCTGATGTTTATTTACTTTAACACCCTCTTTTTGTATTAACTAATCTACTTCCTTAAATGACGGATCCATAATTTGCACCATAAAATTATTACCTATGCATTTTTTAACTATTATTATTTTGGTTTATCTGATTAAACGACAGCACAAATTATCTCATCTCTATATAAAGCGATCCCAACGTTAAATTGTGTAAAAAGGTACCAACAATGCATCTTAACGAGCTCGTGTCAGCGTCGTAGAGCTGTAGGTACCTATTAAGTTTATAAATGTGTGTTGTAATCTATACAGTGTATTTTTTTACTGGGACATTAAGGGGAAACCTGGAACCATGAAAAAAACTTCTGCTGATCCAATTTTTTTCTTTCCGTACAGTGAAATGATCCTTACATGAAACATTCGATTAGTATAATTTTTATTTTTGACAATTTATTTCATTTTTACGTACAAGTCACTCTTGAACAAAAAAATGACTTATGCCAATTACCTAATGTTTGCTAAGACAGTTTACCTGTATCTCCAATCGTTTCGGATTTCCCCATAATTTTCCTATTAAAAATACATCCTGTATACAACCAAAAATAATAGCCATAGCATTCTGGAATTGACGAAAACTGATGTGCATGAAGTCCATTAAAAACCCGTTTTAGGTGCGATAATTAAAGGGAATAAATGAGGATTCGCGCTATAAGGCAATTAAATCGAACGAATCGAAAAATTAAATAAGGACTATAAAAACTCCTGTACTTTTGCGTTTCTATTCACGTAACTCCACGTACGTATCGTTATAATAATGGATGAAACACCGGTCAAGTGCGAGTCGGACTCGCGCACCGAGGGTTCCGTACCGCCGCACAGTAGGTGTTATTATATTCCGATTTAAATTCGATTCCGAATCGAATCTTCGCAAGCACTGCTCACACTTTAACATTTTCCAGAATTTGTTGTTTTTATTCAGGGTTTATATGTACCATATTTGAAGCTTCTATGTTTTACCGTTCTTACGATACAACAAAAACAAAAATCCTTTTAAAAAACGTTTCTTGTATCTGGATACAATTTATTATTCCAATTTCTTCAAAAAATTTTTTTTGAAAATCCGTCGTAATAAAACATACTTATTCTAAAAAATAAATCAACCTGTCTATTACAGTCCAGAATATACAACTCTTTAAAGTTACGACGGACGGATAGTGTAGGCATATTAATATAACCTAACCCTAAAAAGGGAATTTGAAAGGGACCTTATTTCTGTAAACGTCTAAACGTCTGCCACGTACTACTCATAATCGCCGTATAAATTAGTGCTCAGACCTAAGCTCTTCAAATACCTTCGACTCTAGAATCCTTAATATTTTCTTTGACCTCTAAGTATTAAATGGCTCTACGGGGAATGAATATTGAAGACACGTGCCAATTGTTGATAAGCTGTGTCGATTTAGGCAAGACGAAAATATGCCTAAGCCAGCCAGGACCCGAAACTAATACAAACATAAAAGCGAATGGATATACTGTAATAAGCTTAATACCCTAATATCGGTTATGATTACCTACCTAGTCCTGTGGTTGTAATTATTAGCCGTAAGGTATCTTTTTGACAAAGTAAATAAATATGCTTTTATACTCAACAATCCAAGCTATTTAGTATTCGTAAACATAATTACTTAAAGCAAACTAGTTTTTTTGTTCTGATGTTAGTATTTGTTTATTTGATGGTTTTTTGTATTTTAAAATCATCCCAATAAAATAGCCTATAGTTTTTTTAATTAAGCGTTGAAGAGCAAATTACAAATATTTATTTTCAAGTGATTATTTTATAAGCATAAGTATAAAAAAATCCGTCGACTATTTTAGAAATACCCTCTTCTAATTTGCTAACACCCTGTATCGGTCTAAGTATACAAAGTTACACACAGGACAATACCTCCGAGGTCCTCTATTATTCTTTTGTTATTTGAGAAGTTTTGAGAAGAGTGTGAGGTAAACAAGAATTATTATGTACTCGTATATCGCTGTGTTCTGTTATACGGTTGGTTTGCAAACGGAAAATAAATAAAGGAAAAAATTACAGAGACTTGTACCGCTAAGACAACGAGTATGTAAAATAATAAATTTACACAATGTGGACACAAACAGAATTTCGATGCTTAAAAGCTAGATAAACCTCGACAGGTTGAATACCACTTCTGTGAAAGTTTATCTCTATTATCCTTGATAAAAAATATTAATTTCAATTGTAAATGATATAAATAATTATCACTATAAAAAGAACACCCCTTCTAACAGGTCCGCTCTCGGCATGGTCCCTATGACACTGGCTGCGTTACCTCTCTGGATAGCTAGCCCAATCCTTTGGGAGAGGTAAGCACCAGCTCTAGGATCTCCGGAGGTGTCTATGAGCCGGGATGACAGGGCCTTAATAAAGCTCTTCATATCGGATGATCTTTTAATATTTGAGTAGCTTAGTTTTGTTTAAATTTAAATTTAAATGTATAAATTCTATACATGTTTTATTATGTAAGTGGTAACAAGTTGAAATTTAACAATAAACCCTTGTGCTTTCGAAATTCCTTTCGTTGCACGAAGCGTCTTGTCCGTGCATTTGACCTTGATCGTACTTCGACCCTGCTCTGCCAAAGTCAAATTATATTAAAGGTCGAAATTATTTTAGAGTAAAATACGCTCATCCACGAACTAACGATAACATGATTTAAAAAACACCATTTATGTACTACTTTCTTCTTGATTGTGAAAAATCTAAACTAACTTCAATGTAAAAAGTTTTCCAAACGATTATACTTTTTTTATGTAACGTTATAACGATCTGCAAACTTTCCTCATCAACTTCCATAAGTCCAGACCGAGTTCTAGGAATACGTGTACAAGATTCATAGAAATAAACTAATGTAGATATTAATCTGCGAGAGCGATTGTAGATTAAAACTTAGCCTAGCAGGGCCCGTATTCTATTCGGAAAGATAATATTGTTTTGTGACATGTCACCATATTATCAACGTTTTGATCAATCTTACTTGACAGTAATGGTGGCCGGGTTAAAAACAAATAATTATGTCAAAGGCAATATGGTTTTACCAAGTAGAATAGAGGGCCTATCGTCCATGTTTAGCATTCAGTGTGTCGATACGAAAATGAGAATATTTAAACATGCCCAAATCCCGGAAAAACACCTGTCATTTGAACAAGTAAACCCTGTTCCGTATAGTAGAGACTTCCAATTATTAATGAAATATAATTATTATCATATACATTTATTATAACATTTAACGACATTTACTTATTTTATTTATGAATGAATGACACAGAAATTGATTTTGGAAAAAATCATTTTCGCGAATCAAGAAAAGAAAATGAATGAATGTAATCAATTATCAATAACTATGTTAAACCAACTGTACTAGGAATTTGGTATAAAAATTAAAATAATGACATTTTAAGGAAGTCTCCACGGATCTGGGTTCAGTATTTGAAATGACGGGCCTTTTTCAGAGCCTTAAACATGTCATTTGGTTGATCAGAGTCTTTCCTTGGTTACCATAGCGTTGGAAAAATATCGTTTAAGATTGGCTTTGGCGTGGCGTTTACATTGATGATTCAGATTGAGGTTAATATTATTTATTGCTCAACGTTATGTTACAGCAAAAATTGCACAGCATGTCAAATATATCCATGAATTTAAATGACATTGAGGTTGTCACAATTACAAATAAAAAAATAAGTTATTAAAAAAATCATAAACATGTTGATAACAAAAAAAATAGTATTGGTTTTCTGCGTATGGACAATGCAACTAACATTAAATCTTCTGACAAAAGCGGTGACGTCAATATTGCACTCAATGATTGTGGTAAATGTAAATTCCCAATTGAGTTTATTCTGAATCCCGGACGCTTTGTGACTCAAACATTGTAAATTACGTTTCGGAAATCGCAAAATATCCGCTTAATTATTTCACAGAAACCTTGATAAGAGGCCGGGATCGAAGTTTAATAGGAGGCAATCGACCAATGAAATAAAACGTGATAATTTAAATTCTTCTAATCAGTGCAATGAGACATCCGCATTGTTGTGTTCCGGTGTAGGTGTGGGATAAAACCACCGGTAAATTACTAGCATAGAGGAATTCCATCAGAACTGGCAAAGCATCTGCAGTCTTATTTATATGCAGTCTTGTGATTGTTGTCTTAAGAATGAATGAATGAAGAATCAGGTAGGCTGTGTGCTCGTTTTCTCTCTCATTGCTGTAAAAAAACCAGTTTAAAGTCGAATCAAGTCTTTATTTGTTAAGTTACTTTAACTTCATGGCCGAGTTTAATATAGCTCAAGGGGCAACGACTTTGTCGGATTAAATGGCGTGGGTGGAGAGTGAACTGACGCCGTAGTAACGTTTTACTACATTATTCGTAGTATTTTCTTCGCATGAGTAAGCGCGTAGTACAAATAGCTATGTTGTTCGCACTTGGGTTGTTGCAAAATGTTATTTTCTTCCAACAAAACAAACATTTCTACGGCTTACTCACGTCTTAATGCCACGGCTTGATGGGCCACTTCCTGACGTTAAGACGTAAGTAAGCTGTAGCAGTGTTTATTTTGTTCGCACACACTAGTTACAGTTGTGTTTTTTCTTTAGTATTTATATACAGGGTGGAAAAAACGAACGCCACGTGGACGGCAACTACCTTTAAATGTTGGAAATAACAAATTTTACGCAAAGGATAATTACTTTTATTTTTGGAAACAATTATTACTTACTGCATTTATGTTTTTTTTTCCACCCTGTATACTTGGGCCTATGTATGGTCTGTAGTGCGTCTATTGATTTGCCTTTACCGAGGATTGAACCCGGGACCGCTAGCTTCGTAGGCTATTAACTAACTATGCTGATTGCATAACGAGTTGAATTAAGCTTTTTATCGTTAACTGAACTAAGTACTAGTTTTTACTTTGCAACATTTAAATAAATAATGTTACTTACCGAAACTAAACCAGTCTCGTTTCTGAAACCACACAAGTCTCGATTCTGTTTGCGACGGTATCTCCTAGTATTCTAAAAATTCTTGCTCCAAATTAAAAAAAAAGAAACAAAACAAATATAGCGTGAGCCAGTTCATTGTGCACAAACAATGCCTAACGCAATAACAAATTTTAAATTATTTTCGCAACTTGAAATTACAATGGAGAATATTCCATCAAAGTAAGTTCTCTAAACAAAAAAAGCTTTATTTGCAAATGCTTCTTCTAACATCATTGTATTCTGTGAAAAGACCTATCTACTATACAACCTTTTTAGTAAATGCAACTTTATTAATCTCAAGATTGAACCGAATATGCTTTAGTTATTGCATTCCAAATGTGCTCTTTTGGTAAGAGTTATTGTGCTTTTAAATTAAATTGCAAAAAATTCAATACTTTGTAAAAGAGTATTTTTCAACTATCGTTTATTAATAAAAAATCTTAAAGTTCTGGAAAATATTCCTAAACGGTATTTTTATTTATAAGTAAGTATTAACCTTAATATTTCGGCAAGTAATGTACATCCGAGAGGAAAAAAACGTACCTACTCGCACTTAATATAGATCTAAACCATTGATATTAAAAAATATTTTCATTAGATGCGATAAAAAATGTCAATCTCTACTAATATCCGAATGAATATCTAAAATAATTAAGTAGGGCACGTGTGTCATAGAGCGATTCAGATCGTTTTATGATTAACTAGCATTTGCCTGCGAGTTCGTCCGCGTAGATTTTGATTATGCTTAACCCTTGGAGAACTTTTTAATTTCCGGGATGAAAAGTAATCTATGTGTTTATCCAAGGTATAAGATATCTCCATTTCATCCAAATGGATATAGGAGGATATAGGTAAAGGTAAATATAAGAGACATTAAAGCGTTTCCACACGGTTGTTTAGCTGCATGTCAACAATGGGCACCTCACGCTACTGCGGTTGCAGCACTACTTACCTATATTTGATTTACACTTTGCCAAGTGCAAGTGCAAATAATAATAATAATATAATAATAAATTTGTTTATTAAAGGCAAAAAACCCATACAATATTACAACATTTAAATAATTAGGTACATTAAATTAAATTTAATGTAATTAACAAAAAAAAACTTTTAAACTATGAATTTACATTCCAACATTTACAATAGCAATTAAGACAGTATAGTTACATGGGACAAATAATTATAATTTTAAGTTTAAACATTTACAATTGCAAAGTTAATTCATTTGGGGCTTGTCCCTTGACAGCAAATGTATAAACTTCTCACTTGCACTTCGCAAAGTTAAAATGAGGCCTTAGTCGAATAACACTAAACAATGCTACTTTCGTATTACTACGAGTACTACACTCATCAAAAATATATGAGAAATATAATTTTTTGTACATAATTTTTTATTGAAAATATTAAAAATAACACATTTGAGAAAACAAGTTCACATTAATTTTGCCGCTCGGCTATTCAGCAAGATTAGAGTTGAGCTTGCCTTGAATGTCTCCTCGAAAACTAAAATGGACGAGCATTTATTTCTACCGATAAGTATAGCGTTTCTATTCGTTTCGCTTTTAAACCAATCGCGCGACTAGTAGATGCCGTGATACGATAAGTCACGTGATCTACCAGTGACGCGATTGGTTTCAAAACGAAACGAAAAGAAACGCTAGTTAGCGTAATGCATCTTGGCAAGTGCCTTAGTTTAGTCTGCAGTCTGTGAGGTGTCAGCTATTCCAAGAGCTCGCCCATTTTCCGCGTTTTACTCTCTCTCTCATTTAAATGAGACCAAAAAAAGTCTGAAAAACACAATTGAAATGTCGACTGCTTATTGAAGACGCTAAGTTGATTTAGAAAAAACGTCATAAATAAGAACTCGGCAAACCTGGAAAAACAAAGTGGAATTCCTAATGAATCTAACTGAAGTGCTTTTTCTTGTAGATCGTTTTCAATGGAGGTAATTTAAATAGCTTGGCAGAACATTCAGTTATGTTACAAAAATAGTCGCACTTGAAAGAAAAGCAACATTTTATAATGGCCTTTTATCATTTTCGTACAACCTTATAAATGGCTGATATGCTCACGTTTCTAAATACAAAACAGCGAATAAAAAAGGGATTCCGATGAATTGAGAACCTCCACCTATATTTTTTTTAGAAGTCTGTCAAAAATGCGTTTAACTGTCTGGACTATTAATATTATTTGCATTAAAGAGTATAATTAATACTATCCGTGGTTGCAATAAAGCATTTCAAACGCAGTTTGGAACTCAGAAGCATGAGTATAACGGTATTTTATTATGTATTTTTAAAAGAAATCAAATAGGCACAAATTCAAAGAAATGTAAAAAGTAGGGATAGCATATCGTGTTAATGCTACGCTACGTCTAATAAACAAAATTCATAATGCTACAGATTCTAGATAGAATATTTGTACCTAATAGGTAGATGACTATCACTAGTAAACACAGGGGGGTTATCCTGTATTTCATTTTACAACGCACGTAAAGGACATAGTTATAGAAATTATATAGCACTGTCCTTTTTTCTCAGCGTAAACTGCCTAGCCATGTTATAATAACCCCTCAGTACCTCGAGCATGAACTTTTTCTTTCTACCGAGTCAGTAACGTTAACGTAACGTCATCAAGAAAATTTGTACGACGATTGGAATCATCACCTCGTCCGTATTCAGGGGTGTGATTCTCTTAAGAACGGCGGTCGGTAGGATGAACGAGTGATTGTCGCAGCGGCGAGTTTAAGTAGTCCCGTCAGAGCGAACAAAACACATTTTAGCGCGTGCATTCTCAATTAGGCAGCCCTATACATTCGATCTTATCGTCAGAAGCCATGCTGCCAAATTGAAAATGCACGCGCTAAGATGTGTTTTGTTCGCTCTGACGGGACTACTTAAATCCGCCGCTCATTCACTCGTTCGTCCGACCGACCGCCGTTTTTGAGAGAATCACACCCCAGTATTAGAGATCATAGCTCTGTCTGAGACTGAGTAGTAGATACTTAAAGTAAAGGTGAACGTGACTACTAAGAAACGTGAGTGTTTCAGAGGTACGTGCTACGGTTACATTCCTTGAAAGTATAGTCCGCGTTTTCGAATGGTAAAAATGATTATGCTAGAAATGTTCTTGCTAGATTTACAGACTCAAATGTGCATATAAAAATGAATAAATAAAATAAAATAAATATTAGGGCTACAAATCTCAGACAAATTGACCTAGTCCCAAACTAAGCTCTAGGCTTGTACTATGGGTACTAGACAACGATAAATACTTATATAGAGAAATACATACATAACATCCATGACTCAGAAACAAAAATTCGCGCTCATCACACAAATCTACCCTTACCGGGATTTGAACCCAGGACCGCTAGCTTCTTAGGCAAGGTTACTACCAACTAGGCCAGCGCGTCGTCAAGTCGCCATTACATTGCATCTCTTGAATGATTTACCTATACCTACTTCATTAACGGAATTGTACAATCATTATCAAATTACAGTAAGACTTTTACCCCCAATTCGAGTTGTTATCGCGGCTGTTTTGCTCGCCGCGGCCAATTTACAGCTGATATACAGGTCTCATTAAGCTGTGCTGTCTGTTATTTAAACATCTCACTAATGATGCTGAAAAAGATTTGTATTTCGCTATAGTATTACTAAAGTGAAATAATAGCTGTGGATTTTATTTATACGACGTCTAAACTTTGGTACCTATATATACTAACACAATTAAACGGGACTTTATTGCGTAGTAAATCTACCTACCTGAATGTTTCGACTGTGTTACTTAAACCGTGGTCACGATAATACTGAAGAACGGCTGTTGCAACGCAGGCGAAACATCTATGTACATAAATCCTATTTCTTGTGGTAGTAAATAAGTCCCGTTTAATAGTATTAGTATGTATTGTTTGGGGTGTCCCTGGGAATCCCTAACAACGTTTGTCCTAACACATCGTTCCGAATTTTAATTTGCTCTAAACTGGATTTCAGCTGAGTCAGGCAACTTTTTGAGTTTTCCAATTATATCTGCGGTTCAGTTAGGTTAGGGTTGTATTATAACAACACTAAAAAGTTTTAAAATTTAAGCGGAAATGGCTTTAGGATAAACATAAATTTATGCAAACGATGCATTAGGACAAATGACGACTAGGGATTCCATAGGGCAACCTATTGTTTGTATATTATTTTAATTCTTTCTTTCTTTTTCATGCTTGTGATAGCAAAAAGTAAAACATACTCGTAAGTAAGTGAAGGAAACAATCGAGAATATTGTTTAGATAATGTTGGGTATAGTCACTGCTAAAATACACCTATCGCAAATTCCTTGCCTCCGTTCTCTAGTATCAGAGAGGGGTAGGCAAATAGCACGTGGTTACCGACCAAAAGTGAGTTCTTAGGGTAAGTATCTACCAGAGCTGTGCTAGGTAGCGGAGCGGTGGATGAGGAAAAAATGGCACCAATAGGAGAGCTTTGCTCAGCGAGGCAGAAATCCCAATGCTGGATTTTTGCCTCGCACATCGCTTCGTTAGCTTACATAGCTTTGGTGGATACTCACCCGTACAAACCCTTGAACAGAGACATTCAGAGACATTTTAGACAAAATTAACTCGTTCCTTTTTAAACTTTTGTATGAAAAAGTCACTAAGTAACGTATTTGTGGCGTTATCTATGCAGAAGCATCGTTAATAATGGCGGAAGCGCCATCAACAATAAGGTCTCTTTTCATAGATGACGCCACATTTAACTGACTCTGAGTGCGACCGTGATAGTCCACTTGGTAGGCATTCTTATGTTTGAACTTTGAATGTTTGTTAAAAGATAACTTGAGTATTATTGATTTGATCTTTATGTATGATCAAAGATAGTCGAGGCAAACATAATCTGTAAGTATGGTACTACTATTTGTATTGTTTGACGAGCCACCGTTCAATACATCCCTCCGCTGCCGCTCTAAGCTTTGGCGTCTCACCTATTCCGCACGTACAGTTGGTCTAGCCGCCCCCGCTCTTCGCGCGCTCTATAACGAATCGTTTCACAAAAATCGCTCGTCTTATCGCCCAGTGCTTCGCCGCGTGGCGTTCTTCATGTTATATTACGATCTCTACGTATTTGTAAATTTCCACTGATAGCGTCGCACCTAGCAAGGTCGTAAGGTGGCGTTACATTGACAAGACTGTATTTACATTGAAGTCTGCTCATTACTTAAATCATTTCTATGCCAATACATGACAAGCAGGTTGTTACGCATTGGCAACGCAGGATGGCAACGCACTTGCAGATTTAGGAGTTTCAACCAAGATGAGTTCATTATTACAGATGAACTCATCTTGGTTAATATGCCCATCAAAGTAAACGTCAACATAACCGTAAATTTTAGACGCATCTCGAGACGAGCATTACAGTCGAGATCACTTTATTAACTCAAACTCAAACTCACATATATTTGACAAAAACACACTGCAGCACTACAAATATAATCGAATATTATAATCGATAAAGCTAAAAAGGAAAAGGAAAGAATATAAAAACATAGAGGACGCCCGCGACTTCGTATGCGTAGAATTAGTTTCCCGCTACTCCCCGTTGGGGGTCGACTTTCGGAAAATTCTTTCTTAGTGCACCCCTAGACGTCATAAGGAACCTACGTGCCAAATTTGGAATCTCTAGACCCAGCGGTTTGGGCTGTACGTTCTTAAGTAGATCAGTCAGTTTCTTCTTTTATTTAAATAAAAGTAGCGAATTTAGAGACGTTGCGCTGTAGTGTGAGGTCAAATCGGACTCAGCTCAGCATATGCTGCAGCCGGAGCCACAGCGCTGGTTTTCAGCCAAACTCTGGTGTTTACCTACCTAGTTCGTAGCGAATACGAGAATAAAAAAAAAACACAAGTAATTATTATAGAAATGTATATGGTGTAGTTATTAATACGGCCCTTAGGATTGCGGTCTCGAGAATGCGAATGTCTATCAGTCTCAGATCCCACATGTATGCTCGTTTGCCATATTTTTTTTCGGTACGCTTGAGTAGTCCCAGGAATAAGTACCTTCTTATACAAAACGTCATCAATGCGAATGTCTATTAGTCTCAGATCCCACATGTATGCTCGTTTGCCATATTTTTTTTCGGTACGCTTGAGTAGTCCCAGTAATAAGTACCTTCTTATACAATTAAGGCTTAAGTTAAAGTTGTTACCGGTGTTGTATTTCCGTACCAGGATAATAACAACTTTTTATTTTGTTTGCCTGTAATGTAGAAAAGGTGGTAGACAACAGTGAGAAGTCGCAATTACTCCACCGACAAGAGCCTAGCTTTTAAGTTAAATGATTATGATGTACAGCCACGAACCGGGATTGTTGAGCCACTTGCCATCGCTCGTAATTTAGCCGTGTATTCAATAACCGATGTCGCCGACTGGCTGACAGCTATTCGATTTGCATTACACGGCCAAATTAGAAAATTGGGTAAGTGGCTCAACAATTCCGGTTCGCAACTGTACCTAGATACCTACGTGTAGAAAAGAATTCAAGTGCCAAAGAAATACTGTTTAAGTTTGAGGGATGTCAATGCAAAGAATAAAAACAGAAGGTATTTGTTTGACGAAGACTCTTCGCCCTCGACGATGAGATATCGAGATCTGATCTGGTGTTTCTCCAATCTATCGAAAAAGGTCGTCTATAAACTCTGCGACTTAAGACTTATCTTTAGATCCTGGGGGTTTAATAATTTTCACTCGAAAGTTATTACTACAACCTGATTTTCAGCTGGACTTTCGTTCATATTACGGACTCGATTTTAATTCATGACTGAAATGTCAAACTTTGTTCTTAATTTTATCTTGGCCCCAATACCGAAATTAGACTTTATCTAAGATGTAATGGTAATTGAAAAGTTTCTATAGATGGTAATGGAGGACTAATGATGGACACTTGAGTCTTATTTTACAGGGTTATTCATTTGTTTTGCAACAATAAATTTATAACCTTATGATCTTTGAATTAAGAGTTAAGTATCCAACATTGGTGCCATCACCCTATCGCTGTCAGGTTAACCGGTAATCCATCATTTTATCGAATTTCACTTCATCAATCGTATCACTTCATCGCACGCTATTTTCAGGATAACATGAACAAAAATTACGTAGTTTAGGTTAGGATAGACTTGTGACTTTAAAAAAATATATATACGGCAAGAAATTATCTACTTTTGGTGAAATGAAAATTCTGCGTAATTCACGGACTTTAATTGATGGTCCACTATAGAACCTTATCGCATAAAACCAACGATTAATTCCTTTGTAATTTCTATTTCGTCACTTTTGACGCCGTCAACACGACAAGGCTCTATGGCGGATTAACGTTTAAAGTCCTTGATGGTACCCCAGCTTAACCATATTCTTTTCATCAGGAACTTGCCGTTCCTGTTACAAACTGTGAACTATTTTCAATATCACTTAAACCCTGTCGAAAACAGTCAAACCTACAAAACATTAGCAAAACAACTTAACCCGCAAATCGCTTTGAACAATCGTTACCTATAACAAGGCAACAACAACCCAACGTTTCACTGTCCTGACACACGTTTATCAGATGCCGCGCAGAGGTCGCGGCTAACGATGTCTGCGACAGTCGACAGTGATTGCTGACATCCACGATACTTTCTGATACTTTCTGACACTTGCTGACACCCGTGACCTTTAGAGGTCACCGTGTACAAAACAACAACAAAACAAACTAAATCACTTTAGCCTTGTCATTGTGTGCGTGTGCATAAGTTCCTACAGGGCTGAGATACTTGGCTGCCATTACCTGTCAAGTAATAGAAGATAACAATACGGAAACACGTCAAAAGTATATTGTTTTACCGCGTAGAATAGAGGCCCTGATTCAGTGTAGTGAATGATTTAAATGGCTTTGTATTTAGTCAGAAAAGTTCGTATTTATCTTGCTACCTCAGTCAGTTTCAGTAAGTCCTTAAGCCTATCGAAACAATTAAGATTTATTCGAACGTATCTGACAAAATACGTAGTCGTGACGCATCGGACTTTGAATCTCACTCAAGCGCCGTGTCGTGTGCGTGTCAAGCCGGTGCGGCGCCTCCGTCACGCTTTGGGCATGCTTTTGAGTTTGGGAACCCACCGCACCGCGCCGCACTCAGTGCGTTTTTTGCAGGGTCAATACCAACTATTTCTTTGTATGTTGTATGTTTAGACGGGACCTGGAGTTCCATAGTCTCAGCCGGGAGCCTGCAGTTTAGCCAAAATATTTTTGTTCAAATCTATCATTTTCCAAACTTTCATTTCCCCAAAATTTCCCATTGCAGAAAAAATAAATGAACTGCGTCGGGAAACCAATATTTTGGCCGGCATGAAGACAGGCGTGTAGGTATGTATGTATGTATGTTTGGTTTAAAGTGAATTTCGGCGTAACTACAGGTTATGTATTGGCAATAGGTACTACGTAAATCCCCAGAGTATTAATCCCTAATACTTACAAGACTTATTCAGACAGTGCGATGTTTTATTTGTTCTGTTTTAAATATTTTTTAGGTTTTATTTCCCATGATTTTTTATTACTCTTTGGGATTTGGTTTTCAATTTTAGTTTTTTTTTGTTTTGCTGGTTGTGTGACTTGCTGTGGTGTCACCAAATGATTCTTGCGGAAGACCAGCTGTGGCGTAAAAACCAGTAACATGCTGCGCAGGAACCATGTTGCTATATCTGGCATTATTTATTTATTTATTTTATTTGGTTAAGCAAACAGTGATCACAATTTGTCCTTATCACTAGTTTAAATAACAATAGGTCATTGTGCCACCAACACCGTTAACCACACATTACTATTTCAATAATTGTTGATTAGTGGTAGTGTAATTTTACTTGACATTGACTTAAGTTTTTTCAGTAATTTTTGTATTTATGCTTTCTTTTGATAATATGTCCTTCAATTGTGTAGGTACTTTAAGTAAATAAACGTTTTTCTTTCTTTCTTTCTAAAGCCGGAATTTACTCTGCTGTTTTGTCAATCACAATTGAAAATGTGTCATAACTAGTGGGGACGTGCCCCGCGTGCCCCGACACCTGAGGCCCGTTTCACGAAGCTACAAGTTACAATTTACAAGCGGAAGTCTCTTTCTAGCAGGAGGAGTTAGAAAGAGACTTCCGCTTGTAATTTGTAACTTGTAGCTTCGTGAAACGGGCCTCTGCAGTCGACAGAACCTATATGACGCCACTTACAATACCGTTCACGTGGCAGAATATTGGATTGAAAGCAGTTCAGTTTAGGTTGGAGAATAGGACAGAGATCATCATCTATATGTTACGTTATGTTGACGACGTGTCAAGCGTATTTGGCAGTGACCCTGCCTACGAAGCTAGCGGTCCCGGGTTCAAACCCCGTTATGGGCAAATATTTGTGTGATGAGCGCGAGTATTTGTTTCTGGGTCTTGGATGTTTTTTATGTATTTAAGTATTTACTTCTCTATATAAGCGTGTTAAGTTGTGTAAGATTGTCACCAGACGTGTATTTTTTGTATTTCCTCCTTTTCTCTCAACCTAAACTGAACTGCTTTAAATAGTATGTTCACATTAAACAAGCCATCGACACGCTAAAAAAAGAAGAACAAGTAAAGACGTAAGTTTTTTCTTCTTCTTCTGATTGTATTTCCTAAATATGCTCCAAATAATTTAATGCACCCTGATCACATTCACAAAATGTTTAATTACTAGATAGTGTTTGCTACATTTACCCTTTATTTGGTCTATTAGAGGGAGACTTGGGAATTAATAACAATAGGGCCGGTATTATGGTCGCCTTTATCGCGGTGGATAAAGCATCCGTCGCTCTCGCACTTACGTACTTGTCAGAAAGTGACAGTTGTTTTATCCACTGTTATCCACATCGATAAACACGACCATAATTGGGCCGCTGGAGGTCAACATTTATAATCCTTATTTAATGTAAGCGTTTAGCCGTTAAAGTTAATATTTATTATTGTTAGACTCGGGTACTCAATATATTATGTAAGTTGTTTAAATTTTGTGTTTTGGTTAGAAGTTTGGTTGTACTATGCTATGAATAAGTTAATTTAATATATTGACGATATTCGAAAGCGACTAAGGCCGTTTGTCCACCGCACGCCGTCAACGACACGACAACGATAGCGAGATTGCTGGCCGAGATCAAGATGTGACGGCGATCGTTTGTCTACCGCGACGATCTCGGTGGTTCAGTCAGTTTGTTGTAGCTGACAAAAACCTGCCGGCGTGCGTGGACAAGTTTAAACGTGTTTTGTATTGCCAGTACATCGGCCCGTCACAATCTCGGGATTCTCGGGCCAAGTTATAGCGGTAGCGACCATCTACTCCAACTATTACGATCTACTCGTCGGCCGGGATGACGGCGGTTGGGCAACAGGCGTGCGATGGACAAGCCGCCATAGTAAATGTATGTGTTGCTACTTGGGCGCCGTCAACTCGTTAACGTAGTCGTTTCGTTGACGGCGGCGGTGGACAAACGGCCTAACACGCATTTACACCATCATGAACAACGAAACTTAAAACAAAGGTCCAGGTCCTTTTGTTCAGATCGCTACCACCATCTTATTATTTAACCTACCACCAAGCAGCAGTATAAACATTGCTGTGTTCCGGTGTGTGGATAAGACTACTGATAAAATAACTAGCAAACACGCATTCTACCTTAGTCCTGAACGTTGGCTTGTAATCTGCAGTCTTAGGATTGGGGTCTTAAGATTGCAAAGGTCTATGGGTCTCATGTTGAACTTACCATCAGGGGCGTATTGCATAAGAAATAATAGCTTATATTATAAGCGGAACTCTCTTTCCAACAGTATGTATCAAAAAGAGACTTCCACTTGTATTACAAGTTAGAAGCTTTTATGAAACGGGCCCCAGGTGGCCTATGTGCTCGTAAGCTATGCCGTAAAAAAACTTTCATTAGCACTTTTTGTTCCTTAAAACTGCAATCCCAAGATTGCCAATGCATTGCTAACCGTGAGGACTAAAATGGAATGCCTCTATGCTAGTAATTTCACCGGTTGTCTCATCCCCACACAGAGGCACAAAAATGCCAACACTGCTGCTTCTCGGTAGGTTAAAGGGTAAGAATAAGTTAATAATCTCTCATTAGAACACCTTCTGTTACTTTTAATGCGCCCAGGTGCAGAGAGATAGCACTGTACAAGTGCGCATGATCTAAAGTGACATTAAACTTTGATGTACGCTTGTGAAAGTTCCTACCACATGCCTAAATACAATACAATACAAATACTCTTTATTGAAAAAAAAAAAACACGTAACAGTACATTTTCATTATAAGTATATAACAGGCGTTCTTACTGCTAAATATAGCGATGTCTTCCAGACAACCATGGGTAGAGAAATAACTGAGGACAAAGATACACAAGATACATAAATACCTAAAATACCTCTATTAACTACCGTTCCAAGGCCAGTAATTAAAGCCTGGCAACTAATAATCCAATTTCCTGAGCACCACTTTGGTATTCCTAAGTGGTCCTTGCGAGGCCCAAGATCCCGTATCCGGTATCAGCTCTAAAAACCTAAAATAATTTCCTTTTTCACATCTCTATAGCGGGATAAAATTATCATTTTCATTTTAGGGAGGAAAGTGTTTTTTGAAAACAGAATTTGTTTTTTTTTTGACTCGTTATGCCTATGGAAGGATCATATTCAGCCATTACAAACTACCTCTACCTTTTTTGTAGGGTTCCCTAGTTAAATTAGGATCCCTTATAGTTTCGCCATTTCCGTCTAACTGTCACACTGACTTTTTCTCAGAAACTATCAGTCAGAGTTGAAATTCAAATTCTGATTCAATATAAAATTAACTAATACTGGGTGTTGGAGATAGATTTTTATGTTACGGCGACGGAAGCCTATACAAACCATGTTTTTAATAGAGTGAAAAATAATAGGACGCTCATTTTTTTTTTATCCGACTGCTTCAGATGTATGGTTATGTTTTCCGAGTGCATGTATGTATGTATGGCCGCCATTACTAATAAGTAAAAAAGAGTTATTATAACATACGATAACATGTCAAAACCAATATGTTTTCACCGAGGAGAATGGAGGCTTTTTCCAATTTCCTGACGGTGTAATGCGTTTTCATACGTTTGTTTTACTCCTAGGAAGAAAATGAGGCTCTTTCCGTCTTCGTTTTTCAAAAGAAAGGCCTCCTTTCCGAGCGTGTTTGAGAAAATAATATTTATTTTGTAGATCAACCAGAGGGCTTATTGTCTAACGAACTCGCAATCGCAATCGGCTTCAAAGTGGAGCAATTGTTTTTATTTTGTATGCAGACAAGCCTTCGATATTCAAAATGGAAATGATCGTGATTGCGAGTGCGTTAGACCATAAGCCCTCAGATCTCCGAAACTACTGAGCCTAAAATATTGCAAAACTTACAAAATATAGATAATTGCTTGTAGATTACAGGAAAACCTATAAGAATTTTATAAAAAAAACTTATGTACGGAACACTGTCCACGCCAGTTCAACTCGCACTTGGCCGGTTATAGATTCACCGGCAATAATACCCGCTCACCTGTCTTGTGTTCATACAATTGCGAACAACCAAACTTTGTAAATCACAAAAATACTGAATGAATTTCGATGTAGCTGGTAGGGATCTGTTGCTGTCAACTTACTGCGAACCAGGGCCTCTATTCAACACGGTAATAGTTATTTGTTATACAAGGGGGGAAAGTTGTATTTTACCTGCGAGTGTTCATTTGAAACACGAGCTAGTGAAAGGATTCTATGATTGACCACGAGCGTAGCGAGTGGTTCAAAAATAGAATCCTGAGCGTAGCGAGTGTTTCAACACACGAGACGTAAAATAACTTTTCACCCGTGTATAACACAAAACTTTTCACCTCACTACAGCGAGGAAAATATAAAAAAGGGTTTTTAATATCAATTATTATTTATTTACCTCTTTAATACATTTTTTTTTTTGTGTTTTTTACTTGATGCAATTCATTAATTGTGATGTTAAAAATTCAGCACTTAACGTTTTACGTTTTGTTAGCTGTCAAATATCACTTAAGCTGCCTTCACTAGGCTGTATGGATCAATGTCCTTTGCCTTTCCCTCGGAAATAAAACACAAGAAAAAAAAATTAAGCTGCCTTCAAATGTCAAAACTCTTTCTTCACATGTGGATAAAAAGCGATTTTCTCAATAGGTATCAAACAAACAAAAAGGGCTTTCCGAGCTAGTGAGATGAAAAAACAATATCGTTTTTGTCCTGTTATCGTATTGTCAACGTTTTGATAGCTCTTATTTTCTTGACAGTAATGACGGCTGACGTCATAACAATACCTTAACAGGTAAACTACGATATCGTTTTGATAGCTCTTATTTTCTTGTCAGTAATGGCGTCTGACGTCATAACAATACCTTAACAGGTAAACTACGATATCATTTATACCACAGAACAGAAAAACAGTAGAAATGCCAAGTGGGCGTGTAACGTGTGGCACGGTTATGCGGAGTTCCGCATAACCTACCATACTTTTGCCTCGATCGCTTATTTCGATATTTCAATATTTCGATATTCCTAAAATAGGAAATAAATCCAGAAGCATGCCTTATTGTGCTATTTTGAAATGTAAAAACGATAGCCGCACCACAAACATTTTCCATGGTGGCGTGTTGTTTTTATGATAGTTTGAGTATTGGCGACAACAGGTCTGATACTAAGCGAAGCTCATGCCACTTCCACTGTTTTTTCTATTCCGTGGTTTATACCGCCTAAAATAGAGGCGCAGTCAGATAATTTGAATATAACCTGTCATTTCTGAGTACAAACGAAGACCTAAATCAAATAAGTTGGAAGGTCTCACGCCTTTACCAGCCTTAACTTGTCTGTCTGGTAAAACATACCTTTGATCTGGCATCTGAACATTTAACACGTTGAGTGTCATCCTCCGGATGTCACCCGCCCGACTACATACAGGGTGAATTCAAAAGATAAAAAAATATATTTATTCAGTAAATAGGCCGCACGGGCACGTTTTTTTATCTAGTCCGTAGTCAAACTAGGAACCCTTATAGTTTCGCCATGTCCGTCCGTCCGTCCGCAGTCTAGCTCAGAGACTCTTACTACTAGAAAGCTGTAATTTGGCATGAATATACATATTAATCACGCCAACAAAGTGGTAATACAAAATCTTGATATTTTTTTCATTGTATCTCCCCTACACGTAACGTGGGGATGTATTTTTTTTCTCGTCTACCCCATTGTGTGAGGTGTTCTTGGATAGGTCTTTCAAAAATATTGCGGGTTTGTAACAACAATTTTAAGATTAAGGCATCCGTTTATGAAATATTAAGCTTTGAAGCGCTATTTTTTGTTAGATTCAGTTGCCCCCCCTCTACAGCCAAAACTACAAATACAAAAAATCTGAAAAATATCTTAAATGAAACCACATACAATGTATTTAATAGGAAAACTATCACGACTAAGTAGACTTCATTTGTTCTTGAGTTACAAACGGTTTAAATGTATAAACATGGTATAAATCTACCGGAAACCTATTTTCGGTGTGTTGGTAAACTGACCGCGACCTATGTCGATGTATGGGGATAATAGTTTTCCAACGGCAAAGTCAAGTTTGTCGCGAGGTCTGCTTCGGAACCCTACATTGAGCATGGTCCGACACGCTCTTGCCCGGTTTTTTTTAAATCTTATTCAAATTGTAACACAAATCACTAGCTTTATTAAGGCCCTGTCATCCCGGCTCATAGACACCTCCGGAGATCCTAGAGCTGGTGCTTACCTCTCCCAAAGGATTGGGCTAGCTATCCAGAGAGGTAACGCAGCCAGTGTCATAGGGACCATGCCGCGAGCGGACCTGCTAGAGGGGGTGTTCTTTTTATAGTGGTGATTATTATTTACGTCTTTAATATTTGAGTAGCTTAGTTTTTATTTTAATTTAAATAAGTTTACTTTTAACTTTTAATTGTATTATATCAAAACACTTGATTGTGGCGCAGTTAAGACGTATAGTGTACATTAACTGAGTTGTTTAAATTAGCCATTATTTTGATATATGATAGCAAAACGGTATACAAACCGTTGTTGGTTATGTGCTTTGTTTATTCCAACTTGTTTATTTCGTAAACAATATTCTAACCCAAATGTTTGCATAAAGAATACAACCGTTATTATCTCATAAAGGCAACCCGAGGCAAACTCTGAAAATTATTTTGTGATAATTTAAATAGTCTAGAAAATTCAGTTTCAAGAAAATATCTGCTCTAATTTTAAAAAGTTAAGTTAATAATTAGGTAAGACTCTTGTTTAATTAATAAGACAAGTAAAAATAAACAACCTATGAGTAGGTTATAAGTTGTAGCTACAGAGTTTTTTAAAAAAATTTTTATTGCATGACTAAGTTTGATTTAGACTGGCAGTAATAAAATATTGCTGTCTTACTATAACTTCAGTTCTAGAGAAAGAAGCACCATTTTGCTGTCTTTTTTTAACTTGAATGATAGAGTAAGACGGCAGTTAACTTCTTAAATTTTTGCTAGTCTAAAGCGCGAATTAAATTTATGGCTTAGCCAATTAAATTAATGCGAATAAAAAGCTGTAGTGTATATTTACCTGTCTACGACGGATCGTACGCAGGTAAAGAGGCGTAGCAGCGGGCTACGCCGTAGCACGGATTAAGGGCGACGGCTGTGGCGATGGCTACAAGCCTACGAGTATTATGTAGTTTTCGTACTAATCTGCTAATAATGGGGCTCTATTCCACCGCGTTTTGCACCTATTGCATTCGTATTGCTGACAACTCGGCCGCCATTATTGTCAAGATAATAAGAGCTATCGTGTTGTAAGCAATTGGGCGAAGGACAATACAGAATTAGCTTTTTCCCACAGCCCGAATTGATTTAGGACTTTTTATGTCTTCATCATTTTAAGGCAATAATATAACATACTGAAATCCTATTATGAAACAAATGGTTTCAAATATTTAAATTTTGAGACGCTGGAACAAAAAAAATAGTATTTAACCATACGGATAAAAAAATCCAGCATAGCGATTTTTCTTTTGTAAATGTCTTCAATGCACAGACTCACATCTGTTTCAGCTTTATGGTAGTAATGCTAAACTAAAATAAAGAGGTAATATTAAAGAAGTCCATTTAATTGAATGAAATAACTGATTAGAACACGTTTTTTGTTTTCAATATCTTGGTTCGAAACAAGTTTTCGTCAATTACCCAATAAACAAGTTATACTGCCTTCCAATTGGTTTTCCCTGATGTAGCTGGTTTATAAACTTCCTAACTCCTGGCAAATTGACTAAATTCAGTTACCGAAAAAATATTTTCAAAGAGAACGGCGTCTAAATATTTGTACATACAAGTAAAATACAATGGACAAGGGAAAAATGCATGTTTTTTAGATAGAGTCGCGAGTCAACCCAACTATATTTTTAATTAAATCTGTCTCAAAGTTTTTGGTGTTTTTTTTAATAACCTGAAAATGTTGTTTTACGTAACTCATGTTTATTTTAAGGTTTCGTACCCTAAGGGTGTCAACTGGACCCTATTACTAAGCCTTACTGTCAGTCTGTCTGTCTGGCAGCAGGCTGCATCTCATGAACCTAAATAGCTAGACATTAAATTTTTAACGGAGTGTATTAAAGAGGCCCCATACAAAAAAATATTCGTTGTTCTTGTTCGACCATAACAATCACTGTATACCTTGAACCGTGTGTATATTTGGCTATTATAACACCAAATAATAATTAAAAGAAGTTAAAAAATAAACTGGCAAACATTCCATATAAAAAATTATGTTTTTTTCTCTATCTTAATATAGTATGACGGAACAGAATTATTCGTGTGTAAGTCCGACTCGCACTAGGCCGATTTCAATCGTTTTCGTATCTTGAGAAAGCAAAATAGGGGTAAAACATATAGCAATATATGTAGAAAACGATAAAACAATAGGTATTGTTTAGGCAATGTCGTATATACATACAATTAATTATGTAAATATACTTTTTAATCAACATTAAAACTTATATGTTGATTAAAAAGTATCTTTACATAATTTTACAATTTGTAATCATCATTACCAACCAACACACACGTGGTGGTAGTGGTGGTTGGCTAGTGGTGGTAGGAACTTGTGCAGGGTCCGTCCATGGTCATCTCACACTACAGCGCCCCAGCACCAGATCAGCACCGCCTCATAGCTCCAAGTGATACATTGAAAAGTGAGCTTTGATTTGTGTTAATACGATACATTTTTCAGTGGACTTCGCAAGGCCACTCGGGTTTAGTTTGTTAGTTTAATAGTTTACTAGCGTCCTTCCCTCGCTTCGCTTCAGTTAATTTGAGATTCCTGTAACATCCGTACAATAAACCAGCATTAATTATACATAAAAACCTTCCGCTTGAATCACTCTATCTATTTAAAAAAAACGCATCATAATCCGTAGCGTAGTTTTAAAGATCTAAGCAAACATAGGGACAGACAGACAGCGGGAAGCGACTTTGTTTTAGGTATACTATGTAGTGATGCTTATGGTATTACGCTTGTTAAAGCAACAGCTGTATTCAAAGTTGAGTTAGTTTTGTATTCAGCTACCGATTTGTTTACGAAGATGGGCGAACTTCGCGACGATTTCTGCATAATTTGTAAGAGCTACACGATAAAACAATATTGATTCTGACTTGTTATCGTATCGTCAACGTTACGATAGCTTTCGCTAGAGTTACGTGCCCCTTACAGCCAAACTACAAGTACGTAACATAAATCTGATTAATATTTTAAATTAAAGCACATAAAACGAAATTAAATAGAAAGAAAACTAATCACGTCTTAATTGACTGACTGACTTGATTGACTTGAGTGGTTCCTGAGATTAAAGTGTTTGTACCTACTAAACACCACATATGTAAGAGGACCAAATAGATTTAAATAGAAAATTACTTGTCATTTGTGATGAGCGCGAGTATTCGTTCCTATTTTCAGTCATGGATGTGTTCTATGTATTTAAGTTTTATATTTCTCTATGTATGTGTTTTTATCGGTAACCCATCATTTTATCGAATTTCACTTCATCGATTATATCATTTCATCAATTTTATTTCGTCGAACGGTAGTTTCTGCTGACACCAAAATATTTTCAGGATATTTTAAACATTAATTACGTAGGTTAGGTTGGGTTACAATTGACATTACCAAAAACAAGCAACGCATGCGGTGAGAAATGCCTTTCGATGAAATGAAAATTCTGCGTAATGATACGTTCGTTGAAAAGTGTTTCGATAAAATAATAGGTACCCGTTTTTATCGTTGTCTAGTACCCATAGTACAAGACTAGTGCTTAGTTTGGGACTAGGTTAATTGGTGCGACATTGTCCACTGATAAAAAGGAAAAAAAAGAGATCGTTTTTTTGTGTTTATAGTAACGGCTTCGGAACCCTACACCGAGCATGCTCTTGCCCGGTTTTTAAAATAGCCATTTGTGAAGTCTGCCTTCATTCTAAAGTTTTATAAGCATTATCTTTTCAATTTCGCCTCTTTGATAGTCTAAACAGGTTCACTCGTAAGAATGCCTTTGTTCGCTTTTTATTTTTTTAGGACTGCGGTCAAGACACGCGAAGCCTTTGAAGTTCTACGAAAATCCAAACCTTTAATATTGGACTGCACGTGGTTGGAAAATCAACAATATTTTAGGGAGGTTATTTAAATGGTGAAATTACTAGCATAGACATTGCATTTTAGGGTTAACGCTTTTGCAGTCGTGCAGCGTTATTGCAATCTTCGGTTTGCTGTCTTGAGATTGTAATTAGCTATAGTTTAGGTCTCCACTTACTTCTTCATACCATAAAAAACCAGTGAAGGTACCTTTGATGAGTTCCGCTGGCCATCTGTGGTCTTCATCATCAGTTCACTTTAAATCCTCCTTTCCAAATCATACTTTCTGAATGCAAATGCTAGATTTGTTACTGAAAATAATAAAATGATTTCTCCCGATAATATTTGACGAGTCCCCTCAATTCCTCACGGATCCCCGCATCAGTTTTTTTAGGTGACAAAAGGATACAAGCAGCCGAATATAGAACCTATTCCTTTTATAAAATTGGTTAAAAATACAGTTTTTATCTTTTCCTGCGATATAACAAGATTTATGTATTCCTGATACTCCTGTAAAAAAAACCATTTTTGCATTGCGTCCGATGCTAATTAAATTTCGAAATTTTAAAGCTGTATGTATCCATTCGTAACTGTAGTATCGTCACAGACTAAATAAAAAATTGCGTGTCGTCACAGATTAAATAAAAGTTACGTATCATCACAGATTACATACAAGTTACATATCGTTACAGATTAGGTTACGTATCGTCACCATCATTTTTTTAATTGGAGCAGGTTTCTCAAAATCAAAGGTGTCATTCGCGATCCATAATAACGTTTGTCCTAATTGTCATTTGTCCTAATTTATCGTTTGTCCTAAACTGGTTTTCAGACAACTAATTCAGCTTTCCAAAAATACCTGCGGTTAGTTTAGGTTAGAGTTGTGTTATAACACTAAAAAGTTTTTAACTCAGGCGGAAATGGCTTTTAGGACAAACGATGTCATAGTTCGTCAACTTTTTTTTTACAGTATGGCGTCTAGTTGCCGCCATATTGAATTTCAATTACTGTCATATCTTTAGTGACACTCACAAGATTAAGACAAATCGATTGACATAAGAATCATCGAAATCGGTCCATGCGTTTAGTTTCTACAGCGCCACAAAGGAACAAACATACATATATAGAATGATAAACATAATACCCTCCTCCTTCGGTAGTCGGGTAAAAAAAACTGCCCACACGGTTGCCTTTAACAATAGAGCCTACAATCCCATAACTATCAGAAGGCCAGTGTACTAACCTAACCTAACCTAACCATTTGCATTCCCCGTGAAAAACATATTAAGACTAGATATAACTTTAACAACTTTCTCAGCACCAGAAAGATGTAGAAGTTAGTCTCATCAAATCTAATTAAAAGTTAATCCCGACTTCTACCAGCGGCTAAAACAAAAACTGAATATTTAATCATTGTTTTTGTATCTTCCCTGAAAGTTGAATTAAGATTCAGGGTAATTTACCTCTAACTTAATTTCTGTTTTTTTAGAGCACTTCATAAACCTTCGTAGAGAGGGGTCTGGTACTGTGTTGAGAACTTTCTTCTTTGATTACGATACAATCAAACACGTTTTGTCTATTTTGAATGGTGTTAGGCAGAAGGTTGAAAAAACTTCAGGGTCTAACTCTGTAGGTCATACTCGTCAACTTTTATTATGGGACAAACATCCAAATCGCGAAAAAAAAACTGCTGCTCCATGCATTTCGGCTGTTTAGCTCTCAAAGTTTGTTTAGAAAAGCTGGTTTTATTTCGCGATTTGGATGTTGGTGCCATAATAAAAGTTGATGAGTATGACCTACAGAGTTAGTCCCTGAAGTTTGTCCAACCTTCTGCCTAACACCCTGTATATCACTGTTAGTTTATTCTTGGAGATAAGGATTTTTGCAGGCTGCCCGATTGAGAAATAAAGATAGTACCTATATTCAACAACGCGATTAGCCTAGTCGGCAGTGACCCTGCCTACGAAACTTGTGGAAAATTGGACAGTAGCGTAGTAATAGCGATAGACGGCGTGTAAGCAGACGGAGTCGCGCGTAAAAACTGTTCTGTCTTTTATATATAAAAGAAGAAACTGACTGACCTAGGGACTTGAAATTTCGAGAGAATATTCTTTGCCTAGGGGTACACTACGAAAGAATCTTTGGTAATTTATCCCAGAAGGGGTTAGAATAAAGGAAGTAACGGGAAACTAACGGGCAGAAGCTAGTATTATCTATAAGTTTTCGTTGTTCCATACACAAGCCTAGAGCTTTGTTTAGGACGAACCCTCTTATTCATAAACGTACAATAGCTAAAACATGCTTTGTCCTTGGCTGTCATTATGATATTTGCATTTGACAGAAACTGATCAAATCTCATTTAACCAAAATAGTTACCTACATCGTACGTTTATAATCAAAAGGGTAAGTCAATTTGTGTAAGATTATTTCGTGATATTTATTTTCTAAAAGAGGATTACAAATATAGTCAAAGACAATGAAAACGGGTCGCTTTGTTTAGAATTTGCGTATAAAGTGACCCGTTTTCAATGCTTCTGACTGTATGATCACAATTTTTCTTAGACCATTTGTCTGTATTTTTTACCATTTCAGCTCTTATTATTTTTCCAACTTGAGATAAGTAGGCACTTAAAGATGAATAAATAATTAGACGTTTCATGACACTTTCTCTAGCATTTAATTTTAGTCAACGTCGAATGCGGCCGTCTTAAAGAAAAATGGAATATAATATATAAAGTCCCTATACGCTTAATACCTTTTTTTGAGCGATAAAATAACCGGGAACTATTTAAGATTCCAAATTACTTTCTTCGAATATTCATTTGCTTGAATTTTCATTTTTCCGAAAGCTATGTTACGCTATTTTAGATTAAATGCATAATTTAATTCTCATACGTAGTTTAGGTTAGGTTAGGTTCTGTTAGGTTAGGTTAGGTTTGATTTATAAGCGATAACAAAAAGTTAAGTCTTCTATCAAAAAGTTGCGTTCGCAATTATCAAAATTCGGAATTTTAATCAATTCGGAATTATGACTCTTCGGAATTATGCAGTGTACCCAAATTAACCCCTAGGGCTCTATTCTACTCGGCAAAACCATATTGCTTCTAACATGTTATCGTATTGTCAAGAAAATAAGAGCCATCGTAACGTTGACAATATGATATCATTATAAAAACAATATGCTTTTACAGAATAGAATAGGGCCCCTGAACCCATGTCATGTAGCCTAATAAATAAGATATATAACTTCGATAACATTCTAAGTAAATATTAAATTCACTAAATCTAATTTCGTGCAAGCATGTTACTTCTAGTTTTCGGGAGTGTGTCAAGCCAAGTTCAGAAGTAACGCTATTTCAGTATTCGATCTTTTGCCTTTCTCAGGCAACGACGTCAATATTATAAACTACCAATCGTAAATAAGGCTTTTTTTAAATGAATACATAGAAATCTCAGTTAGCTGCTAATTCTCTTTATTTCGCAGTGAACTTTTTTACACTGAGCTAAGTTTGTTCTGAAAGAAATCTCTTCAGCGCTTCAAAAAGATTCTTTAAGTAAATAATCTCTTTGCTAGAGTTGACAAAAGAATCTTAAGTTGCTTTGAAATTTTTACATCGCGTAGAATATCATTAATGGTAAAGTATGAAAAACTTTTATCTAAATAAGTCTCGACTTTCAACCATACGCAAATACCTATGTACCACAGAAACATGAACTCTGGGCCTTTATTCTACATTGGTTTATCCCATCTTGTTTTAATATCGTTATCGTATTGTTCACGACATCGTAGCTCTTATTCACTTTACAGTAAGAGCTGTTACAGCGACAACAATACGACAATATAGAAGCAATGTGGGCTAAACCCAGGTAGAATAATGGCCCTAAACACATAAACAAAAGCAATCTTTACCCTAAACAGTATTTGAAACAGATGATAATAAATGAAAACCATGTTCGATAAAATAAAATAAATAACTATCTGAGGACAATCTAACACAAATTTACCCACGCCCGAAGTAATACATGACTCGGATAACGTAGCAATAACTATGTAGATACACATATACAAAGATAAAACACCAACTCGGGAAAAAAAATTCGCCCATCATCACACATTTGCCCTTATCTTATATAATTGAACCATTCCAACAGTTCCAACCTAACAAACCGCGTGGCTCTCATTTCTAAATGAAGAAAGTACAGGTTACTTTTATTATTTTCTACAACTTCGACACGTACAGTTTAACTTTCGGCACGCGTTCGTCTTAATTTGCGACAAACTAAAAAGAACTTTGCTTGTTTTTTAACAAAGTTGTTTTGTTGAGGGTCAACCCCGCGGGCCAGCAGCCGCCTCGGTGGTCTTTCAGCAATAAGTCAATATGTCTTCAGAATAAACATTCTAAACAAGTTTTTTGAGGGTGTGCTATTCTTTAATTCGAAACCAGCTCAATAAACGAACCATCATATTACGACCCCGTTGTAATCTTAGCAAATGTTTGAAGTCAAAGATCTAGAACGCTGATTTGTTTCTCCACCAGCCGACGTATTTAATACGAATTGAATCATCAAGTGCGGCTTGGTACGTTGCTGGACTCGACGTTGAGAACTCGATTGTTAGAGGGTCGCCTCCCAGGGCTTTCCAATTTTAGTTTTTTTAATACAATACTGGAAATTTCGATTGGGTTAATAGAAGGATTATTGAAGCCAAGGGTACTTTAATCAATTCTAGCTTATGCCTTTTCTAAAATAAATATATAAATATCAGGGGACAATGTCACACAAATTGACCTAGTCCCAAATTAAGCTCTAGGCTTGTACCATGGATACTAGACCAGAATAAACTTACATATAGAGAAACATATACTTAAATACATAGAAAACATCCAAGACGCAGGAACAAATTTTCATGCTTAACACACAAATGCCCTTACCGGAATTTGAACCCAGGACCGCTAGCTTAGTAGGCAGGGTCACTACCAACTAGGCCAACGCGTCGCCGTCGTCGTATTCCTTCGGTAAAATAAGTTTAGAAAAGTATTTTATGGTCGTTCCCGGGATTCTAGCTTACTTTAAACCACATTTTTGCCGGGAAACTGTAATCACTCACTAAAAAAAAAGAATTGGTCACTTGTAACAAAATTGTGATTGTTGTGCATAAGCGTCTAGATTATTTTTTCATATTTATGAGCGTAACAAGACGACAGATATAGGTACATTAACTAAGGCGTTAGATACATCAACTACGATGTTAGTTGAACCACTAAAGAACTTGCTGTTGTTACTATCAGCTTTGGTTGATATAACTAAAATCACAAATATTGTATTCATTTTTGTCAACTAAGACAAAACCTCTCTTCGTGGCTCTCATTTTTTGAGTGCTGTCATTTGTTTGTATACCTATCTATCGTTATGTTTAAATAAAGCCTGCGATTGAGTTTTAAGCCAGTATTCCCGTTATTGGAATGGGCTGAATTTTGGTACACATATGTAATGCAATATTATGGTGTCCAAGAGCGCCTCTATTCCCGACGGTAAAAACGATATCGTAGTTGACCTGTTATGGTATTTTTATGACGTCAGACGCCATTACTGTCAAGTAAATAAGAGCTATCAAAACTGTGACAATACGATAACAGATCAAAAACGATATTGGTTTTACCGTGTTGAATAGAAGGCCCATTTGACGATGGAGTTGTAATATGGCAACAGGATCTCTGCTTTACCTATCTTAGAGCCGGTGAGTTTGGATTATTTAGTTTGATCTCGATAAGCAAAATAAAGTCACTTTTTTGACAGAAATTTGTATGACGCGTGCCATAAATACATAGACAGTTTACCTCAACTACAAGTATAATAAATGTATAGATACCGTAATAAAAGTGTTACCGCACTGGGTGCGTTAACAGGATTTATACGTGATCGAAATACTTTGTGAACCCCACATGCGCGGGGATTGAAAAAACTCATTTCTCTCTGGGGATCAGAGACAAAACCCGGTCATCTGTAATTTAATTAAAACGAAATCCATCATATGAATGAAAATTCGAGTTTTACACAGGCTTTGTTGCGACTTTGCTATCGAATAATGTGCTTGTCATCCATCCGTCAGTTACGTGAATATGGGCCTTTAATATAATGGGCCTGTTTTGTTGCATGTATTGTTATCGCATTGTTTTTAACTCATCCGCCTTTATTGTGAAGTTAATAAGAGCTGCCATAACAATGACAATACAATTACAACATGGAAAAAGACTGTGTTGACGACGCGTTAGATTGATTAGTAGTGACTCTGCCTACGAAGCTAGCGATCCTGCGGTCAAATCCTGGTAAGGGCAGATATTTGCGTGATGAGCGCGATAATTTTTGACATTTTTGAAAGACCTTCGTTCCTTTTTCAAACTTATGTAGGTATTAAAAATCGTCACCAAGAATTTATGAAACGACTTAATCGTGACTTTGAGTGCGGCCGTAACCTACATAAGACCTAGAAATTATTAAAAAACCTTTTCAAGTGTGCCCCTTTCTTCGACTATTCAACAAGTAGGTGGTATCTTTATTTAGCACTGATCGAAGCGAGTGTTATAATACTTATAATTGAAAGATTATTTATGTTATGGTAAATAATATTTCAGGGTGAAAGAGGGTCTTTTCAGAGGTGAGGGAGGTGAGGTGACCTCCGAGTGGGGTTCAAGTAATGTTATTCCTACGTTTAACTTGGCTGTAATGAAAAATATCTGGATTCCGTTGGACTTTTATTTTCAAATATGTCAAACGGTGAGTTCAATATAAAATTTGGGGTGGAATTTCTTTGATGTATCAATTTTGATAAAAATATCAATATAGTACTTATAGATATACAAAATTACGTGATAATAATTTGGTAAGCGTCAGAACCCCTGGACCAATGGAGATATTTGATGTTTAGAAAATACCAAAATGCAGTACCTTTTTGCGTGTGTTTTTCTAGTAGGTACTGTATTTATCAGTAACTTGGAAGTTGGATTTGAATGAAATTTAGCACAATAACGGTCAATTTCTTGAACCACGTAGAAAAAGTTTTTCCCGAAAAAATAAAAAGAAGCCGTGTAAAACGTAATTTTATGCAGAAAAAGTCGCAGAGAACCGCTTAAACTTAGTATTCAGATTTTTTATAATATAATTTCTAAACTATAAGCACATTTTAATGATCGTAATAAGAACGCCTGTATCTATTACCATGTTTATTCAAGACAAATTAAAAACGCCTTAAATAATCATGCTGTTACTTTAGAAAATGTGATACCTCTTTAAAATATTACAAAGTTACGAAATCTTCTTTTTCACTCACGATTTTAGATACCGTTGTTAATTAATGGCATCAAAAATCCTAAACAAGAAATGAGTGCGTTGGAACTTGTTGCAAATCAGTAGGTAAGCAATCTTCTTAATATTTTACAATATGTACTACACTAAAAAAAAAAAGCATTTGCTTGCATATGTGCGTGCGTGCAAAAAAGAGGTAGATGACGGTACGTTATACGACCAACATTGGACTGCGATCTTAACGTTTAATAAATAAAACAACCATCTTTTTAGTGACAGTAGTGATTTATTCTTGTTTATTATAGTCTAAATCCAAACATTTATTGTGCGCGTGTTAATTGGTGGCGTATATTAAGCGTAAGGCTTAAAATAGACACTGCAGTGACAAAAACTACCCTCGTTAAAATAAAAATAAAAAACAATGTTTAAGTGCTCGGCCTGTGCAAAATTCATGACGCGCAATGATGGTGCCGTATGCTACAAATGCAGCTGCCAGTACCACCTGGCATGCGTGGGAGTTTCTGCGGCGGCGGTTCCTCGAGATTGGAAGTGCCCGACGTGCAAAAGGTCCCAACCGACAGACAACCGGGCCGAAACGCCGGTCAAGGGTCTTCTTACCGAGACCGCCCCTGCCCAATCCGCCGCCGCAAAGCCTGCCGCGAAGCCCACCGCGAAGCCCGCCCCAGTCACGGCAGCCGCGGAACCCGCCGCGAAGCCCGCCGCGAGGCCCGCCGCAGTCACGGCAGCCGCGGAACCAGCGCGTGTGGGGGCGCGGATCTCGCCTGCGCCCTCGCCCGGCGGCGAAGCGGAGGAGGTACAGTCGGCACTGGGTCGCGAGATCCGGTTGTTTAGAGAGGAGCTGCAGGTCGTCCGGCAGGAATTCCGGGACTTCCGGCAGGAGTTCCTCGACATCAGGGCGAGCATGACGGTGTTCACCGGGAGGCTCGAGGCACTGGACGGGCGCGTCGACGCATTGGAGCGACAAGTCGCGAATGGCGCCGTGTCGGTGGCGCACAAGTCCATGGAGGAAGCCATCGCGACCCTTCAGATGGAGCTGCGCGATCGGGACCAGGAGCTTCTTGCCAATGATGTGCAGATCTCCAACGTGCCGGAGGAGCCTGGTGAGAGCTCTGCAGGCCTGGCCAAGCGGATCTGCTCGGTGATTGGAGTGGAGCTGGACGCGCGTGACGTGGTTTCCGTGCACCGGGCGGGCCGGGTGCGCGAGGCGGGTCGGCCGCGGCCGCTCGTGCTGCGCCTGGCGCGGCGCGCTGTGCGCGACGAGCTGCTGCAGGGCGCGCGCGTGCGCCGCGGCGCCACCACGGCGGACCTGGGCCTAGCCGCCGCACCGCAGCGGTTCTACGTGAACGAGCGGCTCACGACAGAAAACCGGCAGCTTTTCCAGCGAGCCCGCGAGGCCGCGCGCGCCGCTTCCTGGCGCTACGTTTGGACCCGTGACGGCAGGATCTTCACGCGGCAGGCCGACGGGCAGCCGAGCCACCGTGCCACCGTTTACGTCGCCTGACCGATCTGTGTATTTTTGGGTCCGTCGTAGCGGTCCAAAACGCCACTTAGTTTGTGTTTCCTTGTTCCTTTGTTGTGGAGTCCTAAAATTTTATTATAAATGTTTATTGTTTGTTTTGCCTCCTTATGCGGTAAACATATTTAGTAATAGTAAAACTTGCCTTATTGTAGTAGCCTTCTTGTTTGTATTATGTGGTTTTAGGTGTGTCGTCGCGGGAGTGAATCGACCTTTCATCCACTCCCTGTTATATTATTCGTTCTGGAACAATATTATATTTATAAACTTAAGTATGTATATAACTATTATTTCACTCTTTAAGGTATTATATCACTTGTTCTTCTCGAGTAACCTCACTTTACTTACACGTATACAGCCATCCATTTGTTATTGTTGTAATATGCTTTCTAAATCTTGTAATGTTCCATTGTAACAATTTTAAAGTTAGTTTGTTTAATGCTGGTTCCCTCGGTACGGGGCACGACGAGTTGATTGGGACTATTACTGAGACTGACGCAGACATTGTTGTGATCAACGAGACTTGGCTGCGGCCCGGGGAGGACGCGCGCGCGCCCGCTGTGCCCGGCTACCGACTGAGACATGTGCCGCGCCCGGCCGGGGTTCGCACGAGAGGCGGCGGAGTCGGGATGTACTTGCGCCGGGGCCTCAGCGCCCGCTCCCAGCCGCACCCGCCTGCCGCACTCGTCGAACAAATGTGGCTTAAAGTAACAATTAACTGCAAACACTTAATTGTAGGCACGGCATACCGCCCTCCATGGCTCAATGTTGACACGTTTTTTGATGCACTGACTGACTCGATAACTTCGTTTAACCACTACGACCGATTGATTTTAGTTGGAGACTTTAATATAAATTGCTATGACCGAAATGACTTTAAATTTAAATGTTTGACACAATTTTTGGAGACTGTTAACCTGACTCAACACGTACGCGACCCGACTCACTTCACGAGCCACAGTGAAACAATGATAGACCTTGTGTGCACTGACTCTCGCGTTGTGACTGTGGACGTGAAGCATATCCCGGACCTAGGGGCGCATGCTTTCGTCACTACTGAGCTTGACATAAAAAAACGAAAGCCGACGCCGACGACAATTACGTACCGACCTCTAAAAGATATTATCTTTTGTGACTTTTACCAAGACCTAGACACAATTGACTGGGACCAAATACTCCACCTTGACGATGTTAACGACATGGTGCGGCGCTTTAATGACCTTTTACTTGGACTTTTCGACAGACATGCACCTGAGAAGACGATCGTGGTGAAGGAGGCTCCCAAGCCTTGGCTGACTGGTAATGTGAGGTTTATGATGCGTCTTAGAAACGAAGCTCATAGTAAGTACAAGCAAACGAAGTCTGACGCGCATAAACAGTACTACCTCGACTTGAAGCACCTTGTCATTGCAGCTATCTACAGCGAGAGGCGAGCCTTCTTCGATCACCATATCAATAACGCCACTGACACAAAGACGCTGTGGAAAGACCTAAAGCGTACCGTTATTCCCGACCCACACTCGCAACCCGACCTACCGACGCCTTTTAACGACCCTGACTCAATAAACTGTCATTTCCTCAATACACCTGGGAAACCAGAGGTCACTATATCTGACTTGACATTTTATGAATTTAGTAGACACGGAGACACGACTTTTACTCTTATGCCCACGACTTCGACAGCTGTCAGTAAAATCATAACCTCAATTAAAACGACTGCAAAAGGACTTGACTCGATTTCTATTGACATGTTGCATTTGACTCTTTCAAGGACTGCTGACATCCTGACACACATAATCAACACGAGTATTTTAACTATGACTTTCCCGACTGACTGGAAAATCGCTCAAGTGACCCCTTTACCTAAGATACCGAACCCAGTGAACCTGTCTGACCTCCGTCCTATTAGCATCCTTCCCTGCGCATCTAAGATAATAGAAAGGGTAATTTGTGATCAACTGTCGGAATACCTTGAAAAAAACAGCATCCTACCTGAACTACAGTCGGGTTTTCGTAAGGGTCGGTCGACTGCTACTGCGTTGCTCGATGTAGTCGATAACATCTTACAGGCTCGGGATGCTGGCAAAAGTACTATTTTAGTTCTTTTAGATTTCTCTAGGGCTTTCGATTGCATTAGTTTGCCCTTGCTATTGTCTAAGATGTCCTTTTACGGGTTTGATGTCGCTGCGCTTAGATGGTTCGACAGTTACCTTTCCGGTCGTCTGCAGGCGGTCAGGCTTCGAAAAGCGTCAGGCGATGCTTTGCTGTCCTCTCTTAGTCCTGTGACTAGGGGAGTGCCGCAGGGTTCGATCCTGGGTCCTCTACTCTTTATATTGTACAGTGCTGACATTGTTACCAGTATAAGGAGTAGTAAGTACCATCTCTACGCCGATGACTTGCAACTTTACACTTCTAGCACGTTCTCAGATACAGTCAACGCCGTAGAGAACATAAACGCTGACCTCGACCGTGTTGCTTCTTGGTCGGAGAGAAATTGCCTAGTTCTCAATCCCAAAAAGTCCAAATATTTGGTATTTGGATCGAAGCATCAAACCCGTAAAACTTTGGATAGCCTGGCGTCCAGGGATATTGCTATCATGGGTGAACCGATAGAAAGGGTGGTGGAAGCAAGTAACCTTGGCCTGCTCATGGACAGCGAGCTACGCTTTGAGAGCCACGTAGCTAAAGTCGTGAGTAATTGCTTTTACCGTCTCAAGGTTCTTTATAATATTCGTGATTACCTCAGTGTTGATATGCGTGTCCACCTGTGTGAATCACTTATATTATCTAGAGCAAACTATTGTGATGTCGTTTATGATGGTCGTATACTTGGTCGGTCCAAGAGGCTAATACAACGAGTCCAGAACGCATGTGCTCGTTTTTGTTTTAGAGTCCCTCCCCGCTCCCACATCACTCCGTATTTGAACGCCGCTAACTTGCTAAACATGGCTGCGCGGAGGCGCATGCACCTGGCGACCCTTATGTTTGGTGTGGTGCAACACATGACCCCGTCGTACCTCTTTAAACGGATCCAGTGGTCTAGCAATGTACGCAGGTTTAAACCTAGGGCGATTGTGCCGCTGCACCGAACCGCGGCGTTTCGGGGTAGTTTCAAGTTCGCGGCGTCCAAGTGCTGGAATGATCTCCCCCCTCCCATCCAAGGAGCGCCTAGCAAGTACACCTTTAAGCGTAAGCTTAAAGGCTATTTGTTGACGCTCCAAAAGTCATAATTTCCCAACCAGCACTTTCTCCTTAAATTATAGTTTAGTTTTTATTGTTTTTCTTTTGTTTTTGTTTGTCACTTAAATTGTGCCAAATTGTCGATGCTGTATACTGGCTAAGTAGGTATTTCTATTTTACATATTAGGTTTCTGTAAAGTATTTGCATGTAGTTTTTGTATTTATTCTGTCACTAACTATAAGTATTTGTTTAATAGTATATATATTTTTGCATTACCTACACTATTTATTCGTTTAACGTACCGTCCGTCTGTCACAAACGGAGCTGGCTGAAAATCAGCGCTGCAGGTGTTTGACACCTCAGCATTATACTGAGCCAGTGTCCAATTCACTGCCGCGAAGACACACTCACTACTCTTTTTATTGCTGTTTTCTGTTTTTAAATTTTTATTATTTCTGTGTGTTTTATGTGTGTAGTGAATAAATGTATTTTTCTTTTCTTTTCCGTTTCTTTTCAAATTAAGAATAACAACTGACCAATTGTAACCTTGCTCCATCATAGAACTATGTCTTATCCTATCTTATCTTACATTAGGCCCTTTCGGATATACTTCGAACCCTTTTTGGGATATTTTGTGCAATTACCCCCTTACACACTCAGCTGTTCGAATGTGCAGGTTTCCTGATGATGTTTTCCATCACTTTAATAGGATCGGGTAGTGTAGGTACTTAAGTTAGAAAAACTCATAGGTGACCGCGGGGGTTCGAATTTGCTACCTTGCGATCACGAGTCGACCCCCTAGGCCATTAGGCCACCGCTCTTAAAACTATGTCACGTCACAACGACATTAGTGTGAGGGTGGGTTTAGACCAAGCGAACGAACAAGAATTCTATGGCATTATCTCTTATATTTACGTTGTAAAAATAAGACAAAACATGTTCTAGAGCATTCGCTCGTTTGGTCTAAACCCACCTTGATATATTTATCTTCCGATTTGATTTATAACGTGACACGGTTCTATGGTGGGTCAGGGTTCCTTTTGCCGATTGTATGGTCGGCCTTATAAGAAGCTGCACACTTTTGTACCTTGTCGCTTTAACGCCTTTGACAGATTAGTGCAGCAGTTCAAACATGACGTTAAAGTGACAAAACACTAAAGTGTGCAGCTTCTTATAAGGCCGACCGTACATCACTTGAGCCAATTGGGAGACACGATTTTTGACAATGTATGAAAATTTAAACATTTCGAGGAATAAACTTCTCAAATCGATCCCTGTAGTTAGATAAAAAATATGTTACAATGAATTAATTATAATAAAATTAAGAAATGACCTTCATTTGCCCCTAAATGCGGTCTAAATTGCGCTATATCACATAAAACATATAAAACCTCTCCATCTCTATTTTAATTTACAAGTACAATTTAGATATCTAGCTGACACCTACTTTTGAAGACAGCTGAAGAAGACTGTTATTCTTATGATGAAATTAATACATTAATGAGACCATTTCTCTTTTGAGTTATGTGTGATGAATGTTAATAATTTGTGTGGTGAGGTTTTCCAAGAGGTTCAAAACGAAGGTAAGTATCAACATTTATTGTAGAAACTCATGACTAGAAGTATGGAATCCGCCTTTTCAACAAATTTAATGTGATTGTGTTACTTATGTAGGAAGTGTTGTATTAATTGAGGCCTAGGTAATAAGCAATGCGCTGAAATGAATGAAATGAAATAACAAACATATCGTAATGCAATTGTTTGTTTACATTATGTTTGAATGACGTTCGTCTATTATGAATTTGAAACAGATCACAGATAATAAAAAATCGTCTTTCTAAATCTTAGATGAAGTTCACCCATTTTTCTAAATAGCTCCGCCATTTTGTCATGGGGTTACTTTTATTTAAGTTCTTTTTTTAAATAGCAATAACACTTTTAATCATGAAATACTTCAAATTAGATCCTTAGACAAGGCTATTCATTCGAATATAAATGTAAAAACAAAGCTGTTATTTTTTTTGGTCTATTACTTTGTTTTGTTGGCTTTAGCCGCTACATCCATCCATATTAACCGAGGGTGTGATTGATTCCTTTACCGATACAAAGCAGCTCGTGCCAGCCTGTATAACTGCTTGCAAAGCCTTCGAAAGCGCTCTGTATTCCTCTATTTTGCTTCCAAACTGCCACTTTGTTCTTTGTTTCCTTTTACAAAATACTACGCTTTTATGTCACTCCTAACAGCGCTGGTTTTCTTTGTGCTTTACGTTTGCAGCAATCACTTTTTTTCGGTTGAACAAACAAATGTTTGGTTTCTCTCGTTAACAATCAAATCTTCTTTTTTTATCAATAGCGGTCCACCGCGGTATTCCGCGGAGATAGTAAATCAGTAAACAGAATAAATAAATCAAAAGCCAAAGCCGGAGATCTTTCAATCGACCATCTTCCCTCCCAGAAGGTTACCGAGGACTCAAAATTAAATATTGCATTGTAAAACATTTACTTGTATCGGTGTTGTTGGACAGTCCCGAACCGGGATTGTTGAGCCACTTACCCAATTTTCTAATTTGGTCGTGTAATGCAAATCGAATAGCAAATCGAATAGCCAGTCGGTGACATCGGTCATTGAATACACGGCTAAATTACGAACAATGGCAAGTGGCTTAACAATCCCGGTTCGTGACTGTATTTCACATTCGCGTAAACTGTCTTTTAAAACATTTAAAATCAGTTAACTTGAACATTACTTTAAAAAAAAAGGTTTGTGTCCAACTTTTTTTTAAAGGGCTCGATCCATAACATGTAATATAATATGCAATATTATATACATATTCCATTAAATAAAAACTTATCTTAACTTGATTCTAAACAGAATCAAAAGTCGTTTTTTAAATTCGATAGTTTGATAGAATTCAGTCCTTGTTGGACAATCTTAATAATAATAACTTTGCTGCTATAATCCATAAACTCAACTCAACAACTAATTTATGATAAAAAAATTGGTCTTGCATTTTAACTCAAAAATGTTTTAATTAAATCGAGACAAAAGATTTTTCTGTCACATGATTCATTATAGCTAGGATTATAATTAATTTGATCTTCGCTGCTTGTTATGAAACGTCAGTTGGTCTTTTTAATATTTAAATGCGTCTGAGAAACTTCTTTGATAGGTAAGTAATATTTTCAAATTGAATTTCTGATCCAGGGCTTTGGAAACAGTAATTGTATAAGTGGATTGCAGATCAATCTATTTTAACGAAATCTTTGAAAGTTTTATATTTAAGCGGTTATAGTTATTCGTTACCTAAGGCTGCAGAGTTGTTATTTGGTGTACTAGGTATTGATTATTGAATCCAGAACAAACAAAGGATCATAAAATCTGCGGTCCTAGTGAAAAACGGTGTCTTCAAAAAGTTTAAGTTAAGAGTATAAGTCTAGTATTTATTTTATTTTATTTATTTATTCGATGTTCCAACAACAATTACACATAATACTAATGCCCTTACTTATAAAATTGGAATAACCTTGGGAGCAGCTATGCCATGTTTTGTCCTTATCCGTCGAATTCAAATGTCACAGCGACAGGTAAGGACAAAACATGGCATAGCTTCTCCAAGGTTATTCCACGTTTATAAGTAAGGGCATTATAGAAATAAAACAATGGTATTATCCCTTGTGCAATCATCTTAACAGGAACACAAAGCGCTCATTATTCAAAAATACTGTATTTATATCATTTATATCATATTTATTACGGGTTAAGTCGATTAAATCTATATGTATAAAAGGCAAAACTGACTGACTTATATATCAACGCACAGCCGAAACTACTGTACCTAGAAACTTGAAATTTGGTACAGGGGTTCCTTTCATGATGTAAGTGAGCGTTAAGAAAGGATTTTCCGAAAATTGACCCCCAACGGGAAGAAATGGGGGGAGTAGCGGGAAACTAATTCTACGCGTACGAAGTCGCGGGCGTCCTCTAGTTGTTCATAAGAACACTAGAAATCAAGTTCTTTGCTAATGGATTTAAAGGCACGAGACGCAAATAAAGTTTGCTGCCGTACGAACCACACAATCGTTTATCTAACCGCAGCAAAGAGCTCACCCACGCCACGGCTCGACTTACCTTTTCTCGTTAGCGGGTATACTGGGCCTCTATTCTAGGCTTCAAAAACTACATCGTCTTTGACTTGTTATGGTATTTTTTATAACCCGAGGGCTTATTATCTAACGCACTCGCAATCACGATCGTTTTCATTTTGAAAATCGAAGGCTTGTCTGCATACAAAATGAAAACAATTGCTCCACTTTGAAGCCGTTTGCGATTGCGAGTGCGTAACCATAAGCCCTCCGACCGCCATTACTGTCAAGTAAATAAGAGCTATCAAAACGTTGACAATACGATAGCGGGGGGAAAGATTCTAGGGCCAAGATTCTAGGCCCTAGGGACATCACGGCTTGATGAGCTGGAGCTGTTGCACGCAGCAGCGTCGCGCCAAGTCATGAAAAGCGTAAAAGCTTACCGAGCGAGTTGGTGGGACTTATTTCCGTTAGCTTAGCTCTACCTTGCCCGGTCATCGCAAATTTTGCTCTATTTAGGTCCTGGTTGCGATTACTACGCGCAAAAGGTCGAGCTCATAATTCTCATAAAGCCGTGACTATGTCCTAGTAGGAGATCCGAATAGGAGACGATTTGCACCGGGTTGCTTATTCGATCAAAAGTATTTTATATCAAATTTGATACACTAAATAATATGTAGCGAATAGGTTGGCTGAAAAATTTCAGTCCAGTATATAAATAATAAAATAATAAAAAAATAACTTTGGCTTAAAAAAATGCAATTGCTTGTTTAATACACAAATTACATACCAATCGAAAGTATGAAGCCTATAGAATTTGTAAACGTTAGGTTGACTATTTTTTTCCCATCTAACTATTGGATAGGCAAGTATAAACAGGTAAGTGGGTACTAATCATTTGCACCAAACCTAACGTTTGCATATTCTATAGGCTTCATACTTTCGATTAGTATGTAATTTGTCTATTAAACAAGCATTTGCAATTTTAAAAATAAGTTAATTTTTAATATTTTTTTTAATGATGTAAGTACTGGACTGAAATTTTTCAGCCAACCTATTCGCCACATATTATTCAGCGTATCAAATTTGATATAAAATACTTTTGATCGAATAAGCAGCCCGGTGCAAATCGTCTCCTATTCGGATCTTAGACCATCCCTATGGCCTAGAATCTCGGCCCTGGACTTTTCCACCTTTACTTGACAGTAATGGCGGCCGGAGGGCTTATTGTCTAACACACTCGCAATCACGATCACTTTCATTTTGAAAATCGAAGGCTTGTCTGCATATAAAATGAAAATAATTGCTCCACTTTGAAGCCGGTTGCGATTGCGAGTGCGTTGGACAATAAGCCCTCCGGTTAAAAACAATACCATGCATCAAGTGCAATATTGTTTAATCGAAGTTTAACGTAGTAGAATAAAGGTCCTAAAAAATGTCTAACAATTAGGTATTCCCGTACTCTTGAGTTTGCTAATTCCATGCCCCTTGAAACCACTTACCAAGTGTTGGTTCGGCTTCCTCATACCGTGAAGTATAAACACCTCCTTGCCCTTAATTTATCAAGGGATGTTATCTTCCTGTTCGTTTAATTAACTGCGGAATCGATTTATAATTGAGTCTGCCGCGACGGGGGCCGCATTTCCACGTGCAGCCAATAAGTGCAGGGAAACCGTCACAGTGTCACTTGGCAACAACGGGCTGTAGCTAGAGCACGATCTTTAAAGTTCTATCGAGTAAGTAACGTTACGACAGCGAGAAAATGTGTATGAATTGGAATCAGCGGCCGTGTCCGTAATTAGTGGTAAAAAATTATAGCAAGTTGACATTGACGTTGACTTTCGTATCGTCATCGATAAAGTGAAGATATTTTATATATCCTATCACCACATCAACCACTGTTAGCGTATGATAATAGTCGTTTATGAAACTGATACATAATGAGAGTTCTTAAAACACTTGTGTTTGGCGCGATGGCCGTCTAGATATTAGTGCTTATGATTGTACATAAGTTCACGTACATGTCAAAATTAAACGTACAAAACGATAGATTTAAAAAAACACACCATGGTGTCTACTTAAAATAGTAGAAAATGAACTTTTCTTAAACCAACCCTTTGGTATTTAATGCAAATCGAGTATAAACCATAAATACGCATCATATTATTGTAGAACTATAAAATATCTTCCGGTTCCCTGATGACAAAGAAAAGGCGGGTATGAGATCGATGGAGACACTTTGACATAATTAAATTCGGTGAACTCGTCCTTTATCGAAACCGAAACCCTTTGATGTAGGTACACGTTAAACATCCGTCACTTACGTTGGCAAAGGGTAGATTAGATAGGAGTTTTTGTTTTATAATAATTCAATATAGTTTAACTATAATTAATAGTTTGTTATAGTTTAATAAAGTTGTCCCGTGTGGTTGCCGGGTTGGAATAGTGCCACTCCATTTCTTCCCGTGGATGTCGTAAGAGGCAACTAAGAGAATAAAGGCTTGTAGTACTGTTAGGCGATGGACTTGCACCCTGTCACTAATATACTGGTAAACATCTTAGCCTAATTGTGCAAAATGTGGTTCCAGAATTATCAACAAATTTTTAGAGTTGTTGGTAATTATGTAGATCTGCCTACCCCACTCTGGGAATGAAAGCATGAGTTTTAACTTCAAATCAATTCTAGACAAAGATTATTAATTATATTAGTAGGATAGTCTAGTGAGTTCTGCGTGTCTCTATTATATTACATAACAATAGATTGCGGAACAGGGGAGATAATATTCAATACACCCACACTAATACGTATTTCCGAGAGATCCATCTTAACCCGCACTCAGCTCTGGAGTACTTACTGTTAACCCTTATCATGTTTGTTACACGTCATAATCTACCCCGGCTCATTGGCTCGGGAGATACTTTGATACGCGTTCACAACAGCGAGCTTACCAGGAAATTGATTAACAGAATTAACGCCCAGTTCATCAGAAATCTGAGGTTGTATGGCTTAAGGCTAAGAGACAGTGCTGACTGCCATTCTAAAGTAATTTGAATTGCATTAATGAACATACACGTTGTAGGTATTCTTCTTCGTTGCATCTTAATTAGGACATGCTATCCCAGGATTTATTCGTTAACATAAAAGTATTGGTTTCGGGATTAGATGCAAATCAATTCCGGGAGTGCATGCCCTAATTTCAACCCAATACGGTAATTATGTAGATAGATAGAGGCATCTTGTTCCTGAAGATTGGCAACGCATTTAGAGTCTTAGGATTGCAATTGTGATATTGTACTCTTGACAATTAAAATGTCTATGGGTCTCAGATCCCGTGACCGGTGTGCTGGTGTGCCGTTTTCTAGCCATATTTTTTTAGGCTTGGAAATATAATAAAACAAAACATTAATCCTTAAAAGGATTATCAAGACTAAAACACTACAGTCTGTGAGCACTTAGAAGATGCTTCGGTTTTGTACCTCTCTCACTCGCTCATAATAAGATCGTATGAGAGCGCGTGAGAGACAAGTACAAATCCGAAGCATCTTTTAAGTGCTATCGCAGTGTACCTGGCGACCATTATAGTATATACTCTGTATATACTCTGAATCTCGGAAACGGCTTCAACGTTTTTCATGAAATTTAGTATGCAGGGGGTTTCGGGGACGATAAATCGATTTAGCTAGGTTTAATTTTTTGAAAACTTACCAAAACCATCCAGGTACTTATAAATATACTAGCTGTCCGCGCCCGGCGCCGCCCAGGTGTAATTTATTTTTCATACAATCCTTATGAAATGTAGGTACTTTACGTCCTATGCTCAGACCTACTACAAAATTGCATAAGAATCGGTCAAGCCGTTTCGGAGGAGTTTTGTTACAAACACTGTGATACGAGAATTTTATATATTAGATTTATGCCCAAGTCTTAATTCACTTACCCTTTACATACCTTAAGTCTTAACTAAAACACCATTTAGTTCAAAGAAAACAAAACAAACATTAAAAAGTAACGATAACTTTTGTATAAATGATTTATACAACCAATCTGTTGTCCTTTTATACGTGAGTAATATTTTTCTGCTCCACGTTAAATCTCGATGTCAGTGGAAGGCAATTCTATTGTTAAAAATACGAATAACTTATCGAGAAAATATTTTCTAGTACCGTATTTTCATATTCAGCCACTTTAAACCACTCTTGTGGCCAGAGGGGGCACTGACCGGAGCCCCAAGGGAAATGTGTAAAAAAAACTAACTTGTAGTGTACAGTGACGTAGTGTAGATTATTTCTTGCATAGATTTGTTTGATTGGTATATTTCAAGTGAAATAATATTCAAACTTAAAGTGTCCGTTGACTTATTTGGTGTTCTTTCCAAGTTGTAGTCTACTTAATGATGAATAATTAAGAGTCTGAACTATATAATGGACTTATTTCAGATTTGGTTTATTAAATATGCTTTTCTGAGTGCTAAGTTGAACTCACATCACTTTATTATTAATTATTAACTAAAGTTAAGTAAAGGCAGGACTTGGTAGATTATTTAATATTTACTGATATTAAGTTAAGTAGGTAGGTACCTTCTTATCCAAGGACTGATCAGTGGTAGAGCACATAACGCAAACAAAGCGGTTCTTAATATTCAATCTGTACTTCGTAGTAAAATCCAACGGAGATGCGGTGAGTCTAATTGGCTGGGCTGTAAATCAATTAACAGTTCCAAATGCCGATATAACGATGGAAACGAAATACTATGTTTTAACTACCTATCTATATAATACTAGCTGTTGCCCGCGACTCTGTCCGCGCAAAATAAAACATAGCCTATGTTACTCAGGGATAATGTAGCATTCGAATGAAAGAATTTTTGATATCGGTCCAGTAGTTTTTGAGTTTAGTCGTTACAAACATACAAAAATACAAATCTTTGCTCTTTATAATATTAGTGTAGATTAAGTAGAGATTAAATCGAAGACGTTCTCTACGTTATTCCAGCCTATTTCGGCTCCTAGACTCTATTGTTCGCCTTCAGATTACGAAGCCTAAGTGAGGCTACAAAGTATACCTCGTTAACGACCTTTGTTACGTCACAGAATTATATTAGCACTAACGGCTCTGAAAATTAGGTCGAATATAAATATGCATGAAAAAACATTAAAGATAATGAAACTTATTGCGTTAGGAGATTCGTTACTTTACGCAATAGAACGTTATTGCCTAGGCCTGGAAAGTAGGGAATTGGCTGGCGAGTCAGGCAATCCCCATTTCTGCCGACGCATTATATCATGCTTTTCTCAAACAATGCGAGGAAATAATACAGATACGTAATTATAAGTAGGTATTTGTGAAAAGCCTTCGACAAATTCAGCGAGAATCTGAAAACTACGAGTATTAAGATAGTCTCACGCACAATGAAACACGGCCAACGCCGCAAGCGTCTTCGTTTTTTCAAAATAAACGCCATCCTTTCCGAGCATGTTTGAGAAAAATAACCTTATATCGCGACGCGGTTAGTTCGCATTGACTCTACCTATTGGCCTAGCAGTAGCGACAGCTGCGGCGGCGGTAACGTGAGTGACACACGGTTGGGACAAAAGTATGAAAATCGCCTCATCACCACTGCATCTCTATGCATTTTTTTGTTGCCAATTGCCGCTTGCCGCCATTAAAAAATCGTGGTCCTACCGAGGGTTGTAAGTGTCGTAACACTACTTAATGTTCAACTTACTCAGTATAAATACCGAATTACTTAGTGAAATAATTACGAACGCGACAGCATTGAGCAAGTAATTCTTGCTTAACTACGTTATTATTAACGTTGAAGGAGAAATCGTAGACTTTAGGCTCATCCGAGGAGAATAAGCTTAAGCCTGCTATCGCAGCGTAAATATCTCCCACATTACTAAATCCTCATTCCGAAACTGTAGTAACTGTTGTCTGTGCTCTGTCTAAACATAATTTTGTGATAACGAATATAAATAATTCCTTCTAAAATGTGCGGTTACAAAATCAACCCCTACAAGATTAAGAGGAATAGCATAAACAAATTTCACGCGTGTATATTTCTACTAATATATTTTTCCTATTATTCTATTATTATAATCGGCAAAGTTTGTAATTTTTTTGCACGTTTATAAGTATATGTGCAAAATTTAGTCCACATCTTGAATTGGGATTTAAGATATTTTGTTGTTAAGAAAAACTCAATACCTAGTTGCCAAGGGAATAAAGATAAACGAGTCCTAACCGCACGAAGGTTATGCCTCTATCCAGTTGAATTGAAATACGAATAAAACAATTTGTGGGACTGTTATAATTTATTATTATCTTAGCAATTCTTGTCAGAAAGGACTAAATCCTGAAATCTCATTTAAATCTGCTATGGAATAACACCCGTCAGCTCGAATATCGTCGACTAAGCTCGTTACGGCGAACCTGCGGTCGTTTGAACTGCCTTAAATTATGCGAAAACGCTTACACCGAGAACCGATCAAATCACGTTTAAATAGTGTTCATATTCAGATTGAATTACTAGATTTGATTACTCTTTGATTGAATATTTATGGATTTAAGGTTTAAAATGCTGAAACACTGTTTTAAATTAAAACTAGATAGTGATGTAAGTAAAAAGTTAAGTAAAGCCCTTCTTGCATGTAGTTGTAACACATCGGTGTAGTTGTATAGATCGTTCCAAATTCTATATTTGAAATTTGTCATGTATAAAGGTTTTTTTTACCTACATCTACAGACGACTGACCAAGGCGATATGTTATTAAAACAAATAGGTCTGTAAATGACGTGAGGTAACGTGAATTACAATTAAAAAAAACACGATATATAATAGAGGTTTCATATCGAAATTAATTAGCGATTTTCGCATGAAATCCACGGTATTAACACAAGTAGTTAACAATACACTAATCAAACTTTAGCTGGCCTACTTAGTTGCAAAACTATTTTAAATTCTTAAACATTTTTGGGCAAAAGGGACGTTAATATTATGTTAACATGTTATACAAACATTATATTGTACATTTTTTTCATGAAATAAATAACCTAAACTAAACTACCCATCAAATAAAAACCACTAAAGCCTTTTAACTCCCGACAACAACGCAAAAAGAGCAACCCCATTAAAATCTAAAAAGCAGTATTCTTTTAAGTGCCAATTACCGGCCAATTAGCAAAAACCGAACAATAACCAAGTCCATTGTTGCAGGCTTATAATGAAACTGCCGTGAACTTCAGATATGGATGAAAAAGTGTCAGGGACCGGGGGCGCTTCGCAGCGGAACTGGACGCATTGGAATGCTAGCGATGAGCTGCCCCTGGAGATGAGGTTCAACCATGGACACATGGTGTCCATCACGGTGTACAGTGTGCTGATGGTGGTGTCGGCCACCGGGAATCTGACGGTGCTGTCACAGCTGGTGCAGAGGAGGCGGGCCGGCCGCGCCAGTCGGCTGGATGTACTGCTCATGCATTTAGCTGTTGCAGACCTTATGGTAAGTTTATTGATAAGTTTAATTTTAAATTATAATAATTTATCATTTAATTTTAAGGGTTCCAAACCGAAATAGTAAGGAAGGAATGGTGAGATTTCGGTGTCAGTCAGTCTGTATGTAATAAGTTTATTAGTAATTGGAACTGGGGTGAATGAAAGTAAACTATTATAGCAAATGGGGTATCATATAAATAAAGGGCTTACTTTGCACATTTTAAAACTTTTACTTTTAGTCATCTGGCTTCGGATTTATTTCAGAAGTTTAAAGGCCCAAACGTTTGAACTCATTTTCTATATGGAATCATGAAATTAAAATTGTAAAATAGTTCTAATGCGTACCATATTAATTACAGACTTAAATACGGAACCCTAGATGCGCAAGTCCCGATTCGCAATTGACCGTCTTTTTTTATGACTTGACGTTTTCTTTGAAGTATCTTGTGACGGGCTTATCACTCAAGATCATTTTATCTATTCGGTCTTTAGCATTTCTTCACCGTAATTCAATTTCCAAGTTACCTTCAATTTTAATTCGCTAACCTCATCAAAGGATGTATTTCCGCCTTTACCCCTACATAAATCAACATTTCCGCAAAAAGATCATGGCTTTGCGGAACGACCTTGCTTTAAATTATTTTACTCTTTGATTGGGAATGTACTGTTAATTAATTAAATGCTTAATTAGAATTCTTAATTTTTATGGTTTAACAATGTTGGCCATTGAAAGGAAATGATGTTTTGAACCAATAAAATAAAATAAATGTTAAGCTGGGCATTCACGGACGGACCATTGGTTCGGCGATTGATGGAGAGTATACAATTGGATGGGCGTAATATTTTGACCACATTCACGGGCGCGCCACACCACGCCTCAACGGTGCGACATCACGGAGCAGACTGATTAGAAAATGGCAGCTGGGGAACGCATTCACGACGGAGGCATTTGACTTGGCGCGGACGCATAGCGCCTTCTTACGTTGAATTTCGACATTCACTATAGTTCCATTCGGATCGCGCGTTGGCGCGTCGCGCTGGCTTTCCGTCCATTTGGAAATCCAATGGACCGCGCCAAGTACTTTTAAACGCTACAGTTTCGACATTCACGTATCGATTTTGGCGCGGCGCTGCTCTATTCGGCTTGTTGGAGCGGTCGTGAATGCCCAGCTTTAGGGTTCAGTATCAGTAACTATGCTTTAAGCCGGGAATACACATGCCTGTCGCTGGCACACTTGAATAAGCTCCTTGCACGTGCTATCTACTTTCATGCGTATACACACTAACTGACAGGCTGTATCTGGCAAGCAAATAGGTCGCAAGCAATTCGATTTACGGGCATCCAATATGAGGAAAGGACCGCGGGGGGCTGCAAACCGTATGCTTATGGCACGTGTGACTTAACGCGACAACTACAGGCATGCCTTCCTGAATTGCATGCAAGTTATCTTGTAAATGTATTCACTGTGTGCCAGCTACTTATACATGCAGTTAACTAATAGACATGCTGTTCCGTTTTACAGGCATGTGTATTCCTTGTTTACTCTGGTTTCACTGTACAAGCAAGCTTAACTTGGTACAGTCAGGGGTAAAAATAAATATTCGCACAAAGGTAGAATATAGACCTAATTGCCAAAGTAATAAGGTTTATGTGCAGTCAACCAATTTGATTCCTAGGCCACTATGGACTTTGTCAATGTGACGTTGTAAACCAAATCATAAGAAGTCTGTACGTCACGTTTTGCTTGTCAACGTCACTTTAACATAGTCCAAAGTGGCCTAGAAATCAAATTGGTCGACTGTACATATTTTTGAGCCCTTGTGGTGTATACATATTGGTGCCCTTGACTGTACTAGGTCCGTGTGAGATTTTCCCCTGATATTTGAAAAACGAAGGCCTAAGCGAATAAACAATAGAAAGAAAAAACATTTATTCGTGACAAACACACAAACAAAACTCAACAAAAATACTGACATAGACAAAATACCTGTTGTCACGAAATGGTTCCAACTCAGCGTTATGCTGGCGTTAAAGCCAGCGCTGGTCTTCCGTTGGAGCCATCCAGTTAAACCACGGAAGATTACACACACAAAGTACACACACACACACACAAATTATCTTATACTAATATCATAAAGAGGTAAACTTGTTTTTTTTTTAATGTTGGGGGTAATTTCTGAAACTACACAGATTATGCACAGATTTGAAAAATCTTTAACCAATAGGGAGCTACGTTGTCTTTGACTAATAAGAGCTTTGTTTATTTTTTGTTTGAACCGGAGCGAATTGAGTGCGGTCGCTAATCCTCAATAAGGATAATAGGTTTATCCATTTAACCAAGATTCGTAAAGAAAAACAAGGTTAAACAGGAAGTAACACGGTTTGTTACTTAACAAATGAAAACTCTGATCGAGACTTGACAAAAGCGCGTGGAACTTACCCCATGTGCTTCTGTTTAAAGTCGGGGTCAATAGAAATGACAAAAGATGTAAACAACACACACACATAACCTCAATATGTCTGCAAACGAGTTTTGATTAAAAAAAACGTATAGTTAATAGTTATTTTAATCTTAAACAGAATGTAAAAGTAACAATCAAGCGTGCACATCATTAAATTTACCTCTCGCGATGTCCAAAAGTAGGTTCGTGATTACGGTGTAATAATAGTAAATAGGTACGTTTGGTTTTGTTTACGTCTTTTCTCATTCCTATTGTACCCGACTTTAGTCCACCAGAGTAAAAAATAAAATGCTCTGTAACCGAACAAACTGTCCTCGCGCTCATAAACTTATTTCTTTAATAAGTTCATGGTGATTATTTAAAACTTGACTTGTTAAAACAAGGAGTGAAAGCCATTCATTAAGAAGAAAAAAATACGAGTATCTGCCTCTAGGATCAATAATAAAAGAGACTTTATTTTAAACTTCTTAAAAGTTGAAACAATCACTCAATTCTTATAAATTCAGAAAACATTATATTTTGGCTCTCAGATTCTAAGCACTGTATAAACCATGAAATCAAACCAGCCTCGCCCGACAGATAAACCAGCATAAATTGCACTCCGATTACAAACTGTTCTTGTGGTCTTAGGGGTCAAATGCTATGCGTCGTAGAATAATGTCATAGGCATCGTTTGAGTTTTAAGGGTTTCGAGGGTTCGGCTGATAACAAAAACCCTTTGGTCCCTTTTATAAGCGACACCACTGAATTAATTAGTAACTGTAGAACTCGAAAGGTTTGAACGAAGACCACTTTTGTTTCCTTGTATTTATCTGTAGGGTTTTGGCCAAAAATGATTATTTTCGCGTAGATTATTTTGGTTAACATTGTTATATTTGCTACCATTTTTTCAGGATAGTCAAACTACGAAATCATATTGTTTCGTCATGTCCGTATATCTTTATCCTCGTGCGTACCAGGGGTACTTTTTATGGAATATATTTTTGAAACTAAGATGACTTTGCTTAGGGCTTAAGCCCGCTTTACATTTGGCTAAATTCAGTGTGCTGAATGAAAAAGACTCTAAAAAAAGAGAAGTGTAAAGGCAGTTAGCATGTTAGTCAAGAGGACGCGCTTATCCGCTCCACACCGCCTGTCTAAATTTAGCACACTGAATTTAGCCAAATGTAAAGCGGGCTAGTTTGCTTTGTTGCTTTTGTCCTTTGCAAAGGAAGGATGTAGGCATGAGGGTATGTCACACTCACATTTTCTTGGAAATTATCACAGAGCAAGTGAAAATACCACTAAAGAGCTTGCTAATATGGTAGGAAAGACGAGAAAACGATGACAGTGGTGGGCGGTGCGAACAAATTAGCGAGCAAAATTAACCGTTATTTCGAGCAGGAACAATTTTTTTTTGCTCTTTGATCAGAACCGAAATAATATCGGTTCTGTTCGAGCGGAATCGAAATGAAAATGCTCTATTTGAAAGTATGATGTTTCTGACGAGCTGGTAAAAAAATAACAGGTTAGTGCCCATAGAACGAGTCTTGAGCTCGGTTTGGATCTAGGTCGATTTGTGTAAGATTGTCGTTTCTATTCGTTTCATTTTTAAACCAATCGCGTCACTGATAGATCACGTGACTTTTCGTATCACGTCATCTACCAGTGACGCGATTGGTTTTAAAACGAATCGAATAGAAACGCTAGTGAGCGCAATGCATCTTGGCAGGGCGCTCTGGTACTTTATTTAAACATGAAAACGCTTTGGTTGGTTGCACGGCTAAGTATATTGAAAAAAATCTGCTATTTAGCCTGTTCCGAAACACAGCCGCCATGTTTATATTAAAATTTAAAAAAGAATACTTCCCGGCCTAGGCTTTCAATTTTGTATAAAATTCATTTACAGTTATTTCGAGTTGTTCCGCCCGAAACGTGATACTTTGAAGCCTAAAATAACTAACATAATGCCAACCTTCCATTGCATGTTTGAGAAAATTCCATTTACGACCTCTTGTCCTAGCCGCACGTGAAACGTCATACTTCGCAGCCTATTATGAGGAACACAACGTCAACATTCCATAGTATATATTTTCGCTAAAGTAAAAAGTTACTCAAGGTTTAAACTGTTCCCATTCCAAATTTTATCTAAATCGTTTCAGCGGTGCTTTCCTTGTATTAAAGTATCCTCTTCTTTTCCTAGAACTTATTTTATTCTACACTTTTAAATATGTCTTATTTTTTTACGTAAAGATGTCAAAAGTCGCATTAGTGAAAGTATCCAAACAAATCACAAGACTTTATTGAGCACTTTGATCTCATTAAAAATAAAGCTATTGACAAACAAAAGAAAATACAATTTAAGGTGACAGTCAACACTTTCAAAGGCCTGAGCAGGGCACCCTGTAACCATGTGATAATAAGACGTTGACATTTTCTCTTGAAGCTTTATTAGAGGGCTTTCCGTCTTGTTGGAGAACGCTTCGCTCAGTGATCTTATTTTGCGCGTCAGCTAAAGACAATTCCCGGAAATACTTATTTATTTTCTAATAAAACGTGTCAAAGCGACAGAGGTAAGAAAGCGTCACGTCACGTTTCTTATTCAATTAAATAATAAATGTTTGGAAATAGAAACGAATTGAGAAGGAAATTAGCGAAATAACGACTTGCAAATTTACGACGGAGCAACAGGTGATGTTTTAATAACTTTTTTAGAATTTAGTCGTGTGTTATTAGACCTTTCGAACCTTTGAAGTAAGTTTTTTTTGTGGTGATTCCTTTTGTATTTTTTTTTCTTTTAAAGGAAGTATATCTAAATCGATATACAAATTGTATATGTGTAGTGTATTTACGTTCCGTTTACGAGTACTAGTAGTAGTAGGAGATCTGTATAGGAGAGGACCTTCACCCAGCTATTTATTCTATAAAAAGTATTTGATATCGAATTTCAAAAGCACCCGAAACCGACGTACGTGCATGAAGAGATTGATGAATGTAGAGGAAGCGAAAGTTGTGAGTTTAGACCGGTGCACCTGCGTTCCATAGTCTGTGCCTACCCCATTGGGAGACAGGCGTGAAGGTATGTATGTATGTATGTAGGTATGCATGTATGTGTATCAAATTTAATATGGTAAGTATTAAAATAAAGAATAGGTTGACTGAAAAATTTCAGTCCAGTACAGTCCATAATCAAAAAAAAAACAAAAATTAACTTTTTTTTTAAATTGCTATTGCTTGTTTAATAGACCAATAATCTGAGAAGTACTGGAAAAGGGCCGAATCTTAAGTACCCGAAACCGACGTGCATACACACCTAACTCGATGTATGACTGTGGATGCAGCGAAAGAGATTTTTCAGGATCGTAGCAGGTGGAAGCAAGTGGTCTCTGCCTACCCCTCTGGGAAACTGGCGTGATTAAGGCCGGCTGCATACATACGTTTCCCGTATACGTTTTCCGAATACCGTTGTTGAATATCGTTTTGCGGAAACCGTATACGGAAAACGTATGTATGCGGCCGGCCTATATATATGTATGTAGAACCATTAATCGTTCTTTAAGAATGATCGCCGAGTAGAATCGTCTTGAAAACATTCGGGTAACCGATTTTTATCATAATATTCTACTAAGTACTTAAATAAAGAACGTAGCAAATGTCCTCTTAAAGTCACGCAAACTTAAACTAAGTTAATGTAAAGTTCGTCGTTAATATGATAAAATAATAATCATAATTTGAAAGTCTTAGTCGTACAAGACAACTCTTTCATCTATGACCTTAAGCTGACTTCTCAACTGCTAGCCGAGACATCAATAAATTAACTAGACTTTAAGATTTGGATTACTACAAATTCTTTATGTGAAGTGAAAAGGATTTTAAGCCGCCTTAGGAAAAGGTTGTCTGTGAACTAACTGCTCAATACTGCTACATAGGTAGGTGTGTTTGTCTACTTCTTTTCAATTTATTATTTTTGTTTTCATTTTCTTATCCCCGAAGAAAACGGTGGAGTGTTCCGCATTGCACCTCGCTTCGCTAAATTTTTTAGTGAATTTCCTGTTTAAAAAAATATACCCATGTAAGTACTCTTTTAAATCTTCTAGGAAACAAATATTTTAATAGTTTCTGCTGTCGCACGCAGCATGCGTTAAATATCCGGGGTTTTCAAATAAGTATAATGTTACACATACTTAGTAAGTAAGCAAAGCAACTTACCACTGTTACCTACTCCTCGACCACGTACCTAGATACTTCTCTAGCGGCCAAACCCTATATTCAAACCGCGGATAGATAAGGCTTACCTCAGGTTAAAATTTGACATTTGTCCATACAAAATGTGTCAAATTTTTATCCGAAGTAAGCCTATTTATCCGCGGTTTGATTATAGGGTTCGGCCATAAGTGGAGGACGGGCATAGTAATGGATTTATCATTTTCCAATTTGATTTTTAATATTAGATTACCTACTCACTAAGTCGTGAAGTTATTTATAGTCACTTCTTTTACATTGCATCAAAACAATGAGATGTTTTATTTATTGAAGCTTTGGCTACTAGGCCATTAGCTTAAAACGAAAACAATAAACATATCACTTAATAAGAAGGATAGGCACTACCATAGATAAGATAGGTCGTGTCCGTTTTCCATGTTTGTTTCATGTAAGGCTAAGGCACTTTTTTATAAAGAAGGGCATGGAAAGCAGCATGCGAATTTCTGAATTTTACATTTTATTTTTCTCATTTTATTATTAGATGCTATTTTCAAGAAAGCTAGTTTAATCGGGATAGTTTCTAGCTAGGTGTTATGTGAATCGGTGAGATATTAGCTTTGATAGTAAGAGTCGGCACTCGGGAACACAACAACGCGAACACCACTGCTTGGTGTTGGTTAAAGGATAACATGGTGGTAGTGATTCGGGAGAATCTTGCACAAGGTCCTACCACCGCTGTTATTTGCAAAACTATAAATATTGAGTATAGAATTAGAACTCCCAGAGCCCACTATAAAATATATTTAAATCCGATATAATAAATCTAAGAAACTATTCAAAGCTCATATTTGTTCAGCACGCCTCGCATAGCTCGTATCATAGACGAGTTTCACCGCCAAACCCAAAAGGTACTAAGTCGATGTAAACTTACACGTTTTTACGCCGGTTTTGAAATATGAAACGATGCGCTCGCACGGAGTATTGAAAATAACCAAGTATTAGGTGTATATAGAATCCAAGCAAAAAAAGAATTTTATTACACGCGGGGAACGTTGTTTATCGTAGGAATTTGATTTGGTACGGCTTCAGAATCAATGTTTTCATAGCAGATTAAATAAGTTCAGTAACTTCTAAAGCGTGGTTTACATGTGTTTAGTACTAGGCATAAGTACTTGTCGTTGGCAAGTGGCATAAAAGTACACTTAATTTAATTGATCCTTTTCTATCTGCCCATATCCCGCAATTCTTTTGTCAATAGAGATATTTTTCATTCGAAATAAAACGTCGTAGATACTACGAAATGTTAAAAAAAAATAAGGAAAGTCTCATATTTTAATAGATAACTGTCAATATCAATTTCAATAAGAGTCGGTTATTGTAAAAACAAAATATCTGAGCCTGTATACAAACGTGTAAAAATCATATCGTCTTTGACCTATTATTAGTATTGTCATCGTTTTGATAGCTCTTATTTACTTGAATACAATACCATAACAAGTCAAAGACGATATGGTTTTTACCGCCTAGAAACTCGGCCCTTAAAAAGAGCTCACATTTTCAGTTAACTTTCACCAAAACAGTTCCACTCGGGCACTACAGGCTCGTGATATATTGTTCACTTCATCTTATAAAAGATAAAACTTTATGGTCTCTCTACATTCACGCGCAATTCGCAGGCTACGCGGGAAATCTTCTAGGCTCCACATTCGCAGTGTTCACAATTGTGTTCGTTCGCAGTAACTAGGTCTACATTGAAAGAAAAAAACAAATTAAAAAGAAATGGAGGAAACGAAGATGGTGGATGACGAGTATTCATCGTAATAAAATAATGTTTGTAACGCAACAAGGCTCCACATTCACGCGCAACTGGACAAAATATTACAAGTAATATTTTGTTTGTATTAGTGGTATTGGGCTAATATTTATTTTATAAAAGTTGCGCGTGAATGTGGAGCCTTGTTATGTTCGCACGTTCGCAGGCCCTTTGACGCGGGCCAAAATACCGACAACAAGGCGTTAACAAGACGCGAACCATGCGCGAACCCGCAAACGCCCTCTACATTCACACTTTCACGCGTTCGCGTATTGCGTTCGCGCGTGAATGTAGAGAGCCCATTAGTTTATTTGTCCTCATTAACTTTGTGAACTTGTGTACCTGTAACATAAGTCATATTTTACTATTACTTCGTTGCTTTACTACCGTGAAGTCATCCAGGGGATTCTACTCGGATAAACCATATTGCTCTTGACATGTAATCGTATCGTCGACGTTTTGATAGCTCTTATTTACTTGACAGTAATGGCAGCGGAGTTAAAAACAATACGATGACATGTCAAAAGCAATATAGTTTTACTACACCGCATCTAATGATACAAATGCTTTAGAGGATAAATGCTTGTTACATACAAGATACAAGCTATTATTAGCCGCGCAGCTGTGCAAGTTAATAATAATCAGATGCTATCAGATTTTCTGGAACGTCCCATTAGAGTCCAATTGAGTTTGCATGCGTAGAACTGGCAGTTTGGTTCACGTTCTGTCTTTTTATGGGTTCCGTGCTCGAAGGAAGTCCAGTTAATATCCCTGCGCTGTCCGTCCGTCCGGCCGTCCTAATTTTAAAGACCCGTATCTTTTGAACCGTAATAGATATCAAGTTGATATTCTTTAAATATGTGTTATTACGGTAAGTAAATTTACTAACAAAAAAAAAACAAGAACGTGAATTAACAAGGGAGTCCGGAAGATCCGTTTTATTTTCAACGTATTTTATTTTTCGTTGTATCGTAATAACGGTAAAACATACAAGCGTCAAATTTGGTATGATTTTATTGTAAACCCTGAAGAAAAACAACTCGCGTTGATTCGATTCGAAATCGACTTTTAATTGGATACAATAATAACTATACTAGACGGCGGTACGGAATGCTCGGTGCGCGAGCCCTATTCACACTTGATCGAGTTTTTTTTTAATTCATGTTCTATACTAATCCTATCGATGACTTAGTACATTGAAAATAATACGATAAACCTCGTTAACTTCAAATACCAAAAAGCAGGGGAGTTAAGAGTTCGACGCTTTTATACGTCATTAGGTATGTATGCGAGTCGCTTATCATGACATGACATAAAAAACCCGAGAACCTTTATATACTCCAGATTAAAAATTACTCGAATATCCAATTTCCCCGAATCTATCACTCTACATTTTTTTTCCAATATTTTGTTTCTCAACTTTGTCGGCGTACCTAATTTAAATGTATAACTATGCCAAATTACAGTTTTGTAGTACGAAGAGTCCGTCTGAGACGGATATGACCAAACAATAAGGGCAATAATTTCCTTGTTGACTACAGAACCCTAAAAAAGTTTCCTCGTTTAAATGACAAGAAAAAGAAAAAGTACTAACAAGTCTTAAGTCTTAAATTAGTATTCTCATGACTGATCCGATCATTTGTACAAATTGAATGGGATTAGTTTCCTATTCCAATTCTCCGAATTCTTGAATTGTAAAAAGGTTTATTTATCCTTATTCTAAAGATTCATGGAAGATTCTGTCCAGATAGATTAAAAGCTGAGTGATTAAGGTTTCCTGGCCTAGAATACAAATGCCTATTTAATTTTTTAAGGCTAAAAGAATTCTTATGCGTATATCCTTAATGAGATAGTGTAATAAAGGCATTTTGCACGATTCAAGTAATGAGCATATACTGAGGAAAAAATTACTTATTAAGATTTTATAAGATTTACCGGCGTATTTAGAGACATTTTAATTTAGTTTTTAAACACATTTTTTGTACTGACTTGACAGCTGTTTTAATTCGGGCCGGGTAATGGCACCAGTGATGGACACTTTTAGTTGACAGGCACCAGCACCAGTAATGGAGACTTAACTCTTAATTCAAATTTCATACGGTCGTAAATTGATCATTGCAAAACAAATGAATAACCCTTACCTTCTGTAAAATAAGAATCAAGTGTCCATCATTGGTCCTTTTCCATTACTGGTTTCGTCACTGTGGGTTGTTCCTTTCTCAAACTTATGTATTAATAAAAAAACCGATACTAAAGAACGACTTACACCCGTATTCACAAACGTCACTATGAGGTCGGTCAAAAAGGAAGGACCAATCACAAAGCTGTATTGAACGCAGTGCGTTTACTCAGTGAAGGATCCCTTAAGTATTGTTTGTGAATACGGGTGTAAATCGTCATTAACTGACTCTGACTGCGACCGTTAGATTTTTTTTATGTGATTACTGACAAGGAAAATAACTAAATTACCAAATATTATTCCAAATCTAAGTCTGTTACCTTAGTACTTGAATAAAAGCAACTTCACTTCAAGAGCCCTAAAAAGCAGATATTTAAATTAATGCTCTAACAATTAAAATAAACTATTATTCCAGTAAAATACGATACATTTCAACAATAGGGCTGCGAACAAAGCAAAAGTAGTGTTCATTTTAGTCGAGCTACTTTCTTATATAACTATGGCAGGTTCATAGATAATGTCTACCGCAACCAGCGTAACCTGACCCTTTGTTTCAGTTAAGTGTGCTAACTAATCCAGGATCATGTTAAGCTGGTGGATTACACGGTATAACTGTTTTTATCGTGCACAATCGTAATCCGAATTCCGCCGTTTCAAATAATTCATGAATCTTAAAGCCGTTAGCCATTTTAGCGGTGGTAGGTTCTTGTGCAGGGTCCGTCCGTCGCAACTTCCTATTAACCTCGACGACGCGCTGCCTATGGTTTGGTATTTTTTAGTATTTGTTGTTTTTCTTCGGGTTTTGTACTAAAATCGTACCAAATTTAACGCTTGTATGTTTCACCGTTTTTACGATACAACAGAAATAAAACTACGTTAACTTTTTCACTTCTCATGCTCTAAAAATGTTTGCACATCGGGACTAAAACTCCCTTTTAATCTCTAGGGATAAAAGTGTTTTTTTTTAATATACTTTGGAAACCCCTAAACAAGCAATCACGTTGTATAAGTGAATGGAGGATTATCGCCATTTTCAGTGATTGAGTATGGACCATTTTTAGGCTGTGCAAATAACCTCAAAAGAACGTCGTTTTTTTCCTCGCATTCAAAGTGAAAAGTAGAGTGTTTAACGCGAGACTAAACAACCATAAGGACACTCGAACTATAGCCACTCTCGCTCGCTGTCTCGCTCGCGTGGCTAAACATCTCGTGTCATTATGGCTTGTTTTAGTCCCTTGTTGAACAATCTACAATACTTTCTTTACAAAAAATGTTCGTTAATCCGCCCCAAGGGCTTCCTTCGGGTACGGGATCCTAAAAATGACTAAACGGGGGGATTTTAGACTATTCCTTGCATAGATTGTTTAGATTGGAATGTATTTCAAGTAAAATAATATTAGAAACTTAGGGCCTGTTTCACAATCGACAAGTAAATTTATCTGTCATTTAAAGTCGGCTCTCTCCATCTATTTTCAAGTTTAAGACAGAGAAAGGGCTAAATTTATCTGTCAAATATACTTTACTTCGCCTCTATTCCCGACGGTGAAAACGATGTCGTAGTTTTGTTATGACGTCAGACGCCATTACTGTCAAGTAAATAAGAGCTATCAAAACGGTGACAATACGATAACAGATCAAAAACGATATTGTTTTTACCGTGTTGAAAGGGGCCCTTGTCGATTGTGAAACAGGCGGTTAGTGTTCGTTGACTTATCTGGTGTTCTTTCCCACTTGTAGTCTGATATAAAATAATGAAGAGTCTGAAGTAAAAAGGTTCTTATTCCACGCAGCAGTAATGGTATTAAACGGCAGCAGTGTGTCCACAGGTGACCTTCCTCATCATGCCCCTGGAGATCGCCTGGGCCGGCACCGTGCAGTGGCTGGCCGGCGACCTGATGTGCCGGCTGATGATGTTCGCCAGGACCTTCGGCTTGTACCTCTCCAGCTTCGTGCTCATCTGCATCGCTGTGGACAGGTGAGTGGAGAGTATTAGTCTCCTAAGGACCACCATACAACGAAATTTGTCAATGGAATATAATGAAATAAAGTAAATTTTCTAATTTGATCATTAGTTATAAACACAAAAGATATTCCACTTTATTACCTTAACATTAGATCTCTATTTCAATGGCCGTATTGTGTACTATTTTTAATACAAGGGACCTCAGGAGAGTAGTGATATGCATCTTTGAAAAAAAAACCAATTTTTAAAACCTTTCCACAGTTTTCACTGAAATGTTTTCTGAGTCGGAAAAAGATTCTGCAATTTTCCATCTCTAGTCAGATGTGAGCTTGTGTCTCCAATCGCGCTTCCGTATTTATAATAGCCTCTTAAACTGATCTGAAGCATTTCCAATTTTACAATACAAAAATAAAACAAACACACACACACACGCTTTTTAATTGAAGCACTTTAGATTGAATAATGTGAATAGTGAGTCTGGTCTTCAGCGTGACCTCTGCTTGCACTTGGTTCCCGCATCATTTTGTGTCTACAACACTGGTTTTGCGATACCTCGACCCTAGAGAATTATACCACTTCACTAAGTAGTCTAGGGGCCTGTCATTTTTGACGTATCTTGAGACGAGCATTACAGTTGAGATCAGATTATTAATAGGGCCCTAAAACTAGTATTGCCAGATCTATAAAGCCTGTTTTATAAAGCTACAAATTACAATTTACAGGTTACAAGTTTCCATTTGACACAACCTCGACCAATGACGACCAGCCATTTAAGCAGTGTTGCCAGTTTAGACCTGTAAAATTGTAACTTGTAGCTTTATAAAACGTGCCCCGGGGTTTTGAAATCGGGACAGTACAAATATACATTTGAAAAACCGCGCGAATTACCGACGTCTTACAATGAAAAACCGCCTTAAGTACCGTTTTAGACCTCCGGTTGTTATCTCAAATATAATCGCTCTAGTGATGTGCTGAAATCCGGGACAGTTGACGTCCCGCTTAAATTGGGACGCCTGGCAACGCTACCTACCTTCGGATTGTACCTCGAGTGCTCTTAAGCGTTGTGAACGGGCATTAGCAGCCACCTAAGCTGCTTTTAACGTGGCGTTAGAGCAGATTACGCAATAAAGCAGCTTTCAGCGATTAGCTTCGCACGCTGAGCAAAGGGCCATGACCACTCCTCAAAAAGACATGGCGTGATGTGTATTTTGTAGTTAACAGAAAGAGGTCTTTTTAATACAGTTGTGGTGCGTGATAAGTTAATTATTTTATTATTATTATTGCTATTGTACTCTTTGGCTTACATGTCAATTAGTTATTTGATTTGCTAAAGTTTAATGCATAAATTGGTCCTGTGCTAGGGATCCCTGTGTTACAGGTCCCGGTTCCGTATCAAGAACAATTGAATTATGACAGGGTTATACGAAGAGATAAGTATTATTAGTTTCCTTAAAGTGTGAGTGTGTGTGGATAAATATTTGTACAATAAATGTAATTGAATATATTTCAATAAATAAATATGTCAATAAATATGCGAGTTCGTAAATAAATATGGGTAAATAGCTACGGATTCGTAACTCTAGTCTCGTGCGCGATTAGTATGCCTCACGCTCGTCGTCGCTGCACCGTTCCGTGGGGTGGTAAAAAGTTTTGATTAAAAACTTCTGGGTCTGTATAAACTTTAACCTGCTAAATTCCAGGCAGTGAAACGGACAGCATCGTCGTCACTTTGTCTGCCGGAACTTCAGGTTCCGTAAAACGGGGTAAATAGGAATCAAGGGGTAAATAGGAACACAACCTAAAATTAAGAATAACTTGTTACAAATAAGAACAAGTATAAAATGAAAATAACGTTACGTTCTATTTACGTTATTTCAGGCTTATAATTAGTATTATATGCTTCATTTTAGGTTGTGTCCCTATTTACCCCTTAATTCCTATTTACCCCGTTTTACGGTTTTGAGAGTTTATTATACAGGGAGCCGGATTAAGCTTAGCAAATCATACCAAGAGGCCCTTTTAGCTTATTTATTAAGTTCTCAATAAAATGGAACGGGCCTTTTGAGATATGTGGAGATAGGGTGGTGGTTGGAACAGAGTGGTTCAGTAAAACTAGACATACTAGCCGAAGCTGTGTATTCTCTAGATCCAATATAAGAGAGCGGCTTAAAGACTATTACACAGTATTTATATCTAATTATTGCTGACTTGTTTATTTGCTAGTAAAGTTTTTGCCCGTGTGGTGCCGGGTTTAGAATGTTGCCACTCCATGTCTTCCCGTGGATGTCGTAACAGACGACTAAGGGACTAAAGGCTGTGTAGTGCTGTTAGGCGATGTGTTTGCAACCTGTCACTAATACACTAGATAACATTCTAGCCTAGTTGTGCAAAATGTGGTCACAGAATTATCAACAAGTTTTTGGAGTTGTTGGTGAGTCTGTTGCTCTGCCTACCCCACTCTGGGAATGAAGGCGTGAGTTTATGTTATGTGTTATGTTTTTATTTCATACAATTACGTGCGTCACATGTTGTAGGGCGTAACGTTAAGTTACGGTTATTGTGTTAATTCGGCGTATAGTACACTTTAATCTAGGCGGTAAAAACTATATTGTCTTTGACCTTTTATGTAATTGTTTTTAACTCGGCCACCAAAGTCATATACGTCATTCAGCCCTGTCATAATTTAAAAAAAACATACTTAACTGACTTTCTGCAAGATCTTCGGCCTAAGTAAGTTCTAAATCCGAACAACATATTAAGTATACTTCTGTTAAGCGGTTAAGTACTGACATGCCAGACAACAAACAACGTTAAGCATTCTGTTCCAATCCCCAAAACGTCTGTACCAAGTTAATAGTTAATTAATCGCTTGTGTATGTGTACTTGGCGGTATTTAAGGGGTGCTCCAACTTGGATCTTTGGTAATGGGCGCTCGTGTCAACAAACACCCTAGGGATAGACTAAACTATTATATGTAAATTAAGAGTAGAGGTTAGTTCTCAGGCAAAATAACCGAGATGTCTAATCAATATTTTATAAAGAAAAAATCTAACTACAACATTTATTGAAAAATAAATTCTCATTCTAAAATACTGTCATTAACATCTTTAATTAACTCAGCTCGTAATAAGTAAGAACTTTTACTGTCATCACCTACCTATATAAATTTACGTCGTATTTAATTAAATTTTAAGTGCAATCCTTAAATTTAATAAAAATTAAATATCTAAGTTGCCGAAGAATGTTTACTTTTTATTAAGTATAATGGAACAGCTGGCAGTTCCCAAGCTTAATTAAAATCTGCTCATCTCTTTGAAGATAGTGCTCTGAGAAGTAACCGGGGAGATCTTTCCTAACAGAACTCAAGCAGAACTATCTTGTTTCAAACTTACAACTAAGTTTAAGTGTCGCCTCGGGGTGCCGCAGAGCCGTCGAAGGAAGTAAGCTCTTTTCATCAACGCTATGAACCAATCCGTAAAGGTTGTAGATAATAAGTGTTCAAAAATCATCCAATGTAATGGCCACAGGGGCTCTACTTTGAAATCAATAATTCGAACTTCGGATCGCCTCGTCACTTTCTTGCGAATTAGTGACGCGTCGAGAGCAAAAGGGATAGCAATAGACGAAGTTCGAATTACGGATTTCAAAGTAGAGCCTCAGAGCTGATCTTTTAAACGGCCCAACAGGTTTTAATGAAAATTAGCTAATAACCATACCAATTCAACGACCGAATCGGTCCGTCCGTTTGGGTGCATCGGGTACTTATTATTTTATCGAAACACTTTTCAACGAACGTATCATTAGGTACGCAGAATTTTCATTTCATCGAAAGGCATTTCTCACCGCATGCCTTAAGACTGCGCCCTGCAAACGTCGACCGTCCAGTGGCGCCCTCATCACTATTATTGTGTTTTCTAATTAACTAAAGAATTTCCTTGCAATCGGACCATGCGATTTTGTAGCGCAAGTATAAACACAATTTATGGGATACGTAACAAACTTTGATAACAATTACCCTATGGGTAGTCAGCTTAACGGGAAAAGGTGGCCACTTTTTTCCGTTAAGTTGATAACTCAAAGGTCAATTGTTATTGAACTATGTGATATGTCCTATAAGTTGTGTTTTCATTTGTAGTACAAAAATGCACCGTCCGATTTCAAGAAAATACTTTATTTTATTAGAAAACACAATAATAGTGATGAGGGCGCCACTGTACATCCGGCGTACGCTCGGCGTAGTCTTAACTTTTTTTGATTTTGACAATTCTAACTAAACCTAACCTACGTAATTAACGTTTAAGATATCCTGAAAACATCTTGGTTTCAGCAGGAACTACCGTTCGACAAAATGAAATTCGATGAAATGATACAATCGATGAAGTGAAATTCGATAAAGTGATGGGTTACCGGGTGCATCGATGTAGTATCGGCAGTCACACAAATAAGCAGATACACAAAAATGGGTGCGCTTCAATCAGTATAAAAACGTTTTGCATAATTTCATTTAACTAACCAAGAAAATCATAATGAACGTTTAGCATAAAAACCAATTGTATAATTTTAACTAGCATACGATCGAATAACATAACACTCATTTAGCATAAATGTTATTTTCTTGTTATTATGCATTTTAAGTCAATTTCTTCTAACTAGGTTAGGTTAGGTTAGAACTGTGACCACATTAATAGTAATGAAATCAGTTGGAAATATTTATTTTTCAATTTATAAACATTATAATTTTTGAAATTATGCATTTCGTTTTATGCATCATGACTATTATATCGATGGTTTATTATGCAGATTGAAATTATGCAATTAGTGTTATGCAAAATGATCATTAGACCATTTGTTTTTATGCTAAACATTACACACCCCACAAAAATACATGAACACACAGATACACAGACACACAGACCCTCCCACCCCAGCCCATTCTAGGCGCTTCTGTTTAGTTCACAAGATAAAATATCCTCGTATATGATATCCATGAACTTGTTTCTCTAGTACGTCCATGGGAGTGTTTATAAATAACTCGACATTGGTGAAATATATCATAACAGGAGTGTAAGCCATTAGAATAAGACAGATAAGGACAAAGCATATTATGGGCACGTTTTAGTTATAGTGCGTTTATGAATAAGAGAAGAAGGAGCTATGTAAGGTAACTAACAATAAATAATGCTCCAATTAAAAGGCAAAGTCATATAATGTCCTTTTAAATAACACTGAAAATACTCTTTTACCGAAAAATTGTCCTCGCGTGTTATATTATTTATGGACTTATTTGTCTATAAGTCCATGGGAGTGTTTAAAAATAACTCGACATTGGGGAAATACACCTTAACATTAGAGAAAGCAATAGCAAAAGAAATAGATAAATTAGAATTAGACAGATAAGGACAAAGCATATTATAAAGCATGTTTTAGTTTATAGTGCGTTTATGAATAAGAGAAGAGGAATCTAAGGTAAGACCAACAATAAATAATGCACAAATTAAAACGCAAAGTCATGTATTGTCCATTTAAATAACACTGAGACTGATAATGGCGCGGTCGTGCTGACAGTTCATGGGTCAAGTTGATTCAGTACACGGATGATTCTTCAACTTTATATTAAAGCGTATTATTATCGTATAATTTGTTATCTTCAATAATAGTATCTTGAATACTAACACATGGGTGTAGCATAGGTTATTTCGCAATAATAACCTAACCAACAAAATGTTGGAAAACCCCCGACATTGACATTTCAAAGTTCAATACTTCAAAAACGGCTGAACCGATTTCGATATAAAATGTCTAAGAACCACCGCTAGAAAACCTGCTTTCAAATAAAAAAAACCGCATCCAAATCGGTTCATCCGTTTAAGAGCTACGGTGCCACAGACAGACAGACACACACACACACACACACACACACACACACACTTACACGTCAAACTTATAACACCCCTCTTTTTTGCGTCGGGGGTTAAAAACAGGCGAACGAATCGTATAGGTAAAGATAGAGGTATAAACATATTTTTTTCAAAAATGTCCGGAAAAGTTGACGAGTGACTATCTACTATTGAGACGCGAAGTACATAGTTTACTGAGAGTTATCAAATAAAAAAAAAAATGTGTCTCGCTACACAAGCCCACAATGTTGCATACAAATTTCATTACTGTTTAGTTTGTAACTTTATAAAAAGTGAAAAGGGCCATAATAAAAACAGGGCACAGGTCTTATACAACCATATTTTATTCGAAACATAACTTTTTTATCTGTGTCTGGAATAGCTTGTGTTAATTTTTTTAAAAAAAGGTTGCGTGTCTCCTTGTCATAAACAAAAAGGCGGTAAAGACGGTTTATTCACGTGAAGTTTCTGTTTGTATGCAATTCAAAAAAATTGTTCAAGCGATTAAGATTTTACTCCATCACAAAAAAAAACTTGGGAATTTTGAGAAAAGCACTATATTTGCCTTGGCAAGAACGGCAATTGCGGGCTTCGTATTAAACCAATATACTCGGCCCGCAATTGCCTACTTCCCTGCCTAGGCAATAATGTACTTATAATGCAGCCCCCTCGTTTGTTAAAATTGGTCGAATAGTTTCAGGAGCTATGTAGCACATCCGATTTTTAAGCACGCACATACTATCAGCCCAATGGAACTCCGACCCATCATAGAACGGTGTCACAGTGACATTATAAAACAATTTGTTTGACACTTCGTACGACTTGAATCATAACATCACAGTGACACAGAAATATAAGTAATGGTGGGTATATGTTTGGTTTCACTGAAAACACATATTTTACAACCTTCTAGTAACTTCGCAAGTGAGTGTATTTAAGTCAAATCTTGTAATTGAATTTTAAACAAGTTCTCATTCCTTTTTCAAACTTGTGTATGCAAAATCGTTATTAAGGAACTACTATTACTGCCGCACTCAGAGACGTCAATTAAATTTAATGCTTGTTTAGTGACGTGTTGTCTTATTCTATTGCTATAGCAAAGAAAGTGACAGCAGCTACTTTAATCAAGCATTTAATTTAATTGACGTCTCTGAGTACGGCAGTTAATCTTGAATCTCTGAGTGCAGCCGCAAGATGATGGACAAACTTACAAACACACTTATTTTAGCTTAACCGTACCAAAACTAACAAATAATATGATCAAATCTTGGAAGTCAAAACCTGAGGGCTTATTGTCCAACGCACTCGCAATCACGATCGTTTTCATTTTGAAAATCGACGGCTTGTCTGCATACAAAATGAAAACAATTGCTCCACTTTGAAACCGGTTGCGATTGCGAGTGCGTTAGACAATAAGCCCTCTGCTTCTAATAGGCGGATTGACTTGAAATTGGACATACTTATGCAATTTTGATTACAATACAATAATAATGGTACCATCGAACTGGTATGATGTTAGAGATGGAAGGTGGCCATAGAAACTCCTCAATGGCTCAAAGTACCTATAGACCCGTCGAGTTTGTTATCAGTCTTAGAAATAAAGTCGGCAATAGTGTGTTATTTTATTTATTATTTTTAAAGCTTAATTTTCATTAGGTATTCTTAGACTTAATACGTACCTACATGATTTTCACGCAGACTAACTATACTAAAATATCTAGTACCTAATAATAAACGAACTAAATGGTGTCAGGTAGCTTTGTTTCCCAGTGGAGTCCCGCTTAAGTAACCAGATTCTCTGTGTTTACTCGGTAAAACGTGATTCATTTTGTTCGCCTATTTACTTGCTACATTATGACTTATAAAGTAGACTCGCTAAATACAGGGCGCCTTTTATTTATCTGGCTGTTTCGCTGAAAGAATCACTGTTGTTATGCGAGTGGCAAATTATGTTTGACATATGATGAAAGTCTGGGCAAGTTACTTCATGAAATATAATATGAATACGTGTGAAGCACATTTTTAGAAATTACATTTTCTAGAACGTCAATCTTAATGATGTGTGTTGTGCTTGTAGTGAGACATTATCTTTCTCAAATCGGAATTACGCATTGTTATAGTTGACGAAATATAATCTGCACCGGTTCAAAGTAGCGTGTGAAGCGCGTCTAATCAAAGACAAATCGGTTGCATTATTAATTATATTTCTTCATCGGTATACATCAAATTAATTCAAAGGTTAGATTTTTGTAGTTTCCATCACAAAATATGCCTACATACCCGCTTTGTGAAAAGTTACGCGGTACACATTACATTCCAGCTTCAACATTGCTTTTACTCAGCAATGCTTAATTGTAAATAAATGCGGGTTAAATTTAAATTCAACAACTCTAATTTGAAAGTTAAATGATGAAACACCCTTGTAACGTTAATGAATTCAGTCGCGTTGTAGTTTTCCATGTAAGCAAATGAAACGAAATTTGAATATAATGTCGTATGCAGATGGATATTATAATTGAAATACTTATCGCTAAGCACCTGGTTCGCCCGCGCCTTTGATCCTAACTCAAAACTCATTTCCAATAAAGGAAGTTACATTTAATCGTTATTTAAACTGCCAAGGTTAATTACTTTTGAAGAAGTAAATTAGAAAAGTTCTTACGCATATATTTTATGTGTATTGTTTGTCAATCAAACTTACAACATTTCTCCTGTTTTTTAGGGTTAGGTACTAAATACTGAAAAATGGGCTCCTGATAAGATGAGTTTGTTGTCCGTCTGTCTGCCAAGACTCTTTTTCTCTGAAATGGCTTAAGCTATCGAGCTGATATTTGTAATATCTGTACCTATTTATCCAAACAAATTCTCATCATTAGAAATTTTAAATCATAAAATGTTTATTTTGGAAGCATAAACTACCCTTCCCAAAAAAGACAGTTTTAACCCTATCATGTATAGCGAGTTAAATTGGATGTTTCGCAATGAATGACTTTTGAGATATTTGGACAATCAATGTCTTATTCATACATTTTTTATTGTTTTTACTCGTACTTATTTACGTGTAATAATCTGTAGTCGTGTTTATTTACTAAGTAACTAAATTAACTTCTAAGGTAAAACTTAAGAAATGGCTTATTGACAAAGCATTTTACAGCCTTAAAGAGTTTTTTGATTTGTAGAACCTAGTTTTTAAGTTCAATTTTAATGTGTTGCCCGAAACTGGTAACTGTTGAAACTTTTATTGAATATTTAATACCTATGTACACAGTTATGCAATAAATCTATTCTATTCTATTCTACTCTATTCTATACTATTCTATTCTAATAATTAGGAACCAAACATTGCATGCCTAACTAATTTTAGATGACTTCACTGATGATGACGTTTTGTTAATTAAAAGTTATTAGTTATTGCGGGGGACAATCTCACACAAGTTAATGAGTTATAACCCATCTTTATAGGCAGCATATGATGAAATATTAATTAATAAACCAAATTAACATCTAATGAACCTGAGTAATAAATAACCTTATCATGCAATATTCCATATTCATGGCTCTGTATACACAACAGAACAACGTCGAATATTTTAACTACAGAGTGTTCTCAAAATCTTCACCTCGAATTTAAATTATGCAAAACCAGCTACATTACGAAATGTTTTAGATTTCTGAATATTTTATTCGACCTCTAATTAGGTAAAAAACGAACCCTTTCAATACACTTTACAGCATCCTGTATCTATCGTAAACTGTATAGCAGCAATGGTGATATTATTATATTCCATGAATTACTATACAATCTATGTTCTATTAATGTTCTATCTGGAGCATCATATGTCTAATTTGATAAGTTAAAAGATCAAACCTAGCTATTGGCTAGGGCTTCGTCACCCTAGAGGCCTCGACGATTCCCAGAAATATATATCCAAAAGAAACAGGAGAAATACATTTCATACGCGTATAGTAAAGCCTACACACATCGGGAATTCACCATAATTCCGTTTTTCTTTCCGAATATTCACTTGTTCAAAGTTTATTTTTTTGGAAAGCTAAGTTTTGCTGGAAGCTGTAGGCCTGTAGGTAAGTATTTTTTTATTGTTTAACGTAAGTTAGGTAAGAGTAATACAAAAACAGGTCTGTATTCGGAATTATAAAACGATGACATTCCGGAATTAAGCTACAGTAGATACATTACGAAAATACGTTAAACTCAATTACAAAAGGTCAGATTTAATTTCATTAATCGCGTCACAAATCAAAGTTACGTATTTGCCGATGAGAAATGTAAACACACACAAAACGCGACGCTACAATCAGCCCTACTCTTAAAAGTAAGTTTAGAGTCACCGTCCCTTTCTATCTATCGCGTAATAACTTTAATAACTTTAGAGTAAAAGGAATAGAGCTCCGTTTCGTAGAAACCCACCAAGGTATTCTTAGAATTCGCACGTTCGATGTTCGCCGCTTAGATTTTTGAGAAATCGCACGCACGAACGAAGGACAGTCACAATCACAATCAACCCATAAAGTTCAAAAATTTACCTGCGGATCGATAGAAATCATGACTTGAATACCCTAACCATTTTACGTTGCGCACCCTTGACCTCGGTCATTCGAATTATCCCGGATTGTGACTTTGTTGTAAGCTCCCTAAATTCTCCCGGGGCGTCATTTAACGTCGCTAAGCGGGCCTGCCAGTGAGGCTCGTAGTGGAATGCGCAATCAGAGACAGCGGCCCTCGCCAACAACGGCGTAGAGGAAGAATCGCTGGAATTTTAGTAGGTATTCCTTGCGTTCTCGGTTGGTGAGTCCCACATAACCACCTTAAGTCATCCTGGACCCAGATGGTATGCGTAAATAATGCCCAGTCACAGTGGCGTAACTATACCAACTGAGGCCCGTGGCAAATTCGTCGGATAGGGCCGTTTTTGTCACTTATTGAAAATGAAATAAATATTAGGTTCCTCTTGTGCTCACGGAATTTCGGACCGGGGGCCCCTGACAGACCCGGGGGCCCGTGGCATTTTGCCAGCTCTGCCACCCTATAGTTACGCCACTGAGCCCAGAGCAAAAAAAAGCGGTCATTCGAATTAAGTACTTCAATTTTAATAATAATAATAGGTTGACAGTGTTCGATTTTCTTTTAAATAACGTCGCCGTCGTCTCACTAATTCCGTTCCTAAAGTGCCGTTCGAAGATGGAACGGGAGGATTTATTCTACCTAAAATTTCCGTCGCGATTCGACGTCGATATTTAATATCGATAGGAAATATATAAATAACAAGCGAGCTCAAACGAGACCGCGCGACGAAAAATAAAATTGTGTTTGCTTTGCAAAAATAATAAACACTGCATCTGCAATACGGTTCAATCAATATTGCATTACAGCGAATATTTAAATTCTCGTCTAGCTTATTCTCCCCAATTCAGACCAATTTTACTGAAGATGCGCTAGAAGAGGATATAAAATTTGCCATACTAATTTCAATTCATTCTAATCTAATCATCTTTGCGTCTCATCAGTGGAAAGAAAAATTCCGCCTGGCAATCATAATGTGCCATCTAACCTATAATAAGGTACCTACCTACTCAAAAGACCTAGAGTTCAGCTGCATTGAAACGCTCACAAATATGCACTACACGCACTGACGCGTCAAATTACGTTTGCTCAATTTCTCTTCGTCACTAAGGTTGCCGGCGAGTTATAATTACTGTAAAGAGCGTCGATTAGCAAATTATAAGAATACACACTTAGTAGATTACTACGAGGTACTAAATGCACAACGAAACTCTATCCCTCTCACTCTACACCTATAACGTAATCGCGAGAAAGTGCCAATAACTCCTATCGAATCGAGAGAATTAAAAGAATAACCTACGGTAACGTATTTCTGTAGTTCGTCGTACGTTCACACTTTACGATCGCCATACATGACACGACGCTTCCCCGCGAGTGTTGTGTTTATGAACCATTATGTTAGTAGCTTCAATTGTACAGTGCCACCATTTCCTTAATAGCCATTGGTTACCGCTATCACACTCACACTTGCTTCTGACAATATATTTGTCACTTTTGTTTCTAACAATGTAAAACTGAAAAACCGCGTAAAAAAATAACGCTTTTTAAGTGCCGAGAACAAATTCGGGTCGATTTTTATATGTAAATCGGAGAGTCTGGACTTTTTAAATATAAACTTAAGCAAAATACTTGCCTTATTCAACAATTCAATATCCTATTATCAGTATATGTCCTGTATTACGTAAGTAGATACATACCTATAGCCTAGGATCACGACAACAATCTAAAACTTCGTTACCCTTATTGACTTGTGTCGTATTTCTTTCTTATTAATGTACAATAAAGATATACAAAATGCGTTTGTTTTTCGTATGTTCCATCTGAGAACTGTCAAGAACGTACGAGTATATTAAGGACCCATTTAAAAAGTGTTTGAAGACGTCAATGTCATTAGGAAACTCAACCTCAAAGTCTCAAACATATAGAATGTAGAATGTAGAATGTTAGATTGATTTTAAACCTCAGGTGGGTCAGAAGTTTTTGACTGTGTAACGTTCAACGCCTTAACCATCTGATGTATCTGGTACAGGGATTGAACCGATGAGTTCTTACTTTGTCTATATCGGAAAATAGGACAATCCCCGGCAGTCTATGAAAGATTACTTCGATATTTTCAAAACAAAATAGGTAGTTTTCAAGTTTTTGCAATTTCATGTTCTGGTAGACACGGGTTTCTCAAAGTTTTTATTATCAGTCGATGTGAGAGTTGTGCTTCGGATTTCAATATTGCTGATTTCCCCGGTGGCCAAGTGTTTTACGTTACCGAGCGAACTAGATCAAGCTGTTAGGCAACGATAGAAAGAGATAAAAGTCAGAATATAGACATGTAAGACAGTTGCATTCTGTTATCAACTGTATAAATCTGTAAAAACGGTATGGAATTGACTTATAGCCGAACCCTATATTCAAACCGCGCGCGCGGGCTTACTTCGGATTAAAATTTGACACATTTTTATGGGCATATGTCAAATTTTAACCCGAAGTAAGCCTTATCTGTCCGCGGTTTGAATATAGGGTTTGGCCATTAGAAAGTAAGATAAAACGAGCTTTTCCGGACAAATACGATGGCGTATGTCTATTGATTTATGCTTGTATCGTATTGTCAACGTTACACCGAGTTTAAAACAATTCGATAGCTTTTGACAAAAGCAATATGGTTTTGCCGAGTAGACTAGATCCTCTAGACCTACATATTTTTTGGCTGTATGCATATCAAAGATGACCATATTATTATTAACCCTGCAGTCAGCTGGAAGGTTTTAAATACTGATCTATAGTTATGCAAACGAAACAATATAATCGCTGTCCTTTATTTAATGGACTAAAGTATTAGTCGTAGTATACCTTGGTCCATTCCTCTCGCATGTAAAGTTTTGTTCCTTATTACTTATTTGGCATAGTTACTTAGATCTGTACCTCTATTCCACTGTTTAAAATGATTTTGCACTCGAAACCATATTTTTTTGCTATACCTTGCCTTTAATTTCGAGTTAATAGGAACTACCATAACATCATCAATGCAATAACGATAAGTTTAACCCATAGCGCGTCCTGTGGACCAACGGTGGTCCACATGTATATTTGAATTTGGAACTCACAAGTGGTCCGAACTAAGATCGATATTGTAACACATGACATTCCGTTCCACGGGTTAAGGCAAAGAAGGTTCCTACCTTGCTTACTAACATAATAATAACTTTTACCTTCTCTCCAGATACTACGCCGTCCTAAAGCCGCTAAACGTGACATGGGAGGCACGAGCAAGGCGAGCGCTGCACATCGCGTGGGTGGCCGCAGGGCTCGCCAGCCTGCCACAGAGCTTCATCTTTCACCTGGGGGAGCACCCTGAAGTTAAAGGGTAAGTCAAAGAGGCATAGGGGGGGAAGCATAACGGTAGGTTAGCGATTTTCGAAAGCCGACCATATTGGCGGATTGACGTAAGCACAAATCGCTTCGATTGCTTATGTCAACTGCATACATTTAGAGTCGGTAGAAAATAGAAACTTTTGCAGCGTTTTCATCTTGGTGGAACCTATAGGAGAGGTGAAAGCAATGCTAGGAGTCCTAGCCTAGGGCAAGCTAGATGGTTTCCTTAAACAACTTGGTTTTGAATTTATCGATGGATTATTTAACGCCCTGAGTTGTCCCGTCAGAGATTATTGAATATAGAGGTCGCTCTCGACTTCGTACGCTTAGGAAAACTTCCCCGCGACTCTGCTATTTTAACCCCCTTAGGGGATGAATTTTCAAAAATACCTTCTTAACATTTCATTTTAGAACATGGCTGCTTAAATTTCTTAGGGATACAGAATATGTATTTTTAAACTTAACTTTCGTGTATGGTGCAATGTGGGATATTTTTAGGAAAACAAATATAATCTCTCTCACTCTCTAAATTCAAAATCGTAAGCAATTTAATGGAAGACTTCCGAGATGGCGGCCGCTGCGCGACGCGATGAGCAGTTTGACAAGAGCTTTGCTCGATAAGGGAACCCTAAAACTATCACAAGTCCGAATTTCGTTTTCAACTGTTTCATTTTTCCGAAATTTCATAAGTTATAAATGGATTTCAAAAGCCTTTCAGAATTATTATCAAACAAACCTAGCTTAACGTATGGGTTCTGACGTGAATCTTTAATTTTTAAGAAAATAAAGCATTTTTAACTTATGAATTTTCGGATAAATTATACAGATGAAAAACAAAGCTTCGGATGAGCGATATGACAGGTTAGCCTTGACGAGTTTAAACATACCGTTAGCTTGAAAAATAAAAACTCCAACATCTTATCCCAGGTAATTTGAAATTATTTATTTGCAAGAACATACACAGGTGTTATAAATATATACATGTCAGTTAAATACATGAATGTATGCTCTGCCACAATTCGGCATGCAAAAACTTAATCTAACTTAAAAATAATACTACTTTTATTTATTCATACAATTTATCAAAATATTCAGTTAAGTTATAAAATGGTCGAGTAACCAAGTAGGATTTTAATTTTCTAGCAAAGTCATTAACATAGACAGGTATGACCTTACTCAAACTACCCATTGGCAGTGTCTTTCATGTTATGTCTAAAATTAATTCTGAATGTGAACAATGCCAATAAGATCGTAAATATATAAATACATTTGAACAGAATCCGATCCAAAATAGATCGAGAGAGTGCATTGGCATGGCCACGCGATACAAATAATTCAGCAAACGCGATTCATTTCGATATGAAAGCCCAAGTTTAATGGATTTTAGTGCTTTGAAAGCTATATTTAGAATTTAATTTAGAATCCGGAGACCCATCAGCGCTACCACAAAGAACGCGTCTGCGACAGTGACGTGGTTCTAGACAAGATCCATTGCGAAAAAGTTATCGCTATCGAAAATTTCCGGACGGTCGCGTCAAGCGCTTATGTCCATATACATTTTGACAGTTAACGAAAATCGTTTAGGTTAGCGTTAAACATCTTGTTTAGCCCTTTAGGCGTTTGGAACAGTATGCAACATTTACAACATATGAACCCTCAAACTTTATGCCTACTTCATGCAATGTTTTAGTCGCCATATCTATAAAATTGTATGTTTTGTAATTTTAAATTTAAGAAATCATATCGTATTAACTGACTGATTCTACAATTGGAGTATAAAAACTGCGAAAGTGTATAAAATGCGAATAAACCAAAATTTATCCTATGTTCTAATCGAGGGCATGAAACGCCCGAGTGACAAACATCCAAACTAGTTCAGCCGTTCTTGCGTGATTGAAAGTCAATCATCCAAACATCGTTACGTTGTTTTACATCTATATATCTATCTGTATCTTCTTTACATAGTATAACACAAAGTCGCTTCCGTCTATCCCTGTATGTGCGCTTAGACCTTTCAAACGCAACGGATTTTAATGATGTTTTCATCAATAGATAGAGTTATTCAAGAGAAACGTTTTTATGTATAACTAGAGGACGCCCGCAACTTCATACGCGTAGAATTAGATTCCCGCTACTCTACCCATTTCTTCCCGTTGGGGGTCGATTTTCGGAAAATCCTTTTTTAGTGCTCACTTACATCATGAAAGGAACCCCTTTACCAAATTTCAAGTTTCTAGGTACAGTAGTTTCGGCTGTGCGTTGATATATAAGTCAGTCAGGTTTGCCTTTTATATATATAGATAAATAATTCTGGTTTACGCACGGGTGTTACAGAAAACTCAGATATACCGAAGTGAAGCGAGGGCGGGTCGATAGTATATGAATATTAATGAATCTCCAACATGTATGTACGCGCATAAATTCCAAATAACTGCAACAAATTGGATAATTCTTCTTTTGTCGTGTTCGTTAGTGTCAGGTTGTATGAAAGAAAAAAAAGAAAAATTCTCCGAGAAATTCTTAATTTGCAATAGGCGAAGCCTATACATGATTCACGGAATCACGGACTATAGTACCCGGCCGTTAAGAAGTCAATCCTGACAGCTGTCATCGCAGTACAATTTATAACCTATCCTTGGGTTTGAGGTTATAATTTGTACTGAAATGACAGGTGTCAGGATTTACTTCTTATCGGCCGGGCTAGTGCCCAGTTACCCACTATAGTTAGTGAAGATGGAGCGTTGTTTTTATTAATACCTAGCTAGACACATGCATATTTTTTCTTAAAATAAAATGTATTAGTGACGCCCCTACGTAGGGACATCAAATGATTTCAATTCCAAGGTCCATCTCAACGTGACGTTGTCAACTACATCATAAGAAGTCTCTTATGGTTCTTTCAGTAGGTAACGTTTTCGTGATAGCTTTCCTATTAAATCCATTATATGTGCTTTTATTTAAGTGACAAAACACTAAAGTTATAAGGCCAACCGCAGGGGAGACCGGGGCTAAAAGTTACCGAGGTAAGTTGTTCCGATTGAAATAACTCCGCGAGGAAAAGAGATAAGAAAAAAAGGAAATTTTCAGCCTAAGGCAAGGCAATATGATTGAAGACTGAACTAATTATCAAGGCTGATTAGCTACAAGTTCTTTGATCGACTGTTAATTAATAAATGGTTAATAATTGTCTAAATACAACTTGAACTTTACTTGTCATAACATAAAATGATTGTTGATTATTACTTAAATAAACAGACTTGGTTTAATCATTTTTAGTTTTCTATTTCACAAATAATAGCCTTATTTATATGTTACTAGCTTTTGCCCGCGACTCCGTCCGCGTAGAAGTAGTTTATCGCTGCTCCCTCGGGATCTGTCTAATTTTCCGGGATAAAAAGTAGCCTATGTCCATCCCCGGGACTCAAGCTATCTCCATACCAAATTTCATCTAAATCGGTTCAGCGGATTAAGCGTGAACAGGTAACAGACAGACACACAGACAGACAGACACACTTTCACATTTATAATATTAGTATGGATTAGTATGGATGTACTGAATATATTTATTGCCCGACTACTAGTTTTCTTACATAAAATGGCATGAGATCGAGTACTTGGCAAATAATTTACGATTGATTGAGTTCTAAATTGGTTTGAGCGTCGATACGAGTACCACGTTGATTTAATCGATTATGTTGTGTCTGATTAATTTTGATGGCTCGTGTATGAATCGAATGAGTTACGACTCGATTTATATCTAGCTAGCAGTCGAATGTAATGTATCCTAATTTATTTTGTTGATGATATTAAAAATGTAAGTAGGGTATGTTTTGCTGAATCATAATCACAATTAAAAAAGCTTTTAGGTTTTATGATAAAGAATTGAAGGATAATTTATTTAAGTTTTAAAAGGTTTGTTTACTAAATTTTACATTTATTTGAACTTCTTGTTTTGATTTAACTATTTACATGGTTTTGCTGGATTTTAAAGGTTTTGTATTATATATTGTATTCGTAATTTTTGACTCAGCTAAAAATAAGATCTAGGGCATATTTCAAATAAAATACCTTCGGCGATATTCTGAAATCGGCTTTAAATCAAATTTATTTTTAATCGACATCAAACGAAAACAAAAGGAAAAGTTAAGGATGAATAAATAAAGGAAAAGCTCAGCGATACCTAAGCATCAGTGCACAAATAGTTAAAGTGTTTCACCATCATGCCAGACTATGGGCGTCTACTGCTTTTTAAGTCCCTGAACTGGAAGGCAAATACTTATGCATATCCTGCCCTTGCCCCCACTAGCGGTGAGTAGGAGGACGAGTAGACAGTGGACAGTACAGTAGTGTAAATCGATCGGACAGTAGCGAGTCAAGTTGCGTTGCTAGTGGATCCAAATAGAATCGCTTTTCTATTTTTTCGCTCCACTGTCCTTGACCAATGAAATCGGGCCTGATGCATAACGCTGCTATCGTTTCTGTTTTCTATTGACTCGAAAAGTATGGAGTTGATATAAGCGGTCGACGCGATCTATAATCAGCTTATGTCAATCCTATAAAGTTTGTTCTCGAAAATCGCAAACGTAGCGATATGCAAGTTGATTAGGCCTCCAGACCAAAACCCCTAGACGCTAAAGCGCTAAGGACTGTTGCCCAACGAAATCGCTGCCCTGCGGTCTCGGCTTAGGACAAGAGGCTGTTAGTTCCCTCGCCTTCTCCGTCGGAGCCACTCTAGAACACAGCAGACTTTGGAACTACTTATTGCAAGCGACAGATAGACCCTTCGATCCGTCATCCACAGCCCCCCGTTGTGCTATTGCCGTAAGCCAACCGACGCCGACCCAGTTTCCGCGGCATGACGTCGCAACGCGTCTCAGCATTGTCAATGTAACGTCATCATTCGCAGGTCGCGGCTGTAATCATTATGACGTCATGGCATATGTTCTGTACGCGCCCATAGGAACGTCACGATGACGTCTTGCACTCTCACCATACCATTTCACAAATGATGTTATGAGTAATTTACGGAGTTACAGACACGAATAGCGACACGATCATAGCGCTTTCAGAAGCTAAATTACGGCCACCGAGCCCGCCACGAAAGGCAACTAGTTACTGATTGACCGCTATATGTGTGTGTGCGTGTCTGTGTCTGTATGTTTGCCTGTGGCGCCGTAGCTCTTAAACGAGTCAACAGATTTGAATGCGGTTTTTTTAATTTGAAAGTATGTTTTTCAGCGGTAGTTCCTAGCTAGGTGTCATGAAAATCGATAAGGTCGTTTAAGAGTTATCAGCTCTGAAAAAACGGATCACCGTTATATTGTTTCTTTTTAATCTATTTAATAGTTATTTAACTTATTTATTCCAGGTACTACCAATGCGTGTCGTACGGCTCGCTGCCCACGCGCACGCACGAGTTCCTGTACTTCCTGGTGAACATGGTGCTGATGTACGTGCTGCCGCTGGTGTCCACGCTCTATTGCTCCTCGGCAGCGCTGCTTGAGATCGTGCGCCGAGCCAACACCACCAATGGTAAGCAAATTTTAGGCTGCGTTCAGACATAGGCGATAATCTTGCGGTTTATAAAATAAGAATCTTTAATCGTCCAGATGTAACTGCGCAGTTTGACTAGCGAATATTAGAGCACATGGTCTGGCAATTGCACGGTTTGCGCGTGTTTTGAAAACCAGTGGCTTGCTATATACACTTTTTCAAGTCAGGGCGGAATAGAGACGACCGTCTATTTTTCAAGACAGTGACTTTCTCCCGCGTCGCCCTCATCCAGTGCACTAGTTTTGAGAACTACACAAGTCCTCAACTGTAAGGCCAGTCACTGCCACATTTTATGTACGACAGATGTGTGCACACCAGCGGGCCTAGTATGGCTGCGTCTATATCGCGCGTCAGATGGGGATAAAGCAGCCCTCACTCTCGTACTTATTTTACGTGTCAGAACGTGACAGATGCCTTATCTAAACTTTGTCACGCGATAAACGCAGCCATATTAGGGCCCCTGAAGAAATATTCGGAAATGACTGGCCTCATCCAAAAAACACCATTCGGGCCAGTGCTGGCTTTTCTGTAGGATTGTCGCCAGCGTACTGTCTTCTTATAAACAAGGCTTAACACTTTGACAAGGTCAATATGATGTGTAAGACTATGTCAAATGATGTTTTTTTTGGTAATGACTTCAAGTGCAACGCTTTTCTTGTAAAAATCTGAAAATCCGATAAAAGTTCAGTAGCTAAAGATAGTATATGTAGTCGCTCACGTGCTTTGTGCGACTGGAGTTGCGAGTGATAGCCCTTATTTGCTTACAAATAAGGTCGATCAAAGCACGGGCACTCAAGTGGGTAGAACAATTTCAAAGTTTTACTTCAATTTGTAACCGGAATCATCTTTTTGGACTGCAGACGAATACTTAGATAAAAAAAATGGATACTTATACTTGTAGGTCTGTACCTAAGTAATACCAACTATCGACCGGCTACCTCATAAAATAAATACTTTACAGGGGAACTGATAGGAAATTGCCTATTTTTAACATCAAAGAAAATTGTAGTACAATTGTGTTTCAACATCGTCCATAAGCCCTTAAATAGGATAGGATAGGCCCTCATGATACACGGGATGTGTACATGGATGAGTGTTCAGCAAAGCCACTAGTTATTATCTACCCTTCACGCTTGAATCACTCAAAGGTTTAATGGCATAATACCCAGTTCAGCCGGCAAAGCTTGACATCCTACTTAATATTATAAATGCGAAAGTTCGAGAGTGTATGCGTTAGTTTTTTACTCCTTCACGCTGCAACGGCTGGACGGATTTGAATTAAATTGGAAACACATAGGCTACATTTCATCCCGGTATTTTTTAAAGTTTCCGAGGGAATCACGATAATTGAAACCTACGCAGACGATGTCGCGGGCAGAAGCTAGTAAGGTATGTAGTCATTATTTAGGACAATATTTAGGACAATGTTGCCCTGCTTCCGCGTGACAAATTAAATGAATATCAAGGGACAATCTTACACACCAATTAACCTAGTCCCAAATTAAGCTCTAGGCTTGTACTATGGGTACTAGACCACGATATAAATACGAGAAATAAATACTTAAATAGATAGAAAACACCCAAGACTCAGAAAAAAATACTTGTTCTCATCACACAAATATTTGGCCATGCCGGGAATAGAACCCAGGACCGCTAGCTTCGTAGACAGGGTAACTACCAACTAGGCCAACGCGTCGTCATTATCTTAATATACCAAACCAATCAGGTGAGTTGTTAAACTGGAAAGAAAAAAGAAACAGACACAATTTAAATAAAAACAAGTTATTTTTTCTGAATAAACCTTTTCATTTTAATTTTTTCATTTTCAATTTCATATTAGTATTATTGGTAACTACTCCAATAGTAGACGTCTATTGACTGATACCCTTTGTCTAAAAAGTCCTCTAAAGGATACCCACAAGCCACAATGAACGGGTTTCTCTATATTTATATTGCTCTATCTATTTCCTATTTCTAACTAGTCTGTAACGATAGACATGGAATGAACGGTAAACTATTTAGCCAAAACTCCATACTTTGTACCTTAAATAACTGATCAAATAATATTCAATATGCGGATACGCTTCAGTGATTCACTTATCCGTTATTGTGTACAAGTGGCGAGATAAGAAGCTTATAAAGGGCATCGAATGCAATAAATGCATCACACGTGCTATAATCGTTTTCGAAGCTCGTAAAATGTTTATATTGATGCCAAGATGCTTCCAGTAGTCTTACTAAAGCCTAAGTCACACGGAGCTAGCTACTGCCTAGACAGCGAGCAGCTACTGCCATCGTACAGTCGCCTGTAAAGTAGACTCGCCTCAGCCATGTAAATTGACTTGCGAGCCACGTGCAAGTTGTTTCTTCTGGCATGGCGTGGTGGGGACTGACGAATGAAAATACAATATAGGTAAACAAAGCTGTAGCATAGATAAGAATACGAGAGTTACTGTTGCCGTTGGTTTTGTGTTCACCTCTCGGTCGTACAAAGAATACTAACAAAGAGTTAACTGCGTTATATTTACCTTGACTATAATTTAATTGACAAATTTCCATGTGATGTGACTAGGCTTTACACCACTCGGTGCGAGTAGCTGTAGCACAGTAACTAACCATGCCAACTCGTAGCGTGTGGCTAATGCATAAGTAACAGCGTCCAGCTGGACGATGTCACCAACAAAGCACTTGAACCCGTGAAATCGTTAAAAATTATTAGGGATCAGAGTCCAAAATATACTAGTTAGCGCTGGCTAGGGCAAGAAGAGTTAATCCAAAAGCAATAATGCTCTGGCTATTAAAAGTTATTCATTGCAAATGGCATGGCAATTCGAGGACGGTTTTAGTCCAGAGAAAACTTCCGTGATTGCCAGCGGTGATTGCATTTCATTGTTCGTAGGCTATAAACGATTTACTGTCATTAGGTGCAAATGGAAAATCTTCCACGTGAAATAACCATTCTGAAGTTGGGTCAAAAGTAATAATAACCAAAGTGAATTTAGTCAATGTGTAATTGTGCTGAAAAGTATTTATAACCAAATTTATTTTCGTTGTAAATTAATTAAGTCATAATGGAATTTTGACCATTATAAAATATGAGCAAAATGAAATACGCACAAGTGAATGTAGTCTAATATGAATTAATACCATATAAATATAATATAAATAGTACATATTTCAGGCAGGACGTATTTACAATTGGTCATATTTCTGAGTGTACGTAAATACATATTGGTCAATTTTACCATGGGACATGGACATGATTCCATTTTGGCGTTATTCAGAATGGTCAATTTTCCTTTTTGTTGTATTTCTAATGGTAATTTTTCTGAACCGACGTATAATTTCAAGTGGACGATTTTCCATTTATACCTAATGACAGTAAATCCTATAAACAATAGGGCTAGTATGTATGTATGTATGTAAACACTTTATTGTACAAAAGAAAAAAACAGAACAATACAATTAATATAAAAATAAGTACAAAGGCGAACTTATCCCTTTAAGGGATCTCTTCCAGCTAACCCTTGAGAGATTGAGAAAAGTTAAGGTTGTGCATCGAGTAAGCAAGTGTACAAATTAATTTAGAAGAACAAATAAAATAAAAATATATAAATATAAACAATAATAAATAAAATAAAAATACATTCAAATACCTACATAAATAGATACAGTAATATATATTAATACTTAAATATACATACATAAACTACATTTTATGTACCTAGAGGATAGTTGATATTTAGGAGATAGAGTCAAGCCAGAACTTCTTTAATTTGCCTTTTAGAGAATCTACCGTTTGTGATTGCCTAATGCCAGTTATATTGAACATTCAGGACGATACGTGGTATTATATGGTTGTTTAAATTGAGAATGTGTAGTTCAAATGCTTGACACGCACAATGACAATAGTTGCCTGTTTTAAAGTAGGTCTCAAGTTATTAATTATTGTCCAATTAGATGAAAAAAAAAACCCACATTTTTTTAGGACCTACAAAACCGCAAAACTTTATTTTAAAAGTTTAGTTTTCGTTAACGGGCGAAAACGCTTACAGCCATATTAGTCTATAGATTATCTGTGCTGTGACGTCATACGGGCCGAAAACAAACATTTGTTTGACAGTTGACGAGAGCATTTGACATATAGATAAACGATCATAACACAACCTCAAAAGTCCATGAGTCATAAATGACAATGTCATGTCACAGCACAGAATACTTGCAGAATATACCATTGCGAATTTCACTCGTATAAGAACCGCCATGAAGTTTGCTTAAGGTCCTATGACGTCACAACATGCCCGACAGCGTTTTCAGAGTTCAAAATAAAAAATAAAAATGATCAATTTTTAAATAAAAAATATGTAGCCATCTTACACTTTTAATATCTGAAATCGATAAATATTGGTTTCTTAAGTCTAATACTAAAGAAAATATTAATTTATTAAGCCAAATTTAATATGAGGCAAGCAGCCTATTGATTCGCAATTTTTTGTGATCATAATCTCTTTTTCATAATTATTGACAGTCTTAATTTTTATTTCGCTAGAACCGTAAACTTTTCAGAATTCATTAAGCAGATAGGTATCTAACGTGTAGATAAGGGTAGCTTAGGTTAGGTTTCATTTATAAAAATCCTGGAAAGGTATGGTACATATTGGAACCCCTTATCATTACTCCGAATTTCAGTTTATCCTAGAGCCTATTCCGTCTAAATTTTGTTTTTTTGTTTAGTGTTTGTTACTATAAAACCCTAACCTAACCTAAGCATAGGTATTTTTGGAAAACTTAAAAAGATATCTGACTCAGCTGAAAACCAGTTTATGACAAACAAAAATTCGGACAAACGATGCGTTAGCACAAACGTTAAATATTAGGGATTCCGAGGGACATCCATGTATGTAAGCATTTGTGAACCCTGTATTTCGTTAATAGCAAAATAAATTTCATTTCATTTCAATTATTATCTAGGTACACATTATGACTAAAATAATAATGACAGACTATGTAGACCCAAGTGAATTATAAAACGACTTCGTATTTTGTGAGATGAGATCATATGTTATCTCAGTCAGCTTATTATTTTATCGATGGGTATTAAAGTTAACTGAGAAAGCGAGATAAAACATTTGAAATAGTGATTTATAAGTTTAACATGTGTATCTATCTGTCTGTCTGTGGCATCATAGATTTTTTAAAGAAAGCTATTTAAATCGGAATGGTTCGTAAATAGGTTTCATGCATATACAGAGTATACCTACCTATTACCTAGACGAGCTGCTCGCATATACTTACCCTTTGAGATAGCAATACAGTACAACCCGAAAATCCAACAATTCAGATTACAGATGTCTACTACACCTACGAAAAGACAAATTACATACATACATACATTAAATCACGCCTGTTTCCCAAAGGGGTAGGCAGAGCCCAATTCTTTCCACCTGGTACGATCTTGACAAATCTCTTTCGCTTCTTCCACATTCATAAATCGAGTCATGCACGCACGTCGGTTTCGGGAAAAGACAAACTAACGCAAACAAAACAATAAAATAGTTAAAAGCAACAATTCACTCCATTGTTTGGCACCAGTATTGGTGACAAAAAAAAACGGCCTTGAAAAAATTATTACGCGGAGTAAGGTAAAAGTAAAGATACCTACGGTCTTTTTTATTTGTATGTCTTTCGGTATTAATGCTTCTTTTTTTTTCGTTGTATTATTTTTTCATGTCCCGCCTAGGTGATACTTTGTCTACGGTTTCATGAAAATCGGTTGGTTGGGTTTTATAACCATTAATCATTCAGAGGCTCTATATTGAACATAACCATATAACAATAAGCTGAAATTGAACTTTACTACCTACATTTTATGATACTAAATATTTAAATTGTATTTTCCTGAACTATAACATCATCTATTATTATTCTGTAGAGACTTTCGATTCCATGACTGTTTTTCATTTTGGTCTAGTATTTTTACTTTAATGGGGTCTTATTAAGGGTTTAGAAAATTCAAAACTTCAGAACTGAAGCTGGGTTTGCCATTATTCTAATCTTTCCTTAATATTTAATAGTCATTTTATGTTTTGAATGATTGTTGTTATGGCATTATCTCTTCACCTCATTAGTAGTTTATGGTATTTTTACCTCATTGTATAATGAAAATCATCTTGTTACAAGTTTAATTGTATCTGACGACCCTGCCTACAAAGCTAGCGGTCCTGGGTTCAAATCCCGGTAAGGGCGGATATTTGTTAAGTGTGATGAGCGCAAATATTTCTTGCTGAGTCTTTGATGTTTTCTATGTATTTAAGTATATATTTCTCTACATAAGTATTTAAATGTATCGTTGTCTAGTACCCATAGTACAAGCCTTGAGCTTAGTTTGGGACTAGGTCAATTGGTGTGACATTTTCCCCTGATATTTATTATTAAGTATTTATTATTTATTATCAACTGCGGAACTTTAAGTGATTTTATATCTATCAATTATTTTTAGGCACAAAGTAATCTCTAGAGTCTAGACTTTGTCGAGTGAATTTCAAAGTAAGTTTGAGAGCTAAAGTTGAACCTTTGTTAAATTTCTTAGTAAGATAAGTCGATCTCTGGCTCTCAGGAGCGAACTTTTCTTAACAGTATTGTGTCCATTTTCGAGTCCTTGGTACTTATTATTGCTTTTAACTGAGAGAGTAATTTTGCAACGTCTTTTGTATACTTTTTAAAAGTTATCCAAACCTTGACAGGGACCTTTTGTGGCATATTTGCCTCATTATTGCCGAGATCCTTACATTAACTTTTTTAATGGTTTCGATTTGTTAATGTTTGTGAATCCATGGTCTTATTGTTAGAATTCCTTGGCATAACATTAACAACAGTTTGTAAACGAGGAATGTCTCACCAGCGGGCCTAGTATGGTTTCGTTTATCGCTTGACTAAATGTGGATAAAGCATCCGTCACTCTCGTACTTACATACGTGTCAAAAAGTGACGGATGTTTAATCCACATTTTTTCACGCGATAAACGCAGGCATATTAGATCCCCTGGGGCTCTATTCTACTCGGCAAAACCATATTGCTTTTGTCATGTTATCGTATTCTCAAGGTTACGATAGCTCTTTTAACGGATAGTAATGACCGAGTAATGGACACGAAAAACAATACGATAACAAATCAGAAGCAATATGGTTTTGCCTTGTAGAATAGCGCCCCAGTCTTGTTGAAAGGTATTAAGCTTATCTCGTCTTTAGTACCGTGGTCCTATCGTTTAAGATTACTTTAGACATGTCTTTCGGCATGCAGCAGATGTTCCAGCCCTGTTTGATGTTAACAGCTGTTCGACCTAGGTCTGCTATCTGAATGTAGAGCGTATTTCTGAATTATTAGTCCACATAGAAAAGTAGTTCACCCGGCCCTTTAGGAGTTTCTGTTACGTATTGCCACTCGGGCGTTTGGGTTGCGTCATTGCGCGCCGCTCGAGACTTAATACGCAAGCACTCAAATGCAGTGACGGCGCGGCCCCGACTCAACCGGCTTGGTGCGTCCTGTTGAGTTTATGGTGCTCACGGCGCGTACGGTCAAGGCACGCACCCGTGTGTGTGTGTGTGTGTGTGTGTGTGTGTGTGTGTGTGTGTGTGTGTGTGTGTGTGTGTGTGCGTGCGTGCGTGCGTGCGTGCGTGTGTGCGTGCGTGCGTGCGTGCGTGCGTGCGTGCGTGCGTGCGTGCGTGCGTGTGTGGATGTGAATGTATGTATGTTTGTCTGTCTGTGGCACCGTAGCTCTTAAACGGCTGAACCTATTTTGAAATAAGACCATACTGAAGGTCAAAATCAAAGTGTCATGTATTATTATAATAAGGAAATAATGACTCCATGGATTCTAAAACACACGATATGTCAAAAGTCCTAACCATAGTTTTGTTTTCAGACAACATGCGCCGGAGCGGCGTGGGCATCCTCGGGCGGGCGCGCGCGCGCACCCTTAAGATGACCATCGTCATCGTCATCGTGTTCTTCACCTGCTGGTCGCCGTACTACTGCTACTGCTTGTGGTGAGTTTCTTTTTTAGTTCCAACGAGAACATGAACCACATGGTATTAAGGCTTTAAGGACCACAGATATCATAACCAAGGCTGCAAGTGTGATGATAGTGCAAAGCTATAAGAAAAACAACATAATAAAAACCGCCCAATTGAGTGGGCGTGTTCGGGTAGTAGGGCACCCTCGGTACGCCCGTCCACTCGAATTTAACCGGGGTCTTTGTTTTTAATATCAGTCTTCATGTCTATGCTTATTTTATTTACAGACCCTTTATCCTTTATATTAACAAAATAGTTTATCAAATTATACCTCAAATCGAGTTGAGTTTTGGTATTTTCATTGAAATACTTCGCTTCGAAGCATCATAATATCAAAAAGCCGTTTAATCAAATGTTTCCTGTAAAGCGAGAGGGCGAGAGCTTTTGTATAAATACCAGGGGACAATTTAACATAAATTAATGTATTTCCAAATTAAGCTCTAGGTTGTACAGTCGACTACAAAGAGCTTTATGCCTTTGTTCACCTTATTGCATTGTAATAAGGTCCAAAAGTGGATACATCTCTTTGTAGTCGATTGTACTATGAAAAAATACATATTTAATTATTACATGGAAAACATTCAAGACTCACAAACAGATTCGCGCTCATTATACAAATATTTGCCATTGGCCATACCGGGAATCGAACCCGAGACCGCTAGCTTTGTAGGCAGGCCGTATTGTCCCTTTACTTTCTCAACCTCTTATCTGATCGATTAGTTCGATAGAAAAATTAGTCGGCAATAAAGTGTGTTATTAACCTTTTCACCGCCATTGACTTGATACAAAAGTCGTCCTCACACGACAATGCCAGCTGAAAGCCACAGCTATTTTCAACCTTACGTCACAAATACACGGGTCTATTTTGCACTGTATCTGTGAAAACTATAAGCGTCGATGGCGTGGTAGGCACGACAGTACATGACACCTTTAGGTGTTCTTGACGTTCAAAGAGTTAAGCTTATTTTTTAAACCCCAACCTCAATCTAAACAGAGGTTTTTATAAGTTAAAGTCTAACGAAAGGAAAACGAGCATATTTTTATCCCGGAAAATTGGATAGTTTCTGAGGGAATAGCGGTAAACCCCCTTAACGAAGTCGCGGACAAAAGCTAGTCTGCTATTTTGTTTATGACTGTAGTGCAACGAAAGTATGCGATTACTAAAGAAACAGCATTGAAAAAAAAGACAGTTTTCTGTAGGTAGGTACTAAAACCACGCTCAGGCCATATAAAATATCTTGGCTCCAATGCACTCAAGAGTGTTACATTATGTAACAAAATATATTTATTTTGGATAGATCTATCATAACTACATTTACAAATCACCCCTCATATAAAAAAAGACTTTCAAATGACAACACTTTTACCCAAACCCGTTTTACCTTAGTTTAGTACTCCGCTATATTATAAATTATAACTTTATAACTCAGGGCCGAGATTTTAAGCTTTAAAAACCATATCGTCTTTAACCTGTTATCGTATTGCCACCGTTTTGATAGCTCTTATTTGCTTGACAGTAATGGCAGCCGAGTTAAAAACAATGCCATAACAGGTTAAAGACAATGTGGTTTTTACCGTGACACATAGTTATACTTATGGATGTGCCAAGGAGGGGGTATGTCACCAACTGGCATTATGAGTGTACCTACTGAGGGATAAAAGTTGTGTGGATGGGCCTTATTTTGTAAATTTGTCTCTACCCCCGCTCTATGATTGTTGATGGATAAGAAAAAATGGCGATGTTCATTATTAAAGTGTTTTCTAACTTGACTAGTTAATGCAATTTAACCGGTTATTAACCGTTTTTTTATGAAAATAACCGGTTAAAAGCGGTTATAACCGGTTAATTGCATTCCCTAAACTTGACGAGCGAATTTAATTGGTTCATGTAAAATCATAAATCCCATAACCAGTAAATCCTACGAGCTATCGCATATAGAGGCGCAGGTAAAACATTGTTCAACAGCCCTGAGTATTACTTAACGTGTGATGTAATACGAAATACTAACCAGCCTGAGGGCCTCGAATGTATTTAGTATTCAGTGATAATTCAGCCGCTGCGAATCTTGTGAAGGTCCTAATAACAAAAGCGTGTATTTAGGATAAAACGAGAAATTGCTCTGAGAAGTTCTGATTTAATTACTAGAAAATATGTATTAACCCGTGGAACCAAAAAGAGGGGGTGTTTTGTTTGACCGCTTGAAAGTTTGACCGCTATGTGTGCGTGTCTGTCTGTGGCACTGGCACCGTAGCTCTTAAATGGGTAAACCGATTTGGATGCGGTTTTTTTTATTTGTAAGCAAGTTTTCAAGCCGTGGTTCTTAGCTAAGTTTCATGAAAATCGGTTGGGCAGTTTAAGAGATATCAGCTCTGAAAGAAGGAGTCACCATGTCGTGGATTTTTTTTTGTAGTTGTTTGTTTCTTACCCCCGATGCTAAAAGAAAGGGTTATAAGTTTAACGGGTATATCAGTGTATCGGTGTGTCTGTCACCTTCACTCACATGTCTAGAAGGACATCTTCATCTTCATCATCATCATCATCATCATCATTATCATCACCATCGTCATCATCACCACCATCATCACCACCACCATCATCATCATCATCATCATCATCATCATCATCATCATCATCATCATCACCATCATCACCATCATCATCATTATCATCATCATCATCATCACCCTCATCATCATCATCATCATCATCACCATCATCATCATCATTATCATCATCATCAGCATGCGGTTTATCATGAGAAATTATTACCGGTGAAAGGTTATGTTTTGATCTTTTTGAGCACTGTGGCTTTGCAGCCTAAAATAAAACAATTCAGATCACAGCGGTCCTATAGTATAGTGGCGTCTATATCGTGTCAAATATGGACAAAGCATCCGTCACTCTTGTACGTATTTACGTGTCAGAAGGTGGCGGAAGCCTTATCCACACTTTGTCGCTCGATAAACGCAGCCATATTAGGCCCCCAAAAACGCCTTGCGGAAAGCTGTGCATTTAATTAGTTTGATCCTCCCAACTCTTAACATCATTATTATGGTATCCCTTTGAAACGAATACTTTTTTTATCACATGTTTGGTCTACAATCTTTTCGCCTAGCATCCTTTTAGCTTGGTTAGGTTAGTTATACCGTTTCAATTGTAAAAACCGTTTTCGACCTAAGAATACAATGATTACGCCACTTGATATAGACTCCATATACCATATCGTTAATATATCACACAGTAGCTCAAGGATAATAAAATTAATTTATTGGAATACTGGAGCATCCCTAGTCTCGTATTCGGAGTTATTTGTAGCTGAAGTAGAATTCCTTGAATAAAATCGATACGCAAAACGGGACCTTTACGAGTATTGACATCGATCTCGGAAGGGTTGTGACTTGTTAGTCTGATTGTGTGGTTCATTAAAGGCATTTATTTATCAGAGCTAAAAAACTGGCCAAGTGCGAGTCGGACTCGCCCACGAACTCTGATTCCCCTATATAGTGTGTAGGTGTTAGCGAATAAAAAACAAGTGAAATATTGAATGTAAACTTACATTTAAACGAATGGTGGATTGCTCACACAAAAAATTGTATTGTTGGCTTCAAAAAACACAAACAACTACTAGTAAGTTTCAATAAAAATAATCACGGATCAAAGTGGAAAGCTGACTAGCGCGGGTAAAACTGTGGTAGTGGTCGATATAGTATTCATATTAAAGCGAAAACCTTTGAATAACTAAACTTTAATTTTATCGCAATGTGTAAAACATTTACCGAGAATACTAAAAGTAATTACGGGGAATTTTACCTGACAAATACCTACCATAAAATTGGATATTGGAAAACTCCAGTCTGTGTAAAACATCTAAACAATTTTCCGATAGAAGGTCTTATATAATAAAGGTTTACAAACTTGTTATGTACCTACATTGGGTATATGTGTCTAATCGAGCATAATTAAGTACTTACCAATATTACTGTGTAAGTTAATATTTAAAACTATATGTTTTACGCTTATTTTTAATCGAGATCGATGTCAATACTCGTAAAGGTCCCGTTTTGCATATCGATTTTATTCAAGGAATTCTACTTCAGCTACAAATAACTCCGAATACGAGAGAAGGGTTGCTCCAGTAGGTATTCAAATAACTTAATTTTATTTTCCTTGAGTTACTGTGTGATATATTAACGATATGGTATAACGCGGGTATAAGTATATTTATCATTATCTACCTAGTACCCACAACATAAGCCTTGAACTTAGTTTGGGACAAGGTCAATTTGTGTGATTTTCGTTTTCATCAAAACTATACGGACGAAGTCGCAGGTGACGGAAGGACGTGAAGGTTTCGTAAAAAAATAAATGAATGTATCGTTCCTGTTTCCAGGTACTGGGTGGACTCTGACATGGTACAAAAACTGGACCCTGCGTTCCAGAAGGCGATGTGGCTGTTCTCGTGCACCAACTCGTGCGCCAACCCCATCGTGTACGGCATCTTCAACCGCAACCGCTGGACGTGGCGGTCGGGCCCGGTGAGTACCATCTTCAACCGCAACCGCTGGACGTGGCGGTTGGGCCCAGTGAGTACCATCTTCAACCGCTACAACCGGTCGTGGCTCTCAGGCCCGGAGAATACCATCTTCAACCGCTACTACTGGTCGTGGCGCTCAGGCCCGGTAAATACCATCTTGAACCGCTACTACTGGTCGTGGCGCTCAGGCCCGGTAAATACCAACTTCAACCGCAACCACTGGCCGTGGCGGTCGGGCCCTGTGAATACCATCTTCAACGGCAACCGCTGAACGTGGCGGTCGGGCCCGGTGAATACCATCTTCAACCGTAACCACCGGTTGTGGCGGTCGGGCTCATTGAGCACCATCTCTAACCACAACCGCTTGTTGTAGCGGACGAACTCGGTGAGTACCATCTTATACCACAAACGCTGATCATGGCGGTCGGACCCGAAAGTATTATGTTTGACCACAACCGTTGGTCTTGGCAAATGGGACCGGTAAGGTAAGTCTCATCTTCAATGGCAACCGCTGATCGTAGCGGTTGAGTTAGTTAACAAAGTACTTATAAATAACTTTTACTGATTAATCCAGTCCTACATTAACAAAAACATTATCTGTAGTGACCTACTAACCAGCTTACCATCAAAATATCTGCTTACTCATGGTTTACTCATATACAAAAGAAAACAAAGAGATATTTTATGGACTGTCTGTTATTTAATAATGAACCATAAACATTACTCTTATAAAAGTTGTACAACCCTTCATTAGCTTTTCGGTGATCATTATCGTTGTGCTATTCCAGCATACCCGATGCCGCGGCAGCAGCGCCCGGCGCGGGTCTCGCCTCCCCTACGGGGACTCCATGGAGATATCGGCGGCGGCGCTGGCCCGCGCGAGGCACTCCCTCCACGGCAGCCGCCGGGGCTCCGCGTACGTCACCCACAACGGACACAAGCACCACAATAACAACAACAACCATGTTGAAAACGGGACTGTGTAGACTACTAGACACGTCCAGATACGTACGCTTAACTTTGATTCATAGATAGGCCGCAATGGAAGTCTATCACAGTGAAGTTATAGTTCAATTCTTAAGGATTTTCTTAAGTTTTTAATCATTACTTCACTTTGATATAGTACCATAGTGGCCGTTGATCCAAATTAGTTAACTGTACAGTGCAAAAGGTCTTGAAAAAAGTTAACAGTGTATAAGATAAAGTTAAAGAGAAGTAGACACGAGAAGGTCCTCTGAGATAGCAATGCAGATAAAGATAAAGTAATAAGATAAGATGCTAAAGTGGTTATAATTCACGAAGTCGCGCACATCGCGATCGTCGACGTTGCTTGGTTCCGTCAATGAATGTAACATAAAGTAGTACTAGCGACTTCATGGACTGAACACGCCATAGACAAGTTGCAATCTATCAACCGTAACGAATGTATAATACAAAACGAGCAGTTCAAACGGCTAGGTTTAAAAAAAAAACATTCCATATGTGACTTCGTTACGCTAGCACCGTTTGAAGGTACTCGTAATTTTCAAGTTTCTTACCAATTATACGTAGAAAGAGGTACCTACTTATATGTAGTAAATTATGTTGGATAATGCTCTCTATTACCATACTAAAACGCTAATCCCTGAGCTAATTATAAACTAACTTTATGTAATAATCCATCTGTGTAAATGTAATGCACATCGTTTGTGTCGATGTGTGTAGTATGTGGTGATTCATTTGAAAACTTCAAAATTGGCGGCCGTTTCGCACTTAGTTTATCTACATCTGAAAACAACTGGCACATAAATTTACTTGTCGATTGTGAAACAGGCCCTTAGGGAAGTTGCTGTGTGTAAACTAATCAAAATCGGGAATTATAAACCATATCAAAAGGTGGTGTCGAAAGGGCCATTCTGTTTTACGAAGAATTGTAAAAAAATACCTATAATTAGGATTATTGTATTGCTTATTATCATTATTTTTAAGAGGAATATTTATATTTATTAATACGGCCATTGACATCTGCGACTAATTTGCAACGAATCTCAGGTATTGCGTAATTTTATACATATATATCTTATATGTTCTCATTCACCTATATTTGGAAACTAAGTTAGGGTAATGAGGTTTTTTTCAGTGTATGTAAATATGTATGTTTTGCAGGATAAATAATATATGTATGTATTTAAAAAGTAATCTTAGCTAATAACTATTCGGCGTGGTGATAGACCTTTGTTAAAAAAGGTTGAAAACAAATGAAAAAGTAGACTTGTGGGTACAAAATCATTCCTGAATGTGTAAAAGAAAGCTTTAAAAGTTAGTCTTGATACATATCTAGGATATAGGCGGGTAATGGCGGAGCTAGTTACGTTTGTGCCATGCATGCCTTTGTAGAGTCGGTTCTCACTAAAGCCGCAAACGCAGCGAGAGCGGAGGCGATGCGGTACGGCGCGTTTAGGTTTAAAAAAACCTGCCTGTTGCTGATTTACTGTTATAAATCATAAATAATCATTCAAAACGAAAAATTATGAAAGAAACTTAAAGATGATTTTTAAATACTTTTTCAAATATTTCTTTTTTACAATACGGTGTCTGGTTGCCGCCATATTGAATTTTTATTCCTGTCATATCTTTAGTGACACTCTAAGACAAATCGATTGACATAAGAATCATGAAAATCGGTCCACGCGTTTGGTTTCTAGGGCGCCACAAAGGAACAAACATATACCTATGCAAACATATATAGACTGACTAGAGGAAGCCCGCGACTTCGTACGCGTAGAATTAGTTTCCCGCTACTCCCCCCATTTCTTCCCGTTGGGGGTCGATTTTCGGAAAATCCTTTCTTAGCGCTCACTTACATCATGAAAGGAACTCCTGTACCAAATTTCAAGTTTCTAGGAAGAGTAGTTTCGGTTGTGCGTTGATATATAAGTCAGTCAGTTTTGCCTTTTATATATATAGATAAACACATTACCCTCTTCGTTCGGCAGTCGGGTAAAAACGCCTCCGCCACGCTATGGGCACGCTTTTTAGAATGGGAACGCGCCGTACCGCGCCGCCTCCGCTTTCAGTGCGTTTGCGGCTTATATCGCATCTGTTTAAAAAGAAAAAGTTTTAAACGCTTTTGAGCAGCTGCTGTCCCATGGGTTTCAGAGTCCACTTGCCATTAAGTGGCCTGCGGGCCTAGTATGGTTGTGTTTATCGCGTGACAAAATGTGGATAAAGCATCCGTCACTCTCGTACCTACATACGTGTCAAAAAGTGACGGATTTTTTATTCACATTTTGTCACGCGATTAACGCAGCCATATTAAGCTCCCCTGTCATCTCTCTGCTCTCTGCTCATTTGCTTTCTATATGCCATAAAAAATGATTGTTTTTTTGTGTATTGTTTCTGTTACGTAAGTTTTATTCTTAAAATAAACTTTAATTACAAAATTAGTGTGAACCGGCGGAAATTAATTTAATAAATTATGTTAAGTTTTTTGTAAATTATAAATTCTGAATGTGCATTGCAAAGCTTACGTGTAGATAGAATTAATTGTAAAGTGAGAGCGAGAAGAATACTCATAGGTCATGGTTCCAAACATTCCATTTTTATCGTGACGTCAGTGATGGGTAATTTTAAATTGGGTCGTACCAATTGTTTTATCGACACTCCTTGCAACAAACGTATACGCAGAATTTTAATTTCATTTAAAGGCATTTCTTGCCGTGTGAGATGTTTTTTTTGTTTGGCACAAGTTTAACCTAACGTAACCTACGTAATTAATGTTTAAGATGTTCTGAAAACATGATGGTTTAGCAGAAAAAAGTGTTCGATGAAATGAAATTCGATAAAATGATTGGTTACCCTTAAGATTATTTTGTAAATTGTTAATAAATAATGTTGTATTTTATTTTATTGCATTAGCAATCTAAAAGCCTCTTGACACTTGGAGTGTAGGTAGGTTTATAGAATCGTTAATCCGTTTATACTTAAATATCTGTCACTGACTGCACAATGTTAAGTTACCTTATATTTCGAGATCGAATAAACGAAAGAAAATTTACTTAAAGTTTGCGTTGTCTTTATGAACGCCAAGTGGCCCGTTTCACGAAGCTACAAGTTACAAATTACAAGCGGAGCCCTTCTAGTAAAAGGAGTTAGAAAGAGACTTCCGCTTGTAATTTGTAACTTGTAGCTTCGTGAAACGGGCCTCAGGTAATTCAAATAAGTAATTTGTGAAAAACTAGTCTGTATGAAAATTTACGATGATGTAAAACTTGGCATGACCCACTAACATTTTTTTACACTGTGGAAGTTTTTTATACTTAATTATTTTATCTCATAAACAATTATACCAACCATCTTATTATAATAACCATAGGTAAGTATTTTCTAATCTTCTTTTTATGAAGTGTGGTCCAACGCATTCGGTATTCCGCAGTGATTTCGCCATTGCCAAGTGAGTAGAGTAAATCAGTAAACAGAATAAATAAAAAGTAAAAGCCTGACACATTTCAATCGGCCATCTTCCTTCCCCGAGGGTTACCGGAAGACCTTCGTAATCATCTACATATATATATAAAACTCTTCCCTGACTGACTGATAAATAACGCCCAGCCTAATTAAACGACTGAATATAAGGACTTGGAGGGAATATTTCTTTGGATAACCAAAGAAAGCATTTGTTCAAAATATTTTCAGGTATCCTCTGGTATCTAATATATAAAGACGCTTAATAATCTTCTTTGCTCTTTATGTATTTACATAGTATGACACCAAGTAGCTTTCCGCGTCTGTCTGTCTGTATATCCACTAACTCCTCCTTAACCACGCAATGGATTTTGATACGGTTTTCACCATTAGTTACATAATTTTTTACGGTTGGTTTGGAGGAAAACGTAAATAAGAGGGTCGCTATACATATAAAGGCAACTCGGAACTTTAGGTAAACAATCTCCCGATTATCCGATCGATATACTTATTTTTAAAAGACTGACTGACGGAAGTCTCTTGTATTCGTGACGTGTCCACGGGCCTTCTACATTGCCTTTACTATTTCTGTTATTGTATTGTCAACGTTACGATAGCTCTTGTCAACTATAGTGCCCCGCCGATAAGAAGTCAATCCTGACACCTGTCATTCTAGTAAAAATAATAACCTCAAACTCAAGAATAGGTTATAAATTGTACTGCGATGACAGGCGTCATGATTGAGTTCCTAACAGCCAGGCACTATAGACATAATGGTTGCCGAGTTAAAAAAAAACGAAACAATGTAGAGTAAGGCCCCTGGAGCTCTATTCTACTCGGTAAAACCATATTGCCTTTGACATGTTATCGTAAGCTTTTAACTCGTTCGCAATTACTGTCAAGTAAATAAGAATTATAAAGTTACAATACTAAAACTTGTAAAAAAAAAATGGTTTTACCGAGTCGAATAGCGCCCTTGAATGGAGACAGTTATATTGTTTTTTTTTTATATCGTTATCGAGTGACCTTGGCTGTGACCTTTGCTAAAGACATTGAAAGGATAATGATTTTTATACCAAAATCTATGATTCTAATGTTCTAAGTCAATGCCATAAGGTAAGTAATTTTGTTAAATAAATATATTAAGATTGATTGTGTTTATTTATTTAACATTTATTTAACCCATTTTCCTTTCCAAAAATAAATAAATATGGAGAGCTCTTTTGCTCTTGAGGCTTTGTTATAGTCAGTGGAAGTGATAGCGCTTTAGAGTCATAACTCTGTCCGCGGGTCTATATTGCCTGCCTTAATTATTACAAGTTAACTATTGCAAGTTAAGTCACAAAATGTTTTTAAGAATTCGTTACTTTTTCAGGATTTAAATTTAAACGTAGTCTTATCTCTGCACGTTAGACAACTTAGAAATTCTGATTTTTAATGTCATCGACGTGAAATATATGTATTCCTTAAAAAAATATGTAACCTAATAGGTATGCTACGCATTTACGGTATTAGGATTGCAGCCTTAAGATTGCAGTCTTGAGAATGCAAATCTCTACTGGTTATGGTGGTGGTTTTGTGGTCGAACTTAGGTACCACAGGTAGCCCGTGAACTCATTTGCCTTCAAAATTCCATAAAAAAAATCGCAGTCAATAATTTTGGGCCGTCATCTCCGAAACATGCTACCTACGCCGCAGCAAACTTTTCGCTACGTTCCTCGTATTAAAAAGATTAGATCGAGAAAACACTGCGCACACGCAATGAGTTCTTGGCGCACCCTTCATTCCCCAATCGACTCTCTAGAAACAGGGACGCTCTCAAACCACCAGTGTAATAAGGCCCTTATAAAAGTAGACCAGTCCTTATTAAGGTTTCGAATCGCGAAAAACTTTAGTGTTGGTTTTATAAGTCATTGACTGTAAATATAAATTAAGTAGTAGTAGTAGGAGCCAACTCTTTGAATGTCACTGATTATTCTAATTCATGTTTAAATTACGTCACGCGGTGATCTCGTCGGCCGGTGAGTTACAAAAATACGAATACTAGAAATCAGTTAAAACCTGCCAATTTGGTGAGCATCAGTCAGTTGTTGAGATTTAAAAACCGACCCGTGGATCTTTAACTTAAATATTATAAGTAGAAACAAAATAAGAAACCTCCGTCGCTTAGCGATCTGTTTAATAAATAAATAATACCTACTTACATGTTAACATTTAAAACTTATAATGTAGATGTGATACAATTACAAATCTCAAAATGCACGTTGAAATAAATTATTTCAAACAATTCAATCATTTACAATGATTTAAAAGAAAGACTCCAAGTCAGCGCCAACAAGTAAAATTACCCAACAGATAAAACATTCGTATTAATAAAGATATGTATTGAAATTAGGTGGAATGCTGTAAGTTAAAGTTTTACAAACCAAACATTAAACAATTCTTTACAACACATTTGCTTTAAAACTAAGTCTGATTTTTGTAAACAATCAATAAAAACAAAAAAAAACTGCTAAATATACCAACGTAAATTTATATTCATACCATAATGACTTTATTTTGACCGGAAAAGGTTCTGTAGGTGTGGACACTTTATTCTTTAAACATTAATTAATTCGCAATCACATACGTTATATATTAGTTAATTCCCAAAATTGAACAAAAAATTATATGATTAACAATTAAGTAAGCAAATAATTTTCACACACACATCGTAAGATACCATTTGCATACCCATTAAAATAATAATAAGTGTAAATAATACTTTAGTATGAAATATCCTTTACAGCGCAAAATTAATAAATCGAATGATTTGTATACAATGTAAAAATAACCTTTTTGTGTAACGAAAAAGAAATGATTGTGAACCTTAGAAATAAAAGAATACGAGTTAGTATCGGTCAATTAAGAACATTAAATAAAGCATTACTGGATACATAATATAATTAATCCTTTACTAGATACTAAGCTCGAGTTTGAATGGCTATATATGACAAAGAATACTAAAAATGGACTTTTGAAATCATACTAGGTACGTCTTTAGTTAACTATGGTTCGAAATGGTTGATACTATTAAAATAGTCGATTTTGGTATTTGGCAATACATTATGTACTCGCACTTACAAAGGGGCTATACAAAAATATATTTATATGTAGTTTTACGCCCATAGCATACATTTCGGAAAAGTTTGAGTAGTAAATCTTTCATTAGATTCTTAATCAGCACTACAATTTTGATTTTACTCTCAAAAGAGAAATTCTGGAAAAGCTCTAAGTTATTTAGTATTATGAGAACTTGAATTAAAAGCTTTTTCCATACCTACCCACTATTAGTAATGGCACACAAGAAGAACACGACACGAACAATGTCAAAAGTTCTTTCATATAACTACAGATTATATTTTTTAATACACTCAGCGAAATTCGCGTCCTTAAGTAGTTCCTAACTTTGGTATAACATCGACGCTAGACAACATTCAATACATCTATTAAAATACACTTTTTACTTAAACAACTATTTTTACAACGTCTAACTACGAACAACAAGATCCTCACGGTTACATCTTATATAGCATAAGCAACATTGAACACTTTAAAATTATTATAAAATATTCTTGCTTTACATCGACCTTACTACCTTTCGACCATCGTCTACATAAATTGAAGATCGTAGTTTAGAGATAAGGAGCCTTTAGAATATAAAATACAAACAAATATAAAATATGAGTATTAAAACAGATCACACTCAGATTGAAAACCAGGTAACATAGGGTAAAAAACTAGTGTATTGTACGGTATCCTGCCCTTTGGCCGAAATATTATTATGTTTGGAAAAATGTATCGTTCCCCCACCGTTTCATTTGCCAACCCGGTTTTTTTCTATAACTATAAATATTTCAGGGTTTATTTTAGTACCATCGTGTGGAACCCTACCTATTGGTTGGGTTATGTTAGTTTTTATAAAAACCGTGAAATATTTACAGTTACAGAAAAAAAAGCGGGTTGGCAAATGAAACGGTTGGGAAACGATACATTTTGCCAAACATACTTCTGCCAAAAGGTAGAGAACTATATTGTACTCGGTAAGGGCCTATATTAAACATCACCTAAACAATATTGTTGTTTGGAAAAGCAAGAAAATTTCTTATAGAATAGGCAATGTTCAATATAGAATACCTACATATCTGAATATCTTTAGATAAATTTCCCTAAGACTCAGTAACTTGTAGTCAAGAAAAACTTAAAGGTCAAACAAAAACAGCAATCACGCGCACAAAATACATACATCAGATACACTGTATAATTTATACCTCACTTATACTCAGGTAAAATCAACCAATTCAAGCATATTATTGTCCTCGCACGAGACTTAATTCTCAACACAAAACAGACAGAGCTGACACCAGACTAAGGACCATTACGCACTGTTGATAAATCTAGGACTAGCTCACAGGTAAGCGACCAGGCAGATGGACCCTAGACAAGATACATAACTCTGAAGTAAACAATTTTCAAAAAGTGTGACCGTCCGGCAGCTGACGTCAATTATACATTTTGGACAACAATCACGTCGCAGAATGCATCTTGTCTAGAGTCATAGGCCGTTGTCATTGCTCACAGCCATAGCAGGACTAAAAGAAGATTGAATAACAACGTAAAATAATAAAATCGAAAGATCTCAAGCATCTTTGACATAAAAATGGCAAGATTGTAGCATGACTATTTGTTACGAAGACATCAGCGAGCTGCTCATCCATCAAAAACCACGGTGAACAAGAACGTTATAATATAATGCAAAAGTTCATCTAACTTACGGCGTTTTGCTTTAAGCACTCCACTGCTGCCAGTATTTGTGACGATAGCACACTTACCCTCTTCTTTGCGCAATACGTCTTCATCTAACTAACCCACAACGAATACGCACTGGTAGGCATAACCCAGGTAGCATTTTGATGAACCAATGACGTCATTTTACGTGAACGACGTCGCCTATACATCGATGACCCGTGCTACCTGGGACTATAAGTTGTGCTAGCGGTTGTGTAGGTCTCCAGAAGTCCAGAGCTCACAGTCAGTGCGTAACAGCTCCTCCGTCGGGCGTTCAGTGGTCGCCCTTCTCGAGTTCAGCAAGTTCGAGGGCGTTCGCACCCTCCCGATCGTTCTGCGCTGCTCGTGACTTCTCGATATCGCCCTCCGACAGTGACGCCACGATGATGGCGCCCAGGGCGTCGCATACTACGTTGATCGTTGTGCGGAATCGGTCACTGAAACATGAAGCATATATCAGGGCCTCTAATTCACGACGACAAACAATATTGCTTTTGAATTGTTATCGTATTTTCAATGTTTTGATAGCTCTTATTTACTTGATAGTAATACGTCAAAAGCATTATTGTTTAACGGCATAGAATAGAGGCCTCCAGAGTAACAAGAATGCTGTTGATAAATTAAATGATTTTAAATGTTCATTCTTAGAAATATTTGATGAATAGGTAAGCAGTTCTCACGCAATTCATGACGATGATTCGGAAATATCCAGAGAATTTCCACCAATCAGTTCAACGTAACTATCACCTTTCATATAACCTTCAACAGGCTTAACTCTCATAAGAAGTATGATTTCGTGCTGCTGTCTCAACCTCTTGAGCAGCTTTATTGTGTAATATGCAGACATGCTTGCTTAATTCGTGTCACGATTTAACCAAGACTACCATTTGACCGAAAACACAGGTGAACTCGAAAACGCAGAGTTTGTTAGAGTAGGCTATATGAATATCATAGTCATAGTAGTTGTAGACTTTATAGAAGAAGAAGAAAAAAGTTGTTATATTGCCCTCACTGTTAAGTGAACGAGAGCTGTCATAACGTCAACATAACCCCAAGGTTCAGAAATACGCCCGTCCTTTAAAAACTTAACTCTGTTCCATATAGTAGAGACCGAATGCACTAGGTACCTATTTTGTATGTAGTAATGGTAAGAAATACCTGGGTTAATTTTCAAAATGACGGGCCTTTTTCCGGCCCTTGATAATTCTAAACATGTAACCAAACTAGGCTATAGCAAAGTGGTATAAAGGCCCTACGCAACTGCCAACCACACGTGAATATCTAGCAATGTATGAGGATGGTATGCCAAATGTTTTTATCACCGCATGAGTTAATTTTCTTTGGTAATCACAACCGTAACTCGTAACGTTACGTAATTAATATTTAAGATATCCTGAAAACATAATGGTTTCGGCAGAAAATAGCGTTCGATGAAATGAAATTCGATGAAATGATACAATCGAAGAAGTGAAATTCGATAAAATGATGGGTTACCATGAGGATGGTATAGACTTACAGGAGCCAGTCGACCGCGAGGATGATGGACACATCTTCAGCGGGCAGGTTGACGGTGTCCAGCACCATGACCATGGTCACCAGCCCCGCCTGCGGGATACCTGCTGCGCCTATGCTCGCCGCCGTCGCCGTCACGCTGAAAGCACCATACCATCCATATTTTACAGCCGAAATTTTTGTTGACTAAAATACTAAACCGAATGTTAATACGTAGGTCCAGGGTACTCTATTCTATTCGGTAAAACCATATTTACTTTTGACATGTTATCATATTCTCAACGTTACGATAGCTCTTATTTACTTGAAAGTAATGGCAGCCGAGTTAAAGACAATAAGATATCATGTCAAACACAGGGGGATTTGACAGAAGAGCATGTGGCTACCCTCATATGTTGACGACGCGTTGCCGACGAAGCTAGCGGTCCTAGGTTCAAATCCCGGTAAAGGCAATATGGGCGTTTTCCAAAAAAAGTGTACATGAACTTTTTTTTCAGAATTCGTTTTTTCCAGCTCACCTGACAGCGATGATCTTGCCGAAGGACATGTCGATCTTCCGGAGTTGCGCGATGAAGATAGCAGCCACGGCTTCATACAACGCTGTTCCGTCCATGTTGATGGTGGCGCCGATCGGGATCACGAAGCGCGTGATGCGCGGGTCCAGGCCCATGTCGTCGCAGCAGCCTATCGTGATCGGCATTGTTGCTGAACTGGAAATGAAACCCCCAGTATATTGCATCGCGTTTTAGGAGAAAGGCCTACCGCCGACGATGAGCGAGAAGTGAGTGGAGCCAGCGATCAACTATTAATATACAAGGTGGTCCAAAGAGTGACGTCCAAATTTTTTGTATAGATTCCTCACGCCAAGGTGTATCCAAAAATACCCCATGTATGTTCAGCGATTTTTGATAGTTTCGGAGATATTGATCGTATTAATCGGAATTTTTCTAATTTTCCCTTATGTCCATGTCTCGAAAAATCATTCATTTCATGTTTTATTTCATAAGTTTTTCAGTGGTATCTTACACAATTAGAATCATTAGGAATCAGCGAAGTTTTTAAATCTATTTGCTCGTTTTTTTTTTCAGTTTTTTTTTTAAGTAATCACGTATAGTTTGTTTCTCCATACTAGGTGTCCCAGTGTTTGCTTATCACTTTGTATGGAAAAAACAACTTTAGGTGATTACTTAAAAAAATTACTGAAAAAAAAAACGGGCAAATAGGTTTAAAAACTTCGCTGATTCTTAATGATTCTAATTGTGTAAGATACCACTGAAAAACTTACGAAATAAAACATGAAATTAATGATGTTTCGAGACATGGACATAAGGGAAAATTAGAAAAATTCCGATTAAAACGATCAATATCTCCGAAACTATCAAAAGTCGCTGAACATACATGGGGTATTTTTGGATACACCTTGGCGAAAGGAATCTATAAAAAAAATTTGGACGTCACTCTTTGGACCACCCTGTATAGTACATCTCTTTTATTGATACGGGATATATCTTTTGTTGGAGAAAAAGTTAACAGAAAGTTAAAAGTGTAAACAGTCAGTGATCAACAATTAAGTTAAGTAATATTTGGAAATTATACAATTAATAAAGGAATTAACTTAACCGATATTAAGCATACTAGTGTAACATGTTCGTTTACTAATGTCCCATGGGAAAACGATGCATCGAATTTTGTCGTAATTCGTAGTAATTTGTAAAGCCCTTTTTAATAAAGTTATTGTGATGAATCAAACGCTTTTGACTGGGTTTGTTTGTACTCTAGTAAGCTTTAAGATCAAAGATGATTTGCCACCATAAATGTAAGTTAATACGAATTTTGCAATCTATAGCCTACCTCGAAGCAGTTCCAAATGCAGTGGCCATGACCTGACCCATCTTCCCAATATAGCGGCACGGGAGCTTCTTAGTGGCCAGTATGAACAGTACACTGAGGGTGCCGAAGCCGTGGAGGAACAGCCCCAGGATCACCGTCAAGAAGTACATGCCCAGCCGCCCCACCAATTCGGCGAACGATTCGATCTCCATAATCTTGGCGGTGATCAGGAAAAACACGCCGAGGGGAGAAAGCCTGTTTAAAGTAATTAACACCAAATCAAAAACATCGTATAATACAAATAGATATTATTAGTGTTCCCAGTCCTCGATCGTCCCAATACTTAACTCTGCGTACAATTGAGTGATGGGGAGCACCTACGTTGATTGAAAAAACCTATAATCAATAATCACTTGTTTTAAGAATATACATTATATAATGTATATTCTTAAAACAAGTGAAACTTGAAAGCATTTCGAAAACTACCTTTAGCAAAAGGATTTCATAACTGATTTAAATCAACAGACTTAGGAAGGACAGAAGTTTAGTATAATTAACCATTTTTAATATAAGTTAAGCATTCCCTTCTTACTTATTTCGAAGAACTACACGTTTTGAGCACCTATTGTTGAAGTAAGACCAAATAATCTAATAAAGTTATAATGATGGACTTGTTTGAAGAGGATAGTAGATCCTACTGTAGGGTCATTTCAGATCATAAACCAAGATGCTAGTTTTACTCCCTTGTGCTTTAGTGTAAAGGAGATACAGAGTAATAACTGGCATACAGGCATTCCACCCTATGTTCTAAGAGTTGGCAATGCAAATGTCCATGGAACTCAGAGACCACCACTAAGACCAAGTGACCCTCTGAGTGACTCTTTTGGTTCTCAGGCTGGGTATTTTCCCACTGAAACTGACCATATAACCCAGCTCGTGATGATCATCATGGCCTCAGACAGGGCCTGGAAGAAGTTCTGCAGCGGCTGGCTCTTGTCGCCCATCTTGCCCAGGGTGATTCCTAGGACGATGCTGAAGAACACCAGACCGAGGACGTTGGTGCCGTTCTGGTAGTCACCCTCGATTTTGTAGGTTTCTGGTTTTCCTGAAATAACGTAAAGTCCAAAATTTAGGTAAAATGTAGATTCACCCCTAATCAAAGACAATAAAACATTAAATCCCAGTCACGGTGAAGGTAATTTTTTACAGTCGAGCTACAACTTTGTACTTTGTCGCTTTAATGCCTTAGACAGATTAGTACTTCAAACGTAATGTTAAAATTACAAAGCACTAAACTGTACAACTACCCACAAGGCCGATCATACGATGATTCATTAGCATTGTTCTAAGTAAGTATATTATGATTTATTACATAAATTTATGAATATTTATTACCTTTTGTAGCGTTTACATCATTTGGATCGTAGACCAGTCTCGTTCTGTAAGATGCTATCGTGGCTTGAGCAATGTTCTCAGGGAAAACGTTTCTGGAACAAAAATTTACTTAGTATTAGGGTACCTATAGGAACGTTTATTTAAGGGAAACTACCTATTATGGGTCTATTATTTATAGCAGACCGACAGTAATGTTGAAATTTTGTCCGAACGCTGACATCTCAGTCGCTTGCTAGCCACCGACCGTCCCTAACGTGTATCTAAAGAGCCAAAGCAAGATGCAATTACAAATAGTCGTGATTTCAAAAGGTATGCGTCTTAAATAAGCTAGATCACAAGAAAATCTTAAAGTGAACGCCCATAATTTAAATGCCAAAACAAATTCTCAACAAGCGTATATACAAATTTGTTTATTTATTTAATTCAATTTAACGCTTATTTGCAGAACTTCCACCGCATCTGAAATGTGCAAACTTTAAGAAAAATCTTATAAGTACAAAGTTACAAGTGATACCAGCATACATCCCAGAAGGACGATATAATTGAAACGGAAAGTCAAAGCGGTGCGAGCGCAATTCGATGCGGCCTATGAGTGACAAGGTCGTCGACTTCCGGTACAATTTATACGATGTCTATCACTTATTTGCACATATAAACATTTATAGCCGCCGAATTCAAAAAGGACCTAACGGTTATTGGCAGTTATACTATAGCACGTTATCATAGGAACATAATATGACATTACTATTTACAGTAAAACCAGAGTCGGCTGTCTATCACTTTCACGCTCTTTCTGGCATAACAAATTTGCTGACAAAATCCAGAACAAGTAACAATGACACGAATGTCATGGCAATACCAATCAAAACAACGTAAACGCACGTTGACATTAAGTCCTTTTTAAATTGGAGAGTTCCATTCATTTCCAGATTTTATATTTTTAATTCACGGTAACTGGCCGAAATAATTGTATTATCATAACACGATTTGAACCTTGAATTTGAAACAATGCAATGGAATTGTGAAACAATTTAAAAAATGAGTAATCTTTTTCGCAAATCGAGTTGTGTGTTCATATACAGGGTGTAATCCGATTTGGTCCCGGAGTGGCCCACCAGGGGCTTTTATAAAATTTGCCCTTAATGGGAAAGCTTTTGATTTAGCCTGCCAATGTAATCTTGTTTCGCTGACCCTGTATAATGTACCCGTATTCATATGAATCTGGTAAAAGGACAGGATACTTAATTTGGAACAAAAAATGGAATGTATTTTTTGCTTACGCTGTCGATAAGACACCGGTTAAGCGTATTTTTATTGTTGCCGTAAGACACAGTCAATTCATAAAGACACAACCAGTCAGAGTTATTTTTTCCCCTTTGACTTTACAATCTGAATTGCTTTTTTTTTTCTCTTTTTAACATTCAGCTCAACCAAGCGAAACATCGAAGAAAAATAAAGTCGGCAGAGAGATGCAAAACTTGACTCAGTCAAAACCAACCAATGTAGTAAGTAATGAAACGACATCGTATTTGGTCGGATAAAATCGCTCTTCACCTGCTTGCTCATTTAGCTTCATTATCATTAACCATAGATAAGCTAACTGAGAACGCAGGATAAATACGAACTTATCCGACAACATAACGATACATATTATACTATGTGTTCGGAAAAAGGTCTGACAAACTTCAGGGACTACTCTGTAGGTCATTCTCATCAACTTTTATTATGGGACCAACATCCAAATCGCGAAAAAAAAAACAGCTGTTCCATACATTTCGGCTCTTTAGCTCTCAAAGTTTGTATGGAACAGCTGTTTTTTTTTTCGCGATTTGGATGTTGGTCACATAATAAAAGTTGATGAGAATTACCTACAGAGTTAGTCCCTGAAGTTTGTCAGACCTTTTTCCGAACACCCTGTATTATAACACGACAACCACTCAAAAATCTCCTTTGCCATTATGTTCTGCAAACTACGCATAGAATCTCGGCGGGACTGTACGTTCGAGCCTATTATGGTCATGTTTATCGGCGTGGATAAGCATGGATAAAGCATCTGTCACTTTCTAACCAGTATACAACGTGTTACAAAATACCCCGTAAAAAATATAATAAATTATCAAAGCAAAAATATTGTCAACCCTAGTAACCTGTCATGTCAGGGAACCGGAATAAGCATAGATTATTTAACAGAGAGGCCAATCTACCAATTTAATAATTGTCAACTATAATGTTTTTTCTGGTTTTCATCCACAAACGTTCAATACTATGATGTCGTTATGCTTAAGTACTGGCTTCAAAAAACGTCAAGACCAAAAAAATGTTATGTTGTCAATTTCAAATCTTCTTATCGATACACTACAATTGTTTCGTGTTTGTTCCAAAATGACGATGTTTTCTAACTCAGAATATTACGACTCCAAAACTCGACTTGTAATATCTATCTAATCGAATTCTGTACATTTTGTTAGTATGTCTCTTGATCGTTTCACGAATTAGGTAAAAATGTACATAAACATTCTGCGTAGTTTACTCTTTAATTTTACTGAAATAGGGTTTGCACATCAATGAAAACAATAATGATTTTCTTTTTTTTGCCGGTAAGTCATACGGTGATAGTACGGTTCTCAAATATTGTAAATGGACTTGTTATAAGGCACCATTTAACCCCCTTTCGGCTTTACGGGTATTTTTGTAACACCTTGTATAAGTGCGAGAGTAACGTGTGCTTTATCCGCCGCGATAAAGGCGATAATACGGGCCCTGGGATAGGAAGCGGGCCGGCTAATCGGGTCCCGTTCGACGTAATGTCACCTGGTATTTTGCTCCGCGCCAATCTGTGGCATCATTGTCTCGTTAGATTGCCCAGGCGCACAGGGTCGGCAACCGCGGACACGTCATTATATGAAGGGTCCACGGAAAGAACATGTCTAGTCACTTTTTTTTTTAAATGAGTTTTGAATCTCAAAATGTAGAGGACGAAATGAAGCATTACCTACCACTCAGTTTTAGATATAAATCTTCATATTTCTTGTATTTTTTCACTCTTAAAAAAACCTCTACACGAAAATTACGTACAAAATGTCATGGTTCCTAACTTTCAAATCGCGATATCTCAAAAAGTTACGTAAGTGACTAGACATGTTCTTTCCGTGGACCCTTCATATTATGTTTATATTATGAATAGCGCCAGTTATCGCTATAGCCTCGGTTGCTGGCAATTTGGCCGGAACAATAAAGTATGTAATAAGTAAGTTTCCGGGATATAAAATATCTCTATACCAAATTCGATTGGTTGAGGAGTTAAATCGTGAAGACAGAACAAACAAACACATAATTTCACATCAGAATATTAATTATAGCAAGGGCCTGTTTCACAATAGTCAAGTAAGGCATATCTGACACATAAATTTAGCCTTTTCCTTTTATTACACTTGAACATAGACTTTAACTGGCACATAAAATTACTTATTACAGTTTTAATAATTAATCATGCTGGGCCTATATGCTACTGGGTATAAAAAAATATTGCCTTGACATGTTAACGTATGGTCAACGTTACAATAGCTCTTATTTACTGGACAGTAATGGCGTCCAAAACAATACGATATATGACAAAGGCAATATGGTTTTACCCGGTATTATAGAGCCCCTTTATTTGTACTTAGGGACGTACAATCAAGTGCAAAAATATGTTTCGAAAAAATTATCCCATAAATATGTTACAAAGTTATGTTAAACTGGAATAAGGTGCATTGGGACACATTTTTGAGATGTTCCGCTCTCGCATATTTTAACAGTTGAATCTACAAGGTATTTTAACCAAAGCAAAACATCATAATATCAATAAATGTTAGAAAAAAACATCCGCCCTATAGGTCATAATATCCGCAAAATATCCATATTTTTCCTAAGCACGACCATATTTAAATGTCACCACAACCAATAAAATCTATTTAAAAATATACTTTCATCTAGCTTAATTTTATACAGATGGAGACAGTCGACTAGTTGGTTAGTCTAATTGGTGCTGACCCTGCCTACGAAGCTAGCGGTCCTGGGTTCGATTCCCAGCAAAGGTAAATGTGTGATGCGCGCGAGTATTTGTTACTGAGTCTTTGACATTTTCTAAGTACTTGTATTTAAGTATGCTTTTCTCTTTATAAGTATGTTTATCGTTATTTAGTACCCATAGTACCTACAAGACTAGAGAGGGACTTGGTCAATTTGTGTGTAAGTGTCCCTTGATATTTATTACTCCCTAGCTAACTCCGTCCGCCTAGAAGTCGTTTTTTGCTAATGGATAAAAAGTACCCTATGTCCTTCCTCGGGGTCCAAGCTATCTCTACACCAAATTTCATCGAAATCGGTTTTGCGGTATAGCCGTGAAACCGTAACTAACAGACAGACAAAGTAACTTTCACGGGACATAATTATTTTAGGTCATAATGATTGCAAGTCAAAACGTATTTTTTGAAGAAACTGATATGTTATTAATCAAACCTAACCTAACCTTACCAATAATTAACTATGTCAATAGAATAGGTAGAATAATTATGAACACAAAAAAATGGGAAACAACGGGCTCCTAACTTTCACACTTATAATATTAGTACGAATTGCCAGCCCTAATAGTGATCTAGGGCGTAGTATAAATAACGCCGCTGATGATGAGTGACGACCAGGGAACCGCCGCCTGATCCACTTCTCTGCGTGCGCGCAATTGATGGGTCCACGAAAACGATGCGCTTTAACACCTTGACTTTAAGCTCAATTTGCAATGGTCAAGGAGCGTTGTCATCGGAAATTTGCCGAATTTAAGAAGCAATCATGCCAAAATAGATCGTAATTGCGAGTATTTTTCAAACAACTCGTGCAATTTTAATGAGTTCATGTCCTTAAAGTGGATAATTGAAAGCAATTTTTAGAGTTCCGTACCTCAAAACGAAAAAATTAAGCCTATCACTTCGTTGTTCGTCCGTCTGTCCGTCAAAACCATTTTTCTTAGGAACGCGTGAAGGGTTTAAGTTAAAATTAATATCACTGTCCCTGCACGGCTAGCACAAATTGCCCGCGACTTGTTTGTCGCTCGGATCTCCCTTTCTATCTTGTCAGTAACGATAGAGACGCACTGAGCGACAAGCGAGAAAATACAACCTGTGCTACCCGTGCTGGAGCTACGGTTTCTTGAAGCTAACAAAAATTAAGACACTAAGTTAGAATAATCAAAAAATTCGGCCATACCGCATATTTTAACACTCGCAAATAAAAAACTATAGGATAGTACATCCCGTTGGCCTAGAATCATGAAAAGCATGAAGCAAGTTTCTACAGCACAAGAAAAGATAAATCCGTAATTCGTTCATTTGCGGTTAAATCACATGGCATTTATTTGCGCTAAGCACGAATTAGACTGGGAATAAAATTGCAGAAATGGATTGGTGTCTTACTTTAACTTCAGTTCTAGAGCAAGAAGCACAATTTTGCTAATCTTGACCTCGCTTAAGGAACCCTCGGTGCTTGTGACAAACTCTTGCTTCTCCGGTTTTTGTGTTTATGCAGTCATCAACGTAGAACCAAGAAGATTAAATTAAAAGACAAAAACGATCAAATAACAGAGGGCTTATTGTCTAACGCACTCGCAATCGCAATCGGCTTCAAAGTGGAGCATTTTTTTTCATTTTGTATGCAGACAAACCTTCGATTTTCAAAATGAAAACGATCGTGATTGCGAGTGCGTTATACAATAAGCCCTCAGGTTGGTTTATTGAATATTCTTGAATGGTTTGAATTCAGTAATTTGAAGGTATGTTACGTTTATTTTGTTTTCTTGACGTCCTGAAAATGTCAAATAATAAGGATCCCTGTGACTACAACTGGAATATAGGTACCTCATTATTAAAAAACGATTTTATGGAATAGCCTTACTCAACCACATTTAACTGTCAGTGGGTTTTAATATTATTCGATTAATATTTTGTAATTTATTTGACCTTATTTTATTGACATAGAAAAATATTAATGCGTCCGAACTTTAAATTGATTGATTAAAATTGTGAGTTTTTAAATATTTTTTATTACTTATTTTTAAGGTGGTACCTAATTAATTGTTATCTATATGTATAAAAGGCAAAACTGACTGACTGACATATCAACGCACAGCCCAAACTACTGTACCTAGAAACTTGAAATTTGGTACAGGGGTTACTTTCATGATGTAAGTGAGCACTAAGAAAGGATTTTCCGAAAATCGACCCCAACGGGAAGAAATGGGGGTAGTAGCGGGAAACTAATTCTACGCGTACGAAGTCGCGGGCGTCCTCTAGTATAACATAATGGACCAAAATATATGAACAAAACACACATCCGAAGTATACTTATTATGCAGTCCTAGGCATACAACGAGTCAAATTGCATGCATGCACAATTCCAAGAGGTTAACCCAAATGTGTCGCAATGCCTTTCGGTGACGAATGGAGATTGAATTGGTCCTAATTAGGAACGTAACTCGATCCTAGGGCGCGATAGTCACGCATAGCAAAACTTAAGCCTAGGGCATACTAGAGTCTGCTGAGTCTATCTTACCGGTAGGAGGGTGGTAAAATCTAGGTATTGCAATAAGAGAAAAGAAATGGCACTTTCATATGGTAACCCATCATTTTATCGAATTTCACTTCATCGATTGTATCGTTTCATCGAATTTCATTTCGTCGAACGCTATTTTCTGCTGAAACCATGATGTTTTCAGGATATCTTAAACATTAATTTCGTAGGTTAGGTTAGGTTAGACTCGTTACTACAAAACAAAAATTACCTCATGCGATGAGAAATGCCTTTCGATGAAATGAACATTCTGTGTAATGATACGTTCGTTGAAAGGTGTTTCGATAAAATAATAGGTACCCCTTTCATATAAGTTGTCTGTGACTATCTTGTCGGTTTATTTTACGAATTTTATAAATGACATTTGATGATTATTTTTCTTACAACTGTGCGTAGCGTTTGAGAGACATGGTTTATATCGAGGGTAAATATCGAGTGGCATAGTTATTTTTTATCCTAATGTATTAATTGGCCGGAAACCGTTCGATTAAAACGGTTTTTATAATTGAAAAGGTTTTGTTTTTTTTAAATTAAAACTAACCTTATCTGACTTAACTTTACTGATCTACTCAATAGATGTCTATTAAATTCTATAATTTTCGACTATAAGGATGTTACTTAGGCGAATATTTTAGACCAATTAATATCATTCGTTACAATAATTTTATGCATTTCAAAGGGTTACCATATAAGATATCAAGCGGATACGAAGAAGAGCAATCGAGTTTACGGTGTTTTGGGAAGTTAATGTTTGGAAATTAAGACCTATTTCTGCAACCAAAAATCAGCAGTAGGTATAAAAGTATGAAATCTACTTATATGCGCTACTGTCTTCTCTTTTTGATCGGCAGTATAAGTATTAGTGTTACTCGCTGACGACCGAGCTGAAAACCAGACGATAACATGTCAAAAGCAATATGGCTTTACCGAGTAGAATAGAGCCTCGTTTATGCGCTCGATGACATCTGCAAGGCGTCACCACCACGCGAATGTGGGCTTAATTTAGAGTGACGTCTAGTTGATCCTTTTAATTTCACCTACCCATTAGCAGTAAAGTGCGTATTAATGTGCCAAGTGGAATTATTTGTGTGCAAGCAATTCCAATAGATGAAAGTTTCCTGGATGCTAGGTGACAAGTAGTTTAAGCAAAAACCCCGAAGGTGGAACTTCACGTCATACGAAGTGAGCTCAATATTACGACTGATACGTCGGATATAAATGGTGTTCCAGAACTCGACGTAAATATTTATTTTGAACTGTTATATATGCTTATTAATTTAGGAGTTAAGGTTATCGTGATACTGGCAAAGAACTCTACCTTGCGCTATAATTTTCCTCTTTTGGCTTAAAATAGATCCTCCAATTCAATCCTTAATAACGTAGCAATGTAATGAATTCCAACATATTAACACATTCAAAATAAATCCTTACTTCCAAGTTCCCGAGACGTCAAAAATATCTTTACGCCTTTTTTCTACTTAAAATGGCGTCTGTGTACCTCGTTGTAGCCTACAAAATAAAGTAAAATTTGGCAAGACATTGCTCAAATTCAACATTTTAACGGACGCCTGATTGTAACCCCCTTACTAATAAACGTTGAGTAACGGTGGTATAGCTATACAATGTTTTAACCTTATCTGTCATTGTGACATTTGGATTTGATAGATAAGGACAAAACATTGTATAGCTATACCACCGTTACTCAACGTTTATTAGTAAGGGGGTAAAAATTTAAGTACGCGCCCCTCTTTGTATGCCGTCGCCACCTCGCCACTACTTTAAATACCTCTAATCTTTACAAAAGCCTTATAGGAACTTTTAATTGGTTTATCAGAGACATTTAATTTGTCTAGATAAAAATATACCTAACAAATTACAAAGGCCAATATATTATTGTAAGTTCCGCATACCATTCTATTTTAACGCAGCCAAATGAACTACATTCTCCGACACTTTGAATGAGAGTTTTCAAATCTTGCAAATTAAACTTTACCCGACTAAATTATGCTGAGGGCTTCTTTTCATGAAAATCCTTTGAAGATTTTCCATCACTGGATTTTGCTGACTTAGTGGCTAGTAAGATGTCCTTTAACATTTAGATGAGTATAAAACTTTGATTGCTTCATTAAGAGTAATTATGATTTTTTATTTCCCTTGGTAGCAGAAGCAGCTGTACATTTTAGTTCCTTGTCGCAGCTATTGATATAACAAATTCAAACCACTTTCACTTTAATACGTTACTGCGACAGAGTACTAAAATGTACGGCTCCTGAGTTCGGCCGTACTGTCAACATCTTTACAGTCAAGTTTAAACTGTCACTTTTATTATGTAGTGTATGTAGGTATTTCCAATGCATTCCAATAACGGGAACTGGTTAAAAGTTTACTTGAAAGAAACATTCGACAAAAAAATAAATTAGCATCTGTGTTGTGTTATCAAAAGTAAACATTAGTAAAGCTACTTGAAATATTTAATCTTCGTTTATAGCATATAGTTCGTGTAGACAGTGTCAAGTGAACAAAGCGCGTGACATAAAACTTGAAACCTTGTTCGTCTAGGACCGAGACAGACAGAGCTAGACTCCAGAGGGCTTATTGTCTAACGCACTCGCAATCACGATCGTTTTCATTTTGAAAATCGAAGGCTTGTATGCATACAAAATGAAAACAATTGCTCCACTTTGAAGCCGGTTGCGATTGCGATGATGCGAATGCGTTAGACAATAAACCCTCAGGCCATCGTCTCGTCTCGCCTTGTCTGTTTTCAGGCAGTAATGTCTATGACGTTGTTGTCTATGTAATTTTATTTGTACATTAAACCAATTAAAACAAACTTCTAATTTCATAGCAATAACTAGATTTGCACTGTGGGAGCAAAATAAAGATTTTTATTATTTATTATTTAATTGTTTTGTTTTTAAACAAACAAAACTTTCTTTCTTTTATCATTGTGAATCACTTAAGAGCTACGCGACGAGCAGGAATGTCAGAATAAAATTAATAAAAATTAGTTGTGTCTAATATGTGACTTTCCATTGGGATTTACATTAGAAATGTTTTTTTTAAACTGCACAGCACAATATATAGAAAATCTATATTCAACAACAACAGCCAAACAAGCATAAATAAAAAACATAATTGTTCAACAATAGTTGAGTGCACGTGAAAAGGTGTTTGGCTGCTTTACAATAAACCCTAACACAACAGTACGAACACTGCTTTTTGGCGGCTAGGTCAGCGGAAGACCCTGCACCAGATTCCAAGTGCTTACATCACATGACATTCGATCCCACGCATATAAGTGTATGTCAATCTTGTTTGAACCCAAGTCGATTGATATTAAGGTTCAGTTTCATTAGTTCCACCCGCATGCTTTTAGTGGTACATTGCGTCGCTGCAATACCATTCAGCGCACTATTGTTAAAACAACTCATCAATGGATTCCTACAAGCATGGTGGCTATCAACCAATAAGGAACTGATGGGCCTTTAAACTAGATGTGCAATTTCCACGTTACACTAGTTGTCTCTTTTACCCAAGGAGTGGTACAGATATAGCTTACAGCTCACGAAGATGTCCCAACGAAATCAACTCGTGCGTAGGCATAATTGCTTTAAAAATGATATTGCGACGTAACTCGATTCTAGCCCATCAACCCAATTCTTCGCCGGATAGCGCGATCATTTTGCACCATCCCAGTAATGTAAGTAAGAAAGAGAAATAGAAACATTTTATTCAACGCTTAGGTACTTACAGAAACTCATTTAAAGTAAATGACAAATAAAAAACAAATCAAACATAGCGTTGAAATGGGCCCCTACTCAGCTTCGTGCCGCAGTAAGCCGCGGCGCTGGTTTTCAGAGAGACCTTGAATTAAAAACTAAGTTTATGGATTGTATAGAATTTGAATATACGAAGGGTTTCGTTGGCTTTGAAGGTATTTTAAAAATGGTCCATAAGTCCAGCCGTATACCGGTTGGTATATCCAACCGTAATTTCAATCCCACCAAAAACATTTACCCCCTTACTAATAAACGTTAAGTAACGGTGGTATAGCTATACAATGTTTTGCCCTTATCTGTCAAATCCAAATGTCACAATGACAGATAAGGACAAAACATTGTATAGCTATACCACCGTTCCCCCGTTACGTACGTAAGGGGGTTAATGTATAAATTAGGCTAAGTTGGTACTACCGCAAGTCTAGAATGGTTCTGGACATAAATGAAACAGAAGAAGAAAAAAGGGTCCTAGGGTAGAAGTACCGGTTTTGGCCATCTTAATACCGGTTTTGGCCACTCTAAATTTTAAGTAATATTTAAAGCATTATGAAATTACAATAATATTTTTATATTTTATATTTATTTAATCTTAAGTCTTAAACTATTTATTTTATTTTATTTATATTCGGAAAACTAACAGCTTTCTTGTCACTAAATAAATTTTACAATGTTTATTATTATTTATAACCTAGGCCATTTAAAAGTTTTCATGAATGACATTTTTAATTTAACAATATTTTTGATACTAAAAAAGTAAAAATGGTTTACGTGGCCAACAAGGGTACAGTTGCCACAAACGGTACTTCTACCCTACTTTAGATATTGTATGTGTATAAATAAGAATAATATTTTGTAATTACTTCCAATTTCCTTTTTTTAATAATATTTTGTAATTATTTCCAAGTGAACCAAGTGGAAGAGACGGTCTTTATCAAAGCCTTTCCAGCCAGTTGCGCTCAATCTCCCAGAGATAACCGGCGTATTCCGCAAAACGCCATTGCTAACGATCCCTGATCCCTCCCCCCCTGATTGATGGCTGGGTCCCGCGATCCCACAAACGCGGGATTACCCGAGATTAACCGGGATTAACCTATATTCAGCGATGAATTGATTCTTCGCTGAATTCGACGTATCATGGGGGATTCTGCAAGCGTTTCACTATATTGTGCGCGATCGTGGTTTGAGATGAAGATGTATATTTAGGATAAGGGTGATATTATTTTTCAGCACACGAGCTCTTCTATATTTTTGATTGCTTTTACTTCATAAAATAAAATTGTATTCATGCTTTTGCTTTGTTAATTATCTTCTATTTACAGTTTACTTTAGGATTTGCCGTTTCAAAACGTTATTTTTTTTTCTATCGGCTCTTAGATTTTACTTTTCACAAAAAGCTATGGGAAAAATGATATGGCTAAAAAGATACAACAACCCCAACACGTACTTGTTTAATGTGAGTAGTTTGAATTGTCTATTCCGTTGTTTAATAAATACACAAATATATCTTAATTAAAAATACCAATATCTAAATAATTTAAACTGTTTTATTAAATGTATTAGTTATTTGTAGAATAACAAGCCACGTAAAAGTTTTGTTCTTATGCAGTTCATTTACATATGTCAACATTAATTGTGTCATCAAAAACTCGTTAAACATTTTGGTTTAAACCATAGGCACTCACGAAATTTAAATATTAAGATAAAGTTTAAGCTCCGTAGCCTGCTACGCCAAAAGAAGAATGCTACGCCGTAGCACCACTTCGTACCCTTAACTTATGCCAACTTATAAATTGGTATGAACAGCGGCTCTATCCAACACGGTAAAAACAATATCGTTTTTGTCCTGTTATCGTATTGTCATAATTTTAATAACTCTTATTTTCTTGACAGTACCTAATGACGGCTGACGTCATAACAATACCTTAACAGGTAAACTACGATATCGTTTATACCGTCTAGAATAGAGGCGCAGATAGTCCTACCGTACCGTTTTGGAGAAAGTTTTGTTTTTCTTCCTATTTTTTTTTATTTAAAATAAAAGTAATGGGCGCCGAACCGTATTCCTAAAGCGAGTACATAATAATTAAACTGATCTTTTTTTGTAATATTAACCCTTAGAGACTTAGTTCCTGGAACTAAGAAAAAAAATACCTGTACAATGGTTCCTATACTCCCTAATTAAATAGTATAAAATATATTATGGAAGCAGTAAATGTGAAATAGGTACTTCAAATCTAAATAAGATAACAAAAAACTTTCCCGTATCTAATCTACGCCTCTATTCCCGACGGTAAAAACGATATCGTAGTTGACCTGTTATGGTATTGTTATGACGTCAGACGCCATTACTGTCAAGTAAATAAGAGTTATCAAAACTGTGACAATACGATAACAGATCAAAAACGATATTGTTTTCACCGTGTTGAATAGAGGCCCTGCCTTTTGCAGCCAACGCTTCCATCGGCCGATCAAAAATGTAAATACTTAATGCTCTGGTGGCGCAGACAATTAACGACTTTACAAACTGTCCGCCGCAGTTACATGAATAGAGCCATTTTTCATGCTAAAATTCCATAAAAATGGTAATTGGGTATCAAATTATAACCAACTTTTTAAAGGAATCACTAGACGAGTAAACCTAACAGCCTTTTTCAGTCGCTTCTCCTTATTAAATTTCACAATGAAGCTTTAGTTTAACAGGTATTAGCAAATCGATTTTGATACTAATACTTATAGGAGATCCGAATAGGAGACGATTTGCACCGGGCTGTTTATTCGATAAAATGTATTTTATATCAAATTTAATATGCTAAGTAATACATATATGGCGAATAGGTAGGCTGAAAAATTTAACTCCAGTATAATTAATATTTTTTTTTAATTAATTTTGTTTTTAAAAAATGCAATTGCTTGTTTAATAAACAAATTACATACTAATCGAAAGCATGACTATTTTTGACTATTTTTTTCCCGTCAAACTATTGGGAAGGCAGGTATACAGGTAAGTCGGTACTAATAATTTGCAGCAAACCTAACGTTTGCTTGATAGGCTTACCTACTACTTTCTATTAGTATGTACCTAATTAATTTGTCTATTAAACAAATATAGGCAATTTAAAAAAAAAAGTCCATTTTTAATTTAAAAAAAATGATATAACCACTGGACTGAAATATTAAAGCCTACCTATTCGCCACATATTAATTAGCGTATTAAATTTGATATAAAATATTTTTCATCAAATAAACAGCCCGGTGCCCGGTGGTCCTATTCGGATCTTAGACCATAAGCGGACTTATATCCAGGTGTGTGTGTAGAGCGCCGCTATAGAATTCCACTTTAGCTTGATCATGGTGACCATCAACTACCACTGACCTGACCAGATCAAGCAGCGTGTCCGCCGTGAGCGTGTCCTTGGTGAGCACTTTGGTGGTGTTCGGCTGAATGTACGAGGAATCGCTCCCAGGCTTGATGGTGGTGACCAGCGCGATCCCCAGCATCACCGCGCACACCGTCGTCGTCATGTAATATATGATCGCTCGAAGACCGACCCTGCATTGAATTTTTAAATTAATTTTCAAGATTGGCAACACATTTCAAAATATTATGGAGTGAATCTACTAGCGCTTTGGACAAGAGCATCATTGTGGAATCAAGGGCCCTCTGAAATTTTAACCCCTATAGGCTTAGCCAAGCTGCAAACGCTACTAACGTTTCTGTTTTCTATCGGTTCGAAAATCTTCTTGACATAAGCGGTTGACGCGATCTGTCATCAGTTCGGTCAATCCTACATTTTGTCGATTTTCGAAAAGCTTAGCGTTACGCATCCTGACTAGAGCCTCAGAGGGCCTAATAAGGTTGCGTTTATCGCGTGACAAAATGTGGATAAAACATACGTCACTTTTTGACACGTATGTGCCTTTGATTACCTGTTAATTTACAATGCTAATATATGTTTATCCATTTCCATTAAAGCCAAAGCAATGTGAAAGGTTTTTAATTAAACCCGGAAAGGGATTGAAACGAGAGATCAAAGGTTTAATGCGAATTCCAAAAACCGCAGGTAGGGAGAGGGTGAGGACCTTTCTAGTTTATATTTAAGTTGCTTACTGAAAGTTTCTGTGCCCCACTGGGTTGTATCAACTTAAGTTAACTGACATCGTGGAATGCGAAGCATTAATGCCCGGTTCCCATATTCAAGAAACGAATCGTTTTCCTTACGTCTCGTTAAAATTTGACACATTTTGTACGTAGCAAATGTCAAATTTTAACGAGACGTAAGGAAAACGATTCGTTTCTTGAATATAGGAACCGGGTATAAAAGCACAAACGAACTTACTTGCCAGACAAACTAAGATCCAGTGAACCGATAGCCGACACAATCGACGACACCAGCAGCGGCACGATGAGGGACTTCAGCATCCTCAGGAACAGCTCCCCAGGGTACTGGAAGTACATGACCTCTCGCCTCGTGAACTGGTGCCCGGTACTCCGCAGGCCCCATCCTAGTAGCGTCCCTGACACGACCCCGATGACAGTGAGGAAGGTGAGGAGGTTCTCCTTGAGGAAGGTCCAGGTGCCTTTTCTTGTTATGGGCATGGTTGGTTCTGGAAGAAAGGATTTTTTTTAGGATATCTAAAAACTAAGAGCTATGATAACGTTGACAATTCGATAACATGTCAGAAGGAATAAGGTTTTACCAAGTAGAATAAAATAATAAATAAATATAAATCGACAATAATATCGGCTGAGATGAAAACAATACGATAGCGATGTGTATAGACAAAGTAGAATAGAATAGAACCCCAGCTAGATTTCTAATAAAACAAATGAGAGTGCTTTCATTTATAATCGGCCCATGCCGCCGGTTAATATTAACACTTGGCAGACGGGTCCGGCGCGGCTCACTATTGTACTGTGAATACTGTGATTATATATTGGCCCAATATTGGCGCCAACATTAGGACATTGGCCGTATCCCACTGACCGATGACATTCATTCGGTGACGGTTCGACTGTGTCCCGAGTCGCTGGCATAGGATAGATAAACAATCTTATAAGAGTAGTTTATTCGCTTGCTTACAACAGCGCACAGACATACCTACTGATAGATTAAGGTCACAAAAATATATGTTTATTATTGTTACTAAAAATCCTTATTCTGCCGCAGTAAAAAAATACTTTTTACAAACACACAAAAAGGGCTTATTTCATGAGCTGCTCATTTCATAATATTTATTAATATTTTCGTAGCAAAGCGAAAAAGGACACTTGCATAAAATTATACGCTAAATTCAACTTCCCCGTTACATAAAACTGCCAATTTTTGCCTGAAACCCACAAACCACATACGATCCTCGCCAGTCGGCCTGCGCCCGCGCTGGGAGCGGATGCTGCGCGGAAATCTTGATTTAGTGATATCGGGATCAGGCCACTCCCCTCTGTCGCTCACACGAGTCTCCCCAATCAGACCTACCGTACATTGCGAAATAAATTGATCTCTGGATATGTAATGCTATTTTTAAACTTGTTTTCTACTATTTTAGGCGGTTTGGAAACATCACACGTTTAACTATGACATGGTTAGCAAGCACATAAACTTTAATCCGAATATGAATATGAAGGATATCCAAAAAAATATTCGGGATTCAAAGTCGAATGGTATAGTTGTGAAGGCAACAACGATCGACAACACACTTTTGTATCTTATCACTAACACCTTTAACAGATTAGTACAGCGGTGTTAACCTGGCATTAGTGACTTTCTAGAGCATTGAAACTGCAAATCGACCAATATCAACGAAGTGCAGTCGGTTCCTGACTGCTTAAAGCAGTCCGTGTATGGCGGGCCTTAAAGATACAAAGCGCTAAAGTGTGCAGCTACTTATAAAGCCGACTGTACCATTACTTCCTCTTGAAAATAAAATGCAGAAACGTTCCTGAGAAATACAAGTAGTTATAGATTAAAAACTTGAGTAAATGACCTCTTACATGTAGATGTAACACATCTGTATAGACCGCTCGACATTCTGTATTTGAAATTTGACGTAAATTCCTTATGAGTTTTTTACACAACTACAGGGTCTATGGCTGGCTGTCATTCTGAAAAAATCTGTCCAATTATTTATTTTTTCGTAAATTATTTTATCGTTGATTTTGGTTCGCAAATCCTGAGCAGTTTTGTGGGACAACTTGTAAAATTGATGAAGAACTTGCATTGAATAAAATAACAGTGAAAAGATGGTTCCAAATGAGTAAGCGGTCAAGATCACACCAAGCCATTGAAGTGGATGCTCGCCATCTTCAAGGGTCATCGACTATTACTGAAAGACTGACGACAAGACAGGATTCACCGTACAACGTTGCTTATTATATACTTGACATTGGCCTACTTACGTTATTATGTAGACGCCATTAAATAAATAATAAATACACAATTACATACTAGAGGTCATTTACTTAAGTTTTTCACCTATAATTATGTTACAGACTCAGAGGAAATCGTCGACAATCCTAATAAAATCGTCAATGAACACAAAAATAAAGAGTTTCCATTGAGTAAGTACCTATAATAATTTAATCTTAACCTTGCCCTTACCCTTTGAGCAACAACTTAATAATACACAATCGTCCTTTTAGACAAAATAAGATTTAACAAGATGAATAGGATCTGCAAAGCTTAAACTTTAAGTACAAGTTGAGAACTAACTAAATCCCCCTAATACTAACAAAGCCGCGAATATGGATGCCTCGGCACGGACAGGACAACAGAGACAACTCCATCAACAGATCTCTGTGCACTTCGTGCTAGGAATTAATTGGTGTGTATTCATGATTGATAATGAATTTTAAGGTGTTCCCATTGATGTCAGCCACAACACGGGATTGTGGAGCCACTTGCCGCTGTTCGTATTTCGGCCGTGTAATGCAAATCGGGTTTAGTCGGTAATACTCGTCGTGTATTACTCGGCTAAATGATGAAGGGTAGCAAGTGGTTTGTAGTGAGAAACAACAGACAGTTTATTCTACAGTCGGTGTATTTCAAGGGTTGTGAACCTTCGGTAATGTAGTTCCTTGAAAGATTGAGAAGAAATGTTAGTCTCTCAAAGACTAACTTGGAATACAGGGTGGAAAGTTCGAATGCCACATGGAAGGCAACTACCTTAAATATTGGAAATAGCACATTCTGTGTAAAGGAGACTTTCCTTTATTTTTAAAAACGATAAATTCTGCATTTCTGGACTTTTGTTAAATCGTCTGACTAAAGGCCCAGCCACACCGGATGCGTGCGCGTAGATAAAAAATGGAACAATAGCAATTTTTGTGTACGAACGAGTCACAACACAATTCACACATTGACACGATAGGGCTTTCATCTTTTTCATCGGCGAGAAGTCAAATTTGTTGCTCAACAGATTCGAAAACAGATCAATTCGGCATTTTAAGTGTAGGTAACGTTCACTCGCGCGACTGGACTCTGTCCTAACAATCCGAATGACAACTATTTTTATTAGATGCGCATGCCCGCTTGGGCTTGTACTTTGACAGAGGGAAAATGGTGCGAATGCCTACTTCCTTCCGTGTTGCTCGATGGATGCAAAGCCATTTGTAAATTATAGGAGTCTCTACCATAAACCTGTAAGTAGAATGTCAGATTGACTGTGCACCTTAGATGGGTCACGACAGTCTTCGACCTATAGAAACGCGCTCGCGGTCAAAGTAACAAGTGCCTAGTAATAGTTGCGTATGACGTCACCCAGTCCGTCTTCATGATAGATGCAGCGTCAAGAGAATCAATCTCAATAACGAGTGCTAACGAGCCGGGGACATTACATACTCGTACTAGTTTGTAAGTAAAAATACAAGTCTAACAACAGTAGGTAAATAAATTGAAATATATATGACCAGAGGACGCCCGCGAGTTCGTACGCGTAGAATTAGTTTCCCGCTACTCCCTCCATTTTTTCCCGTTGGGGGTCGATTTTCGGAAAATCCTTTCTTAGTGCTTACTTACATCATGAAAGGAACCCCTGTACCAAATTTCAAGTTTCTAGGTACAGTAGTTTCGGCTGTGCGTTGATACATCAGTCAGTCAGTTTAGCCTTTTATATATACAATATAGATTGCGAGTAACTTTTGTTCTGACTGTACATTTTAGGGTGATCTTTTACTTTTATTTTAACTTAAAGCCTGACCTGAAAAATAAAAAACCTCTATTGGGGGTCTCTATTTGGATTGGCAATGTATTCGCAATGTTACCATGGAGTCGAAGTTGTAACTATTCATGAGATTCCAAATCCCACTTACTTACTTCCATGCCATAATTTTTTTTTATACCACTGTTTCCAATAATGGCAACTAGTTAAAAACTTGTTAATTTTTTATAGTGACAATAACCACAATTTTTTTTTACAGCCCTTTTAAACAAACTGCTTCGTTCTGGAACACGGACACCATATGCGTAGCGTTATCAAAAAGCCACAAACAGGTGTAGTAACAGTTCCAGTGTTTAAAGAGCGGTATATTGTGGGCAATATTGCGCTCATCCCCACTTGTGCCGCTTCCCAGGGGGACAAAAAGCCTCCTCGACCCATATTGACGGGTTCCATATTGCCGTCGGCGGCGCGGCACTTGTGGCAAAGGCTTTTGTACAATTTAGGGTTATTATATTAACTGTTTGAGTGCTTTGAGTGGTGAAATAAGGGTTAACTAGATTCAGCTGTTTGTTGCCTGTAACATTTATTTTCTATTAGCTGTTGCTCGCGATTCGTCGATAAAAGTCGTTTATGGCAATTCTCTCGGAAAATGTTCAATTTTCCGGGCTAAAAAGTTGCCTATGTGCTATCCCAGACTATAATCTATCTCTGTGCCAAATTTCATCCAGATCCGTTTAGCCGTTCAGGTGTGATTGAGTAACAAACATCCATCCATCTAAACTTTCGTATTTACTATAGTAATAAGATTTAGTTTCCGTGCTGTTATTGCATGTAGTGTTCACCTTTGTTATTGTATTGGTATTTTTATATATTTCGAAATATGCAATTTTTATTATTATTTAATTATCCATTGATATTTGCGACCTTAAAGGTGAATCTAACAACACCTAGTTTGTCAAAATTAGGCTATACGTTCGGTTTCTACACTGGAACAACCATTGTACATGTTAATCGTAAGTTTATGTACGAATTTACGTGTAATTTTGTTTTTTTTTGTGCAATATAGAGTTTACATACATACACACATACAGGACTTTATGATACTACAGATCTCATATTTGTGATAACTACAGATCAAAATATTACCCTTGTTCTTCGGCAATCGGGAAAAAAGAACTTTACTATTTAAATAAGACATTTCCTTGTATAGGTGTATATTGATGATTTTACTATAGAAACAAAAACTGTCTGATATAAAAAACTGGCAGCATGCGGACCGGTAACAAAGGCGATAAGGTATTGGTATTGGTTTGGTCAAGGCCATAAATTAATAATACATTTGGTATTGCTATAGTCGAGCCTTTCTAAGAGGCCCGATCTGACAGCTGTTATCACAGTTCAAAAAATAACCTCTAACATGCCACAAACACATCTGTCAAATCGGGTCTTTTCGAGCTGCGCGACTATAGTAGTCGATGACAAAAAATCTCTGAATAGAACCCTTAAATTAGTGTTCAAATAATGGTGAGATCAAAAATAAAAATAAAAAAGCTTTTGAATACGCGTTAGTATACTTATCACGAGTTAGTACTTTTCAAAACCTACGAGTAGCTTAGCTTCTTAATAAAACTTGAGTACCATGTCACATAAACTGATTCATCAATTAATTCAACGGCACTTACGCGACATAAATGCGACAAGGTACTTGGCTTTAGCGTGCCGTTCGAGTTGACCGCCGAGCTAGTCTCAACAAGTACAGCGCTCGCCGAGCCACTTGTTGAGGACCCCACTCACCCCCGCAACCTGTTGTGTACAGGGGTGGGTGGCGAGCGGAGCGGGGACTGCTGATAGACTGAGCGGTTAGCGGAAATATCACCATCATTTCTCTGTCATATTCTTCTTTGCATAGTATAAAACGAAGTCGCTTTCCGTGTATGTCTATCCGTCTGTATAGTATATCCCCTAGCTCCTAAACAACGCAACGGATTTTGATGCAGTTTTTACCATTAGTTAGATATTTTTTCACGGAATGTTGTTATGTATAATAAATTCTGGTTTATTTACGTGTGTTACATAAAACTCACATAAACTGAAGCGAAGCGAGAGCGGAGCGTTAGTTACATAGTATAAAACAACGTCGCTTTCCGCGTCTTTCGTCTGTTTGTGCAAACGCAATATGTACCTATCTTTATCAAGCATGTAAACCACAAAAAAGAAGTTTTGACACGAGTTGGAAAAAAATAACTTTGCGTGAATATATATTTAGGTTATTGAAGTCACATCAAGAACGAGAATCTTCGTAAAACCTCTCTTGTTTAAAAAGTTCTTCGAGGTGTTCCTTACAGCGATGGAACACAAACGTTGCCTGTGCGTTGCGAGGCACGTATTTCATCGCATCGTGTGACATGTCGTTCTAATTTATATGTAGAACAACGCAGCGGCGACGACGCAGCGCACCGGCAACGGCTGGTTGGCACCTCCGTATTTCTATTTATATTAATTAATACATGCATTGCATTAGTATTTATGTCAGTAGAAGTATCATAGGCTATGATCAATTTCTGTAACTGCAGAGGGATGTAAAATAGCAGTGTTCAATTCTAAATATAATCAACGCGAAGGACTTTTTATAAATATTCAACACCCGTACAAAGACATTCGAATTTCCAAACTTATTTTTTTGTTAAACTTTTCTAATATTTATTCATCAATCGAATCCGCTTCCGCTCGCGCCAAGTCCTCTCGTTTAGCGCCAAACGCAAAAGCGAGTCTCAAAAGACTGTAACGAAGCCCTCGAGTTCGTTCGAGGACTCAATTAACCTGCTTCTGAGCATCGAGCACGTGCAGCCAGTTTTGATACTTGAAATAATGGGGAATAAGACCAGTTTTGGCACTTAGATATAATATAAGCCAATGTGACGTGTGACTCTATGATTTGAGCATTTGTGGTTAATGTGGTGAGGAATGGTGAATAATCATTATGGAACTGGGGCTCTACTTTGAAATCAGCAATTCGAACTTCGGATCGCCCCGTCACTTTCTTGCGAATTAGTGACGCGTCGAGAGCAAAAGGGATAGCAATAGACGAAGTTCGAATTACGGATTTCAAAGTAGAGCCTCTGGGGAATACTCAATACAGTGGTGGATTTTTCATACAAATATGACTTATCGAATTTGACCCCAAAAGTGATTGAGGACGAATTCTACTGCAGCAAAAGTGTAGATTTTATAAGGCTGTTCGGTGGGGTTTGATTGATAAAAATCCTGAAGAAGTTATGACTTACTCGTATGACCTAAAACTACATACCACGCGATAGCGTAGTTGCTAGTGACTAGGGAATGCATATAACCGGTTATAACCGGTTTTAACCGATTATTTCCATACAAAAAAGGTTAATAACCGGTTAAATTGCATTCCCTACTAGTGACCATGCCTATGAAGCTAGCGGTCCCGGGTTCGATTTCCGGTATGGGCAAATATTTGTGTGGGTTTTGTTTTTGAGTCTATATACAAGTATTTATATCGGTGTCTAGTACATCGCAGTCACCATCAAAAGTAGCTTATCACTATAGTATTTTATCGTATTAACACATTTGTCATTTTTTTTTGACATTGCTTACATGACTGTAAAGCGACAAGGTACAAAAGTTCATATCTACTTTTGACTCTGACTATACATAGTACAAGCCTAGAGCTTAGTTTGGGACTAGGTCAATTCGTTTGAGATTGTCCCTGATATTTATATATTTATTTAAAACACATTACGACTAAAACTAATTATGGCAGACAATATAACAGACCCAGATTTGTATTTTAAAAACTTAACAAGGATATACCGTAATAATTCCTCATTGCATTTTGGTCATCTTTGAGGAATATTGGTTATCTTTGAGGAATATTGGTTAGTACAGTCGAGTTCGTATATATGTGTACACTTTAGTACCTTGTCTATTTAATGACATGTTTAAACTGCCATATATAAATTGTCACAGCGATTAAAGTGACAAGGTACTAAAGTGTACACATATTTATGAACTCAACTGTACCATCACATAAATCCAATTTGCGAGAGAAACCGCGACGTGATATTTTCGCTAAAAAAAAACGGAAACCTAATTAAAAATCTGGGAGGGAAGCTTTCGCCAGGGCAGCGCGCGCGCAATTTGCGCAACGAGCTCTTCCGCCGCGGCAAGGCAAGGAAAGGACTAGTGTGGATACACCATTAGCCAAATAAAATTAACTGGGACTCTATTCTTGGCGGTAAAAACCATATTGTCTTTGATAAATGAGAGTTATGAAAACGTTGACATTACGATAACAGGTCAAAGAGGATATGGTTTTTACCGTCTAGAATACAGCCCTGGCTTACAGTACTACACTACTATAGGTGTACTAGGAAAAATAAAGTCATGATATACTTACTGACGTTCTTAAGCAAAGTGACCCATTATATTTGCTGCTTATGGTATGTCTTTAGTATGCATATGTATATGATTGTATATCCATGACTTTTTCTTTGTAAATTTAGGGTATCTTTGGATTGGTAGTTATAAAATAGCAGTAAATTTTAGTACCTTGTTGCTGCTATTGATACAATAAATTTTACGTAACACCCGGCCATAATGTGAGTTTTATCGCACGCTGCGCGCACGGTAAAACTCGCATTGTGGCCAGGTGAAGACGTAAAATTGTGTACTCATCACGGGCAGTAAAAAAGAAAGCCCTCTATCGCATATTTACAACCCTCGCCTACGGCTCGGGTCTCAAATACCTGCGATTTCGGGCTTTCTTTCTTTTACAGCCCTTGTTAAGTAATGTACTATAATCCACTCTCACTTTAATATGTAATTGCGACATGGTACTAAAATGTACCTACAGTTACTTATGAGCTCGACTGTGGATATGTGTAAAATTAGTTTGCAGAAACCCCGTATTTCTTTCCGTTGGGGGTAAGATAGATTTGACATTGTTGACATGTGTTGGGACCTTGGGACATCGGAGAGTAATTTTGAGAACCCCGTAAAACATCACCGTTCCGCAGCTAATAGCGACATTCGAATTTAACACATACAAAGTCGTGGGCAAAGGTTAGTAAGATATATTTACAATATTTCCATAGTATAAAACAAAGTCGCTTCCTACCATCTGTCCCTCTGTATATACTCTTAGATCTTTCAGATCTGATGTAGTTTTCATCAATAGATCGAGTTTTTAGAAAGGTTTTATCCTACTTAATAATAATATGATAAATGCAGAACTTTGTGTGTGGGTGTGTTAGTTTGTTACACCTTCACGCTGCAACTGCTTGGTAAATTTGGATGGAATTTGGATGGAAAAGTTCCCGAAGGAATAACGATAATCGAAATCAACGCGGGCGAAGTCGCGGGCAGAAGCTAGTGTGTGATAAATTATGGGACGGGTTTTACAGAAAAACGTACATAAAACAAAGCGAAGCGAGGGCGGGTCACTAGTATGATATAAATATTCCTCAAATAAATAAGTGGCTGGTCATCCATCGTCAGCTGTCAGCGGGACCCTGAGGCCCTAGCCAAGATGCATTACGTTAGCGTTTCAAGTCACGTGATCTACCAGTGACGCGATTGGTTTAAAAACGAAACGAATTGAAACGCTAGTTAGCGTAATGCATCTTGGCTAGGGCCCCTGAGGTCATTATAGCAGCTGCTAGAGAGGCCAGTAGGTCACTTAATCCGCGCCTATTAGTCCCGAGTGATGAATGTCTTTATGATATAGGAGTATTACAATGACATTATACTTTATGACTTTTCGGAATTGGATATGTATGTATGTAGTGTATGTATTTGTGTGTGTGGTGTGTAGTCTTAAGGGCACCATAGACTATCAGTCCGTCGGCCGACATCAGTCTGTAAGTTCATCGTATTAGAATACGGACGAACATACATACATACATTAAATCACGCCTGTTTCCCAGAGGGGTAGGCAGAGACCACTTCTTTCCACCTGCTACGATCTTGACAAATCTCTTTCGCTTCATGCATGCACTTTTCCAGTATTTCTCCGATTTGATTCGAAAAAAACGAAAAAAATCGGACGAACAAACCCTTTGAAACTACTAAATATTTTACGAAGCCCCAAAGTAGGCCAAACCTGGTTTTTAATTAAATCTTACTAATATTATAATTGCGAAAGTTTGTGTGTTTGTTTGTTATTCGTTTACGCTACGACGGTTGAACGGATTTGATTGGAATTTGATACCCTGAATTAACACAAAAGCTACTTTTCATCCCGGAAAATATAAAAGATCCTGGGGGAATAACGATAGGTAATCGAAATCTACGCGGACGAAGTCCCGGGCATATGCTAATAGAAAATAAATGTTATTTTAGATTACATTACGAAAAATTCGACAGCCCCCTTGTACAGACCTCCGCACACTTTGAGAATAGCTGCTCTATGCTTTTCTAATAAGTAAATCTGGGATGATCTCTGTCATCACATAAACACGTATTACACTTGTTTCTTTGTTTTTTCATAAATACTACATTAATACAAACTTTGCGCCGACATTCAGTATCGTAAATATATATTTTACCACCTATTTATATGCCTTGGTTGCCAGTAAGGTGACGAATTACGGCTACATTGACCGAATTACAGTCTAAAACCACGAAAACAAACAACCAAAAAATTTACCTAGTCCCAAACCAGCTCTAGGCTTAAAAACATCAAAGACACAGGGACAAATACTCGCGCTCATCACACAAATTTAGGCCACTGGGAATCGAACCCGAGACCGCTAGCTTCGTAGGTACTCACTTCCAACTAGGCTGAACGCGTCGTCTGCACTTTTTTTGCACAGTCATCACTAAAAACAAATTAACGAATCCCATTTGGCATGTCTAAGTTAATAACAGCGGAGATTCTGTTGCCACCTTCCAATTCCGACATCAGATAGTTCCTAGGTGCCATAAGTAGCATTGCCTTCGGGTTAATTTCAGGCCATTACGATGGCGGAATAAGATTCAAAATTGACTTGCAAGATTTGACCCAAACATAAGTTAAATAAAAGTTTGTAAATAAAAACAACTAAGGAAGATCCGCATTATTCTTTCTATCTCGAGATTCCGCATCAGTCGATTGCAATTTACGACTATCACCCATTCACTCAATGAAGCTTTCAGAGAAAGATTGCTTGGATACCACTCAATGTACGTACACATTAGTAGATATACATCACGTTTATTGCGAGTCTAACACGTAGGGTCTTATGCGTAAATGTGTAGTAACTCAAAATCATAACATAAACAATATGTTATTTCTCAAAACGTAATTTTTATCATTCGAATAATTTATTTCTATTAAGTCAAAAATTTTTTTTTACGAAAAAACATAAACTTCACGGTGACAAAAAAGCACATTGCGATTACCAAAACATTTGTTTACAAATCAACAAGTAGCTAAACTAAATATATTTATAAAACTCACCGTTATAATTTTAGTCCAAACTCTTTGACACTGCTATTAAAAACACATTACTGCGTGCGGCGGGAGCGCGGGGCGGAGCGTGCGGGTCCCCCGGCTGCCGGCGGTCGACTGAGGTCTGGCCGGCCCTCCAGGTACAGGATCCAGGGACGAGGGGGTGAGGGGAGCAATTGATCTGCTTCCTGCGTCCTGAATGAAAACACTACGGGACACCGATTGCGATACTGATATGCAATTGCCTATTACACTGACATATACTTAGAGTCGGTACGGGCCGCGCTTGTTGGTACTATAAGCCCTCCAAAAGAAAAAGGTACAATAGGAGAATGGAGTTCATATGCTCATACGGCTTTTGATTTTCGAGGGACTAATCGTTTATTCCACATCGTTCTGATTATATCAGACGGTTATTTTCTGTCTTTCATTCTGCAATTTTCTGAAGCGAAATGTCTTCATGAAAGGAAGTTGATAACTCTTAAATGCTTAAATGATATCTATCAAACCTTAGCTAAGAACCAATTTAGTTAAACTGGCTTTCCAAAAAAATGTTTAAGAGCTACGATGCCACGGACAGACATACAGATACACACGTTAAAATTATAACATACCTGATTTTGCGTAGAGGGTAAAATAGGAATGAATATTCATTTTTCGTCACTGATGAAGCAACCCAACGATGTTGATACAGACATTTGGCACTCCGAATGTTAATGAAATTAAACGTCTGAACACAGAAAGGGCATTCATTTGGATTTGGCTTTTGTTCTCGCGTTAATTCTACACGTTAATTGGACGAGCTTTTTGAACAAAAGAACGGAGTTATAGCAGCCCTACGCTTCGTTGGTACTTATCTGTTATTTATCTAAGGTTGTAAGATAAATGATAAATAAATGACATCTTAAATATATGGAATTAAAACAAAAAAACACGTTACCTTTATAGACACGTAAGTAATTAAAACAAAATGATGTTTACACGTTATATTTAACCGAAAATATCTGGCGGAATTGCAATCAAGCTACAAAAAAAATGTTATCTTAGCGATTCCTAATTGCTTCGCAGTCTCCGTAGAACAAGCTACGAAGGCTACGGCGCGTAGGCAGTTTCTACGCCACCACTTTCTTCGTACCTCTACAACTCCACGTATTTTATTTTTCTTTCTACAAACATTAAGAGGATTGTAAAGCTATAAATGTCCATACAAAATGCGATGTAACCCTGAAATCCAGACAGATTTTTCGATTTTTGAATATGTTGTAGATATTATGAAAAACTACTCATTTGCTCAATTTACTTTCCAAGAAAATATTTCTTAGTAAGAAAAAAAAACGTAAATACAACCACGTTTTTCATGACAACTACCACATATCCACAAATCGTGGAAATGGACTTGATTTAGGTGTGAGAAACTAAGCCAACCGGAGCCAAATTTCACAAGCGTCGGTGGTTCTTATCTACATAGATGTAATGAAAATCTATTAGGTCTTTGAAAGTTATCATATCATTTTTTCATTTTTTTTGGTGCTTAATTTGTATGAATTTTTTGACAGCTACATGACTTTAGCGTCGGTTAAGAATCCTCTTAGTTACACTTTTTTTTACTTGTACAGAATGGTGAGTTTTCACATACAATTGCCTACGAATAGAACTTGTAATTTTTGACAGCCAATGAAAGAGTTCTTGTCCAATTTTATAGTTAACTAGAGGACGCCCGCGACTTCGTGCGCGTAGAATTAGTTTCCCGCTACTACCCCCGTTTTTTCCCGTTGGGGGTCGATTTTCGGAAAATCCATTCTTAGTGCTCACTTACATCATGAAAGGAACCCCTGTACCAAATTTTAAGTTTCTAGGTTCAGTAGTTTCGGCTGTGCGTTGATATATATGTCAGTCAGGTTTGCCTTTTATATATATAGATTAAATAATTACACTCATCGTTAACTTATAAACCAAGGTCTAAAATTATGTACTATTAATCTCTATTAAATTCATTTTGAAAATAAAACTCTTCAGCGTTCGAACAAAGTTGAAATAAATTGTATGAACACATCAGCACTTTATATTATAGTCCCTTTGAAATAAAAGGACTATTTCGACAGTAGTAGGTTCACTGTACAGTTTAAACCTTAGTTAAGATCTGAAGTAAAATATAACTAACCATACATACATAATTGCTCAAGAAATTTCTATTAGTTAAATTCGATAAATAAATAAATAAATAAATATCAAGGGACGATCTCACACCAATTGACCTAGTCCCAAACTAAGCTCTAGGCTTGTACTATGGGTACTAGACAACGATATAAATACTTATATAGAGAAATAAATACTTAAATACAAAGAAAACATCCAAGACTCGGAAACAAAGACTCGTGCTCATCACACAAATATCTGCCCTTACCGGGATTATATATTACCTATATTACCACATACGTAATCAGCAATTGGATCCTACAACAGGGCTAAGGATCTACACTCTAACTCATATTGTTTGTTTTAGCCACTTCTTTAACTTCTTCTTTTATTAATGGTTGCAGAAACAAAAGTATAAGTTTGTAAATGGAATTATAGAGTTACGAAGAAAGTGTTGGTGACGTGCGTGCGAGCGTGCTGGCGTGCGTGTGTGTGGTATTGCACCTACGTGGGTCGTGGAGGATTGGAGTCAAGCAGGATCCTCGATGCCCACACTGTGGCAAAGAGGTCTAAGTCTAACTAGTCAGCACGTCCTAGCCGAGTGTGTAATGTACTCATCACTGAGATATCGCACATTTGGGCAGGACGCACACACAGCAGAGTCACTTAAAAGCATTAACTTACAGGACGCACTGGTGTTCTGTAGGAAAACAAGAAGATGGGATCAGTGCTGGATGGGAGCGCCGCCGAGCCGGTAACCTGAGGCTTGATCGAGGGAAACAGGGCGGAATGAATGGAGAGCCACTTGACCCCCCGTCTGCCTCGGCCGCGTCCCCACTCATCATCATCATCATCATACGTGGGTCGTGACGCCATCGACCACTTCTAATCATCATATTTTTGAAGTGATAACTTCTTATAGGAGGGTAAACCGCTTCGTTACGTAACGCGTTACGGCGCCAGTCTGTCTGGCCTCCCTTTCTCTCACGCATACGGCAGCGGGGCGGGGCGGTATAGTTCAACTTAGATTAGTTTAACCCTTAAATAATCTCTCTACGTTTCAGTGGTTGTTTTTTTTTAAACTATACTTAACTACAGTAAGAAATTAAGGTCAAAAGAAAAATATCGTGTAAATTTTCAAGTGTTTTTTTTTCTTGCTGCTTGCTCTCGTCTTGTTCTCGTCTCGCGCATAGTATTTCTTAATGCATAAGTGGGAAAGAAATAAACTAATTAATGTCACTTGTCACTGAATCTATGCTACAGTTCGTTGAATTTAGACGGGTGAGCATTTAATGGATGTGTCCTTTAAAACGGACAAAATCCGTTTAAGGGTTAAGTTATGACTTCTGTTGTGCGTCCCGAGACGCACATGTTTTTTTTCTATGGGGAATCGAACTCGTGACCTCCTATTGCCATTACCACTAAGCCACCCGAGTAAATTCGCGCAAAACCCAGTATCAGATGTTCTGTAATAGATATTCCACGTCCTCGGCTAAATGCCTGGATCGGATCGCCGCCATTAATAGCTGTTAACACTAATTATCCGGTGGTGCTAACAATTAACATCCTACTGCTCCTAAAACCTAATCTATTCAATGTCGGGCTGGAAACAACATTGTTATCCGTTGAGTTCTTAGCTACTAGCCTACTAACCTATTAATATTGTATACCTTCATTATTATAAATGGAAAAGGGTGCGATATATTTTTTGCAGAGATAGGCTAGTAGTACGTACAGTCCAGTTCATAAATATGTGTACACTTTTGTACGTTGTCACTTTAATGTCTATGACAATTCATATATGGCAGTTTGAACATGACACTAACTAGACAAGGTACTAAAGTGTACATAATATTTATGAACCCGATTTTACTATCAGCCCAATGGAACCCTGACCCACCATAGAACTGTGTCACAGTGACGTTATGATTCAAGTCGTAAAAAGTATCAACAAATTGTTTTATAACGTCACTGTGACACCGTTCTATGTTGGGTCAGCGTTCCATTGGGCTGATAGTACCCACCACCAAAACCACCAAATAAATATCAAAGATTCAATGTCTGTCAATGGATCGCCACCACCTCTAATCTTATCCTTTAACATAGCCTTCTCTATTGTCTTACAGAAAGCTATGCCATTAACTTACCGCCAAGTAGCAGTGTTCCCATTGTTGTATTCCGGTGTAGGGATAAGAAATTACTAGCATAGAGACATTCCATCTTACTCCTCAGGGTTGGCAATTATCGCATTTTTGCGGTCTTAGGTTTGCAGTGTTTACGTGTGGCTCGCTTTACGAAGCTACAAGTTACAAATTACAAGCGGAACTTTCTAGCTGAGGCCCTACTAAAATGCGGAAACCGTATTCGGAAACCGTATATGGAACACGAATGTATGCGGCCGGCCTTAATTTCAGTTTTGCAAGCTTGCGTGTGCAGGTTAGGTATATCTACATACATACCATACCGCTTCTACTAAGCTACACACACTATAATGACTGTTAAATATTTAAGGCTGAATAGTCGGTGGAATCATGGTAACTCGTCTTTTTTTATTCCCTGAGACACTCCACTGTCAATGTCACTGTCAGTGAATTCGAATTGTCAAAAGTGTGCGATCGAATTGCAAGCCGTGAACTGAATGGCTTATCACGTATTTATTTACTATATTTTCAGTTAACAATATCTATTTTAAAAGAGCCAAGTAATAAAAGATCCTTCTGCGAAAAAGATCTAACCAAAACTGTAAACACTTCAAAGGAGTATAATTCTTTTCTACCTGTTCGCAACCATGGCCACAAGAAAGCTTTGGGGTGAATTTGAAGATGACGATTGCGACGAGACAATACTGCAAAGTGTGAACTTCAATCCAATTATAGAGCTAGGCATGCAGAATATACCGGAAATACCAATCTCCGTAAAATCGTCTCCTATTGAGTTGCCAAAGGCAAATCTTATCACGCACACTATCCACCTACACTCGTACTCCAGACAGCTTTCAGCTTTATTAGAGAGATTAGAGATCGCGGTGTTCGAAGGCGCCCGTCTAGACCCGATAAGCCTACCGCCAATGCCTCCAGAACCATATATTGAACTCGAGCACGAAGCAAAGCCGCCTATCAACTTCCTTGAAAAAGAATACTGCGATTTTTCTCTCGGTAAAGGTACTACTATCCTCCCATTTACACCTGAAAGCCATCAGAGGGCACTGCGGCAATGTGCAGCCATAGCCCTAGGACATGTGGGAGTATCCTCATGTACCAACACTGCGTTGACCGCACTGACTGATGGTTTGGACGTCTACATGACAAACATGTGCAAACTCATGAGGACAGTAGTAGACAGGGAAGCCAGTGGACTCAAATCCGGCTTTCCAGATGTTATTCAGAAAGTATTCGCTGATCTCAATGTGGGGCATTTAGGAGAGTTCTATAACGACAGAGTTGTCAGATACCATGCTAAGCTTAAGAATAAATGCATAAGTTTGAAGGAACGGTGTGAAATAATGGCACTTGGTGATCTTGTTCCACAAGAAGTTCTCGAAGAGGTCCCGGAATTACATTTTCCTGCTGCTCTGGATGGAGCTTTTACACCGTCCTTGGAGCCAGGGTTCCAGATGCTTCACAGTCTGGAGCAAGAACAGCTGCAAGGCTTGGATCTCCTCGACACTGTGTCGACAGATGACATCAAGATAGAACCGATGGAGTTCTCTCAGCCTGAAACAACTAAGTTATTGTCCTTGTCTCCTAACTCTAACGCTAAGAAAAAGAGGAAGTAAATGTCTTAATAGAATTATAGCAGTACTTTTACTTGAAATAGTGTTATCAGCTTGACATTTTTCTTTAAAATAAGAATAACTAATATTTAGTTTCATTTAATGCTACAGAAATAGACATACATACATACACTCGAACAATATAACCCTCCTTCTGACACAGTCAGGTAAAAACCCCAGGACTTGCACATGCAAGTAAGTCGATCATGTCAAGTCATGAGCGAGCATTGGACCGGTCCGGCCGAGACCGTCATAACTACCTACACTGGCGCAGTTCTACCCACACGCGCTATTTTGAAGAAAATAAGTTAGCTATTATCTATACCTACCTACCAATAACTAAAATTTAAGTGACGACTGTCTGTGATTTTTAGGCTTCTAGAGTCGGACTCGCGCACGAAGGGTTTCGTACCATTAGCTATACAACATTACTAGACACTATGCCAGTTGCAATTCTCAATTCTTTATTGCTTCCATAAGTTATACATAATATACAGGTGTTAGACATCTTATAACTATTATTAACATCAAGCCAAAAGCAGCAAAAAAAAACACGTTTGTTTTATGGGAGCCCCACTTAAATATTATTTTATTCTGTTTTTAGTATTTGTTGTTATAGCAGCAACAGAAATACATCTGTGAAAATTTCAAATTTCAACTGCATAGAGACGACGGCAAGCGACCAGACGAAGCTACATTGGTGCCGTGGAAACTGGGTAGGGCACTGGTGTGGGACGCGACATGTGTTGACACATTCGCCCTTTCCCACGTCCAGTCAACCCGTAATCGGGCTGGTGCAGCAGCTGATCAGGCCCAAACAATATAATTACGAATTTGTGGCGCTTGCAGTGGAGACCATGGGACCTTGGTCAGCCGATATGAAAAGGTTTATTAAGGCCCTGAAATCCCGGCTCATAGACACTTCCGGAGATCCTAGAGCTGATGCTTAGCTCTCCCAAAGGATTAGGCTAGCTATCCAGAGGGGTATATTACCGAGGCATTACCTCAGTGGCCCGTTTCACGAAGCTACAAGTTACAAATTACTAGCGGAACTCTCTTAATTTTTTCCTTTGTGTAACGAAGATTAGTCTCATCATCATATGAATAATTTTTGTTACACAAAGGAAAAACAATTGAAGAAAATTAACGTTATCTCAATTCACTCCTTAACTATGTACAATATTTTTGCAATTCACCCAACTGTCTAGCTATCATGGTATTCACGGTTCATGAGATACAGCCTGCACCTCTATTCTAGGCGGTAAAAACGTAGGGTAAAAACGATATCGTATTTGACGGTCAGCGATTATCATAAAGCTTTCCCATACGTTGACAAGCCACGAGCCAATCACATCACAAACGTTTACCATTGAAAATCGCGCGATAACTTAAAACGATACGCCGTCGGTAACGCTTATACTTACTAATAAGCAATGATTTCAAAAGAATTACGCCAATAATATATAAGTCAATGCTAATAAGAGTTTTATAAGGGTAGGTATTGAGTTAGCGCCTAATTGAATGGGATTATTGTTTACTTGCTTCGAACGGATTGCAATGTAACGTGTATTTTACGAAGTCTACAAAAGGTTCAAGATTGCGTATATTACTATTACTAGTAACCTTTTTAATGGGTTTTGTAAGGGTATTGGTTAGCGCTTAATACAATGTGAAATCTTTGGAAATAGTGCTTTAAAAGCACATTTAAAAGGTTTTGACGGGCAGAGGGTTTGGTAAGTTAAGCCATACAAAAAACCCATACAAAACCCTTTGACAGGGATAGCGGGACGGTCCCTGATTTGACCTGTTATGGTATTGTTTTTAACTCGGCCGTTACTGTCAAGTAAATAAGAGCTATTAAAACGTTGACAATGCGATAACAGATCAAAAACGATATGGTTTCTACCGTTTTGAATAGAGGCCATGCTGGTCACAGACAGACAGACAGACGCGGACATTGGAGTCTTAGTAATAGGGTCCCGTTTTTACCCTTTTGGTACGGAACCCTAAAGAGGCATCATAGCTATCAATCGGATAAACCGTTTCGGACTCGGTTTTTTTTTATAAAGCTGATTTCATCGGGATAATCCTTAACTAGGCTTCATGAAAATGGGTTGGGCTGTATAAGAGACATCAGTGAAGATGCATGAAGATACCTAACGAACCTAACCTACCTACTTTTACAATCACAATTAGTATTGGGAGGTCGAATCAGAGTGCTCATTGTCTAAGTGTGGGTTTAGACCAAGCGAACGAACAGGAATTCTATGGCTTTATCTCTTACGTTTTCTTTGTAAAAATAAAGACAAAACATGTTCTAGAGCGTTCGCTCGTTTGGTCTAAACCCACCCTAAGGATGGGTTTAGACCTAGCGAACGAACAAGAATTCTATGGCATTATCTCTTACGTTTACTTTGTAAAAATAAAGACAAAACATGTTCTAGAGCATTCGCTCGTTTGGTCTAAACCCACCCTAACGCACTCGCAATCACTAACGTTTTCATTTTGAAAATCGAAGGCTTGTCTGCATACAAAATGAAAGCAATTGCTCCACTTTAAAGCCGGTTTCGATTGCGAGTGCGTTAGACAATGCCTTCTGGGTGCAAGTTTTGTGCGGTATAGCAAAAGTGTGACGAGTCAGTCACCTAAATCGGGGCAGTGGGTCCAACTGCTCTGTTCAACTGACCAAAATTAGTATCATAAATATGAGGTAGGTTTAGGTTATGTGAGTTCTTCAGCTGGCCCGGAGGGCCAAATTATTCACAAAAAGGAGCTCCGCCTCAGCGGAGCTCCATCGAGCCTGTTAATTTGATATACAAATGGAAATTTTTGGTCAGTTGGACAAAGCAGATGGACCACTGCCCCGAAAGGAATATTTGTAAAGTCATTACTGCTGTATTAAATAAAAGAGTATTTTGTAACGTAGCACCAAATAATTTATTACCTGTACCAAATGAACCAGTCAGTAATTAAAACAATTCAATAAATCATGACAAATACTAAGCTGCTGATTCTACGCTTAATAAATGTTTATTTACACACTTGAGAAGTCAATAAAATTTCAAATTAACATACATTATTCAAATATTATGCGCGCGTTAAATCAAACAGTGACACTATGTAAAACGGAATTCATACAAAAGTTACTTTTTAACTTCAATAATGTCGCTATTCAAATAGGTTTTTTCGTAACTTAGTGTCACTGTTGGATTCAAGGTGCGTAGGTCAAACTTAAAATATCCAAACCACAAACAATTATCACGTTTACACAACGCAAATTATTAAGCATCACAACTCATGCACAGGGATTAACAACTACTGTAGTTGTATATTAATGCATCAATAGTAATCAATCATATTTTAAATTTACTATCACGTTTAGAAGACCTTACATAAACTTGCTACACTGGCCCAGTTAAGAATTCTGTATATTCCATATTATATAAGCACTGATATAATATAGTAACATTATGAATATTACGATACAAGTGTGCTAAGTTCGTCATTACAGTCGAGGTGAGTTGCAATAATAGAGCTGATAGTGAATGAATGACCAATACTCTCCTTGCAAACAAAAAATATTAATAGTCTTTATTATATTTTGACTAACAGTTTTATGTGTGGGCTCCAAGTTTACTATTTCTCAAGACATCAAAACTTGTAAAAAATCACTAGTGTGGTAATGTAAAGTAAAAAGCACGCTTGTTTTATATGCTGCATTACGAGCCTAAAAACAAATTATCAGTCTTAGAAAAATTAACTACCAAACATGTTGAAGAACTAACACTAAAAGCAGCATGAACGTCTGGATTCGATTTATAAATTGAGGATAAGTGTTTTTCCAGACATACCAGCCTGGTACTGGATTCCCTTAAGGCAACAACTCCTTGGTATTCAAATTAGAGATGGCATTAGCAAGTCGCAAGCGTGGCTACATCACTACAAAGGAGGTTGGTCTCTCACTACTAGCTCATTACCAGCAATCAATCTAATATTTCAGTGGAAACCTTAAACATAACAGAGGACAATGCCAAAAAATCAAGCATCAATATCGTGTCTCTCTGTTTTGGGACATCAAACAACACTATAGGGCTCAGTCATAATGTCAATGTTAAGTCACAAGTAAGGTAATTACCGCCGAGTTTAATAATTGGCTTTCTACAACATGGTTAAAGTCTGTGAACACAATGAGTTGATTGAAAGACACTACCCCGCTGTAACTGTTGAATTCTACTGAACCAAATGCTGCAAAGGGAACTGTAGGTTCCGTGAATAAGGCATTCATGTGTTCCTTTTCATAATATTTACAATAACTAGAAATGTATGTGCAGTGCTAACATTGGTGCTTACATAAAACAATGTATACAAACACAACCGTAAGTCAACAACTGCATTGCTATGATGCTAACTTTTATGAAAACATTGAATTCTTCCTAACCAGCAAGCAAAAGACAAATGTTGCTCTAAATGTTGGCAACATAGCAACTAGAGAGTCAACTGTTTAGTATACACCAAATAAGACGATTTGATTGGTGATTTAACAATTGGTGACTTGTGGTTGGATTATGATTCTTATAATAATGACTAAGTTAATGATAAAACCTTAATAATATGTGGAATGAAGATCAAATGATGGGCCCATAACATAATACCAAGTGATAATAATAAAAATTTAGATTCAGGCTAAGGCACTAAGGGCTAGTAGATAATAATGAAATGAAGATTCTGGCTAAGGCACTCGTGGCCAACGCTGATGTTCCTTGTTTTCTTTAAGCTAGTCTAAAGGTTGTATGCTCTCAGAGACATTAAATTTAAACAAGGTTTATAAATAGCTCACTGTCAAGTTATTGAGAAAATTTATGTAAATAATCTTAATTTTGAACTGCCTGGATTGCTAACATAAGAAAAAATATTAATAAACACTAACATTTTAACTTAACTGATTTCAACAAACCACCTCATGAAATAAATATCCATTTGTAACTTGTGTCTTGTCTTTAGATTTAATTCTGCTATGATAAGAGTTTCTAAATTATTATAAATACATATAAATCACCTTTTTTCATGATTACTTAGATCTTCTTTAATCACATTCTACAGTATGTACGCAGGAGCAGAGCCCGCTAAGTTACATTTAACAATACTGATATTCCCAGAATCCATAAAAATGCCCAATGGTATAATTACAAAACTCATTTGAGGCATTGCATCTACAGGAGGGCTTGAACTGTCCGTAACTTAATAAGAGTTATGGGCCGTAATTATAACTACCAACTAAGACTTATTCACAAGCGAAGTTTAACATTGTTTCTATTTATTTTCAGGGGGAGTAGTCTTCTTTCGTCGGAACAGCAAAATATGAGGTTCTGAAAAAAAAAGTTCACAAATTAATCAAACTGGCAAAATTAAGTTATTATTAACCTTAACATTGACTTTTTAACATTCATGCCATTGGATGTGCAGGCAGCCCCTTATAATTATAAGAATTTTCACCCCTTCGCTTGGGATACACTGGCGAAAATGCACTTCTAGCAGTATGACTGTTTGATGTCCAATCACATTAAGGGTCTCCAAGAAACTGGATTAAACTTGTGTAGTGTAGTCACACATGGTTGTAATGCTGACATATTACATATTAATTTGTCTCTGAGATACAGAATTACACACCCTGGGGTCTAACTTAATTTTTTTTACTACGCTTCTTCGATTTAGTTACCTATTATGACGGAACAGACGGTTCGAATTTAGTGCTCCGTAATTCAGTATAATTGAATTTTATACACCAAAAGAAATTATCTATGTTAATAGCACGGCTGAACCACATGTGCAAACATAACTTAGTGGAATTTGTTTAATAATCATTTATGTTCTCATAAATTAAAGGAATTAGACTAGTGTGTCTGAACAAAAACTATTTCATAGAATAGACCCTCATAGACAAGTCAGTTTTAGACAGGCATGCATAATAGACATGAGATTTAATCTTTACATAGTATAAAGTAAAGTTGCCTCCCGCCATCTTTCCCTCTGCATGTACACTTAGAGCTTTCAAACTATGCAACAGATTTTAATGCAATTTTCATCAATAGTATAATAAGTTCTGGATTATGCACAGGCATAAGAGAAAACTCACTTAAACCAAAGCAAAGTGAGGACAGTTCACTAGTATAGAATATAGATAATAACCTAATTACTAAGAACATACTAAAATAAAAATCGTGCTAAACAAGATACAAAGAAAAATACTTAATATCTTTCAAAAAGGGATAACCGCACAAAAGCAGGAAGTCAATCAATTTTTTTTTAATTATGCTTTTTATTATTTGTATACACAGACAGATCTCTATAGATCTATGCTATGCTACGCTACACTCCGCTTTACGATTTATGACAGGGAGCATTCAAGTAGATTAGACGGCTACCAATCACAGGAGGAACTTATTAGAAAAGTAAACCTAATTATACAAAATGAAAATTTAACTTTCTAGAAACTTTAAATCATCTTACCAGGTTGGTGCGTCATGTAGTGGACCCATCCCTGGCTTTGCTGCACTCCGATACCACGCCATTCTTGTTCAGACATCAAATGGTTTTTGGGGACCAATTTGACCATTTCTTTAGGTAACACCACATGTCTAAAACGAGAGCAATTAAATAATAAAACAGTTGATGTACATTATAGAACCTAAACGACAAATTAATAATCTTTTCCGCGAGTTTGGGTCTGTTTTGGCTACTCAATAACTGAAAGAAAGCAATAGTAATAAACTTTGCTACAAGTAGGAGGTTATTACATACAATGGGAAATCTTGGTATTAAAGGATAAAGATAAGGTACCTGTATTCGTGTTCCTGGTCGTAATATTTGTCAGAATAATAAATATCTCTCGACATTGTGAAAGTTACGATTTTAAATCGCCAACTAGTTCGTAAGATCACTTGTGCTGCAAAATGTGACTTTACTGTATACAACAACAGAAGTCCTTCGCTTTAAATAAACAATCACTGTTTCACGTTATCAGACACAAAGAAATCTAAGAAAGAATTCGAAATATCACACCGTTTATATGAATTCGACAATGAAGCGTGTAACGACTATCAAAATTCGAAATTTAAAATGTTGTCAGTGTAGTTCGCTTGTGTCTCTGTCTACGGCTTGTGTACACTTTTTCACCAGTAGCAACACTCACTTTTTAAATTACGAAATTAAATCTGATTCACTATTTACTACTATTAAATAATATAAATCAAATTTACTTTCGTGATAGCAACTAATTATTTCAAATATAATTATTAAATGGTGCTTACAAATGCTAACTGTTACAAATCTAAAAATCGTTCATTGATATAGCCGGAAGTATCCCATCTCTAAACCATTTTTTTTTTATTTAAATTTGCTTCGGAATCTTTTACTTTTGCCACTAGCAGATAAGATAGACAAAAAAATATATACGGTCGAATTGAAAAACTTCTCCTTTTTTGAAGTCGTTTTAAAGACTTATTTTTGCAGTTAGATTTACAAGTATAGATAGGCGAAAAGAGTTTGACGTAGTAACAGATGGCATATTACCGTATTTTCCACCAAGCATTGGCTAATTTTAATTACATTTTGCCAATTCCAATCCGAAAATGGCGCGTTTACATTAAATCGGTGAGTAAGGTCTGCGGCGGCATCTGGCTTAATTGGATTCTAGCAGAACAGTTTCATACCCTTGTTTAAGTCAGAGGCTCTACTTTGAAATCAGTAATTCGAACTTCGAATCGCCCCGTCACTTTCTGGCGAATTAGTGACGCGTCGAGAGCAAAAGGGATAGCAATAGACGAAGTTCGAATTACGGATTTCAAAGTAGAGCCTCAGTCCCCACATCATCATCATCATCATCATCATCATCATCATCATCATCATCATTATCATCATCATCATTATAATTTTATTTTTATTTTATTTATATATATAGGCTTTATTAGATTAGTTTAATGTGTTATGTTCTTCTAAATAAATTTGTACATGTATTTGCTTACTCGATGCACAACCTTTCACTTTTCTCAATCTCTCAAGGGTTAGCTGGAAGAGATCCCTTAAAGGGATAAGTTCGCCTTTGTACATATTTTTTATATTAATTGTATTGTTAATTGGTTTTTCTTTTGTACAATAAAGTGTTTACATACATACATACATACATAATCATAATACGCCCGAATGGTAATTTTGAAGATACTTTTTTGCTTATAAGTAGGTAAAGCGTCGCCTGACCGATAACGCCCGCGGTGATTCAGCTCCTATAATTTTATAAAGTGAATAAGCTCAGTTATCTATTATTTAATAAATAATGTCTAGCCAGCAATTATTATTATTTTTCTTTATTTCTTTCTTTCAATATGCTACATTTCATGACATATCCTACCACCTAAATCAAAATTATCTACGACCACTTTGACATTGGCGAAATACCTCCTGCTCAGAGGCTCTACTTTGAAATCCGTAATTCGAACTTCGTCTATTGCTATCCCTTTTGCTCTCGACGCGTCAGTAATTCGCAAGAGAGTGACGGGGCGATCCGAAGTTCGAATTACTGATTTCAAAGTAGAGCCCCAGATCAGCAAGAGGTGACGGCCACAAGGGCAAAAAAAAATGCTACATGTATGCGTCTTTATGTGCATCGCGCTCCCGTCACAGTGGCCCGTTTTATAAAGCTACAAGTTACAATTTTACAGGTCTAAACTGACTACACTGCTCAAATGGCTGTGGCCCGTTTCACGAAGCTACAAGTTACAAATTACAAGCGGAACCCTCTTTCATAAAGAACGAGTTAGAAAGAGACTTCCGCTTGTAATTTGTAACTTGAAGCTTCGTGAAACGGGCCTCTGATCGTCATTGGTTGAAGTTGTGTCAATTGGAAACTTGTAACCTGTAAATTGTAATTTGTAGTTTTATAAAACAGGCCCCAGGTACTCTACTTTGAAATCCGTAATTCGAACTTCGTCTATTGCTATCCCTTTCACTCTCGACGCGTAACTAATTAGCAAGAAAGTGACGGGGCGATCCGAAGTTCGAATTACAGATTTCAAAGTAGAGCCCCAGTCATATGCACCCAGCAGCGCCTCTATTCTAGGCGGTAGAATCCAAATCACCTTATGGTATTGTTTTTAACTCTGCCACCATTACTGTCAAGTAAATAAGAGCAATCAAATCGTCGACAATACGATAACAGGTCAAAAACGCTTTAGTTTCAAGGAGACACAGTTGCAACGGGACACAATCTCAAAGAGACAAGCCCAAATAGACACATCAAATATTGTACTATTAGTTACGGAAGTGGTTGGATGGAGATCATTGATAAGATATACGTACCCTAAGCTATTATGGTCTCCTGGTACTTTTTTTGGAATAAGGGATAGGTGGAACAGGGGCTAGGTAGGTTCAGGTTATGTTAGTTTTGCAGCAGGCCCGGAGGGCCAAACCATCCAGAAATAGGAGCTCCGCGTAAGCGAAGCTCCGTCGACACAGTCTAGTCTAATTGATTTGAAGTAAGAGTGTCGACGGAGCTCCGCGAGGATTGCTGAATAGATTGCTGAGTAGACTAGGGTCCAGGGACCCAATTCTCGTGACTTCGAGATGATTTTTCATGCGAGATATTTCAAAAAAATGTACGCAGTTGACAGTGCATATCGCATGAAAAATCATCTCGAAGTCACGAGAATTGGGTCCCAGGTGGGTTACTCTGAAATACAAATAAATAACATAACTTTGAAAGCTTTAAAAGTAAAAAAGAAAAGGGACATAACAGGGTTAACGTAAGATCGAATTCGATTTGTGGATTAAACACTCGGCGCGATCCTCTCGTAGCTGCCCCCTGTGACATAGGTACCTGCCCCTGCTTATTGTATTCACTATTCTTCTTGTGTTTAACATTCAATTATAAAGATAAAGAAATAAAACGGTATTTAGAGTACATTAATTATTTAATTGACCATTTATTAAAAATATAATTTTATGTCTGTGTCAATTTATCATGCTAGTCTTTCTTTTCATGCTTATGCTTGTGTCTTTCAAAGTCCGACTTTTGCGCGAACTTTAGAGAGCACCTACTACAAGGGTAAGGTTTCTCTCCATTATGTTGGTGCTTCACATGTCTCCTGAGGTTCGACGCGCGCGCAAACCGGGAACCACAGACACAGCACACGTGCGGTTTTTCCCCTGTGTGGGACAGGATATGCTGCTTTAGCTCACTGCGAGTTATAAAAGCTCGCGCGCACATATCACACTCGAAGCTCGTCTCGCCTGTATGTCGCCTGTATAATAAAACCATTACTTTTATTTTTTATCTACCTACATATGTTAGTCCCTTATCACACTAGCGATTTGCGGGCGAGTTGAAAGCGAGGTGAGCGCGCAGCGAGTTCAAAGCGAGGTGAGCGCTCAGTGAGTTTGCCGCGAGCGCGCAACGATTACGCGAGAGACTCGCGGCGAGCGATTCGCGTTTTAGACATCAGTTGCAGTCAGTGAATCTTTAGACATGCCTTTAGTCAGTTAGTTCAACTCGCCCGCAAATTCCCAGTGTAATAAGGCTCTTATGGTTTGGACACTGATTCCATGGGATTTCCCTAAACGCAACGAACCAGCAGATGTTATAAAAATTAACGGATTTGTTCCTGATTCGTCATATTCCTAATTAGTCATATTCCTAATTCGACATTTTCCTAACTGGTCATATTCCTAACTCGTCATATTCCTGATTCGTCATACCTATTCCTAACTCGTCATAACATGTACATAATGTACATTTGCCTGCACAAACTTACTATCGAGTCCTAATACTTATTAATCCTGTAAGCAAGTGTTCGCGATTTGACTGTACAGTCGAGTTCATAAATATGTGTATACTTTTAGTACCTTGTCTATTTAATGTCATGTTTGGACTGCTATATAAAATTGTCACAGCGATTAAAAGTGACAAGGTACTAAAGTGTACAGATTTTATGAACTCGACTGTACAATGACGACTGTAGAATTAGGAATATGACGAATCAGGAATATGATGAGTTAGGAACAAATCAAAATAACGATATTTCTTCCTAACGTTACACTAAATCATAACAAAAAAAAAACACGTTATAAATTCTGTGATGTTGCCGGACTTTTCGGTCCATGCGTTTAATGTCACTAAATCAAATAATAATGCTGCTGGGAAAAATAAATCCAAGTCGAAATAGTAATATTATGAAGGTGTTTTTATAAGTGCAGAGTGGTAATAACTTTCCAGTAGGAAGCCTTTGTCGTTTGATATAATTTTCCTAATAACACTGGCTGTGCCAAACTTACCTTACATGGTATTGAAGGTGCCCAATGGTACGAAAGCTTCGAGGGCAAAGTGTGCAAGGATAAGGCAGCTGGCCAGAATGCTTCCGTCTGTGCGCCAGTAGGCCTGATGAATGGGCAAAGAGTACTCCACATATTGTACACTCCAATGGTTTTTCTCCCTGTTAACATGGCATGAAATGAACTTTCTCAATGCAGATCTAAAGGATCATTTTTTAACTGATCAGTATATTAATATTGGTTGCATGCCATTAACAACAGACCAGAATAAAATCGTATTAACTTAATTACGTAAAATTTATCAGTAATGTAATAAAAATATTGTAATATACTTTTGTACAGTCGGCCTACAAGTAGCTGCACACTTTTGTACCTTGTTGCTTTGCTGCAGACCTTTGACAGATAAGTGCAGCGGTTCAAATATGATGTTTAAGGGTCATTATTTGGGCATTTGTTCCGAATCACTTTCATGGTCATTTTTTTGTAGAAGTGGCTGCATACTTTGATTTCGTTTCTGGTTAAGTATCTAAGTTTACTGGACATGAAACAAATATGCAAAATATATGCCTAATTCTTCAAAAATGACCACAAAAGTGAGGCAGTTGAAACGCTCGAATAATGACTTAGTGACAAAGTACTGTAGTGTGAAGCTTAAGGCCAATTGTAACATTTAAAAAAAAACACATATTCGATATAAATTAATAGTAAACACTTACTGTATGGACTCTTAAATGAACTTTAAGGTTTTGTGACAACGAGAAACTCTTGCTGCAGTGAGGACATGAGAAAGGCCTCTCCCCAGTGTGTATTCGAAGATGCATTTTTAGCCTAAACCTAAAAATATTAACAGTCTGTGCTTTAGTTTCATAATAGTAAACATTTAAAAAAAAAGTTACGCATTTATACACCTACTTGGAAGACAGCACTTTTCCACAAGTAGAACACTGTTCCTTCTGTGCCTTCCTAGATTTCTTCTTTATGAAATAAAGACCAGTTTCTTCAGTTTCCTGTTTTATTTCATTATCTTCCTGTTCCATATCAATAATACTTTCATTGGCTTCACTAAGCAACTCCTTGTTATCTTCAACATTGTCATCAGGAATTACATTTACGTTTATTTTGCTCAGCTCTCTAAATTTTAAATCTGAACTTTTACATAGTTCTATAAATTCAAAACAGTTGTCTATTTTAGCTAAACATTCCGTGCAAACTTTATTGGGTAGGCCATCATCAACATTTATCTGGAATAAAAAGCGACGTTAAAAGATTAATTAAGTATGTGTAAAAGAACCTTTAAAGATCCACACTCGCATACTCTCATTTAGTCAACTCACCACTACTTTCGCCAGCATCATTATTTTAGTTGATATCATTACCCCACCTTGCTTTTGAAACACACTAGTAAGAGCTTCGTCACCTAAACATATCCTACACTTTTCCAAAGCCATATGTTATAAATAAATTACTATTAACCAGAACGAATAAAAATAAACAATAAAATAACAAAACAAAAATTGAATTGACAGGTAATGTAAGGCATAAGGCTAACCACAAAATAAGAGCTTACTTACAATCAGCGCATAATACAGTACCTCAAACGGTTCCTTCTATAAGATTACGCAATGCGCGCACGAGCAACTTTTGTCGCCGCGACAGTACATCTCTCTTTTTCTCAATTCCGGCGTGCAAAAGAGACAGATTGTACTGTCGCCGGCGACAAAAGTTGCTCGTGCGCGCATAGCCTTAGTTTAACTAGGTACTAGACGTTCAATTTTTTGTTTTTGTTACTTATTACAATATGTAGTACGCAGTATTCAAATTTAGGGGGCATAGCCCAATGCATTATTATCTACTTACGCCCTTGCACTAAAAAAACAGCAACAAATACAGAGTAGGTAGCTAATCTGAACGTTAGACGCTTGGATGTATCATGGGCTCATGGCATGGCAATAAAATTCGTGTTATTTTTAATTAAAGTATCGTATTCGCCAATGCGCAAAGATGTGGTTGTAGCTCTAAATTTAATATTTTTGTTTTCACTTATTTCAAAATCGTTTATCTATTTATTTATTCAGTTCATCTCCTAAAATCAAAGACATAAAATGTACCTACTATAATACTAAAATCTCTTTGCCTAAAATTTAAATTTAACCTACTTTTTGAGCTCTGAGTCCCGTTTCACGAAGCTACAAGTTACAAATTACAAGCGGAAGTCTCTTTCTAACTCCTTTTGCTAGATGGTCTGGGCGATTAGGGAGCTAGGCAGCCACGTCCCGGTCGCCCTTGATAAAATAACTGTAAGGTGAAGTCTTGTAATTACAACTATCTGGTTATTGCAACTAACTTAAATAACTCCTTCTAGGATCACTGTTTTGAACAACGACAGGCGAGATATTGTATTTCTTAGTAAGGAAGAACAATATCACGCCTGTCGTTGTTCAAAACAGGGATCCTAGAAGGAGTTATTTAAGTTAGTTGCAATAACCAGATAGTTGCAATTACAAGACTTCACCTTACCCTTAACGAGGTTTTCTCTTATTGTACCGATTTAGGAAAAGGGTACCTGAATTCCGCGTTTGTTATATCTCCTCTCTGAGGCTCTACTTTGAAATCCGTAATTCGAACTTAGTCTATTGCTATCCCTTTTGCTCTCGACACGTCACTAATTCGCAAGAAAGTGACGGGGCGATCCGAAGTTCGAATTACTGATTTCAAAGTAGAGCCCCTGGCCCTGGTCACGAAGGTTAGGGTTGGTCCCGTATTGTTTATGACCAGCCCCCTATTTCACCATCTTGACAATGACACGTCACATATAAGCTGCGCCATGAACAATGAGGCTCTACTTTGAAAATCGAAGTTCGAATTACGTTAGCTCCATCCCTTTCTCTCGATTTAGTCTCGAATGACGAGTGACAGGGATGAAGTTAACGTAACTTCGAACTTCTTGTTGGCAACGCTGCTCCCTCATACCTCATGATAACATGATGTGAGGTTGCATAGCAACGGACAAGGATAGGTGTTCTCTTACCTTCGTATCTTGTTATCGCTTCTTCTAATTCTCTGGTCGGCGCGTTGCTATCTCCTGGGATGCGATGTAGCCGGTCGCAATTGCCACCTTGCCTCTCTCTCCTCCCCTTGTGGCGAGGCTGATTTCTACCGCGACTAAGTCTCTGAAACATATGGTCAGTTGACATCCCATATTCCTTATATCCCTACTTATGTAAGTACATGTCCTTGGCGGTAACTTACCACACCATTTCTCTCGAAGTAAAGGTCGCCCCCAGGCTTCCCAGTCCTGTGACCGTGGCGGCCTCCAATCTGTTGAGGTTTCTACGGGCCTGCCTGGCTTTCTTCTTTTTAGCCTTGGTGCGTCTGATGAATCCGTCACCCTCCATTGACGGGGTTGCCGCGTAAGCGGTTCCTCCCTTCGAGGTTGGCGGCGGGTTCAGCAGACGATCTCTTCATCCAAGGACGGACTCTCCTGTACCTGCTCACTCCACGGCATCTGCGGGGTCTCCCTTGCACCATCTTGTTGGTGCTCGGCATCCCACCCACTTCTGCCACTACTTCTCTTACACTCTCCGGAGTTCCACCTTGTGCGGGTTTCACCCTGCTCTGGGTGCGGCATTACTGCTGGCGCAGAGCCGTTTTATACGGGCCTGCCGGGGGCATGTTTTATAAAGCTAAAAGTTACAATTTTACAGGTCTAAACTGGAAACACTGCTCAAATAGCTGGTCGTCATTGGTCGAGGTCGTGTCAAATGGAAACTTGTAACCTGTAAATTCTAATTTGTAGCTTGATAAGGATAAAAAGAGGAAAGCCAGGGGCCTGTTTCCCTGGCTTTCCTCTTTTTATCCTTGGCGCGTGGTCTGATGAATCCGTCACCTTCCGTCGTCTGGGTTGCCGCGTTAGCGGTTCCCTCCTTCGAGGTTGGCGGCGGGTTCAGCAGACGACGCTCTTCATCCAAGGACGGACTCTCCTGTACCTTACTCCACGGCATCTGCGGTGGTCCCCCTTGCACCGTCTTGTTGGTGCTCGGCATCCCACCCACTTCTGCCACTACTGCTCTTACACTCTCCGGGATTCCACCTTGTGCTGGTTTCATCCTGCTCTAGGTGCGCCATTACCGCCCGCGCAGCGCCGTTTGCGGCAACTTATATGCTGAGTGCGCTCGCCGAGTGTTTTTCCCAAGAAGAAGTACTTGCATAATTTGTTTTCATTATGCAAATACCACCACAACCCTTCTCCTTCAGTGAAGGGGCAGTTCCTGTGTTGCTGTTGCCGGGCAGGTTTCCGTCACAGGGTTTACTTCGCTCCTGGGTGCCTCACTACTGAGTCCCCAAGGCTCCGTTCACGCCTTAGACCGTCCCTGCCTGCACAATGGGTTCTGCCCCTCACTGGTAGGGGGAAACGGACAGTGATGTTTGTAGGGTTTGGGTGTGCTCCAGGTCCGCTGAATTTCCAGGATCACACTACTGCGTCCCGGGGTTCCGCTTCAGCTTTTGCTCCCCTACACCCTCACCACAGTCCATTACCCCATCCCCACCTAGCGAGCCCACTCCGCACGTCGCTGGGATAAGGCTGCACGTCCTTCCACCTTGCTTCTTGGGGGTTCTTAATCGCATTGTTATACCACCATTGAGAGGATAAGAATAGCAATGCGGCGCTGGCCCTCACCCTTTACCCTGGCTTGGGACAGGCACCTTAGGCCCTCTTCCTGCGGAAAAGAGACTATGGTGGCGGGTTTTAGGTAAGTTGTAGACCCATAATCAAGATTGGTTTTTAATGGAGCTCATATGGATGTATCTACGAATAGTCAACAGATACGACACCAAAAACTGATTTTGAGCTTCCTCCGTTGAATTTATACGGGTAACTATTTAATTTTTTGGTACTGTATTATCTCGTATCATTTGTTTTTCGTTTAATTCTTATCTCGTCTCATTGTGTATTCGTTAAACTCAAACGAATAAGAGTAATTAAGAGATACCAAATAAAAGTAAAAGTGACGAATACAGAATGAGACGAAATAAGAGTTAAACAAAAAACGAATGAGACGAGATAATACGATACCAATTTTTCGGCGGTTGGTTAATTAGCCTGACAGTAAAAAGTAGTAAAACGACGAAAATCGGTCAGTTCAATAAATAAATGAAATCTTTAGATCAACAATTGACTGCTGTAAAATTTAAACGGCAATGATTGAAAAGCGCCAAAAATTTGATTTGGTAACGCATTTGTAGTTTTAAAACCGTAAAGTTAAGATTGCAAATGTTTATGGACTTCAGGTCCACTTATCGTCAAGTCAAAGGCCAAAAAAACCTTCGAGAGCGTTGATGGTTAGGTGATTTTTTTTAAAAGGACCAAAAATGTAAGTACATGACTTACGTAGTTATTCGATTATTTTATATACGCCCGAAGGGCAAACGGTCCAGAAATACCATCCCGCCCCCGCGCCCCCGTAGCAAGTAACCGTCGATCGACTTCGTAGCAAAGTAGGTAAGGCACATTCAACTGTATAATTGTCTATATCAAGTTTTATTTATACACAGTTGATTTTAAAACAAAGAAAGTGGTTATATACGCCATCTGTTGTCCAGCAGACATCCTACTCTAAAATAGGGAGGTGAAACATATTCAAATTTATTTTTTGCTTTATCGATAAATTTTATAAACCACTAATGGTGCATGAGGGTTACCTTTGTTTCGGCGTAATATGTTTGCCAAATGTATCGTTTCCCAACTTTTCATTTGCCAACTCGCTTTGTTTTCTGTAACCGTAAATATTTCAGGATTTTATAAAAACTAACCTAACCTATAGGGTCTACACGATTGTACTGAAATAAATTCTGAAAAATTTATATAACATTGGGTTGGCAAATGAAAAAGTCGGGAAATCATACATTTGGGAAACATATTTTTGCCAAACGGCAGGCTCCCGGTGCATGTACTTATTTATGTGAGATCAATAACCGTATAGTCGACGTTATCAAAATGATAATCTGTATCGCAAGAAAATCGAAAGCAAACGAGGAGGGTAGATAAGCAAGAAGTGAAAGTACCTACTGCTAGTAAGCGTTAAAGCTTGACAGCAGCGGCAGCCTAATTATTTTTATTTAATATATCTTAATAAGATTTCTTACCAACCGTTTTTAAATTTGTTTACCGTCCAATTCAATTATTTAGCGCTCAATTATTTATAAAATACCAAAATTACAATAATTATACAAATGCAGCTCTAAATCAGTGCCTTAAAATACCCGTTTTATTGTTTTGTAAAACATTTATATTTGTTACTACAAAATCAGTTCTAAAATGCTTAACTAGGGTGCACGAGATTACTGTCTTTACTTGTTCGAACCTGAAGTTCGATAAAAACAAAATGTAATCGGTATTTTTAAAACCAGACTAAACATTGTCCCGTCACTAGTCCTATAATACCGATACCAACAGCTGTCAGCACTGTCAGCAGCACAAACGTAATTATTATGGTTTGAATATTTTAGTGTTCTATTTGGGTGCAAAATAACATGTAATTATTGAAACATAAACCTAGCATCAACTAGTACGTATTTAATTATATTTAACAATGTCTGCGGCAACTCCTTTAAAGCTTTACCATTACCCTATAAGCGGGCCCTCTCGCGGTGCTCTTTTAGCGGCTAGAGCTATCGGAGTTCCTGTACAAATCGAAACAGTTACCGTGTTCCAAAAGGAGCACCTAAAAGATGACCTCTTGAAGGTGCCGACTCTGGACGATGATGGCTTGTTCGTTCGGGAGAGTCGCGCGATCGCAGTTTATTTGGCGGATAAATATGGGCAAGATGACCACCTTTATCCAAAAGATTTAAAACGGCGCTCCGGCGTTAACCAGAGGTTGTATTTCGATAGCTCGTCTTTATATGCAAAAATATTAGGCATCGTCGTAAGTCATTTGTTGATAAGCTCGATTTAATGTGGGTGTATAAATTAATATTTTTCGCTTTGAGTGAACAATATTATATTAATTTAACCTCCTAAGGCCCCTAAAAAAATTGTACATGAATATGGCCATTGGAATAAAGATCCATTGCAAAGGAGATAAATAAATAAATTAAATATAAGAGGACAGTATCACACAAATTGACCTTATGATAATCTAAGCTCTAGGCTTGTACTATGGGTACTAGATAAAGAATAAGGTGAATTTTCTTTTGTTTTTATGACTGTCAACTTAATTATAACTTTGATTGCATTTTGTTTACAGTAGGTTTATATTCCACTGGCAAATTCATTGTATGGTGGGCCTTAGGAGGTTATATTTATGTACTAAAATATTATATTTAAAGAGAAGAGTGGATTTCGCAAGTTTGTTAATATGTGAAACACTTCGATACCACTGCATATATTTGAAAAATAATTTCACCATTTAGAAGGTACATGATTCCAGATGGAAAGGCTTATATGTATATTATTCAACGGGCTAAGTCAGGACGATGCCGGCTTTATATTTTAACGGCATTGTGTTGTATTTTAGTTCCCCATCCTGTTTCTGGGAGAAACTAAAATAAATGAACCTCTTAAAAACAAGCTTAATGTCACACTTGGATTGTTAGATGGCTTCCTGTCAAACAGTAAATGGGTGGCAGGTGATAACACAACTATTGCAGACACATCAATTTATGCTCCAGTGTCAAGTATTTTGGTAAGATAGCCTTTATTAGTCCCCACTGTCACTGTGCCATCGATGAATTTTTGTAAGATGTTTTTGTTAAATTTGATAATAAGAATAAGAGTTCATAACAGATGCCAAGCTTTGCAATTTAAAAAGAAAGGACTCGTGGCCCGTTTCACGAAGCCACAAGTTACAAATTACAAGCGGTACTTTCTTTCTAGCAAAAGGAGTTAGAATGAGACTTCTGCTTGTAATTTGTAACTTGTAGCTTCGTGAAACGGGCCACTGGCATTAGTTTTAAGGGTTGAACTTGTTAGTTCTAAAATATTTACTTCTTATGCTTGAAGGCATAAATACACTGAAAACAGACGCAGTGTGTTGAGGCATGTTCACATAGTTAAGAACATGCACAAAGCATTACAGAGTAGGTTGTAGTGTTTGAAATTGTTCAGTGAGTTTGCGTCTTAAGCAACAGAAAATTTATAGTAACATAACAAACCTAAGTGTAATAATTATAACTGATTACATACCTACATGCAAAGTCTCTGCTTGATGTTACAAAAGCCCATCCAAGTCAGTAACCTGGCGAACTCATTTTTTTAGGCTGTAGGATGGGATATCTCTGCCTTCCTTAACATACAACGCTGGGTCCGAGACTGTGCCATGTTCCCTGGTTATGAAGAAAATCAACAGGGAGCACAACAATTTGGAGAAGCTGTGAAAATAAATCTTAGGCATTAATATACATTTTAAATACATCATATATCTAATTTAAATGATCTCATACATTTTATTATGTGAATAAAATTGAACCATGTGTTATATGATAATAATATACAATATTGACAAATATAAAACTTCAATATAAATTGCTGCTCATTTCTTACCCACTGATCACAACTTCAGATTGATATTCAAACTGGGGCATAATGGTGGTCACTTTTTGTGGAATGTTTTTTTCAGTTAGATAGAAAATGCCATCAAGCGCCAGCTTCTTTGATATAATGTCCAGTACTTACTTAGTAATGCTTTTTTTGCTTAGTAATGTCAGTTACTTCTTCTTACCCCGCAGCCCATGTTGCTGTGATATCAGTGCCCCCAGCCTCAACATGCCTCAACTACGTGAATGTCTACTGGTGTTCAGAATCCACTTTTATCAGCCGGCCTGTGTGCCACATTGCGTTTTCCAAAAAAGTACCAAACTAGTTTATCGTTTAGGTATGTTCTATGACGTTGTTGCGTGGCTGTTACCTTTGAGCATCCTTTAGTCTCAAATTAACATCAGTGGCTCGCACAGAAATTTCATTCCAATAGGTATCATAACGCACTTCCTGATACATCTTCTAGACAAAATGTTGGACCTAATACAGTAAAAGTTGAGTAAAATGTAAGGTAGGCATTTCATTTGACATGTAACGGCCGGCATTTGATTTTGTTTTTTTTTCTGGACGAGTGCTTTGCCTTAAAAAAAAAAAGTAAGTACGTTCTAACTGTAAGTATAGTATACAAAAACAGGAATGAAAATAAACAATTTGCAAAAAAATAAAGTACCTACCTTACCCATGTCTAAACTCTAAAGACTGACAGAAGGGAATCAAATTTTGAACTGACAGTTCGTTAGCGGCAGTTTAGTACGCATGCGACTACGGAAACAAAAGCGCAAGCGAGCTATAAAATCTGGAGTAATAATGGCTGGGAATTTTAATGCTTTCTAAAAATGCGACAGAATTTAGATATATATAGAAGACACATGCTCTTACCCGGCTTATTAACCGACTTCAAAAAAAGAGGTTCTCAGTTTGACCCGTATGTTTGTATGTTTGTCTGTGATTATCTCGCGTTGGCTGAACCAATTTTGATGCGGTTTTGTGCATGTTTTTGTATGGGGTATTTCCCCCTTAAATTTTTAACTTTGTTTTATTATTTGTTGTTCTAGCGGCCATAACCTTAGCAGCCTTATTAGAAAAATTTAAGTGGATGTGACACGCGAGAACAATTATTCGGTTAAAGAGCATTTTCTCTTGTGAACTAAACAGAAGATGGGGTTGTTAGCTTCACGCGCTTCCATCAAGTCTAATAGGTACTTATTAGTCTGAAATAAAAACAAAACTAAATAATAATGGCAGGTACGACAGTGCACGGTGTACACGGTGCAAGTAGCTTGCGCATATTGAGGCACTTGCGCAGGTTTTATGCATCGTGTATGCAGCTTTATAAATTATAAAGAAGTGTGCGGGTCCAGCATCTCGTAACTGGTGCATGAACAAGCTATTCAAGCCTGAGCAAACTGCTGAACCTGCTCGGCAGCACCTATACTAACTATAGTGGTTAGTAATTCTATATATAGCTCTGCCTACCCCATTCTTGGAATGAACCCGTGAGTTTATGTATGTATGTATGTCATGATACTTGATTTTACAATTAAAACGGCTTTTTTTAAATACACCATACAGCTTACATAATATTTTATAATAAAAAATACGACTTAGCGACAAGTCCCTACCTAGGTACTAAAAATCTACTGGTACTTGTCACTTCTGAAGTGGTGTGAACAGTCACAATGAGTACATCAAGTTTAGTTTGATATTAATAAGATACTTATCTCAAGACTGTGAAGTGTTTTGTTTACTTTGTATGTCTGTTTTATATTAAAGTATATAATTATGGCGCAGCGTCGTTTATATGATCCAAAAGATGATCTTACAGCAGTTGAAGAATCAATAAGGCAAAGCACAATGCTAACATTAACACAAATAATGACTGACTAACTAATGAATGACTTCTACTAAGCTCATGTAATATAAACCTAACATGACACACACACACACTTTGATAAGTGCAAGTGCGACCAATATTAATTAGCTGATCCTATTTGTAAGTCATTTTACTAGCGTCCGGTCAAGGGCTAAACACCAACTTAACATACACGCGGCAAAACCTGTTTAGTGGCAGGTACACTATAAAAGAAGGGGCAGTGGGGACCATGGGGGGACCCTACTCGCAAATATACAGTGTTTAAATATCACTTATTACTCACTTGAACTAATAACTAATTAAAGTGTAAACATGCCTTAAGTTACAGTTACAACGGTTAGCGGTTCGTTCCGGTTAACGTTCCATTTTGTATGTGGGAGCGAGCGAGCAAACGTGTTTTATAATGAACTTGTGTAAGTGGGAAAGAGAATTGCACGTACTTTCACTATATCCTCCAACCTCCAATCCAATCGGGTGGTTCGGACGCGTTGGCGTTAGCTATTCTATCTGTCTAATAAATCGCTATAGTTTGCCGGATTTGGCCAAAAGTTTGGTTTGGAGTGCGTATGTACATGTAGTGCCAGCGTAATCTAATCTCTTCTCTTCACTTATCTTTGTCTTTACTTTGACTTTGCTAGTAAAGTTGTTGTAGTGTCTTGGTAGTGTCGTGTGCACAGACATATTATATGGTCGTGTGACATAGTTTTTCGTATTTCATTATATTTAACTATGTCTTCGCCTTCTCCTTTAAAACTTTACTATTTCCCTCTAAGCGCACCCTGTCGCGGTGCTCTTTTAGCGGTTAGAGCTATCGGAGTGCCTGTACAAATCGAAATAGTTAACTTGTTTCAAAAAGAACAACTTAACCCTTCGTGTGTCGGACGGGGTCGCAAACTTGCACCTGTCGTCTGTCGCAAAATGGCGCGTCAAATGTCAAATTCAAATTTAGAACTGTTTCATACCTTATAAACGTTTCATTCAACGAATGATGAATGTCTATGGTTTATTTGTTCATTGGGCTTGGAGAAATTAAAACATTTTAGACTCTATTGGACTTATTTTTTAGTTCAAAATCGGATAAAGTGTTGATCATGTGACCTTGCACTGATCAGTGCCTCGGCATACAACAGGGGTAGCGCTGATCAGCGCTAAGACATACGAAGGGTTAAAGAAGACTTCAAGAAGGTGAATCCTCAACACTGCGTACCGACTCTTGATGACGATGGCTTTATTATCTGGGAGAGTCGCGCGATCGCAACATATTTGGCTGATAAGTATGGAAAAGATGACCAACTTTATCCTAAAGATTTAAAACGGCGCGCCGTTGTGAATCAGAGGTTACATTTCGACAGCTCGTCTTTGTATGTAAAAATACGAGCTATTTGCGTAAGTTACTTCTTGAACTCGATAAAATGTGGATATATTTTTATATTCATTAATATTAATATCCGCATTGCGTAATTTTAGCTTCCAATCCTGTATCACGGCGTAACTGAAATAAAAGAACCACTTAAAGACGACCTTAATGTCACACTTGGATTTTTGGATGGTTTCCTGTCAGACAGTAAATGGGTGGCAGGCGATAACGTCACTCTTGCAGACACATCGATTTATGCTTCAGTGTCAAATATTTTGGTAAGATAAGTTAAGATGGTCCCCACTGTTCATTTGTTTTGTCTACAGCTCTAAGCGCTCATGATTTTGATGAATTTTAAGTAAGGATATAGCTTACATCGAGCCTGGATAGAATAATAAACAAGTTTTAAACAAATGCCAAGCTCTCATCTCAGATTTCAAAATAATAATAAACCTGACATTAGTGTTTATGGTTGAAATTGTTAATTCTATTCTAAAATATAGTAAATATGAGGAAACCTGAGGAAAAGAAATCTGCTATGAAAAGCATAATTAACAATGGAGTATTTTGATTATCCTTATATTATAAATACAAGTGTAAGTAACTGTTTATTATGCTTTCCCAGCTAAACTAAAGGACATAGTTTTTACACTGGAAAGTTGAACAGTTGAGGTACCTATGATAATAAATGACTTCTTTTCGAATGAAGTTGCGATCAACAGCTAGTTGTGTCATGGTTATAGTATAGACCTTGTACATGGTCCGTGCGCCCGTGCGGATTGCTCTCACCATCTTATCCTTAAACCTACCACCAAGCAGCGGTGTTTTGCATCGTGTGACCAGTGAAAATATATTATTCCTTACTTATTCCTTAGGGCTTGGGACCTTAGGACTGCTGTCTTAAGATTGTAGTATTAAGACTACAAATGTCTATGGGTCACAGATCCCACTTACCATCAAGCTGGTGTTTTTGTTTGCCTTCTCTATGGCTTAAAAATTCACTCTTAACATTATGTTTTTAATCTGTGCATCACTATCACAAAAGCCAACACAAGTCTGATGAAATCATTTTTTTTAGGCTATAGGATGGGATATCTCTGCCTTCCCTAACATACAACGCTGGGTCCAGGACTGTACCGCGTTGCCAGGTTATGAAGAAAATCAACAGGGTGCAAAACAATTTGGAGAAGCTGTGAAGAAAAATCTCAAGCATTAATATATAAATATTTATTATTTAACTTAACAGAATTTGTTACTTATTTCATACTTTTATAGAATTGAACAATGTGATATTTCTTATAATACCTGCAACATTGTCAAATATAAAACTTTATAACTAGTTGCTGCTCATTTCTAACCCTCCTTCTGATCACAACTTCAGATTTATATCCATATGTGGACATAATAGTGGTCACTTCTTGTGGAATGTTATCTTCAATTAACAAAAGGTAGAACGTGCCATCAGGGGCCAACTTCTTTGGTATCATGTCCAGTAGTCTGTCAGTTACTTCCCGACCTTTCGTACCCCCAGCCCAGCTTGCTGTGATATCAGTGCCCCCACACTCATTAGAATCAGTGACCACATAGGGTGGATTGAAAATTATAACATCAAACTTGCTATTAAGGAATGTACCACACAAGTCCATACAAACACTGTCTAGGATGACCTTGTTATGTGTGGCTGTAACCTTTGACAGCACACAAGCTCTCAAATTAACATCTGTACTCATACAAAAAGTTTCAGGAAATGCCATCCCAAAAGCTGTTATAACCACGCCACTTCCTGAACCAACTTCAAGACAAAATGTTGGATTTTTGGCTTTTAAGTAGTCCAGGTCTTTTTCTAGCGCATCTATGAGCAGAAAACTGTCTTCAGCTGGTTCATAAACATGGTCAAACTCGGCCTTGTCTATGTGGTTCTGGTACGGAGTTTCCATGGTTAGTTGATACTGCCCTTCTCGGATACTACTCCGCTACCACTGGGGCCTTCTATGGGGTCCAGTGACTGAGTTGTTGATATGGTTCGAACACCTTTTTCTTTGGTTACCATACGCCTTATGTCATTGAGTCTATCCTGGAAGTATTAGACATTAATGTTTTATTAGTAAAAGGTTTTTAATCTGACTTTCTTATATCAGCTATTTGTATGACAAAATTTACTTAATTAACACATTCAGTGCCAGCAATACTACAACTGCTATGCTATAAGCTGATAGCAGCATTTTTCCACTATGTAGCGAACATCTGCTCCAAACAGTGAACCCAACTATAGGGTTGTTAGCACTGGATGTGTTAACCGCTGAGACCATAAATGTACATTACCTGAGATGCTTGTAAAACATTAAGCACTACGGTAACTTTGTGCTTGCAAGCAATCAGCTTCTTAACATAGGGGTCCAAGTCAGGATGATTGTTGAGAGCCTCTCTTACTTTTAGCAACTCCTCGTTTAATGAATCTATCTGTTGTTTTAATTCTAATTGTGATATCCTAAAAGAAAAAAAGGTTATATATGTTTAAATGTGATATTTACAGTAATTTTGCGAGATAATAATTCTACTTACCTAGTAGCTCTAACCCTATCGTCTAATTGGTCAACTGTAGGTTTCAAAAGCCCCAATAGACCTTCAGCAAGTGTGTCTCTAGTCGGATTGTCGCACAAATTTCCAGTGTTTTCGTCGGCCGATGTAGTCGTGCTTTCTGTGTCGTCCATAGCGAGTGTTACTGTTTCATTTTGTTACGTATGATTGAGCGCATATACTTTATTTCTACTGATAAGGGAAAGTAAATTTCTTCTCGAAACGAAATATCTGAATATTCCGATAAAGTAAAGGAAGGCAGGAAACGTCTTAATGACGTTTGAAAGCACACCACAGCAAAGAGAATATAATCACTACGTTTTAAGAGACGGCACTTCATACATCGCACATAGCTAAAAAGTAGCCACAGATTATAAATATTTGTCTTGCAATTTTCACCAACCTTACAGAAAAAATACTAGTGATGCTAATTGTAACGTTCTATCGATATAGCTTTGGAGATAGTGATGTAGAAAGTCGATACATTTTGTCGATACCCACGTTTGTTTACTCTGTGGAATTGCATGGCATGCAGTCTTTAACAAAGAAAAAAAAAACGATTGAACTTACCTAAGTCATTTATTTTTAAATTAAAGAAACCTTATAGTACAGGGAATTCACCAGAAAAATGTACAGGGGGGTTATTATGACATAGCTATGCAGTTCATTTTACGGCGAGCGTAAAGGACAGAACTATTGCAGTTGTATAGCTCTGTCCTTTTCTCTCAGCGTAAACTGAATTGCATTGCTATGTCATAATAACCCCCCTGTACTTACAAAACACGGCATAGAAATACGCTTACGACTATATTATTAATGATCAAGGTCCCATAAATGTTGGCGATTTAAAAATAGCTATAATATATTAATCTGGTGAAATCAAATATAATAATTTAAGTGTTGTTCTTACGTTGTTATTTTATATTTTACTTTTATTAAGACACAATTTTTACCCAAAATCGAGATAAGAGTTGCTTGCAAAGGACATCATCTTTATTGGTCGAAATATTAAAATGCCGGTCAAAAAGAAATAATGATATTTTGTATAAACTTGTCCGCCTGAGCATTTATAATTTTGACACCAAAGCTGTAGGACCAATATCCGTGGTTTTATGAGGACTTTGTGCCGACTGTATTTAGGGATTTATTATAAATAAATAAATAAAATCTATACTAATATTATAAAGCTGAAGAGTTTGTTTGTTTGTTTGTTTGCTTGAACGCGCTAATCTCAGTGACTACTGGTCCGATTTGAAAAAATATTAGTGTTAGATAGCCCATTAATTGAGGAAGGCTATAGGCTATATATATCATCACGCTAAGATAAATAGGAGCGGAGCAGCAATGAAGAATGTTTCAAAATCGGGTTTTTTTTTCCTTTTGAGAGCTTCCACTGCGTGCGCTGCGTAAACGGTTTAAGTTCCCACGCGGACGAAGTCGCGGGCAGAAGCTAGTATATTATATGCAGGCATATCTTCGCTTAACCCTTTTGTTCCGGCAAATTCGTACTTACATAAAATTTACCCAGTATGTCAGGTTCAGTGAAATTATATATCTGATCCTGTCCTGTAGACAAGATAACTCGCTAACAGAAATTATGCTCTTACGTCCGAAATACGACTTATCTCGGCTAGGTAAAACGCTTTTCAGAGCTGGTAGACGAGATACCTAAATCGTTAGCTAACATTGTCATAATGAGGGTAATGTTGCCAAATGGCATGTCGGCTTAGAGCGCAAACCAGCTAAATCCATTTTTAGGAATTGGCAGATTTGAACGTTATTTCCTATATTTAAAGTGCAAACCTGCTAAATCCTAAAAATGGATTTAGCTGGTTTGCACTCTGTATTTATTTTCACTCTCAAACTCGTTAGCAACATCACTTAACTATAGCAAGTAGGTATGACTCGAGGCCAAGAGTACGGGGCGCAATGTGTCCGGTTTTGCAAGTGACTGTCTATTGCCCTAATCCAGAATGTAATGACAAAATAATTAAACAGAGTATACTCGTCTACCGGATCTGAGAGCTCATCGCACAAAACGAGTTAACTCGTCATCCGGACTGCGCCTCTATTCTAGGCGGTAATATCGATATCGTAGTTAATCTGTTATGGTATTGTTATGATTATGACGTCAGCCGCCATTACTGTCAAGTAAATAAGAGCTATCAAAACGGTGACAATACGATAACAGATTAAAAACGATATTGTTTTTACCGTGTTGAATAGAGGCGCTAAAAGGGTTAATTCAATAATATATAGTCACTATCGCCTGGCACAACAATAACCACATCCATCCGAGCCACAAGCTGGGAGTGTTATTCCTGGAAAATGTCGCGCATGGCTCGTAAACTATACTATGCATATGATATAAGAGTAACATCCAATTCTTAGTCTACCTGATAACAACATATTATTTTAACAAAACGGGACTTAATCGCATCATCATCATTTCAGCTTGCAGGCTGGACTCTCAATACAATCCATAATTCTCATGTCAAAAATAGGTTTAGAATCATAGTATATTATGTTCAAATGTCACTGGTAGACCAATTCATTTGTTTATGTAAGTTTAATACACCGACATATATAATTTTCAGACTAAAACAAAAACAATGGTCCTACAGCTTTGGTGCCAAATAAATGCTCCGGTTGACAAGTTCTAAAATAATAAAGCATAAATTCTTTTTGGCCGGCACTTACACATATGGACCAAAAATGTATGAAATTCCGATGATGTCTTATATATCTATTAAGCGTTTGAAAACAGACCAACATAAAGTCTACCTAACCTACTTGTTTTTATTGTGACAATAACTTACTAAAAGTATATTTAGACGATATCGGATCATATTTATATGGATATGTAGTATCCTCTTAAGCACACATTTGTATGATATTCCACATTTACACAAAAACATTCTGAAATAATTTTCACAATGGAGGTGATTTACATTGGTAAAGTAGCATGGCATCGTTAAGTTCAAGCAAAAGAAAGAAATTATAAAAGATTTATTATTATTATAACTGTTTTGCAATAGTTAATCCAGTCTACCTCAAAGTTAAATATATTATGCCACACATGCATGCAATGGTGTGGTATCCGTGTAAAAGATTATAACGTTAGTCATCACTCATCATCAGCGGTGTAATTCTCCAAGAAACATTCGTGACACATCGATGACCGTGTGACAATCCAGTAGTAGGTACATAGAACCGCCCATCATATTCATCATATATATATATATATATATATATATATATATATATATATATATATATATATATATATAATAATAATAATACATTTCTTTACATGATGGGAAATTCGATGTACTATTGGATGTATGCGTCACACGGTCATCGCTGTTTCACGAATGTTTCTTGGAGAACCAGTGGAAACGAGTGGTCACACCATTTGTTTTCATCAGTTCTATCGCTAGAAATTTCTCGTATTTCAAAAGTACGGTTTTACAGTTTTTGCTCACAAAGCTGATATTTTATTTTACGTAACACCTGGCCATAATGTGAGTTTTATCGCACGCTGCGCGCACGGTAAAACTCGCATTGTGGCCAAGTGAAGACGTAAAATTGTGTACTCATCACGGGCAGTAAAAAAGAAAGCCCTCTATCGCATATTTACAACCCTCGCCTACGGCTCGGGTCTCAAATACCTGCGATTTCGGGCTTTCTTTCTTTTACAGCCCTTGTTAAGTAATGTACTATTTTAGGTCCCATCGCTTGCCTCTTGCCTTTTCGGACTGATTTCTTAATACGCCTTCAATAATTGATTTTAAGACGTGATTTAATCCTATTTAAATTTGTTTTTGTCAAAACGTGCAATGCATTTTTTGCTTCCTTGAGCCGCTTAATAAGCTATTCTTCCCTGTCGTCCATTGGTTTTTCCATTTCACTTCTCTTCCTCTTCCTGGTGTAACTTATAACGGCGACAGGCGCGCTACCTGTAATTAATAAATAATATGTTTCAAACACGCTCTTGTTGAAGGGGGGCTAGCGCACTTTTGCGAATGCTAATCCTAATCCTACTATCCTACTATCCTACTTCCTACTTAATATTATAAATGCGAAAGTTTGTGTGTGTGTGTGTGTGTGTGTGCGTGTTTGTTACCTCTTCACGCTGCAACGGCTGGACGGATTTGGATGAAATTTGGAATGGAGATAGCTTATACCCTGGAATAACACATAGGCTACTTTTTATCCCGAAAAATTTAAAAGTTCCCGAGGGAATATCTATAATCGAAATCTAAGCGGACGAAGACTTGAAGCTATTATCCACTAATCCTACTAATACGAGTATCCTACTTATCATGCTCATATTATTAACCCTAAAGCGTAAATTTTTAAGGGGGTCAGTGAGGAATTGAGGGAACTCTTCAAATATTGTAGGCAAACATATAGCGATTTTAGTATTTTTAGTAACAAATCTAGCATTTGCACTCAGAAAGTATCATTTGGTGAAATGGAACTGATGATGAAGACCACAGCTGGCCACCGGAACTCCTCAACGATAATTTTTTCAAGGGTGGTGATAAGATATCTCGATTAAGATAGTTGAGCGACTACAACGAAGGACATTTAATTGTTTAAATATGACTATGACTTCCGCGCGGCGTTGCTGGCGGCGATCGTGAAATGTCTTAAAGTTTCATATCAACTAAGAAGTGGGACTAGGAACATAAGCTTATTATGATCTCTAAAAAGTTATATGAGAGTTCGTCATTATTGTAGTTAGAAAAGTTAAAATTGGTGTTATTAAAAAAAATACATTTGGCGATTTTGAAAAAATATTCCTAAGTAGTTGAAATGGGGGTAGAGGTATGTATCGAAGTTAAATAAACTAATAGCTATAGCTATGATAATAGCTATAATGTACTGGGAGTAAGTACCGTTGGTTAGGTTAGGGTAAAGTTTTTTTTTCACCATCCAGAATCCGAATAGGCTTAGTAAGGTTAAGTTATTTTTTGACCACCCAGTACCGAAAATTAAACATGTAAAAAATTAAATACCCTAACTTTTCTTTATTACCTATTCAACTTTAGAATTAAAAACTAATTGACACTTGCATCTACTACAATATACATTACGCATTCACATTTAAATCGTAAAATTTGTTCAGTGTGAAATTGTGCGACTTTTTTTATTATTTATTAACACATAGAAGAGAGCGTCGGTGGCCTGAGGGTCCAGACAAGATGCATTACGCTTACAAGCGTTTCTATTCGTTTCGTTTTTAAACCAATCGCGTCACTGGTAGATGACGTGATACGAAAAGTCACGTGATCTATCAGTTAAGCGATTGGTTTAAAGAGGAAACGAATAGAAACGCTTGTAAGCGTAATGCATCTTGTCTGGACCCTCTGGTGGCTTAGGGGGTAAGATACCGAGTTCGAACCCCCGCGGTCACCATGTACCAAAGAGTTTTTCTAACTTAAGTGCATTACCCGATGCTCTTACAGTGAAGGAAAAACATCGTGAGGAAACCTGTACATTCGAACAACTGAGTGTGTAAGAGGGTAATTGCACAAAAGATCTTAAAGGGTCGAAGTGTATCCGAAAGGGCCCATCTGTATGATAAGCACATACACACATAGGTTATTTTTATTCCAGAAAGATGAACAGTTCCCAAAGGAATACATATGGGATGGCACCATTTATATTTCTACGCGGACGAAGTCGCGGGCAGAAACTAGTAATATTACTAGGTCGGGTCATAAGTTCTGTCACTGAGATTAATTATTTTTAAAGGATTATTAAAGGATTTTTTCATAATAGTACATTGTTCAACAAGGGACTAGAGTAAGTCATTATGACACGAGATATTTATGCGCCCAAGCAAAGCGGGTGGATGAAGTTCGAGTGTCATTATGACTTTTTAGTCTAGAGTTAAACACTTCGATTGCGAGAATATAAATCTTAAATCATAATAGTTTTAGCATAGACACATACAAAATTATAACTTAATAGCGCTATCATTTTTACTCTCAACCCGTCACTGTAGTACAGAAAGAGACAACAACAAGGTTGTTTTTGCGGTTAGAACATAACAAATAGTCCATAGACAACCTTTTCGGAACGAAGACTGAGGTGGCTGAGCAGTTGAATCGGTAAGCACCATAAGTTGCTTGTCTCAAATATAGCTACCAAAATTTAGTCTTGAATAATGTTCACCTGCAGAACTGGACTCTTCCACAGGGACAGCCACTGCAGCTGGCTCGATTGCAACTGCATCCTCCCGTCCTATGACTGCAACATCTGCTGATTACAAATTAAATAGGTAAATGTTAAAGATTAGAACATTTTTTTAAAATCTAGCTTTTATTTTGATACTAGCGGCCCGCCAGTGGGCCCCGCTGCAAGTTTCCGACTGTCCTATTGGTTTTTTTTTCTGCGCTATTTTCTTATTTTTTTAAATGTAAGAACCTTGTACGAAGTATTAGAAAACATTAAAAAAATAGATGAATGAAATCGGTAAAGCCGTTGTCAAGTTATAGAGGGACCAGAAGAAATAGGGGTTTCATTTTAATATAATATTGATATAAAATGAACTAAACAGTTAAAAATAATATTATTCCGATTGTAAACAAGCTATTTTCTGAATTTTTGAGCCCAAACACTTGTTAGTGAACGCATTAAGTTTTCACACAAAAATAGAAAAAAAAACAATAAATTTTGGGGGTTCCCCATACTTAGAACTGAAACTCAATTATTTTTTTCATCAAACCCATATGTGTGGGATATCTACGGTTTCTAGATTTCTAATATATATTTTTTCTAAACTGAATAATTTGCGCGAGAGACACTTCCAGAGTGGTAAAATGTGTGTGTCCCCCCCTGTAACTTCTAAAATAAAAGAATGATAAAACTAAAAAAAATATATGATGTACATTAGCATGCAAACTTCCACGGAAAATTGGTTTGAAGGAGATCTAGTAACTATTTTTTTTTTAATACGTCATCAATCGTAAACCGCAATTTATTTACGGAACCCTACCCTTCATGGGCGAGTCCGACTCGCACTTGGCCGTTTTTTTTGAAGTAGGTTAAAATACCAACCCCTTCTTCTAAGTGTAACAAATACTTTTCTGAAAACCGCATCAAAATCGGTTGAGCCAAACGCGAGATAATCGCGGAGAAACATACATACAGGTCAAACTGAGAACCTTTTTTTCTGAAGATGGTTAAAAAAGATTTAAATATACACGTCTCACTGTTAGAATTGCAACATTTTAGAATTTCATAGTCACCTGTAGATGTGGCTCCAACATCAATGTTTCTTATGTCTCTCACAAAGGCACCTAGAAACAATACAAAAAAAATAGATTATTTATTATTTTGACATGTGTGAATGCATCAGAGCATTAGCTAGCTAGCTAGCATGGTATGGTACGCCATTTCTACTTCATTAGTACAATCTGTGTTAGAATTATTGCACTGTTATTTTCCATTTCACTTTAAAGTTCAGATATTTGCTTCTCTCCGGGTTGAACATATAATGTCCATCCAGAATAATATACCTTTCAAACGGTGAAATAGTTTTTGAAATGGGATGTGTAGGTCTGGAGATTAGCCCCTACATACAAACAAACAAAATTACAAACTTTACAGTACCTATAGATCACCGATGAACATATATAGCCTTGTTCTGTCTTTATAAAAGTATAGATTGTTTCGTGGATGTGTGCAGTGTCATACTTTTTAATGATCATAATATGCTGTTATGTAGTCCCACATCTCAATAAGAAACGATAAAATACTAGCTTTTGCCGCCACTCCGTCCGCGTAGAAGTCGTTTATCGCTGCTCCCTCGGAAACTGACCAATTTTGCAGGATAAAAAGTAGCCTTTTTTTCTTTCCCAGGTTTTCTATCTCTATGCCAAACTTCACCCAGGTCCGTTCGCCGTTCAGACATGACTGAATAACAAACATACATCCATACATTCGCATTTATAATATTAGTAGGATGGTAGGATAGGATTTCAAGCTTGCTGCAAGCAACGCTGCGGGAACGTCATAGTGTTTTATTATCTATTTATATGTGCTTCATGATAATCACTTAACTGTATTGAGATGACTTATCGCCACCTTTGAAATAGGTACCATTGAGGAGTTCCGGTGGCCATCTATGGTCTCCATCAGCAGTTCCACTTTACCAACTGAATGCAAATACTGGCCATGTTACTGAAAATACTAAAATCGCAGTATATATCCATTTGAGGAGTTCCTTTAATTCCTCACTGTCCCACCATCAGATACAGACTTGGTGACAATAGGACGACCTCGGGAGTATCCCTATAAAACAAAAAATATTTTCAAAATCAGTCCAAAATTGGATGGAGTAATCGATAAACATACATAGACCTGAACATAGAAACTCCTCCTTTTTTTGGTTAACAAATTTGGATTTCTGACGCTAGAGACTATCATAAAAAAATAGATGATTAACTTACCCAATAAGAAGACAAAGTGATTGCCATCAGCAATAACGCATTCTTAATGGAACTATGTTCTCCCTCAAATTTAAAACTTGAAATACTAATGAAGAATGAATTCTAAGCAGAACCAAAAATAAATTTCTGTTTCTTAATATTATAGTTTTATGATACTTACCTCTATGTTCTATATGCTGACCAATATGGAGAGGAAACTCCTCAAGTAATTCCTCCGGCAAAGGCAGAAAATTTAAATGAAGTTTTGGCACTGCATGCTTCAGCAAGCGATTTCCTTGTTCATTGAAGTCTTCTCCAGAAAAGTGGATACCACGATGATGATGATGATGATGATGATGATGATGAGTGGGGACGCGGCTGAGGCAGACAGGCGGTCGAGTGGTTCTCCATTCATTACGCCCTGTTCCCCTTGATCAAGCCTCAGGTTACCGGCTCGGTGGCGCTCCCATCCAGCACTGATCCCATCTTCTTGTTTTCCTACAGAACACCAGTGCGTCCTGTAAGTTAATGCTTTTAAGTGACTCTGCTGATAGTGCGTCCTGCCCAAATGTGCGATATCTCAGTGACGAGTACATTACACACTCGGCCAGGATCTGCTGACTAGTTTCCTCTTTGCCACAGTGTGGGCATCGAGGATCCTGCTTAACTCCAATTACCGTCAGATATCTGTTGAGTAGACAGTGTCCAGTCAAGATCCCTGTTAGTATACTTAGGTTGTACTTAGTGGATACCACACACAAACTTCAGTTTATGCAATTTTTCAATGGGTAATTGCACTAAATCTTCCTGTCCTATTGCTTGAACCCATAAACGACACCTGTAGCAGCAAAGTGCAAATTGTTATATGTTATTTGTTTCTGTTTAATTTTCCAGGATAAAAAGTACCTATCCTACAGCCTTTTGCAAATATCATTGAAAAATCCGATTTCAATGACATTTGGCAAAGGCAAACAGTTTAGCCGCGAAGCTTAACAGACAGACAGACTTACTTTTGCATTTATAATACTACTTGCTTTTCTGCCATAACACCAAAGAAGGCGGCTAACTGCATAGTAATAGTATAAGCACTACTACATTGCAGTTAGCAGCCTTCTTTGGTATAACGGCAGTTTTGCCCGTGGTTCCATCCGCATAGAAGTCCTTTATCCCTACTCCCTCCTCAAGCTATGTTCATTCCAAATTTCATAGAATTTGTTCAGAGGTTTAGCCGTGAAAGCGTAGCTATCATTCACATAATTTATTGACAATAAAAATAGAATTAATAGAAGTAATACATTATTAAGAGATAAGATAAGATAATTTTACTTACCGGGCCGGGTCTAGCGGAAAAGCAGCCAAAAATACATCTGAACCTGAGACACGTCGTCTTCCGCAGACAACACATTGTTTTTAAAAACGGCTGGATATGGTTATTAACAAAATTATAACACAAACGAGTCAGTATCTCACTAATTATCACTATCAAAAAGAACTTTAAAGAGTCAATAAACAATCACTAACTAAAATAGGAGTCAGTTGCTCGGAAAACCAGTCACTATTTCGTGAACAACGAAAACAAAACTTACATAAAAGAGTCACTGTGTTATATATGTATATGATAATGCTTAGAGTCAATTTCTCGTAAAAATATCACTACAACATTAAGAATACTACAATCACCATCAAAACGAACAAGTTTCGATTAAAATGGCGGTTCAGTTGAGGCGGTAGGTAGTGAAAATTTAATTTTTGACGTAACAAAACCACAGATAACTTACTTTTTTAACATTTGTAATGTTGGTGAAAATTGTAGATCAAACTATTATAACTTGAGCCATTTCCTTACGTATTTATCAAAAGGTTAGAGACCAGTATATATGGACAGTAAACTTTGTATGAGAGTGTCCACCCACTGCACCACAGGTAAACAAAATTGTAAATCATGTTACTCTAAAATTTATATTCCATTAGCTTGAATAGCATTAGACCACAGAATATATAACAGTTTCAAATATTTTTGAATGAATATTGTAGGAACGACCGCAAATTGTTACAAAAGGCGCGAAAAGTTATAACGGTTTGACAGGTGCAGCTTGCAGCTGATTGTCATTGTCATCGTGTTGTTGATCGTAAATTTTTTGTTGATGTGAGCGACTTTGTTTGTTATATTATATTTGTTAAAATGCCTAAAAAACACATTCCTTCCCTAAACGTAAAATGGCTAAGTGAAAAGATAATTCATGAACAAAATATATCTCGTAATTTCCATTATTATGAGTAAGTAACCTTTGTCTACAATCACGATCGTTTGTAACCGATTGGTTCGTTTGTGTACGTTACCGTATCTTATAAGATATATTTACCGATCTAATACATGTTTACAGAAAATTTAAGTTCGGGCATATTATAGCTGAGATCGGAGACTTTGTTCTGATTTCAAACGCCGATTCGGCGGAACCGGACACGGAAGAAGGTTGCGATGCGGCTCAGATCCTCGCCCTGTACGAAGATGTTTCAAGCAGTCATGACCAATACAGGGCTAAGGTCCAGTGGTATTCGAAACCCAGTGACCTGCCTCACTGGTGTCTTAATAACATTGAGCCTCTTGAGTTTATGCACAAAGAGGTAATTGGATAAACTCGTAAAGTTGAACTGTACTAGAGCGGCGCTGCAGCGGAGAGGCGCGTCGCGGCAAAATATTCTCGGGGAGTCAACTGTGTCGCGTCGCGCCGCGCCGCTTCACTGCTATATAGTACAGCTATATGGCTTTTATTTCATAAGAAACAGAAGCAAAAATATTTTTCTTGCTGCGCTGTAGTGCGGTTCAACCTTTAATCATAGTCATTTAATTGTCTTATTTAAGATAGAAGATTAAAGCATATGTAAAGCGCTGGAGAAGATGTGGGAAAGTTAGAACTAAGTTCTTTTTTAAAGTCTTAAACAGATTTTTATTGGTAGTTGGATCTTTACCTGAGGTATGCATTCAGTAATGCAATTCTGATCTAGAACTAACTGACATGTTATGTTATGGACCAATATGTGCAAATGATTTTTATCTACATTCATATCATAACTACCCCACAACAGAAACAATAAGCAAATGGGCAAATTAAGAAGCAAATTAAGAGTTCTGTATTGGTGGTTGTATTTTAATGTTAATAACATTTTAGGGCCTGTTGTTTGATCAGTAGTTAAACTAATTGTTAAAAATCGTTACTAATAGTTAAATTCTCAAGGAAATGTGTCAAATATTTGATTCCTTTTTCGAATTTTAACAATTAGTTAAGTTAACTACTGATCAAACAACAGGCCCTAAAGTATTGCATGTCATAAAATTATTAGTTATCAATGTGATTGCATCTTAACGCTTTCAGGCGCGGTGACGTGTATAGATGTCAAGCAGTATGGCTAATTGATCTCTAATTACGGTACTGCGCTCGAAAGGGTTAATGTTCACATTAAAGTATTGGTGACCGATAAGATACAGGTACATTAAAATACAGGGCAACCACAGATACAGGTTTCTCACATATCGTAAAAAACTTATGACATTCATGTAGATAGAGTTATGTCTGCAACTGTACACACAATTAGCCATTAAAACACTTGTGTGATCTTATTATGAAACTTGCCTTTCAGCTGGTTTTATAAAAGTACACTTGTGTATTGTCTCTCATTATGCACTAGTCACATAAAATACTATGATGATAACAAATAATCAATACATATAAACTTAAATAAAATAAATAATAACCAGAGCCCGGATTTTTCGTAGCAATTTTGAGCTGTCTATTTATTTATTTACTTAAGCCAGGGATACACTAGGGGACAAATGTCCCACGACCTGTGACGGCGACATGTCAAGCGAAGCCGGCCGATTTCGCCTGACATATCTGACGACATCGCGCGACTTATGTCCGTAGCGACGTCAGGCGAAGTCGTGTGAGTTCGCGAAACCTCGCCTGACATATCTGGCGACATCGCGCGACTTATATCCGTAGCGATGTCATGTTGCCAGACATGTCGAGCGAGGTCCGGCATCGTCGCCCTACTTCACCCGACGTCGCTGGCGACACGTGTCGCGCGATGTTGCCAGACATGTCTAGCGAAGTCCGGCACGTCGCGCCACTTCACCCGACGTCGGCTGGCGACACGTGTAGCAGGACATTTGTCCCCTAGTGTATCCCTGGCTTTATAAAGACACACCAACATCGGAAGTACATCGGAAGTCGATAGACGAGAAGTCACTATGACAGCTCAAAATTGCTACGAAAATTCCGGACTCTCATAATAACTATACAATTTCACACAAATTGACCTAGCCCCAAACTAAGCTTAATAGAGAACCACCAGGTATTTAATTCTTTTTTTACTGCCCACTATTATATTATTTGTTTAAAGTAATAACTATGTTTTTCCTTAGGTCTTACAAGACCACCGTCCATTCTCTACAAATGTCTCCATTGAAACTTTCTTCAAGAAATGCCAGATCAAGCTTTCACACACAAAAACCACAAAAACAGTTTCCTCATCAAACTACAACTACATTTGTCGCTACAGAATCATTGCGTTGAGCAAAAAGAAGGTCCAAATAGAACCTGTTCTTGAAGAAGAAAGATTGGCACTGCAACTACTGTCTACACCTAGCAAAAACATCCCTACCTCTAAATCTAGGACTCCTAAAACACCTACAAGCCTAGTCAAACGAATGGGAAGGATTTCATTATCAGAACAAAAGAACTGGAGTGTCAGTAAAAATGATGGTACAAAACTATTACTGAAACGAGCAATTTTAGCTGATAAGACTGAAAAAGAGTCTCCCATGAAAGCCACTCCAAAAACCAAGACAATAGCAGAGACACCTAAAAACATTCAAAAGTTAAATAATAGCAATATTGAGGAGTTATTATCTATGGAATTGAAAGAAAATGCAGATGGTGGTTTGCCTACTCTTATAATTCGGCAGCATGCACTTGGCACTCCGAAGCGGAAGGCTTCTATTTCTAAAACCTCCAGTAACACACCAAAAAAAGTATTAATCTTCGATGACAATGATGAGAAGGACACTAGGCCGCAACGCAAGAAAAGTTCAATAACTTATGATGAAAACATGTCCCCAGTAAATACTCCGATGAAAGTCACTCGCTCTGGCAGAGTAACTAAAAACCCGATAAGTTACCTTGAGGAAGATTCGCCTATTAAAAGGACCCCTAGAAAATCTGTTAGAAGAATGACAGAAAGTGATGATGAGTTTAAACCTACTCCTATTCTTAAAACGCCTAAGACTTCTAGAACCCCTAAGGTCACTCCTGCTAAAACTCCTAGGCGCAGTGTCAGTAGGAGAATTCTCACCAGCCAACTGACGCCTACTTTACACTCTAGAGCTCATTACGTCGACAATATTGATGGTAAAAATATTTAAGACTTGCTTCTAACATTAATGAGTGTTTTTTTTTATTTTGCTTACTTTATGTTGAAATTTTTTTGTTTTTTTTTTAGATATTTTGTTAGAAAACAAGTCGTTACCTGGAAGGGAAAGTCAAATGGATGAAATATTATCATTTGTTCGATCAAAAGTTTTGGGCGGTACTAGTGGGTAAGAAATTTAGTACAAGCTTTAAATTAACTTTACAACATACAAACATTGACCTGACTCAACAAGACCCCTCATTTTCTCATAACAATTATCCTTCATTGTCATTTCATCCTACGGCAAAAAAAATCGTTATTTCTTCGTAGCAAAATTTATAATTTTTCTAGAATTTATTGCATATTATCCTGCCACAATTTTTTCCATGCCAAGTAAGACCGGATTGACAGAGTTCCAATTTTCCGGAGGTCGTATGTTGCGGTGCTTAGTGCGCTTACCTCCTACTTATTTTGATATATAAATTAATTACGAGTTGGGAAATCTGCATTAAAAAGGTTAACAATAAAGTTGATAGGTTTTTGATACTGACCCCTTACTAAGGTTTTTTAAGGGACTAACCATAGCAAGCGCTCGAGGCGCGTTCCGGGCGCTGCGTATCAAACGCCAAACGCGGACGGCGCGCGCCCCTTTCGCGGCGGCGCGGATCGGGCGCTGCTATGCTTAGTCACGAACAACTTAGAACAAAATTGAATGCGCAGCGCCCGAGGCGAGGGCCCCGGTCGCTTGCTATGGTTAGTCCCTTAATAGTATATTACTTAACAAGGGCTGTAAAAGAAAGAAAGCCCGAAATCGCAGGTATTTGAGACCCGAGCCGTAGGCGAGGGTTGTAAATATGCGATAGAGGGCTTTCTTTTTTACTGCCCGTGATGAGTACACAATTTTACGTCTTCACTTGGCCACAATGCGAGTTTTACCGTGCGCGCAGCGTGCGATAAAACTCACATTACGGCCAGGTGTTACGTAAAAGGTATTAATTACACTGTATCTAGTCCTTGGCTGTACAGTCACCAGCAATAATATATTATCCAACATTGGGCGCAAAAATATCTGACACACTATACCCCTAGCAATAAAGGCGTGGCAGATATTTTTGCGCCCAATGTTGGATAATATATTATTGCTGGTGACTGTTCAAGAAATTATTAAGTAATTTAAGTATTGATTGATTGTTGTTACCGCAATTGTATTATTGCATTGTCTTCCCAGTTCTAAGCCATGTTTAAAGTTTGTAAGTCTCTAGCTCATCGGGAATTAATTTTAATATTGATTGTAACCAAACAAATAAACAGACAGAGAAAAGAGCAAGCTAATAAAAACGTGGTAAAATTAACCAGTCTTCATGAAAATGTCCATCTGTTGGCAGATGCATGTATATATCCGGAGTGCCTGGCACGGGGAAGACCGCCACGGTATGCTCGGCGCTTCAGATCCTGAAGGAGGAGGTGGATCTTCCTGACTTCCAGCTCGTCGAGGTTAACGGGATGAGGATAGCGGAGCCAAGGCAGGCCTATGTGCAGATTTATAAGCAGCTTACTGGTAGGTATTCAAAACAATGGGAGCTTTTAAGTATAAGCAAGCTCCTATACTGTTTGTTTAGGCACTTATCTAACCAAACATGGTTCTGTTAGACATCCAATCAAAATTTCTTTTTTGGCCTTTGACGTGTCAGTGTGGCTTCGATTGGCTGATGAACTGTTTCACGTGGTTTTTTGTTTACATTTAGTTCAGTACCTAAACAAAAGAACTACATATAATGACCTTCGTGTGGTCACGTGGCCACTTTTTTCCGTTAAGTTGCTCAATCCTCACTCATAGTTCAATAGGCTAGTGTCCTTAAATATTCGAATTAGTCCGTCGTCATTTACATTATCAAAAATATTGAACACATATTTTACTTTTTTTTATTAAACTAAAAATGTCGAAAATAAAGTGCGTTGAAGTTTCGCGTGACGTCACGCCGTAATACGTTGTTCCCCACTCCCGAACTTTGATGCGCGTTATATTTGTCATTTTTAGGGTTCCGTACCAAAATGGTACAAAAAGAAACCTTATGGTGAGACTTCGTTGTCTGTCTGTCTGTCTGTCTGTATGTCACAGCAGGTTTTCTCAGCAACTACAAATGCTATCAACTTGAAATTTGGCATAGTTGTACAACTTGCTTGCCCGCATCTATTTGTAGTAAAAAAAATATGGAATTAATTTTATTAATAATCGAAAAGGAGTCTAGAATGGGGGGTTCAAAAATGAAAGTGGTTCGATTATAGCAAATGGGGTGTCATATGAAAGGTCTTAATCTGCACATTTCAAAACTATTTTTCTGAAAAAAAATTTGTGATGTACTTTTTGATTTATAACCAAAAATGTACAAAAAATGACCGTTCCCCCCCCCTTATCTCCGAAGTTTATTAATCAAAAATTCTGAAAAAAATCCTGACGTATAGATAATTACTTATATTTTCTGGGAAAAATAAAATAAAGTGTTCATTATTTACAATTTTTGAGAAAATCTGTATTAAAATTTAGGCTAGTCAAAATCGACCTTATTGCCTGGAAAATAAAGCTTATAACAAAATTAGTATTTTCTTTTGCTGTTACCAAGCATATTATCTTCAATACGGAACCCTCGGTGCGCGAGTCCGACTCGCACTTGACCGGTTTTTTTGATAATCTTACTGACGGACTAATTAGAATTATTATTATTTTACCTAGGACACACCCCTATTGTTATTAAGTTATGTCATATAAATTGTGTATTCATTTATACAACAAAGAAACCATCGTTCGATTCAAGACAATACTTCAGTTTATCAGTAAAGACAATAATAGTAATAAGAGCGCCACTGGACACTGTGTAGTATTAACTACTGACCAAGTAAATAAATAAATAAATGTCAGTGACTCGCACAAAATGCCCCATTCCCAAAATAAGCTGAAGTATTTGATTGTAATTGTCAGGTAAGTCAGTGGTGTGGGAGCAGGCGTGCGCGCTGCTGGAGAAGCGGTTCAACGAGCTGGGCCCGCGGCGGACGCCGACCGTGCTCCTCGTCGACGAGGTGAGTGACAATGACACTAGATTTGGCCCGTTACATAATACTGTTGTAATACCAAAGAAGGCGGCTAAATATTATAGTCTGTGCCAATTGAAATTGGCAAAGATGTAAACAACCAAACGAACCAATTTACCATTATTACTCGATAATCACGTTATTTTACTATTAATTAAACGTTATTTTTAATAAAAACACGCTTGATGAATATTTGAGGTTATGTGTCAAACAGTACTAATTTTAATCTTTGGCAATTTCAACTGAGACAGACTATACTTAGTCGTTAAAGCACTCTGTATTCTACATCTAAAAAAAATAATAATTAAATAATTGGTATAAATAAAATTCGTTAATACTATAGTTTATGTTTAATATTAGAATTTCAATCTAGTCTTAAAGGCGCTATTAAGCTAAGTGATTTCCCTGCCGATATTGCCGTCACACGTGCTCACTCTTTCCGAAACCTATCACATTCTTACAACAGTAACCATATTCAATTTAAAATGCTTATACTGTTCTCTGGTATTAGGAATATTTGTCGGGACATCGTCCGCAAACTCGTTGGGATTTTCGTTGGTATTATTTTAATAACTAATTAAATAAATAAAAAGTCCCGATCTAGTGGCGACTTTTCTTTCAGAGCTCATAACAGCTATATGTTAAAACTGCGTCCAAATCCAACCATTTGTGACCTACGATGCCACAGGGGCACATATACACACGTTAATCTTGTAACATCTCTTTTGTAACCTAACATTTTGTCGGGCCTTAAAAACCGGCCAACACTACACACACCATTGAATTGATTAATTAATGATAATAATTTATTTCTGATTTTAATTCTTGACTACTTCAATTATTTTATTTTAGTCTATTGATTTAGATTGACAAATGTTAATTATTATTAGCTTCTGAGTAATGGTATTGTATGCCGGGTGTATTCGACTGTATTTGAGGTACATTATATCTATTCAAGACTATTGTAAAACTCACGTCAGGACATTGTCCGGTTTAAAAAAAAAATGCTTTTTGTATAACCACAAGTTTCGCAAGTTTGACGACATTATGTGCGATGTTTCCAGCTGGACGCGCTGTGCACGCGGCGACAAGACGTCTTGTACAGCGTCATGGAGTGGGCGGCGCACGACAAGGCACGTCTAGCTGTGCTCGCCGTCGCTAACACCATGGATCTACCCGAGAGGGCGCTCGCCGCGCGCGTCGCTTCTCGGCTTGGTGAGACCCTATACTAACAGCGCTGGGCCACTTGTCTAATTAAAGACAAACAATATAATCTGGCGCCGAATTCCACATTATTTTGACGTATTGGTTACTTTGTTATTCTCTTGAAACTTAAAGCTATTATATGAAATAGTTTTATTCCGGAAAACAGGTTCCATAAAATCATGCAAAAATACAATAACGGCACAACTTAAACTAAACTTAATAATATTCTCTAATATTAGCCATTATATTACTCCACGGGTCACCCCGATCCAGCGATGACAGGTTGACAGTGCTCGTGAAGCGGGCTCGCGTCTCACTCCCTTACTGCCGAAAGCAGAGTCTTGGTGTAGATGGCCTTTCTAGCGGTAGCACTCCTCTCGTTCTAATAAAAAACATGTTTACAGAGGTTTGTCTCAAAATCTTAATATTTTTATTTATATTTTTGATTATTATTTACTGAGAAAAAATATATTATCAGTGTTTGCTACGCCCGCTTTGGACTAGTGGTCGGGTCGTCATTTTGTTTGTAACGCGTTACGTAGCACTAGCTGCGGTGTAAAAAAAGACCTCAAGCCCTAGCCATTACCAAAAATTTATTTAAAATCTGTAAATAATGAATGACCAAAAAAAAATAGTATGCTTTTGAGACAATCCTTAAGTATAGTTAAGCATGTTTTTTTTTTTCAGAACACCTTTTACCCCTTTTTTAATGCCTTCACCCACACGCCAAACATATTTGCTATGCTATGCAAATTACACCTTATTGATAGGAAACAAAGTCTATTTTAATCTTGAACTTGTGACGGCTATAGCCGTCGTGGCGTCAGTGGCACGACTTTCAGTTGACGGCTAGAGCCGTCTGTGGCGTTCAAAAGGTTAAAAGAGTTCCTGTTTCAATTTAAGGTGTCGTATTCTGCAGGTCTGACTCGGCTGACGTTCCCGCCGTACACTCACGCGCAGCTCCAGCGCATCGTGGTGACGCGGCTGGCGTGCGCGGCGCTCTCCGCCGACGCCGTGCAACTTATCGCCAGGTATTGTGAATCTATTTCGTTACTGACTCTATCACTGCTACATTCCTTAGCGTTAGCTCATTTATTCATTTAACTTAAGATGTTCTTGTGTGTGGAATGTTGCCGCTTGACTCTATTCTTTGGCAGCTTTTTTCACCTCCTGCGGCCTGTTTTATAAAGTTACAAATTACAATTTACAGGTGACAAGTTTCCATTGGACACAACCTCGACCAATGACGACCAGCCATTTGAGCAATGTTGCCAGTTTAGACCTGTAAAAATGTTACTTGTAGCTTTATAAAACGTGCCCTTGATACGACATAGCCTTCTGTCATATTTGTCTAGGAACACGAAATTTGGAGTACTTTTGTGGTGACGTAGACGTGCAGAAAGGGTTTATAAAATGTTAAATACAGCTTAGCGAGCTCAATATTTAACCTTTTGAACGCCTTACGTTACATGCTATGCAAATTACAACATAATTCGTAAGAAACGAAGCTTCAACTTGTGTCGGCTGTGGCCGACGGTCGTGTTCAAAAGGTTAAACCTAGCCGATTTTAACGATTTTTGAATATGGTGAAAGTGTTATGAAAAATGTGATGTAAATATTATAAAATACAGGTCTGTTCGTTTTCCTTTCCAAAAAAAACCCGTTTCGCACCCTATATTTAACCTTTTGAAAGCAAAGTCGTTCCACTGCGCCACGACGGCTACAGCCGTCACAAGTTCAAGATTAAAATAGACTCTGTTTCGTGTCAATAAGGTGTAATTTCCATATTATAGCAAATATTTTTGGCATGTGCATGACATATTTTGTATTCGACGTAAGGCGTTCAATAGGTTCACGAATAAAGCGTCTGGATGCCAGCGGCGCAGGATTCGTGAGACCATTCCTACCACTTGTTTATAGCAAAAATTCGTGTTTCGCGCTTGGTAGGAAATGTATCTATGTGTACTATTATAATGTTTAAAATGCTTGTATCATCCGTATTTCTTGTCCGATTTTAATTTTAATTTCACTTTTGGTGGTCTCTTTTACGGTATTTTCATATTTTGTTGAGAAGTGCGATTTAAAAATTTCATGCGTATTCCCTGTTATTACTTATATTTTAGAAAAGTAGCAGCAGTATCAGGCGACGCGCGCCGCGCGCTGGCGCTATGCTCACGGGCGCTTGAACTGGCGCCGCCAGGCGAGGTGGCCGGGCTGCGCGAGGTGCAGCTCGCGCTGGCCGAGGCTGCCTCCAGCGCCGCCGTGCGCGCCATCCAGGCCTGCGCGCCCGGCGAGCGGCTGCTGCTGCGGGCCGTGGCCGCCGAGGTAAAATATATCTATATATATAAAAGGCAAAACTGACTGACTGACATATCAACGCACAGCCGAAACTACTGTACCTAGAAACTTGAAATTTGGTACAGGGGTTACTTTCATGATGTAAGTGAGCACTAAGAAAGGATTTTCCGAAAATCGACCCCCAACGGGAAGAAATGGGGGGAGTAGCGGGAAACTAATTCTACGCGTACGCAGTCGCGGGCGTCCTCTAGTAAATATATAAAACAGACGCCCTACTTTGAAAATCGAAGTTCGAAGTTAAGTTAGCTCCATCCCTTTCTCTCGATTTAGTCTCGAATGACGAGTGACAGCTGCAGCACCATGCTAACGTAACTTTGAACTTCAATTTTCAAAGTAGGGCCTCTGTTTTATATATTTACTAGAGGACGCCCGCGACTTCGTACGCGTAGAATTAGTTTCCCGCTACTCCCCCCATTTTTTCCCGTTGGGGGTCGATTTTCGGAAAATCCTTTCTTAGTGCTCACTTACATCATGAAAGGAACCCCTGTACCAAATTTCAAGTTTCTAGGTACAGTAGTTTCGGCTGTGCGTTGATACATCAGTCAGTCAGTTTAGCCTTTTATATATATAGATATTAACGTATTCGGCTACACTGAAGTTTTTGAACTAAATAAATAATTCATGATTAAATCCGCAGGTGGAACGCACAGGGTCCGACGAGACCACCCTGTCCCGCGCGCTGAACACCGCGGCCGCGATCGTGGCGCTGGACGGCCGGCCCTACAAGTCGGCCCTGAGCGTCGTCCCGCCCACGCCCTCGCAGGCGTTCTCCATGTGCGCCCGCCTCGCCGCCGCTCGGCTGCTACTCCTGGAGCCAAAAGCCTCAGAACCCAGGTTACTGCTCAACGTCAGTGCTGATGATGTGCATTATGCCACGAGGCAGATCACTGTGTGAAACATGCTTTAATATATTAATATGGCTTTTAAACTTGCCAGGACGGCGCTCGCGGCTGTTCATGCGTGCTTTAGTTTTAATTTTGGAATTCGTCAGATTGGGCAATTTAAAGAGATCCAAATATAATATGTCGGACATTGGTTTTGATCCAGAATTAGTAAAGAGTACAAGCATTTTCAACTTTTCATAAGTTGAAGGGTACATTTATGTAATTTTTTGGATCGATATCAAATATTGAACATTTCGTTACATCTCTCAAATTTAACTTCTTTTTGATGTGTCGATTTTTAATTTAAACGAAAGTACGTTTTTGCTGGAGAGCTAGTTGATGCTGGGGCATGCACCGCGTTTAACCCTGTGGCAAATATAAAAAAGTCTTGAATTCAAACCCTTTTTGATTATTAACCAGGATAAAAAATTAGCTAAAAATGAGAACATTGTGGTATGTTCACTGTGACGAACAATGTCAAATTAAGGGTGATTGGACGCAGGCGGATTTCTCAAACAATGTCGCCATAGCCATCTACCATCGAAACAGCATAAGTAACCCACATGACTATTTTGTCTAAATATTTTTGCATCTGTGTATGATAGGCCATAATATGACCCTTAATACAACATATATTGCGAACTAAAACATCGTTGTTAAAAATGACACGCTGCATATTAAAAGTACCTACTTATTGACATTTTAGTCATGTATTCTGAAACCGGAGTAGCTAGTAGGTAATTGGCCACGAAATTAAGGAATTCGCCTGTGCTCATAGAGACAATGATTCTTCAATGAAACTGTAGTAGTTATTATGTAACAATTTAATCCTCATTGACTTTGTCTAATTTTAAACTTGTTTTGAAGCATTAATTTTTCATCATACATTATCTTTTGAATTACGTGCCTTTCTTGACAATGGCGTCGGCGGAATCATCGACAACCTCGATGAAGCCATAACCTACAAAATTGAATTGAATTGAATTGAAGAATTAATTTTCGTAAAAGACTTTTGTCTGCAAAAAACGTATCATCGCGGTGTTACAGAACATTTCTAAGATCATACAAATGGAATTGAAATAGTACAATTTGCTTTGTTAACGTAATTATTTCCCGATTATGATATTGTATTTAATTAATTGACATGAAGTACAATTTTCACTGTTATTTTTCCCATAATACGTCTAATCTGTGTTAAAAATAATTAAATGATATAGTGTGTAACATTTTTTATTAATGAAACGATTGTGTATGGTACAACAATAGACAATAAATTAACTTTTTTTTATATTCTGTATTATTTAACAGTCTCCCATTTGTAGTATTTTTATGAGTGCCTCCGTGTTATCTTCCATTACAGCTTTTCGGCTCGCGGACACCACAGCCTTGCTGTATTTCCCAACTGTAAGAAAACGTTAAAAAACATTACATTACATAGACAGCTTGCTTCCCCTGTGTATACTTCGTTTTTTGTTCTTAATCTATTTGAAGTTATTAATAAGTAAAATTGTAAAACAAGACTACATACAATCGGCCTTATAAGTAGCAGCACACCTTTATACCCTGTCGCTTTAACGCCTTAGACAGATTAGTGCAGCAGACCTTAGTGACAAAGCATTAAAATGTGCAGGTACTGCAGGTACCGTATCACCGACTGTAAACGTAGACACTAGACAGAAATTATTAAGTGTTAAGGGCCACTTGAAGGTAAGGCTAAGTGGACTCTGGACCCCCTAGATAGTGCATGGCGCCGCTTCCATGGTTAGCGGCCGCCGATGGAGCCAGACGCGCGCTACGAAGTCGACCACGCGTCTCCCGAGGGTATTGAAGTCCTTTTTATGGCAAGAAGGCAAATGAGCATAGCGTCGGTGAAACTGCAAAACTTCGTAACATTTTTAATGAGGAGCAAAATGCACCTTTTTTTAAGACCTCAAGGTTAATTTTGCTCTATAATAAATTTGTTGGTTACGCGGTTTTGCAGTATCACCGACGATAGGCCACCTTATGGTAAGTGGCACAGATTATAAAGAGTAAGTGGGATATGTGACCCATAAACATCTGCATTCTGAAGAAGTTGTAGTGATTTTTTTGGAAATGTTTTTTTTTTTACAAACCGTTTGACATTATCCTGTTCAATTTTAGGGGAAGAATAACAAACCAACGATATTTTCGTTTTTAAAAATGAGGGTACAATGTGCTGGGTGACATTTTGAGTCGTCGGGAGAGGAGGAGACCATGGAAGCGACACCATACATTCTTACAGTGGCTCTACTTTGAAATCAGTAATTCGAACTTCGGATCGCCCCATCACTTTCTTGCGAATTAGTGACGCGTCGAGAGCAAAAGGGATAGCAATAGACGAAGTTCGAATTACGAATTTCAAAGTAGAGCCTCAGCTTTCAACGTCGTCACTCGCATCGGGCGTGACCAACAACAATCAACTTTTTTTTTTAATTTAACGATGTAGTTATACCTCGAAGGCGCGCAGCTTGCTGCAGTATAGTGTGTAGAGTCTTTAACGAAGCTACAGCGTGTTCCTGCGTGGACCGCCTCACGTGGCAGTTCAGCAGTAGCTCCTCGTTCAACATTACGACCTCCTTGTAGCGGCTAAGCATTTCTTTCCTGCACCATATTTGTTAATTATTATTTGTGTGTGTAAGCATAAGTTGGTATGGTAATATGATCAATATTTGGCCTGGAAAGAGAAACGTAATTTGTGTAAGTGTTAACCATTGAATTAAAAATGTGTGCTATCCTTACGCTTGTTCCCTTTTCCAGATTCACGCCGGTTGAGGTGTGATGTTAATTTTGGTACTTACAGAGATAAGTTTACTGTAAAATAAATCAAAGCCCGAGGGAATAGCGATAAACAACTTCTGCGCGAACGAAGTCACAGGCAATGGCTACATATTCTCCCCGTAATTAAATCATAAGAATGAATACAAAAATAAAATTAATAATCCTTTTTTTCCTGAAAACTAGACGATAAGTGAGATCTACGCGGCAAAGTCGCGTGAAATGAAGGGGTGGAGTAACTGTAAATTAACAATAAGGCGGTGCTTATTGATATTGCTTAAAAAAGTTAATTTAAGTTCTATCGGAATATATTTCCTGAACTTTACGTACAAGTCATGTGCTGCAGCGTCTTGAGCCGCTGGTAGCAACGCGGTAATTAGTTGTGCTCTCTCGGCGGTCTCAGCAGCTAACCGTGATCTCATCTCGCCCACGTGCGAAGCATTAACCATCTCTTCACGAAGCTGTGTTTCGGCTTCGGGAAATTGTGCAGTGGACTAGAAAATTTAATTCCTACAATAAGTAAAAAACATTACTTCCCTCAATTTGTCAGTCGGGTAAAAATAAGCCTTTATTTTTTCAACCTGATATAGTTTTTCTTTTGTTGGAACGCTACGGAAAACAATAATTCTGCCGTAATACTGAAGAAAGCGGCTAACTACAATGTAGTAGTCGAAGCATCCTATACTCTAAACACTAAAATTCTACGCAGTTATAATAGCCGCCTTCTTTGGTATAACGACAGAATTGTCACATTGATATCGATTAAAATACGGAACCCCTAAAAATCGGTTTTGCACATCACTATTTAAAATGGCGGCGCGTCACATTTCTATATTGTCTATGGTATAAGCGGCGTGGAGAACTGTCAAAAATAGAACGGTTTCGCGAAAAAGCCCGGTTTCAGTTCCTATTATCTGAAAATGGTTGAAAACAACGACGTAGAGTTGTCGGAGGCTGAAGCTGAGCAATATGATCGTCAAATTCGTTTATGGGGCTTGGAGTCCCAGAAACGACTTCGTGCATCGAAAGTATTAATCATCGGGTTATCCGGTTTGGGCGCCGAAACAGCAAAGAACATTATTCTCTCTGGAGTAAAGAGTGTTTGTTTACTAGACAACGAGAAACTCAAGGAAGTCGACTTGTACTCTCAGTTTTTAACCCCGCCTGATAAAATTGGGGAGAATCGAGCGGAAGCTTCGTTGACGAGAGCTCGCGCTTTAAATCCTATGGTGGACATTACGGCGGAGACTGAGGGCGTTGATCAGCTGCCTGATAGCTTCTTTACTGCTTTTGATATCGTGTGTGCAACCGGGCTGAAGCAGGAGCAGTTAGAGCGCATTAACAACGTGTGCCGCGACAGCAACAAGAAGTTCCTCTGCGGCGATGTTTGGGGCATGTTCGGCTACATGTTCGCCGACCTCGTCGACCACGAGTATTCCGAAGAGATCGTTCAACACAAAGCCGTCAAACGTGGCCCGGATGATGAAGAAAAAAGTGCAAGGGAAACAGTATCTATTACTGTCAAGCGCCGTGCCATATACGTGCCGTTACAGAACGCTTTGTCAGCAGACTGGTCGAAACCTGAGCTGCGCTCGAGACTCCGCCGCGGGGACCCGTCTTACTTCGTCATGAAGATCTTATCTCGCTTCAGGGATGAGTATAACAGAAATCCAGATCCAGCTAGTAGAAAGGCGGATACAGAAACACTGCTCCGCATGCGTAATGAACTTCTAAAGGAACTGACCCTCCCTCCTACATTCATACCGGACTCTTTGTTAACTAATGTCTTTGGCACTGTGTCTGGCGCAGCCGCGGTCGTGGGTGGTGTCATCGGTCAGGAAGTAGTGAAGGCCGTCAGTCAGAGAGAACCTCCTCACAATAACATGTTCTTTTTTAATCCAGTAAAATGTGTCGGTTTTGTAGAACTTTATGGTCAATAATCTTTTTATGTATCTTTAGGATGTAAGCAGTAATTTTTTAAGTCAAATTATAATAATTTAAATACACAGTGTTTTTTTGGATCCTCAAACGATAATGTGTGATTAAAGTATTTAATCCACAAAGTTGTACCCCACTAGCCCATCGTTTAACACATTAAACGCCAAGCATTCTAATTTGGTAATTTCCTAACAAAACATACCTGAATAACGGGTAGTTGGCACTGAATGTGTTAATTTTGAAACCATACAACAACAGTTGCAGATTGAAAACACTTCTAATTTTTTTATTTGCAGCATCGCTGAGTAAATGTGTTAATCCAAGATCAAGATTGAGAAATTATTAATATCTATATACCTGGGGCAAAGGGATTAAAGTTTTTAGCTGGGGTATTGAAGTTAAAATTTAATTATCAGTTTTTTTTATTATTTTTTATCCTCTTTAACGTCTAATGCTTCAGCAGATTTATTAGCCACTAAAGCCCAACTGCCATTGACTTCATCAATAAGCAAAACATTTATTGATATATTTGGCTTATAATTACGTCATTATCCCAGATATCCACTGACAGACTAAAACAGCACCAATTCACAGAAGTTACTTCGTAGTTGGTGCATTTTATGGTTCATTAGAATATATTATAGAAAATTACTATGAAGTATTTAGAGAAAAATACGATACACCTAATATTATGCTGCCAATCATTTACCTGTAAGTCGCTCAAGTTTAGGTACACAACCAAACTTTGTATCAAGTCTCCAGCCAAAGACATGTGCGGCGTTGAGAACTTGACAGTGCCATCAGCTTCAAAGTCCAGGTCCAATAGGGACTTGTCTCTCAAACAGATGAACTTCATATGGAGCTCCTTCACATTCTCCATTTCTATATCTACCTCTTCCTCTAGCAAGAAGTTCTGATTGATCCAAATGCAGATTCTTTGCACTCTTTCCGTGATCCGGAAAGTGACGAAGCTGCTTCGTTTAGCTGTCGAAACGGAAGGGGGCGCCAGGGCGTACATGCAGAACCTGGGCAATTGCTTCGTTACTTCAAATATGTGAAATTGTTCACTATCTGCGTAGCCTACTAGGGCCTGAAACAACAAGAATAATAGGGTTTATTCGAAATTTGGCAATATATGTATACCTACTAGCCTATTATAATTCTTATGATGCGGTTAGCGTAGTCGGTAATGAATGACCTTGTCTACGAAGCTAGCGGTACCAGGTTCGATTCCCGGTCAGGCCAAATATTTGTGTGATGAGCGCGAGTATTGTTTCTGAGTTTTGGTCGTTTTCTGTGTATAAGTAGGGTAAAGTTAAGATATTTTGACAGTACTCCGGGTCATATTTCGATATCTAGGTGCTAGGAGGGTGGCCATTGCAGTAATGGACGATTTACCCTACCAGAATAGTACAAGCTTAAAGAGCTTAGTTTGGGACGAGCTCAATTTGTACAAGATTGTCCCCTGACATTAATACAATTAATACGAATACCTTGACGTGCATATCGATAGGGACATCCCTAGGCGGCGCCAGCGGGATGCCGAGCGAGGGGCGCAGCTGCGCGTGCGGCGGGTGCCGCGCCAGCGTCTCGCCCGCCGCGAACACGCCCTCGGCCAGCACGAGCGCCGCGCGGATCACCGTCTCGTTGCTCGTGGAGATCGCCAGCTCGAGGCAGCCCTGGGGAAGGAGCTCTCAACCAAATACAGGATGTATTATAACTATAAGATAAACCCCCCGATTAAATGGTGACCCCTTTTTTCAGAGCTGATATCTCCTCAGCGGCCCAACCGATTTTCATAAAACCTAGCTAAGAACCACCGCTATAAAACTGCATCTAAATCGGTTCACCCGTTTAGGAGCTACGGCGAAATACACACACACACACACACGCACACGCACACACACACACACACACACACACACACACACACGCACACACACACACACACACTGCACAGAGACACATAGCGGTCAAACTTATAACAAACAAGATAATATCTATAGCTTTACGACTTACGAATCTTACGATACGATCTAGTCACGAGTGTAAGTACGTAAAGTGAATACGGCGACAGCGAAAGCACCGAGCAGCGGTGAGCTAGCACTGCTAGCAGAAACGAATACATAGAGATTTATGAAGTACACGAGTCGCTGCGACAACGAAGAAGCGATATATCTAACATTTGTTTCCACCGCTCACAGCCACAGCACGGCTAGCACAAGTTGCCCGCGACTTGTTTGTCGCTCGGATTTCCCTTTCTATCAAGTCAGTAACGATAGAGACGCACTGAGCGACAAGCGAGAAAATACAACTTGTGCTACCCGTGCAGTAATCTAATCACGCAAAGTTTATGGCAATTGTTTGCTACAATGACGAAGATTGTGGAATCCAGTAGGCAGGGTGATTTTATTCGGATTTAATAGCAATACCGACCTTATTAATATTCGTAGCTACTACCACATGCAAGCGCGTGCTAGTAGGCATGGCGCTCGCTGGTCTATCTGCCAGCTCCTGGCTGGCGGCACCACCCGCGCTGGCCTCGTAGTGCTTCAGCTCCATCGTCAGGGTCTGCTTGCGGTTGAACAGCTCCACGATGGCGGCGCGATCTTCCTCAGACGGCTGGCTCTTGGTCGAGAAGCTGGCGGCTTCTTGGTACGGAGGATAGCCCAGAACTGGCGTAAAAAAACTATATGATAACCGAAGCGCAGATATAATTATAAAACTTAAAAAGTTACCTGACTCATCTGAAAACCAGTTTAGGGGAAAATGAAAATTCGGACAAACGATGTGTTAGGACAGACGTTGTTAGGGATTCCGAGGGACACCGGTATATGTATAAGTATTTATATCTTTGTTTAGTACCCATAGTATGCCCATCAAGAATTTTAAATGTTGATCCACCATAAAACCTTGTCACTTGACCACTTGCGTTTTTGACCACTTGATACTAACCCATACAAATGGGTTACACAGGAAATTAATCGTTGGTTTCATGTGACAAGGTTCTATAGTGGTTCATCAATTAAAATCCGTGACCGTACAAGCTTAGTTTGTCACTAGGTCAATTGGTGTGACATTGCCCCTGATATATTCCTCCTTTAAATGCTAATGAAAATAAACATCAAGTTACACCCATTCCGCTGCTTCGAATGAGGGATACCGCCTTAATTCATTACTGTGGCTTACTGCAGCTAGATATCGACGCTTCCAGACGTCAACAGTGCCAGCAAAAAACAAGCCAGAGTTTTGACGGACAGCTGTTCGAGCACCACGTTCATAGCAGCTCATAATAATACTTACCTTCTCCCCTATCCGACACGCAGACCAGGTCGGGCGCTCCGACGGCGCGGTAGTCAGCCAGCAACAAGGCAGCAGCCGCGGAGCGCAGCTGCACGCGCCGGAGCACCCGCCCCGAGCTGATGTCCCGCCAGTCCACGCGCCCGCTGTACCAGCAGCAAGCCAGCGCTTCGCCGGACAGGTGGATGGATAGCGCGTTGCTCTTGGACTGAATATTTTTATTGGTATTAGGTTATATTGGCTTAGAAAGATTGGCTTATGGATATTGATTTCTCTGTTTTTCATAACTAAGTTGAAAACACTTAAGTTGGAAACACTTGTTGCATTTGCATCGAAGTTTTTTGTAGGCGCCTATAGGCGTAGTAGGTAATTTAGACATTTTTGGAACAGTGCTGTATATTTTTATTTCTAACGGGCTAACTATTTAAACGGTGTAAAATTATAAGAGCTCATAAGTAGTCGCAAAACTGTACAACAACCACAACTCTGTCAACTGGGAAGAAAATGCCACTAGGAATTAAGTTAACCTTTTGTACTTATTTCGTTTTTGTTTATGGAATACCTAAAGATTAAATAATAATTGTATTTGTGGTCAGCGCATTTACGCAACTCCATACAATTGGTCCTTCAAACCGTATTTTTCATTTAAACCTACTTAAGTACCTTAACCCGCCACAGCCTGATACCCTCTTCGTAAATGCCGATGGTGCCGTTCGCCAGCCCGTACGCGAACCGCACTTCTGTGATGGCTGCCAGGCAGATCACGGGGCCAGTCTCAGAAATCTCAGTCTTGAACTGGTTGTTCTTCAGAACTCTTATGAACGAGTCCTCACATCCGAGCAGCAGCTGCAATAGGTGGTAACTTGAGATGCGGTCGTTGGTTGCAGTGGTGACCCAACCCAACTCAACATGGTTCAGAATTGACTCGGACAGAGGCTCTACTTTGAAATCCGTAATTCGAACTTCGTCTATTGCTATCCCTTTTGCTCCCGACGCGTCACTAATTCGCAAGAAAGTGACGACGGGGCGATTCGAAGTTCGAATTACTGATTTCAAAGTAGAGCCCCAGGTCACTGTGTTGTGTGCGATTGACAGTTACGATTGTTTTCTTATAGGTATCTAGCTATCGATCTATTTGAAGTTATGTACGTTAATGACTACTCACACGTATGGAAACTATGGCAGATATAAAAGGATACCTACTGAAATCAGTTTGATTATGTGAGGAAATCATGGCAACATCCTATTATTCTAATCCAAATGTGTAAGTTTGTAATGGTGTTTATGTGTCAGTGATACCTACGTATGAAAGCCTCATTGGCACATATAATTAACCTTTCTATAGTTGAAATGGTAAATTTAGTCGAGAATGAAATCACAGGGAAAATTAAAAGAGTATCCCTGCCTATTCTTACCTCATTCTCCCCATCTTTATCGAAGTCGAACGTGATCAAGGCACAGACCTTCCCACTAACCACGTTCCAGAATACCTCATTGCCCTGCCAGTCGATGCCCTGGACGGAGCTGTTCCCACCCACGATCGCCAGGGTGTTATACTTCCCGAAGGTGCCCACGATTGCGACGTTCACTCCATCTTGGGCTTCTTTGTAGAATAAGTCGGAGTTGTCGTGGACGTCGTACGCTGGTAGGGGAGAACAAGATATGTAACTTTTTCTAATAGCATGGAGAAGGCATAGAGGAGCACACAGGGCACAGGCTGCTGATGTTGGTGGTAGTGATGGACGGACCCTGCACAAGGTCCTTTCAGCACTACTTATCGGAGTAAGATAGTAACCAGGAAGAAGCAAATTCGAAACTTCGAAGTTGTATACGCCATCCCTTTCACACGTCAATAGAGATTATATTGGGAAACAAAGTTGGAGATCACGGTACTTCATAATGCGTAAACAAGCTACGCACCTGCACCCACTATGCCTTGTTTTTAGGGTTCCGTACCAAAATGGTAAAAAAGGAAATGGTGAGACTTTGGTGTCGTGTTTGTCTATCTGTCTGTATGTCACGGCAGTTTTTATCAGAAACTATAGAAGCTATCAACTTGAAATTTGGCATAGTTGCGTAACTTGATTGCCCGTATCTGGTTTTATTAAAAAAAAATCATATTTTTTTTATAATTTTCCGTGACGTACTTTTTGATTTATAGCCAAAAGTTTACAAAAAAACACCGGTCGCCCCCTTTATCTCCAAAGTTTATGGAACAAAAAATCTGCAAAATTCCTGATTTAAAGATAATTACTTATATTTTTTACTTGAAAAATAAAATGAAGTTGTCAAACTTCACAGTTTTGGAAAAATTATCAAAAAACTTTAAAAATCTGTATTTAAATTTAGGGTTGGTTTTTCAATCCCCAGATAAAGCTATCCGGAAGGTAAATTTTAGCTCCGTCCTTTTCTTTCATATGACTTCAGAAAATGATAGTAATATATTTAACTGACGGATAGTTTTATCTGGGGATTGAAAAATCAGCCCTTAGGCTAGTAAAAACCTTATTGCATAGATAATAAAGTTATCATCAAAATGAGTATTAACTTAAATACGGTACCTACGGAACCCTCGGTGCGCGAGTCCGACTGGCACTTGATCGGTTTTTTTAGTTTTTATCACAGATGGAAAATAGGGAGAGTAAACGTATCAATTTTCTTCTTTTTTTACACTGTCGACGATATAAATAAATAGATTGCGTAAAAATAAATTGTTGTAAATGTTACTGTGACAAGGTTCTACAACTGCCTTGAAATCAAAATTGATTGAAATGACTTAACTCCTTAGCTAATCGATTTATATTAACGAGTCAGTAGGTATAGGTCCTCCGGTCCTCGTTACAAAATAATATTTTTTCTTGTCCCCAATGCAAATTAAAGTCAAAGTTCAAACTACAGCTTGGTGCATTGTTTATTCAACTTTTTTCATCTCAAGGAGTGTTTTCCCTCACTTTTGCTTCTACAGGCTTAACTATTGAGCCTCCTTGTGTTTGTGCTGTTCATGTTCGTGATAATATAGTTTGTGTTTAAAAATGCGCCGGTACATAATCTGCCGCGTTCCATACAATCCGCTGCGGCTGGACATCAAATCACCTTTGGGGGTTTACACCAAGTAAGTAAACCAGGCCCTACTTTGAAAATCGAAGTTCGAAGTTACGTTAGCTCCATCCCTGTCACTCGTCATTCGAGACTAAATCGAGAGAAGGGGATGGAGCTAACGTAACTTCGAACTTCGACTTTCAAAGTAGGGCCTCAGATATCCTTTTAGAAGATTCTATTGCACCTTCCGAAAGTACCTAGTAGTAGTAGTAGTAACAAATAGACTACTAAGTCCTAGGTTAGACTAAGCTCAACGATTAGATTGCTTCCGCTCCGCGCGTGCGACACTGTTATGGCCTTTCCATTCGATGGCCTATCATGGGCCAGCGTAAGAGACGCATTTACACCTTAGGAGTAAAATATTCTTGTTTCTCACTCATTACTCCGTCCCTTACGCTGGCCCACGATGGGGTGAGCGTGGGATAACGTTGTTCTGAGGGTGACTATGCAGTCGCTCACGTAGGACACTGCGTTAAAATGGGTACGTTTTAGTTATCGACTACTTTAGACTCTCGCTATCTACATTCTACTTACGTGACTGAATAGATTGATGTGGTGACGGGTAATACTATGAGTACTATGACATTCACTAGTGGCAACCACCACATTTAGCAGCGTTTGGTTAAAATTTCACTAAAAACAGCATTCTTAATATTTCCATTTTTCCTAACTTTATTGCCAGGTACACCGAACAGTGCGCTTATTTTTGTTAAGATGTAAGTTACCCAGTATCTGTGAGGGCGAACCGATAAGCAGCATGTCCCGTGTGGTGTCAGGCCGGAGCGGGCCTGAAGCCAGCGCCACCACAGCCTGGCTCAGGCTCAGCTCGGAGACCTCGCCATGCGCCTGCGACCGCTGGGCGCGACCACTCGCCAGCCCGCCATGCGGGTGGTGAATGATCACCTGCAGCAGGATCCTTCATTCATATTCATTGGTACTTTATTTATGTCAGCCAGTACCTATATAATTGTTGTGCTGTAGGTCCATCCATCGTAGTGTAAGGATAAGTAGATTAGGGAAGGAATTACACTTAAGTTTACATAGATAGGTACCTTGTCGAAACCAGCACAAGCTGTAAGACAAGGATGTGTGCCGTCATATTTGGCGATTGTTGCAATGTTTGGTGTAACTTTATGATTTAATTCTAGCTTAAATACTGGCTGAATAGTTGATATTTGCATTTTTATTCTTTTGTAGTTAGAGTTGTGTTTTGTTTTTATTATTGCTTATGGTCTGTCGTTATGGTTACCCTAGTTATGTTTTATGAAGGTATTATGACATCAGCCACAGAACGGTTTTTTAAAAGTTGCATTAATGGACTACGTTTAGTGATGTCTATTCGTATTAAATCATAAATAAATTGGAAAAGAACTAAAATATAAATAATATTTCCAGTTACTTTGATGCGATTGAATTTATGGCGTTTTAGAAAATGTCTCAAATCGCTTCCTGGGCAAATGTCAAACTGACACTTCGTTCCTTGTAGAAAAATCGCAGAAGTTTTTTCGGCATGTCACTTTATTTTGCGCATCGGAGTTAAATGAACACGACAGTATTATTAAATTATAGCTTTAATAGTGATATGTTTGTAACCAAGTTATAAACAGTGGCCAAATGGGTAGCGAAATAAATCTATCGACCAGCGAAACCAGGTATGTTTGGAATCAGTTTTGCGCATTTTAGGTACTTGTTTTCAGTAACGATTAGGTTTTAAAACTATTGCACAATCAATTTGTTTAACATCATCACGCAAGTTGTGTTGTTTTTCATACTCATTACCTTACAGGTTGTTTCATCCCTTATATTATTTATACTCAACGCTTTTAGGATTCACGGCTGCATTTCTATGATCATGAGTTTTACCTGAAGCCTATTTTTCATGTGAAGTTTGGAGTCTGTATGTTGCTGCTTATTTATCGAGTCATTATTCACTTACTGAGGTAATATTGTACCTATATTATGATATCCATTAACAACAGCTAAGTTTTAAATTAATAATTCTCGATGCATCACTTCTACCATCAACTTCATTTATTATCAGGGTTACAGGTTACAGGTGCCTAAATAGTCATTTTTTATCCTTTACCTACTAACCAGCATGAATAATTACCTTATTTTATGCTTCCACAACTTTTTTTATTTATAACATTTTATTTTATAATTATTATATATTCTGTGGAGTACTTATTCTATCTTAATGCACTGTTGTACACATTTCAGATATCTTTAGGCCTTCAATGGGGTTTGACAAGCAAGTTTTGTATGCTGTTGTTGTGTTTTTGTTAATATTGTTGTTTGTCTAATGTTTATTTTGTGAACTAGACAGGTGGCATGTCTGTGTTAGCAGCTAAAATTTTAACATAATCTCATTAATTAACATTACTCTACAATGCAAAATACTGCCTATGGAACACCATACATGGCTAGGAATGGACATAAAAAAAGTTAACTACTGAGTTAACAATTATTCTTATTGCTAAATAGGGATCTCTCGATTAGTTATTTGCGAAAAAGTCATCTACACTATTTTTACTGCCAGTTTATACAGTTGTAAGCACTAGAATATATATATATTATATATATAAAATCTCTGAACCCATTAACTTTTCAAAATGTATAAAAAGATATACCTACAGAACCTGTAGGTTAGGTTAGGTTACTTTTATAACAATCCAAGAAAGTTAAACAGTTTCAGAGAAAAAGAACTTACGGACAAATGAAAATTTCGATCAAATGAAACAGCAGACAAAAGTTTTTCGAAACATCAATAGGTAGGTAACCATGGAACATATATATTTATGATGTTGTCTGTGCATCATCACCTCTGCCCTGTTTGTCGTCTATGGGTTCACTCGTGTCAACTGAAACAATAGAGAGCACACAAAATAATTTTAAACAATTCTTGCAAACATTCAGAATTTTAGGATTTTTAGGATACTTTAACATTCACCATTTTTGTTTTACTTTACTCCTATTTATTCACTTCAGTTTACCACAGAGAAAGTTGTTTTCTGTATTTATATAGAAAGCACTACTATTAATTAAAAAATATAAGTATACTTGAACTCGTACCTATTATCTAAAAAGCAGATCTTCCATTCATTTTCATTTTACTAGACTAATTAGTGTCAGAATTCTAAAATAATCCAATGATTAAATAAAGATTTTTTTGTTATTGTGGTAAATAATGCACGTTTTTAAGACACTAATCAAACAAATATTATCACGACAATCAACGTCAATAATCCAAAAAAATACAGACTTTTAAAGTGGTACTTTTATTTAAAGAATACAAAATAAAAAGAATACAAGATCGTAGCAGGTGGAAAGAAGTGGTCTCTGCCTACCCCTCTGGGAAACAGGCGTGATTTAATGTATGTATGTATGTATACAAAATAATTTTTGAATTTATTGAACAATATAATTAGTTCAACCAAATCTCTTTTGTTATTTATGTGCACAAGTATGTATGTATGTAAACTCTTTATTTATTACACATAAACAATTACAAGACATATTTGCATCAATATAGTAAATACACAGACGAGTACAAGTGTGTGTTACTATGTACAAAAAAAGATAGCAATGACAATTCTTTGCTCTAAAAAAATGTGTTGGTTTTCTCACTACATTTAAAGACTGAATCCCTTAATTGACTTTGAAAAAACTAAAATTTTAATTTAAATATGAATCTCTAAGTGCAGTAATATTATTTATTATTTACTAACTTTCGTGACGTGTTTATCGCTACTCCCTCGGGAACTCCAATTTTCCGGGATAAAAAGTGACCTATGTGCTAGACTATAATCTATCTCTGTCCCAAATTTCATCCAGATCCGTTCAGATGTTCTGGCGTGATTGAGTAACAAACATCCAAACTTTCTCATTTATAATATTAGTAAGATTAAATATGTATTTTTTTTCGACTGTTCTTCTTTTAATTCTCCCTGTTATTTCTGTATTTCAGTGTAGTAAGCAGGACATGGATTGGAAATATTGTATCTTTTGTTTGGAAGTAAGATTTATGTTATATTCCAGTTGGTGTCTACATTATTTAATTTGCTTAGTTATTTAATTAGCGTGTAATTTAACTTGCTTTATACTTGTATTCTGTATAAATTAACTCGCACAAAGTAATAAGCAAAATGCACCCATTCTAATGTAGATTACTAATGTTATATATCTTATCTTCCTGAGATCGGGTCTTATCATGAAATATAATAGGTATCTTTGGTTTGAGTGTTGTGTAGTCAATAAATCACAAATCTCACTTCATTATAATAGTTTAATTTAAAACAACATGTTTTGTCAGCAATGTAAGTTTACGTCAACAATTATATTTTTTGGACAAGTTTTTATTGTTGTGTCTTTCTCACATTCATCATAGAATTATTGAGATTAAAGTAACAAATATAAACTAGGTAGTATAGTAGAGATCCGGTTGCCACCTTGCGACAGCATCATCTGATCAGCTCTTAGACACCAGACCATAATATTGCATTTCTAATCATGTTCACGTATCATATACTAAATTCGTCCGCGTAGATTTCAATTATCGATATTCTAAACTTTAAATTTCTTTGGATTAAAAAATTGGATGAAATGTGTTCAGGGTATAAGCTATCTCCATTTCAATCTGCATCCAAATCTGTCCTACCGTTGCAGACTGAAGGACTAACAAACAAACACACAAACGTAGGATTATTACTTTGTTCCATTAAAACATAGTTAAAAGCTAGTGTGGTATCGAACAACGTTACTCATATTGCGTGATATTTACATCTAAACAGCTTACGCCAATTAACAGTATACGTCTAAATTGTCGACCCACGGCCCACGGCTGTGTATTTCCGAAAATATTCCGGCTTTTTAACACGTAACGTAACAAATTCCTTTAACTGAAATACGTCCGTGCTTAGTTTTAACCTTGGAACGTGGACTGACGACGTCGTTTACGCAAAAAATAATGACGTCTCAATGCTCCAAGGTCCAATTTAATCAGTTTAATTAAACAGTTCGGAATAAAATGCGTATTGTTACTCGATCAGACTACTTTTAGGTATATCTTACAATTTAAAAACGTTTAAAGAATCTTACTTTAAGATGAATGTGAGTATAATAAGATTCGTAACAGTCCTCATAAATGCAAGACAGATTTTAAACTAATGTATTTGCAGGTAGGTGATGAAAGTGGCAATTAGGCTAGATAAAAAAAAGTACTGAGCGATGGCGGCAAGTTTTTTTTTTAAATAGATATTTTAGATGCATAATAAAAAAAGACAAATGTTTATTGACCAGAAAAGTGTAACAAAATTATACACATCTGTCTGCGGAATCCAAGCTACGCAAGGCCTGTATCTTGAGATCCGGTAAACACAGATTACAGAAAAGCTGAATTACAAATGGCTTTTAGTTATATTAGACACTCAATTTTCTCAATTTTGTCATGACTTAAACATTTACTTGGTACCGTACCACTCTCACTCCTTTTACGATTTCCTATGACACTTGAAACTTGTTAAAGAGACAAAAGGCATGTAAGATTTCTTGACATAACTAACATAACATCTTACTTCACTCTGCCCAAGAAACTTTGCTCTATGACTCACTATGAGTACCTACTATATCATTACAATTATAACACATCTAGTCACCAACTCACCTTTTATATACTCTTATTGCTGTAGAAGTGTAGAAGTATGAGTTAATTTAGGTATAGTTGTTATGTGATTAGCGCTCTAGTATCATTATTTGCAGCATACTCACATAAGTAACATTTTTATCCTCATTGCTTAGTATAGTGTAGCACCAATGCTTAATGTGAATTATAAAGGCTCTCATACGCTACGACACTATACACACACTACACTCTGTGTCTACATAGAGTCTGTGTGTAAACACGGGAATCTATAGTCTGTACTTTTAGGTATTTAAAAAAATGTGAACAATAAACCCACGTGATATAGTTCGTCAGTCAATAGAAGTAGAGCACTGATACGTCAAAGTTCGATTAAACGGTTTTGATTGGCTGTTCAACAATGCCACGTGGTTTGGATTGTTTACATTTTTTTAAATACCTAAAAGTACAGACTATAGTGTATACATCGAGAGCTGGGATTTCACATTACACACAAAGTGTACAAGGGCCGCGGCCGTATTAATAAACTCGTCTCGGCTGAGATGCCCGCCACAAGATACGTCAAGGTAAGCCATAGAGAACTGTCATTTTTGACGTATCTTGAGATAAGCATTATACAGTTGAATAACAGTTCATTAATACGGCCTAAGTGGTTTTCAACCCACAAAGTGCAACGTCAATTGGAGAGGCGGGCGCGCATTCGTTGATGGCAAACGCTGAACACTGGTGGCATACGGCACAGGCGAACTTAGAAGTAGCTGTACGTTTGTAGTATCTTGTCACAGTAACGTATTGTACGTAGATGCGATAAGGTACTAAAATGTACAGCTACTTCTGGGTTCGACTATACTAGCAGGGATGGTTATGTACTTTCAATTTAACGAAAATGTTTGTACTGCCTATTTTGTATAAGACCTGCCCTTAACACATCTCTCTTATAATCTCCGCATACGTAAATGTATAGTGTCGTAGTCTAATAATATGCTTAAGGTATAGGTGTCGGCAAACTGACTGGCAAGGAATTAATAGACACCTAAACAAAGTATTTCTACTACTTTGGAGTGGCTGGAAAAGGGAGACTTGGGCATTTTTACGTCATAACTAGTTTTGCCAGGTCCTAGAAAAACCTGGACTGTGCCAATAAAAAATCGGGACCTAGGTTTTAAAATCGGAACAGTACCTACCTACAAGAACAAATAATACATTTTAAAAAATCGCACGAACTACAGCCGTCTTACAATGACAAACGTGGCCCTCCCTACCGTTTTTGAGCTCCGGCTATTAAATTATACGTAATCGCTCTAGTGATGTGCTGAAAATCGGGACAATTGGCGCGATCAAGAGTTAATCGGGGCGTGTCCCTAAAAATCGGGATGTCTGGTAACTGTAGTCATAACTGTACTTTTTACTAAAAAGCATATTTATTATTCGTATAGCGTAGTACTTTACAGTTTAGTAAGCACCAGTGTCGGATGCCCTATCACTTTCTTCTTTCATTGAATTGAAAGAGGTCGGTGGTTACGTGACTATAGACTTCAGTTTTAGTTCTATGATTGTTTACGCAACTAATCGTTTTAATAGGTACTTGTATTGCCCGATTTCTTGCCAATTGGCCCGGCGATGAAATGGTACGAGACGATGGCGACTATACAATATACGTACATATAACGTGCTATGTATAAGTACACCTTATTATGTTATGAGTTATGTTTCATTTGGAGTACTCTTTAACAGTCACACATTTATAAACATTCTCATATCGCCACCGATTATTCAATAATATATACAGCTATCTATTCTACCCGGTAAAGCCATATTGCTTTTGATATGTTATCGTATTGTTTTGAACTCGGCCGCCATTACTGTCAAGTAAATACGAGCTATCGTAACGCTGACAATACAATATTAATTTTATTATTAAGGGTAAAAATGGGCGTTGCTTGAGTGAAATTTGTTAACATGATATAATTTTTATTACTTATAACTGCTACCTGTTATGGTGACTGTAGAAAATACAGGGTGTCTCATAAATCGACGTCGACCCGCCTAGGGCATTGTTTTTTTTTAATTTTCCCTCATACTTATTAAGTTATATTATATGGCTTATGCGTGTGGGATAAATAATGGGTATAAGTTGCCAGTGTTCCAGGCTTTTGCACTCCGTTTACTGACATCTCTACCGCTAAATGTATATATTAACATGTGTATCCATTGCATCCTTATATTGTGAGTGTGTTAGTTTAGTGCTTACTTACGTTTCGTTGATATACGTAGGGTAAACCGCCCTGTTGGTTACCCCAACTGAATACCAGGTATGATTCCCATGTTGGCGACTACAAGTGCCATCATCGGAATCATTTCTTCAAAATAGGCATTCGTCTAATGTCCGATGCTTTTATTGAAACCGTGGATAAAAAAGGTTACTTCAAATTCAAATATGACACATTTTGTATGTAGCATATTTCGAATTTAACTCTATCTATGCGCGGTTTGAATATTGGGAACGCCGAACGGACATAACGGCCACTTGCACAGAAAATTTAACATTAGGTTAAGACACTGTCGAGTTAAAATAACAGTTTTCGTATGAATCTGACGTTTACTAACTCGAGTTATTGTCATAACTAGACCCCGTTATCTTGGGGCACTGACGTAAGGATTGAATTTTTATTTTATCGACTTTCGAAATGTCGATGTTATTGTACTTGAGTTATATGTCATCTCACTGACAATGATTCAAAGACTATTACAACAAAAAAAATATGGGATTAATATAAGTCACGGGTGTTCTTTTACCCTGTTTATCATAGTTTTTCCACAATAATTACATCAGGTTTTCCCATCTCGTAATACTAATGAGGTTATCTACTTATTTTTAAACAAGAAGTTTTAGTACCTACACTATATTGAAATTGAGCAGAGATTTAAAAGGGAAAAAATCAATCGCATGGTTGCATAAATAAACTACAAACATCGATATTGAGACTGTCGATAAAATAAAAATTCAATCCCTACGTCAGTGCCCCAAGATAACGGGGTCTAGTGTTAACCCAGTGTTAAATTTTCTGTCCAAGTGGCCCTAAGTCAGCATGCTGAGGGGGTGTAGGTTTACCCTACAGTGTTCGTGTCGTAGAGGGTAATGTTGTTTTGTTTATAGTTGGACTGGTGGATGGTTCAGCTGGACTCGCCAATCTGACGCCATGTTGCGGAACGTTGAGAAGAAGATATTGTCATGTAAGTTCTTTTCAGACAACCTTTTTTAGTATGTAACACTAGTCTATAGTTTTTTTGCAAATTTTAAAATTTAGAATAAATAAACTTGAGAAAAGTTGTCAAGGACCTTGCGTACTAAAATGTATAAAATAAAAATAAAAAAGCCACAACATGAGGTATAATTGGGTCTATATCGTCGGCCATAATATTTTTTAGTCATAATGTGTTATAGGTACATAATTTACGTAGTGGTATCGCCGTGTCGTGGTTTTCTATTAAGCACCTAGAGACACATGAGTCAGCCTGCTATTACTATTACTATGTAGTACTTATTACGATTTTGAATGTTTCGGTAATACATGAAAAATATTTCGTATGCAGTAGACAATGACTACTAGCGAGCCCGGGCCACTTCGCAATTCAGGGCGTAGCTACAAGTATGGCCGGCAACTTTGTGAGTTTTGTATGGGCGAATGAATACAAAGGTGCAAACGTTGACATAGAAAGGGGTACACTGCATAATTCCGAAAAATCAGAGTTCCGAATTGATCAAAATCCCGAATTTCATATTTTGAATGCAATGTTTCGATAGAAGACTTTATTTTTTGATATCGCTTTTCAATTAAACCTAACCTAATCTTAGTATAGCAATTGAATTATGCATTTATTCTGAAATGGCTTCGGCAAATAGCTTTCAGAAAAAAGGAATATTCAGACAAATGAACATTCGGAATAAAATGTCGAAATTTCAAGGTGTTACCAATAGAAAGGGAAGCATAGAGTATAGACAAGTTGGACCTACCTAAACGCTGTTTTGTTACTACACTTAGGGCCTGTTTCAAAATCGACAAGTAAATTTATGTCATTTAAAATTAGCTCTCTCCTTGTCTATTTTCAAGTCCAAGAAAGAGAAAGGGCTAGATTTATTTGTCAAATATGCTTTACTTGTCGATTGTGAAACAGGCGGTTACTATTCTTAGTCGGAAAAATCGAAACTTATGTTTAATAATGTATGGAACTACAACATGCTTGTGTGTGCGTTATTAGTCACAACACATCCGTTTCAGCACTATCATTAATGTATTATATCAAAGTTGTTGGTCACGTTCGGCTCTGCAATCTACGGTAACAGCCATAACTTGTGCGACTCGGTAAAACTGAATAACATGAGCTAACATGATTACTTATAGCTGAGTGGATACCATTTTTGCAGCACTACTTTTTCCACACTGTAAAAATTAAAAATTAAGCGAAATAAATGTTTTCTATTTCTACTTAAAGTTTCACCGCTGTTTTTTCTTGTTAGGGTGACAACGTGTAGCGATTTTATAGGACAAAATAACATCCAGTGATCGGGTGATTCTAGTGTATCAGCCTAGTGGCCCCTCTACACGTCTGCGGATCATGGGCCAACGTAAGGGACCGAGCAATACGTAAGAGTGAGATGCAAGAATATGTTGCTCACTCTAAGGTGTAAACGCGTCCCTTACGTTGGAGGACACAAGAATTGACAACATGAACTTTTTTTAATTTTTTTCTGAAAAAATCATGCTTATAGAGGTTTGTCTCGAGAGCGTAGGTACTATTATTTTTTCATATTTGTTGATTATTATTGACCGAGAAAATAAATAAACAAATTGCTGCGAATGGCTAAAGAGCTTAAACGCCACTTGGTCTTTTCTACGTCACAGCTAGTGCTACGTAACGCGGTTACAACAATGACGTCATTCCGACCACTAGTCCAAAACAAACACTAATAATATTTAACATTTTTTTCTCAATTAATAACCAAACAAATAGAAACAAAATGTATGCTTTTGAGACAAACCTCTTAGCATGTTTTTTTTTCAGATAACCTTTTAAAAAAGATCCTGTTGTCAATTAAATCATTACCTTACAGAACGCACACAGCGCCGCGCCCACGCACGTGCTTTGTGTAACCAGTTACCAGTGACAGCCCTTATTCGCTTACAAATAAGGTCGATCAAATTTGCACGAGCAATCAAGTGGATAAGACTAACTGCCGCACTCAGAGACGTCAATTTAATTTAATGCTTGATTAAAGTTGCTACTGTACTTTGCTACAGCAATAGAATAACACAACACGTCACTAAACAAGCATTGAATTTAATTGACGTCTCTGAGTGCGGCAGTAAGTTGAACTATCTGTAATGACATCACTTGATAATTAATGTAAACGTATAAATGATTAAATGACGACTTTGTCCTATGATCGATCACGAATCGATAATTGTTTATCTGTGTCCTTTGCAACAGATGTCCGATAAACGTTGCCTGAACCTTTGTTGTCTATTTGACGCCGCAAATTTATTGCACATAGATAGGTGTTGTTACGGATATTATATATTTTATATATAATTAATGATAAATTATCAGCTTCTTTTTATACGGGTATAGTGCGTTCACTATTTCCGGATTTCGAAGTAGGTATGAAACCGTAAGTAGGCGTCGTCTCCGATTATGTATGTATGTAAATACTTTATTGTATACAACGCAAAACAAAATACAATGTGTACAAATTAGGGATGTACAAAGGCGTACTTATCATGATCATTATCACGTCCGTCCGTCGCTCCGTTTTGAAGTTAAGGCCCCAACTACACGGGCGGTTCTCCCGCCGCGGGAATCCGCTCGACAATACATAAACTAAACCGCGCCTCACTTTTGTGAACATATTTTTGAAGAATTGGGCGTATATTTTGATGCCGTTTTTGGATATTTGTTAGATGTCCGGTAAACTTAGATACCTAACCAGAAACGAAATCGAAATCGCCACTTCTACAAAATTGTGATCACGAAAGTGATTCGGAATAAACGCCCAATTATGACCCAATTGTGTCTAGTGCGGTTCAGAAGCGGATTCCCGCGGCGGGAGAACCGCTCGTGTAGTTGGGGCCTTAGGATGACAAACAAATCAAAGTTTTTTCCTCGACGGTCTCGTGTGACAACTTTTTGCATAATTATGTTAATTAATATGCAAACCCTATTTAAAAAGTTGAATGCTGATAAAGCAAAAGGTCTAAATCAATCAAATCAAAAGCTCAAAAATATGCGTGTTATTTCTCTCTTCTTCTTTCTGTAACAGAGCCCTTTTGCTAGAGACGTGTTTATCCTATTCTACTTATATTATAAATGAGAAAGTTTGGATGTTTGTTACTCAATCATGCTTCAACCACTGAACGGATCGGGATGAAACTTGGCACACATATAGTTTAGGTATTGCAATAGGAGATAGGGTAGTTTTTATTCCGGAAAATTTAAAAGTTCCCAAGTGACTAACGATAATTTAAATTACGTAGAAAAAGTCGCGGGCAGAAGCTAGTAGGCTATAAATTAGGTATTGCTGTTGCCTGCGCGAAAATATAATCTAAAGATGGTCTAAGTCGCGGCTGAAAATATCAACAGGCCAAGAATCTCGGCAGAAAGGGCAATAAATACGTACTCGTATACTCTAGAAATCGCCGACCTGGATCTTGACTCTATGGTCAAGAAAAAACCTATGTATTGAAAAAATAATATGACTCGTCCATGTATTGCCTACTTTCCAGCCTTTGCAACAATGTTTCATTACAGGCCTGAAGACGGCGTACAAGCGGTTCTACGTGGACATCGGGTCGGTGGTGGGGCAGAGCGACAAGATCTGGACGATCTCGCTCAACGACGAGGCCCCAGCGACGCCGCTGGTCATGCTGCACGGCATGGGCGCGGGAGTCGCGCTCTGGTGCCCTAATCTAGACGCGCTGGCGGCTACGAGGCCCGTGTATGCTATTGATTTACTGGGTAAGTTGAAATAATGGGTTGGGTCTGAATCTATTTGTAGATTAGAATAAATTACCGTAGCCGAAAATGACTGAATGAATTCAATATTTCCTAAACGGAAACCCCGAATCCAAAAATTGACAATTACGTTATGTATCACTACATAGTATAAAATAAAGTCGCTTCCCGCTGTCTGTCTGTCCCTATGTATGCTTAGATCTTTAAAAATACTTTTTTTTAATAGATAGAGTGATTCAAGAGGATTGTTTTTATGTATAATAAATGCTGGTTTATTGTACGGGTGTTACAGAAAACTCAAATAAACCGAAGCGAAGCGAGGCCGGGTCGCTAGTGGACTAAACGATGCATTTATTATACTTTTGTTATAGAATCTATCGGAAATATGAGTCATATTGACTTTATGGGAAATCGTGAGAAAAATTACAATTAATAATTTTATTGTAAAACCCGATTTTTTCTAGCATCAGTTTTCACACGCAAATTGCTACTTCGAAACGATATCTACTAATGATTTGCGCATGTTCAAACACTTTTTTATATTTTACGTCTTTGTGTATTTTTTTAATTGAAAAAGAATACTTTATTTATAAGCTACAAAGGAAAACGTAAGGCTATTCTATGTATGTTCTATTCATTTCATGTTGGCAAATACAGTATGGCGACTGAAACACATAATCAATAATCATCTATCACGTGGCGTGCAATTAGTAAGCTCAGTGAGGCGTCCGATGAGTTGTAGTTCCAAGGGCAAATGTCGAGCGTAGTGTCTACTATATATCAGATTCTGCTGAACATTAACTGCCCTGCTACGACAAATGGTTGTATCTCAGACAAAACTCCTGTAGAAAATGTAACCTCATTACTAACGGGAGAGGATTGAATCTGCTTTGGCTATTGAATTTGAAATACCGCCTATTGACTTATGACTGCAGCATAGGTAGCCTACAAAAGTAGCTACTTCGAGCGGTCTCACGACCATCACCAATTGGAGTTTGATATTTATCAACTCAATTTGTGTGAAATTGTGTCCTTATGATTAATAAAAAAAAAAAAACAAGCACGTGGCTCTGTTAAACAGCCAATCAGAACTTTTTTGTCGAGCTTTAATGTATCAGTGTCCTGCTTCTATTGACTGGCCAACTATCACGTGGCTGTTTACATTTACAATACAATACAATACAAAACACTTCGTACACCAAACAAAAACAGACGGTCTAGTTTAATATTTAGTTAATAACTAATAACCTAAACAAATGAAGTAGGTATAGTAGGATTATTTATTTATATTCATGCAGTTTTTAAGAGCTCAATGTTTGGCAGGCTTCGGGCGCAGCTCGCGGCCCAAGTTCGCGTCGGACGCGGAGAAGGTCGAAGCGCAGTGGGTGGAGTCGGTGGAGGAGTGGCGGCGCGAGCTCAACCTGCGCCAGGTCATCCTGCTGGGGCACAGCCTCGGCGGGTACATCGCCACTGCCTACGCGCTCAAGTACCCTGACAGGTAGCCTGGGAGCCAAGGGAGATTTGGTTATACAATCATTCAAAGGCATTTACCGCCTTTAAGTATCTGTTATACAGTGCTTTTGGTAGCCTAAGGTCGAGACGTGGAGCGTTGAGCGGGGAATTCAAACATATAGCTATGTATGAGAGCATCCATGTTGAAGCTTAAGCGTTCTACCAGAACTAGAGGCAACACGCGACGTACAACGCGATATTTTCCCAATCATGGAAATATTGGAATTCAATTTTAAAGACAGCCATGTCTCGTTGTTATACGTACTGATACAAGATGTTTTAGAAATTATTCTAATGGGGTTCCCATTTAGACCGACGTGACTTAATTAAAAGGTTCCTTTACAACAATTTACTTCATAATGCGACTTATATACCCAATAGCAACAGTTCACAGGTTAAAATGTAATTGTATTCTGAAACTAAACTTGGTTTTTAGGGTTCCGTACGTGAAGGGTAACCCAACGGGACCGTCCGTCCGTCCGGCCGTTCGTCCGTCTTAACTTTAAACAGCTGTATCTTTTGAACCGTAATAGATAAAGGGTTGTTTTTTTTTTAGAATACCTATTACGGCAAATTTACTAAAAGATAAATATCTGAAATAATAAAGGGGGTAATACATGAAACGTGTTTTTTTCAATGTATTTTTATTGTTCTGTCGTGAAAACGGTAAACATACAAGTGTGCGCGAGTCCGACTCGCACTTGACCGGTTATATTCAACTATCGCAGAGTACGACACCTAATCCTGGCCGATCCCTGGGGCTTCCCGGAGAGGCCAGCCAACGTCCACGAGAAGTACCAGATCCCGCTGTGGGTCCGCGCCGTGGCCACGGCGGTGTCGCCGCTGAACCCGCTGTGGGCCGTGCGCGCCGCCGGCCCGGCCGGCAAGTGGCTCGTCAGCAAGACCCGCCCGGACCTGTCCAGGAAGTACATGAACCTGTTGCCGGACGCGGAGACCGTTATCCCGGATTATATACACCAGTGCAATGCGCAGACGCCTAGGTGAGTTAGATTTGGATAACCTAACCAACAAAAAGTTGGAAAACCCCTGACATTGACATTTCAAAGTTCAATACTTCAAAAACGGCTGAACCGATTTCGATATAAAATATCTAAGAACCACCGCTAGAAAACCTGCTTTAAAATATAAATAAAAAAAACCGCATCCAATTCGGTTCATCCGTTTAAGAGCTACGGTGCCACAAACAGACACACACACACACACTTACACGTCAAACTTATAACACCCCTCTTTTTTGCGTCGGGGGTTAAAAAAAATGTTTTGTTTAACGAATATGTTTGCTATGCTATGTAAATTACACCTTACTGATGCGAAACAGTCTCTTTTAATCTTGAACTTGTGACGGTTGTAGTCAAAAGTTAATGTGCTCAGTGGCGTGCGATGGGAGTGGCCTTTGCCCAGCCGAGGATTGATATAGCCTGATGATGACTAAAGTCGCCACCAATAGAACTTGTAAACCATGTAAACAAAGCGCCACAAACAAACCATGTAATCAAAGTTTGATGAGTTTACTAGTGATGAGAAAAATGATTTTTTTAATCAGAATGACTAGAATCGATTGAGGAAGACGTGTCACCAATATGAATTATGAATTTCGGTATACAATCTGTAGCCCTTTCAATAATGCCGTCTAAGCTTTTCACGTTGTTTTCTTCATTTATGACATGAGCCACGCATTTTTTCCATTGCTCCGCCCCGAAATTAAAATTGTTTTAACACGCTTCTGGTTTTTAGTCAGTAATATAACATTATTTTTCTAGCGGCGAGAGTGCGTTCCATACTCTAATGCACGGCTTCGGCTGGGCGAAGAATCCGATGGTGAAGAGAATATCGCTGTTGGACCCCACCCTGCCCGTGACTGTCCTGTACGGGTCGCGCTCCTGGGTCGACAACAGCACGGCGCAGGTGCTGGCCGACCAGCGCCAGAGCCCGCTCACACACTCACAGGTGACTGCCTCCTGACTGTCCAGTAGAACGGATGGTGAAGAGAATATCGCTGTTGGACCCCACCCTGCCCGTGACTGTCCTGTACGGGTCGCGCTCCTGGGTCGACAACAGCACGGCGCAGGTGCTGGCCGACCAGCGCCAGAGCCCGCTCACACACTCACAGGTGACTGCCTCCTGACTGTCCAGTAGAACCGATGGTGACGAGAATATCGCTGTTGAACCCCACCCTGCCCGTGACTGTCCTGTACGGGTCGCGCTCCTGGGTCGACAACAGCACGGCGCAGGTGCTGGCCGACCAGCGCCAGAGCCCGCTCACACACTCACAGGTGACTGCCTCCTGACTGTCCAGTAGAACCGATGGTGACGAGAATATCGCTGTTGGACCCCACCCTGCCCGTGACTGTCCTGTACGGGTCGCGCTCCTGGGTCGACAACAGCACGGCGCAGGTGCTGGCCGACCAGCGCCAGAGCCCGCTCACACACTCACAGGTGACTGCCTCCTGACTGTCCAGTAGAACCGATGGTGACGAGAATATCGCTGTTGGACCCCACCCTGCCCGTGACTGTCCTGTACGGGTCGCGCTCCTGGGTCGACAACAGCACGGCGCAGGTGCTGGCCGACCAGCGCCAGAGCCCGCTCACACACTCACAGGTGACTGCCTCCTGACTGTCCAGTAGAACCGATGGTGACGAGAATATCGCTGTTGAACCCCACCCTGCCCGTGACTGTCCTGTACGGGTCGCGCTCCTGGGTCGACAACAGCACGGCGCAGGTGCTGGCCGACCAGCGCCAGAGCCCGCTCACACACTCACAGGTGACTGCCTCCTGACTGTCCAGTAGAACCGATGGTGACGAGAATATCGCTGTTGGACCCCACCCTGCCCGTGACTGTCCTGTACGGGTCGCGCTCCTGGGTCGACAACAGCACGGCGCAGGTGCTGGCCGACCAGCGCCAGAGCCCGCTCACACACTCACAGGTGACTGCCTCCTGACTGTCCAGTAGAACCGATGGTGACGAGAATATCGCTGTTGGACCCCACCCTGCCCGTGACTGTCCTGTACGGGTCGCGCTCCTGGGTCGACAACAGCACGGCGCAGGTGCTGGCCGACCAGCGCCAGAGCCCGCTCACACACTCACAGGTGACTGCCTCCTGACTGTCCAGTAGAACGGATGGTGAAGAGAATATCGCTGTTGGACCCCACCCTGCCCGTGACTGTCCTGTACGGGTCGCGCTCCTGGGTCGACAACAGCACGGCGCAGGTGCTGGCCGACCAGCGCCAGAGCCCGCTCACACACTCACAGGTGACTGCCTCCTGACTGTCCAGTAGAACGGATGGTGAAGAGAATATCGCTGTTGGACCCCACCCTGCCCGTGACTGTCCTGTACGGGTCGCGCTCCTGGGTCGACAACAGCACGGCGCAGGTGCTGGCCGACCAGCGCCAGAGCCCGCTCACACACTCACAGGTGACTGCCTCCTGACTGTCCAGTAGAACGGATGGTGACGAGAATATCGCTGTTGGACCCCACCCTGCCCGTGACTGTCCTGTACGGGTCGCGCTCCTGGGTCGACAACAGCACGGCGCAGGTGCTGGCCGACCAGCGCCAGAGCCCGCTCACACACTCACAGGTGACTGCCTCCTGACTGTCCAGTAGAACGGATGGTGAAGAGAATATCGCTGTTGGACCCCACCCTGCCCGTGACTGTCCTGTACGGGTCGCGCTCCTGGGTCGACAACAGCACGGCGCAGGTGCTGGCCGACCAGCGCCAGAGCCCGCTCACACACTCACAGGTGACTGCCTCCTGACTGTCCAGTAGAACGGATGGTGAAGAGAATATCGCTGTTGGACCCCACCCTGCCCGTGACTGTCCTGTACGGGTCGCGCTCCTGGGTCGACAACAGCACGGCGCAGGTGCTGGCCGACCAGCGCCAGAGCCCGCTCACACACTCACAGGTGACTGCCTCCTGACTGTCCAGTAGAACGGATGGTGAAGAGAATATCGCTGTTGGACCCCACCCTGCCCGTGACTGTCCTGTACGGGTCGCGCTCCTGGGTCGACAACAGCACGGCGCAGGTGCTGGCCGACCAGCGCCAGAGCCCGCTCACACACTCACAGGTGACTGCCTCCTGACTGTCCAGTAGAACGGATGGTGAAGAGAATATCGCTGTTGGACCCCACCCTGCCCGTGACTGTCCTGTACGGGTCGCGCTCCTGGGTCGACAACAGCACGGCGCAGGTGCTGGCCGACCAGCGCCAGAGCCCGCTCACACACTCACAGGTGACTGCCTCCTGACTGTCCAGTAGAACGGATGGTGAAGAGAATATCGCTGTTGGACCCCACCCTGCCCGTGACTGTCCTGTACGGGTCGCGCTCCTGGGTCGACAACAGCACGGCGCAGGTGCTGGCCGACCAGCGCCAGAGCCCGCTCACACACTCACAGGTGACTGCCTCCTGACTGTCCAGTAGAACGGATGGTGAAGAGAATATCGCTGTTGGACCCCACCCTGCCCGTGACTGTCCTGTACGGGTCGCGCTCCTGGGTCGACAACAGCACGGCGCAGGTGCTGGCCGACCAGCGCCAGAGCCCGCTCACACACTCACAGGTGACTGCCTCCTGACTGTCCAGTAGAACCGATGGTGACGAGAATATCGCTGTTGGACCCCACCCTGCCCGTGACTGTCCTGTACGGGTCGCGCTCCTGGGTCGACAACAGCACGGCGCAGGTGCTGGCCGACCAGCGCCAGAGCCCGCTCACACACTCACAGGTGACTGCCTCCTGACTGTCCAGTAGAACCGATGGTGACGAGAATATCGCTGTTGGACCCCACCCTGCCCGTGACTGTCCTGTACGGGTCGCGCTCCTGGGTCGACAACAGCACGGCGCAGGTGCTGGCCGACCAGCGCCAGAGCCCGCTCACACACTCACAGGTGACTGCCTCCTGACTGTCCAGTAGAACCGATGGTGACGAGAATATCGCTGTTGGACCCCACCCTGCCCGTGACTGTCCTGTACGGGTCGCGCTCCTGGGTCGACAACAGCACGGCGCAGGTGCTGGCCGACCAGCGCCAGAGCCCGCTCACACACTCACAGGTGACTGCCTCCTGACTGTCCAGTAGAACCGATGGTGACGAGAATATCGCTGTTGGACCCCACCCTGCCCGTGACTGTCCTGTACGGGTCGCGCTCCTGGGTCGACAACAGCACGGCGCAGGTGCTGGCCGACCAGCGCCAGAGCCCGCTCACACACTCACAGGTGACTGCCTCCTGACTGTCCAGTAGAACCGATGGTGACGAGAATATCGCTGTTGGACCCCACCCTGCCCGTGACTGTCCTGTACGGGTCGCGCTCCTGGGTCGACAACAGCACGGCGCAGGTGCTGGCCGACCAGCGCCAGAGCCCGCTCACACACTCACAGGTGACTGCCTCCTGACTGTCTAGTAGAACCGATGGTGACGAGAATATCGCTGTTGGACCCCACCCTGCCCGTGACTGTCCTGTACGGGTCGCGCTCCTGGGTCGACAACAGCACGGCGCAGGTGCTGGCCGACCAGCGCCAGAGCCCGCTCACACACTCACAGGTGACTGCCTCCTGACTGTCCAGTAGAACCGATGGTGACGAGAATATCGCTGTTGGACCCCACCCTGCCCGTGACTGTCCTGTACGGGTCGCGCTCCTGGGTCGACAACAGCACGGCGCAGGTGCTGGCCGACCAGCGCCAGAGCCCGCTCACACACTCACAGGTGACTGCCTCCTGACTGTCCAGTAGAACCGATGGTGACGAGAATATCGCTGTTGGACCCCACCCTGCCCGTGACTGTCCTGTACGGGTCGCGCTCCTGGGTCGACAACAGCACGGCGCAGGTGCTGGCCGACCAGCGCCAGAGCCCGCTCACACACTCACAGGTGACTGCCTCCTGACTGTCCAGTAGAACCGATGGTGAAGAGAATATCGCTGTTGGACCCCACCCTGCCCGTGACTGTCCTGTACGGGTCGCGCTCCTGGGTCGACAACAGCACGGCGCAGGTGCTGGCCGACCAGCGCCAGAGCCCGCTCACACACTCACAGGTGACTGCCTCCTGACTGTCCAGTAGAACCGATGGTGACGAGAATATCGCTGTTGGACCCCACCCTGCCCGTGACTGTCCTGTACGGGTCGCGCTCCTGGGTCGACAACAGCACGGCGCAGGTGCTGGCCGACCAGCGCCAGAGCCCGCTCACACACTCACAGGTGACTGCCTCCTGACTGTCCAGTAGAACGGATGGTGAAGAGAATATCGCTGTTGGATCCCACCCTGCCCGTGACTGTCCTGTACGGGTCGCGCTCCTGGGTCGACAACAGCACGGCGCAGGTGCTGGCCGACCAGCGCCAGAGCCCGCTCACACACTCACAGGTGACTGCCTCCTGACTGTCCAGTAGAACCGATGGTGACGAGAATATCGCTGTTGGACCCCACCCTGCCCGTGACTGTCCTGTACGGGTCGCGCTCCTGGGTCGACAACAGCACGGCGCAGGTGCTGGCCGACCAGCGCCAGAGCCCGCTCACACACTCACAGGTGACTGCCTCCTGACTGTCCAGTAGAACGGATGGTGAAGAGAATATCGCTGTTGGATCCCACCCTGCCCGTGACTGTCCTGTACGGGTCGCGCTCCTGGGTCGACAACAGCACGGCGCAGGTGCTGGCCGACCAGCGCCAGAGCCCGCTCACACACTCACAGGTGACTGCCTCCTGACTGTCCAGTAGAACGGATGGTGAAGAGAATATCGCTGTTGGACCCCACCCTGCCCGTGACTGTCCTGTACGGGTCGCGCTCCTGGGTCGACAACAGCACGGCGCAGGTGCTGGCCGACCAGCGCCAGAGCCCGCTCACACACTCACAGGTGACTGCCTCCTGACTGTCCAGTAGAACCGATGGTGACGAGAATATCGCTGTTGGACCCCACCCTGCCCGTGACTGTCCTGTACGGGTCGCGCTCCTGGGTCGACAACAGCACGGCGCAGGTGCTGGCCGACCAGCGCCAGAGCCCGCTCACACACTCACAGGTGACTGCCTCCTGACTGTCCAGTAGAACCGATGGTGACGAGAATATCGCTGTTGGACCCCACCCTGCCTGGGACTGTCCTGTACGGGTTGCGCTCCTGGGTCGACAACAGAACGGCGCAGGTGCTGGCCGACCAGCGCCAGAGCCCGCTCACACACTCACAGGAGGTGACTGCTTCCTGGGGCCTGTTTTATAAAGCTACAAATTACAATTTACAGATTACAAGTTTCCATTTGACACAACCTCGACTAATGACGACCAGCCATTTGAGCAGTGTTGCCAGTTTAGACCTGTAAAATTGTTACTTGTAGCTTTATAAAACGTGCCCCTGCTTGTCCAGTAGAACCGATGGTGAAGTCTCGCGATCGGAGTCGGGCCGGTCAGGTTTATGAAATAGTTGGTAGGTAAACTTTAGACTCCCGTGGGAGTTCAGAAACTACAAACAATAATTAGTTGTTGGGTAGACTTAAGACTTAAACTGATGCATTGCCCTTACTATTCTGCCCTGCTAATCCGAACGGCGGCATCTCATAAAACACCTGTAGCAATCGCAACCTTATTACTAGCAGCAGAGGATTGAATCTTCGGCTATTAAATTTGAGATATCACTTATTCGCTTAGGACGGAAGTATTCTAGTTGTAAGGTGAGTAATGGTGGTGTTCCTGCAGGTGATCAACGGCGCCGGGCACCACGTGTACCTGGACAAGCCGGAGCTGTTCAACAAGTTCGTGCTGGAGGCGTGCGCGCGCGCCGACGCCTACGAGCGGCCCGCCGCGGGCGCCGCGCTCGCCCCGCCCCCCGCGCCCCCCGCGCGCGAGCCCGCCCCCGCCCCCGGGGAGACCCCCGAGAAAGACCCCGAGCCCACCTCTTGATGACCATCACACTAGCTACGTTGCTAAATGATACACTAGAAGCCCCAAATTCGGACTTCCCTGTCTACTTTTTCGAGACAGATTGATGTATGTAGTTCCGAATTTTGTGTTTCAGATTGACCAGTGTTACGGCCTCGAGACGGTTTTACAAGATATTGGGTTTTTGCTTTTGGGGTAGCTGAGTTTATATATGGCAGCTGGCGTGTGAGGCGAAGTCGATGGTATGATTTGTTGACTGTTTTAATGTAATTTGCAGTAGTAAAGTTTCACTGCTTGATTACTGAGATACTTATTATGGTGCCTATGAGGTTGTGTGAAAATTGAAATGAGGCAACGTATACTGGTAGCTCGTGAATGTTGCGTCCAAAGAGGCCTTTTTATATGAGTAAAAGTTGTTCTGTTGGTAAGATTTCTTGAAAGCCTTGTCGGTAGGGATGAATTTATTACGAGTTTAAAACATGTCATTGTATTATAATGTTCTTACTAATTGTGATTACTGTTATTGGTAAGATCTTGTTGGAGTGATGAATTTAGGACTCTGACAGGAAAGGAAAGTCTATTAATTAACTGATACTAAATACACCATGATTATGATAATAGAGATGATGATTAATAGACATCTTTATTCAGACCATTCTGGAAAATAATCATGAAATAATAATGCCGGAGAGTAGAAATTAAAAATACTCTACAAAGCTCCATTTTATTTATTGACCAATTGCTGGAAGGCCATTTGTTATTTTCATTTAGAGTTTTATTGTTGTTGTTGATTTTTTAAAGTTTGGTAATAGAAAGTACTAACAGGAACAGCAGTTCAGTAAAATTTGATATAACTCGACATTATGTAAATAGTCTTAAGGTCCTTAACAGATTTGCGAATAAAACGTATTATGTTATAATTATTACGTTAGCCACATGGATCAATTATTATATGCGTGTGTGACTGACGTCATCTCATGCGTGTCTCTGCATACATTTAGATACGAAGCGAATTTATTCCCACGTGTGCGCTCGTAGCGTGCGCTGCTGTAGAATTTTGGCTTAACACCCACCTTATTAAGTTAAAAATATATTTAGATTTGAAACTCGTGTGATTTTGAACCCAATTGTAAAGTGATACATTTCAAAATCACATGTTAGCTGTAGATCTATTTGGATATTGAAGTTCCAGCCGATGAAAGGGCTGTCATATTACCAAAATGACTATCTAACGTACATGCCCGTTTCGTTCGACCCAAAGGTAGGGACTTCAGTATTCGTATTGCGTAGGTAAGGTATTGACTGGTTACGGGTAGTACTATAATTTGTTGCCATATTGTGACCTGGTAGTTAGTCCTTTAAACTTTCAAAATATTGCATCACTTTTACTTCACGAAATTTCGCGAATGCGCAATCCATATGAAAAGTTTTCTTACAGGCGTTTCCCATTGCAGGAGTTAACATTTTGTAGTAGTTAAAATTAATTCTTATTTTAAGTTGTACACTAGCAATAGGGTGATGGCACCAATGATATACACTTTTAGCTGACAGGCACCAGTAATGGACACTTCACTCTTAATTCAAATTTCATACGGGCCTAAATTCATTGTTGCAAAACAAATGAATAACCATTATTTTCTGTAAAATAAGAATCAAGTGTCCATCTTTTGGTTCTTGTCCATTACTGGTTCCATCACCCTAATTGCCCGTCTACAGTACGGCGTCCTATTCTATTACACCAAATCAGAGTAAGACAATTATTGCTAAAAAAATGCCCAATGTGCTTCGGGTTTGTACTTGTCTCTCTCTCGCTCTCATACGCTTATAAAGAGCGAGTGAGAGAAAAGTACCCGAAGCACCTTTAAGTTCTCACAGACTGTAAGTGTTTTGAACCCACGAAATCGCGCCTCTCACATTACCATACACCGAATTGACGGGGGCAAAAATGTACCAGTGCTAGTGATTCATTAAATGTCGACTAATTTTATCGATGTCGATAAAAAGCAATTTTTAATCATCATTATCATAAGTAATGGCCAAGTTTGAATACCTTTTAATTATGTGCAAACCTCTTATTTGTACTTATCGATACTATAATCAACCGGTATCTGACATTGACTCTGGACTCGAGTCACTTTTGACAATCATTGAAATTACATTGAATAACAAATTCATTCAGTACAACAATATTCTTTAGCATTCCGACGAATTGAAAACCTTCTTGTTTTTTAACTCGGTTAAAAATGCCTCGAAAGAAAAAAGATCGTTTATCTTCATGGAAAGCTGATCATTCAGATGTAGAAGATAAAGGTACGACTTACTTTTGCAAGACATGTAAGATCCATATGTCACGAAAAAAGTTGTCGATAAACTTAGTCGATATTTAATGAATCACTAGCACTAGTACATTTTTGCCCTCGTCAATCCGGTGTATGCACATTACTCATGTTATACGGCTGCGTCAATGTACGTCAAATCAAGTAGTGGAACGCGACTTCGTGGAATTAACACATTATTATTTAGTTTAACGTATAAATGTTATATTTCATCTTATTGTTATAACTGAAAGTTGTTATTAAAGTCGCCTAAGAATTAAAAATCAGCTCTGACTCAATGTAATGAGATCTTTTCACATGGATTGCAGCATTACTCCACTTAATATTCCTCCTTATAGCCATTCCTAATAGTTTAATAACTGTATGTCCTTCCATAATGTAATTATAAAATAAAGCTTTAACGTTTGTGCAATGTATTTATTAAAATCAATTGTTTGGGATGTTCATAAATTAAGATGAAATGCACAAGCACTCTTGACGTGTTTTAGGGGACTAAATTATATGCTGTTCGACTAATGTATTGTTTTGTGTGGCCGCAGGCTTTTTTGATACGCGGTCCGAATTTTATGTAAATAAAGATAATTTATTGATTTTTAATTCGTATTTATTTGGCAATCCTTCTACTTTCTAATCCTATTCCCACTAGTCCACACTCTTTTGTCCTGTGAACTAGTTGTCTGACAATGAGTGCAAATTAATAAAACGTTGAGGGTGCGGAGAGTGGGGATTAGTGCGAATTTATTGTCAAAACTGTTCGTAGTGCAAACTTGGAAGAAAACACGATTTTTACACATACTAAAACTATAAAAACAGGACTTAATCTCGTTATAACCTACTAGTTCGCAGTGCGTGCGGTCTTGTAGTATTTTTTGGGAATAGCCCATTCTTTGCAGCCGGAGGAAAATGAAACGACTTGTTATTAAAAATAACATGATTTTATTACTAATTTAACTTACACATACAATTGTTAAAAAAATAGACATAAAATGTATACTTAATATTACAAGGCATTATGTTTCAAGAGGCACTCGAGCAGTAAGGGTTCGATCAATAAAACAATTTTCGACCTCGAACTTTTAGCGTTCTGAGCTACACAGGCCCGGTATTCTAGGCGGTAAAAACTATATCGTCTTTGATCTGATATCGTATTGTCAACGTTTTGATAGCTCTTATTTACTTGACAGTACCTAATGGCGGCTGACGTCAAAACAATACCATAAATATCGTTATAACGGTGTTATAAGTTTAACGTGAAACGTTTTATAGTTATAATTGAAGATAGGAAACAGTTTAGGCGGTTCGGAAAGTTGATGAAGAGTTACAGTATTACAGCATCGGCACGAGAATTAAGTTATTGTTCCCCTTTAGCTTACACAGAGAATATTATACAAGACATACATGGTCTCAACTTTCAAGCATAATACTGGTAGTATTTTCAGTGTTAACAGAACCGCAAATGTGTGTGTGACACGATCACGGCCTTGCCCTCGTCTTGCAAGTCGCGGAGGGCCTCGTCCAGCTGTTCGCGGGTCACCGTCTGAAAGTATGATTCATTACATTAATAAAATTCACTACGAGGATAACATAAAATTATAAATGTTAGTTTATTATGAGATGAGATATATATTATATGACAATACTGAAGGTAAAAATAAGTGTTATTCATTGTTTTTAGAACAACACGAATGGTTAGATCGGTTCTCCAAATTGATTATTTTTCCCATATATTTTTTTACCAATAATATATTTTCCATTATGCATTTTTCCCACTCGCAAAATTTCCCATTGTAATAAGTCGAAATAGATCGAAAAAGGTAGATAGGTTTATTTAGGTTATGTTAGTTTTGCAGAAGGCTCGAAGGGCCATAGCACCCGGAAATAAGAGCTCTGCGTTGAATCAAAATGGAAAACATGCAATTGGTAAAAAAATAAGGGAAAAAATCGATTGGGGAAAAATAAAATAGGGAAAAATGGGAACGGAAAGTTTGCTACGTGGCATTAATCAGTTTGGGATTCCTCCAGTTTGCTACTAAATGCCCTATCCGTAGTATTATAGTAGTTAATGCAACAGTTGTATAAGAGAGGTCAAAAAAGACGAGTGGTGTGGTTACGATGTGAGCCGCAGGCGAACATCGTAAAGCAAGACGCCACGAGTATTTTTTGACTTAGTTATACACCGTTGCATACAATACTTTTTCTACGACTAGGTTTCAAATAAAATGCAAAATTAAATTAACAAAATTAATTAATTACCTACCTAGGTTAGAATACGAACGAACAAAGCACAGAACAACAAACGAGCGGGAAACATTCGAAAACAACAAAATATGTGTCTATGGTTAACTTTGTTTTTAAATTGATGTGCACTTGCCAGGTTTCATATTTAAAAAAAAAGTTGCACAATCGATTTAACTTGTGAAATAGGGACTAAAAAACACCTAATGATTTGAGAAATGAATTCTTTTACCTGATTGGTCGATTTTAATATAGCTGCATTCTGGTTGGTTGATACCAAATAAAATGTTTTTTTTTTTAAAGAGTAAAATTAGTAAAAGAGTTTACATACCAAAAAGTACCTAACGTTCCGATTGACAGTCAATGTGTATTGTGATTGGTGGTTTAATTTGGTGAAGTATTTTGATTGGTCAAATTAACCTAGGTGTAAGCTTTGGCAGCAAGGCATATCGTTTTGGCTCAAAAAAGCACAAGTGCTGTTAAGGGGAATAGACTAGATAGACTTTTCTACGGAATGTTCTGCGGACATATTATCTATATTCTTATATTAGTGTTCGTGACTATATAAATGACAGATAAAAGTACAGGAGTAGGACAAAACTATTAAATATAGAAGCATGTAGTGCTCACGATCTGGCTGGTGGCGTTGAGCTCCTGCAGCAGCTTGGCGTGCGTGGTGGTGTGCGGCTTGGCGCAGGGCGCGGCCAGCGCGCGCAGCGCCGCCAGCAGGTCTGCGCGCCGGCGCCGCGCCGCCGCACCGAGCCCCGTCGTCAGGATGCCCACGTCGATGCGCCCCGACGCCGGGTCCGTCGCCGACTGCTTCAGGGCTTCGCGGTGCAACCTGCCATCATCGAGTACGATTACATGTATACGCTACTGTAAAATCATACGTCACATTTTACGACGCTTATAATTTCTAACATGTCATCAACGACAGTGTTAACATAGTTGGTAGTGACCTTGTTTACGAAGCTAGCGGTCCCGGTAAGGGAAATTTGTGCGATAATTCCTGAAACTTGAATGTTTTTCTATGTATCTCGTTGTCGTGTCGTCTTAATGGTCGTGTAGCCATAGTAATCGCAGAATATAAAGGTCTGTTACCTTTGAACTCTATTTTAACGCAATTAGACTATACAAGACTATACTAGTAGTTTATGCAACAGTTGTATAAGAGAGGTCAAAAAAGACGAGTGGTGTGGTTACGATGTGAGCCGCAGGCGAACATCGTAAAGCAAGACGCCACGAGTATTTTTTGACTTAGTTATACACCGTTGCATACAATACTTTTTCTACGACTAGGTTTCAAATAAAATGCAAAATTAAATTAACAAAATTTTATATAATACCTAGGTTAGAATACGAACGAACGAAGCACAGAACAACAAATGAGCGGGAAACATTCGAAAACAACAAAATATGTGTCTATGGTTAACTTTGTTTTTAAATTGATGTGCACTTGCCAGGTTTCATATTTAAAAAAAAAGTTGCACAGTCGATTTAACTTGTGAAATAGGGACTAAAAAACACCTAATGATTTGAGAAATGAATTCTTTTACCTGATTGGTCGATTTTAATATAGCTGCATTCTGGTTGGTTGATACCAAATAAAATGTTTTTTTTAAAGAGTTTAATTAGTAAAAGAGTTTACATACCAAAAAGAACCTAACGTTCCGATTGACAGTCAATGTGTATTGTGATTGGTGGTTTAATTTGGTGAAGTATTTTGATTTGATTGGTCAAATTAACCTAGGTGTAAGCTTTGGCAGCTAATATCGTTTTGGCTCAAAAAAGCGCAAGTGCTGTTAAGGGGAATAGACTAGATAGACTTTTCTACGGAATGTTCTGCGGACATATTATCTATATTCTTATATTAGTGTTCGTGACTATATAAATGACAGATAAAAGTACAGGAGTAGGAAAAAAGGTTAGGGCGCATAACGTCCCACTCGCAAAACGTCCCTCCAGCAAAATTACGTCCCATTCGCAAAACGTCTTCTCTGCAAATGGTCCCTTATGTAAAATACCCCATTCGCAAAACGTCCCTTTCTTAAAAGGTCCCACCCCTTTCTCAAAACGTCCCTATTGTATAACGCCCCTATAGCAAAACGTCCCGTCTGGAAAAAGCTTCTCATGGGAACGTTTTGCGAACGGGTCATTTTGCGAAAGGGACGTTTTGCGAACGGGTCATTTTGCGAAAGGGACGTTTTGCGAACGGGACTTTATTTATGTGAATGGACGTTTTGCGAACGGGACCTTTTGCAGAAGGGTCATTTTGCGTAAGGGACACTTAGGAAAGGGACATTTCGCGAAAGGGACGAAGGGACATTCTGCGAGTGGGACGTTATGCGCCCTAACCGGAAAAAATATTAATTTGTCCAAATATTCGTTTTTCCAAAACCTATGTTATGCTGGAGCTACTTCAAATTAAATGCAAGTTTTAATTGCTATTAATAGGTTAGGTAAGAATTAATTTACAAGCGATTATCAAAAAATAAAGTCTAGTCTATCAAAACATTGCATTCGGAATTACGAAAATTCCGAATTTTGATCAATTCGGAATTATGATTCTTCGGAATTATGGAGCAAGATTATTATACTACGTTTGTTTAGATTATAAACTAAATGTAAACAAAAGCAAACAAACCACGTGGCTCTGTACAGCCAATCAAAACTGTTTTATCGAGCTTTGACGTATCAATGTTCTGTTGGGCGAACTATATCACGTAGTGTTTTTGATCAATAATCCAACGGAATATAGTAGATACCTGGAGGCCTCCTCGACGTCGACGACCTCGACGCTGGGCGATAGGCGCACGCGCGCGTGGGCCTCCGCGAGCCGGATGAGCGACTCCAGCTGGCGCGGGTACGCCGAGATCTGCCCGCGCCCGCTGCCCACTCGTCTGAAACATTATGAAATATAATGCTAAACGTGACTTCGGCCGTTTAGTCGTATATCGCTGTTCTCGCAATAAATGTGTAATTACTCGGGATTTTTTACCACTCCCCGGTCCTCCAGCGGTCTATGTAAAAATCACGTCGATCCGTTGCTCCGTTGTTGCGAGATAGAATGACATACAAACAAATTACGCATTTATTTATAGTAATAGTAGGGATGTGAAAGTTTGTGATATGGGATACTATATCGGATTTATAAAGATATCGGAAAGAGAAGAGTCGGCAGACTCCCAAAAAGGTGGCCAAAAATCTCGACCGCAGGCCCAATCTGGGGGAGATCCACCGCGAATCAGGCCGAGAAGAAAGATATCGGATAATAAACTTCGGATAATAAGCGAACTTTAGCTATTGTATGTATAAGGATAGGGGTTAATTTCTGCGGGCCTGGTATAGCTGCGTTTATCGCGTGGCAAATTGTGGATAAAGCATCCGTTACTCTCGTACTTATTTACGTGTCAAAAGGTGACGGATGCCTTATCCACACTTTGCCACGCGATAAACGCAGCCATATTAGCCCCCCTGGCTAACCTTAAACAACACATACGAGTACATAATAAAGCTCACCTCATGTCGACGTAGGCATCGATAAGCCGCTGCTGCGCGGCCTCGCTCAGGGTCGGCTGGACGTTCTCCTTGGCGAACGCGATGTAGTCCCGCATCAAACTCATGTCCTGGAAACGGCAATAGCAAACATTAAAATTTGATCACAATAAATACCTATTAACGACTTTTTTTACAGCTTCAATAAAAGCTGATTCATGCAACAAACAGATGAGAAAAATATTTTTTTGAATAGCTATAATAATAACCAAGATATAAGCCAACAAAGATTTGTTCCTATTTCTGGCAAAACAGAATTTAACATGGACTTTATATTGCCGACCTGTTTGTTACATGAAGTCACAGTGCGTATCGGATATCTCTGTCTAATAAGCAGTTGAAAATGCTTGTATCATCCGTATTTCTTGTCCGATTTTAAGTTAAATTTCACTTTTGGTGATTTTTTTTACGGTATTTTCATATTTTGTTAAGAAACGCGATTTTAAAAAAACATTGCAATTTCCCTATTCGGAATGTGTTAAACCAAAACCCGCGTCCCGAGCTTGCGTCTTCCGCAATTCTCGGCCGCCATTGCGTCACTAGAGTAACACTGTTGTCGGAGGATACTCACGAAGACCTCGTCGACCTCCGCGGCTTCCGCGGGGTCGTCGAAATAGAGCGAGACGAGATGCGTGGCGAGCCGCCGGTCGAACGCCTCGTCCTGCGGGTCCAGCACCAGGAAGATCAGGTCGAACCTGGAAGTAGCGTTTGGTGAACATGAAAGATCCCGTCGATGGATATTTATTATTTATATATAGCGATTAGCAGAGCCTGGAAGTTTCGCGGCTTAACAAAAGACTGTTGCAATCTAGCTAGTGTTAGAAGTATTTTTTTATCGATATATCGATAGTTATGCAATAGAAGAAAAAGAAAAGAGCTAAAGCTATTTACCATCACTCCCTCCCATACCTGGACATGAGCGTGTGCGGCAGCTGCACGTTCTCCACGATGGTCTTGTTCTTGTTCCACTGCGACTCCGCCGGGTTGGCGGCCGCCAGGATGGAGGTGCGCGCGTTCAGCTGGCAGATGATGCCCGCCTTGGCTATCGAGAGCGTCTGTTGCTCCATTACCTGGAAATAAAGACAAGTTGAAATTAGCGGGTATGTTCATACAAATGTAGGAGAACAAGCTCTAAACATCAAAATACTTCAGGTTATATGTATGGGTGCCTAACGATAAAAAAAACAATGACACGCAGGGAAGTACTACTACGCCATCAAATTATTTTGTCAGTTAACACTTAACTACTGGTAGCATAAATCTATATGTATAAAAGGCAAACCTGACTAACTTATGTATCAACGCACAGCCGAAACTACTGTACCTAGAAACTTGAAATTTGGTATAGGGGTACCTTTCATGATGTAAGTGAGCAATAAGATTTTTTTTTCCGAAAATCGTCCCCCAACGGGAAGAAATGGGGGGAATAGCGGGAAACTAATTCTACGCATACGAAGTCGCGGGCGTCCTCTAGTGTAAATATAAAACCGCATCGCGACACGTCACAGAACAGATGCATCTGCATGCGATGAGTCCAGAACTAATCCGAGTCGCCTTTCCGTTATTCCTCCCACACCGCACCACCGCAATTAATAGCCGTAGAAATAGTTTTCATTTTGAAGCGAAGCTAGGGCAGGATGCTGGTTTTTAATAGTTTGCTTGGTTATATAACCTTTTATTTACTTACTTCATGGAGGACACTCCTCGTCGAGTCGTTCATCTTGTCGAACTCGTCGATGCAGCAGATACCGTTGTCCGACAATACCAATGCGCCGCTGTAAACAATATGATTATAATATCAGAATATACTCGCGACAATCTAAAAGGCCCGTTCTGACAGCTGTCAACGTAGTAAACTCGAACATGCCTCAAACACATATTTTATACTGAGTTGACAGCTAAACGGGCTTTAAAAAGCTAAAAGTTACGGGCATTAACATGCTAAAGGTTACGGCTCTAAAGAGCGAGGCGAGCGACGGAAGTAGGGGGAGGGGGGGAGGGGGGCACGGGTCTGTCGGCTGTTTGCTTTTCATTTCATCGAATTAGAACACAAACTATCAGTTTCTCATAAGATTTCATTCATAAATTTCTAAGACTGAGATTATGGAATGTCAGGTGGGCAAACCGACAGACTTGGGACTGCAGATAAACTGTGGGAGCCGTGAAAACTAAATAAGCAATGTACTTGATTTGGGTGGTACATATTGTTCTGTGGACGGGGCGTGTACTCACGTCTGCAGCACCAGCTGCCTCGTGTCGGGGTCCTTGGTGACGTAGGCGGTGAGCCCGACGGCGCTGGAGCCGCGGCCCGACGTGTACTGCGCGCGCGGCACCAGCGCGTGCACGTAGCGCAGCAGCTGGGACTTGCTGGTGCCCGGGTCGCCGCACAGGAGGATGTTGATCTCAGATCTGAAACATTCGTGAACTTTAGGGACGTTCCCGCGTTGAATTTAGGAGTCAGCGATGAATAATGTATTTCTAGCACAACACCCCTAAAAAAGGGGTACAAAATCGTGAACGAGTTTGCATGCATGCATTTTCTTGACTTTAGCCCAGTGCCTTGAACGCATTTTTACAGTAAACGAGCATCGTATCAAATAAGATTCAGTACCTGAGGAAAATCCTTGGCAAAGAGACAGGTGGGAATAAGGAATGCAGACGTTCAAAATACCAAGGATGTTTAGACAAACAAGACAATATTATTTAAAAAAGCCAAAGTCGCATTTTGCAAAATACAGATTTTTTAAAGCCGTAACAGTGGCAAACGTTATAGTTAGAATTTTTTGCGTGTTGGATATATTTTCAAGTAGATAACTAGCTCACAAATATTTATCATTGTAAGAAGGTCACCTGAAATGTGTTCTGCCAGCCGCGTTGAAGTTCTTCTTGGTCCCGCCGAGCAATTGCAACAACACTCCCTTCTTGATGTCGAGGTTTTCGTAAATGGAGGGGGCGATGGCTCGCGCCAGGCGCTCGTAGCAGTCGGCTTGCTTCGACAGCGTTTTGAACAGTTCTAGGCGTTCTGGCGGGAAGCGGTGCTCTTTACTGGGGATTTAAAGAAAACTTGAATAAATGACTATGACATAACTTTTCGTTTTTTCTTGAATCACTCTATCTTATGATGAAAATCACATTTAGTTTCGTTGCGCAGTTTCAAAGGTCATAGGTGGCGGGAAGCCACTTTGTTTTATACCAAGGACTAACCACAGTAAGCACCCGAGGCGAGCGTTCCGGGCGCTACGCATTCAATTTCGAAGTTGTTTGTGACGAAACATAGCAAGCGCCCGATGCGCTGCCGCGAAAGAGGCGCGCGCAGCTTTTGTACCGCTCGGCGCTGGTGAGTAAGTTTGTACAGGATTTTAATTGACGAAGCAAGCGGCTCAGGCCCTCCGCTCTTTTTAGCGTTTGACAAACAGCGCCCGGAAACCGCGCCTCGGGCACTCGCTATGGTTAGTGCCCTATGTAAAGATTTAATATTTTGTTAGCGTTACCCCTCCTCGATCTCGTACAGCCGGTCCTGGTGCGCCTTGCGGTAGTGCAGCGCGTCGATGTGCGTCCGGTGCAGCGCGTGCAGCGTGGACATGCGCGGGTTGACGGTGGCGGGCGCGGCGCGGAACACGCCCGTGACGTGCACGCGCTCGCCCGCGCCCACGCCCTCCACCAGCGCGCCGTGCGCCATCACGCTCACCGTGGCCGGCGTGCGCCCCGCCGGCATGTCGTCTGGGAAACGAATCAAGTATTCTCTAGGTGTTTTGTTATCTTCGCATACGGCCGTTTTTCATTTGCAACCAGCATATTTGATATAATTTCAAGAGATATAATTTTACGACTAATACAATTAACAATAAGTATAAGTTGGTGTATAGATAAACAATTTATGTAATGATCATTTCGCATGCAGCTCAACTGATTTAAAAAATAATTAACATAATTATAGTCGATATAATGTGTTATATCTAATATAATTCGTTAATAAACCAGTTCGTTTAACATTGTTGTAAAAAATAGTAACTTCTTATTGTTGAACCTGTTAGGGAAGTAATATTTACTGCATACCAAAATCCTGTACCATTTTTCTTAAAGCAAAATAACAAACTATATGTAGTTCTATCACGCCAATAGACAGACAAAGCTGAGAGCTTGCCCCGCCAAGCGGAGCTCCTATTTTTGAATTATTTGGCCCTAACACAACACCAACCCAAGTTAACCCAACCTACTTTTAAAGTGACTTACATAAATTTGGCTTAGATATTATACAAAATACGTTATATTCATCCTAACTTGTAATAGAAATCAACATATCCCACCTGGCGCCTCCTGTAGTTTGACCAGCTGTTTATCGCTGAAGTGCGACCGGTTGTGCACGAGCTGGAAGCAGTGCGCCGTGTTGCAGTGCGCGCAGTGCGCCGGCTCGGGCACGCGGCCGCGCTCCAGCTCGGCGGCGGCGGCGGCGCCGCACACGGCGCAGCGGAAGAACGCCTCGCGCATCTCGGGCACGATGGTCGACGTGCGGATCACCATGCCCGCTATGGTCACCAGCTGGTCGATGTCTGGGGGAGATTACGTACCAAATTAGTAAGAACCTGGCCTCGACCATATGCATGAAAAACAGATAGATACTGTTACTATTTAAACTAAGTATTCCTTACCTTCGGGATTCAAATCCCGCATATGCCTCTTAGGCGCGTTGAACGGTCGCACTTGTATCTGGTGTTCCAGCACTGCCGCCGGATACTTCTCGAAGAACATCTCGTTCACAGCCGCGTCAAACGCCGGTACCACCTGAAAAAAAAAAACTGAAACTGTAAACTAGTTTCCTAAAGGACCCGTAGTAGCTCACTGCTGTGACGCGCTCGCTTCGCTCGCTCTTATTGTCATGAATTAACCCTACAATCTCGGTGTTCTCATCGTCACATCTAACTTGGCGCCACTGACTTAAGGTAAAAAAAAAGAACTATAACTCTGATTACAAGTCAAATGCTGTGACATTTAGTATTCATATAAAATCGTTCCAATCTTATCTAATCTGTAGACTATCCCATCTAAAACGAGGCGAGTAGTATTAGCCGGCTACTTACCTCCTGAGGGTAGCATATGAGCTGCCTGTGCAGCTTTGGGTCGAAAATCCGAACATGGTCGCAATCAACGTCCAGGAATGGCTCTTCCAATGTGTGGATCTGGAAATGAAGATAATTGTTTTGCTTTTCAAGAGTGTTTATTGACTTAAGTAAATGGACAAGAATTTTTAATTTTTTCAACGCAACACGGCACAAGATGTAGTGAGTAAACATACATAGTTTATGGCTAAAAAGTTCAAATGTACCTTGCTGTTTCAGTCAGCATTAGTACCCATCTATAAGATAATTGAGAAAGCACGACGACTGCGCACTTTTCCAGCAAAATACGATGTCGTATGATTATGCACTACATCTGTAGGCCTGTTTAACATTTGATTTGAATTGATAAACTTTTTTGCGAAAATACTAAACTACCAATGCAGTCTTATAATTACCAACACTATAATAAAAGTCACTGATAATACAGTCACCAGACATTTTTCCAAATTTTCCAATGCTAACCTCTTCCAACTTAATTTCGTAAAGCGGCTCGTTGGTGAGGGCGGTGGGCTCGACGAACCGCTGGATGAACTTGAGGAACTTCTCCCGGCACTCCGCGATGGCCACGTCGGTGCCCCACACCACGAGCTGGGGCTCACTCGACGGTATGTCGGCGGTTACTTCTTCAGTCTGCAAACAAGCAATTGCGTTGATAAATATCAATTCGATCAAATTAGTTAAGTTTTAAATTCGTATACCAAATTTCAAGGACATGTTGGAGTTTGATATTTATCAACTCAATTATAAATAACTAGCGACCCGCCCTCGCTTCGCTTCGGTTTATGATTTTTTTTTCTGTAACACCCGTACATAAACCAGAATTTATTATACATAAAAACCTTCCGTGAAAAACTATTTACCTGATTTTTCCGTACCGCCGCACAGTAGGTATTATTATAGTCCAATTTGAATTCGATTTTGAATCGAATCAGCGCGAGCTCAACTCACCCTTGACTATTTTTTAGTATTTTTTTTTCTTCAGGGTTCGAATTATAATCATACCAAATTTGACGCTAGGATGTTTGACCGTTTTTACGATACAACTAAAATAAAAAAAATATGTCGAAAAGAACATTTCATGTATGGGGACACCACTTATTAATTCAATTTCTCAAAAAAATGACCCACTTTAGAATATCGTAGTTCCACCTGTCACGACTTCAATCTCCTTGCTAGGCTACACAAGAACAAGACCTTCTTTCAGAAAGAGGAGTTACTATTCTAAAACTTGTCTGTGTCAAACTGACACACAACTCAATAACAAAATTGCAACAAATAGTATGTACTTACAATTACAAAAATCAATTGGAATAGGAAGACTCATAGTAATATGAAATTTTAAGTATCATGATTGAGGCAAACAGTGAACAGGTAGATTACAGCCCGCCCGTCGTACACGAGAGCGTTTCGCTCAGTATAAAAAAGACTGTGTCCAGCGTATTCAGTAGCTGCAGAATATGCCTCTCTTCAGTGTTCGACCCGGCGACCCTGACTTGCGGGCACAGTTTCTGCGAGCGATGCCTAAACTTGTATTGGAAGGCGAAGAACAAATTAGATTTTATTATCTGCCCGCTATGTCGCGGCCGCACTTCCAATATTTCCTTCATTAAGGTGAGTGGTAGCTTTTGACGAGTCTTACCACCGAAATGAACAGTTTGTAACTATTAAAATCTAAAGTTTTTATCGATAAGTGAGAGTGGAGGAGTGATAATGTATTTCATTATCATCACCTCTTTGCTTTTATCAGTCATCTGGGGTTTTGGGGTTTTCTTTTGCTTTCTTCTTCTCTCTCAGCTCTCAGCATAGTATTCACTCCTTTCTTAATTATATCATTCTTTATACGGTCTATCAATGACTATTTAGCTCTTCCGTAGTTGTACTAAATTGCTACTTCTATCTACTTGAAACAGCTCTCTTCGTAACGTGTCTTACTCCATCCATACAATGAAAGTTTAATATCACTGGTGCCAATTTCAAATTTTCTTACGTACTATTTTCTTATCCTATCCATTCTCACAATTTCACGCATACATCTGAATTTTAAAAATTTGACGACATAAGGTTAGGTCTAAGCAAAAAAAATCTCTAGAAATAACTTCATTTTGTAACATTTACGTAATATGGTATTAAACATGGTTTCTCTTTTCAGAAAGAGAAAACATCATCTACTGAGGAATTTAGAAAAATGTTCAACCTTTCTAACAAAGCAAACATGTATTACTCAACAACATTATGTTTTAAAATAAGTATGATTCCTGTTATGTACTTGGTTATAACATGGCTGAGAAATGTGCTGAATGATCTTTACAACTACTTGCCTTCAAATACAGCCTGACTAAAGTTTAACAATGTTGAAGTGACCTGTAACATTATGAGTAACAATATGTTTATTTAAAATTTCGTTGTTCATTGTTTGCCCAACAAAAAGGTATAATGTGATTAAATAAAAGACCTTATAACAATAAAAGTGTGTATTAAGTAGCTGCAGAATATTCCTTTCTCCAGGCTTACCCTGCGACCCTAACTTGCAGGCACAGTTTCTTAATCATGTTCTGATAAGATGAAGAATACGCGATATTACCGTTATTATCTGCTCGTTGTAAAAGTGAGTGGTTCAGCAGATGTATCTTTTGACAAGTTACAATAGGTCTATAGTTAAAAGCACTAATTTGTTAGCATTTGCAATTCCAGAAGTCTGGATCCAATGGTTCGCGTGCACTTTGTGGAACTGCACAACATTTATCGTGGATTGATTTTAAGTTTTAATGGTAACCAAAATCAATTCCTTTTCAAATTCAATCAGACTCCTTGGGTCCACACCAGACTTTTGACCCACTGCTATTCGACGGAGACCTGCCCCACGGCAGGGCTCCTGTTTCTGGGCGATTTGGCCTTCGGCTATCTAAACATACCTAACGAACCTAACCTACCTACTTTTGCGGAATAAAAAATGATTACTGACGAATTACTGACGAAATAGCAGTGCAATAAATCGAATAGCAGTGGGACAAAAGTAGTGGGTCCACGAGTCAGTCGCTCTTGGGTCTTCCTCTAGTCGCATAAAAACTCTCAACATACCTAGTGACAACTGTACGATGACAGTTTAATTACTCATTTTGTCATCACGGGCATCAATTTCATAACTTTCCCACATAGTAGTTGCTCATCCTAACCATTACTCCACACATCCATCTTAACATCGCTGCATTTTGATTTGAGATAAAACAGTTCAACAACATTGGTTGCTAATATTTACATTCAGTTAGCAATTTAATATGATTTCTTTTTTCAGAAAGAACAAACATCATCTACTGAGGAATTAAGAAAAATGTTCAATGTTTCCGACAAAGCAAACTTGTTTTATTCAACAACATTATGTTTTAAAATAAGTACAATGATATCTGTTATATACTTGATTATAAAATGGCTAAATGGTCTTCTTGCTGATCTTTTCAACTACTTACTATTGTTGAAATAACTTTATTATATTTATTCATTTTCATTTATATAGATTGTTGAAGTGGCTTTAATATAGTTACATAATATATTTATTATTTCAGTTAAAATTTCTTTATTGTTCGCCCAACAAATATTTAAAGAGTGATAAAAGTAAAGACCTATTAACAATGAGGTTGGTTAATTTTCTCGGATTAACTGTTAATCAATTTGTATTACCACAATCCTCTATGGCACAATACATATAACATTACATGTATATTCAATTTGTGAGGTGAATGAACGCAAAATCTTAACCTAAACCCAACCCAAGGTCTAGTTTTCCATATTTAGCTTGCAACCCAGTGTTCTTGAGCAAGAACAAAAATAGACTATTACTAAACACTCAAGGGAACTCTTGCATGATTAAAGGCCTTAATTTACAGCGATGCATTATAAACTTTTAAAGGAGTATGTAGGCATATATACAACTGTTTTTGCAAGAAAAAATACCCAACAAACTGAGAGTTCATACCAACATGCTGAACGGTGTTTAGTTTTACTAAACGCTTTTAAAGTTATTGTTCCGTGAGAAGAACTTAGGGGGCTAGGGGGTTAAATAATAAATTAAATATAATTACCGTTCTGGTAGGAGTGGGAGCAGGTACATTGCGCCCCATTTGATGCCCCCTCAGGTCAGCCCTCTGCCTTGCAGGGGTCATGACTCCACGCATCAGAGACCGAGGGGTACTAAGTGAACTAGGCGTACCATAGTTCAGCGGAGAGCTCATCTCGAAATCTGTACCTGTAATATTTACATTGGGCTCTCATAATATAGAGTTATATAAACATGAAAAAGAAAGTGTTGTGAATTTAGTTGTAACAAAGTAATTAATAGGTATGTGAAGAAATTAAGAAATTAGGAATGCAAAAGAACATGGACTATGATAGTCCTTTTTTAGGGTGCTCCACTGAGGCGGAGATGAGCGGAGTGGAGAGGAGCTGTACCAATATTAACCAATAGAATCTAAACTAACGTGCACAAGGTGCGCTCGACATGACCGCATGCTTTGCTCCGCTCCGCTTGTCTCCACCTCAGTGGAGCCGCACCCTAAAAAAGGACTATAATAGTCCTTAATCAGGGTTCAACACTCCAGTAATAAAAAAACACAAAATAGGTTCAGTACTTTATAAAATGCTTACCAAGCGGACTAGACTGCAAACCCTGGGCTGGTGACATGCCAGGTGCCCGAGGCGTGCGGGGAGTCCCTCGCGGCGTGCCAGGGGTCCCTCGTGGAGTTCCAGGAGTCCCATCTATCAAAAATTACAAACCACTATAAAATATTACAAAATACAAAATACTTTGTTTATCCTATGCTGGTACGATCAATTAAAGTCTTCGTCAGGTGCCTATAGCACCGAAAACTCAAGTTTGAATATTCAGTCAGATTTAACTTGTCACTTATTTATTTATTTGAATGAACACTTACAGGTTATTATTATGAATAGCATAAATTAGCCAAGTTACAGCATTCATGCAATAAACTTTGTTTAAAAGTGAAATAGTTGTTACTTTGAGAAGATGTCCCTGAAGCTCGTTGCGGAGTCTCAGGAATGGTAACCTGCTGAGATGATCGCGTCGTCCTGCGAGTTGGAGTCGGAGCTTCAGACGACGCCCGCGAAGATGGCCGTTTTGACGGGGTTTTAGATGGAGTTGACATTGTTACTTAGTACACTGAGATAGTAATTGGTATAATATTTACACTAATAAAGAACAAACTTAACACAACTGTAACACAGAAAACAACGCGACCGGCGCGTGTTTTGAGCGCGAAAAGTGCCTATATGTCAAAACAATAGCTGTCAAATGTTTTTTTAACGGAAATCCTTACAATATAAGCGTGTTATAAAGTACCTTAAATAGAATTATTAAGCATTTCGAAATAAATTAGATAAATATATCTGCAATTACTAAATGATACTGAAAACAAGGTATAAATTCTTAAAAATAACACTATTAACTTGATTTACACTTTTTTTAATTTAAAAAAGGTTTCGCTAACTATCGATCCATAAACGGGCACCCCTAGTACTGTCAAGTTGTTGTCAATTAACCATAGACAACAGAATTAATCATTGATTGATCGTTCATTCACCCCACTGCTGACTGATGTTTTCGTGGTGTTTTACGATAATAAATAAATATAAACAATTATTGCGAAATAATAAATCCAATAAGTAATCGCGATGGTCAGCGGTATGTGAAGTCGGTGCAATAAGCTTAACGGAGTCAATGACAAGCAATTGAAATTGACTATCATCGTAAGAGCTATCTTTGTGCAATCTACCTGCTTTGTCGGGCATATTATTGTGAATAAATTATCCTGACTGGAATCTAGGGATATTGGGTATAAACGGACAAATGTATTGTAAATACTGTGTGACTGTTATTTTGTGATTTGGGCGCATATTAGCGGCGTATTTTAAGGTAAATATCAGCGGTGAGTATGGAGATACATATACCTATTCATAGAATGATTCACTTTATCTGCTGCCCGAACATTTGATCACGTACGTCTTTGAAACCTTTTATTGTATGAGTTAAAAACGTTTATATCGATTTTTGTTGAGATATTATGTGCGTTAAGTAGGTATAAAAATGTTTAATATACCTATTTGGCTTTGTCTAGCACTTTGTAACTGCAGAATAACATCGTACCGTGTGAACGCTGTGCGAGTGCCACTGACATTGCACTGAGCTGGGTACATGCATGATGCAGTCAAAAGTATTGTTAATTATATTCCACATAATGTGGGTCTTAAAATCAATTATAATTACAAATCCATGTATACTTTGGATGCAAGTATGCATGAGTTTAATACTGGCACGTTTATTTAGAGAGTGTGTGGCCAAAACCTATATTTTAACATAATGTAAAGCAAACAGTCATTTATTAGACACAGCATTATTTTTTTACAACTATGTTGGTTACCAGATATTCCTCCATAACCAACATAACCATTATAAAGTTAGCACTACTTTTGTTCTTAAAAGAGATGGTAGGTATCGTTTTTATGAACAGTTTATAGAGGGTATTTATTTGTAGAACCATTAAAAATGACTCTCAAATTAAATATGTACCTACTCATTGGTTTTACTATAATTACTTGATTCACTTACTTCATATTGTTCAAGCTAATAGGATAGGATTACTATTGGTTCAAATAGCAATATAGATAAATTACTTCTGTTTTGCATTTGCATATTTAGAAGAAAATAACTCCTTGTGATGCAGTCAGGTGAAAAGAAATTCATATTAAGAAAGACACACAGCTAATGTAACAATATGTCACAATTACATTAAAACATTTTTGTTGAATAAAGTCTTAGCAGTAATACCTAACAGTGAATAGATGAACAGATGAAGAACTCAATTTTTTAAAATTATTTATTTCTTTATTGCTACATTAACATTAAATAACTTTATGATACATGGGTTAATTTGTATGACCCTATATGGGTATGAGCATCCTCCATCTTTCCCCATTTTTGTCTGTCCTGGGCAGCACTCATCCCCGCCACCCCCCCTCTGCAGTATCATCCATCTATCTCTTCCTCTGTCGTCCCACACTCATTTTGCCCTTGAAGCCTTGCCACTTAGCTGTTTGCGAGGTCCATCTTTAATCTTGGTACCTTGGTCAAAATTATACACAGCCGATATGGCTTGACAAAAGAATTGTGTAGGTATAAATCATTTTGAGCTCTTCAAACTATCCATCTACTACTGCTCATGACTGTACCTACAAAGACATGTGTGCAATTAAAAAAAAACATATGATGATTGTCTTTTCCAATACTGAATTAATTGTATACTGACCTTGAGTTCTGAATTAAATATGTTAATCTAAGTGTCATTGACCTATGAGTACCACATTTAATGACCAAGGTATCTGCCTTCATAACCCAGTGTATAGCTGTTGTGTTGCATTTTTGTATTTCAGCACTTATGATATAAGGCTGGCATTCAGGTTTTTTTTTTGCATACATTTACTTGGTATCTGAAGTTTGGTTTCAGGATATAGTAAATGAGTTTTTATTCATTTACTTGCTAGCTATTCTCCTCTAGCTTCCTCCATAATTAATAATAATTTACCTATATTACCTAGTCTAGTTATCATTTATTGTTCTACTCATACTATAAGTAGTAGTCTAGTATGAAAATTGCATAACTATAAAAAGTAATTTTAAGTCAGAGCAGTTTAGCCACAAACTTGAGGAAAGAAATATGATGACTTGATGATGTGTATTTACTTACTCATTCATTCTTTTTATGCATCGCTATTTTTAACACATTTTACAATAATATCCAGTCTTGTTTTAGTACAATAAAGTGTTGCAATACATACATACAAAGCACTCACGGTTGTTAATGGAAACTATATATTCATTTTTTATTATTTTTCACCTTTTACTCCATAGGGATTACAAAACACCTCTTATTAGTGGGTCGGTATGCCACAACTTTTTGTCACATGCTTTTCACAATCTCTTCGGGAACTGCTTTATTTTCTGGGATAGTAAACTAAGTACTCTATGTCAATCTTCGCATATAAACTGTCTCTTTCCAAAAAAACTAAACCGTAAAATGGGAATGATTAAACAATCACTTTTTACATCTTTAATATGACTAAGGCTAAAAATGTGAAAAGATGATAATGTCTGAAGAACACAGCTTCTGCGGGCCTAGTATTGTTGCATTCATATTAGCCAGTCGCAGCCATATTAGGCCCCCTGCACATCTTAATTGTAGAGACTTCATAGAAGCGCGTGGAGCTAACCCCATGTCCTTCTGTATAGTCCAAAATATAAAATATTCTTCCACTGAACAATTGTCTATAATTATAACTCGAGCTTGGCGAAATACTTCTTTACAGGAGTGAAAGCTATTAGTTAAAATTATAATTAGAATGTGAATTGTAAGATTACAATTTATTTCATAGTTAAAACTAGCAGGAACAATGTAAATTTGATAAAGTAGTGGCACAGACAATAGGTATGAAAAAATAACATTACTAGTCATACTTTTTCATGGAATGCTGTAATGTAGTTATAGTCTGTCCAGTGTCGCCACAAAAAAAAAGTACCTATCCATTGTGTGTAATGTGTATTTTAAATTAAATTATCAGTAATCAACAATCCAAAATCATTCTCAGTTAAGTACAGTTCAATTTTCCTTATCTTCTAGTATGTAAGCTTTCCGGAAACCCCCGAGAATTCGGTAATTCCTATTACTACCTAATCGGCAATTCCTCTTAACAGACTCGGGTACATGAATAGTGATAGCATATGGGTGCCTACCTACCTTTGTGATGTCAGGGCAGTAAGTAAACAGTACATTTACGCAGTAAAATTTACAAGCTATACCTAGTTGTTTGTGCTGTGTTACAATTCATCCAGTGTGATACGAGAAATGGAAGTTTAGAGGACACTTGCCTTACTTATTTTATTGTTATAGCTAAGTGTTTATTTGATAATAGTCTTTATTCGAACTTATGGCAACTCATAGACTTTCCAAAGTAACTATACCTACTTTATGCCTAGTTTGGAATCCACTTGAACTTGAATCGAACTTGTTGTGTACTTATTTGTTGGTAATCACAGCGATTTGTTTGGAAAAAAATATTCTTATACAATACTAGAGGACGCCCGCGACTTCGTACGCGTAGAATTAATTTCCCGCTACTGCCCCCGTTTCTTCCCGTTGAGGGCCGATTTTCGGAAAATCCTTTCTTAGTGCTCATTTACATCATGAAAGGAACCCCTGTACCAAATTTCAAGTTTCTAGGTACAGTAGTTTCGGCTTTGCGTTGGTATATAAGTCAGTAAGTCAGGTTTGCCTTTCATAATTATATAGATAATACTATTCCGTGACTCACTCATTCACTGACTGGCAGATGACGCACAGCCTAAACCTCTGGACTTAGGGACTTGGGGAGGGAAACATTCCTTGGGTACCCTAGGAGTGCATTAAGAAAGGATTTCGACGAAAATCCGCCCCCAACGGGAAGAAAAGGGGAAATAAAGGGGTAACGCGTGCGTCCTCTAGTGTCATATACTCGTAGTATAGTAGGTTTTTTTTAAAGAAAGCTAGTTTAACCATCCCGATTAAACTAGCTTTCTTTTAAAACACTGCGTCCAATACGATCCATTCGTTTGGGAGCTACAATGCCACAGACAGACTCACAAACACACACATACACGGATACACACTTGAAACCTAAATATACTTAACACACCACACACCTATTTTTTGTCGAGGGTTAAAAATAACATTTTTGATCACGCGCCGTTAAACTTGCCTAATGATTTGTGAAACCGTTCTTATGTAGTAGAGACTAGAGGACGCCCGCGACTTCGTACGCGTAGAATTAGTTTCCCGCTACTCCCCCTACTTCTTCCCGTTGGGGGTCGATCTACGGAAAATCCTTTCTCAGTGCTCACTTACATCATGAAAGGAACCCCTGTACCAAATTTCAAGTTTCTAGGTGCAGTAGTTTCGGCTGTGCGTTGATATATAAGTCAGTCAGGTTTGCCTTTTATATATATATATATATAGATTTAGTAGATGTACCTACGCTAGATCATCCTTGGAGCATTAATGGTTATTTATGTAGGTGGGTGGAGGTACCTTGACACACTTGAAACCTTTAACACACACCTATTTTTTGTCGGGAGTTAAAAATAACATTTTTGATGACGCACCGTTTCACTTATGATTTGTGTAACCGTTCTGATGTAGTGATGGAGGAGAAATGTACGCTACATCATTCGTATCGTATTTTATTTATCAATTGTCATGTAATGTCATTTTATCATAGGCGAATCGAGTTAATACATGAGGTAGCTATAGGCAGGATGTAGTCTCAAATCATGCTTTAGTGTTAAAAAAATCAATAGCTTGCTTTCTATAACGTGCGATGAGGGACTGTAATTATTGAGCTACCTTTATCATTATCACTCTAAGATAATGTAAATTTTTCGATATAGGTAAAGTAGACACCTAATTGATTTCTTAAGACGATATTACTTCTGTATGACATGATTCTAGGTGATGGCACCTTGGTCAGATTGAAGTGTTCGCAAGATGAAACTGAATTAGAATTAGCCATATAGGTATCAGCTGATCAACTTGACAACGCAGGGATAAAGTCGAGAGTACAAGCTAGTAAAAAAACAAATCATGATTATAATCATCAACCTATACCTAGGTACTAACTAGTCCACTGTTGCCAAAGACCTCTTCCATTGTACACCGTGCTCAGGACGTACTCGAAGGATTTTAACCATTGATTCTAGACCCTATTTGGAGTATATAATGTGGTATAACATGTAGTCCAATATCGCATAATTTCCGAGACTTTTATTATTTAAAAACAATTCCATAGTTAATTTAATTTGAACTCTGTCACCTTAACTTAAAGCATTATTCACTAAGAAATTGATTAAATTAATTTATGTTGTACGTTGATGATATTGCTACTTACAACATGAATCTTTCTTAGTAATAGTGCTTTAGGTTAAGGTGGTAGCTTAAGGTTATAGATATTCGTACGCGTACCTATGGCCTCGTTGGGACCGGCGACGCGATGCGCGAAGCGTTGGACGACGCGATGCGCGCGGGCAAATCAATCATATGGCGATATATGAGAGAAAACCCATAAACGCTCTAGTCCGCGCATCGCGTCGCGTCGCCAGTCCCTGAGCGAGGCCTAAGTGAATTTGCGACCTATTTCGATCAAAATTGACGGCCCGCAATACCCGAGGGCTAACGATATGAGCAAAGGCAACATTTCTTCAGTTTGCTATGTAAGTACTCCACGTACGTCACGGGCAACAAAATGTATTAATAATTTATAAATGCGAAACTGTTTCTCTGTCCGTTGCGTCTCGCGGCGCGACAAAACACTTGAACCATTTTAATGACATTTAGTTTATGCTTTTTGGAAGGATTTCTCATATCTAATTCGTTCCAGAGAATTTAAAAGTACCCAAGGGACAATGGTGGCAATTAACTCTGTTGTTATTTTGTCAAATATTTTCGTTGCGTTTCATTTGGTATGTCAAATGTAAGAGATGTAAGATCAATATTTGACAAACATGGCCAATTGAAATGCTACCATCGATGGCATACTTGTATCAGGCGAATTCGCGGGCAAAAAGTTGTGTAGTAAGTGTAATAACCAGTGTAACCTGATGCTATGCAATGGGGATGGAGGCAGAAGCCTTATGCGATACGAAGAAGCATCGCTCCCGAACTTATTCAGCCTTTGGCTTTGATGTTTTATTCAAAGATCAACCCAAAGCGGCACAAACGGATTAGGGCACACGTCAAGTCACCCCCGCAGCGTACCACGACCCGTGAGTCCAGGGGAACTACTCCAAAAATCGAAGATCCAACTCACTTTAACTCCGTCCCCGTCCCTCGTATTACTCACGAATGGCGAGTGAAAGAGATCGCTCGCCAAGTTTCGAGTTTAGTGACTCGGAGTAACCCTCCGGGACGCATGCGCGAGCGGACCCCTCGGATACACCGCAATTATTTATACCAATAAAGCCTGCTCAAAACAGCTACCCTATTATTTTGTCAAGTATTGGAGTGCTTAGGTTAATGTTAAGCGTACAATATACAGTTTGCCTGAAATGGGAGTAGGTGGTATAAATTTAGGTAATGTTTCGCATGCCTAGCCTAAAACCTAGGCTTCATTGTAGGGTGTAAATATAATGTAAAAATTAACATTTACATCGCGATTTTACTTCAGGGGCCCGTTTCTCAAAGCGTATTAGTCTAATAATATTAGTGTTTTGTCTCGTAAATAAAAGTAAAAAATGAGACAAAACACTAATATTATTAGACTAATACTTTACGAGAAACGGGCCCCTGTAGGGAAATATGAGTTGAGTAGGGAAAACGTAATCCATATTGTTGAATTTGTTGATGTAGCTCTTATTCATTTGACAGATGTAATTAGCTCTTGAGAAGCAAGAAGGCTCAAACAACGTAGGATAGAGCCGTAGAATAGTATGTGTATGAGGGCATCGTGCAGGGCATTTCCGCTTTGTCTTAAAGCTTATTATCGCATTGTTAACGTTATGGTAGCACCTTTTAACATATCAGTAAGTGCGGCCGCACCGCATCGTCCAATACAACAAGGATGCCAATGTTTTTTTTCTTAAAAACTGCTCCATTTTTCGATCGAGTGAGCGAAGTCATGCAAGCGGGCTCACTCGGCTGGTAAATCGTTTTAATTAAAAATGCACGCCTTTGAATGTTGTTATACGCCCCGACGGGACAACTTGAACTTGCCGGTTACTACGCCCGTCCAAGAGCGAGTTGTTTAAGAGAGCCTTTCTAAACAAAATTGATGCACGATTCATGCTTAAGTATGTTAATTGAATGTCAGGGTGGCTACGAAGTACTTAATTCGAAACTTCGATGCCCCATCCCTTTCGAGACTAAATCGAGAGGGAGGGATGGGGCTAACGTAACTTCGGACTTCGATTTTCGAAGTGGGGCCCCAGTTGCAAATTTGTACGGTCGAACTTAGAAGTAAATAGCTGTATATGTAGTAGTACCTTGTCGCAGATATTAATATACTTAATTCAAGCCATTTTCACTTTTATACGTTACTGCGACAAGGTGCTAGAACAGCTACTTCTGAATTTGGCTGTACAGGTTGACTAAAAAGAGATGTATCCACTTCTTCACTTTATTGCGTTGTAATAAGGTCCAAATTGGATACATCACATATCTTTGTAGTCGATTAATACACACATGCACGCAAGCGATCCTACTTATAATATTCCTCTACTAATATTATAAATGCGAAAGTTTGTGTGTTTGTTTGTTACTCCTTCACGCTGCAACGGCAAGACGGATTTGGATGAAATTTGAAATGGAGATAGCTTATCCCTGAATTAACACATAGGCTACTTTTCATCCTGGAAAATTTAAAAGTTACCGAGGGAATAACGATAATCGAGATCTACGCGGACGACGTCGCGGGCAGAAGTTAGTTAAGCTATAATCCCTTATAAAAGTGGTATCATTATCTATCCCATGGTCATTATGAGTGACTAGAGGACGCCCGCGACTTCGTACGCGTAGAATTAGTTTCCCGCTACTCCCCCCATTTTTTCCCGTTGGGGGTCGATTTTTGGAAAATCCTTTCTTAGTGCTCACTTAGGTACATCATGAAAGGAACCCCTGTACCAAATTTCAAGTTTCTAGGTACAGTAGTTTCGGCTGTGCGTTGATACATCAGTCAGTCAGTTTAGCCTTTTATATATACCGGGTGTACAATCCAAATGGGTCAGTATGGAGAAGTCGGAAACTATGAGAGATAGCGAGATCTGTTCTTAGGAACCATGACGTCGATTTTAGATTTAATAATAATTACATTCAAACTATCCTTATCTTATTGGTGGGTTTTTCTTTCAATTATTTAAACAAGATTCCATTAGTGTTGTGCTTCTTGCGACTTGCAGAATTATTGATTTTGACTAGGTTCGATTCCCGGTTATGTATGAGAGTTAATAAAAAAGTTTGAATGTAATTATTATTAAATCTAAAATCGACGTCATGGTTCCTAAGAACAGATCTCGCTATCTCTCATAGTTTCCGACTTCTCCATACTGACCCATTTGGATTGTACACCCTGTATAGAATAGATCATCATGACCTAGAATCCTATAGAGTCCTAATTTATTAACCGGCTTCACATAAGGAGGACGTTCACAAATCGTTGTTTTTTACAAGCTTTTATTTAACTTGCCATGTATGTATATGTATGAATGTATGTATGTATGTACGGGTTCAATCTTGCAAGTTAAATTTGACCCATTTCCCGGTTTCCGATGAAACTGAAAATTTGCATAGATACCTTTAGTTCTGATGACAATCTATCTATAGTTATATATAAAAGGCAAACCTGACTGACTTATATATCAACGCACAGCCGAAACTACTGTAAGTGAGCACTAAGAAAGGATTTTCCAAAAATCGACCCCTAACGGGAAGAAATGGGGGGGCTGCGGGCAACTAATTCTACGCGTACGAAGTCGCGGGCGTCCTCTAGTAGGTACAATAATATAGTACCATCGAGCTGGTCTGATGATGGAGACTCAGGGTGGCCATAGGAACTCCTAAATTACACATGATAAAACCGTCGTGTTAGGGCTGGTTAGAATCATCTTCACGAGGAGATGAATACTATGCAAAAAAAGGGCAGTTGGCAAGCTTGGGCCAAAAATTTGTTTTTTGACAGAAACTTATTTTACGGTTCCGTACACAATGGTGCCAACGGGACCCTAATACTTATCCTCCGCTGCTGTCCGTCTCTCTGTTCGTCAGCGGACTGTACCTCATGAACCGAAATAGGTAGACAGAAGAAAGTTGAACTTTCAGAGTGTATTTCTATTGCCGCTAAAATAAAAACAAAATCAAATGAAAAAATTAAGAAATTTCCCCTTCAGAAAACGTGTTTCTTTCATCGGTGTTTGCTCGAAGGTACGGAACTCGTCGTGTGCGAGCAGTGCGAGTGCGACTCTTACTTTCCCGTTTTTTTTTGCGTGTATATTGCTCAATTTCTCCACCAATTGTCAGTCGATTTTAATGTTTTTTTTTTTCATTAGCTAATATTCGTCAAGAACTCGTCATAGGATCCATGGAAAGTCAACGGAACGGAACTCCGTAATAATTCCTACGTGTAGAATCTGTGTATTGCTTTTTTAAACATTGAATTATTGGCTCGTAAAGCCGTGATAGATATTTAAACAGGTTACCTACCTACCAATCAGGTAGCGACTTGAGCGACTTGGCCAGCCGAGTCCCGTTTGTATTTAAAGACCCACGAATAAACATCATGCAGATTTCCACAGAATTAACCAAGTACCTGGTCACTATAGTACCTGCCTGTTATAAAATAAAAACGCTTTCTTTATAATGCCCGTTTCTTACTCTTTTGTAAATTACAACGTGATTACAATTAACAAAGGAGCGGGAAACAAAGCGTGGCAAACATATGAAGGCACCGAAGGAACCCGGCTTTCCTCGCAGGTACCTGCGTACACTTACATTATTCTAGCGACGTTGCTTCTCGAACTTTGGCCTACATAAGATTGGCAAAGTTATAACAGGACGCAATTAAAAGCGCGCGTATTTAGCATTAATAAACTCCTGGTCAACGGCATTAGCCATAGTTACCTAAGTTAGCCATATTAATTGTGTCCACTCCAGTGGCCCGTTTCACAAAGCTACAAGTTACAAATTAGAAGCGGAACTCTCTTTCTAGCAAAAGGAGTTAGAAAAAGACTTCCGCTTGTAATTAGTTACTTGTAGCTGTATAAAACGTGCCCCTAATAAGTGGGTTTTAAGATCCATACCCATTTGCAATCTCAGCCCTCGCAGCTGGAACATGCGCAATGAAAATAAAAGGTTATCTCGGTCAACACCGCGTAAAACATGTTGAATCATTACTTATCTTTTCTATACCTTTGTGTGCGATCGCATGGTTGATGTTTGACGCAGATTTTGTGCTTTTTTAGATCCACTGTGATTTTGCATACGTTTTCGCCTTTAACGAAGTCAAAATTAAAAACAATTGTCTCTTCTGTAAGTAATTAAAATAGAAATTAGAAGTTAGAATATATTTGCTCATGAATTTTCCATGAATTCTACATTATTAAAGAAAGCTTGTACAAATGTGTGTACGTAATTTTCCTGATTTAAATAAAATACGTACCTATAAGCATGTTCTAGAACGGTTCTTTTTTTAATTCGCTGCTCATTGTAAGTAGGTACGCAGATTTTATTCAACTTAAAAAATAGGTGTCCTCGCCGGTGTAATACAGTTTAGTAAATGTATTACGGTGTAGTAAGACTTCTTTGAATTTAAATCCGTCGTTACTGAAGCCGCTGGCTCTGGCTAGGGTGAACGTACTTTAGTCAAGTTTGAGCACCTGTGGCATCCCCTAAGAAGGGCTGCAGGGTGTTGCCGACCTGCGCAAATGCATTGTGCCTCACAAAAACCACGGGCTTTCGTTTTTTGCTTAACAATTTTGGGACAAAAAACTGCAAAAGTCTGCGAGCTGGGAGCTCTAGAGACATTGCATTTCTATTTAAATTAATATTTTATGCATCATTGATAAATTAATAAGTACTTGACTGTGCATTACTTGTAATGTTACCTTTTGTAAGCAAATACCTTCGTAAACCAATTATAGGAACATATTAATCCATTTATAGAATTAAGTTCTCTGTCTTTTAAATCAACAGAGTACAGTCAGAGATATATGTTCGTGTACTACGTAGAACCTTGTCCCAATGACAGGCCACATCACTCAAACTTGAGAGGTGAAACACATTTTTCTTGACTGTACTGCCCGCTTTCTTAGACAAAAGTGTATTTGATTCATACAATTATTAGGTCCTTACCTATGAAATTGGCGTTTTATATGGAGAATTTTATGAAAACGGTGGTTTTCATACATTTAATTTTGCGGATTATTTAGTAACGTCAAATGCAAACCAAACAAAATTCTGTTAGGAATATTGGACACATCTAAGCTATATTATACATATCTTAATTACTTAAAAATAGTTAGCTTCATAAAACTCTGCGTAATTGAAACACTTGAACTCACAGCACATGAAAAGAGTTGAGTTCACAGTTTAATTTTAAACACTAAGTAAGAAATTGAACCATATTAATTGTATCTAAAACCTTTGTAACATACTGTATTAATGAAATTTGAAAATAATTTGGAAGTTAAAATTGAAATAAATAAATTCCGTAAGAAATAAAACACGTAAAAATACCGCCAATTTCATAGGTAAGGACCCAATATTTTACCAAGCTTTTCAGCTTTTTCACGGTTATCGAAACAAAAATGTAGATTGAGATAGTACAATTGGAACGATTGGAATTTAAATATTTTATACAACGTGTCCAACGTATGGGGTTTCCCACGGTTTGTTGACAGTTATGTCTAATCGATTTTTCAGTAATACCTACTCGGTATCAAGCCATCAAGTTGTTGACTTTGCATGCAGTTGTTCCGTGATTTATAACTTCAACTATGCACTACGATCTAAATCCAATTTAATTAATATTAATCTATTATTTCTACTGCAATATCTATTTTATAAATAGGTATGTACTCTATGTCGTATAGTTTATTATTGTTTTCTATTGACACAAAAATTACATAATGAATATTATATTATAAGGTACCTATTTGTTTTGTCTGTACCGCATTATAATTAAATGATTAAAGTAAATAGGTATTCGAATTTGATAAAGCGATCAAACGTCATATGAAAAACCATTTTAGTTGGAAGTTCACAAATGCCTTTGTATGTTGTTTGAGTAAACATGCCATCGCAGGTTGCTTGCATTGCATGCTGGAAAATGCAGATTAGGAATAGCATGTAATGTTTCTGGCGTATTCAAACATTGTTAGGCTTTCAGGGAGATTGCCCATTTTAGAAGCATGTGTGCATATACTCGTACTTACAAGTATATATAAAATTGTTCCGTTTAAAACTTACAGTTAATAAACGAATAACTGCGTTAGATAAAAACATACCTAAAAGCAAAATATTTCTTTCATAATCTATGGTGTATGAGAAAAGGATTTTTTTAAATAAACCCTATATCCAAAACTGGGAACATCTTTATAAAATCATAGGTACGGGCAGTCATTCCCCATACGTGCTTGCATTTAAAAAGCACGTGTAGAGGTTTCATTTTTAAGTCTATCTCTTCATGTATGTTTATTATAATAAACACAGAAATTCAAATACAATATTTACAGAATAGGAATGTACAAAGGCGAACTTATCCCTTTAAGGGATTTCAATGTTCCCTTTATCCCAATGTTATCCCAACTTTAGAGCCGCTTTAGTAAATGCGATAGGACATCCGAATTTAATAAAAAATTGTGAACGTGTGTGAGAATGATTCGATATTTGAAACTATCGCGCTAATGGATAAATAAATTTTGATGAAATTTGTCACCTAGCCTTAGTAGTCCTAGCTCTAGATTAGGACAAAGAAAACTCATCGTCCTAGAAAATTAGATGGTCCTTTAACGAATAATATTAAATAAGTTTTACTAGAATAAAGTCGTAGGCTCGCAAAAGATTGTTGGTATATACTAAAGGTAAATTGCGGATGATTACGACATTAAAGTTAGGTTAGTAGTTCAATTTCAACATAGAAATTAAGACGGTTCCTTGTTTATTAGTTTTGTAGAATTTAGTTATCAAGCAAACAATGATAAGGTCTAACAAGATAACGGCGGCATCAGTCGAAATAGTGCGTGGTTATTCTTTAACTCGAGCTTAACCACAATATATTGGCCTTAAGATTCGTTATATTCTTCGTAGTCTGGTATCAAGTTATGCTGGTAACCGTTTAGAAATAACCAGCATAAATCGATTTGCGACTTCGAATAGTAACTAAGAACCTGTAGATCCAATTACAATGGTTTCTATTTAGATCCCGCGCGTTCATGCGTGTGTGAAATGACGACTTTCACTCTCACACAAACACATGCGTGTGCGTCATGTTCTGAATTATTGGTGTTCGCTTTACACCCCAAGATCGCATCCCTCTAGTATAGTAATAGTAAGGTTTACCTATCTTTGGCCAAATTATTTTTCGTCAAATGTATCATTTTGTCAAATGTACCATTTGGTCAAACGCTTTTTTTTCCAAAACTGTTAATATTTCAGGATTTTTATAAAACTAACCTAACCTAACCTACAGGGTTCTACAAAGGGTTCTACACGATGGTTCTGAAATAAATCCTGAAATATTTACAGTTTTGGAAAAAAATGCGTTTGACTAAATGAAACATTTGACGAAATGATACATTTGACGAAAAATAATTTGGCCAAACGGCAGTACACCTAATAGTAAACTAACCTATCTATACGAGTAGTAAAACTCTGTACAGCTAGTCATGTATATTTATTATATACCTAATAGCTGTTCCCGTGCCCACTTCGTAGGGCAATTCTTTTTTTGGACTAATATATAGCCCATGACATTCACAAATAACGTGTTTTTCTATCGTTAAAAGAATTTTCAAAATCGGTTCAGTAGATCCAGAGATTACCCCCTACAACGTCACAATTTTTACCTCTTTATCATATTAAGTTTAGAATAGCGTCCCGCCCTCGCTTCGCTCCGGTTTAAACCAATCAAAATAGCCTATGTTTATCTGGAATAATACTATCATAGAAAACTCACAAAAACCGAAGCAAAGCTAGGGCGGGTCGCTTGTATATTTTTAAACAATCTTAAAATATGTCTAGCATTTATGTGTGTTCAGGAGCTAGAGTGGATCATCTTCCTTTTATCACATACTAGCTGTTGCCCGCGACTCCGTCCGCGCAGAAAAATAAAACATAGCCTATGTTCATCACGAAAAATGTAGGATTCTAATGGTGTAAGAATTTTTCAAATCGGTCCATAAGTTTCGGAGCCTATTCAATGCAAACAAACAAACGAACAATAAAGTCTTTCCTCTTTATAATATTAGTGTAGATATACAAACACAAATAGATACATATTAGACAGTTTAACTCATCATTACTATTGTTTTGGCTTCGCGCAGACGTATAAAAAAAACAGAATTGACGTAACTGTCGTGTTATGTTTGTAAACCGCAAGCCTATGTCAATTCCATTTCGATGGTTCCCCTATATGTACTAAACCTCCGCTGTCCGTCCGGCCGTCTGTCTGTTTGTCAGCGGACTGTATCTCATGTACCGAAATAGGTAGACAGTTTTGACATTTTCAGTGTGTATTTCCGTTGCGCTATAACAACATCAAAAAAAAGTTAAAGGGATACAAGAAACGTGACTTTTTGACTATTTTTGTTCGACCTTAACAATCGCTTTACCTATCTCTTGAACTGTAAAAGCTAGACACATGTTTTTTTTTTTTTTTTTTTCAAAAAATGAGTATTACTATTCCTTTTTTTAAATAAAACAAACAAAAAGGACCCATTCAACAATGTCAAGGGTAAAATGTACATCCGCACAAAGGTCCAAAAAATGTACACATATTAGACCTTATTGTTATAGTAATATGGCCTGTGTACAAATTTTTGAGACTGGGGCGTATTATATTTGTGCTATTCGTGTGTTAGTCCAACTCGCACTTGGCCGGCTTTTCTAGTTTTCTGCAATCCCTAACTTATAATGCATCAACTTGTCTAGTTCCTCTGTATAGTAAAGAATAACTCCGCGGGCGGTGCGCCGGCGACGCCGGACCGGATCTAGTAATTAGTTCGTCCATATGGTAGCGTTTGTTTGCCGGCCGACGGCGAGCGAGGGCTCTGGTATTTCCTAGCCGATAACGCATGGAAACTATATTGTTTATTATGGACTTGTTGTTTGAGTTGTGATTTTTTCAATTTGTAAGTATTGTTAATGAGAAATGCCAACCGAGCTCACCGCATTCGATAGTAAGATGAGCTCTGAGGCCGACATTTGCATTGCTAACTCTGACTTCAGTCCGATAAGAGGAAAGAATGCCTCAATGCCAGTAATTTTAGTGCTTACCCATTGATGATTCAGAATGTTGTCGAGGTTTCCAACAGGTTCTGAAAATAAGTCGTTATCGTCTTGCACGTTAATTAGCAGTCATATTATTTGCTTTTAATACAGACTTCTATAAGCATAATTTTTACCAGAACCTTTTAAAAAAAAACCTGTTGTCAATTGTGTTCGTGAGTGACGTCATTCAGGTTTTCTAAGGAATATCACAAAACAAAACATTTACAACTTCGCTGGCTTCGTCATTACACGTAGGCGGGGGTCGATAGATGAAATAATGTTAGCGTTAGATATGTATTGTGGCATTAGATCCCGCTGGCGCCCTTCGAATATAAGGGCGCTTTTATCGATTTTTGGCACCCTCCGAGTCGGAGCAGCTCGCGGGGGCGCGCTAAGATGGCGGCGGGTCCCTCGGACCTGCCTCAAGCTCGCTGCCAACCCAAGGTCACGTCCGCACATGCTGCAACACAAAATCTCGAACACATCTTGCTCCCTCACTACACCACCAAATACATTCTCCATCTCTCTCCCCCGGGCCGTGGTCGTGGATTGCCTCTCATCAATAGTGTTAAGGCCAGGCCAGGGCTGACAGCCTTGATGATTCTCATATTAATTACTCCTTGACCGTGACCAGGGCCAATGTCCACGGTTACTTGTGATCGGTAATAATATTACTGACTTATGTTTTTGATAACACGATACGGTATTGTATTAAAAAAATAAAATAAGATTGAGAGGACTTATTTGGAATTGCAATATAAACCGGGAAGCTTAACAGTACATGTTCATGCAATTTGAAAGAATAGTAATGTATTCATATTGCTACGCAACAATTCCTGAGTAATCTATTCAACTCCAACTCGAACTAGCCGACATCGCCAACCCTAATCATAGTAAACGCTCTTTATCTATATTATGGAAAATTTTGGAATGCGACATTTAATGTTTTCGTCTCGCTCTATCACGCGCGTTTCTGCTATTCTATTTCTATCTCTGTCTAGGGTCGCTACCTACGAATGAGGGGTAGTGGTAGGGAGCGCACAAAAGATTTGGGATAGATTTTTTTCGCAAACTGCACTTTATGGAGAGGCACAGTGCACCCATAACAGTCGATGGGCTGGCACGCACGCCGCAACATCTGTTTTTTTTTGTTATATTTTACAAACAAAGTTATTTGCTTGCCAGGAACATTTTGGTGTACTATCGGAGTAGTGATAAGTTGACAGTGCCGCATGAACTAGTTATTTTTGTTCGAGTAAGTGTAAAGTGATACCGTGGTCCCATTAATGTGTTACTTCATAGGCTTTTTAGTAGAGCAGTTTTAATGACGATGCTTTGTCGATCAAAGCTTAAACTATACTTTATTGTAATTTAACATAATGGGTGACGAATTATACATTAAAAACAAACATTGTTAACCGCAATTAATTACATACTGCCATAGATGTATGTACCTACTTCTAAGTGTAAATAAGTTCACATTATTCACTTGTACTAAACAGTGATAATAACATTACCGGAAATGCTTTAAAAATAAATCGTTTATTATTACCGCAATTGAATCATTACCTCGTAAAAGGCGTATGACCGTATCTCCAGTCCCAAACTGTTTAACAACCTATTTCTCTAATGTTTACATAGTTTTTATAAAACGTGTCCTGTGTCTTTTACAGGTCTGATGTCGTGAAGTTTTAAAAAGATGACATCATTCGCGAATATGACGCAGGCGCTCGGCGCGAGCCTGCCGTCGTCGTCGAACGGCGGCGCGGGCGCGGCGGCGCGGCCCGAGCAGGAGGACCCGCTCGCCATGACGCTCATCTGCAACCTCCTCGAGAACATGAACAAACAGCCGTCGAGCCTGCAGCCCGCGCCGCAGTCCTCCATGTCCTACGACATCTGGGCGCTGCCCTCTTGCGGCACGGCGCAGAACCCGCACGGGCCCATCAGCCGCGAGTACCACGGTGGCGCAAACAATAACAACCTGCACCACAAGGAAGATAACTCCAGCGGCTCGCCCTCCTCCGTGTCCGCCTCCTGCTTCCGCAGCTCGCCCGGCACCTCCCCCTCCGCCTCCGCCATCTGCTCCCGCTGCGAGGAGCGCGTTCCCACCACGCGCTGCCTCGAGTGCAACGACATGTTTTGCTACGAGTGCTGCCACGGCGTGAACTCCGACTGTCAGCTCCGTGAGCATACCTTTCTGCCCGTCCGCCATATCTCGCCCATCGGTGTCCGCCCCAACTCCGTCAACAACGAAAAAGAAGTGTACTGCGAGCTCCACGGCGACCCCGTCAGGTTCTACTGTGAAGGCTGTGTTGTCTTTATCTGCCAGGAGTGCACGCTGTGGGTTCATAAAGACCACTGCTTCACGCCTATCAAAGGAGCTCTCGACATGTGCCGCGTCGGCGTCTTAAGGGCAATAGAAGATACCAAAACTGGGACGAAGGCTATCAAAACCGCAATAGATCGCGCGGTAGCCATGTCGAAGTCTTACGAGAAAGAATCGGCTGAGGCTAGCATGAAAATAAGAAAGGCTATGCGTTGCTACGCGCAAGCTGTTGAAGATCGTGAAAAATATCTATTAGACAAGGTAGATAAACTGCGTCAAGCGAAGATGAACGAGCTTACTGATCACATGAACACACTGCGCGGCATACTCGCCGGCCTCGCGCACACCAATGAGACATTAGTGAGAACCATGGATTCGGAAGGTTTGGATTTATTCATGGCTAAAGAGAAAGGCAGAAATCAAGTCGATTATTTTTCGTGCATGTTTAAGAATATGTACATGACAGAGGAGAGGATTATGTTTGTTCCTCCGAATTACGACCTCGTAGATCAGCTGAAAAGACAGTGCGACGTGCAGTCGGCGCCGGCCAGCTCCCTGCATTCGCTCAACTCCGTCTCCTCGATGCAGTCCCGGCAGTCTCTAATGTCTCTTCCGTCTCTGCAATCGGCTCAAACTTTTTCCCCTCTGCCGCCCTATAACATGTCATCTACCAGCAGCCTCAGATCACTGCCTGATTATGGTGCTAGTCACACTCGATCCACTAATTATTTTGACAACAGCATTTCATCAAGCATGGCATCAAGCATCGCATCAACCATGGCAATGGATTCTAATCTGCCGCGTGGCATTGGTCAAGCTATTCCCGGATACTGGATGTCAGTAAGCGTTAGACCGACCAGGAGCCCTGTGCCGGGGGTTCCTATGTTTTCATTTGGCAGGGAGGGCCAAGACGAAGGACAAGTATCCAGACCGTGGGGTTTGTGTGTTGACAGAGAGGGGAACATTATAGTTGCAGACCGAAGGAACAATCGAATCCAAATATTTAACAGTCGTGGGGAATTCAGAAGTATGTTCGGTTCCAAGGGTACTGGGCCTGGAGAGTTTGATTTGCCAGCAGGGATCACAACGGACACATTCGGCCGTATTATCGTCATCGATAAAGACAATCACCGCGTTCAGGTATTCACATCTGCTGGAAACTTCATCCTTAAGTTTGGCTCGTTTGGCAAGGAGTGCGGTCAGTTCCAATACCCTTGGGACGTAGCGGTGAACACACTGGGCAACATCGTCGTGACAGACACCAGAAACCATCGCATTCAGCTGTTTACGAGCGACGGGACTTACATTACTAAGTTCATATTCGAAGGCGCTAACCCCGCCAAGATGCTGAAGGGGCCGACGACTCCGCGGGGCGTGTGCTTCACTACGTCTGGCAACATAATAGTGTCGGACTTCGAGAACCATCGGCTGCTGATGGTGGACCCGACGCTGACGAAGGTGTTGCACTGCGTGGGCCGCGAGGGCGCGGGAATCGGTGAGCTGAACCGGCCGTCGGGGATCGTGACAGACGACGACGGGCGCATCATCGTGGCGGACTCCAAGAACCACCGCGTGCTGGTGTTCACGGCCGAGCTGCGCATTCTGTGGGCCGTGGACCTCAAGAGCCCTGGGCTGGACGACAAGGACCGGCCCAGCGACGTGGCGCTCACGCCCGAGGGCTACCTCGTCGTGCTCTTCGAGACCCTGCCCGACACCGCCCGCGACATCTCCTCGCACGGCAAGCAATACATCAAGGTATATTAACTTAAGTTCGATTACTGAGCCCGGGCGAATTAAATGTAGTAGTGTCGTACGACATCAAAGGCAGGTTCAAAAGTATTATCGAATTTGCCAAATTTGAAATTCGTACGTAACGGATCTTAGGGGCCCCATATACGGTACGAGCCGTCGTTTCGATCCATCGGTTCAGACTGAAATCGAGCGATGGATTGTACGTGTGTGGCAATATCGCATCAAAATTTCAATAGAAATATGAATCGTCACGATATCGTTTCAGATCGATCGTAACGACGGATCGTTCCGTATATGGTGGCCTTTATAGTCGGTGTCAATTCAGACGCTTTCACTACTACATTAAAAAACCGCTGGACTCAGTAATCAATCTATAACTAACTATAGGTATTACGTTTACACTAGCTGCGACCTAAGGTCGATCATATTATATTTTGTTTTCGTTTAAGTTGTGATTTCTTTGATAACGTGCCAATTTTATTAAACATTTTGAAAATCCGACTCGAGCATAGCTTGGCCGGAAACTTAGCATTTGCTCATGATAAGTATTTGCGAATCAAATTTCTTTTTTTTAAATAATATTTTGTTAGATGTTTGGTTACCATAATAGTCATTTGTTTTTGATATCTGCATTAGACTAGTCTTAAGGACCAAACGTACACGACGTAGTAGCGACGTATATCCGTAGCCGTCATATTCATAACATAATCCATATACTTACACCAAATCCATAGTAGGAGCACTCACAGTATGTCGATTAAGCTCTGTCCGATTAGTCTTACGATTTATAATATTAATTAAGAAAAACCTATAAATCGTAAGGAATGTAAAAATCACAATGTGATGTAAAATATGTTTTTATGTGAGATAATTTAGAGACTTGAAAAGTATTTTTCCAAAATGTTAGTTTTTCGTTTATGACTCGGTTAGATGACTAAATTCAGACTGTTTTCTTATGCTGAGTTGATTAACATTTTAGTTTGATAGATTATCTATATATATATATATTTATTTAACGCTGTAATTGACCGCTGAAAGCTATTAATGATTGGCGACAAAGAAGCTGTTTATTTTCTCAATGACGTCAACATTTTATTTAACGTTTACCGCAGGGAGGCGTAGTATTATTGTGCACTAAAATCAATGCAATAAACTTTAAGACTGACTTTAGAAGACTGTCTTAAAGACTAGCCCGGGCCCGCGGCGACGCCCGGCATCCGACACGCGTATTATTAATTTGAATAAGTATCGTGATATTTTTATTTCATGTTTGAATTACGTCGTTTTTGTTTAAAATTAAATAAGTAAAGGAAAGGAAATTGAGACTGCGGCTAAATTGATAACGAACGCGAACGAAGAACTGAACAATGCTCGTAGCGTTCAGTTTAATATTGCCAGATTATCTACCGTTACGTCGCGTAGCACGTTTGTTAATTTATTTTCATTTTTAGTACGACGGGGCTGTTGTTTACCAGTTTCTGTATAAATTTAAAGATCGTTCCGTACTGAGCCCACTAGTGCACCGTGGACTAGTCAACGTGAGCCAGCACGTGATGCATGAGTGAGAGCCCGTCGAGTAGGACCACTTGAGGAAGCACTTTTTACCTTACATCCACAAATGTGTGCACAAATGTCTCTAAATGTATATACAAACTGGTATCTAGTGTGACCTGCAAGCGTCGAATCAAATGATTTAAGGCACTTGAATTTAACCTAGGCAATTTATAGATATTCTTCTACAAATTAATTAATTTTTAGTTAGTTAATTGTGTGGTCTTATACAATCTAAATTGTTGTATTAGTTTAAATATTGTAGTAAAATGTTTGTCTTAAAACTATAAATTGATGCATAATAATTCTACTAGGTACTAGAGATACGTCGATGATATTCGATTTTAAATGCTGTGTTCAGTCGATATGTGTTCACTTAATCTATTTAATATAAGTTCGTGGTTGTAGCGTGTGCCCCGGGCACGGTGTTGGTTCTCCTAGGAGCTTCGTACGTAGTTAAATACAAATATACCTAGTAGCGCTGGGAGCGGCCTGCGCGCCGCCAGCGCGGGAGTAGTTGGTAGAGCGTAGCGTTCGCTTTGCTGTTGTGGAAATGATTTACTAATAATCGCATATTATAATAGAGGTATGTAGTATCTTTAATTATCAGTCTTCTCGTAGTAGGGTGCCATATCACGGCAGTGATTACGAAAACGCGGTTCTGACGCGGTCGTTACCTTATATCATAATAATCGCTTGATAGACAACGTAGTTAGATTGTAATGTTACTGCCCTTTAATCCCCAAATACGAATTGGTTGTATTCAAACCTTTAGGAGATATATTTTAGATCTACTTACCTACTCATTAGAACAATGCGTAAGCATCTTAATTAATGTCGTTTGTCGTAGAACGAACTTGTCGAACATAGTTGTAAAGTATGCTCTAAAGTAATTAGGTACGTTTAGTATGTAAAAGTTAAACTAACATTTTCTCCCTTGTACTTAGGGTTACGTTAGGATAATTCAATTAACTAAGAAATGTTTGACTAATTCGGTGTCCTAACCGGTGATAGGCAATAGTGTAAACACTAAGTAATTCAAGCAACAATTTTCTTGTGATGTGAAAATTTAGATTTAAATAAGGAACTGATTAATATTATAGCGGTGACTGGAGCGAGAGTCTGAACTTAATAATTGCCTAAGAGTCGAAAATTGTTGTTTGAAGTTGATGGATGTTTGTGCGCCGGCGGCGGGCCGACGCGGGGATGGATTGTCAATCGATTGCGATTAACATCAAACCATTTTACGTCGCATTCTGGCGCCCTCCCGCTATGGGGCGAATATTCGGACGTTTCAGCCCGTCATTGTTGTCTTTAATATATTGACGAAAATATTGATAACTACGAGCACTTTTGATGTAAATAGAAGCAGTGCCGGGGGTAGTTCCATTTCATTCTGGATAATAAGAATTTTGATAATTTTATCTGGAATAATGTGCAAACACTACGATGACGGCGGGTGAAATGCCGAAGACTCTCCCGTGGCTCTCGCTGGCAGCCATCCTCGGCGCCTGCGCAGAGCGGGCAGGGCGCCCCGACCCCCGCCCCCGCCCCCGGCGAGCGGCGCGTGTGTAGGTTAGAGTTAGTCTAGTAGTGTGCGTGCAGTTTGCGTCTTGACGAATTGACAAATTCCGCTAATGATATAATTATTATTAATATTTTGTTTTCATATCAGTGATAGGTATTTTTTTGTTCAGTGCCATTATTAAAGTATTACGTTATTTTAAAAATAATGTGTGGCATGAGATGCATTTTTTATTAATGTATTTTCGGATAATAATTCTTTTTGTAGAATTCAAAGATGTTTTCTTTATGACTTAATATTTAACAACGAATCTCATATTTTCATGAAATCACAGTTGTTTAAAAATCGATTGGATTTGCAAAGCAAACGCCGACAACCATAATAGTAATAATGTACTGATTACGAGGGCATTCTAAGAATGTTACCAGTCTGTCATAATGACAAAAAGTAATTTAAAGTAGCCAGCGCGCGGGCTCGGCTCGCCCTCCGCTCGGCCACCTCTGCCAGCGCATGCACACGATGTGCTCAAATTAAATTTAAACGCACTAAGGTTTCTTGGAAACTTGGAATTAAATACCTGTAACAAATAAAAATATTAATTTGAGCAGTTGATCTCGCTTGTCGTAAAGCTCGATGAAATAAGGCGTGAGGCGGCCGGGCCCGCGCGACCCCCGAGACTAGCCTAGCTGGGAGCCGACGAGGCATGACTTCTTTGGAAATACCTTTTTGTTTGGCTTAGTTATGTTTTTTTTATATTTTTTTTGTTACTTTCCCTAGACTTGCGGTAATATCAAATATACGTGTCTATTGACTCGGATACTCTGTTAAAACGAGTTAACTAATTAAGTGACGATTACCAATTGTTTGTTACGAGCATAAGTTGCTCCGTTCCATTGCGAGAAATTAGTGGCTCGTTTAGTACGATCGGATGCGCCCCTGGAATATGTTTGACATTACCGCGGTGTCCGGGAGAGATTTCCGCCGCGAGGGCGACACGTACCTACTTTGTGAGACCTGCTAGCTGCTAGCAGTATAATTGTGGTTTTGTGATAGATACAATAAAATTGGGAACTTAATGATAAAATATTTGAAACGTAATCATAATTTTTGTACAAGTTTTTGATGTTTAAAACAAACATTCACGCACGCGCCGCGGTGCGTGGCCGATGTCGGAGACGCAACTCGGAGCTGCATAATTAATATGGTTACGAGATTTTAGCTAATTGTACTAAGCCATTTTTGTGCTATTTTTGTAAAGGTAAATAGGCGCTTGTGTTGTGTTAGTGTTAGTGTAAATTATATTCATTCTTCTCCTGTTTATGCTTCAGAATGAGTTCGATTTAGAGTGAAAAAGAATGACAATTCTTGAAGTTGCTACGCGTCTCGACGCACCGATCAGTCGAGAGTGAAGTGGTTATGAGTGTTAGTGGGAGACAGTACGCTTTCCACTGCGGCTTCCCACTCGGCCGACCCGGCTGTGTTGAGCCGTCAGTAGCGCTTGTAACTGCTAGCAACCAATGTGCAGGTTTTACCATCACAATCACAAATAGGAGAGGAATGCAATGGTCGATAAAATATCATGTGTTTAAGTAGTATTTTTGTACACGGGCTCGGCGGGAGAGCCGGGCGCTAGTGTCAAGTTAATGTATAACCACATCTACCTCACTTGTGAAGCATTCAAAGACTGATTGGTGTAATGTAACGGTGGTCAGATCACCGCGTAGAAGTCTGTTGTCTGCTGATACTGTACGCCCAAATATTACTGTGTGCTTTACCTTCTATGATATCGGATTTCGTTTCTAGGTGCATAGTATTATTGTAATTACTCAAGTTGTGTGACGTGGTGGACAGCAGCCTTTTTCTTTTTTTTTTATATGTATATCTTACGTTAACTTCGGTAATACTGTTAAAAGAAGACTGAAATTTTATAAATGTTCCTATATTTTAATTTAGTGCTACCAATATTTCATTTACATTATTTTACCCTTTCGGTAGGTATCGTAACTTCTTATCTTATCAATTGTATGTGACGCTATATAATGTCATGAAATTTTTGAAATTTTTAATGGAATTTTGTATGGAAATTTAATAAAGTGATTGATAGAACAATGGCGTTGTCATTTGCTTCCAATATTTATAAGAACCTGTGTAGTTAAATGTGACTATTGAAAACTAATATTTGGACTACATTAAAATAGCTTATTATGCAGTCGGAACTCGGAAGTCACGTCAATATAGGTATTTGTCGCTTTTATGGAGCCCAAGACAATCTCAGTACTGCGCTTTACTGGCAACAATGTTTTTTATAAATTTGATTGATTTCGGTGCGTCACCTATTATGATAGACACCGAATTTCAAATTTCGAATTTACGTTCCCAACTGTTTTATTTCCCTCAATTTTCAATCATAACTTAGAAATGCATTTTTGTCTGTATCTAACTTTTCAGGTTCGATTTAAAACGAACATAACCTAATTATGAATGAATTAACTTAGAAATTTCAGACATTGAAACAGTCTGGAATCAAAACTTTGGACTTGCGTTAGATTAGGTACAATTCCGGTGTATCGAGGTTAACAATGATTTATTAGGAAAGTAAATGGTTAATACTATGACTAGTAATATACAGATTTTTTTGTTATTAATTAATTGTTTTAATATAATATAATACAATTAAAAGTTAAAACTAAACTTATTTAAATTAAAATAAAAACTAAGCTACTCAAATATTAAAGACGTAAATAATAATCACCACTATAAAAAGAACACCCCCTCTAGCAGGTCCGCTCGCGGCATGGTCCCTATGACACTGGCTGCGTTACCTCTCTGGATAGCTAGCCCAATCCTTTGGGAGAGGTAAGCACCAGCTCTAGGATCTCCGGAGGTGTCTATGAGCCGGGATGACAGGGCCTTAATAAAGCTTTTCATATCAGCTGACCAAGGCCCCATGGTCTCCACTGCAAGCGCCACAAATTCATAATTATTTAATAATGATGAATATTTGCGGCGCTTGTTGGTTTGGGCCTGATCAGCTGCTGCACCGGCCCGATTACGGGTTGACTGGACGTGGGACAGGGCGAATGTGTCAACACACGTCGCGTCCCACACCAGTGCCCTACCCAGTTTCCACGGCACCAATGTAGCTCCGTCTGGTCGCTTGCCATCGTCTCTATGTAAACCTGCTGGTTCCAGGACAGCTGGTACAGAGGCAGTGGCAAGCGAACGACGGATCAGATCATTAATTGTGCCATGCCGGTACAAACGGCCGGCACTTCTAAAGCATGAAAGGCCATGTCGTCCCAGCTCACTCACTTCCTTCCCGCACGTGCAAGTATGAGGTTCACAGATTCTAGCTCCAACCCGCAAACTTATTGGGTGTTCTTTTTATAGTGGTGATTATTATTATTATTTATTTAATTGGTTAACAATTGTACCTATGCATAGAATGGACCGTACTACTGCAGTAGGTTTTTAAGTCCAAATATAAGTTTCAGCCGTGTCTTGCGCTTATGAGAATGAGCGGCGTGCTTTTTTTTAAAGTTATTTGCTTGTAGAGAACAGGAAAACCTATAAGAATTCTGTCAAAAAAAAACGTATGTACGGAACCCTCTCCACGCGAGTATAACTCGCACTTGGCCGGATTTTGTCAAAAACCTTAAGGTCAAATTAACGGCAGACGAAAATACACTTTAACATGTTGATACACGAAAAACGGAATGTGGTGGGTCAGTGCCTAGCCTCAAAATGTATGTCACTCACACACCAAACATGTTTGCTATGCTATGCAAATTACAACTTAATTGATACGAATCAAAGTCTCGTTTAATCTTGAACTTGTGACGGCTGTGGCCAACGGTCAGTTGACGGCGGGCCAGAGCCGACTATGGTATTCAAAAGGTTAAAAATATGGTAGGTATACCTACCTGTCCCACCTGTCCCAACTCTAGACAGCAATGCAAGTGACAAATGCATACTGACAACGTCAACTATTGAAAACAATACATATCAAACACAAAGATTTAATTGATCATATTTAAGCAAATCCAAAATAGAAATATGGGTGGTAATTTAACCACGTTCTTTTCTAGTCTAGGAAGGTTTTTCGAGTACCCGGTGAAAAGAAAGCCTATATGTTTCTACAGACAGGAAGACTTCACAGCTACAGGTAGGTGCTAAAATAACGTAACTGCAGCATAGAAACAATTTTAAAAACGTAAGGCAACAACTGTAGGGTTCGGACCAAATGCATCCAATAGAAAAATCGAAAAGGCTAAACTTCACAGCTGCGTTATTCTACAGACTGTATTTCGGGGAGTGTACACAAGAGAGCTCTACGAGCTAATACCGCGTTCTCCTTTCTACTTTCTACCATCGGACTTCAGACGCATCGCGCGATACCATAATCCGTACCTGGTTGAAATTCCGCATTCGAACGAAGCGCTTTGCATCATCCTTCATAATGCGTACTGCAAAAGAGTGGAATGCGCTTCCGGCGCCTGTATTTCCGACTTTTCCGAGTAGGTACCACAAAAACAAAAAAGAAGCTATTTGCCCTTACTGGGGATCGAACCTGTGACCCCTAGTTTCCGATAACTCTGGTATTGTGTATGAAACAGGAGAACCCATAAGGAGGCAATGGGATGGCCCGAAGACGGCCGTCACCGACTACGACAAGCTGGTGGACCTGTTCTACAAGCGGCTCGCCGAGCAGCGCCAGTACAACCAGGTATCACTTGCCTGTTGATTGCTGAAGTTTCATTAAAAAAGCAGTACCTATATTGGCCACATGAGGCCTCTTTTACACGTCGGTATTATGGAGTGAATCTTCTAGCGCTTCGGACTAGACCATTGATTTAGATACCTACTCGTAGAATTAGCTGATTCCCGGATGAGGTCCTCCCCCAAACAACTAATATTATTAGCCGAAAGAAGTTATCTGTTGGAAGTAGGGCTACCACAAGTTTCGCTACAAGCCCTCACGGCCGGATTAACCATGTCGGGCCCCCTATTCTTACCTCCGTATGGAATTACAATCCAAACTCTTAGATTCTGCCAGGTGTTACGTTAACCTACCTAATTTACGGAACTAAGTACGTAACTCAAAGTATGGACATATATAATCTGTATCTAACAAACTTAATAGTAAAACTAAACTTACGAGTATATTACCGGAACAAAGCAATTAGTAGATAAAATAATCATTAAGATAACTGTGAGCCTATTATGGTGTGTTTATCGTGTGGATAAAACATCTGTCAATTTCAGATCAGTACGCAAGAGCGAGAGTGACGGATACTTTATCCACCGCCAATATGGGCCCAGCGGGTCTAGTATATCGCGTGTCAAAATGTGGATAAAGCATCTGTCACTATCCACATTTTGTCACGCGATAAACGCAGCCATATTAAGCTGGTCGTGTTTATTGCTGTGGATAAAATAACCGTCACTCTCTTTCAAGTATGTACTCGTAAGAGCCAGTGACAGATGTTTTATTTAAAACCACTGCGATAAATTAAGCCTTCTGGCATTTGCATTGCATTTCTGCTATAAGTAAGCGCTATGTAGGAAATGAAAGAGTTGGACCGGCAATGGAGCACGCAGAAGGTGGTGCGGCGCTTCCCGGGCTGGAATGACGTCACCATCGCCAACCTGCACAGCCTGTTCTTGCTGTTCGACAACCAGGCCAACGGCATGCTGGGGCTGGATGACTTGTTAGTACAGACGAGCAGGTTTTGATTCAATTAAGATAGATTTACGTTATGTTCATGTTTCAGTGGACTCAAAGGCCTGGTTCCCACTATGCCGGACCGGCAATTTTGTCGGATGCCAGTAAGGGTAGTGGCTGTACAATTTATATGAAGCTGTTCACATTATGCCGTGTGAACAGCTTCATAAGCCACTGTCCTTACCGGCATCCGGAAAAATTGCAGTGGGAACCAGGCCAAAGGGCCAAATCACCTGGAAATAGGAGCTCCACGTCCAAACAATTAAAAATGATCGAACTATTCGTAGGACTCAGCGAGCCCAAAATTGTCACAATGGATTCTAAATTGTGATGTTACAGAGGTAACTACTGCCTACCTTCACCGCAGGTTTTCGAGTTTGTTCGTAATTGCAAATTCGTGTTGAAGATCATCATCAATACAGTGTTCCCACTATTTTAACTAAGTTCCGACTCCTAGGTCCTGAAGCGGCAGAGACCACATACGTTTTTATTCTACAAAAGTCTTCAGGTTTTCAAAGCATTTATAATTATCTTGGAACAATGTGTAATAATAATGGCATTGCTCTTTTCCGAGCTTATTTACCCCCTTATTCAAACGCATAATATAATAAGCATCTTTTTGCTAAATTATTCTTTCTCTTTTTGTCAAATTCTAATGTCACAGTCACAGGATAAGGACAAAGCAGCTATCGTGCGTTTTTGAATAAGATGGTAGCGCCTTATTCATAAAGGCATAATAAACCTATTTAAGTTAAAGTGCCTATTCTTTGTCCTGTTCTGTCAAACTCAAATGACAGATAAGAACAAAGCATATTTCAAGCACACTTTAGCTATTGCGAGAGAAGGGCTTTTACCGCAGCATGATCGTGGACCTGTTAGCAACCAATCAACTTCTTGTATGAATGCAGTAACGCGGTTCTGGAGAGCCTTGGCGACGACAGCTCCATGGAGCTGCGCAAGTGCAAGTTCCACGCCGCCGACACCGACAACGACGGCTGGATCACCTACGACGAGTTCTTATCGGTTACTAAAGCTGACTACATGGTTATAGCTAGCATAGAGCCATTCCATTTTAGTCCTCTGCACGGGTAGCACCAGTTGTATTTTCTCGCTTGTCGCTCAGTGCGTCTATACCGTTACAGACTAGAAAGAAAGGGAGATCCGAGCGACATACTAGTCGCGGACAACATGTGCTAGCCGTGCTGGGTTGCAAACGCATTCGTTGTCTTAAGAGGATTTTAAAGTGATCCGACGGATGCTCGTTACGATAGCTCTTATTCCCTTTACAGTAGATACAGTCACCAGCAATAATTATATTATACAACATTGGGCGCAAAAATAGCTGACAGGTCTTTATTACTAGAGGGATAAGAACGTGTCAGATATTTCTGCGCCCAATGTTGGCTAATATATTATTGCTGGTGACTGTACATACCTAATGGCAGCCGAATTAAAAACAATACCATAACACGTCAAAAGCGATATTGTTTTACTGTGTAAATAGAGGCCCAGTTTATTAATACGGCCCTATGTTTTGTATTGTGCGAGTGTCATTGGCTAAATATAATAATAAAGCATAAGGGTGCGCCATAAACCACCGGTCGGGTTAGTTTCACTCGCTCAAGATCAGTTATCGGACTTAGCGGGTCTAATAAGTTCTGTTCGCAGCTGGTGTACAACTTCAGCCCGCAAGAGGACAGCCACCTGACGGGGCTGGCGCTGCTGTGCAACGAGATCGCCGACAACATCCAGTTCGTCAGCAACCTCACCGTGGGCGAGCAGCTCGAGTACGGGCTCTTTTGAAATAAAATAACAAGCGATATATACAAACTTATTTGTTTTATTTTCGTTAGAAACTTCCTCCAAACTTAGATCTCAGAGGTCTCTTCGTAATAAGATCGAATGTTTAAGGTAATGATAATTTCGCCATCTCCTCAAGAGCCTCGGAAACAAAGCTCTGGTACAGCATGGGCATAGGGTCAACCTTTGTAGTTCACCTATGTATATTATTTCAGCAGAAAATAGCGTTCGATGAAATGAAATTCGAAGAAATGATGCAATCGATGAAGTCAAATTGGGATTACGGATAGTAGAATGGCCAAAATTTACAGATAGGTTTACGTTATGTTACTAGTTCTTTAGAGGGCCAATAAAGGCTGTGGCTCTACTGAGGTGGAGATGAGCGGAGTGGAGCGGAGCTGTGCAATTACCATTAACCAATGGAATCAAAACTAACGTGCGGAAGGGCCGCTCAACGACACCGCATGCGCCTTCTATTGGGTTATATTGGCACAGCTCCGCTCCGCTCCGATCGTCTCCGCCTCAGTGGAGCAGCACCCTAAGGATTGCTAAAATGCCCAGGTGAATAAATCGAGTGGACCACGGGCAATAACTCTCTGATACATTCATTTTTGGAATGGAAAACACAACAGGGATATTTGATGTTTTGGGAAATTGTTGTAACATTCAAACTAATACTGCCTTTTACTCCTCCAGATGCCTGTTCTTCTTAGAGGCAATTTCTTTGCAACGTGTTCGCTAATCGGATCAGTATTTGGGTAGTTCGTCCTCGCTGAGCGAGTCGACGTCGCTGAGCTCGGCCAGGCTGGGGTCGCAGGCCAGGCAGCGCGAGCCCACCTCGCGCCAGCACTCGCCGCAGTATACGAACGGGCAGCGCCACGTGAAACACGTGTGCCACGAACTACCTGCAAGTACCAGGGACCACGTTTAGTCTTTTTTTTTTACCCTGGATTCATACAGGGGGTTAAGGTTATGTGAGACTCATCAACCGAGAGTGGCAGGAATACCCACTCAAAACCCAGCGATTGCGCAATCGATTACGATCCCGAACTGCTGGAAAGGTAGTACAGATATAAAATAGTAAATTAATTCGGTAGTGAATCAGGTACATCCTGCATCTACTAGCTCACTTACTTCTGTTCCTCGGTTCAATCTCGCTGCAGATGAGGCAGGCCATCCTAGCAGCCGGCAGCACTCGCAGCCACCTCAGCATGTGAGGGAACCGCATGCGGGCACTCAGCAGGCTCTCCCCGGAGAGGTAGTGCGCGCGGATCGCCTGCACGGCCTTCCGGCGCAGGGTCTCGTCCAGCTTGATGCGTTTCTTGAGGATGTCGTTGTACAGGTGAAGGATGCGCTGCTTCTCACGACGAGGGTAGAAGTAGCTGCTGATGAGCCTGGAACCAGTGGAGTAATTTTTAGGGCATGGAGAAGATGAACGAGGACTCAGGCTATCTGATGGTAAGATCTAGAGCCATAGACTTATGCATTCTCAAGACTACAATCTTAAGACTACAATCCTAAAACCGCAAATGCGATACCTGAGGACTGAGAATACTGAGATGGATTGCCGCTATACTAGTCATTTCACTGGTTGTCTTATCCCCACACCGGAACACAACAGTCCAAATACTGCTGCTTGAAGGTAGGTTAAAGGATAAGATGGTGGTAGGGATCCGGACAGACCTGTTACAAAGACAAGTTCCTGCCACCTCTAAAGAGCTTTGTTAAAAGGAGAGAATATTTAAAGATGCTTTTAATTTAACACTTGCGACTATATTTTTCCGTTTAACTGACTTACCTTTATCACTTGTAATTTCACTCTACTTGTAACATAATACCCCTAGTACCTTTACCCTACCCAGCCAGGTAGTATTTTGACGAACCAATGACGTCATTCAACGTAATTGATTAACCTAAGATCATAATAAACATCGATAAAAATGGACTTTGGAGATGGCTTTACCTTCTCAACCGTATGGTATACGGGTTAGCACCCAACAGCAGCAGGATCCAAAGGTATCCTCCGTAGATCCGCACAAAAAACATGGCGGGCATGAGACTCGGCCGCGGCAGGCAGACGTTGCTCACGCCGCGGGCACTGCGGTGCGCCTGGGCCCTGATGTGGGTCAGCATCGCGCGGAGAGTGTTGGCCAGTATGCCAGCACCTTCCACCTGGAAAAATAGGTATGACGGGCATATTTATATGACGAAGAAGGCATAGCACAGTTGGTAGGTAATCGTTCGTTTTCTCGGACAATCACGGCCTGTACTCGCTCGCCTCCTCGATAAATAAATAATCGGATTTCTATGTCGAATTTCACCAACCAATTTAACAGTGTTAAATACTAATAGACGCCTACATTACTAGGCAGATAAGAAGTTAAAACCATGACCTTTTTGAATATTAATAAGGGTATCATTTAATCGATTAACAAAATATTCTTATTTTGGTGAACAGAAATATGTATTTGGTCAGCCAAAATAGCTAGTTGTTAAGCAACCTATGGTTAGCAAACATTTATAAATCTGTCTGCAATTAATGATATACTGAAGTGCTCTAAATTATTTTGGTCAGCAAATTAAATATTTGAGTGGCCCACAGTTAATCAAATTTTGGTAAGCAATCAGAAGGTAAGCAAAATATTTAATTTTGTCCATCAAAAACAAGGGGGCATATTTACTGCCGTGCCGGCAACGCAAATTTTACAAATTTAATTATCAATATTCAGAAAGGTCATGGTTGTGCAATGTCTCAGGATTGACTTCTTAGATGTCTAGTAGGTACTATAGACGGTTAGTTATTTAGGACTTTTGGTGGCATACCGTGGTCCTAGAATCCATGGAGTCGCTACTCGCTATATCCTAATTCTCATGATATAATTCTCCAAGCGTCAAACCACTACCACCCGCACATCCGATAACTTTTGAATTCCCCGCTGAACCCCTATAACAATGAACTCCTAACCTCAACCTCCAAGTCCTCTGGTCCGTGGCCCTCGCCACGCTCCGCATGCTGCCTCACGACGTCAAGCGCCTCGTAGAACAGCCGGTCCAGCATGACGAACGTGGTCGCCGTGACCACCTCCAGGAACACCTTCAAGGACTGCGTGACCAGGCGGTGGCGGTCCGCAGCGGTGTATGCTAGAGCGAGCACGTCCACGTAGCGGCTGCGCTCCATCTATTTGATTACACCATCAGGGGCCCACTTCTCTAAAAACCTTAGACTAATAATATTAGTTCACTCAATACAATTTTTTACAAGTCTACTAGTGAATTGTACCGCATGGACTAAAATTATTAGTCTAGTGAGTTTAGAAACATGGCCCGGGCCCATGTTTATTACTGTTAAGTTACGTAGGAATTATGGTCCGGATTTTGCACCAGATAGGCACAATTACAAGGCCGTTTGCGTATACTGAGCGGTCGTTATACAAATATTCGTATTTATCATAAAAACATGTCAAAGCTAGCGGCTATACCCAGTAGACAGAGGCCCTGGTATAATTGTTTCAAAACATAACAAAAATGTTTTCGCTTTCCTTTTGTTTTAAAAAATCATGCCTAAATATACCGGTAAAGTACCTAAGGGTCTCCCCAGACCTATGGACGTTATACCTTTTTCAACGGCAACAGCGTGTACTGCATCCTCCTGCGACGGCTACAATCAATCCTCTTGAAGTACTCGGTGACGTAGATGTTGTCGAACTCGATGCTCGTGAGGAACATGTCGTGGTAGACCATGGCCGCCACCAGGATGCGGAGGAAGAGCAGCGCCACGCACACGTTCACCACGTTGATGACACATTGCATTATGAAGAACTTCTTTTCGAAGGCTTCTTTTACTCGTTCACCGGTTTCTTTCGCGTCCTAAATCATATTTTTAATGTAACAAACGGATAAACGTTAATGTGCGTTACGTTTGCAAGCAACCGCTGCTACGCATTAACATTCACAACAACAGAGGAATCGCAAATCCCGCAACACTTCAAGAAATTAGTAAAACATGGGATAAAGTCCTTCTGGTAAACCGAAGACAGTCAGCTCCGAGCAAAAAATACGGCTGAATAGGATCGAGAAAGGGTATTTACATAGGGAACTCCGGCGCTTTCAGTTGGGGGCAAAAACATACACACATGGAAGTGTTACATCTCACCATTTACTATTTTACGGAACGCTAATTATAGGTGTAACTATCTACTTTACAATTGTATTATTCTGAATTGGGCACATTTCTGCTCATTTTATCACGTCACGTCAGCAAAACTAACAAATCTACATGTTTTTCTGTAAGAGGGTGGTTATGGTACAGTTGAGGACAATATGGTATTCACACAACCCTATTGTGACAAACGGTCAAATGCATATATCCTGTTTTACTTGAATGTGCCTTCTAAGATGAACAGTACCTGAGCATCATACGTGTCATTTTCTTCAGGTTTCTCCGTAATGTTCATGTCGCTTGAGCCTTTCATCAGCTCTGTCTTAGCTTGCTTGAGAGCTACGTATCCTTCACCCAGTCCGGGATCCATCTGTCGATGTGTATCTTATAAAACAAGCCTTTAAGGAAGGAAGAAAGGAAGGAATAGGTTTCTTCCTAAGGGATAGAAACCATTACACTCTGTCAGACTTTAAAAGAGTCTTCAGTTCGTTTAAAGTCTTCGGTCATCAGTAAGACAGTAAAGTATGTAGGTGAGAGTAAGAAAGCAACCCTTTAAATAACGAAACCTCATTTTAACATGTTGAAAACGTGAACACCTAAAAATTTCTAAAAAAAATCCGATTTCATTAATTTGTCGGAATTTTCATTTATCCGAAATCTATGTTATGCTGGAACTATTTTAGGTTAAATGCATAATTGAAATACTATACGTAGGTGCGACATCAAAAAATAAAGTCCATCAAAATATTGCGTTCGTAATTATGAAAATTCGGAATCTTTATCAATTCGTAATTACCTATGTGTCTCTTCGGAATTATATAGTATACCCGTTGAAAACCTCTAAATCGTGTCTAAAAGTAGAAAAGTTAATAAAAAAAGCAGCGCAAAAAAGCCACCTGTTTCCTGCTGTCGCATAGTCCGGGTCTCAACACGTGTAGCACGTCGCAGGTGCCGGGCCGCAGCAGCGGCGCGCAGAACTCGTCGGACCACAAACCGCCGCCCGCGCATAGCTCGTACATAAACTTCATGTCATCCGAACAGCGGAGAACGGTTCGGGACAGGAGGTTGTTGCAGCGATACTCCGACTTCTTCAGGTATTTTTTTTGGTAGATATCTCGAAGTTGATCTCGGGGAGACGGGCTAAGAGGTTTTGTGCACAAAAGATATTTTCATGATTTTATATTCAAATGGGCACGCTCGTTTTTAAATACTAATGACATTTAGCAAGATTGCAGATTAAGTGCAGTGTTCACCAACAATTAAACGGTCGGTTGGCGGTTTAACGGTTCTAAAATACAACAACACACACTAACAGCTGATTAAGACTTAACCGTCTGTTAAATTGGTTGGTGAACTCGGCCCTTATTACATTTCCGAAATACCTGCCCATTTTGCTGAAATGCCAGTTGATACTAAATTATTGGTACCATTACGTACTTGTAGTTAAGTGATAATTCGGGAATCTGTAGCACAATTTAAATGAGCTACCTGCCTATGTTGCGTCGGGTTGTGTCTGAGATATTCCAGAAGTCTGTTAAATAGATAATCTAATCTGCTATTTTGAAACGGCTAAGGCTACGAGGGAAATGCCGAGACTAACTTACGCATATTTGTGCTCGATGTCCGCCGACCGATTCGGCCGGCCCAGCAGAGCGTCGCTCCTCTCAGTGAGCTCCTTGCTGCGGCGCAGCCCGCCGTCGAACTCTATCTCACTCTCTATCGGGGCCATGACTTCTTTAATGTACCTTGAAATAGTATCACATCATTCTGCTGATTTTAATATTTACTTATAATAGTAAGTTACCAATTAACTTAAAGAAATTTATCGATTTGAAAGATTTTACAAATGCCCAAAGGCAACCAACAATAGAACTCAAAACAAACTCAACCATAAACCATAAGGTCATACCGTACACAGTACGTAAAGTAAAACAAGCTATATATTTATGGTTCATAGCTGTAGCTGTAACCATTGCAGATAGGTACTGTGCCAGAACGTAGAACCGAGAAATCTTTTCTTAGCGGAGAAAAACAAGGAAATTCTAAACAACATGCTGATTTGTAACAGCTGATTCGTAATGTTTCTGATAATGTAAGATAGCACTGAAAAACTTCTGAAATAAAACATGAAACTAAGGATTTTCGTGTCAAGGACATAAGGGAAAATTACGAAAAATCAGATTATAATGTTCAATATCTCCGAAACTAGTAAAAATCGCTAAACAAATATAGGGGTTAAATCGATATCTTTTTAGCTGCTCTATCAGCCCTAGGCAGGTTAACGTCGATATACAGGACACCCTGATATGGCCTAATATGGCTGCGTTTATCGCGTGATAAAATGTTATAATTATGAGTTATAATTATAGACAATTGTTCAGAGAAAGAGTATTTTATATTGTGGACTAAACAGAAGTTTTAGCTCCACGAGAGGGTTAACCCCACGCGAGCGAGCGCCAGCATTTCACTGCTGCCCGCGCCAGTACGGCTAGCACATCGTATACTTTCTCGCTTGTCGCTCGGTAGGCCTAGCCAAGATGCAAACGCTGCTAACGTTTCTGTTTTCTATCGACTCAAAATGTATGGAGTTGACATAAGCGGCGACGCGATCTGTCATCAGCTTACGTCAATCCTATACATCTTGTCGATTTTAGAAAATCGCTAACTTGGCGTTATGCATCTTGACTAGGCCCCAAGTGTGTCTTTATCGTAACAGTCTAACAGACTAGTTAAAAAGATATACCTACCCGATTGATAAATAGATAAGTCGCGGGCAAGTTGTGGCTATCCGTCTAGTGGTAGACGAAAACGATAAACGATTGTCGAAAACTGACAAAATGTATGGTAGGTATTAACATAAGCGCTCGACGTGACCGTCTGGCAGGTTACGTCAACCCTATACATTTTCGATAGCGATAACATTTTCGAGAAGCATCTTATCTGGGTCGCCGCTAACACGCTAGTAAATAAATCTCTTGTAACAGTTGTAACACACTAGACTCGAGGTTCGTCATCGCACACCTTATTAAATAATTATTAAATTTATATTATGGATCCATCGGCTCTTCAATAGGCTGCCAGAAAAGATAAGGAATGCAGCTTCCACCCCCATTTTTAAAAGCGTTATTCGAAAATAGTTACTTGAACAAACGTTCTACAGTATAGAGATTTCTCAAGCTGCCTATCACATAGGCACTGTGCTTAATAAATAAATAATAATTATGAAATGTTTGATGCAATTAATTAAACATTTTTTTCACATGTGACTGGAGTTATCAATAAATTATTGTATTGTACCTGAAGGATTCGGCGGCGGTGTCCAGGTCGGTCTTCAGCCCGGCGACGGCGAGCCGCAGCGGGCGCGCCAGCATGTCGGAGCTGCCGCGTGACAGGTTGTACGCCAGCTCGGTGCTGCACGCGAACACGCGGACCACCTCGCGCGCGTTCAGACCCATGTTGGTTATGGGGCCTTGAATAAAGTAACACATTCAGCGGTCCTTGCGGCCCTTATTCAGTAGGTTCATCGCGAATATGTACCCCATGAGTTACAATTACCGTACTCACTAGCGAGTCCCTCGCACTATATACGAGTAATAATACTGCAAGAGACAGGCCATTCGACATGTTAGCGGGTACTGATCACTGTATGTGCGTCTAGGGTCCCCTACCGACACCTCCACTCACTCTCGCTCACCATACCTCTTGGCCAAAATGACAAATAGTGATAAACAACGACTATTACCAGCGACGACGTACGTCAGCACGACGGCCTTCAGGACCCCGCGGCCAGCCTTTCCGAAGTACATGGGGAACGTCAGGAGCGATATGCATCTCACTTGGATTGAAGCTACGTTTAATAAACCTACAGGTTAAAACAAGAGTTATTTAAATTAAATCTTCATCTAACAGCCAGTCATTAATATCTCTGTATTTTAGTACCTTGTCCAACTTATTAAGGCCATTGTCCCACCGCCGGCGAGGAAGCAAATAGCTATCGATTATTTTCTCGCTCAAGAAACGAACAAAAGATATAGATCTCGTGTCAATGAAAGAAACGCATAGATTAATAGTTGATCGCTGGCTCTACTCGATTCTTGCTCATCTTCAGCGGTTTTTGTTCGGCAGTGGGACAAGTGTCTTAAGTGAGTGGTTTGAATTTAGTACAGCGGCGACAAGGTTACGTATGTGGTAGTATATATTAGTATATTTTGTTACCTATGTATGTATTTTATTAAAGCAGATATTATTACTTTTTAATATGTCTGTTTTCGGATGTATGTAACTATTTTTTTTTTTGTGTTGTTGTTGTTGTTATTTTGTAAATTTGCCTATCCACTTGCATTGTCCTTGCTTATTCTACTCCAAGGTTAACTGGAAGAGATCCCATATGGGATAAGTTCGCCAATGTACATTATCTATAGTGATGCAAAATGTTTTGTAATTGTTTATGTGCAATAAAGAGTTTACATACATACATACAAGGTATTAGAATGTAGGGACAGCTTCTCAGTTCGACCTTGCCTAGCCAAAAAGTAAGAATAATTTCCTTTGAGACTTGAATGATGTGTGTTAACTAAGAAATTTCCATGGCGTAGATGGACTTGAATAGCTTCGAGCGGAAATTGCTTTTCATAACCAGATTCCATTTGAATATCCCTTAAAATAGTTTTTTGCAATATCCAATGAGAAATATCCTAATAAGTTTCATCGCTGGATGTAGGCGGCAAGTACGTGTCATTGAAACGATCTTCGGGCTATTTTGATGACGATGGATTTTTAAGGATATTTAGACAACTGAACTATAAAGGAGCGACCAAACCGCTGCTCAAAATACGGTGACGGTACGGAATCGCAGTGACGAACCGCAAGAGTCACGATCAGGGCTTGATACCGGTATTAATTAAAATTGAAATATCTTCCTTAATTTGCATTATTTCCTTGATATTTTCGACTATAATTTAGGTAATAACACCATTCTATTATATAAATTCATTGAAGAGCAAAAATATTCAATAATAAGCGAGATACCGAAATTGAATACCGGTACTTTTGTATGAAAATAATACCGGTATTCAAGCCCTGGTCACGATTTTATCGCATGCCCTCCACACCGCTGCTCAAAATACCTCCGGTGACGGTAAGGAATCGCAGTGATGTACCGTAAACGTCACGACTTTATCGCATACTCTCCACCCAGCTGCCGTGACGTTAACGGCACGTCACTGCGATTCCGTACCGTCACCGTATTTGGAACAGTGGTGTGGTCTTTCCTTTATTAAGTATTTTTAAATTTATACTTAAATATCTTACTTATTATGACACTTAGAGTTAAAGCAATTAAATTTCCCGAATTGTAAGGAAAAGGAATGCCCTTTAGCATATAGTTGTAGTAAATCTGGCCCAGAGCGAACCCTCGGACGAACGCCAGCAGACTTCTCAGCCACCGCCCTTTGTGCTCTGAGAAGATAACAACATGAATCGGGGAGCAACACGCGCTCAAAAATTTAGTGAAATTCATATTGTAGGTAAACAACTTAATAACTAAAAACTTCCGGGTATAAACCAGCGCTACAACACACTTAGTATGTCATTATGACAGTATATTTCAAGCACTCGAGGGAGTCAGAGTCAAAGACAATTTTGCAGCAATAGGTACCTAGCCTACTTATAAACGCAACCTAGAGTACTATTCTGTTTCTTTGACATACGATGGAGGTTAGGTAAAATAGGTAAAATAAATTAGTACATACCGCTCGAACTCCGAAAAATGGCGATGGTTTTTATGTAACTTGTCAGGTTATAATTGCTAAGGCTATAGGTGTGGGGAGAGGGCAACGGTGCTTACATGAGCTTTATCGTACCTCACCCCCGCACCTCATGCCTACCTACCCCCGCCTCTCAATTAAGTTGAACTCGTAAAACTTCAACATGAATACGTATGGGGCTGGAATTAATGAAACAGTTTAGACTCTGTAATCTCGACTTTTAAAGCGCTTTAAGTTTAGGTGTGTTAATCGCGCAGTTTTAACCGCAGTACAGTCAGACTCGTAGCAGGTGGAAAGAAGTGGTCTCTACCTACCCCTCTGGGAAACAGGCGTGATTTAATGTAAGTATGTAAGTATGTAATGTGAACGCGTTCGCTGTTACAGGGTAGCCAAGTCTAGCTACCAACGCACATAAAGCATGGAATGACGGGCACCTATTATTTTATCGAATCAGCTTTCAACGATGGATCATCACGCAGAATTTTCATTTCACCGAAAGGCCTTTCTCGCCGCAGTTTTTTTTTTGGTAGTCACAAATCTAACCTAACCTACGTCATCAATATTTAACCCATTCATTGCCGAAGACGCGAATTAGCGACCCATGTATGTGTAATCGTAATTCCGAGGACGGATTTCGCGTCCTCGAGTAATTTGTTTTTTTTTTTTTGTTAGAATACATCTGTACATAAAGGCTGATAACACAAAAAAAATGCTTTCCCTCTGGGATAAAAACAACAGAAAAAAATAGAAAAAAAAATGTTTCGTGGAAGGCGGCGGCACTGCGTGATGAGTAAAAATATGAGGCGTCGGCAATGAATGGGTTAAAGTATCCTGAAAACATCATGGTTTCAGCAGAAGATAGCGTTCAATGAAATGAAATTCGATTTAATGATGGGTTACCTGTGGCCTGTTTTATAAAACTACAAATTACAATTTACAGGTTACAAGTTTCCATTTGACACAACCTCGACCAATGACGACCAAGGGCACGTTTTATAAAGCTACAAGTTACAATTTTACAGGTCTAAACGGGCAACACTGCTCAAAAGGCTGGACCAGTGTTGCCAGTTTAGACCTGTAAAATTTGTTACTTGTAGCTTTATAAAACGTGTCCCTTGCATGACAAATATCAACAGCGTTTTTAGTTTCACATTTAAAAAATATCAAATTACAATCAGCTCGCAAGCTGGACTGTCAAATAGTAAAAAAGGGATTTATGTACAGTAAAAATGACACACATTATTCCTCGATCATGGTTTATTATATAAGTCTTATAAAATTCAATAGTTACCTACATTGTATAAAGAACAAGTAAGACTACATATAATTGAGAAACTTTAAAACAAAGTGCCTTCAGCAATCAACAGCGCATTTAAAATGCAGATTCACGAGAATAAATTAACAATTCACTAGTGCCGTTGGCTCGAGGTACATCGAAACGTCGATAGTCGATATAAATAGTTGGCTTAGGACGCCTAGCAAGCTCATTTCGACTCATGGGTACATTCTAGGATACACGATGTGTACAACAGCCTTTACAGGAATTTTGTGCTTAAACAGAGTTCGTTTTCCAGTGAATAATACTGGGCCAATACATTTATATATTTCATTTTGTTAAGTAAAATAGTGAAAAAGCATACATACATGTACTTTCAAATGCGGTATTACGACTAGCTCAATTATACCTCTTGACGTCTCGAAACATCACCGCCGTTAATTACTCTAATCCAATGAAATGTTTAACGGACTTCAAAATAAGGAAGAGGTTCTCAATTCGTCGGAATCCATTTTCCTCTTAATGTGGCAATCGGTCACTTTCAGTGAGCGAATATAACTGCCAAGAAATAATGAAGCAGCAAGATAACAAGTCAATCATAACATCTGTCATCCTGTTACCAGTTAATGCCTCAAACACAAGAAATCTTACTATAATATAAATGCGAAAGTATGTTTGTCGGTTTGTCCTTCTAACCTCGTAAGGCCCAACGTCATAAATTTAGGACATTTGTCAAAGTGACATGACTTTAGTTGACCGACACAAGATTATTTTTCGAACTAACTGAATTTGACAAGGGCCTTACGAGGCTATGGTGAACTAAGTAGCAGTTTCACCAAACGATGTTAATCACTTAACAAACGATTAGAGCGTTAACAGCTGTCAAAATGTATGACCTAACAGTCGATTAACATTGATTAAATTTAGCATCGTATGGTGAAATCGGTACTTTCAACGGCAATTTTTAACCGGCAGTAATATACCTGTCTTTCTTTGTGCATTTTGTGTTGTGGGCAATTTTTGGCCAAAAAATGCTCCTTATAAGCGCACCTTAACGCAACAAAAGGCACAATGGATTTTTTGCACAGGGATTGGACATTCCGTAGTTCGAATTTAGAATACATCATCCAGGATTGACCTGTTAACTTGCTCATAGTATAGTAAATGTACACAGTACTACCAGTTTCCTAATAGCGATCGGCAATCTTCGTTTTTCTATAAAACACGAGTGACAAACATACTGTCAGCTGCGAGTACAAGTATGATAGCAATAGCCAGCCGAACGGTATTAAGCTGGGAGTGCTGGATAAGGCTAGCTACTTTTTATACTTTGTAAAAATTTGGCTGTACGTTATTTGAATTAGTCTTTTTATAAAAGTATTTGTGTTACCGTCTTAATTTCAAAGCGGAACCATCGTTCATAAGTGTACAACTTCAGTACACACATTAGTTGGTGGACTACCCGCACTCAGCTAACAGCACTTTTGATATGGAATCCTTTTGTAGTTATATAAGCAAGTGGTGATGAGATGGGTCCGAGATCATTCTAGTGTAATCGCTGTCGAGAAATGGCAATAGGTTTTTTTCAAGGGTGTTCTGAAAAAATCATGCTTTAGAGGTTTATCTCAAAAGCATACCTTTTTTTTAAATTATTTACTGTGAAAATAAACAGTCAAATTTCTGCTAATGGCTAAAGAGCTTAAACGCCACATGGTCTTTCCAACGTCACAGCTAGTGCTAGACTAAAAAAAAACATGGTTAGAAACAAAATGGCATCATTCCGACCACTAGTCCAAAGCGGGCGTAGCAAACAATGATACATTTTTTTTTCAGTAAACAACAGGACAAAAAAGATGAAAAAAGACTACGCTTTTGCAAAAAAACACCTTTTCAAAAAAAACCTGTTGTCAATTGTAAAAACAGGAACTTTAAGTTGTTTCTTTTGTTGCGGTTAGATGTCGCGTTTAAGCGGTAGCCGAGACACGTGGAAATGCGTTGCTTAAGGGTTAAGGTGGAATGCCTCTACAAATCATTTTGTAGGTTATTTTGACAAGCTTTACGGCAGGCAAGTTGACAGCGTCTTGGTCTGCGGTAATAAGGATCGCCTAGATAATGCATAAATTTAAATATTATTTTAAAACCGCACGATTGATTCGCTAAGGAAACCTTAAATCACGAAGCCACGCCTCCGTATCCTACAACTAAATAATTCACAAATCAAAAACTAAAACCCGACATGAATATTGACTGACGCATCCTAATCAATTGTTATTGGTTGATCAACTTTTTATTGCTGGTTTTGTTACTCTATCAGGTGAGCCAGGAGACAACAGAGATTGGTTCTTAGAAAACGAAATGCTTAGGAAAAACCCATAAGAGTGGGCTTGTAATTGCCATAAAAATTGATGTTTAGTAGATTTATACCCTTTAAAGTAATAATTTCAAAAGTGACCCAAGAGACATCAACTTTGGCAAGTTGATCATTCAGTGTCATTGGACCGATGACACTGAATTCACAAATAACTAATTACTACAATTATTAAAGTCGGCCCTAAACGTCAGTTCAAATGGAACATCCGATTTTTGCTCTCATATAACACACTCTTTTGGATTCGCAGTTATGTAATTTAGCATAGGATCTAAAGCAGGATCTAAAACAGGAGACTCGACGGGGGTTACGTAGACGTAATCTCCACTTTTTTTTCCGAGTTTTGGGAATATGGTAGAAATGTGGTTTAGGGGGTCTACCAGAACTAGTTAACTTTTGAAAGTGGTCTATGAGAAAAAAAAGTTTGGGAACCCCTGATCAAAAGTGATGGGGCGCGTTTTCGTGAGTCGAACTATAAGTAAAGCGACGTTGCTTGGATTCACTCCTACACGGATTCGTGTTAACACCTCATTCAACCGCACTTATAAACCAGTCTCAAACAGGATTAGTACACTGAAGGCAGATCAGTCGGGAGGCCGCTCGCGTCGCGCAGAGCCTACGCGAGCGCGGTGGGCGGCGCGCCGGCCGCGTCCTCGCTGGCCTCGGTCACCATCGGCTCCTCCTCCGGCTCCGGGATCTCCAGGATCTTGGGCCCGTACAGTAGCAGGTACGCGCAGTGCCAATCACCTGGAAACAACGTTTTATTTTACAGGGATTGCGTAAAGGTGAAGTACTGATAGTGCCATGAATGGTTTAATAAATATTGAAACTATTGCTACCACTCTTCGATTAGCAACTAGCCACGGGCGCGTGCCACCCACGCCACGTGACCTGTGACCCTGCATGCCCGCTGCTTGCCTTACTGACTTCTGCCGCTAAGATTTAGCGTCTCGTCCTCGTTAACGGGCGTGACGGCCTCGTCGTCGCAGCGCAGCCAGCCGTAGACGCGTGAGCACCTCCTCCTCGCTGACGCGCGCACCACCCACGCCACGTGTGACGTGTGACCCTGCCTGCCTGCCGCCTGACTGACTGACCTCCGCCGCTGAGCTTGAGCACCTCCTCCTCGCTGACGGGTGTGACGGCCTCGTCGTCGCAGCGCAGCCAGCCATTACCGCGCGCCACCCACGCCACGTAGTGCCCGCTTGTGGCAGTGCGGCCGCGGTGCGTGAGCACGGCCTGCAGCCGGTAGTAGCCGCTGTTGTTACTGCCCACGTCTGTAAACAGTTGGCATTGTAGCGAGACATTGCATTTGTGTTCAAAATCTGACTCAAAGATTGTTGTGAGTAAAATTGAAACAACATAACTTCTACTACGAAACATAAAGCTTGAAAATGAGGATTTAAAGTTCAGAAAATTGAAAGTTAGACATCTTTAAGCACGAAATTCCGCTTGGATAAAAGTTATGCTCTCCAAGTGTTACATTTCCTTATAAATGCGATTTAAATATTTTTATGCACTGAAAAATTAAAGGTAAACACGACTTACCATTTTCAAACCAGTATGGCATAGTTGCCTTCGGTTTGCTGATTTTTTTGCTATCACCATGATTCTTGTTCTTTGCATTTAGAGATGATTCCACAGCTGCTTCTTCTAATTCCTGCAAGCATAACGTAAATTAACAAAAAGGTTCTCGAGGAATATGCTGGTTGGGACAATCTACTTTTTGTTGTCATTACCAAGGTGATGTCTCTTGAGTCTCTCTTTATTATGTAAATTCACAACTAGCTTCTCGAGGCATATGATATTCGGTTCAATCTACCTCATTACCAAGGTGATGTCTCTTTAAGAGAGTCACTATTTAAAAAAGTGACCCAAGAGACATACATACCCAACTATAATTAAGGATATAAATCCACCAAACACCAGATTCTCTGGCAATTACAAGCCCATTATTTCATGGTTTTTTCCTAGGCATGTTAGTAGTACATATAACCTTAAGAAACTCTATCGCTGTTGTCTCCTGGCTCACAGGACAGATTCACAACAACAACAAGTTGATCGACCCATTTGCATAATATAATTACAGTCTGTGAGCACTTAGAAGATGGGTGTGTACTTCTCTCTCACTCGCTCTTAATAAGAGGGTATGAGAGTGAGAGGCAAGTACAAACCCGAAGCACCTTCTAAGAGCTATCACATTGTTTGTCATTTAGATCACTCCAATTTACCTTGAACCTATTCCGCATGGGGGCGAGTCTCTCCTGCAGCTCGGGCGTGCACAGTTCGTAGACGTCTAACTCTAGGGGGAACTTGACATCTTTCAGGATCTTTGCATAAATAGACTCCTTTTCTTTGAAGTAAAATCGAATGAACTGCACTGTTAGGTACGCTGGCAGACGGCTGATTTTTGACTGAAACCAAAAAAAAAATTATTCTATGTAGAAGGATATTTTGACAAACTGCATGTTGGAAGATGACTAATTTTTGAATGAAACCTTTTTTTTATTGAATGTAGTGTTATTTGGTTATAATTTTATAATTATTAGCATTTTTAGTTTTTGTAATTGGTTACTTACAGTTTTATTGTAGATAGCGTCCCGTCCAAGTGTTTGTGACATTTTTGTGATTTGTTCTGACATTTTCTGAAAAGAATTAACTTTTGATTAAAAATTGGCTTAAATAAATAAAATTATTTGTTATACCACCGGTTTTAATTTATTTGATTTTAAATACTACCCTGTGCTCATGATATACTTATTTTGTTAAGGCACTTAATTAAATGTATACAAACCAAACCATGGCTCAAACAACCCAACATTATTTTGTAGAGTTTTTACATACTTACCAGTGTTATGCTCCTATTGGCTGACGAATAATATCACGTGGTTTTTTGTTTACATTTAATAAATAACCTAACCAAATGGAGTATAGGTCAATTGAATACTTAAATTAATAAATCATATCAATTATTATCTGTGGGTACTAACGGAGCGCAGCCCAGTCTGCAGGTATTTCACGTCCTGCGAAATGAAACAGGACAGCTGCAGGAAGGTCTCTTTCGCGCGCGTAGGAAGCTCATCGGCCTCCGTGCACACCAACTCGACGTCGAGGGAGCCCCCGAAGTATTGCTCCACTACCGATGTTCTAGAATGTTTAAAAACATATGTATAAGAAAGAAAAAACTTATAGTGTTGACAATTTACTTTAAGGGGATTGTGAAACAAGAAATTTCCATACAAACTGCGATAACGTTTTGTCTCACCTTAAACCTAGTCTTTTACGATCTTTGATTATGTTGTAGATATTTTGAAAAACTAGGTTTGTACGATTTCGTTTCTAAGAAATATTCTTTGGAAAGAAACAAATTAAAAAAAATGGACAATACACACTTAGATTTTAATAATAACTCAAACCATAATTACTCAATAATATTAAAATATCATGGAAATTGATCTCGATTTAGGAGTTGACTAACGTTATCGCTCGGGGCAAAATTTGTATGTTTTTTTTTTGACAGCTACTCAACTTAAGTGTCGACTGACAATTCTCTTAAAAATCATTTTTTTAACAATTTCTCAAATTCATCTGAAATCATTGTTTTTTGTATAGGTTTTATATTAAGGAATGAACTAAATAAATTGAGATCGATTTTGAAGTAATTATCACGGGGCCTTGCTCAATCATAAATTCTTACCCGAAAGAAGTTACAAAACCGGCGCTAAGTTACCTGTCCGGGCCGGCGGCGGCAGCCGCTTCGACGGGCGGCGCGGGCGCGGAGGCCCCGGGCAGGCGCTGCTGCAGCGCGCGCACGATCTCGGTCCAGCACTCGGACGCGTCCTGCTGCACCAGCCCGCCGCCCGGCGCGCGCTCGGCGAAGCGCGGCGCCGCCGCGTGCAGCGCGCGCAGCAGCCGCGCCGCCGCGCCCGCGCACGCGCCCGCGCCGCCGCCGTCCAGCGCCGCCATCGTGTCGCTCAGGGCCGTCGTCAGCTCGCCCGTCGTGCCGCCGCCGCTGCCTGCGAGACCAACGAATATTACTTCAGCTCGATACCACTGCGACGAATGGAATCGACGATTGTCATTTATGATACGACGCGTCGGCCTCGTTAATAGTGACCCTGCCTCCGAAGCTAACGGTCCCGGGTTCGATTCCCAGTATGGGCAAAAATATCAGTGACGACGAAAAGTATTTGTTTCTGACTCTCGAGTGTTTTATATGTATATAAGTATTTATTTCTCTATATATATATTTATATTGTTGTCTAGTACCCATAGTACAAGCCTAAAGCTTAGTTTGGGACTAGGTCGATTGGTGTGAGATTATCCCCTGATATTTATTAATTATATGCCATCCTTTGAAACGTAGTTATATGTCAACCATTTGTTCCACATGTGGCAGCTTTTCCCTAAACTTCATTTTGCGGTGTCTTAATTGAGCAATATTGCCATATCAAAACAAAACCTTAAAATGTTTTGTCTGCAATTGTTAAATCAAGTTCAGGGGCCCTAATATGGCTGAGTTTATCGCGAGATAAAGTTGGATAAGGCATCCGTCACCTTCTGACACGTAAATAAGTACGAGAGTGACGGATGCTTTATCCACATTTGACACGCGATATTGACGCAGCCATACTAGACGATATTGACGCAGTACTGTGCAATTTATATTGTAACATTTTATCTATCTATTTATATAAAAGGCAAACCTGACTTACTAACTTATATATCAACGCAAAGCCGAAACTACTGTACCTAGAAACTTGAAATTTGGTAGAAGGGTTCTTTTCACTAAGAAAAGATTTCCCGAAAATCGACCCCCAACGGGAAGAAATGGGGGGAGTAGCGGATAACTAATTCTACGCGTACGAAGTCGCGGGCGTCCTCTAGTTGACGAGTAAAATCTGAATTTAAATCAATGCTTATATGTAGATGTAGAAAATGTACAGCTTATTAAAGACCTTAAATTAACACATCAAATATTATAGTTTTTATGGGACTCAAGTATTTGTAATAGCAGACAATGTAAATCCAATTTGTTTTTGAATTGTTATCATAACAGCCAGTGACGTGTATCATGACTTTCAGGTCACACAAGGTTACTGAGTCAACAAACTTACTTTTATTGTAGCTGAGTAATGCATTTTTCAACTCTGGCACTGTTTTGAGACACTGTACTGTTGCATTCATGTAGCAAGTGTTGCCCAGGTTGATCAATCCCTCAGGGAGGTCCATCTAAAAATAGAATCAACGTATTAACATCATATCAATGGATAACAGTTGGACAAGTAAGGAAAGCATAAACCTACCTACCTACTTAAAAAGGATTTGTCTTATTAGCCCAAATGGAGCAATAGATACTCATCTTAAACCATACTATGTATGTTGTATGTAATGGATAATGAAATGACATTGTATTTTGTCACATAAGTTTGTATTTATCTTGCTTTATCAGTAAGCTTATAGATGGGCACTGAAGAATGAACAAAGAAAAAGCAAGATAAACATGAACTTATCCAATAGGATCCTACATAGTTGCAACCAATAACTGATACATAAGCCTAGTATATAGCATCACCTGTTACTGCTATTTGCATTCCTGGATTTCTATAGCCGCATATTAAAGTTACTTCTCTTGTGTTCTGACTCATACAATACAGGCCCAGCCCAGCCTAGTGTGGGAGCCACCGATTAATTGTAAATGTTAGTTTTAAGTCTTTTGGTAAATGTATGATTTATTATTTATTACGCATTTTTTATAAGACCGTAAGAAATTAGCTGCAGATAATTTAGAATCTTGACATTATAGAATACTTACAGCAGTGGCCAGCTCCGACTCATTCATATCCTCAACAAACCGCGTCTGCTCCACGGGGGCTGCCGGGACATCCTCCTCCTTACTGCCCATCACAAGCACCAAAGCATTCTGAGGAATTAATCAATGTGACGATTTTCTAAGTATTTACAGTACCAGTGATATAAATTCAACTATTTGAAAGTACAATTAATTAAATGTATACAATGTTTATAAATACTCCAATTACATAATCATTGTGCAAATCAAAAATTAACAGTCATGAGCAGTGAGCACTACAATCACCAACAACATCTAATTTATGCTTAACTATACACACGAGTTGGACATGCTATCTCACTCAATAAAAAAACTCTATGAAACTTTCCATTGTGGCAAAACATACAATTTTAAGGAAACTATTTGTCGCACAACATAACTTTTTTGCTTTTGTCATTTGTATGGTTAACTATGCTTAACAATCTCGTAACTGGGTCCAACTTTTTGGTCCACACCCACACTCATATGCAACATTTCATACCACCAACTATCAGTTTGTCACCAGCGCGCAAATACGTAAAATAGTAACATAACATAATTCATGTAGCAATGCTGATATTTCAAATATTTACATTAGCCAGCTTGAAGTTGCCCCACTCCTCATCCCTCAGTGTCACTCCCTTGCACACAACTTTCTGCCGCTCCGGCTGCACGCCCGTCAATGCAAATATTTGAGCCTTAAACAACACAGGCTCGTCTTCTGTGTTCACCTCAACCCCCGGGTACATCTCCTTGCCCCATTTTACTTTGACTGTAACAAACAAACAGTAAACCAATCAACCAACCAATAGAATAACTGGAGAAAAAAAACATAATGTGAACATACAAAATAAAACTTTAATCCAGTCCCTTTATGTGAATAGTGTGGTTGATTTAGTGCAAAAAAAAAATATTAAAATAATGCACAAAAGTAGTGTTTTACATGACTTATTTGTCTAAATTACCTATTTTTTGAAAATTAATGGATGCAGTTGTTATCAACTTATTCTGACAATGGAATGGAATCCAAAATATTTTATATTAGAAAAAGTATGAATGATCAAAATATTAACACAAAGAAAAAATGGAGCACTGGGAGAAGTAATTACAATGATTTGCCAAATGTAATAATGTTATTCCCAAGTTACACTGTTTTGTGAAGTTGAAAGAAAGAAGAATGATCACAAAGCCCAGCAACAACCTTGCAAATTACTTATCCGAGGCCAACAATAATAACATGATTTGATGGCTAGGACGACTTTTCTAGTTGGAAAGAAACAGGACCTCAAAGCGAAAGTCACGTAAAGTTAATGAAAATCCTTAAAATTTTATAGTGTTTAGGTTAGTTTTGCTATGTGTATTGTTTATTACTTATAAAAGGGAGTAAAACTATAAAACTACATTTTCATTTGGAAATCGAAGTGAGATGCCGGCGGTAACGTCGCACCGCTCTCATTACCATGTTTGGGCAAGATGACACGGCATAAACCACTTTGTCGAAGGAGTACAATAAGTTAAAAATATCTGCAAATAGGTAACGATCGTAAACAATTAACGAGCTCAGAAACAAAAAATACAACAAAAATACTCGATTGACATTTTGATGATTATAACCTCATCGCTTTTGGAATGAAACAGCATTTTAAAATTCATGGCACACTTACCCGAGTATTTAGGCATTGTTTAGTGTTTTTCAACAGAGATCTTATTCAAATCACTGGTTGTGTATGAAACTACACAACTTTTACAATAAATAAGAATTGAAAGTCACGACAACTACTCGCCGTCAAGTTTGCCACAATTGCCACAGATGCAGAAGCAGAACATACCTGCCTGCCACAGACGTACTAGAAGAATGCAGAATGGTACTATCTGTGGTAACGGACATGGGGTCCGTTTCACGAAGCTACAAAATTTACAAATTACAAGCGGAGGCCCGTTTCACGAAGCTACAAGTTACAAATTACAAGCGGAAGTCTCTTTCTAAATCATACTGCTAGAAAGAGGGTTCCGCTTGTAATTTGTAACTTGTAGCTTCGTGAAACGGGCCAATGGAGGTTGGTTTTTAGGGTTCCGTAGTCAAACTAGGAACCCTTATAGTTTCGCCATGTCCGTCCGTCCGTCCGTCCGTCCGCAGTCTAGCTCAGAGACTCTTAGTACTAGAAAGCTGTAATTTGGCATGAATATACATATTAGTCACGCCAACAAAGTGGTAAAATATAATCTTGAAAAATATATTTTTTTGTGCACCTCCCCTACACGTTACGTGGGGATGTTTTTTTTCTTTCTTGTCTACCCCATAGTGTGAGGTGTCGTTGGATAGGTCTTCAAAAATATTGCGGGTTTATTAAAACCATTTTTCTATTAAGGGATTCGTTTATGAAATATTAAGCTTTAAAGCGCTATTTTTTGTTAGAGTCAAGTGTCCCCCCCCCCCTACAGCCAAAACTACAAATACTAAAAATCAGAAAAATATCTTCAACGAAAGCGCATATAACGAATTTTAAAGGAAAACTATCACGGCTAAGTAGACATGATTGGTTCCTGAGATACAGGCGACTAAAGTGTTTATACCTACCAAAATCGCGTATGATATGATAACTTTGAATAGAACAGTCGTTATTAACCGTCAAACGTTATTCTCGTAGTGGTAGTCCCCTACGTACTCAGAAGACGCACATTGTGACGGGCAACTACGGAACCCTACACTGCGCGTGGCCCGACACGCTCTTGGCCGGTTTTCTGTTTCCATAAGGCTATGCGCGCACGAGCAACTTTTGTCGCCGGCGACAGTATATCTGTCTCTTTTGCACGCTCGAAGTGAGAAAAAGAGAGAAGTACTGTCGCGGAGACTAAAGTCGCTCGGGCGCACATAGCGTAACTTTTCATATTTATAGTAAAACCTCAACCTCAATAAATACAGTAAAACTTACTCAACTGGGGCACGTTTTATAGCAGCGTTTTACCTTACAATAAAACGCTTATTAAGCGAAATACCTTATTCGAAGCCTAAAATAATATTTGAGAGTGGCAACACTGTTTGTTGAATGACGTAGTGTTTACTGATTGGCTGACATCTCCCGCCCTTTCCCCCCTACTTCACAAGTTTCGCTTTTCTACCACCAGGGGGCCGCGGCGCCTAGGTGGAAAGCGCGGCCTCATCTATCATTGGATCTCAAAGATATATTTATTTAACTACAGATGTAAACGACTTTGCAATAAAAAACTTTTGCCTATTTTACAATTTATGCATGTAAAGTGAACTACAAGTGAGTGAAAGTGAAGGTGTAAAACATATGTGCGGGTGCAAAAAATGTACCCACAACTTGGCACATAAAATAAATGTGGTTTATTGCAAACAAAGTTTAAAAGTTACGCCAGGCAGAAATAAAAGTATAGGCTTCGAATAAGGTATTTCGCTTAATAAGCGTTTTATTGTAAGGTAAAACGCTGCTATTAAGCTCCAGTACCGTTATTCGAAGCCTAAAATAATATTTGAGATCTGTTTGTTATCGCCTGGTGGTCAGACGCCAATGTGATCTTTGTACTTAGTGACAATTGAAACTGTGAAGCAAGTATTGAGTGCACGTGCACTGCACATAGCGAGTGTTTGTACACTATGAAAAGCTGTGAAAATAACAAGATGTACCCGTGTGTATATAGGATAATGGTACTGCTTCACGTTGTGAAAAAAGGTAAGACAAGGTTTATTGGAACAGAAACCACAATTTGTAAACAAAGAAAATATATTGATAACACTTGATAAAATGTTTTTCATTTACTTAATCGATAACCTTCTACATGAAACATTCGTGTACATACAGGCACTAAGTGCCTAAATATATCCAGAAAAAGAATTACAATCACTTGACACGTTAGTTAATGATTTCTGTATTAGTATACATATTGTAACATGACCTTTATTATTATTATTAGGTACATGTTGATAAAAATGAATTACATGATGAATATAAAATCCTCAGTTGTTTTTATACATTGAATAACATGTAGATTGGTTAATTAGGTACTGGGTTAAAATAGTTACTAATAATTGGAACAGAACTGGAATCAGAATTAGATTGTTTTATTTCTCTGCAGTAAAATTTCTTAAAAGTATTTTGCGAGCGCCAGTTGCCGCGAGCTAGAATTTCGTCTAAAGGACAATCCAGAACCCAACTTTTCGAGGCTACTGCTGGACGCACGCTGCCGGGGCTGGCCCGAATGCCTGCATCCAGGAGCACCTTTTTGACCCAGTTCGCGACAACTGTCCGCGACGCTGCCTTAGGGGCACCACATACAGTTAAAAACAATGAGTTGCTTTTACACAAATTACGCCTGTCGGCTGAGAGTGAAATCACTTTGTTGATCCAGTATACTGAATCTAAATTTTTACAATCTTTATTTCTTAATAGTCGCCATCCCGACTGTCTATAAGTAGCAGTGTCTGTTTTAGACCCGAAAATTGGCCAAAAAGTGATATAATTTTCGTCGACAAAATAATTATCAGGGCCAATAGCTAACAAGGTATGGTCATGGACCCTGCGTCCCGAGCACAACAAAAGCAAGATTGCGGCCCTTTTGGAGCACTCGAATAGATTTTCTTCGTTAATGGGGTGGCTTTGTAACCACCTTACTAGTACTTCGGTATCCCATATGGGGACTTTATTTATTTTAGGATTCATATTAGAAATAGCTTTTAACGCATGCTTTACGAGCACATGTGAGCTTAAACTAATACCATGATTAGGATCGCAAAGTGTGACTATCGCGGATTTATATACCAAAATAGTACCATAAGATAAGCCTTGAATGTGGTGCAAGTCTATCAGAAACCTAGCTAAATCAGAGCCAGAGGGGTTATAAATGTTTACTTTAGATTTGTGGCACCACGAGCTCCACCTATTCCAGGCAGGTTGATAAGTTTTAAGGGAGGATTCTCGCCAACTAGCACGTAAAATATTCTTTTGGTCTTGCGACCAATCTTTTACACTTTCAGCCCACCCCCACATTTCCACACCTCTAGGGTCATTGCCTGGACCTTGAGCGGTGGACGGCCCGTAGCTGTATCTATCAGTACTCGATCCAAGTTTCGAATGGTAAACGGGGGGGGTATTGATCGGTTTTTCAGATCGGGTCTCCAAAATACTTTTGGCCACCGTGGGGCTACTATCAAGTACGTGCCTGCTGAGGTGTTCAGGTGGGCTAACACTCGAGGGAGTAGGAACGGGGGAGGGAATAGCCAGGCCAGTTGGTAATCCCAGGTCTGGCTGAACGCATTGTGGAATTGGGCTTGTTGATCGGTTACGTCCAGTGAGACGTAGTTGGGGACTACGTGAGCTGTCACAGAGGCAAATAGGTCTATGCAAGGAGTCCCCCATTTTGAAAATATCATCGCTGTTATCTCGGGAAGGAGATGCCATTCGGGTACGGGACATAAGCGAGACAATTGATCCGCTTCGGTGTTGAATCTCCCGGGGAGGTAATGAACCTCGACAAGAATGTTGTACAAGTCTAGGAGATAAAAGATTTCGTAACAAAGATCCATCAAGGCGGTGGATCTCGTCCCGCCTTCGTTTCTCAAATACAAGACTACGGTCTTGTTGTCGCTCTGAATCATTAACGATGAGTTGGACAGGTACAGACAATGACCTTTTAAGGCGTATAGCACGGCCCGCATTTCTCGTTGATTGGAGTGAATATTTGCCTCTGCGCGAGACCATTTTCCCCAAATTCTCATGTTGTCTATCTGGGCTCCCCAAGCTAGCTCTGAGGCATCGGTCACCAGATAATGGGACACTGGGGGATGATGAATACTCGAGTTGCTGTGGACATTGGCAAGCCACCAATTCAGTTCGATTAGAGCTTTTTGAGGAATCGGGAAGCGATAACGGGGGTTCTGGTAAAGTAGGGACTGGCAGTGTTTTAACAAGGCCCGATGGTTCAGGCGCCCACGCAAGACTGGGAAACTGGCAAAGTTTATAGAGCCCACAATGCTCTGAATTTCTTTTAGGTTTGCCGATTTTCGTTTCCGTAGTACTTTTAACCTTTGTTTTAGGTCGAAACATTTCTTTATTGGAAGATATTTTAGGTTGGAATGCGGGTTCCAACAAATCCCCAAATACTCTATCGCCCTTTGAGGGCTTAAAATTGACTTTTCGTAATTTATTTGCCAGCCTAATTTCTGGAGAAGCTGCACAGTCTCCATACCTTGCTTTTTTAAAGCGTGAGGGTTCTGATTTGCTAATAGGAAGTCGTCGAGATAAACTAGGATGCGAATCCCTCTGTCTCTTAAGACTTGGGCTACCCAATTGGTCAATGTGGAGAACATTTTCGGAGCACAAGCCAACCCGAATGGGAGGCATGTCATTTGCATTAGTTTTCCGTTGAAAATCAACCGTAGGAAACGTTTGTGACTTCTTGCAACTGGCAGGTGGAAGTATGCATTTGCCAAGTCTATCTTTATGAGCCAGTCCGATGGCTGTAGGAAAGTGGGTATTTTGTGCATGTTCACAAGATGGAATTTTTGAACGGGGAGATAAGTTTAAATTTTTCAAGTTGAAAATGGGGCGGCAGGTTCCATCGTTTTTGGGCGTCAAAAACATTGGGGAAATAAAGCTTGGGCTGCGGGTCGCAGGTTCCAACGCTCCCATTTTCAATAGTTTTTGAATCTCTAGATCCATTTCTTTTGAGAAGGGGGTTTGTACATTGCTCGAACTTGGCAAAAACAGTGGAGGTTTTATGACAAAAGGGATTCGAAACCCTTGAATCAGCTTTATCAAGGTTGGAGGGGCCTGCAGAGATTCCCATTCCCTTACAAAGTTTGATAGCTGACCCGCTTGAAACGTGTTCAAGTCAGAATTTTCGTTTCGGCGGGTACTCCCTGCGCGGGACATTGGGACCTGAATTTCTACCCTGGCTACGGATGGGTTGTTGATAAGGGCCTGGATTTCGGATACCTTTTGATCGGCTAAGCTTCCCCTGAGGGTTTGTGGGTGGTCTTTGTGGGCGAAAAATGTTCGGCCAACTCATATGACAAGTGCCTTGCGCAGGCGGAGGACCATAAGGTCTGGGCATAGCCATATAAAAGTTACTTGGATCATAAAAGCCATGCGGGGGCAGTTTTTGAGTATAATTCGTTTGACTAGGACCTGCTTGCGCAACAGGTTTGGTTTGGTTTAACGTGCGTGTTGGCCAAAACACTTTAGAAATGCCGCCGTGTTTCTCAATAGCCGCCGAAAACTCTTTTTTTTTTTTGGAACAGATACTGAGAACTGGGCGGGATTTTTCGTAAGGTCTCTTTAAAAAATTTATCTTTTACTGAGCGTAGAATTGCGTCCCTTCTTTGCTGAATGAGATCAGCGCGATGCCCACATGCTAATTGGAGAAGATCGTTAGAAATTTTTTGAAAATTGCCTTCTATAAAAACTTCTTTTAGCTTATTCTGTAAGGATTCTGGGGACAACTCTGTCGTAGAACGAGACCACGACAACAGGGATTCAAAAGCGGAATCAGCTGCTTCACTTTGTTTTATGAGAGCCAGTGTTATTGAAGCAAAACCTCGCTCAGTGACACTCAAATTCAAAAACTTATCAAAGGGCTTTATTTCTTCATTTGACTCTAGATCGATAAAGGCTGGTTGGGAACAATATTGCTTTTGCACGTCAGAATAACGAACACTTGACCAATTTTCGGAATCAAAATGGTGGATCGAGTTTATGAAACTAACGTGAGCGGTTGAGGATTTGGGTATTGCTGGTTCTTTTAAGACAGTGTTTAATGACAATTTTAAAGCATTTACTGTTTCACCGGAAGTCGGTGACTCCTCTGCATTATCGAAATACAAGTCACCACTCACGTTAGCGTCAACTACGTCACCTATTTCAGAAGAATTTGCCATTGGAGACAAAGGGGCCGATGATTGCCACATGTTCCCAACAAAAATTTTGATCTCACTGACCTGTTCAGATAAAAGGCGAATTGCCTTCCGGTAATCATTAGGCCGTCGTCGCTTACTTTTGCTTCCCGACTTGGGCTTTCTAGCTTTCCTTTTGGAAGGCTTTTTTGACGGCGGCGCAGGCGGTGGTTGCTGCTGCGACGTAGTCGCAACGGATGTCAGCTCTTCATCAGATTCTGATGACGAACTTGAGCTTGAACTCATATTCTGTAAAATAAATTTATATTAAAAATTCGAACGGTAAAACCGTTAAATATTTAAATTATTCAGTACTTACAAAAAATTCCAATTTTTGTAGTGAACCGTACGTTTCGACAAACAGAACGCCAATGATAGATGAGGCCGCGCTTTCCACCTAGGCGCCGCGGCCCCCTGGTGGTAGAAAAGCGAAACTTGTGAAGTAGGGGGGAAAGGGCGGGAGATGTCAGCCAATCAGTAACCACTACGTCATTCAACAAACAGTGTTGCCACTCTCAAATATTATTTTAGGCTTCGAATAACGGTACTGGAGCTTAATAAAGCTACAAGTTACAATTTTACAGATCTAAACTGGCAACACTGCTCAAATGGCTAGTCGTCATTGGTCGAGGTTGTGTCAAATGGAAACTTGTAACCTGGGGCTCTACTTTGAAATCAGTCATTCGAACTTCGGATCGCCCCATCACTTTCTTGCGAATTAGTGACGCGTCGAGAGCAAAAGGGATAGCAATAGACGAAGTTCGAATTACTGATTTCAAAGTAGAGCCTCTGTAAATTGTAATTTTGTAGCTTTATAAAACAGGACACTGATGTCATTGCAGTTTGTGTTTTTCAGAATGGGGGTAATTTGATTGGAAGGGAGGGAAATCTTTTTTGACATTTGTAACTTTTATATTTGTACTTATTAGTACCTAATCATTGAATAATGTCAGTCCCAAACTTGGCAGATGAGCAAAATATTAATTTACCCTCGATATAATGCTCAGCGCAGAACTTTTTTTATCAATTCATCAATTGAAAGAGAGTATGGAGTTGGCTTCACTACACAATAAACTTTAAAGTAAATAAGTAAGATCTACAAATCATCGTTCGAAAATATTTAAGAAAGAAAGAAATTTCTTAGCACCTCTGGACTGGACGTTCGGCGTTGTAATGAAGCAGGAACTCGGCATTAAAAATCTATAAAGCCTACGAAATCGTTGGTCGGTAAGTAAATATCTCATCTTATTGTACAGATAGGCCCTTTCGGATACACTTGATCTTTTGTGCAATAAACCTTCTTATAAAGGGGCTTCTAAACGGGCCATATTTTCACTGCAATATGTGGCCGGCAACTATTGGTGTCTTTCTCTAACATACGAGTAAGAGAGGGACACCAATAGTTACCGGCCACATATTGCAGTGAAAATATGGCCCGTTTAGAAGCCCCTTTACCTTTCCAGCGTGCAGGTTTCTTAGTAAAATAATGTAGGTTAGGTAATGTAGGTATAATCGGCCCACACAGACCCACCATAGAACTGTCATTGAATCAATCAATCGTAAAAATTGACAAACGAAATGTCACTATGACACGTGCTATGCTATGGTGGGTTTAGTTTAGGGTTCCACGGTGCTTATTGTACGGTCGGCCTTAGTAGCGGCGCACTTTAGTTTTTAGACACTTTATAACGTCAAGTTTGAACTGCTGCACTTATCTGTCAAATGTGTTAAAACGACAAGGTACAAAAGTGTGCAGCTACCCAGACGGTTCCCAAACCCACAATAGAACTGTGTCACAGTGAAGTATTAGGTAAATTTAAACTTAAGAATTTTCAGACAAATGTGACTGGGACACAGTTCTATGGTGGATCAGGACCCCGTTGCTCATGGTACTTAAATTAGGAAAAACTCAATGTAATCGCTGTTCGAACTTGGTGCCTTACAATCACCAGCTTAATTACAATCACGAGTGGACAAACTAAGGCAACCGACACTCTTTTTAGTAAATAAGAAGTAGGTAACAAAGAAACCTTAAAAATAACTAAACGACGACATTTATGAGACTCTCGACGAACAATCAAATATTGTAGAGTTATTGATTTCTACCATCTTAGGGTCCTACTTTGAAAATCGAAGTTCGAAGTTGCGTTATCGTCATCCCTTTCTGCCAATTTGGTCACGAATGACAAGTGAAAAGGGCGGAGCTAACGTAACTTTGAACTTCGATTTTCAAAGTAGGTAGGGTCTATTCTATATTAGTAAGAGTTAGCACTCCGCTTGGTATAGAATACAATGTGCCCGAGGTGCCAACTAATATACTCGTAGCAACCGGGCTATAACAGTTCCAAACGTAACATCTGTCTTGCTAATTGTATATCCAAGGTTTCCACAGACCCGCGGAACTTCCCAAAGGGTTAGTGTTTTTCACGTGTGGAGGTCTCGCTCTCGTTCGATGAACTTTCCACTCGCGGCTGCGCCGGCGCCGCGGACAGTATTAACTTAACTCCAGTCTCCACGCAACTGCCGACGCGAGTGCACGTCCACACGCGACCGCAGTGATCCGAGTTAAACTGGGATTAGTGAGTGTTAGACAGTGAAGTGAAACCGGCGTGTGATCCCAGTGCGATTGTTATTGGACGCTGTTACTTCGACAGCTGAAGCTTAATGTAAGTTCTCAAGCTTTGTGCTTGTTAAGAATGTGAGCTTTAGCGATTGGATCCACCTGCTGGTCTGATCGTCTTTAGCGAAAATGTCTTGAACATATTATGATATTAATAAACGGTCTTATTAGCCGCAACAAGTTTATGTCATGCAACTTTTAAAAATAACACAAACATGTAGTCTTTACAATACTTGATACATTGCGCAAAACGCTACCTACCTAGGTGTAATTTCCATACAAAATGCGATAACGTTTCTCTTCTTAAATCTAGTCCGTTTTTACGATTTTTGAATATGTTGTTAATATTATGAAAAACTAGGTTTTTCAAATCTAGTTTCTTATAACAACTACAATATATTCAAAAATCAAGGAAATCGGACTTATTTACGGGGGGAAGACGGGGGGGAAAAATCTCATCGCCCGGAGCTAAATCTGTATGAAAATATTTTGACAGGTAGGTTTTAAGCGTCGGTTCACAATCCTCTTTACTGTCGCACTCAAAGTCGTCAATTAAATAAAATGCTTGTTTAGTGACATGTTGTCTTGTTCTATTGCTATAGCAAAGAAAGTGACAGCAGCAACTTTAATCAAACATTAAATTTAATTGACGTCTCTGAGTGCGGCAGTAAATCAGCTTCCGAATTCACGTTACTTATGCCAATAAAACAGTTTCAGTTGGTTGTTTAACTAAATATCTCATGGGAGTCGTTTAAAACCTTTCAAATCAAATAAAATCAAATATTCTTTATTTGCTTAAAATGTTCCTTGAATGGTTTCCAATTATTCACGGTAAAGTAAAATTTATTATCATTTGAAACTTTACGCGCCCATACTAAATATGAGATATACTTAATCAGAAGTGAGAATTCTGAGTAACTAACACCTTGAAAACTTGGATAGTGTAATGTGAGACCAAGAATTATAGTGAGAAGTCTGTATTTCTGTTGGCGTTGATCCCATTAAAATGAGATCACAAGTTAATTACCGTATTCGAGATATTCATGTTCCATTCACTGCATCCTAACGAAGAACTAAAGAAAAGATTAATGAGAGAGAACATTCCTCTCCTACTAGTTCTCACATAACGAATAAAAGGCAGTAAAGAGCGAGCACGTAGCAACCTTTGAAAAGGCCATAAATACCTTAACAGTCCTATTATTGTGATTCATCAAACCCTTCAGCACTACGTAAGAACGCCAGATTCTTTTGTGCACACTAATTATGCTTTTTCGCACGAAATAGCGTTGACAGCATGATAGAAAAACGTACGTGAAGACACTTCATAGAAAAACGTACGTGAAGACATTTCATCAACGTGCAAGCATTACTTAGGCGAGAATAAAGTACGTCCTTTTCTCACTAAAGGTATTAGAAAGAGAATCATTTTCTAGTCATTAATCATTATTCAAAACATGAAATGACGCACGCACCAATTGTACTCAATACCTGCTGAAATTTCATTAATTATAGTAGTAAGGTAGGTTCATAATACCTAAGACTTCACTTCGTTACACACATAAAAATTACTAGGGATAAAAAAATATCCTTACTCTAATTTTTGATATTTTACAATGTATTGCCAGAGAGTATACGAGTACCTAGGCATAGTACCTACAGTCGAGGAAATAGGATTGTTTAGCAGTTTGACGTAGCACATTAACTACCCGTGTTATTCAATTCCCAGCGTGACACGACTAATAACAAGAGGAAAATGTATAACCCAAGGTATAACCCGGCAAATTGACGTATTATGTCAAACTGCTGAACAATCAAATTCCTCGACTGAACATTGCAAAATATCAAAATAATGTAAAGATACTTTTATCCCTGGGCATTTTCAGGGTTCTGTAACCCAAAAGGTAAAAACGGAACCCTATTTTCAAGACCAAACTGTATATTCACAGATCCTAAAGTTATTCTATACATGCAGTAAGTAAACCTCAAATACGAAACGCAACTAAACACTGACGCTCATCACACTCAATTTGTGCTGAAAGTACTGATTGCCTCTAAAACCGTAGATATAGTAGAAGTTTATAAGATTAGAATGCAAAAAGCGCCATTACGCAGGCTGTGTTTACCACACCCAGTGCCGCCAACACCATATCACGTACATCTCGGGTCCATTTCGTATGGGGTTCAGGGCACTGGGCACCGAATAGGTTTTCGAAGAGGCTATCCGTTTTTGCAGGCGTGGAATGTTATAGGATCTACCTGGCCATACAACTCGCCGCTAATGATAACATTGCCCGATCCCGTTCCTCTAAACAACATTATTAAAGTCTCCGCGCTTAGGTTGTGTAAACCTTTATACAGCAATAAATCCGAGACAAAGGCACTGTGGGATAGGCTAGTGTTTATAGTGCTGGATGTTAGACTGTGGAGGTTTACAATACGTAACTTAAATCATACCTCTCTTTATGTTTATACTATCTTAAAATTACGTCATTAAGAATGTTTTATTACATTGTTTACAACCTCACTTACTTAATTATTCTAAATGGGAAAGTGTGTTTGTTTATTTGTGTCGTGACGTGCAACGCCTCAACCGATCGATATGAAAGATAGAAAATCGAATAGTTCCGGAGTAAACAGCAGCGATAAACAATTGCCCGGCCGGAGTCGCGGGCAAAAGTTGGTGAAGAATTAAGGGCTCTATTTATTTAAATACCCGTACAGAGTGTTTCACAAATCTAAAGTGGTGAAACTTGCAGACCTAGACAAGATGAATACCGCTAAAGACTTTCGAAAACTGACAAAATGTATGGAATTGACATAAACGACCGACGCGAGAGATCGTCAGCTTACGTCAATACATTATTACGTTAATTTTAGAAAAATACTAACGTTAGCGTAATGCATCTTAACTTGCCCCAGTTTCACTTTATCAAAGGCAATATGATTTTGCCGAGTAGAATTTTAGCCCGTTTGTGACATGTGATAAAATCAACAGCTTTTAAATAAACGGAATTGACCCATCATGATACATTATGCCGATTATGCCATATAATACATTCAAATTTAGAATAGGGCCTTCCGCTCGTTCCCCGACTTACTTTTATTACGACAATTTTGTAAACACAACCACAGCCATTATCCATCAAGGAAACCCTCTTAAATTGAAACTGGCTGTCAAGACAAGCCATATAATTATTACTGGCATTAAAGAAGATTGGTATGGCTTTAAAAATAGCTTCTGGATCGCGTAACTTGCTCATTGCCATGCGGGTCACAGCGGCCGCCATTACCCGGCATCTTGAACACTAACCCAGTGGACGAATACTTGGAGTATAACAACCAACCAGTCGAATAAGGGTATACATTAACACACTTAAGAGGCTCAGCAAGCTGTGTACATGTTTTTTATTAGCATTGTCTGAGTGAAGGGCTTGGCTTATGAAGATTGTTAATAACAATTAAAGGTAGGGTAGAGATAATGGTTGTATGTAGTTTGATAAAGAACAAACGACTGTTTATTGTGACTTAACTTTTTAAGATAGCCTTAAAGCCTATTTAAGTTAGATACTAAGGAATACACGTTTATTTATTAAGTTAGCATGGTTTGCATCTTGGCTTACTTAGTTATTTTCTAATACAGCAAAATAATTAAAATAACGGATCCATAACAAACACTGAACCTCTTTTACTCTTAAATCCCACCATCTATATGTATTTGTAAAAAACATGAAGCAGGAATTTTAGCATTATTTTATTAACTTGTAATATTTTTATACAATTACATTTAACTAGGTACTGTTGTTTCATCTCACGAATACGGGTGGGCCATACTTGTGTATGTAGATACACGTGCACGGCTCTGAGTCCGTAGCTGTCGTCGCTAAGCGTCGCCGTAATGTGAAAAAAACTGTACTTTGTATGCTTCACCAAAATCCTTGTATGTTAATCTCTATAAGAAATAGGTACGTACGTACGTAATTTCGAGGTGCAAATTCATATAACTAAGTAAAGTTGGAACTGGTAATTATTCCACCTGTACAAAGGCTAACGGGTAATATTTGATAACTGCGGCCGAGTATTCAGTTAATTAGCAAGTTGTGTTATAAAATTGTAATCATTGTCGACTCGGCACCGATGCTTTCTCACTTCATAACAACCTCACTGCCGTCGCTATCGCAGTCTTATCAACATCTTTCTTCTTATTAATAGTACTTATAAAGGCTACATTTGTATATCATACCGTTGCTACAGCTGCAATACACCAGCGTGTATGTTTTTACGAGACAGTTTCATTGAACGCATCGGCAGAGTTAGCAAAACGATGTGAAATAAATACTGTCATTAAGTTGGTCGAAGAAACGGTGACATTGGAGGCTGAGTTATTAAATTCTTCTCACTTTACGAGCAAATGGCAACCTACTTTGGGCTGGTGAAACTTGGGTAGAAACCGGTGTGAAGTTAGCGGCCAAAAGTTGGCGGCCGATTGGCTCCAACATTTGGCCGCCAACTTTTGGCCGCAAACTTCACACCGATATTACCCTCCCAAATTAAGAAGTTCTATAGAAAACTGTTTCAACATTACAACAAATAGTACATTTTGCGACTGCAGTGAAAAATCTGAATCTAACTAACTATCTAACAAGCTATCTAACTTGGGTTCCACAAAATTTCAGTAATTAGTTCAACAGATGTGTGTGTTTGTTTAACAGAGACCTAACTATTTTAGAGGAAAACTGAAATAAATGAAAAACTGGAATACATGACACTCTAGAATGGCATAAAATCAATGCTAAAGCACCAGAGCTTTCTGTAAAGGCATCCAGAACTCACTTACCTACATTACTTTTGACACTGTGCCTGTTTAAAAGTTAGCGGCGGATTGAATGAAATAACAAAATGCTCAATAAATCAAAAAAGTTAAAAAGAAAGTTTTGTTGAGTGATATTAATTAAAAACACTGCTAAATGGGCTTTCGATAAAAGCTAAAAAATAAAAAAATTACTTATCAGTTCAGAAGATGTGTGTGTTTGTTTTACAGCGGCCTAATTATTTTAGAGGAAAACTGAAATAAATGAAAAACTGGAATACATGACACTCTGGAATGGCATTAAATCAATGCTATAGCACTAGAGCTTTCTGTAAAGGCATCCAGAACTCACTTACCTACATTACTTTTGACACTGTGCCTGTTTAAAAGTTAGCGGCGTATTGAATGAAATAACAAAATGCTCAATAAATCAAAAAAATAAAAAGAAAGTTTTGTTGAGTGATATTAATTAAAAACACTTCTAAATGGGCTTTCGATAAAAGCTAAAAAATTAAAATTTTACTTATCAGTTCAGAAGATGTGTGTGTTTGTTTTACAGCGGCCTAATTATTTTAGAGGAAAACTGAAATAAATGAAAAACTGGAATACATGACACTCTGGAATGGCATTAAATCAATGCTATAGCACTAGAGCTTTCTGTAAAAGCATCCAGAACTCACTTACCTACATCACTTTTGACACTGTGCCTGTTTAAAAGTTAGCGGCCGATTGAATGAATTAACAAAATGCTCAATAAATCAAAAAAATAAAAAGAAAGTTTTGTTGAGTGATATTAATTAAAAACACTGCTAAATGGGCTTTCGATAAAACCTTAAAAAATTAAATTTTATTTATCAGTTCAGAAGATGTGTGTGTTTGTTTTACAGCGGCCTAATTATTTTAGAGGAAAACTGAAATAAATGAAAAACTGGAATACATGACACTCTGAAATGGCATTAAATCAATGCTATAGCACTAGAGCTTTCTGTAAAGGCATCCAGAACTCACTTACCTACATTACTTTTGACACTGTGCCTGTTTAAAAGTTAGCGGCGGATTGAATGAAATAACAAAATGCTCAATAAATCAAAAAAATAAAAAGAAAGTTTTGTTGAGTGATATTAATTAAAAACACTTCTAAATGGGCTTTCGATAAAAGCTAAAAAAATAAAATTTTACTTATCAGTTCAGAAGATGTGTGTGTTTGTTTTACAGCGGCCTAATTATTTTAGAGGAAAACTGAAATAAATGAAAAACTGGAATACATGACACTCTGGAATGGCATTAAATCAATGCTATAGCACTAGAGCTTTCTGTAAAAGCATCCAGAACTCACTTACCTACATCACTTTTGACACTGTGCCTGTTTAAAAGTTAGCGGCCGATTGAATGAATTAACAAAATGCTCAATAAATCAAAAAAATAAAAAGAAAGTTTTGTTGAGTGATATTAATTAAAAACACTGCTAAATGGGCTTTCGATAAAAGCTTAAAAATTAAAATTTTACTTATCAGTTCAGAAGATGTGTGTGTTTGTTTTACAGCGGCCTAATTATTTTAGAGGAAAACTGAAATTAATGAAAAACTGGAATACATGACACTCTGGAATGGCATTAAATCAATGCTATAGCACTAGAGCTTTCTGTAAAGGCATCCAGAACTCACTTACCTACATTACTTTTGACACTGTGCCTGTTTAAAAGTTAGCGGCGGATTGAATGAAATAACAAAACGCTCAATAAATCTAAAAAATAAAAAGAAAGTTTTGTTGAGTGATATTAATTAAAAACACTGCTAAATGGGCTTTCGATAAAAGCTTAAAAATTAAAATTTTACTTATCAGTTCAGAAGATGTGTGTGTTTGTTTTACAGCGGCCTAATTATTTTAGAGGAAAACTGAAATTAATTAATAACTGGAATACATGACACTCTGGAATGGCATAAAATCAATGCTATAGCACAAGAGCTTTCTGTAAAGGCATCCAGAACTCACTTACCTACATTACTTTTGACACTGTGCCTGTTTAAAAGTTAGCGGCGGATTGAATGAAATAACAAAACGCTCAATAAATCAAAAAAATAAAAAGTAAGTTTTGTTGAGTGATATTAATTAAAAACACTGCTAAATGGGCTTTCGATAAAAGCTTAAAAATTAAAATTTTACTTATCAGTTCAGAAGATGTGTGTGTTTGTTTTACAGCGGCCTAATTATTTTAGAGGAAAACTGAAATAAATGAAAAACTGGAATACATGACACTCTGGAATGGCATTAAATCAATGCTATAGCACTAGAACTTTCTGCAAAGGCATCCAGAACTCACTTACCTACATTACTTTTGACACTGTGCCTGTTTAAAAGTTAGCGGCGAAATGAATGAAATAACAAAATGCTCAATAAATCAAAAAAATAAAAAGAAAGTTTTGTTGAGTGATATTAATTAAAAACACTGCTAAATGGGCTTTCGATAAAAGCTTAAAAATTAAAATTTTACTTATCAGTTCAGAAGATGTGTGTGTTTGTTTTACAGCGGCCTAATTATTTTAGAGGAAAACTGAAATAAATGAAAAACTGTAATACATGACACTCTGGAATGGCATTAAATCAATGCTATAGCACTAGAACTTTCTGCAAAGGCATCCAGAACTCACTTACTTACATTACTTTTGACACTGTGCCTGTTTAAAGTTTGCGGCGGATTGAATGAAATAACAAAATGCTCAATAAATCAAAAAAGTTAAAAAGAAAGTTTTGTTGAGTGATATTAATTAAAAACACTGCTAAATGGGCTTTCGATAAAAGCTAAAAAATAAAAAATTTACTTATCAGTTCAGAAGATGTGTGTGTTTGTTTTACAGCGGCCTAATTATTTTAGAGGAAAACTGAAATAAATGAAAAACTGTAATACATGACACTCTGGAATGGCATTAAATCAATGCTATAGCACTAGAACTTTCTGCAAAGGCATCCAGAACTCACTTACCTACATCACTTTTGACACTGTGCCTGTTTAAAAGTTAGCGGCCGATTGAATGAATTAACAAAATGCTCAATAAATCAAAAAAATAAAAAGAAAGTTTTGTTGAGTGATATTAATTAAAAACACTGCTAAATGGGCTTTCGATAAAAGCTTAAAAAATTAAATTTTATTTATCAGTTCAGAAGATGTGTGTGTTTGTTTTACAGCGGCCTAATTATTTTAGAGGAAAACTGAAATAAATGAAAAACTGGAATACATGACACTCTGAAATGGCATTAAATCAATGCTATAGCACTAGAGCTTTCTGTAAAGGCATCCAGAACTCACTTACCTACATTACTTTTGACACTGTGCCTGTTTAAAAGTTAGCGGCGGATTGAATGAAATAACAAAATGCTCAATAAATCAAAAAAATAAAAAGAAAGTTTTGTTGAGTGATATTAATTAAAAACACTTCTAAATGGGCTTTCGATAAAAGCTAAAAAATTAAAATTTTACTTATCAGTTCAGAAGATGTGTGTGTTTGTTTTACAGCGGCCTAATTATTTTAGAGGAAAACTGAAATAAATGAAAAACTGGAATACATGACACTCTGGAATGGCATTAAATCAATGCTATAGCACTAGAGCTTTCTGTAAAAGCATCCAGAACTCACTTACCTACATCACTTTTGACACTGTGCCTGTTTAAAAGTTAGCGGCCGATTGAATGAATTAACAAAATGCTCAATAAATCAAAAAAATAAAAAGAAAGTTTTGTTGAGTGATATTAATTAAAAACACTGCTAAATGGGCTTTCGATAAAAGCTTAAAAATTAAAATTTTACTTATCAGTTCAGAAGATGTGTGTGTTTGTTTTACAGCGGCCTAATTATTTTAGAGGAAAACTGAAATAAATGAAAAACTGGAATACATGACACTCTGGAATGGCATTAAATCAATGCTATAGCACTAGAGCTTTGTGTAAAAGCATCCAGAACTCACTTACCTACATCACTTTTGACACTGTGCCTGTTTAAAAGTTAGCGGCCAATTGAATGAATTAACAAAATGCTCAATAAATCAAAAAAATAAAAAGAAAGTTTTGTTGAGTGACATTAATTAAAAACACTGCTAAATGGGCTTTCGATAAAAGCTTAAAAATTAAAATTTTACTTATCAGTTCAGAAGATGTGTGTGTTTGTTTTACAGCGGCCTAATTATTTTAGAGGAAAACTGAAATTAATTAATAACTGGAATACATGACACTCTGGAATGGCATTAAATCAATGCTATAGCACAAGAGCTTTCTGTAAAGGCATCCAGAACTCACTTACCTACATTACTTTTGACACTGTGCCTGTTTAAAAGTTAGCGGCGGATTGAATGAAATAACAAAACGCTCAATAAATCAAAAAAATAAAAAGAAAGTTTTGTTGAGTGATATTAATTAAAAACACTGCTAAATGGGCTTTCGATAAAAGCTTAAAAATTAAAATTTTACTTATCAGTTCAGAAGATGTGTGTGTTTGTTTTACAGCGGCCTAATTATTTTAGAGGAAAACTGAAATAAATGAAAAACTGGAATACATGACACTCTGGAATGGCATAAAATCAATGCTATAGCACTAGAGCTTTCTGTAAAGGCATCCAGAACTCACTTACCTACATTACTTTTGACACTGTGCCTGTTTAAAAGTTAGCGACGGATTGAATGAACTAACAAAATTCTCAATAAATCAAAAAAATAAAAAGAAAGTTTTGTTGGGTGATATTAATTAAAAACACTGCTAAATGACCTTTCGATAAAAGCTTAAAAAATTAAATTTTACTAATTAGTTCAGAAGATGTGTGTGTTTGTTTTACAGCGGCCTAATTATTTTAGAGGAAAACTGAAATAAATGAAAAACTGGAATACATGACACTCTGGAATGGCATTAAATCAATGCTATAGCACAAGAGCTTTCTGTAAAGGCATCCAGAACTCACTTACCTACATTACTTTTGACACTGTGCCTGTTTAAAAGTTAGCGGCGGATTGAATGAAATAACAAAATGCTCAATAAATCAAAAAAATAAAATGAAAGTTTTGTTGAGTGATATTAATTAAAAACACTGCTAAATGGGCTTTCGATAAAAGCTAAAAAATAAAAAATTTACTTATCAGTTCAGAAGATGTGTGTGTTTGTTTTACAGCGGCCTAATTATTTTAGAGGAAAACTGAAATAAATGAAAAACTGGAATACATGACACTCTGAAATGGCATTAAATCAATGCTATAGCACTAGAGCTTTCTGTAAAGGCATCCAGAACTCACTTACCTACATTACTTTTGACACTGTGCCTGTTTAAAAGTTAGCGGCCGATTGAATGAATTAACAAAATTCTCAATAAATCAAAAAAATAAAAAGACAGTTTTATTGAGTGATATTAATTAAAAACACTGCTAAATGACCTTTCAATAAAAGCTTAAAAAATTAAATTTTACTAATTAGTTCAGAAGATGTGTGTGTTTGTTTTACAGCGGCCTAATTATTTTAGAGGAAAACTGAAATAAATGAAAAACTGGAATACATGACACTCTGGAATGGCATTAAATCAATGCTATAGCACTAGAGCTTTCTGTAAAGGCATCTAGAACTCACTTACCTACATTACTTTTGACACTGTGCCTGTTTAAAAGTTAGCGGCGGATTGAATGAAAAAACAAAATGCTCAATAAATAAAATGAAGTTTTGTTGAGTGATATTAATTAAAAACACTGCTAAATGGGCTTTCGATAAAAGCTAAAAAATAAAAAATTTACTTATCAGTTCAGAAGATGTGTGTGTTTGTTTTACAGCGGCCTAATTATTTTAGAGGAAAACTGAAATAAATGAAAAACTGGAATACATGACACTCTGGAATGGCATAAAATCAATGCTATAGCACAAGAGCTTTCTGTAAAGGCATCCAGAACTCACTTACCTACATTACTTTTGACACTGTGCCTGTTTAAAAGTTAGCGGCGGATTGAATGAACTAACAAAATTCTCAATAAATCAAAAAAATATAAAGACAGTTTTATTGAGTGATATTAATTAAAAACACTGCTAAATGACCTTTCGATAAAAGCTAAAAAATTAAGATTTTACTTATCAGTTCAGAAGATGTGTGTGTTTGTTTTACAGCGGCCTAATTATTTTAGAGGAAAACTGAAATAAATGAAAAACTGTAATACATGACACTCTGGAATGGCATTAAATCAATGCTATAGCACTAGAACTTTCTGCAAAGGCATCCAGAACTCACTTACTTACATTACTTTTGACACTGTGCCTGTTTAAAGTTTGCGGCGGATTGAATGAAATAACAAAATGCTCAATAAATCAAAAAAGTTAAAAAGAAAGTTTTGTTGAGTGATATTAATTAAAAACACTGCTAAATGGGCTTTCGATAAAAGCTAAAAAATAAAAAATTTACTTATCAGTTCAGAAGATGTGTGTGTTTGTTTTACAGCGGCCTAATTATTTTAGAGGAAAACTGAAATAAATGAAAAACTGTAATACATGACACTCTGGAATGGCATTAAATCAATGCTATAGCACTAGAACTTTCTGCAAAGGCATCCAGAACTCACTTACCTACATCACTTTTGACACTGTGCCTGTTTAAAAGTTAGCGGCCGATTGAATGAATTAACAAAATGCTCAATAAATCAAAAAAATAAAAAGAAAGTTTTGTTGAGTGATATTAATTAAAAACACTGCTAAATGGGCTTTCGATAAAAGCTTAAAAAATTAAATTTTATTTATCAGTTCAGAAGATGTGTGTGTTTGTTTTACAGCGGCCTAATTATTTTAGAGGAAAACTGAAATAAATGAAAAACTGGAATACATGACACTCTGAAATGGCATTAAATCAATGCTATAGCACTAGAGCTTTCTGTAAAGGCATCCAGAACTCACTTACCTACATTACTTTTGACACTGTGCCTGTTTAAAAGTTAGCGGCGGATTGAATGAAATAACAAAATGCTCAATAAATCAAAAAAATAAAAAGAAAGTTTTGTTGAGTGATATTAATTAAAAACACTGCTAAATGGGCTTTCGATAAAAGCTTAAAAATTAAAATTTTACTTATCAGTTCAGAAGATGTGTGTGTTTGTTTTACAGCGGCCTAATTATTTTAGAGGAAAACTGAAATAAATGAAAAACTGTAATACATGACACTCTGGAATGGCATTAAATCAATGCTATAGCACTAGAACTTTCTGCAAAGGCATCCAGAACTCACTTACCTACATTACTTTTGACACTGTGCCTGTTTAAAGTTTGCGGCGAAATGAATGAAATAACAAAATGCTCAATAAATCAAAAAAGTTAAAAAGAAAGTTTTGTTGAGTGATATTAATTAAAAACACTGCTAAATGGGCTTTCGATAAAAGCTAAAAAATAAAAATTTTACTTATCAGTTCAGAAGATGTGTGTGTTTGTTTTACAGCGGCCTTATTATTTTAGAGGAAAACTGAAATAAATGAAAAACTGTAATACATGACACTCTGGAATGGCATTAAATCAATGCTATAGCACTAGAACTTTCTGCAAAGGCATCCAGAACTCACTTACCTACATTACTTTTGACACTGTGCCTGTTTAAAAGTTAGCGGCGGATTGAATGAAATAACAAAATGCTCAATAAATCAAAAAAGTTAAAAAGAAAGTTTTGTTGAGTGATATTAATTAAAAACACTGCTAAATGGGCTTTCGATAAAAGCTAAAAAATTAAAATTTTACTTATCAGTTCAGAAGATGTGTGTGTTTGTTTTACAGCGGCCTAATTATTTTAGAGGAAAACTGAAATAAATGAAAAACTGTAATACATGACACTCTGGAATGGCATTAAATCAATGCTATAGCACTAGAACTTTCTGCAAAGGCATCCAGAACTCACTTACCTACATTACTTTTGACACTGTGCCTGTTTAAAAGTTAGCGGCGGATTGAATGAAATAACAAAATGCTCAATAAATCAAAAAAGTTAAAAAGAAAGTTTTGTTGAGTGATATTAATTAAAAACACTGCTAAATGGGCTTTCGATAAAAGCTAAAAAATTAAAATTTTACTTATCAGTTCAGAAGATGTGTGTGTTTGTTTTACAGCGGCCTAATTATTTTAGAGGAAAACTGAAATAAATTAAAAACTGGAATACATGACACTCTGGAATGGCATTAAATCAATGCTATAGCACTAGAACTTTCTGCAAAGGCATCCAGAACTCACTTACCTACATTACTTTTGACACTGTGCCTGTTTAAAGTTTGCGGCGAAATGAATGAAATAACAAAATGCTCAATAAATCAAAAAAATAAAAAGAAAGTTTTGTTGAGTGATATTAATTAAAAACACTGCTAAATGGGCTTTCGATAAAAGCTTAAAAATTAAAATTTTACTTATCAGTTCAGAAGATGTGTGTGTTTGTTTTACAGCGGCCTAATTATTTTAGAGGAAAACTGAAATAAATGAAAAACTGTAATACATGACACTCTGGAATGGCATTAAATCAATGCTATAGCACTAGAACTTTCTGCAAAGGCATCCAGAACTCACTTACCTACATTACTTTTGACACTGTGCCTGTTTAAAGTTTGCGGCGAAATGAATGAAATAACAAAATGCTCAATAAATCAAAAAAGTTAAAAAGAAAGTTTTGTTGAGTGATATTAATTAAAAACACTGCTAAATGGGCTTTCGATAAAAGCTAAAAAATAAAAATTTTACTTATCAGTTCAGAAGATGTGTGTGTTTGTTTTACAGCGGCCTTATTATTTTAGAGGAAAACTGAAATAAATGAAAAACTGTAATACATGACACTCTGGAATGGCATTAAATCAATGCTATAGCACTAGAACTTTCTGCAAAGGCATCCAGAACTCACTTACCTACATTACTTTTGACACTGTGCCTGTTTAAAAGTTAGCGGCGGATTGAATGAAATAACAAAATGCTCAATAAATCAAAAAAGTTAAAAAGAAAGTTTTGTTGAGTGATATTAATTAAAAACACTGCTAAATGGGCTTTCGATAAAAGCTAAAAAATTAAAATTTTACTTATCAGTTCAGAAGATGTGTGTGTTTGTTTTACAGCGGCCTAATTATTTTAGAGGAAAACTGAAATAAATGAAAAACTGTAATACATGACACTCTGGAATGGCATTAAATCAATGCTATAGCACTAGAACTTTCTGCAAAGGCATCCAGAACTCACTTACCTACATTACTTTTGACACTGTGCCTGTTTAAAAGTTAGCGGCGGATTGAATGAAATAACAAAATGCTCAATAAATCAAAAAAGTTAAAAAGAAAGTTTTGTTGAGTGATATTAATTAAAAACACTGCTAAATGGGCTTTCGATAAAAGCTAAAAAATTAAAATTTTACTTATCAGTTCAGAAGATGTGTGTGTTTGTTTTACAGCGGCCTAATTATTTTAGAGGAAAACTGAAATAAATTAAAAACTGGAATACATGACACTCTGGAATGGCATTAAATCAATGCTATAGCACTAGAGCTTTCTGTAAAGGCATCCAGAACTCACTTACCTACATTACTTTTGACACTGTGCCTGTTTAAAAGTTTGCGGCGGATTGAATGAAATAACAAAATTCTCAATAAATCAAAAAAATAAAAACAAAGTTTTGTTGAGTGATATTAATTAAAAACACTGCTAAATGAGCTTTCGATAAAAGCTAAAAAATAAAAATTTTACTTATCAGTTCAGAAGATGTGTGTGTTTGTTTTACAGCGGCCTAATTATTTTAGAGGAAAACTGAAATAAATTAAAAACTGGAATACATGACACTCTGAAATGGCATTAAATCAATGCTATAGCACTAGAGCTTTCTGTAAAGGCATCCAGAACTCACTTACCTACATTACTTTTGACACTGTGCCTGTATAAAAGTTAGCGGCGGATTGAATGAAATAACAAAATTCTCAATAAATCAAAAAAATAAAAAGAAAGTTTTGTTGAGTGATATTAATTAAAAACACTGCTAAATGGGCTTTCGATAAAAGCTAAAAAATAAAAAAAATACTTATCAGTTCAGAAGATGTGTGTGTTTGTTTTACAGCGGCCTAATTATTTTAGAGGAAAACTGAAATAAATGAAAAACTGGAATACATGACACTCTGAAATGGCATTAAATCAATGCTATAGCACTAGAGCTTTCTGTAAAGGCATCCAGAACTCACTTACCTACATTACTTTTGACACTGTGCCTGTTTAAAAGTTAGCGGCGGATTGAATGAAATAACAAAATGCTCAATAAATCAAAAAAATAAAAAGAAAGTTTTGTTGAGTGACATTAATTAAAAACACTGCTAAATGGGCTTTCGATAAAAGCTTAAAAATTAAAATTTTACGTATCAGTTCAGAAGATGTGTGTGTTTGTTTTACAGCGGCCTAATTATTTTAGAGGAAAACTGAAATAAATGAAAAACCGGAATACATGACACTCTGGAATGGCATAAAATCAATGCTATAGCACAAGAGCTTTCTGTAAAGGCATCCAGAACTCACTTACCTACATTACTTTTGACACTGTGCCTGTTTAAAAGTTAGCGGCCGATTGAATGAAATAACAAAATGCTCAATAAATAAAAAAATAAAAAGAAAGTTTTATTAAGTAATATTATTTAAAAACACTGCTAAATGAGCTTTCGATAACAGCTTAAAAATTAAAATTTTACTTATTAGTTCAGAAGATGTGTGTGTTTGTTTTACAGCGGCCTAATTATTTAAGAGGAAAACTGAAATAAATGAAAAACTGGAATACATGACACTCTGGAATGGCATTAAATCAATGCTTTAGCACAAGAGCTTTCTGTAAAGGCATCCAGAACTCACTTACCTACATTACTTTTGACACTGTGCCTGTTTAAAAGTTTGCGGCCGATTGAATGAAATAACAAAACACTCAATAAATCAAAAAAATAAATATAAAGTTTTATTGAGTGATATTAATTAAAAACACTGCTAAATGAGCTTTCGATAACAGCTTAAAAATTAAAATGTTACTTATTAGTTCAGAAGATGTGTGTGTTTGTTTTACAGCGGCCTAATTATTTTAGAGGAAAACTGAAATAAATGAAAAACTGGAATACATGACACTCTGGAATGGCATTAAATCAATGCTATAGCACTAGAACTTTCTGTAAAGGCATCCAGAACTCACTTACCTACATTACTTTTGACACTGTGCCTTTATTTATTTAGAAATTCCGGGAATTTTATTGATAATTTATATGATTGAGTCCGCCTCCATACAACTGAACAACAACGCCGCCGCCGCGAAAGTTTAGATAAATATTATCTATCCGAATATCCGATCCCTGAATTAATTACATAATTTATAGTATTTGATAATCTTTGTATCTTTTAAACTACTCAACGGATTTTAAAGCAGTTTTTCAGCAATAGATAGAGTGATTCAAGAAGAAGGTTTAATAAATTCTGGATCATGTAAGTCATGTCATATACTCTATAAATTGTTTATTCATTGTATAACGAATATACCAATCTTAGATTTCAAGCAAATACCTACTAATGTTTATTTGAAAACACAATACTCGTAATAGTAGTGAGGGCGCCACGCCACTGAACGGCCGGCGTTTGCTCGGTGTATTATTTACTTTATCCACGTTCAGCCCGGTAACCCTTCGTATTAGAACTTATTTTATTATCATTAAATACAAATTATTTAATTAAAGTAAGTACTTTGTATTTTGCATTTTCTACTTGTATTTAGAACCCTTATGTGGTGAGCCTGATTGTTCGTATCCGAGTCATATATGTTTAATATTGAACTGGTCTGCGTGTCTATGGATTTTATTCTTTTCCTTTAGTTATTGTAAAATATATATTATTTATTAGTTCTGAGGGCCCTGCCAAGATGCACTACGCTAACTAGCGTTTCTATTCGTTTCGTTTTTAAACCAATCGCGTCACTAGTAGATGACGTAATACGAAACGTTACGTGATCTACCAGTGACGCGATTGTTTTACAAACGAAACGGCCCTCTGGTGTGATGAGTTCTAACCTTTGTGCCTAGGTATGGGTACCCTACATAACTCCGAGGAGTCATAATTGATCAGAATCCCGAATTTTCATAATTCCGAATGCAATTCCTTCATTTTTTGATAATGACCTTACCTTATAGTAATTATATAAATTTAATCCAGCATATCAAACGTTTCGAAAACAATAAAATTTTGCTGACTGAATATTCGGAAAAAAGAAACGGAATTTCTGGGTGTACCCTTTGTACCTACTTCAATCAAGTTTTTAATTTATTTATGTCTGGATGTGTGTATTTCGCATCATAGATTTTAAAATAATTGTCTACCATTGATCTGTGAAAAAATCCATAGGTATTCAATTAGGTCGTTAAGTTAATCTAATCAGTGACCGGAGTAAGAGGTAGGGGAGTATTTAGTGAACTTTTATTGGATTTCATGATCATGAAAAAAGTAAAGTCTGTACCAATTACAAATACGCTAAGGCCTGGTAAAAATATCGTCACAATCATTATCTAGCGGCCAAATAAAAATGTTACTTAAAGCAGAAAGATTACTGCAAAATGCACTGTTTCGGCATAACAAAGACGACGACACCTAGGCATAATAGTTTTAAAGGTTTTGTAAGAATGGGGTAATAATAATAAAATAATTTCGAAGTTAATTATAGGTACTAGCTATAATGTAATAGCCATTACAGCATTGTCGTCACCTGACAGTTTTTAAGTCAGTATGTTTGATCAGCTTAAGTAAATTGACTAGCTTAGACCGTATTTTGCATTCAAAAACCATTCTGAGGCATAGGTTTACTCACCCAAATTCAATCGTCAGGTTTTTAGTTACTACCTATTTGACTTTTCGTAAAATTTATTCGCGATTTTTAAGGTTTGGTACCAAAAGACATCAACGGGCTAATGCATAATAAGTTCGTAGAATATTTGCTACGAAAGAATAAGGTCATTGCGAAATAGATGAAATTCGTTTCTTAAATGGCCTATTACACTATGGCAAAACCGTTGTACTGACGTATGATAGTATTTAACCTAGGGTTGGCGAAGGCAATAGTAATAGTAATGGTTTAAAATAATGTAATAATTAAGTTGTTGAAAATCTAACATTACACTTTTTACGTAACCGATTATTATATTTGTTTTTTTTATCGTTTTATTTTATTATTACACTACGAACTAACAAAACATTGAAAAAATAAATTAATAAACGAACTTAACAAATCTTTTAATAAGTTTTGGATGGGATACAATACACCTAAAAAACTGCTCTCGTTAATATACCTCAATATACCACAAGACTTTATTCCGTTAGTCGTCTCTTACGACTTCCACAGAAAGACATGAAGTGACACTATTCTAAGCCGGCAACCACACAGCCGTTTGTTAGTACTTTACCTCAAAAGCATAAAATCCTGGTAGCGATTCACCGGTTCGCATTTCACCTCGAACGTATATTTAAGTATCGCATTGTACCTTGATCGTTTACTTTTTTAGTCGCTATAAGTTTTAGTCCCATTTAACCTCGATCGTACATTTAACTATAGCGTTGCGTCTCAATCTTAATTTTTTTTAGTTGATATTAATTTTTGTCGCATTTCACCTTGAACGTATATTTAAGTATCGCGTTGTACCTTGATCGTCTACTTTTTTAGTCGCTATAAGTTTTAGTCGCATTTCACCTCGATCGTAAATTTAACTATAGCGTTGCGTCTCAATCTTCTTTTTTTTTAGTGGATAGTAGTTTTTGTCGCATTTCACCTTTCGCTTTGTATTCTAATCGTCTATTTCAGTATTAGACAGTATCTTAATATTTCAATGAGTTTGATAGCATTTAAGACATGAAACTACAGGTACAAAACACGTTTTACATAAAATGTTACAGAATTTTAGTGCGAACGTCAATTAACGCGTCAAATTAAATAGAGTCCCAAACAAATATCGATCGCGACGAAATGCGTCTAGGGTAAAATACTACACGAAAAATGAAATGCAAGAAATAAAACTATCGAGGTTTATTTCAAATAGCAATTAACGCGTCAAATAAAACAGCGTCCCAAACAAAACTCAGTCGCGGTGAAATGCGATTATGGTGAAACACTACTCGGAAAATAAGATGCTACAAATTACATATACTAAAGTGAACAGCCACATGAAATATTGCTTCAAGAAAATAAGCTATTGAGATTTTGTACGTTCGAGGTGAAATGCGAACCGGTGAATCGCTACAAGGATTTTATGCTTTTGAGGTAAAGTACTAACAAACGCACACAGCCTTTTATACGTATCTAATTAAAAGTGTTATTGTTATTTAAAAAATAATTTTACTAATTATAAATGCAATAATTTGGATATTTGTTACACAATCACGCTAGAATGATTCTTTTAATGTTTTATTTTAAAACCACAATAAAGTTGATAAAGCGCAATTCGGGCTGCAAGATAGGTAGTTATTAATTTTAATATAATTAATTCATTGTAACATACTTTTAAAATCTAAGCCTATGCCTTGAAATGGTTTTAACATTTTCATAGATTGTTAAAAACGAACTGACGTCTACATATTTTATGGACTGCCTATAAGGCATCTGTCAATGCAAATTTAAAATTAAATAAGTAAGTTAGAAAATTTAGTAAGTACTTATTGCATTTTTTTAACAATAAATATAAACAATAACTTCACATAAATATTCATCTAGTAATCTTACAATACATTAATACCTAACTTTATTTTTATTTCTAAATGGTATTTTTCGAGTATTCCGCCGACAAAGTCTTGCAAATAATAAAGGGATTAGGCTCGCCGCCGCCGCCTAGTTGAATCTTATCGGCAGCGTTCCTCGAGAACAATCGACTCCGCGATAAACAATGACCTGTCCGAAGCCGCTATAGTTAAACATTGCTCCTACCAACGGTACGTCATTTCAACTATTTGTTTGTAAGTACTACGTTCTAATCAACTTATACAAAAATAAAGGATTATTTATATGGATTGTGCCTATAGGTATACTAATGTTATAAATGCGAATGTATGGATGTTTGTTACCCGATCACGTCAAAACGCCACGGATCTAAATCAAATTTGATTCACAGAGATAGAATAGCACATGAGTTACTTTTTATCCCGGAAAATTGGAGAGTTCCTGAGATAATTGCGATGAACGACTTCTACGTGGATGGAGTCGCGTGCAAAAGATAGTAGGTACCTACCTGTGATTATAAAGTTGTATTAAATAGCAAACACATATATTGAAATATCATGGATAACATTTTAATTAAAAAGCTGTTATTGCTCTAATGCATTATTATAATTAGATTGTTTTTTAGCATTAGAAATTCGGTAACCAAAGAAGCAGGTGACATTAACCTTTTTTCTAAATCTTTAATAACAATAACAACAAACTTCAACGGAATTAAACTCAACAACTCAAACAATATATGATTCTGGGACACCTAGTAGGTACCTAGAACGTATCGCACTCGCAAGACATACGACATGAGAGTGACGACGTTTAAAAACAAAGATGAACAAACAAGATAATGGCAGACATAATTATGCGACCAATTGAAATTTCAAAATTCCCAATCCGTATTGTTATGGGGGGAGGGCTTTTTTAATATAACTTTTTTGGTTTATAATCAATTTATCTTCATAAAATTGTTATTCATCATTAATTTTTATTATCGCTGGAACCAAAAACCGTAAACGTGTAGATAAGGCTAGGCTATTCAGGTTTGATTTATAAAAATCCCGAAAAAGTAACAGTTACTGAAAAATACGTTATGAATTCCGATGATTATAACTTATAACATTTTATGATTAAAAATAATTGTGAGATACATTGACATATGGACCTTGTAACGGGACTCGAGTCTCTTTATAGCCTGACCAGAAAAATAAATACCTCGCCATTTACCTTGCGGAAATTATATTACTGACATTTCTATTGCAATTCCCGAAACACAGATAAAAAAGTATTAGTAGCGACCCCATGAGAGGTTTTTTATAAAACGATCCGTTTGTTTGTTCTTTGGGGTTTTTATCAAGCAATATTTTTGTAATAAATTAAAGGTATCACAAAATGTTAACGCATTATTATTGAAAAATCTTTGTACGTAAAAGCAAACGACACATTTTGCAATTTTCTATTGTAATGCAAAATGCTTCAACATGGCATGTGTTTTAATAATTTTCCACTTATTCCGTCATACTATCGTAAACATTCCCAATAAAAAACCTTACATTTACTTCTTGAAAGTTCTTTCATGCTAAAGAAAAAACAATAAAGTACGCATTGTCTTTTTGATTTTTCTTGTCAATTTAGATTTCATTTCCTTAAGGTGTCGTTTATATTTGTGGTGGTAAGAACAGCCAATTGTGGTAAGTTATTTTATCGCTAAACAGACTGAAGCTGTGGAGCTCAAAAATTATTTAAGTTGTAACATTACCTTGTAGAAAATAAAACAAAGCATTCAATCAGTAGGCACAAAATATGTTTACCTGCGCACCTGGGTAATGACGTGGACCGTAGTTAAAAAAAACATGGACTGGTAAAAAAATACCATGCTTGTCCGTTGACGAAAATGCAATGGTTTAAACACTTTAAAGTAATATCGAAAAAAAAACATAACTTTGACTAGTTTATTGTACTCGTAAATTAGAAATGAAGTTATAGGTATTTTCCCTTTCATAGAAATACTTTAAAGCTCTTGAGTGTTATTCTCTTAAAAACTGCGTTCGGTCGGTCGGCGGCGCACCGGCGAGTTTATGTAGTTCCGTCAGAACGTACGAAACACATTTTAGGAGGTGAATTCTCAATTAAGTAAGCAGTCTTTTTAAGTTCGAACGTTTGGCAGAAGCCCTGCTGCCTAATTGAGAATTCACTTCTTTAATAGCCGAACCCTATATTCAAACCGCGGACAGATTACTTCGGATTAAAATTCGACACATTTTGTATGGGAAAATGTCAAATTTTAACCCAAAGTAAGCCTTATCTATCCGCGGTTTGAATATAGGGTTCGGCCGTAAGAGAATCACACCCCTTATCAGAATCTTCGTCTTTTATGATGCCGAAACAAAGTAATTTGGCATTTTTGTGGTTCCGCTTAAAATGCAAACAATAATACGTTTCGCCTGTTAAGAATCTTGTTCGCATGTTTTACTATGATTCATTTGAGTTATAACTGACCGCCGCACTCAGAGACATCGGTTAAGAGACAATTAACTTGTTCCTTTATCAAAGTGTGAAAAATCGTCACCAAAGAGACTTAATCGTCATTATCTGACTGAGTGCAGCCGTAACTTATTAAATACTACTTTAAGAAAAAATCATTTCTATATGACCGTTAATAATTTTCGTCATAGTTATTAAAAGTCCTACCTATCTGTATCTTATTGTAAGAAGTATATAAATACTTCTTTTAAGTAAATAAATAAATACCTACCTATAAATAAACTAGCGTTTGCCCGCGACTCCGTCCGCATAGAAGTCGTTATCGCTGCTTCCTCGGGAACTGTCCAATTTTCCGGGATAAAAAATATCCTATGTCCTATTTCAGGACTTAACCTATATGATGTGCCAAATTTCATCCTCATCCGTTCAGTGGTTCAAGCGTGATTGAGTAACAAACATCCAATCTTTCTCGTTTATAACATTAGTAAGATTGATAATATGTATATGGCGACGCGCTTGCCTAGTTGGTAGTGACCCTACCTACGAAGCTAGCGGTCCTGGGTTCAAATCCCGCTAAGGACAGATGTTTGTGTGATGAGCGCGAATATTTGTTCCTGAGTCATGGATGTTTTCTATGTATTTAAGGATATATTTCTCTATACAAGTATTTATATCGTTGTCTAGTACCCATAGTACAAGCCTAGAGCTTAGTTTGGGACTAGGTCAATTAGTGTGACACTGTCCCAAGATATTTATTTATTTATATTTCGCGATGTTACTGTAAAATAGGTACCTATAAACAGTTCGGGTGTGGTCTCGGGTCACGAAACGGACGGTGGAATTTTACAACTTCTTTTGTTGCTAAATATGAAAGGAAAAGATAACAAAAGGACGTAAGTAAACTGACCGAACTGTGGCACGTGTTCTTGATCATTGACATGAAAGATTTTTTAAGCCGTTTATATTGAAATGCTAAAAGGATAAAAAAAATGCATATTTAGTAAATATTCTTATGGCTAATAATAACATTCAATATAATTTTAAATGTCGTTAACAATGAATCTCTCGCTCTCCCTTAAACAATCGACGTTAGAATTAATGGGTTTTCCAAATACAAATACAGTGCTTTTAACATTCAGGAAAAAAATATATTTATAATACTGTACTTACCAAAATTGTACAAATTGATATCGACAGAGTATTCAATTATTATTTTAGAAACGCATGTCGTGCAGTGTAATGCCGACAAACCACATCAAAACTATCAAGATTGTTTGTTCACAGTATACTTTGGGCCCACCGACACACCTGCGTAATTGTTTTACAACCCTACTTGAAGATAAAAATTTAACAATAGATCTTGGTAATGGTTGGTTTTAAATGCTTTTCGTCATTTTAACTGGAACAAACAATACATACCTAAATATTGATTCTCTGGCTCTGGTATAATAATGTGAAAGCGAAAGTAAATTAATTTATTGTATAGGTAGGCTGTTTTAAACCTAATTACGATTGTTAAAACTAAAGGTTAAAAAATCCATAATCTATTTCCGCCAGCAAACACTTGCAAATAACACTGGGTTGGAGGTATAAGGAAAAAAACGGGTGCAATGTAGCAAACATATTGGATTTTTTAAATTTATTTATAGCCACTGATGTTTGTGTCGTTACCCCTTTTTGTTTTAGATATTTAAGTTTTTAAGTCTGACTCCCTCTGAAGACAAGCGTCGGGGCTTGTTGCAGCACAATACTTAGTAGGAGCCCTTTCAACACCATGTTTAATGTGTTGTTTTAAATCTGTCGTAGCGTTAAAAAAAAAAACCATTCGATTCTGTTCAAAAACTATCTTCACCGGCCGGTGTCATATAAAATGTGATAAGAGATTAGACAAGGAGAAAACGACAGTAGTTATATTTTATCATAGTGCCAGCCCACCACACTCTCGCCGAGACTAGGCGAGGCAGATAAACCGTACTTTTTAAACATAATAATACCTATGCTCGAGAAAGTTAAACAGTAATCTAACAGCAAATCTGCTTCCCCTAACCTTGACAGTAGTGGTGTAAGAGGTGTTGTTTAGAAAGTCCACAAACTAATCCGCCGACAAAGACTAACTAAAGGGATTAGGCTCGCCGCCGCCGCCTAGTTGAATCTTATCGGCAGCGTTCCTCGAGAACAATCGACTCCGCGATAAACAATGACCTGCCCGAAGCCGCTATAGTTAAACATTGCTCCTACCAACGGTCCGTCATTTAAACTATTTGTTTGTACTACGTTCTAATCAACTTATACAAAGTAATGATTTATTTAAATCGATCGTATACCATTTTTTTTTGACGACGGGTTAGTCTAGTTAATGAGTAATTAAATTAATTAGTTAAAGACACTGTTTGTAAAGTTAGCGGTTCAGAGGGGCTAGACAAGATGCACTACGCTAACTATCGTTTCTAATCGCTTCGTTTTCAAATTAATCGCGTCACTGGTAGATCACGTGACTTTTCGTATCACGTCATCTACAAGTGATGCGATTGGTTTAAAAACGTAACGAATAGAAACGCTGGTTAGCGTAATGCATCTTGTCTAGCCCCTCTGGTTTCATATCCGGGTATGTTCAAGTATTTATTTGTGTGATGGCGCGAGTATTTGTTTCCCAGTCTTAGATGCTTTTAATTTATAGTAGGTACACTAAGCTAGTGGCGACCCGCCTTCGCTTCGGTTTATGTGAGTTTTCTGTAAAACGCGTAAACAAACTTATTATACCTACATTACAAACGATGAGTCAAATATCGGTTTTACAGCTTTTATCAAAAGATAATTATTTTATTAGTGCTAAAGTCGAACGATGTAAACAAATAAGTACTGTACTGTTTGACCTTAAATATTCACCAAGCGTGTTTTTATTAAAAATAACGTAAATTGAAAAGTTATTAAAAACTACCAAACGTTGCGATATTTTCTTACTGGCAACATTACAGTTGCCGTTCGTCGCTGCTAAAGTAAGTGTGTGAGCAACGTGCCGTCTCGACAGACAAGTTTTTTTCGCGACTTTATCAGCTCATTTATCAGTGTTTTTAATTAATATCACTCAATAACACACACACACACACACACTATCTTTTTATTTTTTTGATTTACTTACTGAGAATTTTGTTATTTCATTCAATCGGCCGCTAACTTTTAAACAGGCACAGTGTCAAAAGTAATGTAGGTAAATGAGTTCTGGATGCCTTTACAGAAAGCTCTTGTGCTATAGCATTGATTTAATGCCATTTCAGAGTGTCATGTATTCCAGTTTTTAATTTATTTCAGTTTTCCTCTAAAATAATTAGGCCGCTGTAAAACAAACACACACATCTTCTGAACTGATAAGTAAAATTTTAATTTTTAAGTTTTTATCCAAAGCCCATTTAGCAGTGTTTTTAATTAATATCACTCAACAAAACTTTGTTTTTATTTTTTTGATTTATTGAGCATTTTGTTATTTCATTCAATCCGCCGCTAACTTTTAAACAGGCACAGTGTCAAAAGTAATGTAGGTAAGTGAGTTCTGGATGCCTTTACAGAAAGCTCTAGTGCTATAGCATTGATTTTATGCCATTCCAGAAAGTCATGTATTCCAGTTTTTAATTTATTTCAGTTTTCCTCTAAAATAATTAGGCCGCTGTAAAACAAACACACACATCTTCTGAACTGATAAGTAAAATTTTAATTTTTAAGCTTTTATCGAAAGCCCATTTAGCAGTGTTTTTAATTAATATCACTCAACAAAACTTTCTTTTTATTTTTTTGATTTATTGAGCATTTTGTTATTTCATTCAATCCGCCGCTAACTTTTAAACAGGCACAGTGTCAAAAGTAATGTAGGTAAGTGAGTTCTGGATGCCTTTACAGAAAGCTCTAGTGCTATAGCATTGATTTAATGCCATTCCAGAGTGTCATGTATTCCAGTTTTTCATTTATTTCAGTTTACCTCTAAAATAATTAGGCCGCTGTAAAACAAACACACACATCTTCTAAACTAAAAGCTAAAATTTTAATTTTTAAGCTTTTATCGAAAGCTCATTTAGCAGTGTTTTTAATTAATATCACTCAACAAAACTTTGTTTTTATTTTTTTGATTTATTGAGCATTTTGTTATTTCATTCAATCCGCCGCTAACTTTTAAACAGGCACAGTGTCAAAAGTAATGTAGGTAAGTGAGTTCTGGATGCCTTTACAGAAAGCTCTAGTGCTATAGCATTGATTTTATGCCATTCCAGAAAGTCATGTATTCCAGTTTTTCATTTACTTCAGTTTTCCTCTAAAATAATTAGGCCGCTGTAAAACAAACACACACATCTTCTGAACTGATACGTAAAATTTTAATTTTTAAGCTTTTATCGAAAGCCCATTTAGCAGTGTTTTTAATTAATATAACTCAACAAAACTTTCTTTTTATTTTTTTGATTTATTGAGCATTTTGTTATTTCATTCAATCCGCCGCTAACTTTTAAACAGGCACAGTGTCAAAAGTAATGTAGGTAAGTGAGTTCTGGATGCCTTTACAGAAAGCTCTAGTGCTATAGCATTGATTTAATGCCATTCCAGAGTGTCATGTATTCCAGTTTTTCATTTATTTCAGTTTACCTCTAAAATAATTAGGCCGCTGTAAAACAAACACACACATCTTCTAAACTAAAAGCTAAAATTTTAATTTTTAAGCTTTTATCGAAAGCCCATTTAGCAGTGTTATTAATTAATATCACTCAATAAAACTGTCTTTTTATTTTTTTGAATTATTGAGAATTTTTAATTCATTCAATCGGCCGCTAACTTTTAAACAGGCACAGTGTCAAAAGTAATGTAGGTAAGTGAGTTCTGGATGCCTTTACAGAAAGCTCTTGTGCTATAGCATTGATTTTATGCCATTCCAGAGTGTCATGTATTCCAGTTTTTCATTTATTTCAGTTTTCCTCTAAAATAATTAGGCCGCTGTAAAACAAACACACACATCTTCTGAACTGATAAGTAAAATTTTAATTTTTAAGTTTTTATTCAAAGCCCATTTAGCAGTGTTTTTAATTAATATCACTCAACAAAACTTTGTTTTTATTTTTTTGATTTATTGAGCATTTTGTTATTTCATTCAATTCGCCGCTAACGTTTAAACAGGCACAGTGTCAAAAGTAATGTAGGTAAGTGAGTTCTGGATGCCTTTACAGAAAGCTCTTGTGCTATAGCATTGATTTAATGCCATTCCAGAGTGTCATGTATTCCAGTTTTTCATTTATTTCAGTTTTCCTCTAAAATAATTAGGCCGCTGTAAAACAAACACACACATCTTCTGAACTAATTAGTAAAAATTAATTTTTTAAGCTTTTATCGAAAGGTTATTTAGCAATGTTTTTAATTAATATCACTCAATAAAACTGTCTTTTTATTTTTTTGAATTATTGAGAATTTTGTTAATTCATTCAATCGGCCGCTAACTTTTAAACAGGCACAGTGTCAAAAGTGATGTAGGTAAGTGAGTTCTGGATGCTTTTACAGAAAGCTCTAGTGCTATAGCATTGATTTAATGCCATTCCAGAGTGTCATGTATTCCAGTTTTTCATTTATTTCAGTTTTCCTCTAAAATAATTAGGCCGCTGTAAAACAAACACACACATCTTCTGAACTGATAAGTAAATTTTTAATTTTTAAGCTTTTATCGAAAGCCCATTTAGCAGTGTATTTAATTAATATCACCCAACAAAACTCTTTTTATTTTTTTGATTTATTGAGAATTTTGTTAGTTCATTCAATCCGCCGCTAACTTTTAAACAGGCACAGTGTCAAAAGTAATGTAGGTAAGTGAGTTCTGGATGCCTTTACAGAAAGCTCTAGTGCTATAGCATTGATTTTATGCCATTCCAGAGTGTCATGTATTCCAGTTTTTAATTTATTTCAGTTTTCCTCTAAAATAATTAGGCCGCTGTAAAACAAACACACACATCTTCTGAACTGATAAGTAAAATTTTAATTTTTTAGCTTTTATCGAAAGCCCATTTAGCAGTGTTTTTAATTAATATCACTCAACAAAACTTTTTTTTTTTTTTTTGATTTATTGAGCATTTTGTTATTTCATTCAATTCGCCGCTAACGTTTAAACAGGCACAGTGTCAAAAGTAATGTAGGTAAGTGAGTTCTGGATGCCTTTACAGAAAGCTCTTGTGCTATAGCATTGATTTAATGCCATTCCAGAGTGTCATGTATTCCAGTTTTTCATTTATTTCAGTTTTCCTCTAAAATAATTAGGCCGCTGTAAAACAAACACACACATCTTCTGAACTAATTAGTAAAATTTAATTTTTTAAGCTTTTATCAAAAGGTTATTTAGCAATGTTTTTAATTAATATCACTCAATAAAACTGTCTTTTTATTTTTTTGAATTATTGAGAATTTTGTTAATTCATTCAATCGGCCGCTAACTTTTAAACAGGCACAGTGTCAAAAGTGATGTAGGTAAGTGAGTTCTGGATGCCTTTACAGAAAGCTCTTGTGCTATAGCATTGATTTAATGCCATTTCAGAGTGTCATGTATTCCATTTTTTAATTTATTTCAGTTTTCCTCTAAAATAATTAGGCCGCTGTAAAACAAACACACACATCTTCTGAACTGATAAGTAAATTTTTTATTTTTTAGCTTTTATCGAAAGCCCATTTAGCAGTGTTTTTAATTAATATCACTCAACAAAACTTTCTTTTTAACTTTTTTGATTTATTGAGCATTTTGTTATTTCATTCAATCCGCCGCAAACTTTAAACAGGCACAGTGTCAAAAGTAATGTAAGTAAGTGAGTTCTGGATGCCTTTGCAGAAAGTTCTAGTGCTATAGCATTGATTTAATGCCATTCCAGAGTGTCATGTATTACAGTTTTTCATTTATTTCAGTTTTCCTCTAAAATAATTAGGCCGCTGTAAAACAAACACACACATCTTCTGAACTGATAAGTAAAATCTTAATTTTTTAGCTTTTATCGAAAGGTCATTTAGCAGTGTTTTTAATTAATATCACTCAATAAAACTGTCTTTATATTTTTTTGATTTATTGAGAATTTTGTTAGTTCATTCAATCCGCCGCTAACTTTTAAACAGGCACAGTGTCAAAAGTAATGTAGGTAAGTGAGTTCTGGATGCCTTTACAGAAAGCTCTTGTGCTATAGCATTGATTTTATGCCATTCCAGAGTGTCATGTATTCCAGTTTTTCATTTATTTCAGTTTTCCTCTAAAATAATTAGGCCGCTGTAAAACAAACACACACATCTTCTGAACTGATAAGTAAATTTTTTATTTTTTAGCTTTTATCGAAAGCCCATTTAGCAGTGTTTTTAATTAATATCACTCAACAAAACTTCATTTTATTTTTTTGATTTATTGAGCATTTTGTTTTTTCATTCAATCCGCCGCTAACTTTTAAACAGGCACAGTGTCAAAAGTAATGTAGGTAAGTGAGTTCTGGATGCCTTTACAGAAAGCTCTAGTGCTATAGCATTGATTTAATGCCATTCCAGAGTGTCATGTATTCCAGTTTTTCATTTATTTCAGTTTTCCTCTAAAATAATTAGGCCGCTGTAAAACAAACACACACATCTTCTGAACTAATTAGTAAAATTTAATTTTTTAAGCTTTTATTGAAAGGTCATTTAGCAGTGTTTTTAATTAATATCACTCAATAAAACTGTCTTTTTATTTTTTTGATTTATTGAGAATTTTGTTAATTCATTCAATCGGCCGCTAACTTTTAAACAGGCACAGTGTCAAAAGTAATGTAGGTAAGTGAGTTCTGGATGCCTTTACAGAAAGCTCTAGTGCTATAGCATTGATTTAATGCCATTTCAGAGTGTCATGTATTCCAGTTTTTCATTTATTTCAGTTTTCCTCTAAAATAATTAGGCCGCTGTAAAACAAACACACACATCTTCTGAACTGATAAGTAAATTTTTTATTTTTTAGCTTTTATCGAAAGCCCATTTAGCAGTGTTTTTAATTAATATCACTCAACAAAACTTTCATTTTATTTTTTTGATTTATTGAGCATTTTGTTATTTCATTCAATCCGCCGCTAACTTTTAAACAGGCACAGTGTCAAAAGTAATGTAGGTAAGTGAGTTCTGGATGCCTTTACAGAAAGCTCTTGTGCTATAGCATTGATTTAATGCCATTCCAGAGTGTCATGTATTCCAGTTTTTCATTTATTTCAGTTTTCCTCTAAAATAATTAGGCCGCTGTAAAACAAACACACACATCTTCTGAACTAATTAGTAAAATTTAATTTTTTAAGCTTTTATCGAAAGGTCATTTAGCAGTGTTTTTAATTAATATCACCCAACAAAACTTTCTTTTTATTTTTTTGATTTATTGAGAATTTTGTTAGTTCATTCAATCCGTCGCTAACTTTTAAACAGGCACAGTGTCAAAAGTAATGTAGCTAAGTGAGTTCTGGATGCCTTTACAGAAAGCTCTAGTGCTATAGCATTGATTTTATGCCATTCCAGAGTGTCATGTATTCCAGTTTTTCATTTATTTCAGTTTTCCTCTAAAATAATTAGGCCGCTGTAAAACAAACACACATCTTCTGAACTGATAAGTAAAATTTTAATTTTTAAGCTTTTTTCGAAAGCCCATTTAGCAATGTTTTTAATCAATATCACTCAACAAAACTTTCATTTTATTTTTTTGATTTATTGAGCATTTTGTTATTTCATTCAATCCGCCGCTAACTTTTAAACAGGCACAGTGTCAAAAGTAATGTAGGTAAGTGAGTTCTGGATGCCTTTACAGAAAGCTCTAGTGCTATAGCATTGATTTAATGCCATTTCAGAGTGTCATGTATTCCAGTTTTTCATTTATTTCAGTTTTCCTCTAAAATAATTAGGCCGCTGTAAAACAAACACACACATCTTCTGAACTAATTAGTAAAATTTAATTTTTTAAGCTTTTATCGTAAGGTCATTTAGCAGTGTTTTTAATTAATATCACTCAATAAAACTGTCTTTTTATTTTTTTGATTTATTGAGAATTTTGTTAATTCATTCAATCGGCCGCTAACTTTTAAACAGGCACAGTGTCAAAAGTAATGTAGGTAAGTGAGTTCTGGATGCCTTTACAGAAAGCTCTAGTGCTATAGCATTGATTTTATGCCATTCCAGAGTGTCATGTATTCCAGTTTTTCATTTATTTCAGTTTTCCTCTAAAATAATTAGGCCGCTGTAAAACAAACACACACATCTTCTGAACTAATTAGTAAAATTTAATTCCTTAAGCTTTTATCGAAAGGTCATTTAGCAGTGTTTTTAATTAATATCACTCAATAAAACTGTCTTTTGTTTTTTTTTTTTATTGAGAATTTTGTTAATTCATTCAATCCGCCGCTAACTTTTAAACAGGCACAGTGTCAAAAGTAATGTAGGTAAGTGAGTTCTGGATGCCTTTACAGAAAGCTCTAGTGCTATAGCATTGATTTAATGCCATTTCAGAGTGTCATGTATTCCAGTTTTTCATTTATTTCAGTTTTCCTCTAAAATAATTAGGCCGCTGTAAAACAAACACACACATCTTCTGAACTGATACGTAAAATTTTAATTTTTAAGCTTTTATCGAAAGCCCATTTAGCAGTGTTTTTAATTAATGTCACTCAACAAAACTTTCTTTTTATTTTTTTGATTTATTGAGCATTTTGTTATTTCATTCAATCCGCCGCTAACTTTTAAACAGGCACAGTGTCAAAAGTAATGTAGGTAAGTGAGTTCTGGATGCCTTTACAGAAAGCTCTAGTGCTATAGCATTGATTTAATGCCATTTCAGAGTGTCATGTATTCCAGTTTTTCATTTATTTCAGTTTTCCTCTAAAATAATTAGGCCGCTGTAAAACAAACACACACATCTTCTGAACTGATAAGTAATTTTTTTATTTTTTAGCTTTTATCGAAAGCCCATTTAGCAGTGTTTTTAATTAATATCACTCAACAAAACTTTCATTTTATTTTTTTGATTTATTGAGCATTTTGTTTTTTCATTCAATCCGCCGCTAACTTTTAAACAGGCACAGTGTCAAAAGTAATGTAGGTAAGTGAGTTCTGGATGCCTTTACAGAAAGCTCTAGTGCTTATCATTGATTTAATGCCATTTCAGAGTGTCATGTATTCCAGTTTTTCATTTATTTCAGTTTTCCTCTAAAATAATTAGGCCGCTGTAAAACAAACACACACATCTTCTGAACTAATTAGTAAAATTTAATTTTTTAAGCTTTTATCGAAAGGTCATTTATTAGTGTTTTTAATTAATATCACTCAATAAAACTGTCTTTTTATTTTTTTGATTTATTGAGAATTTTGTTAATTCATTCAATCGGCCGCTAACTTTTAAACAGGCACAGTGTCAAAAGTAATGTAGGTAAGTGAGTTCTGGATGCCTTTACAGAAAGCTCTAGTGCTATAGCATTGATTTTATGCCATTCCAGAGTGTCATGTATTCCAGTTTTTAATTTATTTCAGTTTTCCTCTAAAATAATTAGGCCGCTGTAAAACAAACACACACATCTTCTGAACTGATAAGTAAAATTTTAATTTTTTAGCTTTTATCGAAAGCCCATTTAGCAGTGTTTTTAATTAATATCACTCAACAAAACTTTCTTTTTATTTTTTTGATTTATTGAGCGTTTTGTTATTTCATTCAATCCGCCGCTAACTTTTAAACAGGCACAGTGTCAAAAGTAATGTAGGTAAGTGAGTTCTGGATGCCTTTACAGAAAGCTCTTGTGCTATAGCATTGATTTAATGCCATTCCAGAGTGTCATGTATTCCAGTTATTAATTAATTTCAGTTTTCCTCTAAAATAATTAGGCCGCTGTAAAACAAACACACACATCTTCTGAACTAATTAGTAAAATTTAATTTTTTAAGCTTTTATCGAAAGGTTATTTAGCAATGTTTTTAATTAATATTACTCAATAAAACTGTCTTTTTATTTTTTTGATTTATTGAGAATTTTGTTAATTCATTCAATCGGCCGCTAACTTTTAAACAGGCACAGTGTCAAAAGTAATGTAGGTAAGTGAGTTCTGGATGCCTTTACAGAAAGCTCTAGTGCTATAGCATTGATTTTATGCCATTCCAGAGTGTCATGTATTCCAGTTTTTCATTTATTTCAGTTTTCCTCTAAAATAATTAGGCCGCTGTAAAACAAACACACACATCTTCTGAACTGATAAGTAAATTTTTTATTTTTTAGCTTTTATCGAAAGGTCATTTAGCAGTGTTTTTAATTAATATCACTCAACAAAACTTTCATTTTATTTTTTTGATTTATTGAGCATTTTGTTATTTCATTCAATCCGCCGCTAACTTTTAAACAGGCACAGTGTCAAAAGTAATGTAGGTAAGTGAGTTCTGGATGCCTTTGCAGAAAGTTCTAGTGCTATAGCATTGATTTAATGCCATTCCAGAGTGTCATGTATTCCAGTTTTTCATTTATTTCAGTTTTCCTCTAAAATAATTAGGCCGCTGTAAAACAAACACACACATCTTCTGAACTGATAAGTAAAATTTTAATTTTTAAGCTTTTATCGAAAGCCCATTTAGCAGTGTTTTTAATTAATATCACTCAACAAAACTTTCTTTTTATTTTTTTGATTTATTGAGCGTTTTGTTATTTCATTCAATCCGCCGCTAACTTTTAAACAGGCACAGTGTCAAAAGTAATGTAGGTAAGTGAGTTCTGGATGCCTTTACAGAAAGCTCTTGTGCTATAGCATTGATTTTATGCCATTCCAGAGTGTCATGTATTCCAGTTTTTCATTTATTTCAGTTTTCCTCTAAAATAATTAGGCCGCTGTAAAACAAACACACACATCTTCTGAACTAATTAGTAAAATTTAATTTTTTAAGCTTTTATCGAAAGGTCATTTAGCAGTGTTTTTAATTAATATCACTCAATAAAACTGTCTTTTTATTTTTTTGATTTATTGAGAATTTTGTTAATTCATTCAATCGGCCGCTAACTTTTAAACAGGCACAGTGTCAAAAGTAATGTAGGTAAGTGAGTTCTGGATGCCTTTACAGAAAGCTCTAGTGCTATAGCATTGATTTTATGCCATTCCAGAGTGTCATGTATTCCAGTTTTTAATTTATTTCAGTTTTCCTCTAAAATAATTAGGCCGCTGTAAAACAAACACACACATCTTCTGAACTGATAAGTAAAATTTTAATTTTTTAGCTTTTATCGAAAGCCCATTTAGCAGTGTTTTTAATTAATATCACTCAACAAAACTTTCTTTTTATTTTTTTGATTTATTGAGCATTTTGTTATTTCATTCAATTCGCCGCTAACGTTTAAACAGGCACAGTGTCAAAAGTAATGTAGGTAAGTGAGTTCTGGATGCCTTTACAGAAAGCTCTAGTGCTATAGCATTGATTTTATGCCATTCCAGAGTGTCATGTATTCCAGTTTTTCATTTATTTCAGTTTTCCTCTAAAATAATTAGGCCGCTGTAAAACAAACACACACATCTTCTGAACTGATAAGTAAATTTTTTATTTTTTAGCTTTTATCGAAAGCCCATTTAGCAGTGTTTTTAATTAATATCACTCAACAAAACTTTCATTTTATTTTTTTGATTTATTGAGCATTTTGTTATTTCATTCAATCCGCCGCTAACTTTTAAACAGGCACAGTGTCAAAAGTAATGTAGGTAAGTGAGTTCTGGATGCCTTTGCAGAAAGTTCTAGTGCTATAGCATTGATTTAATGCCATTCCAGAGTGTCATGTATTCCAGTTTTTCATTTATTTCAGTTTTCCTCTAAAATAATTAGGCCGCTGTAAAACAAACACACACATCTTCTGAACTAATTAGTAAAATTTAATTTTTTAAGCTTTTATCGAAAGGTCATTTAGCAGTGTTTTTAATTAATATCACTCAATAAAACTGTCTTTTTATTTTTTTGATTTATTGAGAATTTTGTTAATTCATTCAATCGGCCGCTAACTTTTAAACAGGCACAGTGTCAAAAGTAATGTAGGTAAGTGAGTTCTGGATGCCTTTACAGAAAGCTCTAGTGCTATAGCATTGATTTTATGCCATTCCAGAGTGTCATGTATTCCAGTTTTTAATTAATTTCAGTTTTCCTCTAAAATAATTAGGCCGCTGTAAAACAAACACACACATCTTCTGAACTGATAAGTACAATTTTAATTTTTAAGCTTTTATCGAAAGCCCATTTAGCAGTGTTTTTAATTAATATCACTCATTAAAACTTTGTTTTTATTTTTTTGATTTATTGAGCATTTTGTTATTTCATTCAATCCGCCGCTAACTTTTAAACAGGCACAGTGTCAAAAGTAATGTAGGTAAGTGAGTTCTGGATGCCTTTACTGAAAGCTCTAGTGCTATAGCATTGATTTTATGCCATTCCAGAGTGTCATGTATTCCAGTTTTTAATTTATTTCAGTTTTCCTCTAAAATAATTAGGCCGCTGTAAAACAAACACACACATCTTCTGAACTAATTAGTAAAATTTAATTTTTTAAGCTTTTATCGAAAGGTCATTTAGCAGTGTTTTTAATTAATATCACTCAATAAAACTGTCTTTTTATTTTTTTGAATTATTGAGAATTTTGTTAATTCATTCAATCGGCCGCTAACTTTTAAACAGGCACAGTGTCAAAAGTGATGTAGGTAAGTGAGTTCTGGATGCTTTTACAGAAAGCTCAAGTGCTATAGCATTGATTTAATGCCATTCCAGAGTGTCATGTATTCCAGTTTTTCATTTATTTCAGTTTTCCTCTAAAATAATTAGGCCGCTGTAAAACAAACACACACATCTTCTGAACTAATTAGTAAAATTTAATTTTTTAAGCTTTTATCGAAAGGTTATTTAGCAATGTTTTTAATTAATATCACTCAATAAAACTGTCTATTTTTTTTTTTGATTTATTGAGAATTTTGTTAATTCATTCAATCGGCAGCTAACTTTTAAACAGGCAGAGTGTCAAAAGTAATGTAGGTAAGTGAGTTCTGGATGCCTTTACAGAAAGCTCTGGTGCTTTAGCATTGATTTTATGCCATTCTAGAGTGTCATGTATTCCAGTTTTTCATTTATTTCAGTTTTCCTCTAAAATAGTTAGGTCTCTGTAAAACATACACACACATCTGTTGAACTAATTACTGAAATTTTGTGGAACCCAAGTTAGATAGCTTGTTAGATAGTTAGTTAGATTCAGATTTTTCACTGCAGTCGCAAAATGTACTATTTGTTGTAATGTTGAAACAGTTTTCTATAGAACTTCTTAATTTGGGAGGGTAATATCGGTGTGAAGTTTGCGGCCAAAAGTTGGCGGCCAAATGTTGGAGCCAATCGGCCGCCAACTTTTGGCCGCTAACTTCACACCGGTTGGGTAGAAGTGGTAGAATATACTTTCTTATAATATACAGTACATAATAATATTAATAATAATATCAGAGGATTGTAAAGTTGAAATTTTCCATACAAAATGCGATAACGTTTCTCTCCCTTTAAACCTAGTTCGATTTTTAAGTTTTTAGGTATTGTTGTAGATATTGTGAGAAACTAGACGTGTATGTTTTTCTTTCTAAGAAAGAGAAACAAATTGAAAAAAAAGTTAACGGATTTTTGGATTTTTAGACCTCCGCTGTATTTAACTACTACGTCTACGACCCACCGAATTGGGATTACAAAACAAAATGGTAAGTACTAAAAAAGTACAATCGCCAACAACGACAAGCTTCTTGTCTCGAAAATTATTCATGACAGAAACTGATAAGTCTGATTATTACCATTTAGCATTTTCTGTAATGTGGCAACTCTGTTTGTCAAGAATGTCTGATTCCATAGTATTTGGGATCTGAGTATTCTTGACCCGCAAATCGTCGGTGATACTGCTAACGTAAGTAACAAATTAAATACGGAGCAAATTGCACTTACTAATTAAGTCGGTAAGTTGCATTTTGCTTCTTATTCAATTTGTTTCACCGACGAAATGCCGTCCGTCTAAATCCCATCGCGGAACCGCTCACCAAACGTCAGACGCGTTTCCAATGCTTCCATGTGTATCAGGGTAGTGATTCTCTCATAAGCAATGTGAGCGAATGCAGGGAGTGAATGTCCAAGCGGCGAGTGTAAGTAGTCCCGTCAGAACGAACAAAACACATATAAGCGCGTGCATTCTCAATTAGGCAGCCTTATACGTTCGAGAAGCCATGCTGCCAAATTGAATACGCGCGCTGAAATGTGTTTTGTTCACTTTGACGGGACTACTTAAACTCGCAGCTTGGACATCACTCCTGCGTTCTCTCACCTTTGCTTTTGAAAGAATCACTACCCAGTGATCGAGGCCAACGTGTCTCCTTTATTGCCCGATCGATATTAAAACCGATCGATTTAAATATTTATTCCGTTACCATTAATATTTGTTACATGACAGGTATTGCTGCTTTGTAAATCAAAAATTTCTAGATGTTATTTTTATTGAATTAGTTTAGTTGAGTGAGATAACAGCCGGTTCTCAGCGGTTTTGTATTTTGATCTAATTTGTAGGAGATAGAAATATTTATTGAATATCAAATTTAATGCGTTTTGTATTAATATTACTTTTATTCTAACAAAAAAACATTTATTGGTATTAGATATTACTAACCGTTCAGTACCTAAAGTTTACTAACAAGTACTTTTTCCTTTATGGTAAGGTATATGAGAAGTGATCGTTCCGGGATATACGAGCAATCATAAAGAAATCAATATGAATCAGGTTCTTGTCCTTGACTAGCGCCGTAGACTTTATATACATAGAGACGTTTTTTATGATATTTAAAAGACAAAACTCAAGGAAATAAGAGCTATCAAAACGTTGACAATACGATAACAGATCAAAGACGATATGGTTTTTAGCGCCTAGAATACCGGCCCTAATGTCTTACAACTTACCGGAACATAATAATACGAACACTGCGGTTTTGCATTTTCCTGCTCAGATGGTTCAAGTTAAACCACCTTGAATGTATGTCTACAATGGGTGTGTCCATGTCCATGTTTTCCATTCATAGTCTACTAGCTTCGTTTCGGTTTATGTACGTTTTCTGTACACCCGTACATAATCCAGTATTGTATTATACATAAAGTTCTTCCTCTTGAATTACTCTATCGATTGATGCAAACCGCATTAAAATCCGTTGCGTAGTTTGAAAGATATAAGCGTACATACAGAGGGACAACGCGGGAAGCGACTTTGTTTTATACTATGTATAGATGTATTCCAAACATGAATTAAATCAAATGGGAATATTGTCTATGGTATGCTCCGTAACACGTCCTAGAGCAGTTTTTGGGCGCGGGTCGTTGTCCAAGCGGTCACGGTTCACGCACCGGCGCCTGCGTCTCCTTACGTTACATTTCGTCCTACATCGAGGCAAGAACATATAATACTCGATTGAGGACTACAGTTAGCTTGATAAGCGGCTGGAATTTTAACGTCGCGTATAGCAAGTTTCACGGCCAAAATTGAGATTTTTATATTGCGAACTTATGAGTCATGCTCATGACAAAGTCGATATGGTTACATTTTTGGTTAAATTTCTACTGGGATCTAAGTAAAACAACAGAGGGGCTATTGTCTAACGCACTCGCAATCGCAACCGTCTTCAAAGTGGAGTAATTGTTTTCATTTTTTATGCAGACAAGCCTTCGATTTTCGAAATTAAAACGATAGTGATCGCGAGTGCGTTAGACAATTATCCCTCGACCACACTAGTGCTCAAAATACGCTGATGACTGTAGTGACTTATGTGCAAACATCGGACTTTAGCGGCCTTTACACGTAGAGTTCGGACCGCAGGAAACGCCACGCGCCGTTTCAATCTTCGTTCCGAACCGTACGTGTAAATGCAACGCGGCGCGTGGCGGTTGGCAGTTCTATACTTGCATCGGCGCGCGCGCATATCGCTAGAGTTCGGAGCGCGCATCTCGTGTCGACGTTTGGTAGCAAAATTGAATGACAGGTAGGGAGTTCCTATATCGATAAACTAACTTATCGATGCTTTTCCCTTGTACTAGGGATCGCTCCCAGCTTCGTTTGTAAGTGTGTACTTTTTGTAAATGTTATTTTGGACTCCTGTGAGAAAAAGGAACGTCAAGTCACAGAAACATTAAAATTGTATATTGACTGCGACATTGTTCTATGCTGGTTCAACAGTAAAAGTCCACGAATATATAATCGACTCAGTACAAAGATATGTTAGGTAATGGCACTAATAATAGAAAAGGACCAGTGCTGGACACTTGTATGTATGTATGTATGTATGTAAACACTTTATTGTACAAAAGAAAAACCAGAACAATACAATTAAAAAAAAAAAATAAGTAAAAAAGCGAACTTATTCCTTTAAGGGATCTCTTCCAGCTAACACTTCTTATTTTAAATCAGATACAGGTTAATCTCTAATTGCAAAAAAAAACGTTACCGCATGATCTTTAGATTCCGAGTTTCCATTATTGGTGCCATCAGCTAAAAGCCTCGGAAAGTGGTGCCATTACCTTGAAACAGTTAACCAGATTTAAAAACAATACGATATAGAGGATTAGTTTTTACAGACCGAAGCAAGGAAAAAATAAAGTTGCAATGTTAGTACAAAAGACATCAACGGGCGCGCAAAAGAACTTTTAGCGTTTTACGAAGTATTAGTTTTATTTATAGCTTACTTCACATGACATGTGGTTGAAGCAAAATCATTACGTAAAATATACATAAAAAAAATTGCAATATTACTTATTCTGTAGCTGGTAAAAAACCACATTAACATTAATCCGATACTATCGCGAAGTAATTTATATTATCTTATCAACTAACTTAATATTAATTTATCTACAAATTTAGAAACTATATTTTATGAAGTGCCATCTTTGACAGATGTTACCAACTTACTTTCTAGTTTATTAATTTATTTTAGCCGTTTCTTTGCAATTCGAGCTTGGAACAGTTAGAACACCACTGTTGCAATTCATCAACGACTAACGTCTTTTAGAGTTCGCAGAACTTTCGGACTCGCTTATATTAATAAATGAATGAGATCATATATCTAATGAATATTATACAAGTATTTATTTATACTCCTATCCTATTTAAATGTGTGTATGCGTTGAATAAATTATTTCTATTCTATTCTATCTATTCTATTTCTATAGTAACATTGGAGGGACATAGCAGTTAGTTACTTGAAAAATGAAATTAATGATGTCGTGTAATGAAATAAATGAATATGATTTTAATTTGATTTTTAATAGTTGAAATGCGAAAATAGAATTAAAAATGTGACACATTTTGTGGTTTACGATATATAACTATTATTCAAAAAACTTGCCCTTGGAATCTTAGGTTTGATTTAAAATTCCACTGTAAAACTGATTTAACTCCTTATTTCAAATAAAGAAGAAACACTTAAGACAAGAGAAAATAGTAATGCGGTTTTCTTGACTTCAATCTCTTTCGATCATAAGTTCAGCGCCTCTATTCAACACGGTAAAAACAATATTGTTTTTGTCCTGTTATCGTATTGTCACCGTTTTGATAGCTCTTATTTACTTGACAGTAATGACGACTGACGTCATAACAATACCTTAACAGGTAAACTACGATATCGGTTATACCGTCTAGAATAGAGGCGCTGTAGTAGGTCTGTCTAGCCAAGAAACAAATGCTGCTATCTTTTCTCGTTTCTATCGACTTGAGAACTAGACATGATATATTTCGATACATGGGCGAACAACGACAGCTTGCCACTTATTCTTTGGATTTTCACGCCACGCTGCAGTCACGTTCACGGAATTCATCTTGTCTAGCCAAACGGTTTCTTATACGATTTGCCGCCGAATTGCCTATAAACAAACACAATTAGACATGTCCGTATCCATTTTGTTTGCTAGTTGCGTCGTTGCCCCAGTGCGCCCGCGCCGGCTTCAGTAATCACCGCTTGTTGTCTCGCCAGTCGATTGAGACATTCAGCCTGGCTTTCGATATAAATTAGACGTTATATCGCGTTCTGAGTGTAATGAATGTGTCAACGTTAAAGTGGCTTTCTATCTGTAAAAACGAACATTAATATTAACATTTAAGAAGCGTTAAATATTTTCTACCGTGTTGCTGAAGTCTTTGTTTTAGGAATATAGAATTGAACATTGATTAACGGTAAGGAATACAATTGATTGCTTAAATTTGAAAAAAGGCCTCTGGCATAACATATTATATGACTATATCTATATCTATACACTCATGTAGCAAATCATTGTCATACAACGTTAGCGGCATGCACACGTTATGTTCGGTCTGTGGTACATACAGATGGACGGACGGCGGGAACCCTAACCCATCGTAAAAATGTGTCACAGTGACGTTCTCAAGTCGTAAGAAGTGTCAAATAAATTGATTAATAATGTCACTGTGACATCGTCCTACAGTAGGTCAAAGTTCCATTGGGCTGAATCCAATTCGAAGAGTGCAGAATGACGTTGACTAATTAAGAAATGCATGAAACCAATTGATATCTCTTAGTTTGTTATAATATCGCTTTGAAACCTTTCTTTTTCTTGGCTGGCTAGCGGCGCGCTTCAGTAGGCTGCGCGTCACGAACTAGCACAATAGTTCCCAGCCGTTTATCATTTACCTACATTTGCCTAATTAATGAGCGCTCATCTGTCCGCGATTTCTCTATTTGCGGCATTAAAATCGATGATGGTAAGCTAGATCCGGTTTATTCTTATTATGCTTCGAAACTATTAAATTGCCTGACATTAAAAGTACTCAATATCCTTCGCAAGACTCAGGCTCTCCATGCCAAAATTTCAAGTAAATATTTAACTAAACGCAGCTCCAATAACTAACCAAAAAATAAGCCTCTGCCACCACTGATTTTATTATCATCAATCATCATTACAAAATTGTACCCTCCATTTTTTTTCGGTTGTAAAGGAATAAATAAATAGATATCGGGACAATCACACACAAATTGACCTAGTCCCAAACTAAGCTCTAGGCTTGAACCATGGGTACTAGACAGCGATATAAATACTTATATAGAGAAATGCATACTTAAAGACTCTGAATCAAATACAAATGCTCATCACAAAAATATTTGCTCATACCGGGAATCGAACCCAGAACCGCTAGCTCCGTAGGCCGGTCACTACTAACCAGGCTAACCCGCCGTCAAATAATTTACTTGCATTTTCCAAAAGAGTATTTAAACATTTTAAAGATATTTTCTACAAAATTTCTCAGTGTATTTTGACATACGAGTATTCGTGAAGTTATAGTCAAAATACGCACCGTAAAATAGCAAACCTTTTTATATACCCACTAGAGTATTACAGGTTACCCTTCGGTATTTTTACATAGCTTAAGCTACGGAACCACTTAACTACACCACAAATTAAATGCACGTTGTAAGTACCGGAGGCAAATAAATTGTTATCAGCGGCAAGTGCACCCGGTCTGACAAGAATGCGTCGCAAGTGGATCTCCGCGAGTGCGCTCGGAACAGAGAAAGTCCGCAAATTGAAGACCAGTTCCAGTGGCACGAAGTGCACAAACATACTGAACATGCTTATATTAGGAAGCAATTTAATACACTTACATTGTGAAATAAGTTGTGATAATTTACAACAGGAACATTTTCATAAGGTTTGTTAAAAAGCGTACTTTTTTTTAAATTTACTGAGTAAGTAAATAAATGAACAATGTCTGCTAAAGGCTAAAGAGTTTAAACGCCATATGGTGGATCCATATTAACATAGATAAATAAAATTATTTAAAAACAAAATACCCGACTGCAATAAAAAAAACTGAAAGGCGAAAAACAAGCTCTATAATTTATAGAAAATTGTAAGAGCAATGTACTTATTGATATTTATAACAATTTAAACTTAACTTGAAAATTGGAAAAGTTATTGCAGGCGGGGACAAGTAATGAATTACAAATCCTATTTCTTGATATAATTTAACATTTGGACTTGCTTGTCCCCGCCTGCAATAACTTTTCCAATTTTCAAGTTAAATTTAAATTGTTATAAATATCAATAAGTACATTGCTCTTACAATTTTCTATAAATTATAGAGCTTGTTTTTCGCCTTTCAGTTTTTTTTTATTGCAGTCGGGTATTTTGTTTTTAAATAATTTTATTTATTTCACTCTTTTTAGTTTTATTAATTTAAAAAAAAGAACGGGACGTTTTCCCGGGATAAAATGTAGCCTATGACACTCTCGCTGCGAAGACGAATCCAAAGATACCTCATTTGTCAAAATCGTCCAAGCCGTTTTTGCTGTAGCGGGGAACATAGAACTGGACATACATACATACATACATACATACATACATGACGGTGAAAAACATAACCCTCCTTTTGGGCTCCGCCGCCGTCGGGTAAAAATACCCGAGAATCCCGAAAATTTTGGCCCTTTCTGCGAAATCGAACCCGGGACCGCTAAATTCATTAGCATCACAATATCAACTAAGTTAACCGCGTCGTCATGGCGACCGCGGTAGTTTATTTTCTCGCACTTTGCCCATATTCGACCCATCGCTATAGTCAATCCAGATTTGGTTTCCATAAAAAAAAGAGGTTAAGATCTACCCGGCAGTCAAGTACATTAAATATACTTAGGTTGACTCGGATTATAAGCGTCGGAATCGACTCGATGTTTGCAGTAGGTACCATATATCCTAAGTAAAATCATTATCTGACCCACTTGTCATCTGTAAGCTTAATATTAAGGTGAAAGTGCAGAGATTTCTCCTTGGATAAGTGGAAAATCTTCAACGACGCTTTGAAAAGCGTTGAAACAAGTGTGAATGGTTGAAAGTTGACAGTGTCAGTGTAAAGTACGATTCTCAATGAACGGACCGAGTCGGACCGCTGTGCTCCGCCGTTTTGTTCTAATGAAACTATTTTTGGACCATATCTTATATCCTAGTCTTAATGTACGTGTTAGCACGAATTTCAGGTACACTATTACTGAATTATTCTGAAAAATTCCGCTGTTGTCAATTACTTATTCCAAGTTACATGTTGATAAATTTGTGTTGTCAGGTCAGATTACATTAAGAAAAACATTAACCATGGCATCAATTATACAGTTAATAGAATATTATGTACGGCGGTTCTCATGCAAGTTGACAGACATTAATTATAACAAGTGAATTCATGTTCCAACGTTTTAACAACATATTATAAATTTAAGCAATTCCAAAATTCCCACCGTCATGTAACAAATCCGTTAACGTCACAACATGGCGGTTACGTCAAGATGGCGGAAATAATCCAGTGACACGGAAAGTGTACGGAAGCGAGGTTTAAGTCAATTATTTTTATTGCATTTATTGGGCGTGCTCTAGTAAAGTGGAGCCTGGACGGCGTGTGAATATACACGATAATTACAGGTTATGGGCCCAAAACTTTACATTGTGCTAAGGTTAAGTTAGGTTATACGGGTCACGTACGTAATACGAGAAATGGTAAGCCGAATTTTAAACTAGGTGTTGTAAGGAAATTCTTCTTGAAGAGACCCTTGTTTTGCTCACAAGTGTATAAGACTTAAATGACCTAAGCAGTTATCGATAATGTGGATTTTAGTTGGAGTTTGCCTGTGTTAAATGGGTCATACACACTCACAAAAACAAAAGTTGTCTCTCCTGTGGTCAATAGTTAAAGGCTTGTGTGCATATAAGTTATGTTTTTATTTGATAGGACTAATGTAGACCTGACGCCGTTTATGCGTATGTTGGTTCAGCCGGAAAATTAAGCCTTGAAAACGTTAACTTCGGGTATGTCCACAGGAAAGACGCTAACCTAAATCTGCGTATGACCCAAATACAACTTTTTTAGCCTTAACGATCAGATACTACAGGCAGCTTGGCATGAAGGAGTTTCACGTCTCATTAAGCTGCAACAATTGGATAAAAGTTTGATAAATAATATTGTTGATATACTCAAAACAGCGGTCTCATTATTTCTACTCTTTTTGCTTTATACTTTACTGGGGATCTATTCTACTCTGTATTTCCTTGACAGTTATAGCGGCTAAGTTAAAAACAAGGTTTTTACAGCGTAGAATAGAGCCCCTGGTTTACTGTTTAAGTTGCAAACTAGACTATGATGTAGTATATCCGATCAAGCTAGTTCTAGCCCGCGTGGGCGGTAGTGAGATGTTGCGTACTGAATTGTGATTTCCTGCTCAAGCTAGTATTGATGTTTATGGGTTAATGTTGCATAACATGATACCAATAAATCACGATATTTATTAGTTGTATCGTGCGAAAGTAATATTTATATGTATATTGATCAATACATACATACATAATACGTTTTTAGGATCTCGTAATCTGATTGATCTCGTTTAAATCCAAAGTTTATGCAAATTAGTGACAAAACATTCTTGAAACATTTCACAATTAACAACCTGTTTAATTGATTGCAATCAGCCAACATTGAATATAAAGCATCCAAGATACGTCTTACAGTACTAAATTTACCATCCGCTTGAGCGATTAGGCTCGCTTTCAAATAAAGAAGGGCGTTTTGTCTCAGAAAGCAGTAATTCAACGTTTGCACTACGATTACCCTAGTACCTTGTCACTTTACATTCTCTAAACGCAATGTACAACAACACAAACATGACGTTAAAGAGATAAGGTACGTGCACAAGTGACCATGTACTCATGATGATTTAATTCATGCATCTGGTCTTAAACACCGTTTACTCTCAGCGGGCCGACAGGCGACCGAACTCAAGGGCATAAAATAGGAAACAAAAGTCGATCGCGCTGCCAGCTGCTCTCGCGCACCTGTCGCCGCCTTCCAACTTCGAAGGGATGCGCAGAGCCTCGGTAAAGCCACACGCTGAACGAGTTATTTATGTAGCATTACAGTTAGAAACCAAAGCGTTACACAGAATCGTTAAAACTAACTTACATCTAAAAGGTGCCTATCTTGGTCACGCTCCAACACTCTTCCATTCATCGTTCGAGTTGCATCGTAAAGAGGTTTATTTCTTCGAAAAAAAAGCATTCTGTCCTTATAAATATTTTTGTTTGTTTGTTTGTAATCGCAATCTCCAAAACAGCTTCTCATTCGTCATCTTCGAGAAAACTCGGTTTTAACCCGAGCGACGCCCGATCACCCAAAGTCATCAGCCATTATTTAAGACAAAGGGCCGTAATATGTATTGGTATACCCCAAAGTCTTGAAAAGATGTTATCATACCCAATTCTGGTCTGGGGCAATAAAGTTCATGTAAATATACTTTTGGCTACTTTTTTACTTGCGTCTGCGTGAATCTACTTACTACCCAAATCAAACCTTATATTTAATGCCTTGTGACATAATGAATCTTTTCTCATTTAAACCATTGTCTTTTAAAACTTTGAACTATTTAACTCAAAACCTAACCTAGGGCGTATTGCATAAAAAATAATAGCTTATATTATAAGCAGAACTCTCTTTCCAACAGTATGTATTAAAAAGAGACTTCCACTTGTATTACAAGTTAGAAGCTTTTATGAAACGGGCCTCTAATTGCGAATACAAGGAAAACTCCATAAATTGAAAAGTTAAGCTAAAATTTCTTCGGACCGACGACCATTAGGCATTTTTCAATGAGAAATAATATCACCCGCTACCATTACTGTCAAGTAAACAATAGCAAGAATCGTAACGTTGACAATACGATAACATGTCAAAGGCAATATGGTTTTACGTAGTAGACTAAGCCCCCAATCTTGTGGTGAAGGATGGGTGGCGACCGCAGCCGACCGATAGTTCGAAGTTATTTATCCCGTAACGGTGCCAGTAACTGTATGGTAAGTGCTCCGGCAAGCAGACGACAATTGTGGGCATTGTGGCCGCCGGAGCCCCGGGCCTCTTGTCCTTTGAAATATACAATCTCGAGATATATAAAGCATTTAAAAAAAATGTTAACGACCTCTCTTTCGTAAGTTTCCCTACCGTCTTTACCCTCTTTATGGTTAGTTTTAAGAAATAATGTTGGTTTATATTTATTTGAAACCAAAAACAGCAGAAAAATAACTACCAACAGCTAAGACGAATGTATTACATATACGAGCAATTTATTATTTGTTTTCTTTCTCGAAAACTGCTCTCAAGCTTTTGATGAAAATTTCGGGGTGAGAAATCAATCTGTCAAGTTGTCATCTTCGCGTACACATGGTTTCATTCCGAGCAGCGATTATTGATAAGATGTACCTAAGAGTAAAAGCAAAGGGTCACTTCTATGCATTTAAAATGCATAATTAGTTATCTGCTATGAAGCCTTTTATTATTGTCGACCAAATTCATTAAGCCTAGTAACACAAGAGTAAAGCACCGGTGTTCTTACTCAAAAATGGCAATGCCGAATTTAAACATTACGTACAAATGACAGTAACCGCCTGTTTCACAATCGACAAGTAAAGCAAATTTGACGGAGAATATTTGCCCTTTCTCTTTTTTACACTTGTAAATAGACAAGGAGTGAGCCAACTTTAAAAGGCAGATAAATTTACTTGTCGATTGTAAAACAGGCCTTTAATGATGTAATATTTAAAATTGCCACGAATTCAAACCTCTTTTGTTTCGAATTAGCAATAAAAAATTGCTTACAAAAAAATAGTGAGTTGTAAACTCCTAAGATTCGTTAATCTGACTCGTAACATTGCCAAATAAAATAAAGAACCACTGTAAAATTGCAACTTTATAAAATTAACGTCTGTTGTTTGCGGTTTCCAGTGTTACGTTATGAGGTTAGGATTTCGACCCGCATTGCACAAAGGAATTCGCTGAAATCTAAATCAATTTATGCGTAATTTTCTTGTCATTATTGATTTCTTTACTACAAGCTTTATTTACTTAAGCGTGTTTCATTTAGCTCCGGGCGATAACGTTTCTCACCCCCTAACGGCCGAACCCTATATTCAAACCGCGGATAGATAGGCTTAAACCGAAGTAAGCCTATCCGTCCACAGTTTTAATATAGGGTTTGGCCATAAGTCAAGCCCGATATCCACGACTTTTGAATTTGTTGTAATTGTTATGAAAAATTAGGTTTGTACGTTTCCGTTTTATTTCTTGTTTCTTAGAAAGCAAAACGTTACAGATCTAGTTTTTCATAATACGGTAGGTATGAAAAACTAGATATTCAAAAGTCGTAAGAAAAACGTTATCGTATTTTGTATGGTTTTTTTAGCTTCACAATCCTCTTAACGTACCTAAACCGAATTGGGACTATTGATGTGCAAGTTGCGGAAAGTTTCCAAGAAGTTAGAAAAGTTCTAAGAAATTTCCTGAAACTTTCACTTGAAATATAGTAAATTTAAATATAAGATACGGAAAAATTCAATCCCCACGCACAATTGTGAGAACTTACCGAAATTTTCCTACATGAAATGTTCCGCAATTTTGGAAAGTTTCGTTTGGCACATCAGTAGTTGGGACTCGTTAGTTTGGTCTTGATGAGCGGAAGTACAGTCGGCAACAAAAGCTTGACCCAAAAATGAAATGTTCGATAGAAAATTATTCAACATGCATTTACACAAAATATATTGCATAGACGGTTAGCACAGAAGGTTTCGTAACACCGTTCAACAAATTAGTGCCGTGTTAAATCCTCTCACGTACTGGACTATTGACCCTATTGTTCAATATGAATAGACGATGAAAATAATTACTACCTCACTACGTTACATCAGAAGAGGTCTTAATACTCGACAAAAAGCTACAGTGTTGGTTAGAAAAATCCAAGAAGAACTTGAAGAACTACCCAAATGTACGAAAATTTTTACTTTATGATGTTTTTTTTTATTTAATGTTAACCACAAACGAGAGCACAGGCAAAGTGTCGCAATTATCGCACTGCTAGATCAAAACAGTATCAACTCAAAATCCTTGCTAGTGATGTTTCAAGTTCATAGAAGTTGTATTAAATTTGTTTTTAAAATACAATTGTATTTTGAGTTATTGTAGGTGGGTTTTCAAAAACATTGTACATAGGTAGTTAAGGACAGTTTTTTTTTTGTAGTAATGGCTTTCTGCTGCTAAGTTAAGGACAGTTAAGGCCTCAATTAAAATCCTTTATTTTTCTTTTCATTTCGTAACGAAAATTACTATAAGTACTTAAATCATTCGATGGTTAAAATGGCAAATGGTGAATAGGACAATTTTACACTACGATTTAGTTGTCCTTTACGCCAATTGTCATTTTAGGTTCGATTATGGTTAACTTTCGTTACACAATTCAAATTTGGACGGTGCAGTTGTTATGAATCGGTCCCAACTCAGCATGTGCCGGCTGTTAAGCTAGCGCTGGTCTTCCCTTGGGACCATAGAACCGTATAACCTAACCTACAATATTGTCTATATGGCTCTTATAAATGTTACATAAGCGACTAGCGTGAGCGCCAACGTGGCACTGTCGTTGTCGCGAGCCAAGCGCACCCATTACCGCTGTTTACGCCGAGCGCACTCGCCGGAGCCGCCGCAAGGACGCGCCATTCATGAAACGGGTTCCGCCCGACTGGCCCGCGGCTCTCGAGGTGAACTTAGTCTACAGGCTAGATATGTCACAATATATATGCAGTCAGTGGCGGCTCCAAAGGGTCCTAGCCTAGCCAAGATGCAAACCCTACTAACGTTTTTCTTTTCTATCGCTCAAAATGTATGGGATGACAGTTAACAACGTGGTTTATCGTAACGCACGCGAATATCACGCACGCGATGGAAAAGCAAAACGTTTGTAGCGTTTTAATGAAAAATTTAGTGACAAGAAGACCCAAATTAAGGTTGGTTTATTTTAAGAAAATGTTGCCAAATTGTTGGAACTTTAATTTGATATCCTTATCTTATCAACATGTGTTAAATTAAATAAAACAGTTATAGCAGCGATTTCTAAAGTTTCTAAAGAACCTAACGGTTCCGTGGAAAAGTCACCAGGGTTCCGAGTTATCCACCACAAAAACTACAGCTAATTGTTGAAACAAAAACGTTTCCTGTATGGGGGTTTAAAATACAACACACTATCAATTGGTATAGATCAAAATTTCATTTCATTTCATTTTATTTATTTAGCGGACATTTTATGGATGACATGATTATTTTGAATTTGGGATGGCTTTTTCTAAAAAATTACAACAATTAAATGATATCTAAATAAAAATACTCACATTGTAGACAAAAGTATTTGATTTGGGGTTCCTTCTGTAAAATATAGGGGATTTGGTAAGTGTTCCGTTGCCTTAAATGTTATGTTAACCCCTGAGCTATAGAACACTTTGTCAGCTTGTAAAGATAGGTTACTGTAGCGATATTTTATCAATTTCATCTACACGTTTGGATTCTACAAGGTAGGTCACAGAGAACTTACATTATATCACATAGACTTACATAAATACAAACATAACCCTCTATTGCTGTCGGGTAAAAACTTAAAAAGTATAAAGAAAGCACTTTCAATCGTCAATACATTGTAAGTTTATAACAACTTAATCGCTACCAAACCTTACTATGTAAGTTAAAATTAAAATTAATGAGTTCGATCTCGATTTTAATGGACTAGCTGCCTACAGCTAAAACTACTTTTTATTTTTACGAGCCACTGTTACGATAATAATCGGTTTATCGATATGAATCATCGATCTACCAACTAGCAGCAGAGTTAGCTGAATTAATTGGATCTCACTTAAAATTATAAGCTTGCAAGGAAATTTATACTTCGTTGAGTAGATACTGTAGATAGGATATTACATGCCCATGCTGCTGTAGGTATTTTTCTTCTTCTTCTTTTTATTTTTTTATAAAATTAAAGCGGTCCATCGCTTTTCTCCGCCAATGTCAAATGAGTAGAGTAAATCAGCAAACAGAATAAATGAAAAAAAAAAAAATACATACAGTGGAACGTATAACCTCCTCCTTTTTTGAAGTCGGTTAAAAAGTAAAAGCTGGACATCTTTCAATCAGCCATCTTCCCTTCCCGACGGTAACGGAAGTCTCGTAGGTATACTTCATACTCGTTTTCGATATTCAAACTGCGAGTAGATTTGGTTTTTTCGAACTTACCGTTTTCGGTTGGTTCCATTACATTTGCATAAAAAAAACATGCACATGCCGTCTGAAACTAAGCTCTCGAGTAAAATTCAACACATTTTTATTACGCAAATATCTAAATTTAGCTAGAATTAACCAAATCTATCCGGTGGTCGAAAATGCGAACTACAGCTGTAGGTAGCTACGGTCACTTTATCCCTGATATAGCCAGATAATCATAACTTGACGCCCGAGTTCATAAGGATTATCGCGGCAAATTACTTAACAAAATAGCTTGGTTGTAGTCAGAGAGTTGCAACCATTAAAACTTGCTTTTAACCATATCTAAGCAACCCGCCTACAAATAAAGAGTGAAGTAGTTATCCTTGACTGAACATAAACATAAATTGATTCGATCTGTCGCCGCCAATTAGGTACATTTCCTTTATGTAATGGTAAAGTAATGGGTAAAGTCAATCTAGTGGTTGGTACTTAGGGACTCGGCATTTATTTATTTATTTATTTCAAATTGTACTGTCTTATACATTCAGATAACGGTGTTACAAGGTATAAGGTAAGGTAAGGTGATTTTGCTCTGTATAAAGAGTATACTTACGGTCACGGGGATAGTTTTAAATCACTGCAGAACCTAGTCGCAGAAACTCAATGCTAATATTGATATGCGACATGCATTGTGCAGTTTTCGTCCTTATCTCTACCAGCACTTACCCACTATTCAGCCGGAAAGTAGCAGTTCGCATTTTTGTTTTCTATACCCTTACCATGAGTTACAATTACCGTACTCGAATGCTCTGTCCCTACCACTTTATAAGAATACTGTGAGGAACAGAACATTCGTCTCGCTAGCGAGTTCGGTAATGTTACTCATGGTAAGGTACAGGCATAGAGACCATCTTAGTCCTCAAGCTTACGAACCTTTTCTTTGAATGGGAATCGGATGCGGTATGGAATGGCCTTTAATCTTTTAATTCACCAAATACATTAGCGGCACTTAAAGCCGAAGATTCAGCGTGCCATAATGTACGGCAATCGCTGGAGTCGGGTGGCGGCGATTGTCTGCGGTGTCGCGGTATCGCATTCTTGGGTTGAATGACCACTCTAACACCCCGAGACTGCATCGCGCGAATACGAGTATGTCCACGCCATTCAGATTTGAAAGAATTTGATCCAGAAACTACAGGATGCTATAAATATTTCATTCTAACTTGGTTGCTGCGAGAGCGTGACCTTAGTCTTGTATCATAAGGTTTTTATCTATGGTAAGGAGAAGGCAAATCAGCGCGGACGCTACCTGATGGTAGACATAGGGTTTGTCAGAGGACCTTCGGCATAAGCTATTTCAAAATGGCAAACCCTATTAGGAATAAGATGGAACCGGCTGTCGTACAGTCAATAGCAATAATATATGATCCAACATTGGAGTCAAAAATATCTGAAACGCTCTTATGCCTCTTAATAAGGACGTGTCGGATATTTTTGAGTCCAATGTTGGATCATATATGATTGCTGGTGACTGTACCTACCACCACCTGAAAACTACCACTGGGACAATAATGTGAGCACTGCTGGTGGGCAGCAGGTTGGAGGGTAAGATAGTGGGAGCGGTTCAAAGGGACCCAGTACAAGGTCTTACCACCAAATACCACTATACTCTGTTCAATCTAGGATGATGCCTGTGACAGCTCTTATTCGCACGTATTACACTTATTTCTTTAACTTTACACATTTACTACATTAGTACAAACCTAGCGACGCCGTTCAGGAATTTAAATAATTAATCACCTATTTTTAATTCCTTCGCTTGCGAGTGTAGTAAGTGATTGAAATTACAAAATGCGGCTGTCACAGGGATCATCCTAGATTGAACAGAATATAGGTTGACCAATTTTACCCCTGTTTATCAATTTATCCTTGGTTTACGAGTAGATTAGTCTTTAACTGTTGCCCCGGTAACACTAGTTGATGTGACATTAATGAATCCGAACGCCAATCAAAAATACAAAACAAACAAGAGCTAATTCCGCGAAGGTCAATCCAACAGAATACTGAATGCGTCACAAACAACTGCTGACTAACGGAAGTGCGGGAGGTCGCGTTGGCATTGTCTTAAGAACGTGGTTACACTCGGTAACTACAGATGTATCAAGTTGAAGCTGAATGGATATTATTTGATAACAATCTGAACCGTCGTTCATGGTGTCAATTGTATTATATCGTGATAATATCTTAGCGGAGCTCGGTATGTGATGAATGTCATAGAAATGTCTTTATTATTTTTTGTTTAACGAACTTTCCCGACATTTAATCTAACTCTTATAGGTTGTATAGGTTGTATAGGTTGTGGTGGGTTATATTCCACAACTCGACGAGTAGTATACGCCTATTTTGCGTTGGGGGCTACTCTTGCCAGCCCAGTTCCTAGCAGACCCTTAATCTACATATCTCTTAAACCTACTAAAACATAGATTTAAATTTTGGCCGAAAAATATATTTTCGGGTCATGCTTTTTTGCCAAGTCAACTTTTTTTGCACGCCGATGTAATGAGTGAAACTTGTATGATCTAGGTATTTTAAGTAGGTATCTACACCTAAGATTCCTGTTAGTGTTACCATTTTCAGATCAGATTTGTAATGAAATCTTTGTGTTGGTGTGAGAGTCTCATTTTTATTTATTACTCTAGTATCTGGAATCGCATTTAAAGGATAAGCTCTAGTTACTTGTTTTTGTCATGTTAGGACCGTTGGTTGCTAATAATGTCCATCCATAGACTGCGGTTACCACTTACATCAAGTTGACCGTATTTGGCAATAAAAAACGCGCATTATTCGCCATATTAAAGCTTTCGTTTGATGTAACTAGCGTGAGAGTGATACTAGTCATTTTGAAATCTTTACCTAACACGTGCTGCTCGCCTTTAACTGTCATATAAGGAAAACAGGCTCAAATCCCGGCCGGCACAGCAAACGAGTTAATTCTATGATTAATCAATTGCCTCGGCATAGCAAACATAGCTTTGTACAAATAGAGGCTCGGTCCCACGGACACCGGTTATGCAAATATCAAACAATGGCCGGGGCTTCGACGCCTCGCTTCTGATAACTGAGTACAAATGAGGGCTAGGTCAGAAAGCGCTCGTCTGCTGTATTAGCGTGAAACAATGTTTAAAACAGGTGTTTTACACACATCGTCTTGTCAGGAAGACTTTAATTGATGGATGGAGGCTCGGTCTAATGGTGAAGGAGAAATAAATAGTCAGGATTCTGCACATTCGGCTATTATTTATGTGTAAAATGTGTTAAAAAGATACTCGTGATTGTAGAAAAGCTCCTGTAGTCCTGTACCTGAACGGGTCTTCTGTATAAGATGAGATAAGAAGACCACTGATGGATACGTCTCTCTATCATCGCTGTATGGGACCACCAACACAGCTCGCAGCCAGCAAACACATATTTTACCTCTATCTGGATTTTCTTTGTTAAATTTGGGATCCAAGGCATGATTTGATGTATATTGAACCAAAAGTTGACATTTTCGAAGTTTAACAGGTATATTAACAAAGCCATTAAAACTAGAGTTTGCAGCTCCGGGATATTAAGGACTGATTTTGTTTGGGCTAGTCCCGAAAATCCCTGTTATGGCCTATTGAAACGGCAAGAGCTAGCCTAAAATAATAGTGTCAAGTTAGAATCATAAACAGAATATTCTTCCTTCTTCGTCTCTTTTCCAAATTTTGATCACTCAAATCAGAATACATACAAATTGACTGTGTGAAGTTTCTGAATGTTACGCTCGAATGACGGATGTAACAGTCTAATTAAGCTGCGGTCTCATTCAAAATCGGATGTATTTACATTCCTCGAGTTGAACATTGAAATTCTCGACAACGCGGTGGTATTAATGATACAGTGAAACTCGCTGTAGGGCATCTATGATTTTGACGTGTCTATAAAAATCTTCGGATCCCATTTATTACATCTACGATAGATACGCTATCGTATCGCGCTTCGGGGTAAAATTTCTCGGTGCTTTATTTAATAATCTCATTTATCAAGCGGAGCCAAAACGGATTAAAATTAATGAGAATAATTATTCAATTTGATACCTGTTAGATGAATAAGATAAACAATAACTCTTTTTACTAATTTAGTATAATTCATCCGGCGTTGTGTGGACTATTCGTCGCCAAGCTTTCTTATCTCCGTACAAAGTAGTCACTATTTCGAGTCTTGAACTGAATTCTAATCAAATGCAAAAGGGTGTTTATTTCTTTTTTTTGTTTATATGTTGGTGCTTGGTTGGTGCTGTTGTCAAGGTGAAACGCCATAATTAATCGAGTGATCTTTGGTACAGAAACCCGCCCGGAGACGGACATAGACTATTTTTATCACGGTATTTTGTAAGTATAAAATACTAGCTTCTGCCCGCGACTTCATCCGCGTAGATTTCGATTGTCGTTATTCCCTGGGGAACTTTTAAATTTTCCGGGATGAAAAGTAGCCTATGTGTTAATCCAGGGTATAAACTATCCCCATTCCAAATTTCATCCAATTCCGTCCAGCCGTTTTGCAGCGTGAAAGAGTAGCAAACATATATGTATGGACATGAACTTTCGCGTTTATAATATAAGTAAAAATAAATAAAAGGCGACCCGCTCTCGCTTGGCTTCAGTTTATGTAAGTTTTCTGTAACACTACGGGTGTTACAGAAACCAGAATTTATTATACATAAAAACCTTTCGTGAAAAATTATCTAATCCGTTGCGTGGATCTAGAATGACAGAAAGACGGACACACTCGGAGACCGACTTTGTTTTATACAAGATAATTAATAACGATTAAGGTAATTGTTTTAGAAATAAGATATTTTTTTTCATTTTCGTTTTCATAGTTAGTCTTGATTTTGAATTAAATTTACGTACACAGGGGCTCTGTTCCACTCGGGCTAAACCTAATTGCTTCCAACTTGTTATATTATAGTTTTTAACTCGATCGCCTTTATGGTCCTGTAAATAAAGAAATTAGGTTTAGCCCGATTAGGATAAAGCCCCAGCAGAGCACTTTTTTTAAATCTTTTTAACCATTCCCCCTTCCACCCCCGTCTCAGGTAACACGCTTAAAAATCAAACGGCAGTCGCTTTGCGAGCATGTTAAATACAATCACGTCGTAGACACACATGCTAATAAGTAGCATTTGCTCGAAATTAGCATGCTTTGGTGCTACTATTGAGCATGTATATCTGTAGCTTTATATCATACTGTGTGCACGGATGAAGACCACAGCAATTTAGCTGCATATCCATCTATCTGAATAGGATTCCCAATCCATCTGTAATCTCTGAGCGAGAGTACTGGGCCGCCGGAGCAGCAAGTTAATTGGATCTCAACAGATAGAAGCGATGCTAAATAATTCAACATATAACACGCATAAGATCCCACGTAGCAGCTTCTTGAAATTTACTACCGACCCTATAGTACTAAAATCAAGGTCTGATGTAGCTTGACCGAAATTTATTACATTAGATATTAAGCTTTCTAAGTTAACATCCACGCGGATGTAACTTGTAGTTGATTAATTGAATGGATAGCAACTCAGCCGAACACCTACCAGTAACTAATTGACTCAATAAAAAATGTTAAAATAAACCTACCGCTTGCATACCTATTACCTATATGTATCTATCACAATTGATAATTGTAACTTTCCGAAAAGTGTGACTTCGTTTGCGCAGAGACAATAATTATGTTAAAATTAAAAGAAAAAAGTTCATAACTCTTGAATATGCTGAAGATGTACTTTTGATGACCGTCGTGGGATTTTTATAGAAGTAATACTGACCAATCCCTAAGTTTACGGTTCCAATATAAAAATGGCTATCAATAATTAATTATGTAAACAGAGACATTATGACAAAGAAATATGAGAAACAACGGGCTCCCATACCGCACCATTTTTAATGGCAAAACAAGCATTACGATAGACCTTTCAGTTTCGTTCGTTTCGAATGTTTATATAATAATTTAATCATCCAGTTTATAGGTAGAATGCAACACTTCACTACCTACATTTCTACAATATCCGATACGTACAGGTTTTCGATTACGAATTAATAATTATCGATCGTATCTCCTAATCTAATCCAGAGCGATTTCACAGCGGCAAAGTTATAGCGAGATCGCAGCAATTACTGAGATTAATGACGCTCTCGGGAACTGGTTGCGGGCACTCTACCGACTCTAGCGAGAGTAACGACACACGCACCGCTTCCTTGGTGCGTGCCAGGCTACTGCCGGACTAGAATTATACTAGAACTCGTCTCAGTTAAAATAAATGAATTATCGTCGATGGTTAAAGATGTGTACATAATATGTATAAGCCTGTGAAGTTTTCAGTGAGGCGCGGTTATTTCAGGTTAAAATAGCTCTACCGTTTGAAACATTTGCAATTTAGCAGTGACATTGTGTTCGTTTCTTTTCAAGCGTAAACTGATCAACGTGTTACACGTCACACCTATCGTGAATATTCTTTTTATTGTTATGAATTACATCTCTTCGTCATGCCCAAGCATTTATATAATAAGATAAGATAAGATAGATAAAGACATTTATTCAGTAAGTAGGCTGCACGGGCACTTTTACACGTCAAGAATCTACCAGCGCTTCGCAAAAGGGGACTACTGCTGGTTAGAAACGCCGCCGATTTTTTTTTTATTATAACAATATGGGTATCAAATGAAAGCTATTAAATAGCCCGTTCCGAAATCGAATCGGTAGCGAAATCCTTGTCCTTAATAAAATAAAGCAAAGCCAATCTCTGGCATGGTCAAAATAAAAACAAGTTTTCAATTAGCATTTTCCTTCTCCATGTTAGGTATTGTTTTAAGATAAGTATTACGTAGGGCTTAATACGAGTAGATACCTAATTCTATACATTTATTTTCTAGGAGAGCCACTGGATAACAATAATATGTTATTCCAATAAACTAAGTAAGGTACTTAACGCAATTTCCGCTTCGAAATAGGCTTTCAAATGCGTATTCATACTATTAATTATACTTATATACTTTGATTTTTTAAATGTAAAAGTTTTGTATCTAGGATTCTATTTAGCGGGGGCATATTCTATGAGCTATACAATATTAATCAAAACCCCGAAATATTATATTTCCGAATGCAATATTTTGATAAAAGACTTTAGTTTTTGATTGCTTATAAATCGCTTATAAATTAAACCTAACCTAAATTATGTACTTATAGCAATAAAATTAGTCACTTAATCCTGACACAAGTCCACTCTCCTAAAAGGAAGTCCCAACCACTAATTTGCATTTGTATCTTTTAACTTTTTCATTTTCATCTAAAATAGCTCCAGCATAACATACTTAGTTTTCTGAAAACTGAAAATTTTAGAGGCGTCCCCATCTGACTTTAAAACGCGCCGTACCTAGCTTAGTCTGTGCGTAGTCTACCAGTGAGTATCAGAATAGTTTTATATGTACATATATGCATTAATAAAATCGAGGGCAACCTAAGAGGGAGCGAAAATGAAGACCAAGAGTGGAATAACAAGCTCGATATCTAATGACTGTATCGTTATTCGATTCGCACAGAATAACCGTTATTGCATATCACTTAACACGCCATTCATTCATTCATTTCAATAGAGTTTTCTTGTGTTAAGGTAAACAGACGTGAGATTGTGGGTAAATTTATAATTGCCGATGTGGCAGTGTGCTTGCAAACGAGGGTGTAAGCTTGTGGGTGAATCAACTTTAAAACCTAGGTACATCAAGTTTATTGAATCAAACAATTTAGGCTAGTATTTCAAATGTTCCCCTATGGAATCCCTAATCGTAATTTGTCCTACCTAATGCAACGTTTGTCCTAAAACCTTTGTACCTCTATATTAGAACCCTAACCTAGCCATCCGTATTTTTGGGAAACTTAAAAAGGTTGTCTGACTTAGCTGAAAACCAGTTTAGTACAAATGTTAATTCGGACAAACGTTCATTTTTAAGGTGATCTCTTGTAAGAAAAGTAAACAACGCTAAACGTTTAGAAAGTTTTCCTTGACATAATTTCTCCACGAACAAGCATATTATTGAAGATACTTAAATGTATGAAGTACTTAACTCGTAGGTAGATGTTTCCTTACTAAACCCGGTCACTAACTACAGCCGCAGGCGTTAGCTTGAATGAAGTTAATAACGGAAAGTTACGGCTTGTGTAATCGCTTGGACCTTGCTTACTGGTGTAAATAGACAACCATCGCTATTGATATTCAATCTCACACAAAAACTAGTGTCTACCGTGACGAGTGAGAACCAAATTAGCCCCTCAAAAGAGAGATCTCAGATGCGTTGCCGATTTTTGAGAAAAGAGCCTTCTAAGAGAGGTGCCACACAGGCATTACCTGTAGCCGCTACACACGATGCGTTGAAATAAGTGCGTTAGTTGACACACACAACAACAACAACACGCTCGTGTGGCATCGCTGTTAGTCCAGGGGCTCTATTCTACAAAAACTAGATACTTTTGAGAAGTAATTGTCCTGTCAAAGTTATTGATAGCTCTTATGTAGGTACTTGACAGTTATCGTTTTGTTTTAACATCGACATTTGTACGCGGCTCGCGAGCTTGTTCTCCTCTAGATGGCTAAAAGCTCGTAACCAAAGACCAGAAAAAATTGTTACTGTAACTGCTACGGTTTCAGTTACAGCCCGACGCTGGTCAGAACCCGGCTTAGGATATTCTGTGGCTTTACTACAACACCAAAAAGCCCTAACGGCATCCTTAGACGGCTACATCGGGGCGTGTTAGTTAAACGGGGAAAAGGTTTTTTTTTTTCAATTTAAATCTTAGTCACATAGTAAATTTAGTTATTTAGTCAATTTTGCCTCTAGCGCTCTTTTATACGTTGGTAATAAAAAGTTAATCTACCAGCGCTCCGTACGCCGCGTTTTTGGCACACACCAACAAGTTAAACTATTTTCTGATTTTCTTGGCGCAACCTTTGAGATTTACATACAATCCTGGCTGTTGGACTGAAATAAGTAAGCGTTAAACTTAAAGAGCGTCTTTAAACAACGGCACGGTCGTAAAAAGTACATTACAAGTTTAGAAGTAGTACCTACTAAAAGGGGTAAAGTGACGAGTCATGTATTAGTCGACCAAGAGTTATTAACTCTTTTAAACCTTAACATCCTAGAAATAGAGCCGAAAGTGCTAGGATTTTTTGGTCGACGTACATATAGAATGCAGATTTGTTTTTGTTTAGCACCAACTTTCTGATGCTTTTCGCCATTTTACAGAATGGGAGATCAGGGCACGGCACTCCATGGGAGTACTTAAAGGCGAGGCCATGACGAGTATACTTAACCTGTAATATAGTGTGTTCCGTAATGCCTAGAATTTAAATCCCTATTATACTCTGAACTAATTCACTTTAAAGACATGATGGATAAGTTTGTCCTACCCCGAACCCGGGCAATAATAATGCAAACACTGCTATTTGGCGGTAGAAAAAGGGTAAGATAGTAGTAGCTGGGGCACGTTTTACAAAGTGACAAGTAAAAATTTTACAGGTGTAAACTGGCAACACTGCTCAAATGGCTGGTCGTCATTGGTCGAGGTTGTGTTAAATAGAAACTTGTAACGTGTAAATTGTAATTTGTAGCTTTATAAAGCAGAGGTCCCTGCCAAGATGCACTACGCTAACTAGCGTTAACTAGGAAAAAAATTAAAAACCTGGCCATTACACGATTCTAATGGCCAGGTTTTTTTATTGTTTCCTGAATAATTTCATTATAATATGTTAGTAACTATGAACCTTAAGACTGCATATGTTAGGTAGTGTTACATTAAATAAAATCTTATAATATAATTCTATAAACCAAGAAAGTTACGTTATTTCTTAGTTACCTTAGCTCGTGCCAGAGAAAACGATGATAAAAATTCAATTGTCATGTTTCCGTGATCAAACAATTATGATTTCCGACAGCGACAAAACAACAATGCATTGAAGTGATTCTAATTTATTTCTTGTATTGATTTTAATGCATTATAGTCAATATTTTTTTACCACTTTTACTTGTCTTCAATGAATTTAATAATTCATGTGTAGTATCGATTACCATTTTAACCGACTTCTTGTTCTGGAGCTGTAGGAGTTTAGTATAGGCAGAAACAAAACGCACGTTCCGTAAAACAAGGGCACAATGTCCAATATTATGACACAAGTGCAATTGTGCCCTTATCCTACCGAAAGTACAACAAAGTAGATGCTGGTGCTTTTGCTTTAATTAGATACAACATTTCGCAATAACTCCTAACTGTAGTACAAATACAAAAGTGTTTGTTTATTTACCTTTCTATCACGTCTTTGTTAATCCACGGAGAGTGAAACGGCATACTCGTAAACTACAGTTAGATATTACTAAATATTGCATCAATAAATTCTAACTCCGCTAGTCATACAACTTTCTAAGCATCTTCAAACACAGATCAGTTGGCAAATTATCAAGTTGATATATATTTTCCAATGACTTTGCATATCGCTTATAAGTAATGGTTTATACCTATTTCTACTTGATGGCTGGCGGTAAATGAACATATGACAAAGTCGTGACTATGAACAATGACAAAGCAAGGCCGAGGACTCGAGAGCATTAACGAAAACTGCAGTCATACTGACTCGATTACATATTAGTAATCAACGCCATTTATTCCTGGCTCGAGCAACACCCGCGCTTATTTCATATGTTAGAAAATATGGGAGCATAATCATCAAGAAAAATCTTACGTGTTCTAATTCGTTGGATCTACGTTAAATACAGTGAAGATCCTGTGATCAAATTCTCTCTGGTGATCAATTTGTGATCGCATACATTTCAAGACGATAAATCAGAAAAACGTTAGCGGCGTTTGCCCTCAACGCTTAACCTTTTGAACGCCAAAGACGGCAATTCACGTCGGCAGATTTTGTGCCGCGGACGCCAGACTATCAGTGATTGTTCTACGCTTTATACATTTTGTGGCAGCATATGACGTCCGTGTCGTCATGGGCACGTAAAAATTCAGTCGACCGTGGTGTTCGAAAGGACACTTTTATTGTAATGTGACCTAATAGTAAATAGGCATTATTTTATTACTTTAGCCCATTTTACTTCGATATCGTAATAACTTTGTAATAAAACTTCATGACAGGTCTTTATGGAATAGAGGCCTGCTTGCATATTTACCCCTTCCATCATATAAATAGAACTTACTTAATTGGATTTCTCATCGCTGTTCGTATCTAAAGGCTATCATTCGCTGCAGACGTGTCCCAACACCTCGCACCGCGCGCACCGCCAGCGCTGCGCCGGCGCAACCTGCCGCGCACGCGACGCGATCTCACGTGTGAACGTGCGCGATAGCGATCGCGATCCCGCGCGTTCGCGTACTTGCTGGATGAGTGCATTAGTTGCATTACAACCTATTAAGTACAACGCTTTGGCATTAAAAAAGCTTAAGCTCGAGTGTTTTTGTTGCAGTTTTGTTCTTTGAATGTATTCTAGCTTGGTAGAGTTGTTTTTTCAGAGAAGATGGCTTTGACGTCAAGCTTATTTAGTTATCCTATTAGGAATTATGTAGACTAGTTATGTGGTTATTCGATATTTGATGATATCTAGTTTCTAGTGTTCCTATTTTAATAGAGCATCACTATCTAAACTAAACAATCCATTGGTACCCTAGCTTAGGGCCGAGTTCACCAACCAATTTAACAGACGGTTAAATCTTAATCAGCTGTTAGTCAATACATTTGACAACCGTTAAACCGCTAACCGACCGTTTAATTGTTGGTGAACACTGCACTTAATCTATCTATACGTTTGTGGGTCTTTTATTTCTAATAAGGATTTGGTACCCTATCTTAATCTATCTATACGTTTGTGGATCTTTTATTTCTAATTAGGATTGTATTTGATTTAAAGTTATCCGTAGCATTTTCGTACCCTCTTACACATATTCTGATGGCTTTGTTAGATAAATGAAGGCAAAAACACTGCGATAACCCTAAGTTACTTCACTATTTCCATTCAACAACATTTATCCTTACATCCATAAACACAAGGCGAATGTGAAACGCTATTGGTGATAACTTAACCATTAGAAAACTAAAGTAAACATCCAAATAAATTCTAAAACAAAACGACAATGTCTTGGCACTCTGCACTCGCCAACGAGTGGTCAATAAATATTAAATACAGCGTGTTGACATAATCGGCATTCATCTGGTCGCATGACTGCGCGGAATTCCGGAGAAACGAGAGAGCGATGATGGGTCGTGGTACTCGTGGTACCGGCGCGTTCATTAGTTAACATATTCGATGCCGGCAACAGGAGACCGTATATATTTCTGACACGTCGGCGTGTCAACGGCATAGAATGTATAATCATATAGTGAGCCAAGAACCCTGTAAGGAGACGGTTTTCCCTGGAAATCTGGGAGGTTGGCACTGATTGTATCATGATTGTATGATTGCTTGTTAAGCCACGCTTTATTTATTAATTACAATGAAGTCTTTTTAAAAGGAAATTCTACAGCTATGTCTGTCTTCCAAAGCTCGAACTACCACTTATTACAGGTCCCTTTGTGATGAGAAAGTCAGCGTCATTATCGAGATTCCAAGCTCGTGTTTGTGTTACACTTATTCTAATTAAGTAAGTGAAAAGATTGACGACGCGACGTGCTGCTTTTATTATCAATATCATTATCATTGCTACGTTTGAAATATTATGTAAAGTCTTTGTAACTCCATTAAAATTTTATGGCCTGTCAAAAGAATTCCTAAAATATTCCGTGGCATTTTTAAGTTTATTTTCCTTGTTCGACGTTTACGACTTAATCTTGAATGGTAGTTTCATGGAAGATTTTAATAGGGAACAAATAAAATTTCAATATACGAGTAGGTATGTATTTAAAAATAAGTTTTGTTGATGGACGGATGGATGATATTAGTTCATAGAATTCCTTTATTGGCTTTATCGTATATGGCGGTTATGTACAATCGGAGAAATGGAACCCTGACCCACAATGGAACTATGTCACAGTAATTATAATAACAAATAGTAAGAGTTGTCAAAAAAAATTTTATGTGACACAGTTCTAAACAAATATTTCCTTAACCACTTTTGGACCTTAACGTAGAGCCAAATAGAGCCTAAAAGTTGTATAGGAGTTTCTTGGTTGATCATTCTACCAATCAACAACCCCAAAATTACTAAATTACTAATAAACTACCTAACTCTTCTGTTAATATAGTTCTATGGTTCTCAGGCGAATCTGCAAAACGCTGGTCTGTTTAAATAGTCATGCACCGTCCACGGCCACTGTTTGTTCTTCAAACTGGTTTGTATTTACTCCGCCAACATGATGAGGCAGGGACCCAGAAACTAAGCTTTTAGAAATAACAAGAGTAATTGACTCCATTCTATTAAAAAAATAAAGTTCAAATACTTTTAAGCCTACGCTGCTGTATTTGGGCTGACCTGGGACCTTAACACTATGATAGGCAAGTATTCTGGCTCGTGTCCAGAGTAGCCAATGGAAAAAAGGCTCAGCTAGTTCGGTAAAAATTGGAGATATCCGCTCTCATTTATAGGTTAGCTATAAATATTTTGCTCAAATCTTTAGTTGGTAAGTATAGTTTACAAATGCCTATCCCACGAAACTCAATGATAATTTACGTTCTCTCACCTCGCACAATCGTCTTATTACAGGTTACACGTGAGATTAGCATTAATTCTACATTTGTATCGCGTGACAGGTAATTGAGTCGTGGTACGACGCCGGCGCCAGCGCCGGTCTAGATTGCAACGACTTTTGAGTATTAAACTACAGATTATTATTAGTAAATTATGTTATGAAAATGAAAGTGAGTTAGTTCTTGAATGTTTAACAACAAACAACAATTTTAACAGAACATAGATACTTTAGAGGCTACTCGGTAAAACCATATTGCTATTGACATGTTGGCGTTGGGGCAACGTTACGATAGCTCTCATTTACACCGAGTTAAAAACAATACCATAACAGGTCAAAAGCAACATTGTTTTACCTAGTAGAATAGAGAGCCAGAATAATGTCACGCCATTCGTCTTCAACTGGATTTCTGACAGATCGTGATAGACCCGAAACGATTCCGCTGATAATTATTAAACGTTTGTTTCACTGTCCCACAGTGAAATTATTATTATTGGTACATCCTAAAGCTATTGCAAAATCAAGTACAGTGCGATATAGCTCTCAAACCACCTTCGGGTTTGTACTTCGGTTTCACTGGCTTGTTTCTCATAAGTACATCGTCGCGTTAATGTCAGACTTTACCCGAACTCAAAATACTTTTTAAGGGCTATCGCACTGTTATTAAGCTATTGAGTTGCACTTACAAGGGCAATTTTTAAGCAATAATTGTTCGTCAACAGTTCGGACGTCTGATTCTATTACACCAAATTAGAGTAAGACATCTTTTGTTAACGGGCAATAATTGTTCACAAAATTGTCCATATAAATAAATGCACGTTTATGTTATTGTCTTAGTTGCCGTTAATAATTATAATGTAAATTAAACTTATGAGGGATAGAACCTTGCGAAATATTTATGTGTAATTCTTATTGTTGCAGGAGACCAGACCCCCATGTGTGAGTGTCGGATGTTGCGACGATGCGCGAGGAGGAGCTGGAGGTGGCGCTGAAGGTGGTGATCGTCGGCGACGGCGGCGTGGGCAAGTCCAGCATGATCCAGCGCTACTGCCGGGGCACCTTCACCCGCGACTACAAGAAGACCATCGGCGTCGACTTCCTGGAGCGACAGATCGAGTGAGTCTCCTGCCACATGTAGCACGTCACCGATCATGGTAAGACTGGCATGATTCAATGCTGCTGCCGGCGCTGTCGCGGCACCTTCACGCGCGACTACAAGAAGACCATCGGCGTCGACTTCCTGGAGCGGCAGATCGAGTGAGTCTCTTGCCTCACCGATCATGGTAAGACTGGCATGATTCAATGCTGCTGACGGCGCTGTCGCGGCACCTTCACGCGCGACTACAAGAAGACCATCGGCGTCGACTTCCTGGAGCGGCAGATCGAGTGAGTCTCTTGCCTCACCGATCATGGTAAGACTGGCATGATTCAATGCTGCTGCCGGCGCTGTCGCGGCACCTTCACGCACGACTACAAGAAGACCATCGGCGTCGACTTCCTGAAGCGACAGATCGAATGAGTCTCTTACCTCAAGTAGCACGTCACCGATCATGAAAAGACTGGCATGATTCAATTGCTACCGGCGCTGCCGTGGCACCTTCACGCGCGACTACAAGAAGACCATCGGCGTCGAGTTCCTGGAGCGACAGATCGAGTGAGTCTCTTCCATCATGTAGCACGTTACCGGTCATGGCAATTCTGGTATGATTCAATGCTGCTGCCGGCGCTGCCGCGGCACCTTCATGCAAGACTACAAGACCATCGGCAGCAACTTTCGACCGAAATTGAGATCAAATACTTAAGTCATTCGGCTTATATGTAGCGCTGTCACCTAAGCATGGCAAGACTTTGCTTGCAGGCATGGTCATGAACAAAGTATTTAATGTTATATGCGATTTTCACCTTTGTTAATCTAATGAAATTTTCATGCCTATACATCTCAGATCATTTTATAATCCAATCAGTTAATTGGTCACCTGCTAAACATGTTTTGAAAGGCATAACAGATACCAACATAAAACAACGAAAAAACAAGGGCCTTAGTGACTAAATCAGCATATCCAACGGGTTATTTTGTCTAAATATGTAAATTAACCGATTATGATTAACTTAATTAATGATATAATGTTTACTAAGATTTCGTTCAAAGATTAACGACTTCCATAACCCATCACTATCGCTGACATGTCCAATAAAGATTCCAACCAAATTAGTGGAAACCAGATGAATTGACTCGTTACGCAAGTGTTGCATAAATGTATGGATATATTAATTGACATAATGAAAGTTGGAAGGATGTTAAAAGCCGGAAGTTAGGTACAGAGCGAGTTCGGGTTAGAGGTCCTGAGGCTTTTTTGTTATTAGTTTTGTACAAAAAAAAAATCAAACAAAAGAATGTCGAAGACCCAAAATTGTTAAATCTTTAGACATTCTGATTGCATGTTTCTTCTCGCTTTTTTGCAGAGTCAAGGTAACAACCATATACCTCAATTACCCCATGTATTCAGACCATAAGAGGATTGTGAGAAAAAAAGCCATACTAATTACGATATCGTTTCTCTCCCCTTAAACCTCCTTAGTCCGATTTTTTGTAGATAAGATGAAAAACTATGTCTGTACGTTTTCCTTACCAAGAAAATATTAAACAAATTTAAAAAAAAAAACGGAAAATATACCGACCTTTTTTTTTGTAATACCAATTCATATTCAAAAATCGGGAAATCGGACTGGTAAATGCAACTTTAATAGTAAAATAGTAAAAAATGTACGGTTCGGAACGAAGATTGGAACGGCGCACGCGTGGCGTTTCCCGCGGTCCGAACTTTACGTGTAAAGGCCGCTATTGCCCGGACTTAAATTTGTATGGATTTGTTTTGACAGCTACGTGATTTAAGCGTCCCCTGACAATCCTCTTAAGCTAGTAATATAGCTACTTAAGCTAGTAGTAGCAATTAGGCCATTGCGTCGCTATAGCAAATCTAATAAACATAATAATTAATAAATGGCTTTTACAGGATTGATGGCGAGGAGGTGCGGCTGATGCTGTGGGACACGGCGGGCCAAGAGGAGTTCGACGCCATCACCAAGGCGTACTACCGCGGCGCGCACGCGTGCGTGCTGGCCTTCTCCACCACCGACCGGGACTCCTTCCTGGCGCTGCACTCCTGGAAGCTTAAGGTATGAGCGTGGAAGACGGCGGGCCAGGAATGTGATGGCGTCACGAAGGCGTCCCAACTATCATTTATTATTGAGAAGAGCACCTACTAGAATCGCTTTTCAAATTACTCCTACTGTTTTAGTAATAGCAATTATGCATATTGCATTATCGAAAGACAGGTTAGCCCGTAAATTTAATGAATGAACTGAAACGAAGACTATAAGACCGTACCTTACTTTTACAAGTAACTATAAATACTTGAAAATACTTTCTAGAATACTAGCCGTGAATATCAGGTTAAGTATTTCGTTTGGTGATTAAGCAAATCAATAACTGTAGGTTTGCGTTTGGAATCATGACATATATAAAGTTACAGACGTGTGTTTCAATCTATTACGGCGCAGTGGGACGCCCGCGCCGGCACGCCGCACCGCAGCAACCGGTTGCGTTGCGATCCGCGTTGTCATTCACTATTACCGACCGATTACACATCCGTCGACAAACCCTCATTGAACGCGAGATCTTAATGACCCAATCCCACCGATAACCGAGGTCGCGCACTGCATCTGTTTAAAACAGTGTTTATCGTCGTTTCGAGACTCTAGATAATGTCAATACCTACGTACAGACATCTATAGGCTCTGTAGCCGGTAGTTAGTAGTTTGTTTACATCACTCGCTATATTTGGACTGGCGTCGAACGTTAACTAACACAGTTGTCTGAAAAATTCGCGACGATGCACGCAAATTATCCGCTCTTGTTTTTTGTGGCTTTAATTGCTAATTGTGAAAGTTCTCGCGAGTCGCAATGCATCGATTTTTACAGTACGGGAAACAACTTCGATTTGAGCACGTTTAGTGGACTGTGGTACGCGGTGTACTTCTGGCCGCCAAACACTCGACAGAGAGATCGTTGTGAAGCGATCACCTTTAGAAGCTTGGCTCGGGGGGAATTGGATGCGTTGAGGACTAACTGTCCCAAAACTGGGTTATCTACTTTTGGTAACGCGCTCCATTCTTCATACATCAACAGCACTGGGAAGTTAACCAACATAATATATTACGGGAATGAAGAAGTAAAATCTATGTATCGCTCGTGTGATAAGATCTCCAAGTATATATTTCTGCGAATAAACAATAAATACGTGATGGGGATCAACTGCTCGGCAAACGGTCGGGGCGTTCTCCTGGCGCAGAGTTTGGTGACGGCTTCGGAAGTGAATAGCGTTGTGCAGGGTCTGGAGTTCATGAGGGGACGCGAGGGCAGCCCGGACTGCCCTCTCCCCGCGTGATTCAATTACTTTAACTCCAGTCTTTAATCAACCTAAGTTATCCACGCTTTTGTACTTAAGATTAAACATTATTAACTATTACTGTTGTGTTTTATATCATTAAGTAGATTATTATAGAATTAAGGAGGTATATAAGTCATCTACCTTGTCAACCCAGTTATTCAGGTAATATATAAATCACTGAAAATAAAGTAACAAGAGAAAGAAGAGGATTTTAATTAAAGTTATTCTTTTTTCAGGTGGAGAATGAATGTGGAGAGATCCCGACCATTATAGTTCAAAATAAAATAGACCTAATGGACCAATGCGTCGTCGGACCGTAAGTAACCTAGATAAATGCCTTTAAACTAGTTTTAGTACAATGCATACGAATGCTATTAATCTTACACTTTATTCATACCCATCCGTAAGTGGTAGGTACTGGCAGACATTAATAGTGCGATGAACTTTCAACGAGTTTTCGAACTACATTCGTTCAATGCTTTTAAATTGGAGATCATTTTAACGTTTTTTATACAGCATCAATAATGAATAATCCGACCTGATAAGTTTAAGTGTAAGTATAGTGTAATGTAGTGTGCGTTGTAGTTTGTCTGTTTGTCACGAATAAATGTTTTTTCTTTCTTTCTTTCTAAAAAAAGTAAAAGTAGATTTTCTTTCTATCTATAGAAGAATCGTCCTAAAACAAACAATATTATGGTTTAGCTCTTAGGAGCTAGCTACGGAAATAGGTTTACAATTTAGCTAAATATGTATTAAATTGGAATATAATATTGCCAGGCGTTTTGATTGGGGGAAGTAATTCCAGGTGATGTAGAGCTAGCTACGGAAATAGGTTTGCAATTTATAGAGCAACGAAATCCCTCTAGTTAGTGTGCCATACTATCACTATTAATTAATCCGGGCGCTTGGCTGGGTCAAATTTTATCGTATTTCATTACCCAAAGGGTGAAAACGGGACCCTAGGGCGGCGCGAGTTGGAGCCAGTTGCTCTTTGTCGTCGCCTGGCGGGATCATCGACTGAATATTTGCGCCTGTATTTTTGCACACACGATTTTGAAGGTCCACTCTAATAAAAAAGTATAGGCCCAGACCTCTATAAATGAGACGACTTTGGTACTTTTGACCGCACCTTGGACGTCACCTGGCACTACTTTTCCCCCAATTAAAACGCCTGGCAATGTTATGTTCGAATTAAATACACAATTAGCTATTATATCACACCAAACTCAAAGCTCTTAAATTGCACACCTTCAATTGATTTTACAACCCCTTTGTTGCCCATCCACTCTCACACCCACCGCTGAACAGCTGCCAGGCGCCCGAATTAATTAATAATGATATTATGGCACACTATTTAGAGGGATTTCGTTGCTCTATAAATAGCAAACCTATTTCCGTAGTTAGCTCTCCGTCCATTAGAGGACCTAGTCTCAGATCGAGCGGGAAACGGAAGATAGGTAAATCAAAACATAATTATGTCGTTTGGCAAAAAATTACGTTTTTTGGTTAAAAAAAATAACTATGGTTTGTAAATCGTTACTGATATTGAATGAACTTCAAAATAATCCTTTGGTGTATATCTAGGGACACAAATAATAATGAAACATTCCAGACATTTATTTATACAGGAAACTACCTACTAGGTAGGTATTTGTTAAATTAGTGTTTGTCAAATGAAACGTTTAAAAACTGCATTTACAATAAAGTACCTATGTTTGTGAAATGAATAAAACCTACCTAAAGATATAAAACGTGGTTATAAATTATAAAGAAAACTTGCTAAATATGTTTTGGTAAAAGACAAGTGAACCCAGGGGGCTTACTAGGGTTGGAGCCACTAGCATACATGTCTTTATGTCTGAATGTAATGACTAATGAATCATTCATGTAATCGCATTATTTTTCTTCTAACAAACAAGGAAAAAATAGCGATTACAACATATTTGGCCGCCCTTTGACCGTAAACACCTTAGCAGAATTACCCGCTTGGGATTTTTGATAGATATGATGTAGCCGAGTCATCTTTTACGCATCAAAGGTCAGCGACCTCGACTGATAAGCCTAAACTAGACTCGAGCCGAGTCTGCAAGTTTGGTACAGCCTAGCCTCGGATGACCAAGCGAGCCAAACGGGTCTCCCATGATCGTATCACGCGCGCACGGGTCAATCCGTGGGTTGTCGGTGGAGGTCGGTCATCTTTGCAGCATAATGCCTATTCACACGTATTTAGTGGATACGTTGGTAACTAAAATTGAACTTACTACTTACTACGAAACGGATCGTTTAGGAGTGCGGTAGGTACATACAAAATGCGGTAACGTTTCTCTGCCCTTAAACCCAGTCCGATTTTAACGGATTTTGAATATGTTGTTTGTTTTATGAAACCCTGGGTCTGTATGTTTTCTTTTCCAAGAAAATATTAAATGGAAAAAAAAAAGAAATTTAAAAAAAGAAAAACAGGAACGTTCTACTAAAAAACTTCTTATAAACTACGACTTATAACATTATTATTATACTTATCATTGTAACTATAACATGTTAAAAAGTTGTGGAAATCGGACTTCTTTTAGGGGGTGATAAACGTTATTGGCCGTGGCTAAAGTATGGAAAAATTGTGACAGCTACGAGATTCAAGGGTCGGGACGAACTGTTATCCGATGGCGTAAAAGAGCTTGATGTGTATCGTTTCAGAGACGAGGCGGAGTTAGTTGCGCGCGCGCTGGGCTGCCGGCTGATGCGCGCGTCGGTGAAGGAAGACGTGAACGTGGGCGCGGTGTTCCGCGCGCTCGCGGCGCGCTGCCTCGCTGATCAGCGGCGCGACGACGACGAGCGCGCGCTGCCGCCGTGCGGGCACAACGCACCCGTCATAGGTATTATAACCTTAAGCCTAGCCTAGCCTAGCCTAGTACTAAAGCCTACAAATAAACCAATAAGAAAGTCCCAAACTACAAGAAATAGAGAACTTTGTTCGACACTCGCGAGTAAAACAATTGCATAACTTCGCAGTTTTTCATGTCCACCATCCATCCATCTTTGTAAAGTAATTATTAGTAGTCATTACTGTACTTAGAAGTCATTCATTTTTGGCCTGACATTGCTAACCAATAGCCAAACTAGAACCTTGCGTCGTCATTACATGGAAACCACAATGCGACAGTGAATGTTTACTTCCTAATTGTAGCCTTTTACGGCGCGAGTTTAACACGATCCAAAACTTTCATCCAATAGAGTATCCAATTGAGTTTATCTCCGAAAGTACAACAACGATAATTAAGTAAGACCAAATTAGTAACTGCAGCTGGTCAGTAAATGTTGGAGAAAATTAAAACAACAAAAAGAACTTAGCGTAAACAAGCTTCTCGCCTTGTAAAGATAGTCACTTTCTTTCCAATAGCTTAGTGTTTACTTTCACGTAGTAGGTACACTCAACCAAATTGGTTCATAGGTCACTTTGGAATTTATGTGAAAGTGACTCACTTTTACAAAGTTCTATTGCAGTCTATGAATCAAATTGGTATACTGTACTATGACTGTACTTACGCCTACTTACGGCCTTTTTTACCCCTATTAAAATATATCGTATCGTTCCTTACTCGGCTGCCATTATTATTAAGTTAATAAGAGCTATCGTAAAGTGGATAATACACGATAACATGTCAAAGGCGATATGGTTTTACCTATTAGAATAGAAGCCCTAAGCTCTGAAGCACTTCATTCTAAATTTCTCTATCGTTCTCATTTTAGTCATGATTAAATTGTAAAAGGGGCAGAGCTAAGTAGTCGAACCCAACTTCTCGCCAAATTAGGTCAGGTAGGGTACTACCTAGTACAGTCAAGGGTAAACATAAATATCCGCACAAAGGTGCACAAATATGTACACATAGACCTTATTACCATAGCAATAAGGACTGTGTACGTATTTTTGAGACTTTGGGGTGTATACATATTTATGCCCTTGACTGTATGTTGGCTATCTCATCTTTTCTAGAAATTACACAGTTCTCTAATTCCCTTTCCGGTTTTTTTTTTCAGGGAATTTCACAAACCTGAACAGTAACGGCACGATTCTGCTGCGGCCAGTGAAGTCGCGGCCCGGCGGCAAGAAGAAAAACGTTTTGCGAAACGCTTGCAGGATACTATAACATTACTTCAATGAAGGACTATTCTATTTGCCAGTTGTTACAATGGTATGATGTGAAATCAAAAGATCGTGACAATGTTGGCTACATACTGAACTGCTATTACGCAGACTTAAAGATTGACGCAGACTTGTCACTATTATCAGCTTTACTTTGGCTGGTGTCGTAGCCTTGTTTAAACCAAATGACAACATGGCGTGACTTTGCCAAAATTTTACAAATATTTCGAAAGGGATGATGGGCAGATCCAATAGCATTGGTCGATATCTTATCGGATAGGTATTTATATATTCTAAAACTTTTCTTATCGCGGGAAATGTTAAATTGCTGTGAGATATTGCAAGGGCCGCAGTAAAATGTCACAACAGCGGCTCGTTTCAAGAAGCTACAAGTTACAAATTACAAGCGGAACTCTCAGAGTTCAGCTTGTAATTTGTAACTTGTAGCTTCGTGAAACGGGCCACAGGTGGTTTTGGTTGAACTTTCCCACTGTCTTTATGTGGCGATAAATTTGTAACTTCGCCACCCGGACTACCCGCCATAGTAAAAGATTTAGAACTTAAAATAACATATCGCTTGTCGTAATTGGTCATTGTCTTTACTTACTGCCGACTCTGGCAATAAATTAAGATTTAAGAGTAACTGCCACACTCAGAGACGTCAATTAAATTTAATGCTTGATTAAAGTAGCTGATGTCATTTTCTTTGCTATAGCAATAGAATAAGACAACACGTCACTAAACAAGCGTTAAATTTAACGTAGGTGCGGCAGTAAGAGTTTTATACGATCGTCATTTGGTTTTGCGGAAACTTTATGCGTGCGTTCAGTATGTACTAATTATTACAAAGAACATATACTCGAAAATCTAATTTAAGACCAAAATCCTAACTTCACCGGGCGCACATTCGCTGTGATTACTGCATTTTGGTTTAAGTGTAGGTATTTTTATCAATAAAACTTACCCTAATATTACTGGTTACACGAGTTCTCATTCATGTTTTTATGAAATAATGTTAAAATAACTAAATAATCAAGATGGGAACTGTCAGATTTTGGTCTTGAATTAGATTTTCGAGTATAGACGGGTTTAATTCTATTCGGTAAAACCATTGCTTTTGACATGCTAATGCTATCGTATTGTTAACGTTACGCTAACTCTTAGTTACTTGACAGTAATTGCGGCCGAGAACAATACGATAACATGTCAAAAGCAATATGGTTTTACCGATTAGAACTGAGCCCCTGAGGCCCTAGCCAAGATGCAAACGCCACTAACGTTTTTCTTTTCTATCACTCAAAATGTATGGGATGACATTCTCGTGCGTAACGAAAGGCCCTAGCCAAGATGCATAACTCTTAGCGTTAACATTTGATTCGTTTTTAAACCAATCGCGTCACTGGGAAACCACGTGACTTTTCGTATCACGTCATCTACCAGTGACGCGATTGGTTTAAAAACGAAACGAATAGAAATGTATCTTGGTTAGAGATAATCGGCTGAACCAGTGAGTTCGACTCCTGACTCGGTCCAGGGAGTCTTCCACTTTGCTTTAAAGCATATCGTTATGTACCGTAATGTTTACGATACGCTGTCTATGACGTTCGCAATACGATAACGGAAAGGTTTAAAACAAAGTGGAATAGAGACCCTGAACTTCATCGGATGTTCAGGAAACATTTTTTATTTACAATTAACGCAATAAAAGCCCACGAAACGCATGATGCGCCGTAGGTTCATACAATTGACATTCTTGGGCGCTTAATGTTGGGCTGCTAAAGCGTTTTGGTAAAATTGCTAATAATATTGAACTCATTTTGTACGAAAATAAAGGACCCCAGCATTAAATGTCTGTCTTGTCATAACGACACCGCTCGTAACAAAAAATATATAAGTTTAGGTTTATTACTGTACGTGTGTACATATTATGTGTAGTTATGTAGAAATTATTTGCAATGTGCAATGTTTAGGTTAAGTTTTAGATACCAACAAACTGTAATGCTTACTAATAAACTTGAAAAAATAGTCACTACTTTGTTTATATTAGATCCATGACATTGAAATTATGTAAATAAATCATATTGTAATGCAATTTGTGGAAATAAATTATTTTTATATCTTATACGATGTATTCAATTAATTTAACAATACTTAGCTCATTGTTCAGCAATATCCATCATTAACCGGTACATTTGATAGACGTAAAGAATTGTAAACCGCCTTACAATTAAGGGCCTGTTTCACAATCGACAAGTAAATTTATGTACCAGTTAAAGTTAGCTCTCTCCTTGTCTATGGTCAAGTGTAAGAAAAGGAAAGGGCTAAATTTATCTGTCAGATACGCGTTACTTGACGATTGTGAAACAGGTCCTTAGTCTTATTTTGAATTGTTGGTGAACAGATGTTTTAATAATCAGAATTACTCTATACCCAAACCAGCTTGTTCGGAGGCGATACTTGGTTTTTAAGAGAAACTACCCTATTGGTGGCTGGTACAGTCAAGGACTTTAATTTTTGTGCCACTATGGAGCCCTGTCGCATAACGTTAATCATTAATTTTGGCGTAATTTATTTCATGTGGTTTGACGCGGTCATTATGACAGGGTTCCATAGTGGAATAAAAATTAAAGACCTTTACTGTACCTTTTATTGGCACCATAAACTTTATTTCAAGGTGATAAGGACGATAATTCTACAATCACTAGATGCGAATAACTGGTATTACGGAAATAAGTGGTATTAAAAAATAATCGGGTGCAATACCCTACTATATTAACAGGGTTGGAATAAATCATTAACACCAGGAAGGTTCTAATAAAATTGATTAGCTGTAATTCAAACAGTCGGCTACCAAAATATGGTAGCATCCAAAGTTCGAGACGCATGAATTTATACGCGATTTCCATCTCTTGACAATAGAGTCGCTTATTGGAAGTCATGTAGGTACAGTTAGGGAAACTGAAAGACGTACCTTTTTCGCTCTAGTCACAATGTGAATAAGATATAAAAAGGTATATACGTCTTTCAGTTCCCCTTACTGTTACTATATAGTCATATAAAGGATGACGGGATTTTTATACAAAAAAGTGTTATAATGAGTAATTAAATATTTATTTAAAGACTTTAGTCTATAATATAGAGGTACTTTGGAGTTTAATACACAACAAGCCAAAAGAACACGACACCGCGCAGGCAAGCCACAACTTGCCTCGGCCCGAGAAACCACCACTAACACAAGCACTTGAGCATTCGAGAGTTGTATATACACTGTGTACACACATACATAGCCAGGGGAATATCATAATACTTCAACATGGAATGCTATGAACAGAATTCGCCAATAAAATATGAAACAGCGCGCCTGCTAAGAATGAAGCTAACTGATATGGAAGAAGGGGAGGCAATGATGGAGTTCCACAGTTCTAGCTGAAGTGAGATGAAATCAGAAGCGGGATACGTTAGCTTCATTTGGATTGACACTAGAATACGGATGTGTCCTTGGGTTAAAAAATGTAATAATTCTAATTAGTCCGTGTCAGTAAGATTATTAAAAAATATTGAGCACGTATTTTTTGGCTTTATCAAATCAATCAAAATTGTCAAATATATAACGCGCATCAAAGTTCGGGAGTGGGGGCTCGTGACGTCACAACGTGTGCTTCGGCGTGACGTCACGCGAAACCTCAACGCACTTATCTTCGTAAATTTTTGTTTAATTGACAAAAGAAAAATACGAGTTCTATGTTTTGATAATGTAAATGACAGATAATTATGTTTTTAGGGCACTAGCCTATTAAAAGAAAATCTTGTCGTTTTTATGTTCCGCAATTTCGAATGTTGTAACACCGAAGCAGCAAGGTACTTATAATTTATTAACGGCGCCTGCATTGACTGTTATTTTAACTTAAAATAATAAAAGTTAACTTGTGAAAAGCTATCTAGCAAATAAATTACAGGACAAATCAAGCAAAATCATGGCAGTGCAATCTTGTTCTGTGGCTGGTTTGGAAAATTTCCCCGGCTTCTAAATATCTATCAATCTAACCAACGTGTTTCATAACACGTCCAAGGAACTCAAATGGTTAATGGTCGTCTCTTTGGCACCAAAAAGCGTCACAATTTAAGTACTAAATTTTTACTAGTTTAGTAGTAGCTTTAGTAGTTTCAATTTTGTTCAATAAAAATTTGTTTATCTAAATCAAATTTTACAAATTACGAAATAAATTATGATTTCTAAAAAGATATCCAAAAATGTGATGGCAGACAACCAAAACGTATAAAAATATGTTTAGAACCACTAATCATTACTGTGACGCCCTTACGTTCGAATTACTTCTAGCTAACATACTTACATATTTTCACATATAAAAAATATAAAACACTTTAGTGTAATGAATGCAATGCAATAAAATTGATTCATACATATCACACAGCTCGAGAAAGACTCTAAAAACAAAAGCTAGGGACTAAGGGTATCCCCAGACCTATCGACGCGGAATCGGCTTGAGCCGGTAAGAACGGACATAAAACTTTTTCTTACCGGCTCAAGCCGATTCCGCCTCGATAGGTCTGGGTAGATCCTAACTCGGAAGCTTACGCCCGTTCACGACGACCTCCAACTAACTTTAGGGAGACACTTGTGGCCAACCAACTCTCTGGGAGGAACATGACTCTTCCCGCAATCTTTAGTCAACTCCTGATAGTCGAAAGAGCCAGTTTCTGTACCTAAACTTGCGTCAATTGTGCGTGATATAAATACATTTTTATGACCTTAACTATTTCTGATTCACTCGTGTGGTATTGACCATTCCATATAATCGTTTTCTCAAGTTCAGACACCAGCAACTGACTATTTCGACAACAACTCCAATCCCTTATATTACCTTCCTTGTTTAATTTGCTAAGCAGAGACACATGAGATCCGAATTGAGCTTCTATTAATAAAATTGTATTGGATCAATCGGATGCATTACATACAATATTAAACATATTTATACATAGCAGAAGTAAAATATTTAAAAAAACCTAGGTAATTACGTGTGATCCATGCCGTTTCACCACATTACATCACACCGAGCTCGGTACAATTGCCGCAGCAAACAACGTAGATACTACTAATGCTCCGTAAACTAAAGAATGCACAACACTCGAATATCAAGCGAGCGAATTATTTTAAATACATTTAAGTTTACACATGTCATATCACAATAACTTCCGTTGTACATCGTTTATATTTATGCTTTAATATTTTCAGACGCAAATTGAAATTTAAGCAAGTTTCGAACATCAGTGCGAAATCAATCAGGCGCGGCGAACCTCGGTACAGTCATATTCTTAAACAACTCTGCTGGTATTCTATCGCAAGTCTGAAGTTCTGATTCCGAACTGTTTAATTGATACAATAATTCATAAGTTAGAAAATCATTTATTTCTAAACCCATTCACTTTCATTATTTTTAAGAGATTTAGCTATAGGTCAGGTTAGTTTTGTTTTATAACAATCCAGGGAAAATGATTGTATAACTTATCTATCAAAATTCGGATAAACGAAACAGTTGGTAACTGAAATTCGACCTTGTGATAGGTAAGTCTGCTGATATGCCGAAGTCACTGTACCATCCTGCGGTAAGCCGCTCTGCTTGATACTCGTAGTGTTGTTCAGAATCATATTTTATACTAGAGGACGCCCGCGACTTCGTACGCGTAGAATTAGTTTCCTGCTACTCCCCCCCACTTCTTCCCGTTGGGGGTAGATTTTCGGGAAATCCTTTCTTAGTGCTCACTTACATCATGAAAGGAACCCATGTACCAAATTTCAAGTTTCTAGGTACAGTAGTTTCGGCTGTGCGTTGATATGTCAGTCAGTCAGTTTAGCCTTTTATATATATAGATAAAGATACGTTATGCTCACACACATTTAAAATCCGACGCCGAGCACTGTCGGTTGTCGCTGTAATTAAATAAATGTCAGGGGACAATCTCACACAGCCTGACCGGGTCCCAAACTAAGCTCTAGGCACCATGGGTACTCTAATTCTATGTACAGTCGCGAACTTTAATTTGGTACCCACCTTAGGTCCAAAGTCAATCTGACATTCTACAACAATAAGGTTGAGTTTCCTAAAAGTTACAAATGACTTCACATCTCTAATGACATTGACTACATCAAACATATTTTTATTGAAATGGGTCACAAATTAACGTTCGTGATAGTACATTCGGTACAAAGACGGCAATCCACAGCGAATCAATTTCTTACGCTGTTGTTAGAAAAAGACAGACTTCGTAGATGCTAAAGCGTGCGTGTCACAGAGCAACTTAGTAAGAAGTTAGTCTCCGACCCTTTAGGAGCTTCGTTACCTATTGCCCGTCAGTCGCAAGGTTTGCGACCTTCGCTAGCAAAAGCGGCGATGTCGCGGCCCCGACTAAACCAGCTTGGTCCGTCCTGTTGAGTATGCTTGTGGTGGCTCGGGGTGCGTACGGTCGAGGCACGCACACTTTCAAGCCGCACGATAAACCTTTGTTCGAAGACAAACTACTATTTAAACTGTGATTTTGCCACAAAATTTAAGGCACGTTTTTGCGCGTGGATAACGTGTCCAATTATAAAATATCATTGACCAAAGCACTGGACTAAAGTCCCTTGCATCTGAACGAGGTTCTGTAACAGTAACAGTAAATCAATTGGGTCGCTCACAAAGCAACTTCGCACCTGAACAAACAATGTGAATGCTTGAGAGATCGGAAATTGGGCAGAATTCCGAAGGACGGGACATTTTTAGAGAAAACAGTTTTCAGTACTGTAAAAATGCGAGGCTAAAAATATGATAGCATTTAATTATTTATATCTATGCATATGTGATATGCTACTAACTCTTTAACTTTAAAAGGCTTTAATTCATGCGCCGAATGCCTGGCACTCGCGGTGGATTTACGGTAACATAGGCGGACAGTCTCCTCAAAACCACAAGAATAGTTGTAATTATACAATTCCGCTGCGAAAACTATAACCAAGACCCGGATTTTGTTCATTAGCAACAATGTGACAACCATCAATGGTCTACATCGAAATGACATAAAATTTGCATTACTAGTTGCAGCTCGATACATTATTATTATTAATGCGTGATTCCCATTTATTCCATAAAACTACCAAGCAGTACCAATTTTAAATTGAACTTAAACATTCATCACAACATAGTTTCACGGAACAAGTGGGAATCACCCTTACCACTGTCCAGTCCTGCAAGCCCTCTCAGCTCCTTAAATCGTATCCATACACAAGTATGAATTCAAGACGCCACGTAGGCATCACGCAACTGTAAGAGTTAGGCATACGTCCTTCGGAACTCCACGATACTAAGGCCTCAGAAAGCTGGCGGTGTTAGAGCGGACTCACGAGCAGGAGGTGACGTTGAGCTTTGCGAAGTACTCGAGTAGGCCCTGCAGGCGCTTCTTGACGCGCTTCTGGTCGTCGAGCGTGCAGCCGAGGATGGCCGACTCGAAGTTCTTGTCGGTGGCGGCGGAGTCGGTCGCGCTGGTGCAGGCGTTCATGTAGGTCTGGCAGCGCGCGTGCGCCGCGCAGCCGTCCTCCTGCACCGACATCACTAGCTGGTCGATGTACATGTTCACCTAGAACCATCGTATATTACATAACTGAAGCTGATACTATACTCCGTTTGATTAGGTAGTTAAAAAAATGTGAACAATGAAAACCACGTGGCATTGTTAAACAGCCAATCTAAACTGTTTTATCGCACTTTGACGTATCAGTGTTCTGCTTCTATTGGCTGACGAAATATATCACGTGGTTGGTTTGTTTACATCTTCTAAAGTACCTAAACAAACGGAGTATAGAAAAAGTGAAATCTGAACAGACAAGGCACAGCCAATTTTAGGGCATTTAGCGTGTTAAATGTGGGGTGTGGGGCTCACCTGATGCAGCGCCTCCTCCTGCTGCGGGTCGCGGTCGGTGCGCACGGCCACCTCCACCGTCATGGCGCGCGCCAGGATTCGCTCCGCGTACCGCGCGATATCGTCCTTGTCGCCTGCGCAACAAACAAACCGCTTTAGTCTCAAACAATATCAATATCTTACATGGCTTAACCATCGACGCAAAAAGACGGTTGTAATAAGTATCTGCATCTGTCTGTGGCGCCGCCCCTCGATAGCCCTCCACAACGACGGACCGACCTAGCCTGGCGGACTCCGTACTTAGCCAGATCCTATGTATCCTACTATCCTATCCTACTAATCCTATCCTATCCTACTATAAAATATTATAAATGCAAAAGTTTGTGTGTTTATTTGTTACTCCTTCACACTGCAACGACTGGACGGATTTCAATGAAATTTGGAATGGAGATAGCTTGTACCCTTGATTAACACATATTTTTTCATCTCGGAATACGACGAGATACGATTCGAGACGATAATCGAAATGTACGCGGACACGGGTTTTTTAGCGTAGTGCTGTTTAAATTTGTAGAAACGAAAAAATATTAACTTCTGCGGTCGGAAATACCGTTCGGCTTGTAACACGGGTAAGCCGAATTATCGCCTTCAAATACTATTGTAATTTTTTTACGATTTTATCCTTAACATTTTCCAGAAAATAATAATTGGTTTTTATAGAGCAGTATAATAATACACTGGAGTGGCACAAACATGGAATACAATACATCATCCATTACTAATCACCAGTGATCGGATTTCCCGGGGTTTACGTCCGTTATTTTAACAAGGATATGAATATGATTTACAATCCCGCGAGTCTTTTTGTTACCTACCTTTATAAAAAGGTAAATAACTCTTGATTTTAAGTAGTTTACACTATAACATTAACAAAATATGTAAAAACAACAAAACAAATTTCTGCTCAAGAGTTTTTTTATATCTAAAACTAGCTGTCCGCGCCCGGCGTCGCCCGGGTGTATTTTTTTTTTATACAAACCTTATGAAAAATAGTTTACGACCTATTCTTAGACTTACTGAATATACACACAAAATTTCATAAGAATCGGTCGAGCCGTTTCGGAGGAGTTTGGTTACAAACACTGTGACACGAGAATTTTATATATTAGAGAAGATATGTTTTAAAACTAGCGACACTGCAAGTATATTGTCGATGGCGCTGCCGCCATTATTAACGATGCTCCGATATAAATACAACGTCGCGTGATGCAGTGCGGCGGCGTAAGCGCCATCGACAATAAGGTCCCTTTTCAAAGATAACGCCACATAAAGCTATGATCATTGAAACTTCCATAGATTGTGTCAAATTGGGTTATGATTTAACAATCAATGATGCAATTTGGATTAAAGGATTTTTTCAAATGAACTAACTGTGGCAGGTGATGTATGATGATGTATGATGCTCTAAACTCTAGCTATGATATTTTAAGAATAATATAATGAGAAACAACTACTGTTGCATAATATCGTTTTTGAGTTATTGCTGAAAAAAGAATTTTGTATGAAAATCAAACTTTGCACTGCAATTATGTACAGTCAAGGTCACCAATATGTATACACCACAAAGTCTCAAAAATATGTACACAGACCTTATTATTATGGCAATAAGGTCTATGTGTACATATTTTTGCAACTTAGTGTGGATATTTATTTTTAACCTTGACTATACTTTATATTTACTTAATTATCCTTTTAAGGGTAGGGGAAATTATGACATTTGCTAGCAAAGATACAGGCTCAGCCTATTTTAGGGTCCACTGGATATTGCTAATTGTAATTTCTTCTTGTTTCTCAAACATTTTTTTCTTTTTTTTTTCTTTTTCATATAGTGTTCTAAATTACTTATGGTCACTAATTTTATTTATATGTTTTTCATACTTTTAGAGCAAATTGTTTGGGGTCTTGCAGAGGGTCATAAGGGATTGGCATTGACAGACTGTCACTTACACTCTGTGACCTCGGTGAGCAGCTCGGAGTGGCGCACACTGTCAAGCCTGGAGAGCAGGGAGTCGCGCTCCTCCTCGATGCGCACAGCGTCGCGCCGCAGCCGCTCCACACGGAGCTCCACCTGGTCCAACACCGCTATCAGTCTGCGGAGGAAGACACATATTCAACTGTGATTTTTTTATTATCTTTTGTGTCACATTAAACACAAAAGCAATCAACATAAACTCATCAACTTAAACATAATTTGTATTGTTAAAGTAACAAGGTTTTAGACGATGCCATAGCCTAGTTGGTAGTGACCCTGCCTACAAAACTAGTGGTCCTGGGTTCGATTCCCGGTATGGGCAAATATTTGTGTGATGTTTAGTGTACTTGTTTCTGAGTCTTGGATGTTTTCTATGTATTTAAGGATATATTTCTCTATATAAGTATTTATATCGTTGTCTAGTACCCAAACTAAGCTCTAGGCTTGTACTATGGGTACCCATAGTACAAGCCTAGAGCTTAGTTTGGGACTGGGTCAATTTGTTGTGATATTATTTATTATTATTTTATGCGGACACTTGAATATCGAAACTGGTAATGCAAAGAGACATTAAAAGTTATTATAAATAACAAGTGCCTATTATCATTATTTAAGTAGAAAACCTTTTAATGAAGCTACTATGAATCTGCAGCAACTAGCAGTAGTATGGTTTAAAATCATTTCAAACTTCATTAAACCATTTCATTCCCTACTTATCAAAAACTCCACACAGAGGTCTCACAATCATGAAGAAATATGGTAACAAATCATGGAGAATAATAAATAAATTATATAAAATTAAACATCAGACACAAAATCTGCAGAAAATACATTACTAAATGAAGCACTCGGTGGTAAACAAATTAAAAAAAAACATCAACCATAAGTAAGATTTTCCTCAATTTTTTTCTATAAACAAACCCTGATTAATAAACTGAAGCCATGAATTTCATCCAAAAAAATATTAAAATATGAGAACATAAACGTAATTAGCACACAATCAATTAAACTGACACAAACAGACACGATAACAAGTTCAATAACCTGTCGAGAGAGCTCAATGACAGATTCATGATGCACTTTCACAAACAAGCACTGACTTTGTAACAGAAGAAGTTACTCTATCTTTTATATAATTTATAGCGTGTTATCGGGGAGCACATGTTATTTAATCATTTTGCGGCCCACCAACTAGCGCGGCGAGTGCGTAGGCGGCGACCACTAGGCCTAAACACCGCGTTGACCAATTTAGGAATGCGACAAAACACGAGATGAGTCGAAGTCAATCTGCGCAGAAACTTAGCACTAATCGATTTTAAGTTTAAGAGGGCATTGAAGGTGACCTGTCTTTGGGTGCTTGTGTCCCTAAAGCCGTGGACTCGTCGATAAGCGGCAGCCGCGACCCTTCGCCGGTGTACGACCATTCACTTGCGTACTGGTCCACTTCCATGGTAACGTCGTTCGGGTTAGAGACAGCCAGGGTTAAATGTTTAGCACACAGAAATTGATTTAGTTTGATCTTTATTTGAACGAAAGTAAATAATAAACAGCAGGGCTATCTGCACAATTTTTCACAGATGTCAAAGTTTTGCATCTGAAAGAAAACCGGACGTCGAAACGTCAAACAATGTCAAACAAACGGTGGGGCTTGTCTTGTCTACTCTGTGGCTTAGTTAGGGAAGTGCACTTCGCTCGACTAAGAACTCTACAGAGGAGATAGAAAGAAACATTTATTCGGATTCGGTTTTGGGAATACAAATACTTACAATTAAATCAAAAACATAATTGAACTTAAACTATAAACTATTTCTAAAACAAAAAACAAAAAGAAATGCACTATACCAATGACGACACTAGTCTACTTCGAAACTAGCGGTCCGGGTTCAAATCCCGGTAAGGTCAGATATTTGTATGATGAGCGCGAGTATTTGTTCCTGAGACTTGAATGTATTCTATTCTACGTATTTAAGTACGTATTTCTCTATACATATAAGTATGTTGATCGTTGCCTAGTCCCCTGATATTTATTTATTGATACTAAAGCCGAAAAGGATAGGCAGAATATGTTTAGTATTTAGACAAGACACAGACAAGATGTGTTTATTTTTTTATCTAAGTTGCTGTTTACACTTCGACTTCGTTGCAGTCGCGCGTTTCGTATCGCTATCACTTTTGTATCGCTACAAAACGTCGCAGTGTAAATAGCCTCTAAAGTTACCAAACCTATTTATCCGCCGTTTTAAATTGGGAACTAGCTTAGGGAACTAGCATTAAATTATACTCAATAAATATTATATTCAAATCCAATGAACTCGAACTTGCGCTACTAACACAATGGATTTTCCTAATTTCGACTTATATACTTACCTCTTCTTCTTTTTTATTAAAGGCGGTCCACCAGGGTCCATCGCAGTTCCGCTGTGATGCCTGTGTGTGTGTGTCGCCAAAGTCAAAGTCAGTGAGTCATAACTCATAATAGGTACGTCGATCGCAGGGGGATTTTTTTTTAATTTATCCCAGCAACGTCGAAGCAATAACTAGTGTTATCATTTTAGCAGTCATATTATACATGTTTGTCAGTAGGTATGTTAGTCCGTTCCCTCCTAGCTGTTAGGTGACCCATCACATTTTTATCAGTGTAAAAAAAATATGGTAACTTTTAAACCAAACCTAATCAATTATTTGGTACCATGTACATAACAGGTAAAGGTAAACGACATGTACCCTATTAGTGTAGATATAGTAAAAGGTTCTATTATAACATTAATTTAATAAAATAAAAAATATATATATATTTACAAGTACTTTATTAGTTTTTTTTTATAACTGCAATAAGCTACATTTACAGGTATGAAAATAAAGAAGCCTGCTGATGTCATAGTGTTTGAAGTGGTCTATATTGTCTGCCATAAATATTATAGTCATATCTTTAGGTCATAATTATCGCAAGTCATAATGTATTTTTGTAAGATACTATAATTTTTTTAGGACTTTTTAAAATAAAACCTAGTCTAACCCAGCCTTATTTATACGTTAGATATTTTAGAAATACTGAAAATTGAACGGTTGTAGCTATATAAAAATTATGACTCTCAATAATTATGTAAACAAAGGCTAGTGCCCAAAAAAATTGTGGGAAACAACGGGCTCCTTGTTTGAAGTAAAACGGTGTGGTCACACAAATAAGTTTATGAGTAGAATGTGTAAAATATTTCTAAACACACAAACATCTATTAATTACATTGCCGCCAAGGATTTAAGTTTTACTGATTAATAAAAATATTTTAACTAAATAGTTAAAGCAGAGTGCCCAAATTTGGGAAAAGCAATAGTAGTTGTGCTCATAAGTACAAATCGTCGGTGATACGGCAATACCACATAAGTAACAAATTAAATAAGGTGCAAAATACACCTTAGCTAGTAAGTCAGTAAGGTACATTTTGTAACTTATTGAATTTGTTAGTTAAGGTAAGGTGGAGTAAGTGCGCCTACGGGGCAAGTGCACCAAACCAACAATATCTCCTAAAAAATATATGGTTCGCCGCACTTACCCCGTTGACGCTCTTGCCCCATCTTGGGGTAAGTGCGTCTATGGGGCAAGTGCACCAAACCAACAATTTGTCCTAAAAAATATATGGTTCGCCGCACTTACCCTGTTGACGCTTTGGCCCCCCCTTGGGGTAAGTGCGTCTACGGGGCAAGTGCGACGAACCATATTTTTTTAGGACAAATTGTTGGTTTGGTGCACTTGCCCCCTGAGCGCACTTACTACACCATACCTTACGCGATATTGCAGTATCACCGATGAAATATGTATTAATACCTTTCACTTCGAAATCGAAACCAAACAGGAATGCTTACATCATCTTCAATCATGTTTTAAAGGGACGGAGTACTAGGAGTGCATATACACATAAAACAAGACATCCGCTTTTAGGAGTACATACCAAAATATTAATAACGGAACCTTTATGTTGTTTAATGTCTTAACACTGAAATACTGACGCGTTTTCTTTCCAAAACTATACCTATATCTTCTAATATATACAGTGGTCCTGAGAAAACTGGCAGATCTTAACCCTTTCATTGCCAAGCGTCCTCAGTCGCACTATGCCGCGATGCCGACGCTTCCTCAAGCATCGGCGTTTGCGGCATCCAGACTAAGCTAAATGTGACGACGATTGATGTACGCGGCATCCGAGGTACTTATGGCAATGACAAAATAGTGTTCTGTTTTGCAAAATCGACTAGGTACAATTAGGCCCGGATTATGTGTAGGTGGATTATGTGTTTCTAGGAGCCCCGAGCACCGAGAAGAAATGTATTTTAGGAAGTTAGAATAGGGACCCTAGGCAATGCGATTCTCGGCATTGCCTAAGGGCCCCGACATGGTTAATCCGACCAGTAGTTTTGAAGGCTAAATAAAGATATAATTTTAAAACAAGATATTTATTTACGACAATTCCATGGAATTCTTTATGAAAATTTACCGCCGAATGGCGTCCACGGCATTGTGTTAGGGTAAAGAATGATGCCGATCGGCAATCTGCCTTTGATTTAACCTTTTTTTTTCTCATAACCTCAGAAGCGCATTCTAATCTGTTAGGCACCTCAGACCCGCGGTGGAGGGTTCCCACTCTGAAATTTAATTATATCCCAAGCCTAAGCAATCAATGTTCTAATTCAAATGAATGTTCGTATTTATAGCTTGGCAAAAAAGGCTTAAGGGTTGACAGGTTTAAACAGATCCACAATATTCTCAAGTGGCAATCAACGCATTTAGCAAGTTTAAAATTGGATCATGTTGCCAATTACACTCCGAACAACCCTGTAATTTTTATCAATCTTTTCTTGCCAAGCTAATTAATTATTTTTCCAAATGAATCAGAACATAAGATCATTAACTACCGCTATGGAACGTCACAACTGCGTCAAAAATATAAAAATAATAACAAAACTAAAATATCAAGAAAAAATATACAGAAAAATGATTCTCCGCCTCATTTACATAATTAAACTTTGATAATTCATTAACATTATTATATAATAATCTATTTCTATGGCCTTATGTACTTATTCAGACCAGGTGCTCTATTATTCTACCCTGGAAAACAATATTGCGCTTAACATGTTAATGTTATCGTATTGGTTTCAACTCCGCCGCCATTACTGTCTAGAAAATAAGAGCTATCAAAACGTTGGAAATTCGATAACATGTCAAAATAAATATAGTTTTGCAGAGTAGAATAGAACCCCTGTATTCGCGAATTTCACAATAAAAAATGGTTATTTCAGACTACTTTTATTCCCTCATTGTATGTGACAAATTAGAAAATAAGATTTAGAAGTGCCCATGAATTTAAGACCCATCCAGTTGGAGTGGACCGTTTGTATTGAATCAGAAAAGATAAATAAATCAAAACACTTTTTTTCCATACAATTTGTCACACAAACGTATTTAAATTTAATCTACTAATTGTCTTGCTACATAATTGACTTGATGGCTTTAACTCATAACTAAGTCACAAATCCAATATAGCTTTCCCAATTTAAATTAAAATCTCTTTCGGCTTAGTTAACAAAAGTTGCGTAAGTCTTACACTTCTTTAAGGTGAAATTCCGCTCCGCACGCCACGCACGCACACGAGGGTATAAATTCGATTCGTATCAAAATCTATGTAGATACTCCTACAGCGGCACACGCACGAAATGACGTCAGTGAACAATTCTGCCCTCATAAGCCGTAAGGCGATATCTCAAACTCAATAGCCAAAGCAGATGCAACCCTCTCCCTTTAGTAATAAGGTTGTTCTTGCTACAGGAGTTTTGTCAAAGATACGGCCATTCGTCTTAGCAGGGCAGAATTGACAAGAGGTTTTTTTGGAAAGGTTTTCTTTTTCCAAAGGTTAGTCTCGAAAATTTGTCTTTATATTAAGTGCAAGTCACTGTCTGATTATGGTTAATTAATATCTTGTCGTGTAGTTCATTCATATTTTATTGTAACGTTGTAACTTTGTGAGAATTGTTCATGGGGTCAAATTTGTTCATTACGATTGTTTTACTATAACTTTATAATTACTTTCTATATTTGTATCCTGTATCCTAATCTTGTATCTTGTATCCTAATAACATAAAATAAATTGAAATAAAATGCATACTATTTTTTTCTGTTATATTTGACTATAATTTATTAAGAAAAAATGTAGAATATTATCAGTTTGCTTTGGACTAGTGGTCGAAATGACGGCATTTTGTTTGTAACCTTGTTTTTTAAGTTTACCACTAGCTGTGACGTAGAAAAGAACATGTGGCGTTTAAGCTTTTTATCCATAAGAAGAAATTTATATATTCAATTCTCAGTAAATAATGAACAAATAAATTATAAACAGAATTCTTTTGAGACAAACCTCTATAAGAATGTTTTTTTCAGAACAACTTTTAATAAAGTACCTGTGGTCAATTGACGCACGTGGACCACGTGTGCGGCGTTCGCGTGCGTAGCGTGCGCCGCAGCGTAATTCCGGCTTAAGTCTCTCTCAACTAGACTAATCAGGAATCAACTAATACTGTTAATCGGAAATGTCAATATTATTTGGTGAGTTCTTTGTGCTCTAGACGCTTCTAAACAGCGTAATTCAACGTTTTTTTTTTTTTTTCGCATCCATGCATTTTATTACTGATGGTAGAATGGTGGTAATCAATCACATCACATTTGAAATACACAGTTGTCTAGATTATAGTCTAAGAAATATAATTTAAATTGATACTGTCGTGGTTTCTTGGCTGAAACTAAAACTACGGATATGCTATGTAAAATTGTCTAAACGGCATCATGTTTAAGAGAATAATTTTGATCTTTTAAAGATGCTATCAATACGCACAACAAATAAAAATAAACAGATCTATGTTTATTAATTTTAATATACTAAAAAACATTTTCATCTGGATTTTACATTTCAAATTTATAATCTGACAATGTGTATACTTTGATTCGCATGTTAGGTACTAATTAAACAAACCGTTTGAACTATAAATAATGCATCCTTTCAAGTGCAGTCACTTATATTATTTTTCCTGGACTATACATGTTTTGGTTATACAGTAAATACTACAAACATGGGCGAAACGTTTTGTACAATAAATTAAATATATCACAATGAGGGCAAGAGCGTAAAATAGATACAGTTTGTTTTATCTCACGAAAACGGATGGATCATACTTGTAGTTGTAATGCGTATAGACACGCACACTACTAACCCAATGACAGCTTACGCACTCAGAGACGACGTGCACGTGCATCTACACACACAAGTATAGGCCACCCGCTTTCGTGAGATAAAAAAAACAGTATCTGTTTATAATAATGTTGATTTTTTTAATTTCTTACTTACCCTCATTGAAAATTAAATATACACTGAAATATAGCGGACTCTTTCACGCAGAGGCGCGGTAACGGGGAGACGGCAGGAGTGAGCGAGAAAACGTCATTTCCCGCTCCACTCGCTGATGCGGCCATTTTCGAATGCCAGGTTCTTCCGCGGTAGGGGTACTAGGGTACCCCGTTTTACTATGCCCATGTCTTCGCCGGGGTAATACTGAAAATTGGAAAAAAACAACTCAACGACTGAAAGTTTACAGTTCAACAATGTATATTTCATAGCCCTTGGAAATAATCACTTTTAGTACTTTAGATTTACAACCAGCGTTTTTAGGCTTTTGTGTCAAAGGATTTCAACGTCGCCATATTACCAAGGCTCCCCGGTCTGTCCGTCTGTCACAGGGCTGTATGTCATGAACTGTAACTATTCGTGTGTGAATCCGACTCGCACTTGGCCGGTTTTAAATAGGTCATTATTTAATGTTTTGGCAATTTGAATAGACTTGTGTCCGTACAGATTTTTTTAATATATACTACCACAACAAAAAAAAGTAAGTTTCTGTTGTCTAAATAAAACAGGATCCGAACATTAAATCCTAAACTTCAGGGTCTCTATTCAACACGGTTAACCATATCGTTTTTGACCTATTATCGTATTGTCAACGTTTTGATAGCTCTTATTTACTTGACAGTAATGGCGACCGAGTTAAAAACAATACCATATCAGGTCAAATACGATTTGGATTTTACCGCCTAGAATAGAGGCGCAGATGCCCTTGTTTGTTCCTGAGTCGAGTGAAAACGATTAACCTAGGACTAGAGTAGGGCGTAGATTACAACATCTCTTAACCCTTTCATTTGTCTAAAATAAAAAAGTCGTTAAATCAAACCATTTTCGTTTGAATCAGCATAAAAAAGGCAAAAAAAGAGAACATTATGGTATTCACTGTGAGGAACACTGTCAAATTAAGAGTAAACAGATAAATCACGTTTTTTAATTATACTAGCGGCCCGCCAGCGGCTTCGCCCCGCTGCAAATTTCTGACTCTGTGGATTTTTTAAATTTTTCTCTCCTTAAGAACCATCCTCGTACTTCAAATAATATTCTAAAAAAAGAATTAAGTATCGAAATCGGTTCAGCTGCTCTCGAGATTTGCGCTTAGCAACACATTCAGCGATTCATTTTATATTATAGATTATCACTTACTTGACATTGCGACACAAATTTTAAAACGTCTGAACAAATGAACTCGTTGTCTTCTTTGATTTTGTCCAGTCTGCAAGAAAATGTTCATCAAAGTTTCATATAATAGACTAGACGTGATTTTTAAGTCATAGTCACATGTTTTATAGGGACACGTAAACTCAAAGAGCTGATAGGGTATATTCATCACTAATTTTCCTAAAATATTGACTAATAAAAAACAATTAACTACGGCAGCTACATATGTAGACACACTCACAGTTCTGGCTTCGCTATCCTATCCACTATACAGTTACATATCTTATCGCAGAGGGTTTCGTCGAACAGTGGAATGCCAAATTGGAGATCAAGAATGGTCCATTTCTGAAAAGCAAACATTAAAAATTTTCACATTTTTTTCTCGATTTTATCATTTCCATTGGACACAAAAAACAAGCACAGAAAATGTAGTATTATGTAGATTATTAATTTATTTGGCGAACAACGTGCAGTGCAGGAGCTCTTAAAATGCCTTTCGGCTTCGGGTAAAGTCGGCAAAACTAGCATAAGACCCGAGTGTATTAGACTAAGTGAGAGAGAAGTACAAACCCTAAGGATGTTATAAAAGCTATTGCACTGCATACGTAACGACATTTTTTAGTAAAACTCATAAGTAACAAATAATTATACGGATGCAATTTAATTATTTTTATACCTCTGGCTTGCAAGTTTCTTCATCAGAAACATTGTGCGCCGTGTCGATGCCGCTGTCTCCCTCCACCGTCGACATCTCTGCCAACTTGTCGTTCAACTGCGTGAACATCGATATAGACTCCTCGGCGGGACTCAACAGATCATTCAACTGGTTCGCCGATTTATCCTCCTTTGAATCGAATTTCAAATTTTCAGCACTTGTTGACGAGGAATGTATGGGGACTAGGTCGTCGGAGATGGATTCTTTGCTTCTCCAGGCTTTGGAATGCTTTTCTTTTAAGTCTTCTATGCTGGCGGAGGAGGAGTGTATGGGGACGAGATCGTCGCTGCACGCTATTGACTCTTTGCTTTGGTGTATAGCTCGGTCTTTGTCGGCGAGGTTGTCAAGTTCCTCGCAGAGCAACTGGCCACCTTCTACGGTGGTGAAGCCGTTGGCAGGGGAACTGGTCTTGCTGTCAGTCGAGGGGGTGACCGCGAAGTGCGACTCTATAGGCGACTGCAGCCGATTGGGTAATACTTTACAACATTCGTCAGCGGATTTCTCGGCCGAGTCGGTGGAGGAGAGCGACACTTCGCTAATCGGTTTCGCTATGCCGCAGACATCCTTTAATTTTCTAGATGGAACTGTAAGGCACAAAAATTTCAAGGTTATCTACACGAGTGTTAAGTATAACTTTGTGCATGGCATTTTTTTTATCCTTACTAATCCAATTTGGCTGATGCCATCTGTAGGTACGATTTCAAAATTCAAAATATTTATTCAGTAAATTGGCCTCATGAGGGCTCTTTTACACGTCGGTTATAAGGACTGAACGCACGAGCGCTTCCGACAAGACCATCATTCGATTCGATGTCGATTGGTGTACGTGTTGGATAATATAATTTCATAGTGTCAATTGATTTAAACAGATGCGTGCTGGTATTCAAGCATAATCTTTTGGGTCTAAAAAAAAAAAATTGCAACGGTGATAGGTGGGTTATTGGAAAATGAAGTGTTGTAACGTGTGTTGTGCTAGGTCCCCCCCCCCCCCCCTTACCGAGCTGCACGGCGGGCGGCGGGCGCGCGCAGCCCAGGTCGGGCACGCCGATGTCGGCCAGCGTCACGTAGCCCGCCGCGCGCGCCAGCCGCAGCCGCGCCAGCAGCCGCCGCAGCCCCGCGTGCCGCGCCCACAGCATCGCGCACTCTGCAATTACATGGAATTCATAACAAATTCAGTCCGCCGTCCAACTCACCACTCGTATCACGGGCGCCGTCATTATGTGATAAAAGCGTAACTAAGAAAGGGTTCATACTTCAACTAACTTACCGGGTGAAGGATCGGCTTCGGGGGGGAACACGACGTGCCTGAGCCGCGCGGGTTGACGCACTCCGACGGCCTACATACAACAAAGAAAACAGTTAAAATTAATAATAGGTGGACTTGGAGGTCATTGGAGCAAGAACACAATCCAAAATTCAAAAATTTATTCAGTAAATTGGGGACATGAGGAGTTTTTCACTAGAGCGTTATCGTCCAGCGCCGCCTCGGGGCTCCATGCCAGCACCAGCCAGGACACTCACCTGCAGCAGCACGGGCCTGCAGCCAGGACACTCACCTGCAGCAGCACGGGCCCGCGGCGCAGCGCCGAGTTGGCGCACTGCAGCGCGGCGGCGGCGGGCAGCGCGCCGGGCGAGCCGCCCGCGCCGTCCAGCGCCGCCTCCGCGCCCCACCAGGCTACCACCAGCCGGGAGAAGCCGAGCAGCAGGCGCGGTACGCTGCGCACTACCGTACCTACAAACATATACAATGGCATATGTCAAAAACTGTAAAAAACACACGTAGTTATTTTTCTACTCACGTACTATAAACGGTATCAAAATACCACCTGTAGCGTAGCCGAAGCGAATTAGTTCTATAATGAGCGTCGCCATGGGAATAACAGTTATTTTATAATTATTATAGCATTGTTATTACCATGGTTACGCACGCATGAACAATTTCAGTGATGGGGTTTGGTGATCAACTGACATCTCAACTTTTGTATTATACTTGTCAAAAACAGTTTTTACAACAATTTCAATGTGTAAAAATACGCAAAGTATTAAATTAATTACCAAAACAGAAACTCCCATAAAAATAAGGATTTATAGCGTCGCGATTTAGCACATGTAACAAAGAAGGAAACGCACGTACACCGTCCTAAATTTTAATTGCTGTTTAATTCAAATATACTCGTAAAATCCAAGACACTGCTAATAGATCTCCGGAATATGTATGTAACAGTGAGTGCCTGCCTCTCCCAGTGTCGGATCTGAGTTGCTGCGCCCTCTTAGCCATCATCAAATCACAACACTCACCTTTCTTAAGCAGTAGAGTAGGCGGTCCATAGCCCGCCACATGGTATAGATACAGCCTCATCCAAGGCGTGCAGGCCTCCGGTGGAGCGGGCCCCAAGTGGGGCAGGGATCCCGCCGCCTGCCCCGCGCGAGCCTCGCGACATAGAGGCGCCGTGGATATCGCCAGTCTGCAGACAACGTTCAGGGAAAACTCAGGACAATTCGCATTCCCAAGTAAAATAGTTATCGGCGGGAAATCAAGACATGCTAAGTAAACGCAAAAAAAAGCCTTGTAACTTTGAAACGGTCCTAAAATTCGTGATAAAATTTCGCTTCTATCTTAAACCGTTATGGGACGCATGAACGCAGCTCTTTACATACCTTTAACGAAGGACGGACTTTACGTTCGCCGAAATATTTTAACGTTTCTTTATATTAGCACAGCACAGTAATATTGAATAACTTTGGCTTGGACTTAACACCCAACTTTCACTTGTTCGAACTCTGCTCCTAAACCACTGTTTGATGCATCGGTGTACATAATTATTAAGGTCCAAAGTTCCTAAAAGGACTTCTTAGTCACGTTACCTGTAGGTACTTAATAGTCAGAAGCCAGGTCCGTTCTAGGGTTACTAACACACTACACAATTTAATTTGCTCCATACGAAACACTCACGCAATAACTTGGCAACCAACCCATGTTCGAGCTCAGTCCCTAAACTAATACCAGACGCATCAGTACATAACATCCCACATACTTGTACTTAGCAGTCAGTAGTCTTGTCCTCGCCGGGGCCCCGAGAGCATGTAACGCCTCGCACCGCAGCAAGTCTAAGGGGCGCATGCGCGGCCGAAGTATTCGTAGAGTTCGTCGGAGACAAGCCGCGGCTGCCAAATAGCGCGCTGCCTCGCCTTCTATCTCCGGATGGCCCGCCACCTGTATAAAACCGTTTTAGGTTGTCATATTATCTATGTAGCATTTATATTGTATTAATTATCAAATAGAAACGCCATGTACTATCGCCTGCGTTCGCGTGGTTCCACCTTTAGGGCGATAATCGTTTGAACGCAGCTCGTGCTCAAAAGCGATAACATTGGCCTATAGAATGCAAGGAAATTTTATCTCAAGTGGAACACTGTGACAAATGTCACTATCTTACCTTATCTAATTCCATTAACAAACTATCCAGGCTCTCGTCGCATATTTTGCCCACTTCAAACAACGTGACAGCGTGTGTTTTGAGGTCCTGTAAACCACAAAAACATGTAATGAGGTCAAAGTTTAATAATAATATTGTTTATTTTAAAAACCATACAATAGTAATGTACCGGCGATAGATTTCCCATCATAAGATACGCAGCTAACGTCGAATCGAACAGAAGCGCCACCCTCCGACTTCCGCTGTTATTTGAAATATCATAAGAATCTTGACTCTGTAAAAAATAAAACACAAATTTAAAACGTCCGGTTTGAAGGACCAAATAATATAATGCATTTACCGAATTTCATCTGCTAGTCAAACAATTCTTTGTAATACGAAAATACAGTTTATTATCCCACCAATATCGTAATTTTTAAGACTAAAAATTTATCCGCAATGGGAGTTCTCGTTGAAGAAAATGAAGTAAGTAGGTACGCAAAAACCTATTTAATTACCTAACGCCCACTCGCAGCTCTGTTAGTTCTTACACCATTTTGACGTAAAATCCTTGGACATTAGGTATTCATAATGACATATATATTTAGCCTGCCCCCCTTACGTCTTTCGCTTAGTCGAAAACTCCCTACCTGTTTGGATGTGGAAGGCTCCTTCATGAGCACCGGCTCCATCTGCAGCTCCTCCTCCAGCGAGTTGAAGGAGATCTGGCTGTACTGCGGGTGCAGGTGTGACGTCAGCGCGTCGCGCCACGACGCGTGCGCCGGCACCACGGGCGGCGGCTGCAGGTTGTGCGCGAAGCCGAGCCGGCAGTAGAGGGAGACGGCTTGCTTCACGAGCTCGGGCTCCACCTATTAGACAAGGGTATATGACTGATGACTATAGTCAAACATTACTTTGCGAAAACCACGAAATGAAGTTCCTCTATACTTCATTTGGGTAGGTGCTTAACTATATGTAAACAAACCAATGCTGCTCTGTTAAACCAATCAAAACTGTTTTGTCGATCTTTGACGTACATATCAGTTTCCTGTTTCTATTGGTTTACGAACTATATCACGTGGTTCGATTGTTTACATTCACTTAATTACGTAAACAAATGGAGTATAGTTACTATTATAGTTTTTTCAATCCACGACGCGCTCTACTACTGTTATTTACGTAGCGCGGTTACGTCAATGTACAGGTCGACACACGTAAAAAGAGCTCCGAGCGGCTAGGGGAGGGGATATGTTTGCGCATGTTGTCTACTGACAAACCAATAGCGTGGCAAAAAAGCGGAGCGGTTTACACTCCCTCCCGTCGCCCCACCAATTTGGTCCGTAATTTGCTCACTGCGTAGGTAGGTCGCTCAGGGCTCTTTTTACGTGGGTCGACTTGTGCTTAGAATTAATAAGTGGAGCGGGACTTCCAATCCAATCAACACGGTCATTCAACTAACGTCTCACCTGCAACACAGCTGCCAACTCGGAGACAGCAGTGTGCTCGTCTATGGACACGAACACTTTGTACAGCAGCGTCTCGAAGTAGTCGCCGGCGACACGGTTCATCACGAACCCTTTCAGCGGCGGCACTGACACCTTGTCGGCTGTGGTTATGGGTACGTCCAGGTATATAAGGCCGCGCCTAAATAACAAAACATTTATGTTCGAAAAATGGTTCAAAAAGGCTTAGCGAGTAAGTCTTAGGCCGGCATAGCACCTGTAAGTTATTGTAGTTTTGAGACGCAACTATGGGTAAGAGTGAGTCAAATATCTGCATCTGTCTCTTGCATATAGCTTTGTTTCAAAATTTACAGCAATAACTTACAGGTGTTATGCCGGCCTTAGGCAGCTATTATCAAACGGTTACCTATAGAGCGTCATGACGATGTTGTAGTCGAGCGTGCCGGCCGTCTGCGAGCCGCGGTCGATCAGCAGGTCGATCAGCGCCTTCTCCGCCTCGCTCAGAGGCTGCGGACAAACATGGTAGCACAATTAGCGACCACTAACCGCAGTGTTAATTACCTCTAAATATACTCTATTTTTGGTTGTTTTAAAGTTCTACGCCATTCAAGTTCTACGCAAGAAACAAATGAGCTCCACGTAGTAATTTCTATGGGCAGTAACTTTATAGTAAAAAAAAACACAGTATAATATAGTAACGTTATACACCATGATTTATTTATAAATGTGTTTTTGTTAAATAAATATATATTTCATATATCATTTCATTTCATTTCCAACTTTGAATTCGCCTGAAACATGATGCTATAGACATCTGAGGCTTGTAGACTTCAACGCACAAGTTCTGTACCTATTCTTAACTTAATTATTTTCTATTTAATGTATAAACACTTTTTACTCACCTATTTGTTTGGATTTTTGAGCCACCGTAGGCGAATTGGACTGTGAGCAGTGAGGGAGTTTTGCTCATAATTAAATCGAACGCTATTGTTGGATGTAATGCATTTTAAAGCGTCGACTTCTCTTCAAACCACCTTAATGCAAATAATGCAGCTTGACTGGACTCTTTACTTTACCTTACAATTTTAACATAACTTAAGTATCACCAGGGTGACGTCCACAGATCAGTAGAAACTAGTCCTTATGGGGACTTGTCAAGTGATTTCAGAGAAAATTGTTTCCTTCCAGCATATAGACCACCCTCCACCGCCTGCGCAGGCATGTTGAGCGGCACGCGAGGATTTAGAACGGCTGCAGCGAACGGGCGAGACTTTACAGGCCAGTCTCATCTCCTGACATCACCTGACTTCAAATTACAAAAACGTCTACTTCCAGCACATAGCCCAGCGCCACCCTCCATCAGGGCTGCGCGGGTATGTTGAGCGGCAGGCGAGGTTTTAGCGTAGTGAAGAGAACGAGCGAGACTTGACGGGCCAGTCTCATCTCCTGACATCACCTGACTTCAAATTACAAAGACGTCTACTTCCAGCACATAACCCAGCGCCACCCTCCGCCAGGGCTGCATGGGTATGTTGAGCGGCAGGCGAGGTTTTAGCGTAGCTGAAGAGAACGAGCGAGACTTGACAGGCCAGTCTCATCTCCTGACATCACCAGACTTCAAATTACAAAGACGTCTACTTCCCGCACATAGCCTAACGCCACCCTCCACCATGGCTGCATGGGTATGTTGAGCGGCAGGCGAGGTTTTAGCGTAGCTGAAGAGAACGAGCGAGACTTGACAGGCCAGTTTCATCTCCTGACATCACCTGACTCCAAATTACCTTGACGTCTACTTCCAGCACATAACCCAGCTCCACCCTCCACCAGGGCTGCATGGGTATGTTGAGCGGCACGCGCGGCAGCAGGTTCCGTATCGCCTTGGCGCGGCCGCGGCGCCCGAGCGAGCGCGCCTTGGCGACCAGTTCTAGGTATTCATTACGGCCTATGCCTAGCAGGCGGAGACCTGGAAAAATAAGCGAGTTAATCAGATGAGTCTACATAAATTTTAAAGGATAAAAGAGGACATTGCGGAAGAAGGTAACGAGGGGCAATAAAACAAATGCTTAGCATATGATAAGAAGGTAGGATGTAGAAAGTGTTGGTAATAACTTCAAAAACAAAGGAACAGTATTCTTTCTGCATAACTTTGAGCCAAGGAGGTAAGTATAATTTTCCAGAAGATTTAAAGTTAATGATTTTAATGACACTCACTGCAATATTGACCCTGTTTTGTCTCCTAAATCAGAACCGGGAACTAACTGTGGCAAGTGAGAACCTCTGCATAAATAGCAGAAGTACTAATGAAATACTTACAGTCAGCAGCTGTGAAATTAGGCATGGTGTCGTAACTCTTTTCCAGCTCTATGAGCAGAGCTACCACCTCCACATAATAGATAAAGGGGGTTATTCTTAGACCTGAAAAGCAGCAAAAAAAATTTTGATTATAGGTGTACCTCTACAGCACTTGGCCTCAAATATATGAATACACTTTGGCACCTTATTTTGTTGAAATAAGGTACAGTGTATCTTTGTCCTCAACCGGAGCAGGAATATAAAAACTGTGCCATATAGCAGAAATTATGAACTCTTTTCTGATCTCACATAATATATTAACAGCAAACAAAAAGGGTATACTTAAATTTACATCAAGAGTCATCACTCATGACAGCTTGAACCTTCATATAAATTATTTTTAATAAAAAAAAATGTGTTTTCAAAAGTCACACCCCACCACAGTGCAATAGCTCTTAAAAGAACCTTTAGTTCTATGCTTCGCTTTCACTCTCTCATACACTCTCGTGTTGAACCTGAATGAGGTTTTAACAGCAATAGCACCGTACTTAAAAAAAAAAGATGCAACCATGCAATCTCAGTTTGAATGGGGTTTTAGTTTTTCCAGCTTTATATTGCTGTGACATTGTTGTAAGTTAATAAACCCTATTAAAGCAATTGATGAAATTTCAATTGAAATTGTAACACCACATGGACTCGCAGAATATCTTTTCTCAGTTTTGATCAACAAAAGTTTAATAATTATAAATTTTCAGCCTAATTTTACTAACAATAAGTACTCATTTTATATATTGATTAATATTTGTTGCCAGGTGTTATGGAGGGTACTATTGCTGTGATAGTTGCTTAATTACTTACACTGTCAAGAACGCAACTGTTTAACCTTTTAATATAAAATAAAGAAAAATCAAGTTCTAGTCTCTTTAGTATAGTCACGAAGGGAGTTTTAAGAGTTATGTTAAGAGTAATGATGATATTACCTTTTACTATCATGTCAGCCAGATGGTAAGGGTACAGCATAAGCCTCTGAATGCTGCCATGTACTACTGTTTCATAATACTTCCTTTCATCCTTCTGTACTGTCCGCACTAAAATTATCAAAACTTGTGAGACTTGTGAAGAAGGATAACTTTATCAGGTTCAAAAAAATCTTATTTTACTATATGATTAATAGTTTAACAAAAGGAATTAAGACACATGGTCAATAGATCATCACAAATTTGTAAATCAAGGTGATACAAAAAGTAAATAAAATTTACCAAGGCTACCCCGATACCGCAGCTGGTTTCTAACACTGAATTCAAATATATATTTCTCATACTCCTTGTGTGAGTCGCCCAGTAGCTGTAACAAGTATTTACAAAGTTATTATTGCACAGATAAAAATAAATAAATATCAAAACAAAACATGTGATGTATGTTTACACCAGACATTAGTCCATTCGCCACATGACACTAGATCGAGTAATAAAATAAGGTCTCCGGCGTGATATGTTTAATTGCCTCAATAAGATTAATTTACACAAAGATATCACTGCCTATCAGTTTACCTTTTTAACATTTGGTGGCAGCTTAGCCCAGTGTATTTTCTTTCTGACGCATTCCTCAACCTCGTCTTCCATGATGTTGGAGTTATGCTGCACTTATCGCTACTACATTGAACTTAACTATTTTGCAAACAGATTGTCCTTGAATAAACCCAGATATTTTGATTTGATAAAGATGAAAACTGACTGAAATCGCTATACGTTCGTTCGGATTGCGCGATGGCGAATAACCACCGTTCACGATGTGATCTGTGCGCAATTCCTGCGTAGTACACAGATATGATTAATATGATTCAACGTACATAAAAGGATGTAAAGATATCATGTACTCATTAACACACTTAATACAAGCAATTAAAATATAAGTAATTAAAGATAAAAAATACATTACATAGAAGATTATGTTGTGTGTAAAAGTTATGGTCAATGATTTTGAACGTATTTTCATTGTGTCAGTTTGACATCAAGTCGGAGTGTGTTGCTATTTGTATAAGAAATCGTATTTAATCGATTAACTATGTTTAACATTATTATTATCGCCACTTATAATAGTTAATACTATTATTCATAGCACTAAATATAATAATGTAAAGTTAGCTATGAATAGGAAAGTGAATGGGAGATTATTGGGTATTTTTATTTCATATAACACATTTAAAAAAAACCTTATATAGCTTAATTACTTAATTTGATCATTTCATTGACTTTTTTTTATTGTGCGTGTAATATGGAAAACAAATGCGGAAGATATTCACGGAAAAGAATGTAATAGAAGGTATCATCTTAATGTAATTATTTGCTTTAACTACCTATATGTATCCGATTACCTACTGTTAATGTTAATAATAATTATCAGTAGGTAATCGGATCTAGGATGCAATTTGGGGTGAACGACCTTAAACGTTATGCTTGACAAGGATGTGACTCAGGTATTCTCGGGATTTTGGGAAATGGGTTATTATTAATAATTAATAACTTTTGTCGAGGGTTAAACTAAATAAACAAAATGAAAATGTTCGCTTTCTATAATAGGTCATTTATTTTACATATACTTGAAGTGTCGCTAGTTTTAAAACATATTTTTAACCGACTTCAAAAAAAGGAGGAGGTTCTCAATTCGTCGGAATTTTTTTTTTTTTTTTTATGTATGTTCCCCGAAAACTCGAAGACTACTGGACCGATTTGAAATTTTTTTTCGGTGTTCGAATGGGTATACTTTCTAGTTGGTCCCATTGTCAGCACGTCACGATCTGATGATGGGATCTTGGAGAAATCAAGGGAACTCCTCAAATATTGTATGCAAACATATAGCGATTTTAGTATTTTTAGTAACAAGTGTAGCATTTGCATTCAGAAAGTGTCACTTGGTGAAGCGGAACTGATGATGAAGACCACAGATGGCCACCGGAACTCCTCAACGGTACCGATTTCAAGGGTGGCGATAAGATATCTCGATTAAGATAGTTGAGCGACTACAACGAAACACATTTAATTGTTTTAAAATGACTATGATTTTCCCGCGGCGTTGCTTGCGGCGAGCTTGAAATGTCTTAAAGTTTCATATATCAACTAAGAAGTGGGACTACATAAGCTTATTATGATCACTAAAAAGTGTAAAATAAAATAAATGTTTTAAAAAACAAAAAACCGCCTTCAAAAATGCAAAAAATAACTTCTACTACTAGGTACTTAGTAGTAGGTACCTATCCTATTAGGTTAGTCTAACTGAAGTCGGCGACCACAATATTTTCAACAAAAAGCCGACTTCAGTTGGACTAACCTAATAGGATAGGTACCTACTACTAAGTACCTAGTAGTAGAAGTTATTTTTTGCATTTTTGAAGGCGGTTTTTTGTTTTTTAAAACATTTATAGATTTAAAAAAACTCCTAACCAGAAATTTATTTTGTTGTTAAATATATTTTGTTAATTTTATAGTGTAAACAACTTAAAATTGAAAGTAATTTACCTTTTTATAAAGGTAGCTAACAAAAAGACTCGCGGGATTGTAAGTCATATTCATATCCATGTTAAAATAACGAACTTAAACCCCGGGAAATTGCATCCTAGATCCGATAACTGTTAATTATAAGGAACAAAAATATTATGGCAAGTGAAATGAAATGAAGTGAAGTGAAATGTATGGATGTTGGTCCCATAATAAAAGTTGATGAGTATGAGAAACTTGAAGATGAACCTATTAGGACTATCAGTAGGTATGACTAAAAACAACACGGCCAAGCATCATTAGGCCGATAAACATTATGTCACGTCATCATTAGGACCAAACACGTTACTGCAAGTGAATTTAGGATTACAAACATTAAGGCAGACATTTGAGAGTCGATAATTGATCTTTAGAAGACTTATAGTAGGGGAGGGGTGGGAAATTCGTGACCCTCCCACCCCCTTGCGTTACGCTTAAATCGTCAGATTATTGAAATATAGACTTTTTGGCATGTAATTAACCTACCTTACCTTAATCTGACGCGCTGGAGTATTTCAAGCTATTGATTTTTTTTTACTATCTACGCTGATCGGTTATCCTGGACGCACGTTCCAGGATAAAGTGCTCATATTTGCTGGAGGTACTCAACAGGGTACAAGGATGCCCCCCTATGTTAATCTGCCGCGCTCGAGTAAATCCCGAAATCCCCTCTTGGGCTCCCCTACTATTATTCCCTTTTTCACTACGACCCCTAATGCCAATAACCTATTTTAAGAAAACAATCGTAAAATTTTGTTACTAGTCTAAAGCAGACAATAGCTCTACAGGTTTTTACCCCGCTTAGCTATTAGCTTACTTCAGTATTGGCCATTGACTCTTGCAATTAGTTTTAACGATCCTTTGTACTTTCTGTTCTACTTATTATTACAACATATACATATATATGGGCACAGTAATAGGTACCTTTAAACAAGAAAATAAATTGTTTGTAAAGTCAATATAATTTGTATTTATTGTTTACTGTATTTATTAATAAATCACTTACAAATTGTTAAATAAATACATCATCAAATGAGGAATGTATTTGATTAATCATGTCTGAAGCAGTCATGCTGCGCCCGCAAATGGAATATGCTTTTTGATTACATATACGAGTAAACCTGGCAGCTGTATAGACCGCCACGCTCTGTGCGAGCTGGACTGATTTCTCATTATCACAAAGATCGTATTTCAAGGCCCAGGTATAGAATGTGCCCAGAGCTCCTGAAAGAATGTCACCCTGACCACCTGCTCTGCGCCCTGATCCACCCTTCGATATGGACCAGTCGAAAGATGCAACGCTCGAGTAGTAATGATCCTCTCCTCCTTTGTGCAAAACACTCACATTTTCCCCCCAGAAAGTATACCAAGTGCTATTACCAGAAATAGCAGCGATGAATCTCTTAGCTTCTTGATTATTGGGAGTAAGGATTGCACCTGGTAAAGGATAACCTTTTATAATGGTCAAGTTTTTAGAAACAGCAAATAAACCGTCGGCGTCAATAATCAGGGGCTTCTTTAACACTTTGCAGGCTTCAATAATCTCATAAGACAATTTTAAGGTTTCATCTTGTCTTCCTAATCCTGGCCCAATTATTACTACATCCATCTTATGCAATAGAGATATAACTTTCGGTAAATTGTTTGAATCTAAAAAGGGATAAACTATTAAATCTGGGCTATAATTTTTTATAACTGGCGCCGCATTTTCTGTTGTTATGACATACACCAGATCAGCACCGACCTGAAATCACAAAAATATTTTAAGATCATGAGCATAAATAACTATGGTTATATAGCGATTCAAAGGCTTAAGGAACACACTATCAACAAACTCCCCGACTAACCTAACGTGACAATTAGATACATAGAATCTACGTGCGCGTATCGAGACTTTGGTCATTCAGCTTTAACTAAGACCGTAGTTAAGTACCTTACTGCCGCACTCAGAGCGGTCAATTAAATTTACTGCTTGTTAACTGACGTGTTGTCTGCCAGCAGCAACTTTAATCAAGCATTAAGTTAATATAATTGACGTCTCTGAGTGCGGCAGTTAATATGGTAGTACAATGCTAACGGGCGCGCGAATGAAGTTTTTTAATAGTTTTACGAGGGACATAGTAAATTGTTGTTGTTCAATAATAAAGCAGCTTTAAAGCAAGCGGGCGAGCCGATAAGTGACAAAACACTGGAAGAGCTGGTGCCTCGTTTGCTTCTTGAAGAGGAGAGAGGACCAGCTCTTCGAGTGTTTGTCGCTCTAGTGGGGTAGACTCCCACGCAGTCCTGAAATGCTTGAACTTTTATGGTAGAGCCATCAATATCTTGGTTATGAACATTTTGTCACTTATCGGCGCGCCCGCTTGCTTTAAAGCTGCTTTAATACTTTCGATTTTGAAAAAAAATGTGGACACCGAGTCACTCCCAAATTGTAAAGCAAAAAATTGCTCTTGGAGAAGGTGGATACTGACAACGGACTCTTTTAAATATACAGCCTTGAGCTTGGTCCGCATTTCGTTTGATGTATTGCAGTTCTGTATGTGAGCAAGGGGTCCATATTGCATCCGTGCGTTTTTTTTTAATAATCTGAACTAGCGCAACCGACAACTGGGCCCATAACCACTTGTTATTTAGAAGCTATTTGGTTGCTTTCCAAATTAAAAGATGGAGTACTTATTTGGTTATAACGAATATTGTATGTTCACGGTTGTTATAGAAGTGACAAAGAAAAAATCAACTTGTTTCTCACATAGATAATAAAGATATAAAACCTAAACCTACTTTTATTGAATCAACAACATAAACAACAGTACCTACCAATAACATTTTTATACGCAATGCAACTAGAATTGAATTTAATAAAAATACATTACAATGCTGAGGAGCGAACTCAGTGTATCTAAAAGTTAATAAGCATTTTATTAACCTTTTTAAACATTTATTATAGTTCTTTATAGTGGCTTTAGCACTATTTTTTAAAGAATCGCAGCATAAAAGATAATTTAGGTCATTAATTATCTGAAAATATAGGTACTTACTCTTTGTAAACATTTATCTAAAAGGTAATTATTTATCGAACTTTAACCCTTTGTTATGATTGGGCTCTGAACAAATATAAAACTACGACGCACAACTTCTAATGCCCCATTCCTATCACTTTTCTTCTTCTTTTCGAAATATTTAAAGTAAGGACTATGATCCTTAAAAAGGGTTAAATCGTTATAAAATAATGGTTTAGTTTAGTATGATACAAGCTACCTTTAATGATGATATTGCTGCAAAGTAAGGGGCTCCAGTGTACTCAGTGGATCCACCTATCACGCAGACTTTACCGGCTTCACCTTTCGTTTTGCCATCCAATTCGGGTATTATTAGTTTCCCCAAATTTAACAGCCTTTCTTCGTTCAAATTGTCAATCGTAGAACATTCCTCTACTATTGATGTTTGTACCACATGCACAAGCAAAATAAAGTATAATCCCGAGATCAAATTGCCTATTGAAGTTGGTTTCATTTTTGAATTGCACTTAATAAACTGAAAGCTTCGTAGGTATTTTTGCAATTAAACTTCCTTACACGTCCTAAGCGCCAGTGATTGCGCAAGCAAATAAATATGACCTTGTACGATCGTTGTGGCACATTCTACAATTGTAATAAAAAATAATACTCAGTCGAGATGTTAGTAGTTCTAAAAATATATCGACTGAATCCGACTTCTTCCCATGTGGCAATACCAGCTGATTTGCGTTTCATATTCCCCCAATGATAGCAAAGTAAATCGCCATCGAGTTCATTTCGTCCAATGGCAGGACAGTATAAAAAGTGAATAAAAATAGGTGTTTCTCTTGATTTTTGACACTGTCAGTCAAGTGATAACAACAATAGCATATTTTAGCTCATTTTATTCATACATTGTGTTAAAATGAACGATAAATACGAAACAGTGAAGCTATGTTATACGATACACAAATACTCCAGTTATTCCGCTAATTATATACCAGAGTAAGTGTATTTGGACTAGGAATTAGCTCTATATTTCAATTAGAAACTCCGGCCCTTCTAATGCACGAGTCCGGTCTACTACAAAATAACAGCTGTAATTATCTGTTTTAGGAATATAATGGTAAATAATTCTTCGGATCAATTGTCGCGATGGTTCACAGACAGCAACACGCCCTCTCAATACATTATGTTAAAAATAAAGGCACCTGCTATTGTGGAAACTATAAAATTCGGAAAATACATGAAAGCTCACGTCAGTGATCTCAAGAAATTTCAAATCTTAGGAGGCACGGACGAGCACAATTTGTCTGTGTTGTTATCAGCGTGAGTACCTAATATTTATGTAAACATGGGTTTTGTATTTTTTTAACTTTCTAAAGTTGATATTAGATGTTTTTTGTATTCCATATATTTATTATTGTTGACTGTTATTGAAAACATTACCTAATGTTTCCAATAACAGGCAAAAATAAGTAAATTGACAATATGTTTGGGTCTGATTCCACACAAATTGACCTAGCCCTAACTGAAGCAAAAAAAAAAAACCTGTTATTATTCTGGTAATATAGCACCATACTGGAGTCTACCCTATTATTTATTGCACTGGTGATAGAGGTTAACAGGTGTGCTCTACTTTTTGACTGTTTTCCTTCAGAGGCCTTAAAAAAGACAGTGCTCCTGAGGTATTCAGACTCCGGCACAGAACGTCAGAAGGGCTTTACTTACCGGTGCAGTACCTGAAGATTGTGCCCTTGCAGTCATGGGGGCCAGCATACAACTACACCATTTGGTATGTGGAGGTGCAAGGGAAAACAAACGAGGACCTGATGGCCAGCGTACTGGACACTATTAATTTGGTAAGTTTTAATTGTAATTAGAAGATGCCAGGATGCTTGGAGCCAAATGTACAAAATGTATTTTTGTTTTTAATTGCAAATGCTAGAAATGCCTCTTTAGAGAAGAATATTTTACTTATAACTAGGATTAGGATTTTTGTGGCATATCATGGTTGTAGAATACATGAAGTTGCTCTTTCCTAATTATTATATTACATACCACTTTGATTTTGGCCTTCAGTATTGTCATATTACATATTTATTTCATATTATGCTCAGTGCCAGTTTTAGCACTACCAGCACCCTGGGCGAGATTTCAATGGCACGCTCAATCTGCCATTCAAACCCATACGAAAAAAGGCAAGGGGTAGAATAAATAACCAGTCGCAGGTGCCCCTTTATTTCTGGCGCCCTGGGCGGTCGCCAAACCGCACCCTACCCTAGAACCGCTACTGATTATGCTAGAACACCTCACACCTCACCTGTATGCTAGGACACCTCAGCATTATACTGAGCCAGTGTCCGATTCGCTATTGCGGAGACACTACTTGTTTATTGTTGTTTTCTGTTTTTTACTTTTTTCTGTGTGTCTTGTGTGTGTTGTATTTTTCTTTTCTTTCTTTAGAACCAGTATATACCACTACCTAAAAAAAAAGTACTAACAATACACAAAAAAAATAGGTAATCCCATTGGGTAATTTTGAAATCATAATTTCTTTCTTATTGTCATATTGTCTTGAATTTTTGCACTTATGTAATTCAGATGACAAAGCAATAATATTGTACCATCAAGCTGGCATGATGATGGAGACAGAATGTGTCCAAAGGAACTCCTCAAAGGCTCATAGATGGACTGTAGAGTGTGGATTCATTTGTCTGGTCTTTTGGTGATTAATTTATTACCAGTGTTCGTTTGTGTACAGTCAGCAATGAAATGTTTTTTTTTTAATACTCCAATTCAATGTAGTTTTATAGGTACTATTTCATTTCTATTATATTTTTACTGAAGCTAGCTGTAATAAAACATGAGCATACTTGTTTAATTACAGGAACATTTTAGTTGATTTCTGGCTTTTCTAGGAATTCTTTGGTTTACATTTCAGTATGTCAATGACAAGACAATAACTAGGAACTTAATTTCTGATATGATTTTTATTTGCATTACAATTTTACTTAATAATGCTTTTATTTAATTTATAATTCGTGCTGAATTTTGTTGTCTTAATGTTGATATAATGAAAAAGATGCAAAAAAAAATGCTTTGATGATTGAATTGCAGTCCACTTTATGATTTAAATAATTTTAGCCTGTGCTTGAAGGATAGTGTTATTTTCCCTAGTTAATTAACCACAATTTATAAATAATTTCTAGTAAATTTATATTCTTAACAAACAATAAACTTGATTTTTAGGCTTATTTAGAAAACATTTTGTTATTATTTGGCAGCGTAAAGAAGAAGAGGCAGTTCGTATGTTGCTGAAACACTTGCGGCGGCGTCGCTACAAGGACGCATTCGAGGCCCTCTCACGCGAGAGCGGCGTGAAGCTGGAGGGGGACCTGCAGGCGAGGCTGTGGCACGCGCTCGTCGAGAACGGGGACTACAAGCTCTCGGAAGACATACTCGATGAGGCGGTAACTGGTGAGTCAGTTGATTTTTCTATATGAAAATTGGATTTGCGTTTGCACTCAGACTCACCTGATGTTAAGTGACGACTATGTCGAGGATGACGATGAAGATGATGATGAGGAAATAACCGGGAATACAGACGCCAAGAGAGCATTCCAGTCCTTGGTAATGCGAATAAGAAATGACGCAACAAACCGCTGCGTGCGAAACATTGAAATTAGACTACATGCGGATGGAAGCCCTCCCACGGTCTGGACGATCGATGGGAAAAAGTGGATGGTGGGATGAGGAAATGTATGTAGTTCCTGAGCACATTCACCATAAAACACCTTGTAAAATACTGATAGTCTTTACGTCAATGTTCAAAACTTTGAAGTTTGGTTATAACGAGCAAATCGTATGAGTCTCCTAGCTCTTCGCTCCAACGATTTCATCGCGTCCAGCTGATATTTGGCAGAGCATTTCCGCAGGTGGCAGCAGTACTCCATACACGAATGAACTTGTGCTTGATATAAGCAGTACAACTGTTCCGGTGTACCGCCGAACCTTAAAAAGGATACCAAGTTTTTGGCAGCGGTTTTCGCTTTTATCTCGATAGACCGGCCTTGAGGAGCTCGGGTTAAAGGTGGAATTTAGTGGTTTCAATTCAAGGCATGCCTTGTGATTCGAATTGAGTCATGAACACAAGTAATAAAAGCATTACATGTGTTTCAGAGGGCGAGTTCGACTGGTACATGTCGTGGCAGCCGTACCGACCGGAGTGGCGCGAGATGTCGGGTTGCTCGCCGCAGGTCGAGGACCGGCTGAGCGACGAGCCGCGCCCCGAGCTTGCCGCCGAGCGCGACCCGCGCCCCCTAGACGCGGTGAGTGTATTTAGATGCCAGCTGGGGCTCATTTCTCGATCTCATTAGACTCCAAGTTCAAGTCTACTAATGAAATGCACCGTAATCTTTTTTTTTCCATATAAGCGCTACTGCTACATCATGTGGGCCGCAATCGGATCGGAACCGGGACGTCTGATATTTTGCCTTTTACCATTTGTCTCTTTTCGATTCCTTAGGACCGGCGCGCACTTGACTGCAGTGCAAAGCATCATCGCACAGTTTTCTAAACGCAGAACACATTTGGCTTTTAACATCCATGAGAGAATGCACGAGAATCGAGTAGCTTTGATGCTAGGCCGGGCCACACGGAGAAGGTTGGCGGGCCGCATGCCGCGAAACACTAGATCCTACGCATGTACGCTTAAGGTGATACACGCGATCACAATCTGCAGGGCATCTATTCAACACAGTAAAAACAATATCGTTTTTGACCTGTTATCGGATTTTACTGAGTGGCCTTATAGTCAAATCGTCATTCTTTATGCCAGCAATATCGCAGCTATAACTCTGAGCTGTAAGACAGTTCTTCCTGAGCAGAATGGGAGGTTTGGGGAATGATTACAAATAACATGTAATTATTCATATAAACTAACGTAACTTAACACCAAAGTTCTTTTCATATTGTCCAGTATTGGCTGGTTTTCACATATTGATCTCTACACGTCGTTTCCGTCGCCGTGGTATAAGCCGGTCGCTTGTTGCAGGAGGTGAGCGGGAACGGCGAGCCGCCGGAGTACGAGGCGGCGTGCTGCTCGAAGCCCGGCCCGCGCGGCGGGCACCAGCTCGTCGTGGACCCCACCACGGGTGAGATAGCTCAGTTGACAACGGATAGATCTCATGTACACACATTGTTAAAATTGAACCAGCTTGATGTAACATGGCACGGCGGTCACACAGACAGCTCGCTTGAGTTAATCCTGAGTATCACTCAATTCGGATTATGTCGAGAAGCTCTTCTCACTGTTGGCTGCATCCAAAAATTATACTTTAAGCCGATCCGGTGCCGAGCAGTTGTGTCTGCGCCAACCTTTAATAAGATATCAAAATACTTACTTTCCTAACAGGGGTGATGATAATCAGTAATGAACGCTACAATTCGCCTCGCAGGCACTCTATACCTGTTCGGCGGCTGGAACGGCACCGAGGACCTGGACGACTTGTGGTCGTACGACGCGAACTCGGCGCGCTGGGCGCTGCTGTGCGCGCGCAGCGGCGCCGCGTCGGGGCCCTCGCCGCGCTCGTGCCACAAGATGGTGCTCGACCCGCTGCACCGGCGGCTCTACACGCTCGGCCGGTACCTGGACAACGCGCAGCGCGTGCCCGCCAATATGAATGTACGTGCTTTTAACTAGCGGAACATTGTTGTGAAGTTGTACCGTCACTAGTGTACTCTGTTTAGGTAGCGAGCGAGTTGCTTACACACTCAAGAGTCGCGGTGGAGTCCAGGCGCGGCGGCGCGCCAAGGTTTTACATGGAGGTTCATGTCCACGTGAAGGCGTAGAGGAGTCGAGGTTAAGACGTTGGGGCGACGCACCGCTACAATTTAGTCATTTCATCTCTGTAGTTTTCGTTTTAAGGAACTGGAACAAAGCGTAGCCGCCTGAGCCTTAAAAAGACCACGCGACCGTGCCGGAACCCCGCAACGCCTCTACCTCTATTTGTAGTGAAAAGAAAGAAGAAAGAAAAAGAAAATAGTGTTAGTGAAGTTGCTTACACACTCAGTCGAGTCAGTGTCGAGGCGCGCCGTACAGCATTTTACATGGAATATTACCTTGGGTAGGAAAGTAGACAGGTAAAGGACCAGAAGGACCTAGGCCGTGCAGCACTCACTGACCGAACGAAACGCGACGAGAAGCACCGATATTTATACAATTAGAGGCTTGTTGTCATTCTCCGAGTATATTTTTTTAGCGTTGTATTCATGAAACAGATTTCGTGTTGTCTATTTTTTGACATCCGCGAATGTAGGTCTATAATATTTTTTTAAAGCGATAATTTACGAAATTTTTATAAACAAACTAAAAAAATATTATACGTTTTATTATATTCATGAAAATGTTAGTACAAATATTTATAAATCGATGAAAGTACTAAACTAACACGCACACACAAGTAGCGCATGCGCCCCCGCTAGACCTCATTCTTGCAACGACTAGCACGGATCCGCATCCGATAAGCTCGGCATCAATTTTTGCAGACGCGGATTCTCAAATTAATGCGAAAGTTCCAAGTATACTTACATGCATATGTGTATGAGCTATTTCGTCCGCAGAGCGACCTATACATGTACGACATACCCACCGGGGCCTGGTCGCTGGTGTGCGCGGACACGGCGGCCGCGGGCGGGCCGCGGCTCGTGTTCGACCACCAGATGTGCATCGACGCGGACACGCGCACCGTCTACGTGTTCGGGGGGCGCGTGCTGCCGCACAACTCGTGAGTCCACACTAGCTGCGGGCGCGGGGCGGGAGCGGGCCGGGTGCGGCGGTGCTATCATACAGTATTCATAGTTATATTTCACCAGCGACGAGCTTAGAATATTACAACGTTGGTGAAAACTGAGTGTTGAGTTTCTTGCAACAATGGTCGCCTCTTGGGAAGTGCTGATGTGATATTATTAACTACCCTTTACGTGCGGCTCCCTCCGCGTAGAAGTCATTTATAGCTATTCCCTCAAGAACTGTCCAATTTTTCTGGATAAAAAGTAGCTATGTTATATTCCACATTATAATTTATCTCTATGCATAATTTTATCCAGATCCGTTAAACCGTTCTGCCGTGGTGGTGGACAAACATCGAAACTTTCACATTTATTATATTAGTAAGATGACTATCTGTTGCCCGTGACTCCGTCAGCGTAAACTCCTTTACCGATATTCACTCGGGAACTGGCAAATTATCATGGAAAAAAAAATTGTCTCTGGATTCTAGCTATCTCCATACCAAATTTCATTCAGCGGTTTAGGTGTAAGCGCAAGAAACAAATAATAAATCTAACTTTCGCATTTAGATTATTAGTGTAGTATGAATTATGTAGTATGAGTCATTAAATGGAAATCAATAAAAGGGTAAACTTCCTTTCTTTTTATCGCTTTCCCTAAACATATCGTTTATTTTCAGACCTATAGTCATGCTAATACAGCGTATGTTTTCAGCGAAGAAGCGGCCTCGCCGCAGTACTCCGGCCTGTACGCGTACTATCTCCACACCAACACGTGGCAGCTGCTCCTGCCCGATCGGCATTCGTTAAACGCGCCCCAACCGCGCGTCTCGCATTCTATGCTTTTCCACCCGGTGAGTAGATCTAAATTACTTTATCCAAAAACCTGTTCAGTTGAAAATAATTCAAACTCTTGAATTTTCCACGCTTTTAATGATGAAGGGGTTCCACAAGGATGTGTATTAGGGCTACTTCTGTATCTGCCGTACAAAAGCGGTGGTCGATGTCGGAGTCGGAGGCGGACATATATAAAAACTTGTTTGTACACGCTGACCGGGGCTGGCGCGGCGTCGCCGCCGCTACGTTTCGACATCCGATTAGAACCTCCGTTTAAAAAGTATCGGAACCGGAGGTGTAATATCAATGGGAAGTTCCGACTTCTTGAAACCAGATTCGAAGCTGCGTAACATCCCTGACGTCCGAGAGGCAATAGGTATCAGAATCTCCGGAGTCGAGCTACTTTTCTATTTATACTATGCCATCGCTTTTTTTACTGATTTTTCCGTGTAAATGGATTTGTAGGCATCACTGATATCCTGGTCCTCTCGTATTACGGTATACAATTGATCATCCGGTAGCATTTTGTAATCATAATGTTTTGTTTGTTTCGTCGTCCATAATAGGCTAGTTGCCTCTGTTTTAAAGTAGGTCTCAAGTGATTAATTATTGTCCGATTAGATGAAAAAAAAATCCCACATTTTTTTAGGACCTACAAAACAGCAAAACTTTATTTTAAAAGTTTAGTTTTCGTTAACGGGCGAAAACGCTTACAGCCATATTAGTCTATAGATTATCTGTGCTGTGACGTCATACGGGCCGAAAACAAACATTTGTTTGACAGTTGACGAGAGCATTTGACATATAGATAAACGATCATAACACAACCTCAAAAGTCCATGCCATGAGTCATAAATGACAATGTCATGTCACAGCACAGGGGCTCTACTTTGAAATCAGTAATTCGAACTTCGGATCGCCCCATCACTTTCTTGCAAATTAGTGACACGTCGAGAGCAAAAGGAATAGCAATAGACGAAGTTCGAATTTCGGATTTCAAAGTAGAGCCTCAGAATACTTGCAGAATATACCATTGCGAATTTCACTCGTATAAGAACCGACATGAAGTTTGCTTAAGGTCCTATGACGTCACAACATGCCCGACAGCGTTTTCAGAGTTCAAAATAAAAAATAAAAATGAACAATTTTTAAATAAAAAATATGTAGCCATCTTACACTTTTAATATCTGAAATCGATAAATATTGGTTTCTTAAGTCTAATACTAAAGAAAATATTAATTTATTAAGCCAAATTTAATATGAGGCAAGTAGCCTATTATACATGCTGATTTTCGGCACAAGAGGTTGTCGTAAGTTTTTCTGGATAAATGATAACAACATTTGTTGGTAACCATTGAAACAGAAAACCTATATTTTAATCATTATTATAAAAAAAAACATATCTGTGCTTATACTTTCCGGAACACCCGATATTGCTCTAATGCATTGTTTTTTTGTGTTATAAATGCTCTTTATTGTCAGTATTTATGAGCTCTTTTATGAGCCGATAGCGTAAGATTGACCCTACATGAGTACAATAACATAAAGTTGCGGTTTTTGTATTTGCAATATTTCTAATTTGCTTAAGGGCGTAAATACTATATAAAAAAAGTGATTTGTTTATTCGGGTTACATTATCAACTTGCATCTTCCAATTTAAGTTATCATCTATAGTTAATTTAAAATTTATCTCTATCGCTTCTACCTTCGTTATGTTTACTTTAAACTATAATTAAATGATTTATAATATAATAATAATTTCATCTGTGTATAAAATACATTTATGATTTATTACGTCAGTGAAGTTATTAATGTTTAACAGAAAGAGGGATGGACCTAAAACGCACCCTTGTGGGACACCACATTTTCGATGCCTGTATTCTGAGCAATAGGTTATCATTTCCCTATTGCCGTTCATGCTCTTCACTTCAACGCACTGTCGTCTATCATTTAAATAGGAAGATATCCACTGAAGTGATCTCGGATCGCTATCTTCTCTATTTTATGTAGCAGTATTTCATGTGAGACGCAGTCGAACTCTTTTGACAGATCAATTAAAAGTCTTGTAGTATATAATTATTGTTTACGTTATCAGTTTAAGTAGTGAGAAGATTGCTTAAGTACTTAGTCAATTTCTATTTTTGGAAACCGTATTCGGTATTTATAAATTGTAAAATTAATTAGTCTCTTGAGCATGCACTTTTAGAATATCTTAGACATTATTGGAATCAATCAATCAATTAATGAACGGCTTCACAATTGACGTTTTTAAAACGTTCCGGATGAAAAGAAGAGGTTAATGAGATGAGTTGAAATTTGACCTAGGTCATTTATGTTAGGTTATTGCTTCTGTACTCATTGGGCCAATGCGTTGAGCCAAGGTGTACAGCGGCCAGTAGTATACATTTGAGTGATGTCGGTTAGATCCAGCGGCGGCTGTACATCTTCGCGGGGCAGCGCAACAAGGAGCACCTGCTGGACCTGTGGTGGTGGGACGTGAGCTCGGGGCAGTGCGGCGCGCTGTGCGCCGGCGCCGCCGCCTGCCCGCCGCCCGCCGCCGGGTTCACGCAGCGCGCCACGCTCGACCCCGACACCGACGAGCTCTTCGTGCTCTCGGTCAGTGCCCACGACCACGACCCTCTTGTACCACAAATATCTGACCATTGCGTGAACAACGAATCTATTCTAACATGTAAATCACTTCCGTGACTGACAGACAGACAACCATCCAGTTTTTTTTCAGAAATCGACCATCGACAGGCAGAAATAGGGGAAGTAGGAAGATGCTAACTTTTTTAACGCGTTTGAAGTCGCGGGCGTCCTTTAGTTTATTATTATTACATTACCAGGCTACAGTGCCCGGCCTTTAAGAAGTCAATCCTGACAGCTGTCATCGCAGTACAATTTATAACCTATAATTGGGGTTGAGGTTATAATTTGTACTGAAATGACAGGTGTCAGGATTTACTTCTTATCGGCCGGGCACTTTAGCTTCTGCTAGCCACGGCGTCCGCATAGAATTTGTACATTTATCATCCCATGCGAACTATACATTTTTCCGGGATGAAAAGTAATGTATGTATGTAGTGATGTGCTATTCCAGACTAATTCCAGGATAATCGCTTTGTGCGCGCCGCGGCGGCTTCTTTGTAACAATTGTAGCGGCAAATCAAAGCATGCCAACTATTTGAACGAACGAACTATACCTTCGCAGGGCATGAGTAAAGAGAAGGACAAGCGCGTGTACAACACGCTGTGGGTGTTCTCGCTGCGGCGGCTCTCGTGGGCCTGCGTGTACCGCAACGACAGCGTGGCGCCGCGCGAGCCGCGCCCGCGCTTCGCGCACCAGCTCGTCTACGACCCCGTGCGGAAGGTGCTGGATTATTTTATACAATTACGGTGAAGCATAACTATAAGATAAATAAAAACCCCCATACAATGGTGACCCCTTAGGTGATATCTCTTAATGGCCCAACCTTATTTGTATGCACGCACGCGCGCACGCACACACATACACACATAGACATAGAGTTTGTCTCAGATTCTTTACATAGTATAAAACAAAGTCACTTCCCGCAATTTTTCCCTCTGTATGTACGCTTAGATCTTTCAAACTACGCAACGGATTTCAGTGCGCATTTTATCAATAGAGTGATTTAAAAGGAAGGTTTTTATGTATAATAAAGTCTGGATTATGTACGAAAGTTACAGAAAACTCGCAAAAACCGAAACGATGCGAGGGCGGGTAGCTAGTTTTACTATAAAGGCAGTATACATTTTAACCAAACCTAAATGATTTTAAAGATTTCACACATAAAAACCCACTAGTTCCAAAACGTGTTGTATCCAGATTCATTACCTGTTCGGCGGCAATCCGGGCAACCAGCACAGCGTGCGGCTGCGGCTGGACGACCTGTGGGCGCTGCAGCTGCAGCGCGCCTCCGTGGAGTCCGTGGCCCGCGAGGCGCGCCTGGCGCTGCGCGAGGCCTGCTACCGCGAGCTGGCCGCCACGCCCGGCCGGGACTGCGTCGCGCTCAAGTACCTGCGGACTGAGCTGCATGCCGCCTTGGACCATAGTGATCCTAGTGAGGTGAGAAAAGACCTAAAAAAAATAGTAAATTGGCCACACGAAGGCCCTTTAGCCCGAGGGCTCGAGGGACACGTCGGTAATATGGTGTGAATCTACTGCGTCACATGGTACATTTCCAGAACGATGGATCGGCCGTTTAGGCGCAATACTATGGCCCCCGCGTTCACCGGATTTGAACCCCTTAGATTTTCTTTATTAGGGTTGTTTGAAAGAGAAAGTGTACAGCCATCCGATTACGAATCTTTCTGAGGTACGAGTGAAAAAAATTGCTGCTCAAGAAATAGGGAACTATTTTTTATTGGGTATTTGTTTTTACTGCAAAAGTTTAAAGTGTGGTAAATGTTTGATGAAAGATGCAAAATGCAAGTTAGTTTGCATTTTTTTTTATTGTATCAATGTTTCTACGCCAAATGGTAATGTTTATCTGATAACACAACTATTAAACGATATCAAGCTAAGAAGAAAATAAATAAAAAACATCTTGGTACACTAACTACGATCAAAAAATCGAGTAAGGATATTAATTTTAGAAAAAAAAACCGAATTGTGTCGAAAACCGTGGCAATTTTACTAAACCTTATTTCGCATTATTAGAACGACCTAAGTGCCCCCTATCAGTAGATAACGTAATATCCACTCATTACCTCGCATCCTGTCTAGTATGGTGATTGATCAATGTAATTTCATTCCGTAGGTGGAGCGGTTCCAGAAGCTGGCGACGGTGCTGTTCGCGGGCAGCGCGCGCGCGTGCGGGCCGGTGGCGCTGACGCCGCGCCGCGTGCGCGCGCTGGCCCGCCGCCGCGCCGTGCAGCAGGCGCCGCCCGACCTGGCGCACGCGCTGCACGCGGTAACCATTGCTAATACGGTGTCTCTTTTGGTATACACGGTTGCCAACATTGACTTTTCCCTTTTCTTTTTTGTCGTTCCGTACTGCCAACAGGTCCATAATACTAAGGTTCCGCAGTCCGTCCGTCTGTCCGTCCATCTGTCATACAGAACTGTCTCTTTTGATGGATCGATGTCCTTTGCCTTTCCCTCTGGGATAAAACACAAGAAAAAAAATGTCTCATTTGAACTGTAATAGCTAGACACAAACAATTAAAAAAAAACGTTAAAAAAAAATTGCCTACACAAAGAAACGTTTTGTGCGTGTCCGATTCGCACTCGGTCAGTTTTTTTACGAGTTTGTATTTAACTTGCCGTGATTGTGTTTTTTGGTCTTGCAAACCAATATCGAACCACTTTTCCTTATCCTAATGGGTCAAAATATAGAATAGATATGTAAACCAATGGTAATAGTATTTAGGAGCTGATCTGATAATGCGGTCAACAGGCTCCGCTGGACTTAACATTGACCCACCAAATTGGAAACTTATTATACTAATCCCAGTTTTCTCGGTGCTAGGTGCTGGGCGCCGACGACGTAATCCCAGAGCCAGTCCAGCCGTTCGAGGAGGTCCCGGCAGCAGCGCCCGAGTCGTGGGACGTGGGCGAGGACCTGGAGGCGCCCGGCGAGCGCGCCGGGGAGCCGGCCGCCGCGCGCCACGCGCGCCTGCTGCTCTTCGACCAGCTCTGCAGGTACTTCCGGCCCAGCGCCGTGCCGCCCAAGGGAGACATCGCCGACTTGGTCGCGTTGTAAACCAGAACTCCGCGAGTATAACGGTAACAGTTCTATACGGCGGCTCGGACTTTAAGTTTTTGTGCCGTCGTGCACTCGAAATAGTACCGTGTTACGAGTGATCAAAATTATTGAATCCTGAGCGAAGCGAGGAGTTCTATAGTTGAAATAATTTTGGTACCGAGTGACACTGCTCTTCACTCCGCCTATGAAGAAAATGCAATAATAATAATAAAAAACTAACGATAAAATTAAGTAATAATTTAAAAATGTTATAAATTATAAAAGAAGTAAACTAAAACAGAATCCACATGAAATATAATGGAAATTGACTACATTTACTTTTTTTGAATCGGTGGAGTGAAAAAATTAACGCCACATAAGAGATATTTTTTTTCTATACATTATTGACCAGCAATTGACCTCTATCTCACATATTGGTGACGGTGAAGTCGAGAATGAAGTTCACTGGTTCAGCAGCAGTAAAACAAGAAAATTACATATTTCTGGAAGGAAAATATCTTTTAGTTGACATAAAATTAATAAAAAAATAAACTTATTATAATAACAAACAGTTGAATTGTCACTTTGCGTCTTAGTTCATAATTATCTACAGTGCAATAGCTGTTATCTTTGGGGTTCCGGTGAAGTCAGTTAAACTACATAAGGGCGTAAGCGAGTACATAGTTACATACAAACAAACCCTAAAGTGGTCTTAAGAGCTATTGCACTGTCATGTCTTATTAAGGTCGCATGGAAGCAAGCCGCTGCCAAATTGTTTTCGAGTGCGCATTGACATGCACCTACTTCTGCCGGGTTGTTCCCACTAGTTACCACCCAGCGTTTTTGTGTTGCCACTTTGAACTTTACTCATATGTAATAAGCCACCATAAGTGTGCGGGTAACAGATGGGAATAACCCCTTCTGCTTAACACGATGATAAAGACATTACGTGGAAGTGGCCAACATTTAAGCGTTAATAACGTTGCGGCATTGTTATTGACGTTAGACGTTAAACGATAACTCGAGGGCTTTTTCGACACATCAAAGGGTTTAAGTGTGTTAGAAAATAGAACTAAGTTTTCGCCTCAGACACCCCGTTTTAAGTTTTACGCTTCGTACATTTTGTGGCGAACTGTTTGGGCCACGCAAAATACTATTTGCTGTGGCGATCAATAGTTTACTCACGACTAATTAAATTTTATACTGAAGGTATTATGGTCAACTTTATCGCGGTGGATAAAGCATCCGTCACTCTCGTATTTACATACTAGCCAGAAAGTGACAAATGTTTTATCCACGTCTATCCAAATGGATAAACATGACCTTAATATGCTTGCAGGTGTACATACAGTTGTTCCGCCGTTTAGTCATCTGATTTATATGAAGACGCTCTTAAACGGCCTACAGAGAACATAGATCGGTTACCCGAACTGACTAATTCCGCGTAGCAAACTTTCCATTCGCATTTTTCGCCATTTTATTTTTGCTCCAATCGCATTTCTTTCCGTTTTTTTTACCAATTGCATATTTTCCATTTAGGATTTTCTTCACTTGCATGTTTTACCAATTCAAAATCAATTTCTCTAAGTCGACGGAGCTCCTTTTTCTGGGTGCTATGGACCTTCGGGCCTTCTGCAAAACTAACATTACCTAAACCTATCTACCTATTTCAACTTAATTACAATGGGTAACTGGATCTCCGCTTTCCTTAACGTAGACCCACAGTGTTGGGACTCAATCGTTTGGTATTGATAAGCAGATAATGACGTTAAAAAATACAGTCGGCAGTAAAAGCTTGCCCATAAATGATTTTTTTTGACCCAAACTTAAATTTTACATCTTCATATGAAAACTAGTGACACACCCTCGCTTCGCTCCGGAAAATAACATTTTATGAGACGTTTTAAAATCGGTTCAGTAGTTTCAGAGATTACTCCCCAAGACACAAACAAACACACAGTTTTGCCTCTTTATAATATTAGTACTTGTAAATAATAATATTTCTGTATGTAGGCACTTTCACAGTACACATATTCGGTCGCATAATCAGGAACGTTTGTGTTTGTCCCATATAATTGCTTACAAATATGATTTCAATTTTAACAACCAATCATAAAGTTAATCACTAATTTTATTGTTGTTTACACGTATCGTTAACTAATGAACTTAAATTCAAAATTATATACAATTTAAATAAATAAAATAAAAAATGAATTGTACAGCAACTTCGTACTTAAACACTAAGTTTTTCACGACAAAAAATACGAATTACTTGTTTTTACCATACATTTGGTACAGTATTTAACGACTTGTGACGTCATAGTTTAGTATCAATTTGTAGGGCGCGTTTTAACGCTTAGTAGGCAGTAATAATGTCGGACTTTGACTCCCATTTCTGACTTTTGCATTGCTCGGATTGCAGTTGATCCTTAAAAAATTCTGAATCGCAGAGCAGCATAATAATTTTTTGTTAAATAGCCGAAACGAAAAAAAAACAACCATTTCTGATTACATGGCCACCTATGTGTACTGTACTCTTACTGCTAGAGATTTATAAATAATTGAATAGCGAACTTTGTTTGTTTCGTTAAAATCATGTTAACTTTTTAACATCATAGACAATTCGCACCGCTGCCTAACACATCCGTGGAGCAGAAATAAAAGTAGCGGTACTTTTTCCTTCTAATAATGTGTTGAATTATAGTTTTATTCAGGCGATGAGTCAATCTTGAAGCCACACAAATAGAAGCAAGTAGGCGTAATCTCTTCGTACGTTCGCGCGATGACACGCACACAAGTGCACAAATAATGTCGTACAGGGCCACTATTCAACACGGTAAAAACCATATCGTTTGTCAACGTTTTGATAGCTCTTATTAACTTGACAGTAATGGCGGCCGAGTTAAAAACAACACCATAACAGGTCAAATAAGATTTGGATTTTACCGCCTAGAATAGAGGCGCTGAGAAGGCCAAATTTGGTCTAGTTTTATTGGCATCGCAATAGTGCGTGGACGAGGTTTCTGTGTGTTATTTATTATAAGTGTTAGGACTTTTGGTGGCATATCGTGGTTCTAGAATCCATGGAGTCGCTATTTCCTAATTATTATAAACACACCACTTGGATTTTGGCCTCCAATATTGTCATTTTTCAAAATAAACTAAGAATAAATGTATTTTGAAATATTATTATTATGACAATACTTCAGTTTCAAAATCAAGGTAGTATGTTTATAATAATTAGGAAATAACGATTCCATAGATTGTAGAACCACGATATGCGACCAAAAGTCCTAACCCTAGTTATTAATCTAAGCCTCATCTATGGTTGACGTGTAACGTTGTTTTTATTTGCCCAGCGTTGTTAACTGGGTTGGTTCTTAGCTGGGTATGAAAAAAATTGGTGGAGCCGTTTAAGAGCGACGCTTTGATAAGTCTGAAAGTAGGAGTCGCAATTATATTGGGGGTTTTAATATATTCATGGTTATTATTAATTAAAATGTAGTAACTAGATATCCGGCCTTCCGTGTTCAATTTTTCAGAATTCTGAGTTCATATTTAATTTGCAATGTTTTTCACTACAATGGAGCACTATTATATTGCTGATATCTCCATTAGATTGTTTTCAATCGCATTTGCAAGTCAACGATCAGTTTCTCAAGTACATTGATGTTGTGTTCACTAAAATTTTGTGTTCAGTAATGTTGTATAGCTCATGCAATTCACGATGGCGAGTGGGCTTTATTAGTGGTTGAACGTGTACATGCACATTGCGGTAGTGTGCGTGTCTGACGGAGCGATCAGTCGCGAGCGCGCCGTCGCTCGAGTTACTTGTGCATATTGTTTCCACGACGCTTACTGTCACGAACTACCGTCAGCATGTCCAATATCCGGAAAAAACGCAAAGTTATTCATAGCGAGGTATAACGGATTTTTATTTTGAAGTATCCTAAAATAAAAATAGTAAATTTATTTAGAACTGTGGGCCTATCCGTGTTTATCGCTTGACAAAACGGTAATAAAACATTCGACACTTTCTGACAAGTACATACATATAAGTGTGAGAGTGACGGATGTTTGATCCACGTTTAGTCACCCAAGAAACACGGCAATAATAAGCCCTCTAAAATAAAGACAAACCTACAGATAGGTTTTAATTTTAAGTAACATAAAATTGTACGTAATTTTAAGACAGAAAATACGGAGACATTTGAAATGTCATCTTCGCGACAAGATAGAGTTAGGTACATCAATTTCGTAAAAGATGCAACCAAGAAGGTCGCTAGTGTCGCTACTACATATAGTATGACTAAGTAGTTCGCATATCACATCAAGAACATAAATAAGTAGTTTGTTGTTTTATAATATTTAAGGTCAAACAAAAAAAGAATTTTTGAAATCGGACCATAATTGATGGAGAAATCAAATCGGTCAAACTAAGAACCTCCTTTTTTGAAGTCGGTTTAAAATACTTAATTGCATTATTTCTTATCATTATTTGCTAGAGGGTTTGCGACAGTATAATAAGTATAATGTGTCCAATACTTCTCTTTATTTTTTATGCTTACCATACCCGCTCTCGCTATCACGCACACTTTGACACGTATACAGATATGTGTTTACCACAAGTAAAGCCCACTCGCCATCATAAATTGCATGAGCTATAACATTGGATGTAAAATTATGAATCAGTTTGCATTTGTTTTTCAACATTTGTTTGAGTTTTGTGATGATCTCAGTGCCAACCCTATAGTAATTTTTCATGGTTCTTTAAATAATAATAAAAAGGGTTGTTTCCTCAAAAACATTTCAAGAATGTCTTTTCAAAAAATATTTTTATCATTGTTTATTTTGCTGATCTTGCGCCCCAAAAGAATCACCAGTAAATTGGACCTGAAACAGCGTATTCTAGACAAAAGAGAATGAAAATTTAAGTTTTCTTCACTTTTTGCAAAAATGTACATGAGAAAAGCCCTTTTGGAACGGGTTACCCTTTCACTAGGTTCAATTTTCGTTCCCAACTGTTTTATTTGTCCGAATTTTCAGAAGTTAGAAATGCATTATTTTCTGATATTGTTTAACTTTCCTCAAAACGTATAGGTTCTTTAGGTATATCTCTATAACATTTTGAAAGGTCAATTGATCCAGAAAAAAAAGCATGGCTAACGTATGAATTTCCGGCCAAATGAAACAGTCAGGAACGAAAATTCGATCTTATGATAAATTACTTTTGGAAAGACAAATTAGAAAGATAAATAACTTTTGCCCTTTTAATCATGTCCGGTTTAGTTTTGTAAATTTGTTTGGTTTTATCATTTCTAGTTGATAAGTAAGTTGACTGGCAGTTCTGTTATGCAAAACGAAAACCGCAGTAAGTTGGAGATCAACATAGGATGGTCCTGGGTGAATTGTGCTTCCTGCGGTCGAAGTTATGTACGGTAGTATTTTTGTATCTGAAGAATACGTAATGCTTAGTCACGATTTTGTAAAACTTTTGATATTAAATAAACACTTTACTAAAGCCCACTAATTAGAATATTAACCTCGATTTTATGTATTGTATTGCGTTATTTATTGATATTTTTGACCAAATTTATTATCATGGAAATAACTATTTGAATAAAAAATATTTTTACCATGGCAATATCTTTGTTTTCTCTGTATTCACACATCAAAAATATCTAAGAGTACGTTTTTGGAATGTACTTTGTTGTCTTATATTCAAAATCACAATAGCCTAAGTATCCTATTCTTAGATAGTTTTAGTGTGTGTACTTGGCGATTTTTTTGTATTGGATTGAATTAGTGCCAACTTGCTTGTTCGATCTGATTTTTATGTTGGCCATGGCCATTTTTACGTAGGTGTAAGCAAATTGTTAGCAAGGAAATAGGGTTTAAGAGAAGGAAACTGCCAAGTTCGGATCGACCAAGCAATTTGACGTGACCGGTTAGTATTTGTCGGTCTTCCAAATCAAAAGGGACCACATTTCACTTTTTTTTTGGTCTAAATCGAAATAATCGGGAAAATGAATTATGCAAATAAAATTAAGATGGTATGGTTAAACCAGAAGTCAACTTTATTTTCTTAAATAAAGATCTTACCAAATCGTAAACTTAAACGTGCCTTGTCAGTTTTGACAAACTTTAGAATAAATGATGTCAATGGGTTCTTTGGTTTGAAATTGGAGCTGTTCGTGAAAATAAAAAATTCGTAACATAGAATTTTGTTATCCTTCATAACATAACGAACCTATAAAATTGACGATATTAAAATATCGAGCGCCATAGCCGTAGTGCTGCTGATGGGTCTGGCATGTTCGAGTAAACGTTTTAAACGTTGCGTGGACACTTCACTTCTTATCATAGCTGTTATACAAATAACAGGACAGCGAAAAGAGCAGCCCTCATAACGGTCCCATTTGATTTGGACGGCGCCATTTATTAATCCTTCTATTGACTGTGGTTACTGGTCAATTCACACGTCCATGGACAAGGCATTCGAATGGAATTAATTTATTACACAGTATGTAGAGAGCAGGCACTTTTTTTTAATCTTCTGAACGTCCTAGTTGAAAGGAAACGACAGCGAATTCGTGTAGCTGCAGCAGTTTTTTCGGTCCATATTTTGTATCGGCATATAACAGGTAAAAATGCTGAAAAAACTATAATACTGGTCGGAATCTTATTTTGGTCCTATTCGAATGCTTTGGCCGAGGCAAGACGGCGTTAGGGCGTTGGTAATACCCTTAAAGGAGTATTAAATCCCACTAGTTGTTACGTGACGTAAACCGCCTACATTTTAGTCAAAAAAGAATGTTTATTTAACTCTAGAATAAAAATGCTTGTAAATATTTATAACGTGTCCTAATTTAATTTCCGTATCCTGAAATAATTGTTCTTATACTCAATGTTTACTCGTGATATTTGTAAATACATACACATTAACATTCTAAGAATAAAATTTACTTTTATTTAGTTTTTTTGACTTTGGTGTTTATCAATAGCACCGTGGGAAACTTTGTCAATAAAGATAAGTATATCTGTAACAATTTACAGATGAAAATATACCTACAGTACGAGGTTTTAAAGTCTTTCGGGTTCGGGTAAAGTCGGGTGGACTCGCATACGAGCTTATGAGAGCGAATGAGAGAGAGACAAACACGAAGACTTTTTTATCCTAATTGACAACAGGATTTTTTGAAAAGGTGTTTCGTTAAAAATCATGCTTGTAGAGGTTTGTATCAAAAGCAGATTTTTTTATTTGCTGAGTGTTTGACAGCCCGCTTTGGACTAGTGGTCGGTCGTGACGTCATTTTGTTTGTAACCGCGTTTAGTTTTTTTAAGTCTAGCATTAGCTGTGACGTAGAAAAGACCATGCGACTCTAGCCATTAGCAGAAATTTGTTTATTTATTTCCTGTTTAAATAATGTTTGCTTCAAAAACAAACCCGAATGTTTTTTTATCAGAACATCTATTAAAAAGATCTTGTTGTCAATTAAGATGCTTTTGAGTTGTTACTGGCATTAAAAAGTTAACCCACAAACCCTTCTCAGCCGGCCGTGTTCATACTTGACGAAAAAATCAACAAGCACTGGTCAGACAGAATATTTGTACCAAGTTACACACCAATAATCATATCATCCATCACTATCTGCCACTGTTTTTTTGCAAAAGACCTATAGTCATGTGGCTACCCATGACTATAGGTGTGCAAACCAACTTTCAGTGACAGCAACCAGCTAGGCGGGTCTGTTTTGTGTGGAAACCGGAGCGCTTGCCATTGAATGTGTTAAGAAACGAGAGAGCCTTACTTGGTAATGGTGGCACTTCACTTGGCGTTGCGTATTTGTGTGTTTTTAACCGACTTCAAAAAAGGAGGAGGTTATACGTTCCACTGTATGTATCTTTTTTTTTTTTTATGTATGTTCACCGATTACTCCGTCAATTGTGGACCGATTTTAAAAATTCTTTTTTGGTTTGATAGAGTATACTTCCGAGGTGGTCCCATTGTCAGCAAATCTGAATCTGATGAAGGGATCAGTGAGGAATTGAGGGAACTCCTCAAATATTGTATGCAAACATATAGCGATTTTAGTATTTTTAGTAACAAGTGTAGCATTTGCATTCAGAAAGTGTCACTTGGTGAAGCGGAACTGATGATGAAGACCACAGATGGCCACCGGAACTCCTCAACGGTACCGATTTCAAGGGTGGCGATAAGATATCTCGATTAAGATAGTTGAGCGACTACAACGAAGCACATTTAATGAAGAATGTCAGTAGGTACGCCAAATCGCTTGAAACTTTGTAAGAGTAAAGCTTATAAATAAACAAACATACTACTTTTTGTTTCATTCAAATAGACCCAGTAGTTTTGATTCTACGAACGTATGAAATTACGGTCAAAAATATTAAAGGGTGCGGGCGCCATCTTACTGGAGTGACGTCATGGTTTCGTTGCGGTACGGCCCCTTATATGATTGAGTAAGTTTACAGGGCTATATTTTTTTAACCGTTATAAGTAACCAGTTGAAATTTTCACAGATTACGTGTTATTATAAACTCTATTGTTTAAAATTACAAAATGAACAATAAATCAAATCCCAAGAGGGGTCCCCATACAAGAAACATGACAAATAACCAGTTTTTTTAGCATTTTTATACGGATTATATTTTTATAATGGCTTATTATTTTGATGCTATTTTAAGCTTAAATTGCAGTCGAACTTTCATAGTTTACGACTAAATAACAATCTCAAGTAAAACTGCTAAAAATATTTGACCAAACTGATTTTATCAACACGATGTTTTAAGCGGTCACTCATCCTGTTTTAGAATACGCTTGTAAGTAGGTAGTTGCTTAACTTTGGAAGCCGAAGTACGGGTTGTATTTGTATTAGCTTTTTATTTCGGTGTCACACAATAATCTAAACTCCATACTTACGACCAAACAGTAATCTGTAGTGAAACAACAAACAACAAAATCTTACACGAAGTTTAAGCGGTGTTTACTTAACTTTGGTGATAGCCCTTTCTTTACAAATGTCGTGTCTAATGTAGAATTCATATCGCTAGGTACCCTATAAAATAATGAACTATAAAACATGAGTTTATGATTGACCTAGGTTCTGATATTTTGTGTACTTATTCATTTCATCGATTTCAAATTTCGCGGGCGGGCGCTGCCAAGTGGCTCACTCGCCATACGTTAGGTACCTAGACCGCCTCTCTCTCTCTCTCTCTCTCGCTAGTTGTTGGTATTAGCGGCCGCTGTAGCAAGTAGGTAGTTTTTGAACTGTTTTTGAGCATTATTTATTACTGTTATTTCGTGTATGCAAGATAGCTTAGATAGCTTGCGTGTGTGTGTGTGTGTGTGTGTGTGTGTGTGTGTGTGTGTGTGTGTGTGCGTGCGTGCGTGCGTGCGTGCGTGGGTGCGTGCGTGCGTGCGTGCGTGCGTGTGTGTGTGTGTGTGTGTGTGACGTGTGTCCGTCTATCCGCAGCCTAGCTCAGAGACTCTTAGTACTAGAAACGTGTAATTTGGCATGAATATACATATTAGTCACGCCAACATAGTTAAATAAAATTAAAATCATGAAAAAAAAAAAATTTTTTACGTAACGTGGGGAAGTTTTTTTTTCTCGTCTACCCCATAGTGTGGGGTGTCGTTGTATAGGTCTTTCCAAAATATTGCGGGTTTGTGAAAACAATATTTCAATTAAGGTATCCGTTTATGAAAAGCTTTAAAGCGCAAATTTTTGTTAGAGTCAAGTGTCGTCGTCCCCTCCCCACTACCTTACAGCCAAAACTACAAATAAAAAATTTGAAAAATATCTTCAAAGGAAAACTATCACGACTAAGTAGACTTCATTGGCTCTTGAGTTAAACGGTTTGAATGTTTATACCTGCCGAAAACTTATTTGCGGTGTTGGTAAACTGACCGCGAGCCGCGACCTATATCGATGTATGGGGATAACAGTTTTCCAACGGCAAAGTTAAGTTTGTCGCGAGGTCTAATTTGTTTGTAGTAACGGCTTCGGAACCCTACACTGAGCATGGTTCGACAGGCTGTTGCCCGGTTTTTTGCATTAATGTTTTGGTATTTTTATGTAGAATACGGTGAACCCTAAATTAAAAGTGCTTGATTATTAATATTATTATTCTATTTTTATTTAACCAACTTATTCGACAAACATTACAAACAGAAAAGCCGGTCAGCAACGGACAGTTAGTTTAGTTAAACAGGTTAAACTGTATGTAAAACAAAACAATAGATAACCATAACTATCATAGTCACATCAAAACGAATTCGTAAAAAATTACGACTTCCAAAGTTAAGCAACTACGAGCGTAGTCTAAAACAGGATGGGTGACCGCTTAAAACATCGTGTTGATAAAATCAGCTTTGTCACCTATTTGTAGCAGTTTTACTTGAGATTTCTATTTAGTCGTAAAGTATGAAAATTAGACTAGAACTTAAGCTTAAAATCGCATCAAAATAAGAAGCCATTATTGAAATACAATCCATATAAAAAAGCAAAAAAAAATGGTTTTTTTTCATGGTTTTTGTATGGGGACCCCTCTTGGGATTTGATTTATTGTTCATTTTAAAAATTTAATCGGTAGAATCTATAATAACACGTATTCTGTGAAAATTTCAACTGTCTATTTATTACGGTTAAAAAGATAGAAGCCCTGTAAACTCACTTATTCATATAAGGGCGCGTACCGCAGCCAAACGATGACGTCATCATCCGTGAGCGCTAGCCGCCGGGTTTCGAGCGCCGCATACGAAGTTTAAAATTCAATATCTCGGAAACTATTAGACGTATCGAAATGATTTTTTTACAGCATTTTTTTGTTTTTAATGAAGAATACGATAAGCCAAAAATCTAAACTGGTTGACATTCTCTATTGTTTTAAAATGACTATGATTTTCCCGCGGCGTTGCTTGCGGCGAGCTTGAAATGTCTTAAAGTTTCATATATCAACTAAGAAGTGGGACTACATAAGCTTATTATGATCACTAAAAAGTGTAAAATAAAATAAATGTTTTAAAAAACAAAAAACCGCCTTCAAAAACGCAAAAAATAACTTCTACTACTAGGTACTTAGTAGTAGGTACCTATCCTATTAGGTTAGTCTAACTGAAGTCGGCGACCACAATATTTTCAACAAAAAGCCGACTTCAGTTGGACTAACCTAATAGGATAGGTACCTACTACTAAGTACCTAGTAGTAGAAGTTATTTTTTGCGTTTTTGAAGGCGGTTTTTTGTTTTTTATGTCAAACTGTGTATCGACATCAGTTTGACAAATGTTTTACGTTAGTGCGAATAACCAACAGAATCAACATGCATCCTGGTGGCACTCCTTTTGGCGTTTCGTATTCGCGTATTTGGAATATTTGACAGATAATCGCAATGTGTGCGCAGTGAAACCGTCTTTACATGGCTAAATTCATATATCTTATTTCTGAATGACAAACTTATTTAACATTTCGCGATTGGGATCCATGTATAGTTAGTTCTATTTTATTTAACAATTTAACCGTACCAACGTAAAACATTTGTCAAACTGATGCCGATAAACATACACAAATATGGCACCATCAAAAAATCGACGACGTGGTAACGCGTCTTTGCTATTGGCTTGATTTGTCGATATCGATCTTACCATACTTGCGCACCAAGGGTCTCCTACCATCATACAATACTTTCGGTTTCTATGGTACAGTCAAGGGCATCAATATGTATTCACACCAGTCTCAAAAATATGTACACAGACCTCATTACTATGGCTATAAGGTCTATGTGTACTTATTTTTGCACCTTTGTGCGGATATTTATTGTTACCCTTGACTGTACCCTACACAAGCACTTTTAACTTGAAGTAAGAATTCCACTGCGGCCGGCGCATGGTCGAGATACGCACGTGTGTATATTATTCGCTGCGGATTAAAATGTATGTGTGTATGTTAACACTTTATTGTACAAACAAAAGAGATAACAATTATAAAATAAGAAAAAATAACGCAGGGATGTTATAAAGCGAACTTTTCCTTTAAGAGAATTGAATGTATGTGGATAAGGTAAGGTGGAGTAAGTGCGTCTACGGGGTAAGTGTGTCAAACCAACAATACCTCCTAAAAAGTATATGGTTTGTCGCACTTACCCCGTTGACGCTCTTGCCCCACCTTTGGGTATGTAGCGTGCGCCGCAACGGAATTTCTGCTTTATAATGTGGTAGTAACAGCAGCACAGTTAACTGACCGTTTCTGAACCTTGTCACCTCACAATAAGGCTCACTAGTGGTCAGTTAACAGGGATGCTGTTAGTACACTCGACTACTAAAACATGTCCACTTTTGCACCTTAATTTAATGGAATAAGGTGCAAAAGTATTCGTAGTCGACTGTAAATAATAAAAGACAACACTTAAATATAATAATTTATTATTCTCATACATGATTGTTTTCAGTCATTGCGACAACACGGCGTGCCTTACAGTTTGAAAATATATTCTGTCTGTCATGATATGTTCCCGAGACTGGATCGAACCATTCGCGATCTGAACTAACAATAGTCGAACAGATACGTCAAAAGCTCATGAGTTTGTTTTTAATTTAGTTACCTGACTGAGATTCTAATGCAAAGACTTGTAATCTGAGGATCACAAACGTGAAAGCAACTTGGGCGGCCATCTTGTGGAGTCACTACTAGAAGTACAGCGAAGTGAACCATCAAACTGTGCAATACTGAGGTCGCTATCGCAGATGGGAACATCCATGCCACCAGTCGGGCTACTCCGAAGCACGAAATCCGAAACGTCGGTAGCTCTATCTCTATCACTCTCCAGTCATTAACTACGCCGAGAGGGACATGGCTACCGCAGCTTCGAACTTCGATTTCGGGAGATATCCCCTGTTGTCCAATACTAAATCATGTTGCGATACAAACTAGCGGCCGTTTTAAATACTTTAAATCTTTAATAATAAAAACTCAATACTTTTCTATGATAGAAAATAATATCTATGCCTAAGCAAAATAAGTAATCTAAAGAGTTATTCTGTATAAATAATGATATATTTGGTTAATCGATCTAAGAGCACCGCGAGCGGCGGCCGCCGCGGGCCAGCAACCCCGTAACACGCGCCGCCGCGGACCTCTGTCCTGCTCCATCGCATTTCCATTCAATAATACAGTAAATGACAGGTGAAAGTATGGAATAATTATTTTCCCATTGTGTAATCTTCGTGTTGTCCTGTTTGGTACGAAGTCATTTTTTGTATAACATGTTGGACGGTTTTCTAATTCAGTTTTTAGGGCATATGGGGGCATAGTTAAGTATTGCATTGTTTCATGCATGCTACCTAAATGCATACAGAAAAATGGCAGTGCAAATTTGTTATATTCTTGGAAATGCTCATCAACATAAATAAGATAGGGACGGTGTAAATACTGATGTCACGCTAGCGACGTCAGTCCGCGGCGGCCGTATAGTCAAATCATCTAACAAAATATAACAATCTGATATAAATAAATGTAAACGATTTCTAGATGTCAAAAAACTTGTGTACAATACTGTTAAACATAACAACGTCAATTCAAGATAATTGCAAATGGACGAAAAGGCATATACTGATATACTCACGGACTGAGAAACTGCACCATCTTACGAAAAACTCAAACAGGTTGATGCAGTTTATAAGTCCGTCAGTGTTTATGAAGAAATAAATATACATAGTGCTCTGCCACCATGGACACAAACGGCGGGCGCGCACGAACTTGAGGGAAGGTCAATCATATTCATGCCGCATTCAACGTTGAAGCTCCGCTAAGATTGGATAAATGGACAGTAAGTGTTTAATAGCGGTGTTTAGATTCAGTTTGTTTGTATGCGCTGCAGCGAGCGCGCCCGCCGCGCTGACTAGACGTAAACAATACATAAACGATGCCTGCTGCTTAGCTAGGAAAGAAAAATAATACTTAGAAAATAAAGATAAACGCTAACGCTACTATTGGTAAGTCCATCGTTTAAGTACACACGGAGCTACGATACAAGCTAATAATATACTAGAACAATAAATGCAAGGCTATGGTCCTCGGGCGAGCCCGCTTTGAGCTATGCAAACAAATTACTCTAATAATGTTAATATTGCAAAACCGATTCACTACGCGTCTCAACAGAGATCCCATAAATATTTAACCTACGAAGTATACTTGAAGGTTAAGTATCAACTAGCTCTATAATACCTACTGCAGTAAAAATACCTACGAAGGGCGAGCGCCCACTACGGAACGGTCGAACTAGCCTACGCCTGCCCGCACCGGCAACGTAAACGACTAACAATCAATAACCTTTTTGTAAATTTCGTCTTAACAATAGAGCGCCGATCGACCGTCGTGAGCAAGTTTTGAGCGACCTGGAGACCGGTTGTTTTAGATATAAAGAGTAGAGTAGACGGGACCGGCTGGCGGAGTTAGAGCGACTGCGGTCGATCGGGCGCTGGACAAGAACTGGACAAGAACTGGACGCGAGTGGCCACGCCACGGGACGGCAGAGCGCGCCGCGCGCCGCGCCGCCTGCAGCCGGCGGGCGGCGCGCGGCCGCGACCGACAAGGGACTACGAGTACAACTAGAACAAGATGGACGAAACTATTCGGCAGAGGGCCCCAACACAACAAACGTATCACTAGAGAACAGATTACATAGTCTTTTTGCGCACACATGGATGGACACCGATGAATATTTTTAGAAATTTCATTTTGGACGTACTCAAACAATCGTATCGAGTAGAGGCTTCTATAATATGTACACGAGAACCGCACGAGTATAATATAAATATGTCATAAAAAATAACTTCGCACGGCATTATCGTTAATTCCTGTTTCCGGCGTGGTAATAGTAAAATCTGCACACGCGGGATATATCGTCACTTTACGAATCCATAACAACGGCGATAAATTCATTCGCGTAATAAAATACACCGATACTATTACAAAAATACTCGATCAACTTTAGTCGGCGCGATACGAGCGGGAGGAGCGGTCTCGGGCCGCGAGCCGGGGAGCGTGCGGAACTAAGAACGGCGAGCCAACAACAACAACGGTGCCTCTCCCGGTTCACACGTTAAAATCAGTCAACTTTAAATGTAACACCACCATCAGGAGGGGCCCCCCGGGGCGAGTCGGACTCCGCTGGCGGCGCGCGGGGCCTGCACAGGTCGGCGGTCGGGATCGGTCGGGATCGGTCGGGATCGGTCGGGATCGCCGCGACGCGCCCGAGCGCCGCGCCGCGTCCCGGCGGAGCCCCTCCGCCTTAACTTATTGGTACGGTTAATATTATAAAACGTATAAATAATTTAGTTTCCTAAGAACGATTTATAAAAAGTCGAGTCGTCATCGACGATTATGCTTAGTAGATTTAAGTCGTCCGGGGACGCCAGGGAATCACTGTTCACTTGAGTGTCCGAAGGGAGCGCCCGGAGCCGGGGCGCTGCGACCGGGGTCGTCGGCGAGATAAATTCGTTAACGTCGCGCTCGCTCCGCTCGGCCGCCGCGCTAGCGCCGAGTCACCAGGCACAAATAGCGCTAATATAATGTCAGCATGTTATAATCTTGAATCTTTTTACGATCCGTTCTCTTCCGTACACTTATTATTACGTTTCAAATTGTATTTGATCGCACTTAACTCCTATTTTGGTCATGCTGTCATTATCTTATCACTTTAGAAGATCATTGTAGTAAAAGCCATAATTCTGAAGGCTAAGAAAAGAGATAACAATGTTACTGTTTTATTAATAAACGTTACATAATTAGAATATTGATAAAGCACGCCTCGTCTTCGTAGTAATTTAATCGAGACAAGGACGAAACATGCTTTATTATTAATTACGAGTATGAACAGGGCTCGAAGTTTTTATAGCACGGTAAGACTGAAGCGAGCTAGGAGTGGACATTAAAATGAAAACTCGCGTTATACCCATACTCGTTCACAATTATTTACATCATTCCACATTTTATTCATATTAAGTAGAATGTAATAAACAATTGAGTAGTGAATGACGCGAGTTTTAATTTGAAGTCGACTCCATAGCTCGCTTCAGTCTCACCGTGGTATGAAAATTCCCAATCGTAATTATGTATCGTTTATGAATGTCAGCATCGATTATACATGTGTGTGATAGGCTTTTACCACAACGAGCGTGGGACGCGCGCGGGCGGCGCGGGCGCGGGGCGCGGGCGGGCTGGGCGCGGGTGCGCGAGCGCGGCGCAGAGCGCGGCGGCGGCGGCCTTGAGCGCCGACACGAGCCGCTAGAAGTCGCGCCCGCGCGCGCGCGCCGGGCCCGCCGCCTTCGGCACGCGCCGCGTGCGCATCTCGCGGTCCACCTGCGCCGGGAACGTGAGCTCATCATACAACAACTCTAATCTTAGGATGAAAATTAAAAAAAAAAAAACAACCAGAACAATAATTATTTCTGGCGAGAGAGCAAAGTTGGTTTTCGTTGCGAGTGTTAATTTTGAATCCTGAGTAAGCGAAGGATTCAAAGACCCGAGATGCAAAAAACTTTGGTCTCGCGTTGCACGCACATACAAATTTTTCACCTATCCCCCCACGCTCTAGTTCAATTATAAACTCTCGCTTCCTCGAGATTCAAAATCAATACTAGCAGCAAAAACCGACTTTGCTCTTTTATTACAAAATAACTATTAGGTTTAAAAACCATTAAATTTGTTTGATATTCGCTAGGTAAAGTTTAAGCGGATAACAGTAACTTTACTAAAACGTCTTGACCACAAATGCTACGGTAACATAACGCTTGCGAGGTTACCTCGAGCTCCTCGAGGCGCTGCGTGAGCGCCAGCTTCTGCTGCACGGCGAGCCGCAGCAGCTGGTTGAGCGTCTTCTTCTCGTCCTCGGCGCCCGCCAGCGCCTGCGTCAGCTCGTCCACCTGCGTCACGTACTCTTCGCAGCGCGCCGCAAACATTGCGCGAAGACCTGTACACAAGTATTCATACCATTTCATCCTGGAAACGTGGAGTGATGGACATAGGTTCCCCAAACATTCATAGACAATGGAAATAGGCTGAGTACATACGTAATGTACCTACACTAGCCAACAACATCGGAATAAGCAGCTACCTGACAACGTACCAAAGTTACACCCTAGTAATAATAAAGTTCTCTGCCAGTCCAGTACAATCGCTGTGGCTGAAATCGATCAGAACTACATCAACATTATTACTATTCATAGTTTAATGGAGAAGGTTATGCAGCGTGATCAACTCCCCACTTGATGACCCGAAAACCTGTTAAAGGTTTCTTGAATGTCTGATTGCTTGAAGCCGCGTGACATCGCAAGACATCACGTGTCGTATCCTAGCATTTTATCAGTTAATTATACCAGAGAACATCTTACCACAAAAAAACGACTCTAACTTGTACATACCTTTTGTTTTTCCATTTCATTTTACTTTGTAATTAACTGTTGTAATTAACAACAAGAAATACTCACTGGAGAACGTAGCAGCGTCCTCCTTCAACAACCTGAGCTCGTTCCTCAACTTCAACATGGTCTCCGTGACGATCGTCTTCTCGGTCTCGTACTTGGACTTGAGGTTGGCGAGCGCGACCTCGGCGGTGTTCTTGTTGGACTTGAGCACGGTGCGGAGCGTCGCGATCTGTTCGCGCTTGGTCGACAGGAGCGACTTCAGTTTGATCACTTGCTCTTGAAGCTCGGTAAGTTCCGCGACGCGCTCTTCCGATTCCATTCCTGCGGGATAACAGGTGTTAGGTTTTTATAAAAAATTTGAAGGTAGGTGGAAAACTGCGGAAAATCTGATGGTTTGTGGTTACCGCAATCTATAAATGTTGGCCACTTAATATGTATGCGAGTTGCCATAAACAAAACAAAAACGGTCGACAAGGAACAGGAAAATAAGGAAGGAATCAGTTCTTGAGCTATCGCCTATCAAATATAACGGTTTACTGTGAGAAGGGGGAACCAGCCTTCCTCACCTACAAACTACAGCTACACAATAAGTGTTATAAAAAAATGACTGCTGTGATTGGCAAGAGCTGAAACGTGTTTAAAACGTCAACTACTCATGCCCTCCAAAAAACATGTTAGCCAACTTTAGGCCGAGCAGACGCAATAGAAGGTTCAGAATTTAACGTTATCACTATACTCTTACTAAATTCTACCAAAAACAAGTGACTATTCGAAACGTAACAAAATGTCTACTCTACACCGAAATAATAAAATGATCTCTTACTGTAGTGGGCACTTCAATTCACATTACATACTGCAGTAACAGGACACAGGTCACGAAACTAGACCGCAGCGAGTCCTTTACATTACTAAGCACGTTAGCGTCTTTCACATCCCGCACCGCGTTCCTACAGTAGGCACTCTTTCCGTTGAACACGGCGTTCCTCCACACGGAGTGAAGGTTCGCATCTTTGGGAGGATTCCTCTTTATCAGCAAGCTAATATTAGGCTTCCGTATGCTAGGTATTGTCGGTTTATTCATGGAAGAATTCATATTAAATTTCGCATAATGATCTCTGTTAGAACTCCACGTATCGGCAACTTTATAGGTCAAAGTATTGTTAAACGTCGAGTTGTGACTCCTAGAGATTTGCTCGAAATAGTTCGCGATTTCCTTTACCCGACCCGATGACACGTATTTCTTACATTCGACGTAGTCCATTCTGGTTTGCAGTTTGGCGATCAAGTCGGTGAGCTTTCTTTTAGTGTCCGCCATTTTGACCTTAAAGTTGTTTAGTTCTTTCACTTTCTTTATAGGATTGTTGTAGAGGTTTTTGAGTTTCCAGGAGGGGAGTTCGGATTGTGGGGAGGCTGAGGAAGGATCTGATGTGAGAGGAAGTTATAGAATAATATTTAAAGAAAAGGTGGCACTGATATGATCTCGTTAGTTCAAAACTGTAAGTCTATATCATAGGCATGAGAATCTGGCAAAATTATTAACGTTTTTTGTGGAATGACTAACAATTTCGTTACATAACGCCTGTGTACTAGCAATAATATATTATATTAGTAGTGTTGGCATACCATATAACTTGTGGTTCCACTATATGAAATTGGATCAGTATAAACCAGCCTAACTTGTAATAGGGCAACTTGGAAGAAGCGTGGGGAGGCGTTTATCCAAAAGTGGGTGTTAAAAAAAGAAGTTGGCATCGTCCTGCAGCTAGCCCGCTATGTCCTGTGACAGGGTTGTAACGCCACACTCATACGTTTACCTAGTTCACCTTTATGTAACATGTACTGTACTTTTGTCACACAAAAACCAATCATCAAACAAGAAAGCAAGATTTCATCCAGTGGTGGCCCCAGAGGAGGGGCTTGGAGGCCATGTCCCTCTGGAAATTGAAAAAATGTCGGTGCAGGCGGAGCTCGATGAAAATGCCTCCCCCTATTTGTGATCCCAGGGTCTCCACCGTTTGAATGGCAAGATGGCGGGTGTAGTTTTTTTTTTTTTGGTAATCGCCTGAAGGGCCAAAGACAAAGGCGGTTGTAGTTACCGGGCGCGCGCGGGGGGTGGCGGCGCGAGTCGAGCGCGGCGTCGAGCGCGGCGCGCAGGTGCGACAGCTGGTCCAGCAGCGTGTCGGCCGCGCGCGCCACCGCGCCCGCCGCGCGCAGCCCCTCCAGCTCGCCCGCCGCCAGCGCCAGCGCCTCCTCGTCCACCTCTACGGTGCGACCGTCCGCGCCGCGCACTGGAAATAATTAGTTACATTAGGCATACTCGCTTCGCTCGTCGTCACACTTAATCTTAAAGCTTGAGACACACAGCAAGCTCGACGTCTGTTTACCGAGAAGCTCATGATAATGGTAAATTTTAAGACTGAAAATGCGTTGCTAACTCTAAAAACTCAACTAAAACTGCTGCTTAACGGTGAGTTAATGGTTAAGATGGTTTTAGTGATCCTCCGGACCCTGTACAAGTCCCGTCCAACGTCCTCGTCGATGCGATGGTGACTCACCGTCGGTAATGGCAGCGTGCTCCAACAACAGGCGCTCGGGTTGCGTGCCGTTCACGGCGCACACGTGGTGGTACATCTGCGCGAGCGCTTCCGCCGCTGATGATAGCGCCGGCGCGGCCGACGACAGCGCGCGACCCGCTCCTGGAAACAAACGGATATTTGTTTATTTAGAGGACAATTATGTTCAATTTTAAAAGCAGTTTAGTGGCCACTAGTTTACACTGTAAAAGATAAACAAACATAAAAGTGTAGTGTGTACCTCCGGCGAGCGTCCTGAGCAGGTCGCAGTCGGCCTGCAGCGCGGCGGCGCGCACCTCGGCCTCGGCCACGCGGTCGCTGAGCTCGGCGAGCGCGGCGCGCGCCTGCGCCGCGGGGGAGGCGTCGGCGGGCGCGGCGCCGGCCTGCAGCTCGCCCAGCAGCGCGCCCAGCGCGCCCAGCTCGCCGCCCGACACGCGCCACCACGTCAGCCACGCCGCCGCGCGGGACGGGACGCCGCCCTCGGCCTTCTCCTCCTAACAACGAATCACGAAATAAGAAAAAACACTTAAATACCTCGAGTCCAAAATCACGGTTAGGGCGCAAAAGGTCCCGTTTGCAAAACGACTCTTCACCTAAATTACGTCCCATTCGCACAACGTCTCTTTTGCAAAATGTCGCTTCGCAAAATTTGCCTTCCTCAAAAGATTCCACCCGTTTGCGAAATGTTCTTTTTGTAAAAGCCCCGTTCGCAAAACATCCCGTCTACAAAATGCCTCCCTCCTCCTCCTTTTTCACTTGGCTTGCTTGTCGAAAAACTTTCATTTTCAATCACTGGAATAACTTTAAACTTGGCATGACGTGTAGATCCGGCGATAATGCCATCCGCCGTCATTTTTTAGAACTCTGGAGAAGCCAGCAGTAAGTGCCCTGTTTTATTTGGTATTTTCCAGAAAGGCCGTTTTGCGAAAGGGACATTTGTAAAAGGGACCTTTTGCGAAAGGGACCTTATGCGCCCTAACCAAAAACCGATCATGTTTCCAATTTCACTCCAAGAAAATATGGAATATTTTTATTTAAAAAATAAATCAGAAGAAGAAAAGTTGTTAAAGAGCAGTTAAACAGGAAAAAATTTGAGTAATAAAAATCCTGTCAACAATAGCTGTCTTAATCTAATTTGGTATAATAATATGAGACACCCATACTTTGGATGGGAAATTATTACTCACAAAATTGACCCTGTAAATGCCACTTTAAGTTAAGTCTGACCACATCTAATTAATTTCACAACGTTACGTAAATAACTTTCTGATTTTTCGTACACTAATAATGTAATAATAATTCATTATCAAAATCATTACTATTACAAAAAAAAAGTCCGACTCAGAACAAGTTAGTTGAGCGTACGAACCAGAGGCGCAGGCGCAGTCTCAGTATGCAGCGCGGTAAGCGCGTTCACACGTGAAGCGGCGCGCTGCAGGCCATTGCGCAGGACAGCCGCGCAAGCGCTCTCGCTCTCCGCTGTCGCTTGTGCCGTGCGAACTGAAGCTGATAGCTGGCTCTGTAGACCAAATATAATGTGGACGTTAGTTATAGTAAACAGAACTACTATATATGTTAGCACCGCCGTTATACGTCGTTTTTATATTGGACAAAACAACAGAAAAACTTAAAAAGTTAGACCTCCTGAAACTGGAGCTTCAACAGATATTACAGCATCAAAATAAACAGGTAGTTGCTAGCACTCACGTTTTCATTGTGCGCCTGTTCGAGCTGCTTCTCGAGCCGCGAGACCTCGTGCAGGTGCACCTCCGAGAACAGGTCGGCGTGGTGCTCGCCCATGGCCGCCGCCAGCTCCGAGTTGGACGCGCCCGGGGACCCTTCCTCCGAGCCGCCGTCTTCGGGCATGCCTGAAACAAGGTAACGTTTTGGAAAACATTGTCGACTGCTATAGTGTTTACATTGCAAAGTAGATGAGTTGCTTAACCTCTCGAATGAATATAAGCTACGCAATGCACACCGAATTGCCACTTGTTACGTATGACTGTCAGGTTTTTGAAATAGAGGACGTCGTATGTCGAAGGATAATTTAGAGTAAAATAACAAACAAACAGTTTGGCACATTGCCGACTGCGAAGTTCAAAAGGTTAATACAATAATTTGTTATTTTGCTAAACATACAAGTATACCTACTTATTTATAATAATTATAATAGAAGCTAAGCTAATGGTAACCTTAAAGCAAACGCACTGAGAGCGAAGGCGGCGTGTTTCTATACTAAATAGCGTTCCAAAGGCGTGGCGTGATGTCTTCAATATTGACGAAAATAATGATGAAGTTTTGATGTAAGAAGTAGCAAACGGTATAGTTTGCTGCTTAAAGGATTCTAAAGCTAAATAAGAAAAAGAGAGTCATTCGAAGCTAAATAAGAAAAAGAGATAGAGATAACTTCGATTGAGGTTACACTCACCTCGTATGCTGTAGGCGAGGTTGGTGATGTTGTACGCAGCCTCGCGGCTGAGGTGCGCGTCGAGCTCCTTCTTGGCGGCGAACTTGGCTTCGCGCTCCGCCTGCAGCGCCTCCAGGGCCTCGCCCAGCTGGCGCTCCGCAATGCGGCGTAGGGCAGCGGTCTCGTCCGCTGTGGCGCGCAGGGTCTCTGCCTCCTCACGGAGCTGCCTGACTTCATGCTTTAGGCCTTCAAACTCGACCTGAAGGAGTTAGAAAAATGTTCAAGATACGTGAGCAGACTCAGAGAATAATTTCAATTAAAAAATATATTTACCTGTGAAGACCGTAGTGCGGAGACTTGCTTCTGCAGTGATATGTTTTCGTCCTCCAAGTCCCCGATGTCGAGGAGAAGCCTCTGCTCCCTCTGGCGGGCCTCCCGTAACTCCGCACGCAGCGCCACGCGGTCTGCCTCGCGGGAGGCCTTGTCCACGCCGAGCTCCGAGCTCTCGGTGAGCAGGCGGTCTCGCTCGCTCACCACTCGCTCCAATTCGTGGCGAAGCTGAGAACAAGAGACGGTTATATTTATCAATTGAACAAGCAAGGAGTCAGAGTAAAATTGATAGTGCGACCAAATCTAGTTTTTAATGCCGGAATCGAAACTGAAACCGAATTTCGGCTCCTATCTCAGTTTCGGCCGAAACCGAAACCGAAATTTCCATATGGCAGGGATACAAATAACTTAATACACTATTTCATAAAGCTTCTGCTCCATCAGACGGGCATATTTTTATAATTGCCGAATATATTTTTAAATGGCACTGTCTTTTCCATCAACCGGCGAATACTAAAAACTCATCAATTTTGTCATCCGGTAGTTTCAGTTTCTTGCTGCCGATACCGAAATTATGCAGAAACTCAGTTTTTTCACCGAAACTAGGCAGAAACCAAAACCGGAACTTTGGTCGGATATAAAAAATTGAGGCCTTCTAGGTTGAATGTCCTTGCGATTATTATTTATTTGCACATAACCTTTTATTTAGTGTCTTAATTAACAAAGGCGCGCCCTAACACTCAAGTTACGTTCGCGTTCCATGGCTGTGTCAATGTACGTTAAATTTAGGATTGCGGGGCGGGATTGAACACATCGTTCATTACTCACTATGACGATTAGGTTTAGTCACGACCTCTAAAATTAATTTAGCCAATCTAAGTGCTGTCTGGTCTAATTTTTCCCAAGTGCTATAAGGCATTTGCAAGATTCGGGAGAAATACAAACTTAAAGTCGGTCTTATATATACCTACTTTATATATACATACATGATGACATATTGATGTCTGTTGCTTTGTATGTAGTTTATGTTGTCAAATAAATATTGTAAGCTTAGGTTTGAGTTTAATCGAGTCTACGTAAACCTATCAACTGAAATTAGCTTGGGGCTAAAGAGTAGGCGAAGCTTAAATCGCGTAACTGTCATTTTTTTTCATACAAATTTAACTTCGGGCCATAACGTTTCTCATCTCCTAAATCAAGTCCGTTTTCCACGATTTTATAATTAATGTTGGTATTGAACTTTTTCCAAGTGGCAACAATCACATAAAGCAGCATTTAAAAAATGTTCCCAGCATTCTCTGAACAGAGCTCTCATTTTTTACAAACTCTTTTTTGCCAAATGCCTTAAAAATACGACAAATCAGGTTAAAACACCGTCGACTTCCGTGCCCGATCGTTAGCGAAGTCTCATTTCGCTAATAGGTCGTCGTCCCCTAAAGCACGCTGCTTTGATTTACCTACTCTACACTCAGTAATTGCACGCTACTGAATAAATTACTTTACGAAATTACCTACTATGAAAAAAGGTTTTATAAAAGACGGAACGCGGAGTTATCAGAGGTCAGGTAAGGCGAACCTTTATGCCCTTGACATTAATAAATAAATAGCGGGGGACGATGTCACACAAATTAACCTAGCTTCTGCCAGAGATTTCGTCCGCATAGAGTTCGTATTCATGTCATCTCACGGGAACCGTTCATTTTTTCAGGATAAAAAGTATCCTATGTTACTCAGGGATAATGTAGCATTCTAATGGTGAAATAATTTTTCAAATCGGTTTAGTAGGTTTTGAGTTTATTCGTCACAAACATACAAAAATACAAATCTTTCCGCGGAAAAAGTAAATTCAAACGTAATCGTAATATTCGTTCGAAAATACATTAAGTCCTCTCTCACATTTAAGCAAAAGTTAAGTGTACTATGTTAAATATCGGTCCCCTGTGCCTACTATCACCTGGATCAGCCCTGTTTAACAACGCGGGGGCAGACTAGTTAGCGATAATGAAAGCTATTCCACCCCGTATCGTTACTAAGTCATGCCGGGGCGTGTCACCGATCCGCGGAATTAGGCTGAGGTGTGCCGACAGTAAATTAGCCCACTGTATTATAGCTGTACAAAGTCGTAGGGTTACATATCGGTGGTAAAAAGCATCATTATACGACCATTTTTAATGGTATTTAAGTAAACTAGGAATTCGACCGCAAAAAACTTACATTTAACTATATTATATTATAGACTTATCAGTTTTTATAGTATTTTAAATCCGCAAGGAGGCATCCCACCAAAAATTCTGGAAAATCTTCTCGACTTCGTTAGGGGAAGAAGCCGGGTTATGTGGGATTAGCCACTGCATGAGTGGACACCCACTACGTACCTACCTACCTATCTGGTCTATCTACCTACTTCATATTGGTAACGCAATAAAACTGGCCTACATAATCGCCGGTTATCAACGCAATGAAATATTCCGGTTACATTGTTTAATATCAGTGAAGGAAATCTCTGCACATCAATTTGTTCACATATCGTCATAAAGTGCTAGGATTAAATTATAGAACCGTAGGATTACCACGTTGGTTAAACCACCTGCTCATGGGTTTCTAAGGTAAAGTAAATTAAAAATAATATAAAACCTACCTTTTTACCGGAACTCATTGTAAATAATATTGGCTTTAACTATGTTACACTTTTCTTAAATATTTAACGATCCTCAGGCTCGTTGAAAATGGCGACTTATTTGAAATATGAATCTCATTTTCCGAGTGTCTACCCTTCATTTTCTTTTAGGTGCGTTCAAATACCATTCTAAAACACGAAATTTTCATGTTACCATAACTTGGTCATCAATATTTATGTTTACTTAAATCATGTTTACAAAAAAAAATCTCAAACAAATGTATTTGCAGGTTGGTCATAAAAGTGGCGATTAGATTAGTTTTTCCTTACTTAAATTAAAATAAGTTAAATAGTACTGAGCGATGGCAGCGACAAATAAACCGCATACGGTTTCCGTTCGCTGTATTAAGCCAATATCTTTGTAATTTTTATAAATATTATGAATAATAAACTAAAAAAAAAAAAAAAAATGTATAACTTACATCGTATATAGTTTTAAAACGCTTGGAAAATCAATATTTTCAAATTCACCAACAGCAGTATTTGGGTAACAATCGGATCATGTTGCCAATTTCACTTCATTTCACCAAGCCCTTTCTTGGCATGCTAGAAGTAAAATTTATTAACGTGTAACACTTTATCATGCTTTTTTCCTAGTTACCTAGTGTTGAAATCTCAAGGTCTCCACATATCTGCGTGCGCCTGGCGGAATTAGTCATACATTGATAACAGAAATGACCTATCGGTGCCTGCTGCACGTTATTGCACTGCGAGGCTAATTGAGGAATAGGTTTTGAACGGTATTCACCTACTTCATCTTAGAAAAACAATACGAATTTAGAATACCTGAGACCCGTTTCTCTATCCTTACTCATTTAAAAGCTATATGCTCTTGTCGGCCGAGTTGACAAAAACACACTGCAAATACGCACACAACACGACAAGCATAATCAAACATTTCGACAGAAAAAACTAAAAATTAATTGCCATTATTTTCTATTCCCAGCACATACAGATACGGAACGACAACTACTATTTCTTTTAAATGGTCTTGGTCTCCCTCATTTTCCTTCCATTTTTCCTACAATTATCATCTTAATGTACTCGTCGTGCCATAACAGGTGGCCAAACATCTTGCCTCGTCTATGTCTATTGTTTGCAACATAACTAGTCTAGTAAAATTCAAGAAACTGGTCTCGTTGCCGTTCACATTACGCAAGTTCTTCGTTATTAGGTACAAACGGTGTAGTGTTTTCTATCTACGACGGCGCGCCCCACTATTCAAATTTACGTTACACGGCTGCATCAATATACCTACGTTAAATCAAGTACTGGGCGCGAGTTCGTGAATTAAAAACACTGTAGGTACAGTCACCCAGCAATAATACATTATCCAAAATATGACGCAAAAATATCTGACACGCTGTTATACCTCTAGTAATAAAAACGTGTCAGATATTTTTGCGCCCAATGTTGGATAATATATTATTGCTGGTGACTGTACCTGAAATGCTACGTGTAGTTCAACATTATAAGTAGTAAAATTAGTTTTGTATATGATTACCGGTTAAAGAGACAAAGTACAAAAATATTGACCAAAATTACAACAATTTTAAAAGATCATATCGAACCTGTTGTTTATAAATCTAACAACACCATAAACTTTTACACGTCACTGTTATAAAACTATGATTGAATGCATTACATTGAAGCGTAGCGATGCAGAGCAGACCCTCTATTCCGTTTTGATTTAGCCATCTTGCTACAAAATCGTAATGTTATTGATGGCGATAGCGTCAACGTCATAAGACGGCTCTTATTCACTTGACTGAATCTCATTATAACCCGCTGGTTAGCCGATGCCTATAATGACTTACTTTAGGTGAGATTTACATGATATATAATTGGAAATTTTCGAGCATGTGGTATGAAAATACATAACAACGCTCGAATGAAACCACCGCTTAACTTAATAACATTATTATAATGGAAGTATAATATTACGTAATTTATAAACCAACCAAAGATTTCAAGAATTCGATAACTTCGACCACGTTCTTGACGCTGACTTTACACAGATATAGAGTAAGAAATATACATATATACATATGTAACAAGATACTTTCTGCCAAAATATCTATAGATAAAATTCTCGTGTCACTGTGTTAGTAGTCGAACTCCTCCGAAACGGCTCTACCGATTTGTATGATCTTTTTATATATATTTGGTAGGTATGAGAATAGGTCGTATAGTATATTTCATAAGGTTGAAAAAAAATCAACCCGGACGGCGTCGGGCGCGGACAGCTAGTAAAATAAATAATAATACCTACGTGCGCGATTTATTTCCCAAAAAAGCTCATGAATAAAATTGTGAGGCATGACAATGTAGAACTTCGACCAATTTCCCCAAATTAACCTTCATTTAATTAACAATTAATACCCATTACAAGAGCGCGATATGCTTCCAAAATAATGAATGAGCGATATTAAGTTTAATGAGCAGGCAATATAAAAGTAATGAGCAATAACGGACGGGGTTCAATTAAAACGACCCGCGTCATCCATCCTCTTATAGCAACTAAAAATAAGATGGTGATGGATGAGTAGTAAATATATAAATAACCAGCTATTGCCCACGACTTTTTTTACGTAGAACTATGTTATTGTTATCCCTCGATAACCATCCACATTTCTGGTATGGTAGGTATCCTATATCCTACATGATGGTTCAAACTAAGTCTAAAGCAACTCAACGACCAAGTTATAATAAGTTTTTCTAACTTAAATTACATTATCCAATGCTCTTACGGTGAAGGAAAAACATCGAATGGACTCTGAAGGAATTGGTCAAAATATAGCGTAACAATGAAACAGGCAAACGTACAAACGCATTTATTATATTAGGTAGGTCTAAACGAGTGTGTTTAGGTGTCAAGAACAAAACTTATTGTTTAATTTAAAACAATAAGTCCTTATGCTTAAAATGTCGGTCAACAGTTTTTGAGTTCCATGAATCAATTTTATTTAACTACCGACTACAAAGCACGCCCTATAGCAGTGAAACAATGTGACCGTCCAATGGGGCATTATTCCAGTTTACAGCACTACTAAGTACGGGCATAATTCTGTGGCCGTAGTAAAAAGGGCACAAGTCTTCCGAGGCTCAGGTGAAAAACGGTATACTGCCCTACTTAGAAAAAATGTCGCATGTCTCATAGAGCCGTGAATTTATAAGTGACCTTATTTTTTAAGGTAGGGGGTTAAATTTGCTTTGACTATCAAATTGCGCATGCGTCCTTTTTACTTAGAAGGTCAGTATAAGGCTAGTTTGCTCTGTACTTGATGTTATATATACCCTTTTAACACGAGCTAAGTCGATTTGCGTCCGTTTTCACGAGAGCCACAGAATTTATGTATATGGTCGAAGTATATTAGTAGTAACCATGCAGCTCGGATTCGGAATACTAAGGGCCTGTTTCACAATCGTCAAGTAACGCGTATCTGACACATAAATTTAGCCCTTTCCTTTTCTTACACTTGAACATAGACAAGGAGAGAGCTAACTTTAACTGACACATAAATTTACTTGTCGATTGTGAAACAGGCCCCAAGAGAACGAAGGAAGACGTCATTTTTTTAGTCACTCCGCCAATATTACTTGAATCTTAACCGTCCCAACATGTCACAAATACTACCACTGTCTTGTACTTCAGTTTTAGATATCCGGATCCCAATGACGTCTTCAAGATAATAGGTTTCCCGCGTAAAGCAAGCCCATAAACAGCGTGAGCCCTAACATGTCCAGCGCCAGGCTCGCAGATTCCCGTATAAAATGGACCCGTTTAGGGGTATCCGAGCAGTGAAAGCGCTAACAGTGTTTGCTGGCAACGCGCCAACGTACACATGTCAACAGTGATCCATTATTTCTGTAAACACCGCGTGAAATACGACACAACTTCGGCAGGCCTCTGTGCACGAACTTAGGGCATAATGTATGCTGAAAGCACAATAGAAAAGTGGGTTTGGGGGATTTATTGACTATCTTTGTGTAGGATGCAAATAAAAGACAGAAAACTGTTCTATGGTCAGGCACGAATTTTGCTACAAAATGAAAGAGGAGGAAAAATAAACTGCCATATTAAAATTGCTTATATATTAATACGATGACGCAGTTAGCGTAGGTGGTAGTGACCCTGCCTACGAATAGCTAGTGGTCCCGGGTCCTATCCCCGGTATTAGAAGGTAATTGGTAAATATTTGTGTAATGTAATGAGTCCGGAATGTTTTCGATGTATGTATTTCTAGGACTAGTTATATTTGTCCCCTGATAGATATTTATTATTTACTAGCTGCTCGTGTATTATATTCTTTCATGTAAACCTTGTCCCTAAAAATAATCAGGTGAGTCGGTTGAACCATTATCTTTTATCATGTGATGCTTTATTTATTTCGATTTTTCAGGATCGTAGCAGGTGGAAAGAAGTGGTCTCTGCCTACCCCTCTGGGAAACAGGCGTGATTTAATATATGTATGTAAGTTATGCTCCATCATACATGTGGTAATTGATTTTTATTTATATAGATTATTAGTATTCTAAAACAGTATTTAGACCACCGGTTAACTGTAATAACATTAAAAGTGAAGCTTTTGGTCTGTAACCCGAAAGATAACGCCTACTTTCTTAGCCTTATCAACGTGAAGGTCGCTTCATTACGTTACGAAACTGAAAGGAGATTCGGCTGTTACTTAGCTAATTGTTTTTTTAAATCTTAAAGATATAAGTGAATGTATTTGCAATGAAGTTCTATCATTATTAACACCTGAATTAAAAAAGCGCATGCCTAAACGTATCAACGCACAGTGCAACGTGTAACTTAGTATTAAACTATTTCTTTAAAAAATTGCCGTGCGTAATGGGTTATAATAATTCACCGGGATTACCGGAGAAGATCATCAGGTACAAAAAGATAAGAAAACTAATACGGTTTCCTGTCAGGTGAAATCAATTACCAACACGGCATATTGTAACAGAAATTTTGCTTCATACCTCACCACCGTCACCCATTTTCAATCAATCACTGCATTCCGTCGGTACACAAATCTAGAACACAATCCCACCACACTTGGCACACCGCGGGCACATTATTCAGACACTAGTACACAACCGTGCACTTCCCAAAGTCTGGACCATTGAGTAACGCGTGAATACGCGAATCAAGGACGGCCAAATAAAAATGTATTTCTGGACCAGTGTTATGGATTCCCGACGTTCGCTTACGCCATTCGAAGCATTACATCACGCCCGATTAGAAGTTCTCTAAACCACTGATTAATTCTAAAACTAATCACGGAGAAAATAGAGTTTAAAATATGCTCCTAAAAACGACCTCTTTATTCAGAAAAAGAAGTCAAAGTGCGAGTTGGTCCGCGCTGCGCTCGCGCCGAGGGTCTATGATTCACGCCGCATCAATTGCTCCAGTTTCATTAAGCCGGCGCGTAGGCATTCGTCAGACCTGTCTGGATTCATGTCCAACGAGATAATGACGCAATTGCTGGATAAGTAACTGTCACATGTTTCATTCACGAATTTGTGGAAGTCGCGTCATTCGTATGCAGTTTAAAATAACTGGCAAATTTTAAATGTGTTCCAGATCATAGGATAACTTCAAGAACTATCTATAGAAATATTATCATTTTGTGAAACTTATTCTAATGTAGACCAATGAAGAGAGTTTTTGTATTCTAAAGTCATAAAGTGGAAGATTAGTGGGGCGGGAGCGCGGCTAACCGCCTCGGCTTGCTCGCGAATTAAACGTAAGTACTTTTAATTAAGTCAAACAGAGCTTCCGCAATTTGTGAGCGACATCGTTGACAGAAGCTTACGTTTTCACTTACACGCTCAAATTGTACACGAAACACGACACGATACGACATCTTTTTTTAGGATTATGAGACTCAGGTTATTTTTTAATTTAACTTGGATTTGGACGTAACTTTGCAGACCAAATTGTACGTTTCATTTTCGCGGTTGATAAAACGAATATATGGTATTTATAATGGAATTGAGTTTTAGTTACATTTAAATGACACATGGTACTCCGCGCACGAGATAATAAAGGGCGGGGAGGGGGGGAAGAGGGTGTCTACATGCCGTGGAATTAATTATCACAGCTCTTTGCATACTGAGTAGCGAGGGCCGCTCGTTCGTTTGCTATTCATAGTTCTTGGCAAAATTTGCATTGTTTGGGGAAGTAAAAACAGCTCAACAGCTGTTGTGCAGCAAATGAATGGAAAATACTGTAGTCAATTATTTCGGCCCCGTATTTATATAGTAGGTAATATTTCAGTAGAATTGTTAATGCATTAATATTTCAAAGACCTCTATTAAATTCTGCCTAATATTGATAATCATTATCACACATATGTTTCACTAACATCTTTCTGCATCTTTCTGCCTGATCTAAAAACTAACCTCAACCCTTGACATTGATCTTGAAAAAGTTTTAATTACAATAATTGTTTTGTGCATATGATATTAAAGAAGTAAGTTAAATCACAGAGTGCTATTGTTACTTTACTAGCAGCTTTGATATAACTAATATTGTTTGAATAAAAAAGATTTTTTAATTAAATTTATGAATACTAAAAGAAAATCTCTCTCTTGGTTTTCTCACTTTCTTAACTATCTGTTTTGTTTAATTAATTGTTTGTACCTTCCTTTGGTATAAATTTTCTACTTTAGATACTTTACTTAACTTCTACCAAAAAGTTGTTGAATTAGTCCATTTTAAGATCGCCATACTCTTATCTAAATCTAAATATGTGGTTGTAGTAGTAGTTAGTTGTACATTACACCCCTCACCTGTTTAGTTTCGCCTTCGAGCTCGATGATCTGCAGTGTGAGTGAGCTCTCCATGGCCGCAGACTCGTTGAGGAGTGCATTTTCCTGTTCTATGCCACTCTGCGTGGTCACTTTCTGTGTCGAATCTAGTTTCATCAAAGCCTGTGGACAATGTTACATCTGTATTATATAAACTAAAAAAAATAGATTACTTTGAATTATGTTCTCGTAAAATAAATAAAGTGTGACTGTTTTTCAAAATTATTTACGTTTGTAACCCGTGGTGATCTCGTTAACGTAAAGTTGTGTCAAGGGCCTCTAAGGGTGTTGGCTTCGGCTACGTGTACAGATGTACACCTTTTAAAGGTCCAGGACTCCTACAGTCCTGTCTTTGGTATAGACATACTTCTATAAAAAAAACAGCACCACCAGTTTCTTAAATAGTGATTGGCAATTTTCGTTTTTCTATGAAAACAACTGACAAATATACTGTCAGTTGTGACTGCAATTGTATAGTGTTAGCCAGCTGGTACAGTCATAAAAGAACTAATATCTATATGGCCATTGTGCCGAATGATTGTTAACATAGATCTTATTAACAGTGACGCAGGGGCTTGTAGATTTATTCATTTACTTCTATAGTGTATTTTATTTATTTGCGCTTACCAGGGAATAAACCTGTAACATCAACATCGTTATTGTGTAATTAATGTAAATTGCATTTACAGATAACTGTAAGAGCGCTATGTTTTTTTTGTAACATATTCTATATTCTATCCTACTTTATCCTATACATTCTCGAAAACAGCTGTAATGATTTTGATGATATTTGCAATATTGTTTGTAGGGGTTTAGGGGCGAAAAATTTATCTGTCAAGTTGTCATCTTTGGGAAAGTTTGTTTTCAACCCGAGCAACGCTATCTTTCAGATACTTATATTACAAGGTAATAAGATAAGGGTAAGAAATCTTGGGGAAAGTGGATAAATGACGTTATTAGTTACTTGAACTGACAGTAAGTAAACCCGTGTACCTGCTCTGGCAGCCTGCTGTTTTAGCTCATATATTTTTTTGTTTAAATGTATAGTTTTCCAAATTTTATTCTCTCAAATAGTTACTCATATTTTTTTTGGTTAGTTTCCAGGATACCAAAACTGCTTGTTATATTGTAAAAGTTAGGTTAGAGTTGTGACTATGATGAAATGTACAATGTAGCTGGTAGGAAAATGATAACTTCGGCATTTTAAAAGATAACACTTTAAAAAAGTTGTTTAGTAGTTCCGGTTTTAAGGTGTCATGGTTTTACTTCATGACAAACTTATTGTTCTACAAATTTCAAGGCATGTCTTTTTAAGGCAGACAAGGTTAACAACACCTACACTGTCATTTAAGAACTACATATATGTGTGAGTAAAATAACATGCCATAAGAGTAGCAAATTAAAGTTAAAAAAAGTTTCTGGTACCTACACATTACTGATTGTTAAGCAAGTAGGTTACCTATAGTCACAACACTCACAAATGTTTCCACTTATGATTTTTGAAAGTGGTACATCTTGCGAATGCGAAATTACAAAGTACGCTCGGGAGTTAACGTTTCTACACGCTTAATGTGCGGATTAATGCATGAAAAGTGAAAATGATGCGATAGAATGTAGGGCAGTAACCTCTTGTGTGATGTCGAGCTCGTGCCGGGTGTTCTCGTAGAGCGCCTCCAGGTCATCGCAGCGCTGTTGCAGTGCGCTCTTTTCCTCAAGCAGCACCAGCCCCAGCTGCGCCGACTGGATCTTCTCGCTGCTGGCCTGATCCAACTCGCGCCCGAGCCTATCAATCTCAGCCTTCAGCTCCACCACAGACATTTCACCCTGCGCCGTGGCTGCCATCTTGTGACAGTTAGACGGCGGACTCTTCTATCTTCATAAACAAAGTAAATAATCTCGGAAAACAACGATATAAAATGTTAAAATCAAAAAATGTCCCTACATTCTCCCAAAAGTATAACGTCTTGACAGTTCAATGCACTACTGACAGATACTGCCAACATGAAGGCATAATGACATTCGGATACACGAAGCTTGTTCATTGAAGGTGAGTCATAGCACATGCATGCTGTTGTGGATAAATAACATTAATAAAACTCTAACTTTCACTTATTATAAATACATTAGTAGAAAGAAAGTACAGGTAACTGTACCTAATATAATAATAAAACGTCTATCGTTAAATGTAAATGAACTCTAGAAGTTCCTTATTTAATCAACAGATGACACTGTTGCTTCATTGTTGTAGTGATACAGTTGATGACGCGATGTTGCAATTAGCCACTAGATGGCAGCAAATCCGAATGAATAAAAACGAATTAAATACGCGTAGTAAGAATAATAATACAATCACGTTGTGTGTGACAAGACTAGTAGTCCTTATCATTAAAAAACCGGCCAAGGCAAAGTGCCAGTCAGACTCGCACACGAAGGGTTCCGTACAACCGTAAAATATTAATCACGCAATATTCACCTAACTAACGTTTTGTGTATGAGCCCTTAATTATTATTTTTATTACTTGTTGTTATAACGGACATAGAAATAGGCACCAAAAATTTCGACTGTCTACCTATTAGGATTCATATGATACAGCCCGCTTACAGACAGGTAGGCGGACGAACGGACATTGGACGCTTAAATCAAATCAAATATATTTATTTCGTTATAATAGGGTCCCATTGGCACCCTTTGGGTACAGTACTCTAAAATGCTGCGTCTTGGATGGGTAGGGTAATAATAGTCCAAGAGCTGTTAACCATTTTTGGGTAGGTGCTTGAGGCAAATCATTGAGGCAATCGCAACCGGCTTCAAAGTGGAGCAATTGTTTTCATTTTGTATGCAGACAAGCCTTCGATTTTCAAAATGAAAACGATCGTCATTGCGATTGCGTTAGACAATGAGCCCTCGGGTTAAAGGGTAGTGGGGGTAAACCGAGATATGTCCTTTTTAAAGAATTTTTAATACTAATAAATAGAATATTTTAGAAGTTAAAAAGTAGAGCCGGATCATTTAGTCTAAGTCTTTAGTCTAGCCTAAAATTGGCTACAAATAAATCGAAAAAATGTATTTGAGGCACGTTGAACTAATCCTACTATGAAGCTGAATGAATAAAACAAAGCAACAAAGATACGAACTTTTTCGACCAAAAGCGATGTTCATACATCCGTAGTATCTGTTCTCATATTCATGTGTCGATTTTTACCCCTTCTGCACTCAATCAACATGGATAGTACCTGTTTAGTATTGCTAAATATGATGTAAAATGGAACGCAGTCAAATGTTTTGTCTCTTTCTAAAAATCGCTATCTCGCTCTCTTCCCAACAACATGGCGGCTCAGCCGGTGTCGCTTTGCTCTTTAATGCAATTAAAAACAATGTAAAGCTGAAAAAAAAAGTCACAAATTCAGTGAGTTTTCTTTACAGCCAGTGCCTAGAACCTAAAATCTACAACAGTACATACCCATAGCTAAATGCCTTTTTTCTTTGAGAATGATAGAATAAAACCACAGTCATTTAGTATCAATGTTAATTTATTCCTTGTACTTCTAACAATAAGTGAAAAATATATACAATAATAAAATGATTTTTACAAAACACCACATATAAAATTCTATTGCACCTTTGTAAACTACAAGCTGATCTTATGCTGCATTGTGTTTGTATATCAAGTAACATGGAAATAATATACACGACATAACACTTCAAATACCCAAACAGTTAAGCAACATGGAGTTAAGCAGCATAGAGTTAAGCAGCATGTTTAATTACATTTATTTAACAGTGTTTTTTAAATTAGGCTATAGAAGGCAGATATTGATTTCTGAAATAGCCTTTTAATTATATCTTTTTGAAATCTCCAATTGCTGTGTGCCTAAAAACCCAATCTTGCGAATCTATTTTAATTTTATACACAGAACAAAAATCGCCCTTATTGCAACAACGTAAGTATTAATAGATTCATGTCTAGTTTTATTCGTGTTCTTATGGTTTTAAGACGATGTTTTTTTTTCTAGCCAATTGCGTTGACGTTAGATCTTTCGCGATAATAACCCATAACAGCTTTGAACCTGGCTTAACAAGTCGCAGGGCCTACGCTTTCACATGAAATTTTAACTCGACAATATTAATTATAAAATTAAATACATATTTTTTATAAGACCATTGTTTTTATTTTGGCTCTAGCATATTTCCATGATTCTTGTTATAAAAGTTCATTCAGTGGACGTTTTATTTATAAACTATGTATTTCATAAGAGAAGCGCGTCATAAATTAAAATTTGCAATAAGTTATGACTTATAATAAAAATTGACAAGTTTTTATAGTAGAGGAGTGTTACGTAACATTAATTGAAATAAAAAGGTCGCGAAAAATCGTGTAGTGTGAACTCCAAGAATTTAAAATTTAATTATACTGATTACAAATAATGCTTCCTACATAGTAGCACCTTAAAGTCTCAGACACGTGTAGACTGTCACTCACGGGAATAGAATTAACTTTTATTCGGTTTAATTGACCATAATATTAATTCACTACCAAATATGGAATGTGATCGAATTACACTACACTAATACCACTTACATAATAAGAATAGTAAATAATTCAGCGTAGACGCGACATTTTTTGCAATAGTTTTACTATAAAAAAGAAAAAATTGCGGGACATTCGTCTTCATAGGTAACCTTTTGTACTCTGTATAGTCGGGACAATTACAGTCAGGTATACTTGTTATTGTCATTGGCGGTCTGAATTGGGACAGACTTTAAAACGTAATGGCATTTGACATGCTTTCGTGTTGTCAACGTTATGATAGCTCTTATTTACTTGTCAATATTGGGGGCGAGTTAAAATCAAACGATTGAGTTTCACCGAGTAGAATAGAGCCCCTGTGTGACAAAAGACAAAAAAATGGAACCGTCATTTCATTCTGATTTCAAAAATCTATTTTAAATGTCGCGTCTATACGTTGCTTTTTTATTATTCATATAATTACTACACATTAATATTATAATATCGTTTCTGATTAATTAACAAGTAGTCTAGTATTTGAACAAATGAATGACTATGGTTTCGCCCTACTGCTACCAATATTTAATAATATATCCCTTGCAAAAATCGACTTAGTGCCGAGAATGGCTAACCTTAATTTGTGCTCTAAACAAAACCATTTAGAGTGCTAATTAGGTTAAAAAATTACCGGCGCTTAAGTCTGTATTCGCAGCATAAAAAGGGAGAAAGTTTAAATAAATTAAATAATGATCATTATGGTCACAAAATAAATAATTTGTACTACAATAATTATAAATAATTAGAAAGGACTATAAACATAGTGGCACCAAGATGGTGGGACATTAAAATAAATAATCAAAATAAACGTATTATTAATAATAAAAGATAAGTATTCATATTGAGATTTTAAATATTTAATTGAGCAAAAAGGTCCTCAAATTAAATAAAAATAATATTAAATTACGATGCATGAGCAAATGATCTAACGGGTAATAATGAAATGAGGAATTAGAATATTTTAAATCTAATATTGCTTATTTCGTCTATTTATATTTTTTTAATAATTATTGTCTAACAAAATATGTTTCGATTTCTAAATGAACATGTTAACAACCTCAGTTGAATAGTTTAGTTTATGGATTAGTTAAATGTGACAATATGGATGAATAAAATGATAAAAATGACTTTTTCAAAACGCATTAAATAAAGGTTCTTTGCATGTTCCACAATTGTGTGTGATTTTGGCCCTTTTCTTATGTTTTTAAGATACGATTACTCATATGAGTACCGTCATTAAATACTAATTGAATTCACTATCTTAGGGTGTATTGATTTCAAGTTCTCAACCGACATTTTCAAAATGTATTCAATCAACATTTTTAATTTCTACCAAAGTTTTCAACACCAGTATCAAGATGGAAGACCAATCTAATTTAATTCGTATTCTTTCACATTTTTCTTACTTAATAATTTAAGTACCTAAATAACTTTTAATAGATAACAGATTTTATAAAAATATGAATCATAAACTCATTACTCGTTACTAAAGAAGACTAGCAAACAATAGTTAAACTAAGCGAAAGCCGGGTGGGTTAGCAGCGGGTTAAAATTATGCAAACACTTCATATGGCTGATTCATTAGACTATTATAAAAGTGCGTTTTCCGCAAAGCAATTATTTATTTTGTTATAAAGTTCATCAGTTTGCTTTTATGTGAACCCGGCTTTAACGAGTTGGTAAAAATTAACACGTTCCCGATGGAGAACCGCTTTACGAGTTTCCTTTGGTATCGACCACGTTAAAATAAAAAATCAAGTCAATTGTACAGTTGACTCTATTTTGTATGACGTTAAGGTCGACTATACATTGTTGTTTAACGGAGTGCGGTACAATAAGTGGATTGGTTTTAAATGTGTAAAAAATACCAAAGAAGAAACATTGATAGGATAAACCTCGCATCGAAAGACCTAGTTTTTGAAATAAATAAAATTACACATTTGAGTAACCAAACTGTAACCATGTGATTTAATCTTCGCACGAATTCGATATTTCAAGATTGAAAAAACAAGGTTACATATAATATGATCATTATAATACTCGTACCTACATTAAAAAATCTATTATAATAAGTTATCTTAATCGATCAACAATGTCGATGAAACCACATATTTTCTCACTTGACAATACCATCGTTTCAAAAATTCAACTAGATCTCAATTTAACTATAAAACCCAAAAGCGGCGCACGCTACGCACATGTGGGTATAAATTCGCTTCGTATCAAAATGTATGTAGATACTCCTACAGAGACACACGCACGAAATGACGTCAGTGACACACGACTACAACAATTAATGCACGTGGCTCACGTTTGTGTGTGCGTAGCGTGCGCCGCAGTTGAATTTGGGCTGAACGCACAGACATTCCTACAACCACCGGGGAACCTAACGGGTTGTAGAGTGTTAGTTTTTTTATTTACAATTTGTAAAATATAACCAGTAAGTTTATTTATTTATATATTTAATTTGGCAAAGTAGCTCTCTTCAGAGACTGATAACGGAAATTACAGCAAAAGTTTCGTTAGAACTTCGTTAAGAGAAGCTAATATAACTTGCCTGCCTCTTATAAGTCGGTTAATATTCTAAGTTATAGGTCAATTCACATGTGCTGCTATAAATCTGCTTAGCCCAAAGGTTAACTGGAAGAGTATGCCTTAGGGTACGTACGCACCGCGGCTGGCCGTCCGGCTGCCCGCAGGATGCGGTTGCAATTGCGGTTAACCGGGTAGCAGCTAGCCGTAAACGCAACCGGAACATGCGTACGTACCCTTTACTGCATTAAGTTCGCGTTTCGTATATTTATTATTTAGTGCAATAAAGATTATTGAATAAATAATTCAATGGAACGAACGAAACTTATGTTACATGATTGAGTACCTTCTTTTTAGACGGAGCACGAATTATTAATCCAAAATCTACATTCACGGCAGCTTCTGTGAATCGACTTATAATATAAAACGAGAGAGAAGCCCTCAGTAATGTTGTAACTATTATCAACTTCACGCTCTCATACTACTGAATAATATTATTAGCAGCTTCATACAATTATCCCCTGGTAAATAATAAGGAAGTCCTCGTTAAGTTACCGAGCCGATCCCCCGCCCATCGCAGGTACTCCTGGTCCTAAAGTGTCGGTCGGTTACATGAGCGCGCAGCCCGAGGCGGGCTCTTGGCGCGCGGGCGCGGGCGGCGCCAGCACGACGCTCGGGGCCGCCTCGGGAACTGAACTGGGGGACTCTTTCCTCACGATTTGCTTTATTTCCTGGAAAATAAATAGAGGGTAAGGTACACTAAACAATGAGGTTGTTGCTTACAAGATTGTGATTTTGAATATGAGTGTTGATTCCATATGAGCCTAAAAAGATGTTTAGCCGGGTAAAAGACGGAGCGATGCGGCAGAGCGCGCCACTACCTAATCTAACCAGGGGTCCTAATATGGGTGCGTTTATCGCTTGACAAAGTTTGGATAAGGCATCCGTCACCTTCTGACTCGTAATATAAGTAGGAGAATGACGGATGCTTTATCCACATTTCGTCGGTGATACTGCTAAACCGCGTCACTAACAAATTTATGATAGAGTAAAATAAACCTTACTGTCTTATTAAAAGGTGCATTTTGCTCCTTATTAATAATGTAACTTACGCGGTTTTGCAGTTTCACCGACGATTTGACGCGCGATATAGACGCAGCCATACTAGGCCCGCTGTACAGACAAGCGCATAAAAAAACCTTATACAATCGATATTAAAGAAATGTTTTAATTTGTGTACCTTATTTCAATGGAATAAGGTAAAAAAAGTAAACATCTTCGCCATCGACCGTACGTAGGGAGTGTGGAATCTTAACAGGGTTATTTTAAGCATGGGCGTAGATTAAGTAAGGTGATACCTGCGATTACCAAAAAAATATAACTCCTGCCACGTGTCGATGAAATGAAAATTCGGCGAAGTAAAACATTCTATGAAATCAACGTCGATGATTTAAAATTGGGGTAAACCGCGGATGACCTACGGCGTAATACAAATTTTCCCATAAACTCGGCCGCGCGACACCGCGCAATATATTTATCTCTGTATGTATAGTGAGTGTAGGTACCTGCTGCTTGTGGTTGAGCGGCGGCGGCGAGGGCGGCGGTTCGGGCTCGGCGCTGACGCTGCGCGCGCGCACCCGCAGCGACTGGCGGCGCTCGCGCGCGTGCAGCACCGACGTCAGGAACGGGATCTGGTTGCTCACCGCCACCATGAACGGCTTGTAGCCCAGGCTGCAACCAACACTCATTATTACCCTCTGTTTCACTGTTTTTACCACAATTTTTAAGAACACAGGATATTTCTACATTCAATGTAAAATGTCACACTTGGTGTACTGAAAAGCCGCATTCGCTCTCTATGCGTTTGCAGCTTAAAAACATTTTTTACGATACGGCCACCTAAGCTGCCAAGTTAATAAGAGCTATCATATTATAACGTAGCATAATTTGCAAAATGGTTGAGTCGAATTTAGTTTTGTTAGAGTATTAGCAAAGCTGCCTACAAGACTAGCCTACATAGAATGACCTAATAATTATGTTCTTGACAATTTTTACGACACCTCATTTAGTTTTATCTTACAAAAATACATACTTATAAACTGTTCAACGCATTACCCTTCTTTTGGCTTAGTCGGATAATAACCGTGAAATGTAAAATAATCACAACATACTAACTCCGATAAGCTGCAAGTGCTGCAACGAAGGGTATGCAAATATTGCCCCGTCCGCTAGGTGGCGCTGTTATCAATTTTCATACATTTACTATTCATAGTATGAGTTCTGCAACGCGGTATTAAAGTTTTTAAATTGATTAGTATATATACAATTCAATATCCACTTCAAGTGTACTTGCTTCGGCAGTACATATACTAAAATTGGAACGATACAGAGAAGATTAGCATGGCCCCTGCGCAAGGATGACACGCAAAATCGTGAAGCGTTCCACATTTTTTGGATAGTTCAGAATTACAGTCAAATATTAATGAACTAAGCGGGAAAGCAAACTAGCCTAAGATAGCAGATAGCTTATTTTGCCAGTGAATACAACTTGGGAAACCGTTACATTCGAGTTTGTTGTCTTGTTCAATATCCATGTCTAATGTGCATTTGATCAAAGAAATTGAGTGACTTTATCAAATTTACTAGAAACACCGTCATTTAATCCAAAATGGCTACGCAAATGGTTTAAAAACTTGAACCATATTGGATCAAAATTGGATTCGCGCAGCGCCACCGCGATCACCAGCGCCCACTCCACGCAGCTCGCCTCCGTCATCAGCTGGAGGCAGGAGCTGTACTGACCACTCGTTGTCGCTCCAGGCGCACATGTGCTGCAGCGCGGCGCGCAGCCGGCGCACGGCGGCCACGGTGACGTCGGGCGTGCGCGCCGCGTTGCAGGTGCGCAGCACCGCCAGCGCGTCGCGCAGCGCCACCGCGATCACCAGCGCCCACTCCACGCAGCTCGCCTCCGTCATCAGCTGGAGGCAGGAGCTGTACTGACCACTCGTTGTCGCTCCAGGCGCACATGTGCTGCAGCGCGGCGCGCAGCCGGCGCACGGCGGCCACGGTGACGTCGGGCGTGCGCGCCGCGTTGCAGGTGCGCAGCACCGCCAGCGCGTCGCGCAGCGCCACCGCGATCACCAGCGCCCACTCCACGCAGCTCGCCTCCGTCATCAGTTGGAGGAAGTAGCTGTGATAATGGCTCTTGTCAGATATTGCTAAACAGATACTTTTTGTCAATTAAAAATGAGAGTTCGAAGCTAGTACTTTTTGTGGGCTACGCCATTCTCATTCAACAAGAACAGAAACAACAAATAAAAAAGTGTGTGTGTGTGTGCGTGCGCGCTTGCGTGAGTGCGTGCGTGCGTGCGTGTGTGTGTGTATGTGTGTGTGTGTGTGTAAGTATTTTTTGCGATGCTATAACGATTAACGTATTTGATTATTGTAATGGATATGGGAACATCCACAATACAGGAAACGTCTCCGAGACGTTACAACGGGCTGTTAAGCAATGTAGACTGACCGTAGCTGCACGTGCGCGGTGTGCGAGCCCCGCTCGGCCTGATGGTGGTGCAGCCGCTCCATGAGCGCGGCGTAGCGGCGTTCCTCCCCGCCCTCGCCCCACGCCACCCCGCCGCCCTCCGCCACGCTACACTCGCCTACCGAACTGTACCGACCAATTATGTTAATCCCGTACTTAGGAACTAAACTTACCTAACTCTATATTGATTGACACACGATTATACTGTTACTTACTACAAGCCTACATCCTATAAAATACTTGAAGTCGCATCGATGTCAAAATATTGATTTATAAAAGCCGCCACGAATGGAACAAACGAACCTTATGTGACATGTAACTCTGTGAGTACTGTCTTTATAAACGTAATTCAAATACAAAACCAATATTTTACAGATTCATATTTATATTCATCCAATCAATCCTTTGCGAATCGACCAATATAGTCAGTGACTTTTTGCAAAAAATAACTTGGAATTACCTTTATGGTAAATCTGTTCAACTTGTGTTTGCGACATGGCCAACTTGTCCAAAATTATCTCTAAATATTTACTAATTTATTTATTAAATAATGAAATTGTCACCTGATGGGGCCGGGCGAGACGGGCGCACCACTGGTCATGGGCAGAGCCGCGCGCATCGGCAGGCTCATGTAGCCGCTGTCGCCGCACAAGCTGTCAGAGTCAGCTGACGGCGTGTAGGAACCTGTCACCACAATAAATACTCAAGTTGTAACCTTTAACAAAATTTTGTATATCTCTGCATAACCTTTCACAAGCTAAACCGCTGGTGAGAAAAAGTTGTAAAAAGACTTCCGGATTTGTACTGCTGTCTCGCTCGTCTAAATCTCTTACTAAAATATTTACCCTGGTAGTCTTGGCAGCTCATAGATAAATGGGCGAGGCTAAGGAGCGTTCCAACCGCTCAACCCATGTGTTTTGAAAAATCTGATGTGACAGTTGATAAATTGGATTACCATTAATTGTGCTACAAACTGTTCCTGACTGCCTTTTCTGTGTAGATATTAGAACCTGTGCAGTGCCGCTATCGATCCTGGCAACTCCTTTAAGGGACTAGTTATCTTGCTAAGGCAGTTGTCAGCAATACTCACTGGTAACAGTGCTGCCCTTCCTCTGCAAAACCTGCTCAGCATCCTGCAGCACCGGGTACGGCCAGGCGAAGTCCTCGTGCAGCCTGCGCAGACACAGCACGGCGCTGTCGACCCTGGCGGCGCGCTCCCTCTCGCCCGCGAGCCAGGCGACCAGGTGGAGGTCGAGCGCGGCGGCCATCTTGCCGAGCGCGTGGAGCCGCGCGGTGGACAGGAGCAGGCGCGCGTGCCGCTGGATCATCATGTCGATGAAGAACTCTTCTGCGGTGCCGCTGTAGCTTTCTCTGTTGAGTTATTATTCCTCAAATCAGGCAAAACTATGCCTTGCCTATGTAAATGATTTAGCAGATTTCCAAAATCTTTAGGTCTGGCAAGGCATGAAGCATTTTTTTTTAAATATTTACTGTACAGATAATTACATGCTGTAAGGTTTTGCCCACTACATAGTTGTTTTAATATACCTGTACCTCAAGCACAAACTTTTTTGTTCTATCGAGAAGCGTAACGTAATGTTATCGAGAATATTTGTATCGCGATTGGAATCAGCGCAAACTTTTTGTATTAAGTATTAAAAATTTCGATCACGTTGACATTGAAGTTGACTTTCGTAATATCATTGAGTAGTTAAGGTGAAATATACGCAAAGTAATATATGGATATGAGAGTCCGTTTTAGGAGATCGTGCAACGGATATGTTCCGTAAAAGTATAGTCCACGTTTCGAAATCTCGAATAGTAAATTAAAATTTGAACAATATTGTGTTTTGTTTAATTGTTTTTTCCTAGGTGTAATCTCGAGCATTACACATCAATATCAAAGTTTTTGAGATTAACTTCCTAGGTGTTTGTATGTGGTAGTTTCGGTACGTACTTGTCGCTGCGCGCGGGCACGGACTTCTTCCGCTTGACGGCGGCGGTGGCGCGCGCGGGCGGCGCGGGCGCGGGCGCGGCGGCGGGCGCGGGCTCGGGCTCCGCGCGCGGCGCCGTCGTCGTGCTGAAGCTGCGCCCGCGGCCCCCGGCCAGCTGGGGGGCGGGCTCGTATGTTACGGTACCACAATGGAGATGCCAAAATAGTCAACGACGAATTATATAGAGGCCCTCCAACTAGAGTATTCGAGTTCACCTATTGTCTTTTACGTGCAGAAAGCGCTTTTTACATTAATTTGAAGAATTTATTAAAAAGTACACAAAAATAATACACTTTTAACCCTTAATAAGACCCCGTTAAAATAAAAATACTAGACCAAAATGAAATACAGTAATGGAAACGCAAGTCTCTAAAGAGTAATAATAATAGATGATGTTATATTTAAGGAAAATACAATTAAAATAGTATCATAAAATGTATGTAGTAATGTTCAATTTCAGCTTATTGTAATGTGGTCAATATAGAGCCTCCGCCTTATTAAGGGTTAAGGCAGAAATGATAACCACCTCAGCTTAATGCAGACTAAAGCCTTAGCACTGGTCTGAACCCTAAGATGAAAGATAGCTGGAATATACAGAAAATAAAAAACACTAAAGTAAAGCATAATTTCACGAGTCCTTTCATTATTACGACGCGATTAGCTACGTTGGTAGTGACTCTACCTAAGAAATAAATCGACAAATTTATGCACGATCGCCTCATGGAGTGATAAACGTTGGAGAAGATGACGGGATAAGCTAATAGGCGACGCATAGTTGCGCCCGCTTTCCTTCCCCACTACGATAACTCTCCCCTGCTAAAGTTTGCACCGCACTGCCGCGAAATCGAAACGAAACCGGACCAAAACCGAAATACTGCACTGCGATAAAATTTCAATTTTAATTTTGTCCCAGGTTCGATCCTAAGAGGAAATATTTATTTGGAGCGGCCTTGGGAGTCTTGGAAATTTTCTATAATTATCTAGACGTCGTTGAATCTCACCTGCATGCTCCCCAGTATCACTGACAGGTCTTCTGCGTTGGGGCTGACGCTAGCCGACTGTACGATCTGCCCATACTTCGCTTGCACGTTCACAGAGTTGCGGGGCGAGTCCACGTCGTTCGGGTCTGCAAGTGAAATGGTAGTTAATTATACTTCGAAAAAGTCAGAGAGATTTTGAAAATGTGATGAAATAAAAATATAAAAATATCACACGCGTAGGCAACCCTTAAATCAGCACCACCTTATGAGACCTTTGCACTTGGTTTGGTTTTTTAATGAAAATTAAGGCACCCGAAACCGATGTAACGTGCATGAATAAGTTGATGACTGTAGAGGAAGCGAAAGTTGTTTGTTTAGACCGGTGCACCAGGCGTTCCATAGTCTCTGCCTACCCCATTAGGAGACAGGCGTGGTATGTATGAATGTTTTTTAATATCTGAGAATTGTATTTTATTAAAATAAAATTAAGAGAATTCATTCATACTTTACATACATAATATAATATAACGATGCTAGGAGGGTATTACTTATATGCTAGTAAATTCACTGACTGTCTTACCTGCAGACTGAAACTCTACAATGAAAACACTACTGCTTGGTTAGCAGATAAGATTATAATAGTGATTCGGACGAGCCATGGACCACTTCTTATCATCTTTAAATATAAAAAATAATTTAAATTAAATAAAATGTACACACACTGAATCTTTATCAAACGAAGAGCCACCGCTAGGTAGGTAATTAATTAAATGTAAACAAAAAAAATACTTGATATAGTTCGCCAGCCAATAGGAGCACAACACTGACACTTCAACTCTCGACGAAACTATTTTGATTGGCTGTTTAACAGAACCACGTAGTTTAGTTTGTTTGAGCAGTAAAAAAATAATAGACTCAACGTACCTATAGCTCTCAAGAACCGCACTAAATCCCTAGCTAGGTCCCAGCGTTCATTCTGTAAGGCTGTGTCCAAAAGTTGCGTAGCCAGATGTCTGCTTACCGCTGAACTCTCCAAGTTCTATAATAATAAATAAAATTATTACTCAAAACGTGGTGTGATGCTAAATGAAAAGTAATGAACACACGTAATAAAACAAATAAATACCCGTGCAATCTGCAACAAGAATAAAACATGAATGCTTATTCAAGTTCCAGTAAACAATCACTAATAATAAATTAAAATGAACCAATTTTATTTACATAAATAAAGCAATGGAAAAGTCAAAAACAAAATGCGACCTTAAAACGATTGCTTTTACTATAACGCACCTTTATAATTCTTAATTAGCCTATGGCACTGGCAAGTTATGCCACATTTATTAAAAATCCATCGAATAGTTCAAAAGCTAAAGTAAATTCTTCTTTTGCTCGGGACTTTTAGTTGGATAAAGAGACGAGTATTGTAGCGCGTAAAAGCTATCCAAATAAAAAAGTATTGTGTAATGGTGATAAAAAATGGCAATTAAGAAAGCAAATATAGGCATCGGATTTCTTACTTGCAATATGATGAGATAGGAGGCTGCGGTGTCAAGCATCTTCTGTTGTAAGCATTCCTGAAACAGTTCCTTCGGTTTCCCTGCCGCAGAAAATAGGTAGGCCCATAGAGCTATCTCCGTCTTTCGCGCGCATTGGACTACAGTCTGAAATGAGACACCAATTAAATATTTACTTTACCCAAACATTTCATTGTTTTTGCCATGCCAAGGTTACATGAAACGGTTATAACACACTTTTTCTACCAACGGGTTTAGAAGTAAGTTATATTTTGCAGTAACAATATGCGTTCTTGGAGGAGTCCACTAGTGGCCTGACCTGCAGGTAGACCGGGAACTCGTGCACGAACTCGATGACGCTGGGCAGCTGGGCGTCCGGGATGGGCTCCTTGCTGGTGGCCTCTTCCTCCAACACCTCGTGCAGGAGCAGTTCCAGAGAGTGAGGGAAGTAAGGAAGCTCAGCGCAGGAGCGGGCTATCTCCCACGCGTGGTAGCCGAGGTTACGACGGAGAAGCTGACGCAGGATCTGGTGTAGGTATACTTGACTCTGGAACGAGATTCGATAGTTACTACACACAAATACAGAGGAATAGCTCTTCGATCATAGAAATAATAAATTAATAATTTAAACGGTTTGCTATTCATTATCATTCTCCTGCTCTTATCCCGAAAATATCATAGTTGAGAAAGAATCTAATTTGATTCTTATAAAAGGCTATTATTATTACGAACGAGAGGACGCCCGCGACTTCGTACGCGTAGAATTAGTTTCCCGCTACTCCCCCCATTTCTTCCCGTTGGGGGTCGATTTTCGGAAAATGCTTTTTAGTGCTCACTTACATCATGAAATTAACCCCTGTACCAAATTTCAAGTTTCTAGGTACTGTAGTTTCGGCTGTGCGTTGATATATAAGTCAGTTAGGTTTGCCTTTTATATATATAGATGAAAGGGCACAAAATTGGGCACCTCTTTTTTCAATTCCGTCAAATACTCTAAAGATTTAGACATTAAAACAACAAGCTTAAAGTGGTGCATCCTGGATTGATAAAATCAACATAATGCACACTATTAAGGCACAATTATCACGCAATCAGCGCTAACACTGTACGAATTCATGAATTTCAATCAACAACGAAACAATAAATTACTGTTACATGTAGGGAGATTACCATTGCATTGCTTTAAATCGAAACTTGCTAATATGGCATGATATAAAGTGTCGGTAATTGCAAGGTATTAAATAGTGCATTTTTTTTTATTAATAAGATTTTTGACCTGTCTGAATTAATCCATAGAAGATGTCTAACCTTGTTTTTATTTATTACAATACAGTCAGTCAGTCACTACTAGCCCGTCAACTTTTCGCGCGGCATCCCAATACTTATGGATTACTTGCAGGTAGTTCAGTAGTTAAATATGACTACTACTTTCATACTAAAAGACAAGGCTGAATAAGCCATACTAATACCACGCCCGGCAAACTCCACACTTTGACCGTGAGGCTAAAGGGGTGAATTTTGTATAGGCTGGGTTGCGAGCGTTCGACCAACCTAAAGGCTATTTGAAAAAAGCCGAGTAGCGGCTTATTTAATTCTCAATAAAGGGCTGTAAGACTTCTACTAATCGTCATCTTAAATAAATAAATATAAAGGGACAATCTCACATCAATTGAAGTCCTCACCTACGCTCTAGGCTTGTACCATGGATACTAGACAACGATAAACTTACTTATATAGAGAAATAAATACTGAAATACATAGAAAACATCCAAGACTCAGGAACAAATACTCGCGCTCATCACACAAATATCTGCCCTTACCGGGATTTGAACCAGGCTAACGTGACGTCAATCAACTAGGCTAACGTGCTCCAAGGGAAGACTGTCCCTTATCAGAAAGCTATTAAACTATTAGTGATGAAACGGAGCCAGCAGAACAACAGGTACTTTTACGATTATATTCTGTGCTGGTACTGCTAGAGCTCCAGTGCGAATATTGGAGCTTTTACTACTAGAACTCCCTAAATGAACCCCCCTCTCCCCCTGTATGATGACACAATCAGTTGCATACTCACAGTCCTGTTGACGACGCAGAACGGTAGCGAAAACACAGAGTTCGAGTCCGTTGTGTACAAAGTGGTGTCATTTTCGGCGCCAAGGAGAATAGCGTCGTCAAATAATATAGCTGGGAATAGAAGACAGTATTTATAATATTCACAATAACATTAAACGTGTTTATTAAAATAAGTAGACGGAGCAGCAAAGCGACAGAGCTATTAAGTGTAACTGTGTCTATAATTAGGTCAGCGATTTTAAATCAAGCAATTTTCGAAAATATAAGTCTAATTCAGTTATTCTGGAACTAGTTAAAGTTTAGCATAAAATTGTAAATTTACAAATAACTTTAAAATTCTCATTATTTCTGAACTTTTGCCAAATAAATAAATATGAGAAAATATCAAGGGTGAATGTTACGCAGTTGTCAATTTAAAATTTAGTGTCTTTTACTGCGATGCGTCCGAACTTGACCTCGGCCAGGCAATCTAACAACTTACTCAGCGGATAAATATCCAAATGGAAAGGTAGCATAATCCTCTTCGCCATAAAGGTATGCCGCGAGGAGTCAGGATGCCTTGTAGCGTCTCTGGGCAGCAAGGGCAGCCATACTCGCGCGCCGAGGGCGCCGCACCAGAGCCAGAGAGCGCGGGAGAGTTGTGTCTGGGCCTTGTTGCCGCCGCCGCAAGACCACACGCTTTCTACGCAGGATGCCAGTACTGTAGCTGGGAGGCAGCTGTATGCCTGTTGGAGGAAATATGTGGTTCATAATGTGGTCCAACTAGGAAATATGGCTGGCTGATGGATCACAAAATGGTTCTCAATTGATTGTCCAACAATAGCAGATAATTATTAATTTGCCACGAGATGCTCTCCTTATCTGCTCTTTCCTGGGATCCTGTTAATGCTATATTGGAGATTTTCATTTAGGTAAGAATACAATGTTATTTCAGTTCATAAATATCTAAAATTATGGATTTATAAAAAATATAATAAGCTAATAATAATAATAAATAATTATAATTATACTTCATCAAACTATAATCTGACCGAACTCAATTTGCAATCACCGCACCTCAAAACTCTATAATAAGTTATAACAACAGTATTTAAATGCACGGAATGCGAAAAAGAAGCAGCCAATCGACTGTAGCTACGTATCAAACATTAATATGTAAAGTCAAATCTATCTTGCAAAACAAATCTAATCCAGTTTATTACATGGCGACATCTTCAAAATTTGACATCAAGGCGCTTTTACAATCTGCGAAGTATAATTAAATCAAATTAATGTGTAAAACGAAGTTCACGGCAAGTAGGTCAAGGATAACATATAATACGCGATATATTGGATAATGTTACTAAGTCTACATAATACGCGAGCGGATTTTACAGGTCGTGATAAGGATCATACGGATGTTTTAAGCGTATGCATTTGCGTGCGTGAGAATTATAGCGCACACGATGACCGCGACTTGCAGTGTGCAACGGAATTGGAGCAAAACGTCACATTATTAGTGCGCTAGCATTGCGTCAAGACCGACACGCTCCACAGGACCGTCCCGGCGTCATATTAATATAATTACATTAATTACTGTCAGACGTCTAATACTAAACATCGCTATAAACATCCCAATAATGAGCAAACACGGATAGGGCTTATTATGTAATGGATCATAATAGACATTCGCGAATAACTCCCGCATCCTGCATGTAGGCGATCTACATACTACGTTTCACTATTCGAAGGCTGAATGAAAATGAGGAAGCCTGATGCAACCCTTGGCGAGCGCTGTTGAGCGCGCAGCGAAACATCGCATCCGTCGGCAGGACACGAAGGTCCACGCGCACACGTATAAATTGGTCAGATAGCTCTTTTCGAATCAGTACGCTTTTTGACACCAAGTCAAGTGCGTCTCCGTATAAAATGAATATCTACATTGCGGTTAGTGCGTTTTGTTTAGGTACATTGTGCGTTTAGTTGCGGGCGTTTTTATAAAGTGATTTGAATTGTCAACAGATCGCGTGCCTACTGGCGTCAGTGAACGCTGACGGGCCTCTCGGAGTAGGAGGCTTGGGAGGCCTAGTGTACGCGCCGGGACACACATCTGCGGATTACTACGTAAGTCTTTAGAGATAATAAATACTGCCCGAACCTGCGTAAGAGGAGATATTTTGAATATATATTTTTTATTTACAGTCGTTTCCTCGCTATGCTTTTGAATACTCCGTAAAAGATCCGCATACGGGAGACAATAAAGCTCAATGGGAGAAACGCGAAGGAGACGTTGTCAAAGGTGAAATTTGTTGAACATAACTGGGCATACTATCCCGTTGACAGAAGACTAATTTTTATTATATTCCAGGAGCATATTCTCTGGTGGAACCTGATGGCAGTTTACGAGTTGTGGAATACTATGCTGACGATAAGTCTGGCTTCAACGCAGTTGTGAAGCGTATTGGGCCCAATCTGCACCCGACTACGGTCCACGCGGCTCCTATCTACAAGGCACCGATTCCAGTACTAGGTCATGGGCCCATTGTTTCCCCGATCTCCGTCGGCCCAGTGGCGAAGTTAGGGCATCTCGCCAACGCTCCTTTGATCTCTGGACCCGTTCACGGAGCCGTTTCCAGTCAGTCGCTTTACAAAAGTTCAGTGCCGGTAATTAAGCCATTGATCCAAGAGGTTGTACCCATCCTGCCTCCAATCCAACCCGAGCCGATACCGATTCTACCCCAACCGATCATCAAGTCGGTCCCAGTACTAGGACCCATTTACAAGGCTGGGCCAATTTACTCCAAACCTCTCGGCCCCCTGCCTTATTACAAGGCCCCTCTGCCAATTTACAATGAGCCGCTGCCAATTTACAAAGAACCGCTGCCAATTTACAAAGAACCGCTGCCAATTTACAAAGAACCGCTGCCAATTTACAAAGCACCGCTGCCAATTTACAAAGAACCGTTGCCAATTTACAAAGAAGCGCTGCCAATTTATAATGAACCTTTGTTAAAGGTGCCATATGGGCTAGGTCCTGTAGGACGTTTGGAAGGTATCAACTATGGAGGGATTGGACCGATCAGGCCTTGGGAAGGTTTAAATAAAGGGCTCGGGCTGAACCCCTACGGTCCCCTGCAAGGGATACCTAAGATCCCGATAGGGCCCGGCTATGGTATAATAGAAAAAGGACCTCTACTGCCCGCGTGGGAAGGACCCCTAGATTACCCTCTAATCAACTATAAGCACTGAAGAGAAATGATGTATACGGGTTGTAAATAAGGCGAATAAGGAATAAAATGACTGCCGCTGCTATTAGATTCTAAATACCTTGCCATGTCTTGATTAGTCCTCTTCTAATGTCAACGACGTATTTAGAGTAATTTAGATGAAGCTATTGTTACTTATTGTAGATATTTATTAACGTTATTTTAATAAAGGTATGTCAAACTTTATACTAACACGAATATAGCATGCGCCACTATGTGGTAATATGATCGCTGTTTTATTTAACCTTCTCCGTTTCATCGATGATACCCGAAGCGTGAAATGTTTTACTGATCAAGAGTAGATTATGTACGAATGTTATGTTATTGTATATGATTAATATAATACATAACAATAACATAATATTAAGGAACTTAATTTCTTAATTTGAGTTGGTTTGATAGGACGTATGTCCACCGAGATGGGACTTAAACTTTAATGTAGAACGTAAGTTCACCTTCTCAAGCGTGAAAATACATAAATTTGAATAAACTGGGCTAGCTAATGGATTAGAACATGAAAGACTTCTTCTTTTTAGGGTTCCGGTTTTAGGGACGCTTTAAACATAAAACTTCCGTGAGACTCAGACATATTAAAGAGATCATACCGGGTTACTCACGTAAAAATTGTCGAAAGACGCTCGACACGCCCGTCTTTCCGTCCGTCTGTCTGTGTGTCCTAACTTTAAAGAGCTATATCTTTTGAACCGTAATATACAGCAGGTTGATTTTTTCTTCAGAATGTGTTATTACAGCGGATTCTTCTAACATTTCTTTTTTAAAAGAAAGTGAAAGTATAAAGGGGATCCTCATACTAGAAACGTTTATTTTCAACGAATTTTTATTTTGTTGTGTCGTAAAAACAAAAAAAAATGGTACGATTATAGTACAAACCCTGAAGAAAAACAACAAATACTAATAATACTCAAGTGTGAGTTGGGTTCGCGCTCATTCAATTCGAAATCGAATTCAAACCGGATATAATATAATAATATCTACTGTGCAGCGGTACGGAACGCTCGGTGCGCGAGTCCGACTCGCACTTGACCGATTTTTTTCAACCCATAACCACACACTTCTGAGTTAAGGTTTACTTTCAAGCGCCATTTCTCTCTATCCTAGCCACTGTTACCCATCTCATATGCGCATTTAATGTCATCCGCTCATCTTGTCTATCAGAAATGTGTCATAATGCCGTCCTTACCTGTCGTGTACCTGACAGATTTTAATTGAAGCATTAAAATTCGAATTTTAATCTTTTGTCAATAAAATAAAATTCAAAATCTTAATTAGAATGGCTGACCTACGAATGCGTCAGCGTCAAAGGAAAAAAGACTATACCGAACAATTGAAAAAATAGAATAAACTAACCTAAATAGATTTGTAATTGGTATGGAACACGCAGGAGTCGCATAACTTGTACCGAATTAGCACCGGAGCAGCAAGCCGACGGGTCGCGCAGGTTTTTCAGGCTTGCGCCGGTAACCGCCTATCGCCGTATAAAAGAATAGAATGCTTCGACAATACCCATTGTATTTCGACAGCTCACAGACGAAAGCGACAATGACGAGGATTATAATGGTATTTTTTTTCAACATATTAAAAAATTGAGCTGTCACTAGATATATAGTATCTTAACCTTTAATTGACGACGTAACACTTAGGTCTTGGCGACATAGAGTTCAAAATAATAGTCACGACGTCTGTGGGACGTATATACCACGCCAGTTAGAGGTTAAGTGCGCGGACAGACTCTAATACTAATGATTGTGACAAATGCAAGTGAAGTGACTTTGAAAATGTTCTAATATTTAATAATTTTCAGGCCGTATTAGCTCTGGCGTTGCTAGCCGCTACCGTATCATGCAGCGCCGTTCCAATAGCTCCTGTTGTCCATACCGTGGTATGTACTCTTCATATAAACCATTTTGCAAACAAAAGGGAATTTAAAATTATTTCAAGTATCTTGAGTATAAGTAAGCTTGTAAGGAAATGAGATTTTATGCTACAAAATTAAACTAATATTATTTTCCTGTGTTAATAATACTTTTGAAGCATAAATACTTATTTCCTAACACTATATTTTAACTACTTAAAAATATAAGTCCGATTTATTTGCAAGGGGGTGTAGCAGTACCTAAATTTCGTCGATTATATTTTGATTATAAATTGCCAGGAACACCATCCACGGTACGCTTACGACTACGCGGTGAACGATATGGTAACGAGGGACAACAAGGCCCAGTGGGAGGCGAGAGACGGCGACGTCGTGAAGGGCTCGTACTCGCTGGTCGAGCCTGACGGGAGCCTCCGCGTCGTGGACTACAAAGCTGATGATCATACTGGCTTCAACGCCGTGGTCAAACGAGTAGGGCCTAATGTACACCCGAGCCCTGGTCTACATAAATTACCGCTAGTGCATGTACCGTTGGCACCGATTGCTCCGTTGCCTATAACTCCCATTGCTCCGTTGCCTATAACTCCTATTAACCCGTTGCCTATAATCCCGTCAATCAACTACGGTTTCGGACCAGCTCCGCTAGCCGTCGGTCTCCCTAAAGTGGCGTCGCTAGGACACTGGAGTCTGCCCTGGGACCCATTGACCCATTCTTACGGAGGCTGGGCACCGTTAAACGGCCCCTTGTGGCCTCTAGGCCCCGGCCCATACGCTACCATTTTCAGCAAGAAATACATCAATGGTAAGCTAGTTAAATGGACAACCGGACCTATTTCTCTGGCGGGAAGAAAGCTGGTCATTAGTAAAAAGAAACATTAACCTTTATCAGAGGTTTCTAGAATATAATAGCCAAGAAGGTGGTAGTGAAATTTATTATTGTAAATATTATGCTACTGTACCTGATGTCTGTGAGAGGAAGTATAACTAGTCTTTTAACTATTGAAGCGGGGAATAATCGAACTGTACGTGTTTTATACGTGTAAATAAAGCATTTTAACAATCCATGATATCGTTTGTTTTTTTACCAAAAAAAAGTTATTGTATGTATGTATGTATGTACGTTTATTCTTTATTGTACAAGAATAAAAAAGAACTCAATAAGAACTTATTGTAACCAGGTTAACCTACTAAACAAAATTGGCAGTACAAATAAGTACACACACGTACGTACACAGCCAGATAGCATGTTAACAATTTGATTATGTATTAAACTATGCAGTATTATGCAGCTTGCAATACATTGGTATAGTGTTTTCAATCCTCGAAGACACTCGCTACCACTTAACTTTCAACTAACATTTCGTTCATGTTGGTACGTTAAATTAAGTAGTAGGGCGCGTCAACGTGAATATGAAAACACTATATGTATAATTAATTGAAATGTCGGATTCAATTTATAGAATTCATAAATACATAACGTAACCATCAACTAATCATCTACATAAGTTACACTGTGGGCTAGGGCTCACGAGTGTTTGAACCGCTCATCCTGTGTTACGAAATAAAAATAAGATGACAAATTACATTTATTTTCGAGGAATCCCGTTCGAAACTTCGCACAACTTCTTATTTGTAACCCCCCAAAAAGAGGGGTGTGTATTTGTGTAAACAAGGTTACAAAAAAAAACCCAGTCATAAAAGTTGTATATGACTGAGATGACAGCTTACTAGGATTGATCTGTTAGGTCGCTTAAGAGATATCAGCTACGAAAAAAGTGTTCGTCATTATATTTTTTTCTACTGAATAGTTACACTCCTCGTACTTGTCATTGAATAGTTTTTAAATTCATCATCTTCAACATCAAATTTTTCGTAACACACGGTATGGGCGGTTCAAACGCTTCTGAACCTTAGCCGAGTACTGGAAGAGTGGGTATCGGCCGTTTTCCCCATTTGGCGTTTGTTAGTATGCAACATCAAAAGCAAAAATTCCTAGAAGCCATTTTTGAATCGCACTTTACCTCAGCAGAAAAAAATGCGTACCATTTTTTATAAAGCGATTTTTTACGTGACTTTCCTAGTAGGTATATTACATTTGTTACGCTTTAATTTTCTTGTATTGTTTTGCTCTAGTTGCATACCACCACGATCGAACACAGTCTTATTTCACGCGTTTATTGCTGTTTGCATATTTCTAAATATATTTATTAAATCATAGTTTTTTAGGGTTCCGTACCCGGGACCTTATACTAAGCCTCCTCTGTCCATCTGTCTGTCAGCGGGCTGTATCTCATTAACTGTAATAGATAGACAGTTAAAATTTTCCCAGAGTGAATATTACTATTGCCGCTATAACAGCAAATAATTAATCTAAAACTAAAAGGGGACCCATACAAAAAATGCGTTTCTTTCGGCGTTTTTTGCTCAGTCATAACAATCGGTGAATATCTTGAAACGTAATCGTCGAATGCTTGAAAGTTTTACAGAATGTATATAACTTTGGCCATGGAAAAATAATAATTTCCTGTTGGCTTGTTTTGATACGGAACCCTTCGTGTGCGAATCCGACTCGGTTTTTATTTTAAGGTTTGTTTGCTAGATGCTATTTAAACCCATTGAAATATTATCTTTGTATAACTAATAATAACAGATATGATGACAAAATTGAGGCATTGAAGTAATAAAGTGCAACAGTGCACATCACAACATGCTAATACAAAATACGCGATCGAGGTAAACTGCGACTAAAAATATTGGCGAATAATAAATAGATGGTCGAGACTCAATGACACTACAAAATACGCGATCGAGGTAAAATGTGATTAAAATATGGGGTCATCCACATTAATATATCAAAGAATGAATAGTGGAAAACATATTTTTAAAGGCACCAACATACACTGCAATACTTCCAAGCTTTAAAATTTGGATTTTCATCTACTTGCGCATCAATAACTTGGCGCACTTGTGCAAAGTATAATCTTTTGCCCTCGACTTCGTCCGCGTAGAAGTTGTTTATCGCTACTCCCTCGAAAACTTAACAAAAATCCGGGATAAAAAGTACCCTAGTGCTTCCCCAGAACTCAAGCAATCCAAATACCGAATTTAATCAAAATCGATTCAGCCGTTCTTCACCGGTAGAATCTTAGACAGATATGGTATAGTATACGGTAGAATCTCGGTAGGGTTTCTGACTGATAGAGTAAGAAATGAAGAAGTCAGAGAGAAATGTGGACTAAAAGAAGATGTAGTGACTAAGATTGAAAAGGGCATGCTTCGATGGTTCGGTCATTTAAAAAGGATGGATGAAAGAAGATTGACGAAAGAGATATACAGAGCTAAAGTGAGTGGAGGGGTCGGAAGGGGCCGCCCTAGGCGTACTTTTTCGAATCAAATCGGAGAAATACTAGAAAAGGGCCGAATTTTAAGTACCCGAAACCGACATGCGTGCATGACTCGATGTATGAATGTGGAAGAAGCGAAAGAGATATTATTTGTCAAGATCGTAGCAGGTGGAAAGAAGTGGTCTCTGCCTACCCCTCTGGGAAACAGGCGTGATTTAATGTATGTATGTATGTACGGTTGAATAGTAGATATTCAACTGATCATTCACGGAGTTGCTGCAAAAACTATGAACACGCCATAAATAGGGTTTGGCTGGATTAGCTAATGTCTGGAATGTTTTGGATATATCTGAAACGTGTTTAAGTTTTTTGAAGTAAAGCCGCTAAACTCTTTTCGCTGATTTGGTGGGAGCCGTGGGAGGAATTGCAGCGCGCGACATGGAGTAAAAAAATAATAATAATAGGAAAGCCGGTGGCGGCCGACTATCAAAGGCAGTCAGAATTTAACATTTGGACTTGCTTGTCCCCGCCTGCAATGCCTTTTCCAATATTCAAGTTAAATTTATAAACATCAATAAGTACATTGCTCTTACAATTTTCTATAAATTATAGAGCTTGTTTTTCGCTTTTCAGTTTTTTTTATTGCAGTCGGGTTTTTTGTTTTTTAAATAATTTAATTTATTTCACTCTTTTTAGTTATATTCATTAAAAAAAAGAACGGGCCGTTTTCCCGGGATATAAAATGTAGCCTATGACACTCTCGCTGCGAAGACGAATATAATGATACCTCATTTGTCAAAATCGTCCATGCCGTTTTTGCTGTAGCGGGGAACATAGAACTGGACGTACATACATACATACATACATGACGCTGAAAAACATAACCCTCCTTTTGGGCTCCGCCGCAGTCAGGTAAAAACAAGATGCTGGTTTTGTCTTATTTGCATACAAGACTGTTTGCGCCATAAAGGATAACTGCTATCGCTATTAAAATTTTCGTCGATAGTTCAATTGCATTTCACACGATTTACATTTTTTTTTAAATGTGTGTATGGAAAAGATTTTGGGGGGCCTATCTTCGATAAATAATCACACCAATTACCGCGATTCAGTGCACATTAAAGAAGCATTACTGTCTTTATATAGCAAAGTTTATAACAATAATCCTCATTTTAGCCAACACTATAAATATGCATATTCATATCAAACGTATAAGGGAATAGAATATGACAAATGATTACTAAACACACGAGCAGTCCAAACTAATTATGATAAACAGACGCCCCAATTGTACACATTGTAAATTTAATATATTCATTCGTATAATTATGTTACGTACGAATTAAGTGCTAGGAATAAAGTTTACAGGCAAAAAGCCGCGTCAAATCATCCGTGGCAAGATGTTTGACAAAACCGGAGCGCTGCGGGGTCGAATAATTACTGCAGTATATAACGCGGGCGGGAGGAGACACAGGCACAGTGCACTTCGTTGGCTCACTGGATAACCTCCTCAGCAACATGAACACATATATCACGGTAATTATATTGTGATCACATAAAATATGTAATTTTTCAAGATAATTTTAAATGTTATCTTCTCTTTTCTCTTTGTTAATTCCGTATAAAAGAATAAGAATAATTCATTCTGCACATCGCTATAAGCCTGGCTCTCTTAAATTTGCGAGACGCTTTGCACGGCTAGCACAAGTTGCCGGCAACTTGTTTGTCGCTCGGATCTCCCTTTCTATCTAGTCAGTAACGATAGCGACGCCCTGAACGACAAGCGAGAAGATACAACTTGTGCTACCCGTTCAACAGTAGTTAGCTGACGTTAACTCTTCCGCGTCCCGCAGACCATAGAAGGACCGGCCTTATGACGGCCCAGGTATTGTTTCCGTTGAATTTACATTTTTGGTAAGAAAGAAGGTTCCATGACCATGGACTGAATCATAACAACAGGAGTGATCATTGTTTGGTAGTCACTGTCACTCAGTAACAGAAGCTGGACAAAGACTTTTCCATTGGCATCGTATTTTCATCATTTCAGGTATCCTGCCTTTTGGCATTCGCTGCTATCGCATCAGCGAACCCCCCGGCGTTGTTGTCATACTTACCATACGCCACTGTCGAGAAAATTGTAAGTAGAACATTGAGAATATTTCCGTTCAAGCCAGCGCACGATAAGTATTTCAATATACTGTTTGCTCCTTCAGCCGAATCCAAGCTACGGTTTCAACTACGCGGTAAACGATCCGGCGACTGGCGACAACAAGGCGCAGTGGGAGACGCGGGATGGGGATTTAGTGCGTGGCGCTTATTCACTGGTGGAGCCCGACGGCAACGTGCGTCTCGTCGAGTACACTGCGGACTCTTTGCACGGCTTCAACGCGGTTGTCAAAAGGACCGGTCCTAATGTGCACTCGGCGGGCTTGACGGTGGCTGCGCCGATAATCGCCCCGATCGCGCATGCCCCGATCGCGCATGCCCCGATCGTGCAAGCGCCGATCGCCCCCGCGGCGTACGCACCGATCGCAGCCATAGACCCCGAGCCGATCATCCACAGCCCCATCATCACGCCCGTGCTGGAGACCGCGCCCGTGCTCGCGCCGTACGACGTGTACCCCATCCTGCCCCCCGCGCCCGCACCCTGGGTGCACCTCTCGGGGGCCTCCTATGGCCACAAAGGCAACATCGTTCGCCGCTGGGCCGCTGGTCCCATATCTCTCCACGGTCAAAAACTTACCATAAGAACCAAGCACTAAAGCAGTGCTACTATACTAGCGGCAAATTACTAAGTCAATTCTGACAGCTGTTGCTGTAACATTTAAACCTCAAACGAAAATGGGTTATACATTGTAATGGGTCAGGAATGACTTGTCTTGCCGCGAGTTTATTGATAGCTTCTACGTGTATAGGTAACCTTAGTTACTCACGGCGCTTGTGTGTCTTTGCATACAGTCATATATGTAAAGATACACATAGGTCTTGATAGAAGTTAAGTTACGGTTAAATTCCAAAGCAACGAAGTGTACTTGAGCGAATATGTTTCATATTCGTAAATAAATGTAAGTTATTAAATGACGTATTTTCTTTACCCTTATTCCATCGCATCATTTTAATCTTATCATTTGTAACGCTTACATCAGTTTCCAATTGAGATCACCGTGTTAAATGCGAAAATCTAATTTAAAATTCAAATGTATTGTAACACTATGTCAGTTATTCGACCGTGCAGAAACTTCAAGGTGTAATATGGCCTTATTAGATCCCTTCATGTTTACATACACGTGTCATGATCATGACTAATACGATTTCACCCTTAATCACACCTTATAGAATCGAGGTAACGATTTTTATACCGCGTCAATAACACATAACTATTGCATAGTTTGTAGGTTATTTTATTTATTTTTACCCTTCCAATCAAAAACAAAACAGTACTCGTATTTTCATTTCTAACTAAATAACCAAAACTGATAGTAAATTAATCATTGTAAATCTATAATTTATCTGTTTAATTCTAACAAAGCAATTTGAAGCATATTTTATCCTCTTATTTCACAAACAAACATCTTTTTTCGTCAATTTTAGCGGTCCAATGACCCGAGCCGTCGACGCGTGAACGGCGAATGAATAAGTTACAACTGCAATTATCACGTTTTTGCAGTGCCCGTGTGAGTATGTGGAACGGAACCCCAAACGCGCTTATGTTACCAACATAATTAACATTATTACCAAATTTTGTGAAGAGCATTGGAAACCGAAAAACCAGCCCACAGAAAGCCTACGTTTCACTGTTTCACTTAGCCAGTTTAATCATGAAAACGATGAAAAAACAGTAGTTTTAAACTGCAATGAATTTAATGTTTAATATACTATCTTTTAAAAGTCAGCGAGTCAGTTTAGGGGATATCCCAAGTCATTATGAAATCTTCAGCAAAGTTACCATTCTTCCAAATAACAGGTCAGCCTCGCTAAGGCTCAATTTGATCATGCACGTCATAAAGCAATATGGTTGATAAGATGCATCTGTCAATTTGAAGAATCGACTTTAGTGTCATTTTTATTTGATGGGAAGTTGCTAGAGATTTGGATGAGAACACTTACCGGATTATTGTCTTCGTCAACGTCGTATTCTTCTCTTTGGACCATCATCAGACGACCACTGGCATTGAGAACCTATAACAAATTTAAAATATACATGTAAATCTTAATTAACTACTCACATACATAAGTGGACGCATAATTAGAAAAACTTGCGTTTTTTCCATAAATATCGAATTTGACCACCGAAGAGTTGCTAAAATGGTTTACCATACGAGGCAATAAGTGCCTAGTGAAATCAGGATGATTTTAATTACATTTGTGATTTCTACGGGTGGAACGATAAATAAAGACGTCAATTTGAAAGGTGCAGAACCTTTAACAGTGATAACCAATCGAGATATTGTGCTTTTGAATGGAGACCGCGAATCGGCAAACCTCTGAGGTTGCGTGGAGTGACGATCTCCGCTAAAGCTGGATAAGTATGACCGCAGACTACACTTTTGCGTACAATGGGAGTACCTTTGGACTAGTACAAGCTAATGATGATGATGATGATGATGCACCGGATTGAAACTTACCAGCGAGTCCGGCTGCGGCGAGGCAGTCTGCCGGTGTTGGTAGTCCTGCAGACGACACAGCGAAGCTGATACCACGCAAGCGGGGTGCGAGAGAGCCGAGACGTCCACCGCTTGCACGCACCGCATCTCGATGTTGCCCGCTGAAAATTTTGGGCTAATTTATCAACTAGTCTTGGGATGCTAAATAATAATAAATAAATAATAAATATCAGGGGACAATGTCACACCAATTGACCTAGTCCCAAACTAAGCTCTAGGCTTGTACTATGGGTACTAGACAACGATAAACATACTTATATAGATATAAATATATACTTAAATACATAGAAAACATCCATGACTCAGAAACAAATATTCGCGCTCATCACACAAATATTTGCCCTTACCGGGATTTGAACCCAGGACCGCTAGCTTCGTAGGCAGGGTCACTACCAACTAGGCCAGCGCGTCGTCATAAAATAATGGGATTTATCACAGAACGTCTGTTAAATTGCATGGATACCCCACTTGTAAGAGCCTTTATCATGTGACTGACGAATAAATGACTATATCGCCCCCCAATTAAGCGATTAATTAACAGACTTCAAAAGAGAAGTAATTTCCATGTTCGACTTTCGTGGGATTAACGAAAACCAGTCCTTTTGCTACCATGTCATTCAGAGATACAGGTTTTCTACACAGATGGTCCTTCTGAGAACTAAACCTTATGATGACTTGGTCATTTTGACAATGAAGTCGTTATGATACCAACCCCTCTGTAATTATACAACCACTCACCATTATCGAGGCAGCTCAGCTCGTAGATGGTGACGAGAGCATCGGCACCAAACACGACCAGCTGGTCGCCCAGCGCGTCCAGCACGAAGACCTGGGAGTGCACGCGGATGATCTTCGCGAACCGGTTGTCCAGTTTACAGTCGCGGGGGTAGAATCGGACCTCTTGGTGCCCGTCGAGGATGCTATAGCAGCCTATAACAATGTTAATGATTTTTTATATGACGTAACTTACACATAGTTCTAACATTAGCCACTTAGCAAAGTGGCGTAACCGTAGCACAGTCCCTGTTCTATTTACTAGGCCTAGTAGCCCCTCCCGCTTTCCCGTAGTCTCACTAGCTCACTCGGCAGGTCAGAATACGCACTCTCTCGCCACTTGGCCATCTTTTACGATCCACCTCAACCGAATCCGAAATGTAGTCTCAACAGAACTGAACTGATTGTCTCACTCGGTGCGAACTCATATCAACTCGCTCACTTCACTTTCTTAGCCAAGAAGCATTATACTGTCTCGCTGCTTACTCGGTACAAGGCTAACTCTACTAGACTCCTCCCCGTCATCGTCTGCCGCCCGGCAGAACGATCGCGCACGAACTTACCGATCATAATCGGCAGTCGCCGGCCCCGCCCCGTTCCCACTCACCTATCACGATATGGTCGCGCCACCATAGCATGCCGCCCGTGACTACGAAGTCTTTCTCCTGGGTCTCGTTGCCGAACAGCTTCCACCGGCGCGCCGCGCAGCTGTAATGTGCTAGTCCCGCCCGACCCGCCACACACACGTTTGTACCGGTCTCGTCTAATGCGCTATACTGAAAGTAATGGGATATCACTGAACATGGGTATAGCATTATATGCCGCACAGTCCGCACACTCATCATTACAATGTGGCTGACGGATGCAATATGGCGACGATATCATAAGATGGAAAAGACTTTTATTACATTTTGATTACTTTTTATAAAAACATGTACAGCACATCAAAAACTATCTAGTACTTTTTATAGCCACTAGGATCAACAGAAACGCTACAAAATAAAAACGCAACTTTACAAATCACACTTAAATTCCATCTCACATCATTAACTTACCCTTAGTGGCCAATTCGTCGCAATATACGTGGCCGGCAGCGGCAGCACAATCCACTGTTTCCTGCACTCGTTGTCGTCCACGAACTCCCTGTATTTAGCGCCGCTGTCGTATTCCAAGTTAGGCTGGTCACCGATGCCGTTCTCCTGGTACGACTCCGCCGAGGAGTCTATTATCGAGACCTTGGTGCGTTTGGTTAGGTTGTCTTCTAGGTTTACGTAGAGTTTGTCGTCGGCTTGCAGGTATAGATGTCTTTGATTGCTCTGGACAAGGTGTTATTACGTCAGGATTAATAAGTAAATTGAAATTACCTTTACAATATGGGTATTAATTATCTGCCTAACTAGTACCATAATTAGTATCTCTTTCATATCTGATATTTTGCCAATAAACTACAAGATAATATACGAATAATTTTTCATTTCCACTTACCATGCAAGGATTAACACTAAGCGGGCTCTTGACAAAATCCAGTTGTATAAGATTGGTGTTGGACTCCGCCTCTACTTTCACCATCCACAGCTGGTAACCTTCTGTGGCCCATTCCTAAAACACGTGACAAATTATAATACTCTTGGTAAAATTATTCAATCAATCACTCTGTGACCTTTAGACATTTGCATTCTCAAAACAACAATCTCAGGACTGCAATCCTAAGACCTAACCCTGAGGACTAAGATGGAATGCCTCTATACTAGTAATTTCACAGGTTATCTCAATAACCTCAAATATACATCAAGCGTTTTACCATTTAAAATAACGTTTAATTGATAATTATTTAATCTTAATATGAAAGTAATTATCAAGAGTATAAATCATTGCAAAAACATAACTATATCTTTAAAAGTACTTGAATATCGAGTAATAATAGTAAATAGGTTCGCTTAGCTTTGTAAATATAATACAATAGTACATAGTACATTGTTACGCACCATACTGGACACGACGAGTGGGTTATGCTTGCCTAAGTCTTGATTTAGGCCGTAGTCCCACGCCAGGGAGCACATGAGTAAGGCCCCAAACGTGCTCCATACTGAGATTCCACCCTTCTCCCAACTAACGGACACAGCTCGGCCGTCTGCGGTCCACCTGAAACAAAATAAAGTTTCTGTTCACTGCGTGGTATGAATGAAAAAACCCAAAACCAAAGAAATAGATAAGATACCGTTTTAATGTAGGTAGGGCTAAGTATCCGACCCATCTAAGCGGTTAGGGCGCATAACGTCCCACTCGCAGAATGTCCCTTCGTCCCTTTCGCGAAATGTCCCTTTCCTAAATGTCCCTTTCGCAAAATGACCCGTTCGCAAAACGTCCCTTTCGCAAAATGACCCGTTCGCAAAACGTTCCTTTCCATGACAAGACTCTACTTAAACAAGCTTTTTCCAGACGGGACATTTTGCGAATGGGTCATTTCGAAGACGGAACGTTTTGCGATACGTTATGCAATAGGGACGTTATGCGAAAGGGGTGGGACCTTTTAAGAAAGGGACGTTTTGCGAATGGGGTATTTTACATAAAGGACCATTTGCAGAGAGGACGTTTTGCGAATGGGACGTAATTTTGCTGGAGGGACGTTTTGCGAGTGGGACGTTATGCGCCCTAACCATCTAAGCGATACCAAATAGTAAATAACCATTAACCAATAACCAGCGCTGCCACCACTCGCCCGCGCATCGCAGCACATGCCGAGTCTACCTTTGGTCACACTGGTTTTTTTTGTTTTTTTTTTATTGAATTTTATTTGTACTTTACTGGTCTTGGGTGACAATAAATACTTCTAATTTTTATTTACTTTAGACAAAAAAAACCATTACCTACTGCCGTTCCGTGTACAATAATGTACAAAATCAAGGCTGTATAATTGTAACTATAATGCAATGGGAATAAAGTTCAACTTCTTTTATTTTTTAATTGAAAATAATAAGAAAGTGAACTCTACTTCATGGCCTATATTCTATGGATTTAAATTCCAGTAATAAAAAAAACAAATCAGTGCAAAATGATTCCCTATTGACGCAACAAACCGCATTCTTTACCTTGAAGAGTTTTCATCCGAACCCATGTATACCTGTTATATTACCTATGAGTATGTCCGCCGGATCAGCGCTATCTGACTAAACAACTATCGGTTGCATTTTAACCTAATACAAAAAAAAAACATAACATGGTCATTGAAATAAAGATCTGCTGCAAAGGCGATAAAGTGGAAAATCCCATGTCTGTAAGACTGACAATTAAATTGGAAAATATACTCTATTGCATCCATAATAAGTTCATATTTCATTGGCACATTACGTTGTATGGTGGGCCTTAGGAGGTTAAATGCAGACTTACCGTATACATTTGACGGGTCCAGGGTCGCCCGGGAAGTCTTTGGAACTCAGCACCATTGTGTGAGAAAGCTCTAGGCCCCCCGTCGCTTCGTCGATCGTGTAGACGTCTACTTGTGAACTGGGAAACGAATAGGTATTAAGATCTCTCGAATTATATTAAAGCGAAAAAAAATCGTCGGTCTTAGGCAGGATTCGAACCTACATCTCCTCTGGCAATCCGGGCCAATGCAGGCGCATTACCAATTATGCCACCAAGAGCCTACTTAAGATCCACGAAATTAGTGATCGCTTACTTTTTCATACTCGGAGGGTATGCTGACGCCATCTATCGTTGTTTTTTATTAACAAACGACACCCATGTTTTTCAAGTTCGTTGAAATTAGCATGATGAGTACAATGTGCCATCTTATTCTAAACATTTTTTTTAATTTTAACAGAAACGTCTGTACTTAAACCGACGAAATTATTTCGCTTTAATATAATTTTCGTATACGTATCGGTTAAAATTAAAAAAAAAATCTCTCGAATTTGCACCTTAATACATATTCATAAGCGTTATTATTTCATCTGGGGAAAGTTACGGCAGCCAATATAGAAACGGTTAAGAGACTGTTCGTGCACTCAAATTAAGTGACCCAAAGTAAACCTTATGTGTCTGACGTATGAGTCGAACGTTGTCACGTAAGGGCATGTTCACATGAATTTAGGCTACAGCGACCGTATATACTGGAACCACAACAAGAATCAATAATACAAAGGATAAGTTTGACCTTGTGTAAGATTGTCCCCTTATATTTTATTTACTTTATTCATTCGTTTTTCAGAAGTAAAAATGTTTCTATCAGTATAGATTCGTCTACAACTACATCTGTCTGCAAAGTCTGAGTTACACTGTCATTAAAGTGATGACTGATGACACCAGTACACTTATTATTTCGTATTGATACGTTCAGAACGACCCTTAACGTGGCGCTCGAATAGTTAATTGAGTATACTAGTACTTACTTCTTCCTACCAATGGCGATGAGTCTAAATTTATGGTTCACCCGGACGCAGGTCGCGTCGTCGATGCCCGGAGCCCAGATACCCTGGACCGCCTGAAACATCATATACATCAAAATATAGCTATAGTTAACGCCTGAATGGGTGTCCCTCTTTATGTGGTGTCCTGCTCTAACATACGACGTAAGAGTATAACAGCAATACCCTGGTCTAGGGACCGAGTTTGCCAGCTGTGGTGACGTGAAAGTGCAGTGACTTCATTGTCACACATTGTTGTCTCAGTCAGCTGTCCTTTATTATCATCACGCGATTTTGTTTTGATATTGTTTTTCTTAGTTATAACTTAAACGATGAACGCTAGACTGCGAGCAAATAAAAACAATCTCAAGATGAAGCTAGTATGAAATGCTTTTCGGTAATTTACAGCCCCAGCTGTACATCACTATTCCGGTACCTGCAACAATGAAGTTTGACATCTGTTCCTTTATACTTGCTCTCAATATTTAGAGAACTTCATGGGCGAGCAAACGTCAAAAGTGCCATCACTCGTTGCCGCTACTTTACAATAGCTTGAAACGCTCAAAAAACTACAATATGTACCGTACAGTAGACTAAGAAAGTCCTTTGCCAATTTTCGACTCTATTTGTTACACTTTTATGGTTCAAAAGCGGTAAAGGAGTTTCTTGATCGACTATATATAGATAGCACAGAACTGGGAGTACAACACAATTACAGCCATTTTCAACGATCATCAGGACAATAATATCTATCTTGTTTACTAATACGTGCCAATATTCGAACAATGTGGGTTAATTTAGTTTCCAATAGCCCAGTATCAAGCTAGCACACCTACACTTCAAATCTTACCCGCAAATCGATTTCCAAAAATATCTGCCACAGTAAAAGTTACACATTTATAAAAAGATAAAATAAACTAAATAATAAACAATTAAATACATTAAGATTGTAATTTAATTGGTATAGTCAACCTGGGGCCTAGTAGAAAAGGATATATTAAGTCAACCGAGGTTTAATTGAAAAAAAATCTGTACAAGTACATTGTATTCTGTACATTATATACTTACCCTTTTTTAATACAGTTGCTCAAAAAGTGGTCCTTTTGTAGCCTGCATTACGTGCGGAAAGTTGAATGTTTCGCACGAGTCTCTTTTACTTTTTTTTTCATATAATTGTTTAAATTGCTCTGTAAATTTTTATCAGGCTAAGAATTAACTAAAATTGTCTCTTTTAATTACTGTTTATTTTTGTTTTGTTTTCGCAAATGTATTTTATAAACGTCCTTTGGTACACTTGTGGAACTGACTTTTACACTCGTCCCGAGTCTTGCCTCTCGCTTGCAGCTTGGACCAAGACACCTCGGGACCAGGGACCGGACTCGCTTACCGTAACCTGGGGTTTTTAAGGGGTTTTTATAGCGCTGATTTTTATAATCCGTCACATTTCAGCGCTTAATCGGGTTACACATTAAACGGATAAGCCATTCGATTGAGTTAATTCGACTTACCGCTTACCTGTACCAAAACCCCCGAATGGGTTACCGCTTAAAATACTGACTGAATACTTTCAAGCAATTTTAGTTTTTAGACGAACTGTGCACGACATATTATTGAACCGCTTATAACTCAGGCGGCGCGCGCGCTTCAAGGTCACAGTGGCATGAGACGCGCGCTGGAAGGGAGCGAAGGGGTTACCTTAACCCGAACGGTAAGCGCTTCTCGGGACTCGTGTAAAATTATATACTTTCCGCACTTGCATCGAAATATACTATTAATTTGTAAAAAGTCGACTTGTTTCCGATTGCACTAGGGCCACACTGGCAAAGTGATCTTACTCATGATACGGTTCTACTAAGCGGTAAAACGTCAACTTACGTTAGGATCAAATTTAAGGTTAGGTGCAGTGAGGTAAGCAGCTCGGCCGTCATTGAGGGTGATTCCGAAACCGCACACGAGTGGAGAGTACTCTATGTCATTGACGTGCGTGTTATCTTCTACGATGGGCTCAGCTGGAAGCAAAGCAAAGGGAGCTTTACTTTATTGTCTAAAAGTTATAAACAAAAACCTCACTGGCGAGTACACTTCATTTGTTTAGGTAGGTACCTAACTAAATGTACACAAAAACCATGTAATATTGTTAGTCAGCCAATAGAGGCAGCACAATATTGCGTCAAAGGTTGACAAAGCAGTTTTTATTGGCTGTTTAACGCAGCTATAGGTAAAAAACTCAAGTGAAGCCCTTCTAGTTAATATGTATGTAGTTGTATACTAAACTAATATGGAATCTACGTCAAATTTCAAATATAGAATGTCGATCGCCCTATACAAATGTGTTACAACTACATAGAAGAAGGGCTCTACTTAAGTTTTTACCTATACGTGGTTTGGTTTGTTTACATTTAATGAAGTACCTTAAAAATGGAGTATAGTGTGACGCACCCTTGTAATTTTTATATAGCTCATGACATGCACATGACTTTGGCGAATTATATTACACAAAATTCTAAATTCAAAATATTTATTCAGAAAATTGCCCACATGAGGGCTCTTTTACATAATAGAATAAAAAATAGCGAAGGCGAAGGCGGAGGCGGATCCAAAGGTGTAAAACCAAACGGAAGTTCCGTCTTAACGGATGCGGAGGCGAAGCTCCGTAATATCCCTAGTCTTACCTCTCTCTGTTTGCTCAAATAGAAATTAAAACTTACGTACAGTCGTCATTTTTATGGCCGGCGAATACTTTAAGATAAATACTCATAGATGGCGCCAGTCTATTATAAAGAGGTAAAGTTTGTGACGTTGCAGGGGGTTTTCTCTGGATCTACTGAGCCGATTTTAAAAATTCTTTTACCAATAGAAAGCCACGTTAATTGTGAGTGTCATGGGCTATATTAAAATAAATTGGTGGGTTTTGACCAGACATTCATGGCTGCCGGCCCAAATATTTAGCCGAGGAGATCCGAATCCCACACTTATGGACTTATTTTAGTAACAAAAGTAGTGCATGCATCAAAAACAATGGTGCACAATAGAATGACACTTCATTTACAAAATATAATATGGCCTAATTTTTACTTGAATGCTGTAAGCAAAAGCTGCTAGTTACAAAGATCTAAAAATAAATAAATAAAAACTCAGCCCATCAACTATTATATGAATTTCTGCACGTAAGTTTACATCATAACTACAAGGAGAAGTCAATATCAACCTCAAGTCGATCACGTGTAAAGTACATAACTACATTATTTTTGGTACAACTTCTTTTTATAAATGGCATGGAGGTCGCCAACAAGCCCAAAGTACACCTGGCCCCAATGCCACGATACTGAGAATGAAATATGACACGTGACAATGCGGTATACATCTATGGGATTTGTATGAGCTGTGCAATATACACTGAAATATTATATATAACCTGTCACCGACAGGATGGTGAATTAGGGACCAGTCCCTAATTCACCATTAGGTGAGCTCCGAAGCCCAGGACATTTTTGCAATAGAACTCGATCACTAAGACGTCATAGCTTCTATTGTGTTGGCAACGTGGCCTATTTTTCGTCTCAAAGTAAAATTATTGTAGAAAAATGCAGAATTGCCGGTTCCGCTTTTGAAAATGGTCTTTCAACAGTTTCAACTTCTCCTTGCAGTCATTTACGCAAATAAGGTACAGAAATTGCTATTATGACCATGTTTAATAAAATAATAAGAACTACCTTTAGAGACTTGTTGGTTGATTGAGAACGGTATCCTCCCGAGGTCCAGGCAATAGTCTCGGTTCTGCGTGCCGTCCCAGCGGTACCTGAGCAGGTGGGCACGGGTCGTGCACACTAGTATCTCTGTCCCGGTTATACAGCACATGCGGGTGATCTGCCCGTCCCATACTAACACCTCCTTAAACTGATGATGTTAAATATATTAATAAAATTTTCATTAATAATGATTTTGCATAAATCGTGCATTGTGATCGGAGTTGCGTACTTATAAAACTTGAGACACAGCAAGCTCAACGCTGGCTTTACAAAAGCGGAGCGAGAAATTTTGCCATACAATAGTCATGTCGTTAAAGCGGTGACCAGAGTCGACGAGCTTGCTGTATGTCTCAAGCTTAACTTCGCAATAAATACCTATAAATAAACACATGGGGCAATCTTACGTAAAATGACCTAGTCTACTAAGATGTAGTCTTGTACTATCGGTATGAACAACAAATTTTTCATTTGTCCGAAAATCTTTTTTCTCTGAAACCGTTTAAATTTCCTGGATTGTTATAAATCTAACCTAACCTAACCTACAGGTTCTGTTGGTACGTCTCTTTAAACATTTTGAAAAGTTAGTGGGTTCAGAGAAAAATGATTTTCGGACAAATTAAAAAATCCCGGACAAACGAAACAGCGGGCAAAAGTTTTTCGAAACATTGATAGGTTACCTAAACATACTTAAATAGAGAAAATACATAGAAAACATTCAACACTCAGGAACAAATACTCTTTTAGCTTTGTTTCGACGAAATATCTTTGCCAAATTGTATCGTTTCCCAACCGTTTCTTTTGCCAACCTGGTTTGTTTTCTGTAACTGTAAATTTTTCAGAATTTTATAAAAACTAATCTATAATGGTACTGAAATATTTACAGTTACAGGAAAAAAAATGGGTTGGGAAACAACACATTTTGGCAAACATATTACGGCCAAACGGCAGGCTCCGGGTCAAAACGTTTAATACAATTCTAATGGACACTGATTAAAAGAAATAAACAAACCAATGTAATCTTCAGAGACGGTATTACTTCCTTAAGAAAGAGCTCTGCAGAGTCCCTCCTCAAGCTAGCGGTGGGAGGATCATATTGCTGATATGCAGTCTGATCGCTCATGACTTCAACATTGTAAAGGATTAAATGCCCCTCAGATGTCTGAAACGTGAACAAAATGTATTGTATTGTATTACCTTTAAAATTATGCCTCAACATTAACGGAAACAAAACAAAACTCATATTTTAAACTTAATTAAGTTACCAGTAACCCAGTTTTTAAATAATTTATCCTTTTATATTAATTTTAAAACATTTTTTATGTTAAATCAAAAGATAGTAACTAATTTCTGTCATACCATTAAATATTTTTTTTACTATTTATTTATTTTGCTACTAGATCATCACAAATATGTATCCACCTTTTGTTTTTTATTGTTAAAATGTAAAAATTTTTTTAATGAGCAGTCTTAAGGCTTATCTTATCTTATCTTATCTTTTTAGTGGGGTCCTTACGGATACACTTCGACCCTATGGGATCTTTTGTGTAATTACCCCTCTTTTAGCGCTTAATCCAATGCAGCCTCCACTCCTTCCAAGAAGCGGATAGTGGAGTGCAATGGCAGTGCCTTGAAATCGTTCGGTTCTGGGTAGCCACAACCGAGGATTTTCATTCTTACTCCGGCGAGGGCATCACATTCACATAGTAAGTGTTTCATTGTCTCCACCTCCTCGCCGCACATTCTACAATCTGTGTTGTCATAAAGGCCCATCTTAAGTCTAGTAAGGATGATTTAAATGTAAATGATGTTGACCAATTTTTATTTTGTCATATTTTGAGCTTAATACATTTACTGCCTTGCAGGGGCCCGTTTCTCAAAAAGTATTAGTCTAATAATATTAGTGTTTTGTCTCATTTTTTAGTTTATTTATGAGACAAAACACTAATATTATTAGACTAATACTTTTTGAGAAATGTGCTATGCTCATAACTATATCCAGAATTTTCCACTGCATAGCTAACACTGCCTACGAACAGGGAACCTGACTAGGAGGTTGCTGGCACTGAGAGTGTTAAATATTTAAATAGAATGATACTAATGTAATAAAAAATATTGTACCGAAATACATATCATTGAAGAGTCTGGTTTCCATTCAACTCCAACATTAACCCCAAGGCGATTCAAAGATTCTTCACTCCGTTTATGGTGCACAATGGGCACACTCGGCTAAAAAAGGAGAAATACATGAATATATTGTTCAAACATGTCATTACAATCTGTGTGGATCTTTCTTAAAAGTAAATGCCTGTTTGTAACTTGAAACACAGCATACCTTGCAAAACCACACCATAAGACCGTCATCGCTAAGTGATACAAACAATATTTTATCTCTGTTAGACACGATTTGTATAATCTGATGATCAGCTCCCAGATTTTTCAAAACTTTGGGCCATCCTATTGGGAAGTACATTGTGCATGTACATTTAATGCACTTTCAAATAAATACTGGTTTTGACTAACGACTGCAGACGACTGGTTTGCTATAATTTATAATATAGCAGAAAGGTATGATTATTATACGACCTGTGTCTTAAACGCATAATTTAGGAAGTAAATACTTTTCTTTCACACAACACAACACACGTCCCGTCTTGGCCTAATTTGACATAAGTGAAACAGTGTTACCCTAGTATTATTAAAATTCGTAAACAGAGTCCCTCTACTCTCTAATCGTAAACAGGTTAAAATTTACAAGTGAATTTAATAACATTTAATCATTATATAGCAGTCATTATAAAATAATAAGGTTTTTCATGTTTCATTTTATTATAACTACCGTTAGCTGAATTCACTGGCCAAAGCAAAATGTATAAAAACGTTTTTTTTTTCTATGAGGTTTAAAGGAGTTTTTTTAATTTTACTTTTACTTTCTTTTAGTTGAATATTTTACAGCGGATATTTATTGAGTCATAATGTTTTTTAATATAATAACGGCTTTTGTTTTCTGTAAATAAATGCATTTTTAACGTAGTGAAATAGTGCATTTTTGTACTGTATCTTTTTGTATGGGCTATAGTTTAATAACTCAAACTAACTCTATATTTATAATAATCGTATTTAATCATGTATTTAATCATAGAGGTAGGAAAGCATTTAATGTTCAAGTGTGGAGAGGACAGCTGAAGTTAAAGAAAATAAAAAAACGCCTCTTGTTTAGCGTACATACAATGCAATGGCGATGAAGATTTTTAACAAATCCAAATTCAATCGAAATTAGAAGCTTGTATTCTGTTTGTAATGCGGTAATATTTCAAGGTAAATAGCAGTATAATTTTAATATGTGATAGTTTGAAATAAAAAATATCAGCGATGGTCATGATGGACAATTATTTAAGGTATCATGTCTGAAGAAATGAATTTGAATGTAAACAACCTCACAATAACTGAGGAGGCTTTTGAAGTGTTTCAAACAAGTGCGATGAATTCTGAACATGATTATGTCGCATCGGGTACAACAGCATGTCTGCAACCCGTTCCTGTAAGTGTGACGAACGATTTAAACGAAATGTCTTCAGAAAATGATGTTGTATCATCTACCATAACAGAGGAACAGCCAGAATTAAATTACTATAATTTGGAAGTAGGTTGTGAAGTAAATATTGACGAAGAAGATACAACAGTACAGAGCAACACAACCAACCCTGACTTGAACTATGCAAATGAAGTAAGTTGTTTGATCACGGAAAATAATGAGGTCCACAAAGATGTGGACAGTGAACCCAATGTGGAGTTATATGAACCTATGGAGTCAGAAACTGTAACTAATTCTGAAGTTTATCAGCCTGTAAACATAATTTCTTCAAAGAGGGGTAAAGGCGGAGGCAGGGGTAGAGGTAGAGGAAGAGGGAGAGGAAGGGGAAGAGGAAGACCCCGGGTCAGTGCGAGAAAGCAGGTAGAGAATATCACAGCGCCTAACACTGATCTTAATATAGATTTTCCTGATACTGCAAACTTGGCTAGTGAAACAATTCTTCATAACACTCTAGAAACTAGTGAGTCACACTTACTTCTCACAGAAGATAGTAACTTACAAGAAACACCTGTACAGTCAAGTAATAATTCATTAGAAGAAATTCATACTGTACGAAGAGGAGGTAGACGGAAAAAAAATATGCTACCCGTTACTAGTGATTTACAAAGCCCAGATAGTAACATAAGTCCAAAGGTGTCTCGTAAAAGAGGTAGGCCAAAGAAAGGACAATCTAAGCAGAATGTTACAATTAATGAAAACCTATCTCCAATTAATGGTGATAATTTACCTAGCGATTCGAAAACTTCTGAAGTGAAAGATCTATCCAAAATGGTAAAAAATTTAGCTCAAATGGAAGATAATTTGACTAAATTGAAAGCACAACTATCTACACTTGAAAATTTAGATGATGAAGATGACGAGGAAGATATTTGTTTAAGTAAATTAAAAAAATGCACTGACACTGATAACAAAATTGCTGAGCCTAAAGACCCAATACTAGAGGAACTAAAGGAATTGCCATCATCACCTTTATCTGTTGCCAATAACAACACAGAAGAAATTAAAGATGAAACATTACCAGACGCCATGGACGTTGAGCAAAACCCTGAAGAAGTTAAAGATGAAACATTACCAGACGCCACGGACGTTGAGCAAAACCTTGAAGTGGTTAAAGATGAAACATTACCAGACGCCACGGATGTTGAGCAAAACCCTGAAGAAGTTAAAAATGAAATAAATATTGATAATGTTATCGCCCAAGAAACTGTTAATGTTGAAGAGATATCAGAAAATAAAATTATTGATCCAAGTGAGTCTCTTCTTGTGGAGGATGTATCAAAAAGACCCCAGCGCAGGAAAGCTAAAACTACATTAAAATATAGAAATGATGATGATTCTGATGAAGATCCATTTGCTAATGTTGAATTGTCAGATGATGATGAACCAAGGAGAGGTAAAAAAGGTGGAAGATACCAATCTGATGATGAATATATACCGGCATTAGAGAATGATAGGCAAAGTTCCATAGATTCCTCAGACAGTGCAGCTGGTGATACACTAGAAGAGCTAAAGAAGCAAACTAAAAAACGGGGGCGAAAGAAAAAGAGCACTGAATCTGATTTTGATAACTTGACCCCAATAAAAATAGTTAAAACAAATAGTTTTGATGAAAAAAAAGAGCCATGGAGATTTTCCCCAGATATTACAGCTCGAAATGTTAGTGATGACAGTGTTGAAAGTTCACATTCATTAAAGCCTTTAAATGCCTGGGGAACAAGTAATGAGTTTGAAAATTTCCTTGCAAAAAAAATACAGGGTACTAATCTGAAAATAAAAAAAGTTAATTCTACTCGAGCTTCACCAAGTGTTATAGCTCCTTTAGAAATACCTGTGTTAGATAATGTAAAAAAAAGTGTACATGGTGAAGCTCAAACTGACATAATTCATACTGCAAGTACAAGTTCACAAACTAGTGATCCTGGCTCACTATCCATGAAGATCAATAAACCTTTAAGTAGTTTTCAATCTGAAAAAGCATGTGAATTCCTTAAAAGTATTGTAAAGTCAACATCTGAATTAGGTCAGTTGATGACTCAAAAGTCTAATGACTTTATTGAAAAGAAAATCAACAAGGGAAATGTAGTTGATACTTTTAAGATGGATTATTGTGTCAAGAAATCATTTTTACTTCTAAAACTCGCCAAACATAACCTCATGCAAATGGAAGAAGACTTAGCTAGCCAGTATGAAAAATTCCTAAAGGATAATGATTTGTTAAAATTTAGGGAACAGGAGAAAAAAATAGAGTCCAAACCAAAAGAAGCTGACAGTGATAGTGATTGTGAAATAATTGAGAATACTACTTCAACACTATCAACACCTGCAAAACAGAATGAAACCAAACCCAAATTCAACCCCAAAACAGTATTTCTTAATAAAGAATTATCTATCAAAATAGCTAAAAAGCCAAGTGAAGAGGCCAAGCCTAGTAATAAAAATCTTAACATCAAAGGCAGGCATACAGTTTGGATCAATGATTCGGTTATGGTAAAAAAAGTCAAATGTCAGCAGTCTTTTTTAGCCCAGGACAGCCGAAATAAAAAACCTCCTGATTATAAAATTACATCTAAAATGGTAAGTGATTTTTTTGAGGACTATTATCGCAAGAAAGCAGTTCAGATTTGTGCTCCATTTGTCTCCACTGAATGGTCTTGCGTGCAAAAAACATTTGTTTGTGGTTATTTTTCTGTTGAACCCGATGAATTTACAAGTGGTAATATTTCTAGAACTGACGAGATATTCACGAACACTGAAAGTAATGCAACAGTTAGTGATAATGGCAATGAACTTAGTGAAAAATCAATTTGTGAAGTTAGCAATGTGAGGAATCCTACCACTCTGTTTTCAATCTGCTTGAAGAATCTGCAAGACCACCTTGTGTTAGAACCTACTAATACTATTAGTCTTTGCGAGCTACCAGATACAGGTTTCAAGGTAGAGAACAGGTATCAACCAATGACCTTGTTTTCTATATGTTTGGAACATCTGACAAAAAAGGAGTCACCATCAAGGGCAAAGGATAGCATGACATTAAATCATAAAGAAAACTCTATATTGCTTGAAGAGTGCTTGTTTCCTGAGCAAATGGATGAAATCTTAAGTCTCCAAGATAGTAAGTTTTTGAGCCACAATCAAAAGCCCAAATTTCAGGAGGATATCTTACTTCTGAGTCCTAAACAAATGTCTCTAACGTTTCCATCTTTGAAAACTTTGTGTCGCCACAGAGTTTCTGAGCTTTACTGTGCCAATGACACAAGTGTAAATAATGTTAAACCTCAAGTAACTACCAGCCTGACTGGAGAACAAAATAATCCTGAAGGTTTTGTTAATAGAGATGCTTTAGTACCATTCATACAGTCACCCTCTAAATATTCTCTAAATAAAATAAAATCACTGTTTACTTTGTGTGTAGAGTTGATTCAGTGCTGTCAAGATTTTTTTCTTTCATGTGAGGCAAGTGATGTTTATACTGCAATAAAATCTATACCATGTTTACCTATGTCTCTAAAGCAAATTGCGTTTGAATATGTTAAATGTCTACTTAATAACAACAGTTATTCTTTTTCACAAACCAATGTTGATTTTACAACAAAAGTTGATGACACATCATGTCGAAAAGTCAGAAAACTTGCTGAATTATCTTTTGATATTGTGTCAACATTTTATGAAAATGCCGAATGTATCAATGCTGATAATGAGAACACAGTACCTGAGGTTGAATTGACTATTAATGCAGTTAATACACTGTCTGAAGAAGCATATCTTAACATTGAGGAAAGTAATGACACAAATTCTGATTATTATGAAGATAATGATAACATGTATGAAGATGAGCTTTTACAGCCTGATACAAATAATGTTGAAGAACTAGATAATAACTTGTATCAAGGTGAAGATTTACATTCTGATTTTAATAATGTCGAAAATCTTGCTAATAACTTGTTTCAAGATGAAGTTTTACAATTTGATACTAATAATGTTGAAGAACTTGATAATAACTTGTATGAAGATGAAGTTTTATCATCCGATACTAATAATGTTCAAAAAGCCAATGATGTGGAAAACGAAAATTGGGTATCTCAAGTCCAGGTTAAAGAGCTGGTTTCGTGTGTTATACCCAACAAATGTAAGGGAAAGTTTAAGCCAGTAATAGACCACGACAAAAGAAATATGACAACTGAGCCTTATCCGCTAATTGCTCATGTCAAGACTGAACCAGAGATAGAAGAAATACCAGCACCCTGTGATAACTTCATTTCAGTTATCAAAACTGAACCAAGTCATGACCTTGATCAAATGACAATTATACCAGAAAGTGTAATAACAAAAAGAGAATGTTTGGAAAATATTGATCCATTACCTGCTGGAAGAGAACCAATTCAAAGACATAATAGTACAAGTTATGATGAAGATAGCTTTGAAGCCTTTGTTAGCACTAATAAAATGATTCGTGCTATAGACAAGTTCGAAACTAATAATAAAGAAACATTTAGTCAAAGTGCTTTAAGAGTACGCAGACAACATGAACCAGATTCTGACAATGAAAATGACACAAGTATGAGTCTATTAGTTCCACAGACATTCGAACCTCTCACTATTGAATCGGCTAAAGGTAGTCTCTTAGAAGACAGCTCCAGCAATGAAGAAAACAGTACTAAGAAAAATACTAAACGTAAGCCTATGACAAAACGTAAACCAAAAAAAAATGAACCAGTCAAACCAAATACCAAAGAGGTACCTCCTAAAGAAAAACATAACCCAATACTTGCAATGCTTACTAGAAGAATGCGAGATAAAATAAGACAAGAAGAGAAAAAAGTAGAATCTTCAGACTCTGAAAGTGAAAGCATATCTCAAAATTTAAAAGAGCCAAATAATTCTCCCAGTAAAAATAGTATTTGCACACCTGTAAAAAAGAATAAATCTGTTAATAATGAAATACAATGTAATAATGTTGATTCAACAGAAAAGGTGGATATCCCTGTCAATACATCAAACTCAGAGTTGCTATCTAATACTAAAGAAGGGAACAAGTTTCCTGGATTTAGCGCTGTCGATCAAAATGAAATATCTACTTACCACAAATATGTCAAATATGTCTATGATCAAATCATACCTAAAGTTAGTGAAGAAGGTCGAACTAACAATACAAAAGAGACATTAGATGAAAAAGTAACATCAGATAAACATGAAATATTAGACAAGCAAGAAATATTAGGTGTAATATCAGATAATAAAGAAATATCAGACAAGGAAGAACTGTCAGACAAGCAAGTAACAGATAAGGCAGAAACATCAGATAAAAATGAATTATTAGATAAGGAAACAATATCTAATGGGAAAGAAGCAGTAGGTGAAAAAAACATATCTGATAAGAAAGAAATACCGGATAAGAAAAAAAAAACTGATAAAGAAAAAATAGATAGAAAAGAAATATCGAAAAATAATGAAGATCAAACAATTGAAAATCATGAAGAGATTGGTCAGCTAATTCGTCCTGACGAACCAATAGAACTTTTAGAATGTACACCTACAATGCCCATGTTTGATGACATTATAAAACCGAAGAAAAAAACTTTAAAGTTGGATACAAAATCACTGACTAAAAATGTCTCTGATGTTAGCCAACCAGATACTAATGAGAGTATCAAACAAATACAAGACAACCCTGATAAGGAAGATAAAATGTTAGAACATTTTATTGAGCGGCATGGGTGGAAATGTTATCCTATTAACAGCAATGACACTAAAATCTATGAACAAGTAATAGTCCCCTTGGAAAAGTTACCTGAATCATTTGTTGAAACATACTTTCAATATCAAGGGATAACTAAGATAAACAAGGATGATGCAGAGATTGATAGGTAAGTGTATCTTGGATTTTTGAGAAATAAATTTTTTACTCACGTTCAATTGTCTTATTAAGTGTTTTCATTTTAGATTGACAAATTTACAGTCGTTAAACAGGCTTTCTAGTGTAAAAAAATATAAAAGTCAAACAAAATCTGTGTCTGATGATCCAGCAAAGTCAATACAAAGGAATACTGATCGACCATTGAGCCCTGCTGATACTGCAGAGTACAATGAACTGACCCCCTCTGAAGATGAGGGTGCTGATTATGATGATGATTTTCCAACAGCCGTAAGTATTTATTGATACCAAGTATTTTTTAATATTTAAATTATTAAACTGTTATTCTAATTTGTTTGTAGACTACTGCTGACTGTTCAGAAAATAACTTTGCGAAAAATTGTCTAATGAATGACGAGGATGACTCTGATCCTGCACAATCAGAACAAAAAACTCCTACTAAACAAGAACCAGGTGCTGATAAATATACTAGTAATAAGAAAATTAAGACCGGTCCGAAATCTAAAATGGTGGAAGTGAAGCATGAGCACCCAGATTCTTTAATGCTGACTGCAGACAAGATGATGAATAAGGAATTGAATCTTCTACATTTACCAGTAGTTTTGGATGGTAAAAATGCAATAACACCAGTTAAAGGTCCGGTTACTAGAAACAAGCAGGTATATAATGCTTGCTGTGGGTTTATTTCCTGTATACTTTAAAGTTTTGAAATAATAATAATTAATGTTTTTCAGAGAAATGCTATGAAGTATTACAATAAATTGGATCGAAGTAAATCAGATGACTCTTCTTCTGAAGAAGAAAAACAGTGGGTCACTACCAAAGAAAAACTTTTAAAGAGACTTGGTAGGAAACAAGAAAGTGCATTGTAAGTTTATTGGCGATACATAGTCTCGTGCCTCCCATTATTATAAAGTTACTTACTTGTTTTATATGTTGTTTTTAATTTAAGGGAAGATGATGCTAAACGGGCTAAACTTGTCAGCGAGTTCATTGAGAAGCGAAATGACAAGCCAGAAGTGCGAAAAACTCGTGGTCCCTCAAAACGCTCTAGAAGGAAACTGTTAGAAAGGCAAAAGCAAATGAGGTAAGTCGTTTTGGGACTAACGGGAATGTAGCCATAATTGACAAAACAAGGTTCAGTAATCTCGTGAGTTAGCTACTGTTTCACATCACATGTTTTATATTATAATAATCAATTAATTTCAGAGTATTATCGCATGAGCTGTTAGGCGATGCGTCAACTCATATAGGCAAGGGCAACTCTCAAGCATATTTCAAGGGCCGCCGCAATATTAGAAAGGTATACCACCATATAAAACACAAACTTTTCAAATAAGTATATTTCTTTCTATAATCTCTACTCTGTTTTAAAACTTTCTTTGGCTGTAATAGGTCATTGACAAGAAGTCCTTGGCAAGAAGTACTGTGATAGCTAACATGGAAGAATTTGAAAGGAAACGGAGGCTAAGTTTGAAGCAGATTAAACTGGTAAGCACTTATATATTCACTGATTTATTAGCCTGTTAATTGACGTTGTCCATCGTTTTTATTTAAATCATAAATAGGAACAGAAGAATATGAGCCTCTTAAATTGGAAGTCTAACGGCTGCACTCAATGACGATTAAGTCCTTAATATTGATTTTTCAAACACAAGTTTGAATAAGGAACGAAATCATTGTCTCCGAAAAAATCTGAGAAAATTCATCCGAGTATGGCCATAAGAATAATTAAGAACTACGTAGAAGCGAATCTCCTTTACCCAGGCTTAAAATGCTACGCTTTAAATACCTACTTCCCCCTTCACCCCGCCACGCCCCTCTGTCTTCCGCGCTTAAAGTTAGGGCTGCCACTTGCGAAATATTTTAATCGGTTTGTCGATGTGTTATACAATTAGTCACGAAATGTTATTTATGTATTTCTTCAACGTGTAAATATTGTTGCAAAATGAGTTTTTTACATTTACGTTAAATTAGGTAATAATACTTTTAGATGATATTAAGATTATCTCCAGAAAATTACATGACTTGTGGCTATTAATCATGTATAAAACACGGAAACGAGTCTATATTAATTAAGCTCAATAAGTTTTATAGTCTGGGATCCGGAGTTACTTTTTACGTTCCTTCCCGGAACATTAATTTGAAGTTTTATTAAGTTAAAAAAGCTTTATTACACTATTCTTATCTATTAATTAGTTTTTTAACACTTTTACTTTTACAGCCAAATAGAGTACAATCATGTTTTAGGTACGTACGTTTAAAAAAAACAAATCGTGACACGCGCGGTGAAACAAATACAACGACCGCTTCGCGCCGCGCTGCTCCGCGTAAAGCCCATCACAAATGGAACTATAATACATATTAATATACCGGAATATAAATGACATTATTGCAAAAAAAACACACACTACTAAGATATGAAAATACATATCCTCCCTTCATTATAGTCGCGAGGGAAAGAAAGATAAATATATCTTACCGCAAGATCTATTAAGGTATCTTAAGATACCTTGCTACAATATATATTAATATATATTATAGCTGCGTGTGTGGACTCTGTTAACTAGTACCTACGGAAAATATATCGTAAGATGCATTGGTATAATATATATTTTGGCATATTAATATGTATTCCGTGTGTGACACCCCTGACTGACTAGACAGACACTACCTACTTCCGTTCATCCGTACCGTAGTGCGAAATAGTATTGTGAACAAGTGTAAAATGACCCCATTTACCAGTGTAATATGGAACTACTTTATTAATATGAAGTGAACTCGTGAAAGTGTAAGTTGTGTGTGAGAAAGTTTATTCTAGGAAAAGGGGAACATCAACTTCTTTAAAGGGCCAACTGAAATCGTTCCATCCAGTAATAAAACTTCTACTAGACTCCCGACTCCGCCTCTGGTACCACCTTCGGGTCCGACTCCGGATCCGGCTCCGATAAATACATTTTTTATTCTCCGCCAAGGAAAATTTTAAAACTCCGGCTCCGGTAAACACCTCCGTAACATCCCTACTAGACATCTCAGGTGTCGCCAGGCGGTAGGTATCTAACGCACCGAGCTTCGCTTCTACGTAGTTCTTATTTATTCTTATGGTATATGTTTTTATTTTATCTATTTAAAATATAATCCTTGCAGCAAGAGTTGATGGGTTGCGACGAAGGGGTGAATGTCCTTGTCATCAATGATGAGGTGTGTCTGGAATACGACTTCGAAGGGATGCGGCCTGCCGTAGCCGTACATCCCTTTTTTACCAAAGTTATGAAGGCTCATCAGGTAAGATGGTGACATAGCACTTTCCAATTATAGTATTGGTAGTACTAGTATTTTGTTCACTAGTTTCCTCGCTTCTGAATATATCCCGATCTTCTTTATCTATCTACTTTTTATCTGTACGCTTCTGTATAAGGCTTTTGTGACTGCCTAACTGAATAACTGACAGGCACAGTCAAAACCACGGGACTCAGAACTTTTAATTTTAAGGGAAAATTTCTTCTTTACCCTAAAATCCACTAAGAGATTTGTCTTATTAGGGGTTGACTTGACCCTAACCAGAAACGTGAAAATTACTGGAAACAAATCGTATCCGTAGGAAGTGGCGGGTATCGTCCTGTATCTGATATATATGCTGTTCCTTTCAGTACGAAGGAGTAAAGTTTATGTGGGACGCGTGCTTTGAAAGCCTACAGATGGTACAGACAGGCCATCCCGGGGGCGGTTGCATACTGGCGCATTGCATGGGACTCGGCAAAACGTTGCAAGTCCTTGCACTGTTACACACTGTAAGTTACAATACACATTAGTACAGATGTAGTGAATAGTTCGTATTTATCTTGCTTTCTCAGGTTTAGTACCCATCGATAACCTAATTGGGAGAGCAAGACCATGCAAGACGAATAAGAACTCAACCTACAAAATACAATGTAGTACGATTATGCACTAGATCTGTACCAAGTAGTCAAATTGGTTTTGGAATAAAATAACTAGTTTTTTTCAAAGGTTCTCACTCACCCACGAGTTGGCATGCACAGAGTACTTGTGTGCTGTCCGTTGTCGACAGTGTTGAACTGGGTTGACGAAATACATAAGTGGATTGGTCCAGTCACGGATGAAATTAAAGTAAGTTTCAATGTTTGTAACTCTCGTTTGGATCGCGCTAAAATATAATCGAACTTTTGTGTAAACATGTATTTTTCTATTTTCAAGCCGCGTAAACTGAAACGGAAACTAAAGGTATTACTAATGTAATAAAATTTGTATTTTTTAACAGGGTTTTAATGGGCTATTCCCTGTTGTCCACACCCGACGTTTTTATGTTGCCACTTTCAACTTTATTCGACTGTAATAAGCCAGTAAAAGTGTGCGGGTGTGGACAACTGGAAATAGCCCGTTTTAATAAAGGGTTTGAAAAGTTTTGCTGCGTTGGATTTAAAGCGCTTCTATGGTTCGCTAATATTGTTATGTTCGGTATACTGACATTTGTGACTTACCTACGCTCCATCCAATAAAGGCAGTTTACGGTAGACCGTGTTCAACTTTGCATACACTACATTGGCGCAGTCGGTAGGATTAATGTCGTGTATGCTAAGTAAAACACAGTCCATCGCAAACTGGCAATAGGCAAGTTACAAATGTCAGCCTGCCGTGCATAACACACATCATAACTATGACCTAAATACCTGCAGGTTTTCGAATTGTCCAAGCTCAAAAAGACCTACGAACGTGCGTACCAGTTAGAAGACTGGTACAGCGGTGGAGGAATCTTCATCATCGGCTACGAATTGTTTCGAAGTCTGACCACTCTCGATGCGGAGCTGGACGACATTCGACAAACCATCATAGACAAGATCCGCACAGCCCTGCTGGATCCTGGACCAGACATTATCATCTGTGATGAAGGGCATTTGCTAAAGAACGACAGCTCTGTACTAGCAGTTGCCATGAGCAGGGTTGTGACCCGAAGAAGAATCGTGCTGACCGGCACGCCGATGCAGAATAACCTGCGAGAGTATTACTGCATGGTGAATTTTGTCAAACCGAATTTGCTTGGAACTTATGCCGAATATTCCAACAGGTATTATTTTCCATAGTAAACAGTCGACATCTTTAATTGTTGACCCACCATGGAACCTGTCATAAACAGGGGTTTATTTCTGCAACAAGGTTCGATAGTGGCTCAACAAATGTAATGATATTGCAATTATTGCATAATGCTTTAGACCCGCCATACACGGACTGCTTTAAGCAGTTTCAATGCTCTAGAAAGTGCAAACCGACCAATAGCAACGAAGTGCAGTCGGTTCCCGACTGCTTAAAGCAGTCCGTGTATGGCGGATCTTATTCCCTACTTTTCTCCATGTGTATATTTTAGATTTTAACATATTTTAGGTTTGAAAATCCTATTATGAACGGACAGCACAGGGATTCTCAAGTAGATGACATTAAGCTAATGAAAGCCCGAACGCACATTCTCCATAAAGTGTTAGAAGGCTGCCTCCAAAGACAAGAAGTTTCCGTGCTCTACCCTTATCTACCAAAGAAACACGAATACACGGTGTTTATAACGCTAACCAAGTGCCAATGTGATCTGTACAAGCATTACCTCAATTACCATGCAAATAAGCAGAAACAGAGCATTCTGAAGGACTTTCATACGTTGCAGAAAATATGGTCGCATCCTCAAGTGTTGCATAATTTCCAAATGAAGTCGCGTGACGAGAAAGCTAAAGTGAAAGGTAAGAAATATAAAATGTATTAAATTTACTCGTGTTATTAAGTATCAATATTTCTTTTTACGTTAGTTTATATATTGACTTTAGTATTGCAAGATTCCTAATAAAGTACGATTAACAAACGTAAGGCGAAATTGGCATTCTTAAAGCGTCTTCGTCAATTGCGACTAAGTTGTATCTGTGACTTCCTCATTGCGTCGAGGAGTTCTGTCGTTGACCTTTATTCTGAACATTAAGAAGATTATGAATGCAATACAAGACTTCACACTTCTTCTGTAGCCGAGAAGCTTGAAGACGATTTGGCGTGCGAAGATTTGACGGCTACGGAAGATATGAAACCTTTAACTGAAGATGTGAAACCTTCAGACAAGGAAGTGTGGTGGCTTCAGTATCTCGACGGTGGCAAAATGCTAGACTGCCTCGAGAGCTCCAACAAGTTCGTGGCCGTGTTTAGAATACTGCAGGAGGCTGTCTCGTTGGATGACAAAGTGTAAGTAGCCTTGAAACTTTTGAATTTGGTTTTTGTTTTGATTGCTCGCATTTTATAAAGTTTAGTTATTAAATGTAAACGATAATCCTGAGGTACTAGTGAAAAAGGATAAGTTGACTTTAGCTCACAGCCACATCAATTACACAAGGAAAGATTCCATGCTAAAAACTACACGCTTCAATAGCTCTAATTGGATTTGTTTTCACTCTGAAGTCATCGTTCTTGGCTCAAGTCCCAACTGTGTATTTGTAGTTTTCCTGTAACAATGTATTCTCAGTAGTCTATTCATTGTGTCAGACTGATATTCTCGACGTCCTTGATAACGATGGATGCCTTGGAGTTCTTCCTGAAGAAGATCAACAAATGGAGCCTGGGGCAGGAGTACTACCGGCTCGACGGCTCCGTGCCGCCCGAGGTCCGCCAGAAGTGGTGCCGCGAGTTCAACGCCGACAACAATTATAAGACCAAGTGAGAACGATACTAGAAAAAAATTCATAACCTTATGCGTCTCTGTCACTTTTATTTAGGTTTGTTTTAAATTTGTGGTAATTTATGTGCGTTTCAAGTACAGATGTAGTGAATAAACATACGACATCGTTTTTGGTCAGAAAAGTGTGTATTTATCTTACTTTCTCCACCAGCTTTAGTTCCTACCGATAGGCAAATTGAGAAAGCAAGATGAATACGAACTAATCCGACAAAATACGATGTCATATGTTTATGCACTCTGTATGATATCTGCACATCAGAAATGCTTCTCTTGCAGTCAATCCTCAATCCACTTGGTCCAACAACAGTCTTCTTGACATGGACTACAAGTTTTTTAAGAGTTGTGGCTTAAATATACCTTCAAATCCTAGATACATACATTTAGCAACATAGGGACGTAAATGGCTCTTGTAAATTCTAAATATTTCATTTGCCAGATCTCTTTCAATTCAATGGTACCGGTCCTCTGGCACATAATTTTTATCAGAAACTACTCTTATGGCTTAAGTTTCGTCAAATTTTCGTTTTTTATATTCTAAAACTTCCGAATAATTCCAGAGTTTTCCTGATCTCCACCCGGGCCGGCTCGCTGGGGCTGAACATGACGGCGGCGAACCGCGTGATCATTCTGGACACGTCCTGGAACCCCGCGCACGACATACAGAGCATCTTCAGGGTGTACCGCTTCGGGCAGAAGAAGGACTGCTACATCTACCGGCTGGTCGCACTGGTAAGTTACTAGCTCGATGGGTGATATCGATGTGTGGTGCTTTTCATCAGGTGTCAATTCAGGTCCATACATGAAAAATAAACATATGTTAGATTAATGGGTGCAGTGCAGTGCAGAGCCAGGGCCAGCTGTTTCAAGAGTTATTTGTTTTTTACCAGGCTGAAGGAGGAGGGTATTGTGTTTATCTGCCTATATATGTATGTTTGTTCCTTTGTGGCGTTCTAGAAGCTAAACGCTTGGACCGATTTTGATGATTATTATGTCTATCGATTTGTCTTCATCTTGTGAGAGTCATCATTAAAGATAAGACTGTAATTAAAATTCAATACCTATGTCGGCAACTAGATGCCATATTGTAACAAAGAGAAAAAATAAAGTCGATGAACTATGACAAATGGGGTATCATTGAATAGGTATTTAAAAATCATCTTAATGTTTCTTAAATCATTTTTAATTTTGAACGATCATTTACGATTTATAACGATTTAAAGTTGGTTAGCAACAACAGTAGGGTTTTTTAAAGCTTGGTTTTTGTTGTTATTATTATTATTAAAGCTTGCTTTTTATTTGTATTTTAAGCGTCTAATCGTTTATGCGTGATATTTTCAATACACGAAATCACAACCAACTACTTAAGTTTTATCAATCGCGCACCGTCAATTCAAGTAGTTCGGCGCGCCTTTGTGGATTGAAAACACTATATTCGACGACGCGTTGGCCTAGTTGTTAGTTACCCTGCCTCCTTAGCGTGTCCTGCGTTCGATTCCCGGTATGGGCAAATATTTGTGTGATGAGCACGAGTATTTGTTTTCTATGTATTGAAGTATTTATTTATCTATACATATAAGTATTTATTTATATCGTTGTCTATGTCTAGTACTCCATAGTACAAGCCTAGAGCTCAGTTTGGGACTAGGTCAATTGGTGTGAGCTTGTCCTCTTCATATTTATTTATCTATGAACACCCGTAATTTCAGAGACTGCGAACGTGTTGCTAACCTTAATGCAATTATTTTAAATATTCATAGAAGAGTATTGTTGACAAAATATAATTTGCACCGATTCTTCATTTCATTAAGTTTTCTAATTTTACAGGTGTTAATGGTTTTATTACCCAATTGAAATAGAAAAGATAAGCCGGTCCAATAGATAACATTCATCGGTGCAAATAATATTTCTTCAACTATAACAATGAGTATGAATGTAAATGGATATAATTGTAGAGGAAAACCGAAAATGTTGCCTAAAGGTGTGAATACTGAGTATGGTTCCCCTATGGAACCCCTAATCGTCATTTGTCCTAATGCATCGCTTGTCCTAATTTTCGTTTATCCTAAAGCCATTTCCGCTTAAATTTTAAACCTTTTTAGTGTTGTTATAATGCAACCCTAACCTAACCTAACCTAACCGAACCGCAGATATAATTAGAAAACTTAAAAAGTTGCCTGACTCAGCTGAAAACCAGTTTAAAATTCGGACAAATGATGTGTTAGGACAAACGTTATTAGGGATTCCGAGGGAAACCTGAGTTAAATATAGAAAAGTGAAAGAAGAAATGTTCTGCCGATCCCACCTAGTGTGGGCAAGGGCGGGATGCTGATTGATAGAAAGAAGTAAAAAGACATGAAAGAAAGGGGGATTTGTGCATCCAACAAAATGCCACTGGTTAATCCAGTTAAATGAGATCTCATTACTAGTCTACTTATTATAGGGTACCATGGAACAAAAGATATACGAGCGCGCCGTGACGAAGCAAGCCGTTTCGTGCCGCGTGGTCGACGAGCAACAGATAGACCGCCACTACAACATGGCTGAACTCACCGAACTATACAGGTACGTAACAACGGAATATCAGGCAATTGTCGTCTGCAGCTCAAGGACGAAAATTCTGTTGTTGACATCCTATTGTTGTACAAGATTGTTCATGGTATTGTGGACTACCCAGACCTCCTAGCAAGAATCTGCATTCATGTTCCCCATATCAATAGCAGACTGCAATAAAAAACCCTTCATGCTGCCTATTTATCGAAAAGTGGGTCGTCATTCAATTTCTGTCAAATGATTTCATCGTACAACAGACAACAGCGTGAAATCGGTTATCGACATACACAGTCGTACTGAAATAGGCTACTTGCCTCATATTAAATTTGGCTTAATAAATTAATATTTTCTTTAGTATTAGACTTAAGAAACCAATATTTATCGATTTCAGATATTAAAAGTGTAAGATGGCTACATATTTTTTATTTAAAAATTGTTCATTTTTATTTTTTATTTGAACTCTGAAAACGCTGTCGGGCATGTTGTGACGTCATAGGACCTTAAGCAAACTTCATGTCGGTTCTTATACGAGTGAAATTCGCAATGGTATATTCTGCAAGTATTCTGAGGCTCTACTTTGAAATCCGTAATTCGAACTTCGTCTATTGCTATCCCTTTTGCTCTCGACGCGTCACTAATTCGCAAGAAAGTGACGGAGCGATCCGAAGTTCGAATTACTGATTTCAAAGTAGAGCCCCTGTGCTGTGACATGACATTGTCATTTATGACTCATGGACTTTTGAGGTTGTGTTATGACCGTAGTCGTTTTAATATTAGTAAAAACCTAATCTGTGTGTTTTTGTAAGTCTAAGGCCTGAGTGGACGCTCGAGTTGAGCGTGCAGCCGGGCGGGGCGTGCGGCGTGCATGTTAAACAAATGAAACCCATACTGGTGTCCTGAGTGGACGCTGCACGAATGTGGTGGACGCTTGCCCGCGACACTGCCCGCCCCGCTCAACGCCCAGCTTCGAGCGTCCACTCAGGTCGTACACTTACTATATTTTCCATGTAAACTGGTGGAAGTCATGGTTTTTATTAATAAAAGTATCGAGGTTTCGAAAATGATAAATGTTTATCTAGCAGGTATATGTCAAATGCTCTCGTCAACTGTCAAACAAATGTTTGTTTTCGGCCCGTATGACGTCACAGCACAGATAATCTATAGACTAATATGGCTGTAAGCGTTTTCGCCCGTTAACGAAAACTAAACTTTTAAAATAAAGTTTTGCGGTCTTGTAGGTCCTAAAAAAATGTGGGATTTTTTTTTTCATCTAATCGGACAATAATTAATAACTTGAGACCTACTTTAAAACAGAGGCAACTAGCCTATTGTTTATGCTCGTAACCATGGTAATAACAATGCTATAATAATTATAAAATAATTGTTATTAACATGACAACACTCATTATAGAACTGTTATCATGGTTTGTTTACGCTATAGTTGGTATTCTGATACCGTTAACGATGTCAATATTAGCGGTTTATAGTACGCGGGTAGAAAAAATAGTTTGACACTGTTCTCGTGCCCAACACCTCGTGGCGTTAACGAGGTGTTCTCGTTGACCAACCCCGCCCCCCCAGGTTCGACGAGACGGGCGTGGGCGTGGCGGGCGGCGTGGCGGTGGGCGTGCAGGACGTGGTGCTGCTGCGCGTGGCGCGCGACGCGGCGCTGCACGCCGTGCACGAGCACGACTCGCTGCTGCGCGGCTCCGAGCCCGCGCTGCCCGAGCACGAGCGCGCCGCCGCCTGGCACCAGTTCCAGCAGGAGACGCAGCGCGACCGTCAGTACATATTTCATCCGTACACGCAAACATTTCAAGCGTTCTGTTCTTAGAAGGTGCTTCAGGTTTATACTTGTCTCTCATTCGCTCTCATATGCTCTTATTAAGAGCGAGAGAGAAGTACAAACGCGAAGCACCTTCTAAGGACTCACAGACTGTACCGTCGTAGCTTCCGAGCACATGGACCGATACGGAGACGGGTTTTCAATCGAAAGCTAGTTCAATGAGGGTAGATCTTAACTAGGTTTGAAAAACTTCAGAGATATCAGCTCTAAAAGTTGGGATCGCCATTATGTTAGGGGTTTTCATCTATTTGTTAGCTATTTATCATAGACCATGTAGTTCCTGACCCAGTGCTGTTGGCCCAGCGAGCTCTGAGGCCTATCGATATTAGCAATCACTAGTTTTCCAGTTTCCAGCCAGTAGATGCTGAGCCTGAAGACTATGATGGATTAGTAAACGAATTCTGAATCTTTTAGCCAACTCTAGATTGCCAGCATGTTATCAAGACTTCAGACTAAGACAGAGCCTTTACCACAGTTAGTAGTGTGACGGACTCGGCAGTATTAACGGGTAAAATCCAAATGGTAATGTCCTGCCATACCATGCTTTTTGTGCGTTGCTTATGCCAGCACGAGTACTACTGGTCTTTTGTAATTATAGTAGTTCTAGATGATTCAACGCTGCTTGATAAGTTCCACCTTTCATTTAAATTAAGTCATAGATCGAAAGTTGGTAATATTACAGACCTTACTTACCACTGATAGGATATTTTAAGAAACTTGCAGTTTTTAAAAACTTTAAATATTGGTATTTTCCGCTACAGAAATGAAGAACGAGAGCTCTGTTAAAAAAGAAAAGAAAGTAGCCAAAAGAAGTCTCTCCATCGACAAGTCTTCCACGGTTACGGACATCAAGGATGAGCCGACTGATGACGCCAACCCTACCCCTACGACGGAGCCCAGACCCAAACGAGGGAAAAAAGTTATCACCTGCTGTATTCCTATCCAACCGACGGCGCAGCTAGAACCGAAGCCGTCCACCAGCAAACAGTCTGACGAGTTCCTCATCGACAAAGATCAAGAGAACGACATGGTTTCGAAGATTACTCAAATATTATTGAACCATGACTTTAACAGCAAGAAAGGAGCGAGGGACATATCAAAGTTAATAGGAACGGTCCGACAAATCGTCGCGAACGGAGACTTGAGCAAACTGCCTCCCGGTGACGAGCTGGCAGCAAGCATAGCTCAAGTCTTGCTACGGAAAAGTTCCCCGCCCATGCCAGCCCTTACCGATGTGCGCTCCTTGCAAGTACAAGAAGATAATAACACCATTCCTCCCCAAGAGAAACCACAAATGGAAGATGATACATCCTCTGACTTCAACACTGAGACCATCACCGGTGATTTAACTGGTAGTGTCAAAACCAAAAAAAACAGAAGGAAAGCCGCTGTGTCTGCTGAAAAAAAGTTAGATTCTATAGTTCCAGGTGACTTTATAGATTTAAACGACAACGATTGGCTGGATGAACAGCCTTCCCAATACCGCACGCAAGATACTGGAAAGAAGTACAAACCAGGGCCTAAGAGCAAGAAGAACATAAAAGAAAGTAAGCCAAAAGAGGTACCGATCGAACCCGTGATCATCTCCCAAGATGAGAGTATTCTGCTCCTGAGTGATGATGATGAACCAGTAGTGCAGCCGACTGTTGCGGTGAAAGAGGAATTGCCGGAGAAGAGTAAGAGAGTAGAGAGTGCTGCTGACGATGAGGAGACGTATCCTCTGCACCCCTCGTTGCTGACCAACCAGAACTTCGTGAAGATAGTGGCGCATACATACCTGGCCGGGAACCCTATGTTGGACGAAGACGCGGCCACGCTGGCGGCCCGGTACAGCACTTCCAAGGCCCTGAGAGAGCTGGAGGCCACGGGCAAACCCATCGACAGCGGACCAATCTACGACATCGCCATTAAGGTTAGCTTTTCACTGAGTTTGTTGATGCTGAATAAACATTGAACGTCGTGTTTAATCGGAATAGTTCGCATTTGTCTCTCCTCTTCAATTATTTTATGTTAAATACATAAACTATCTGAGACAGTTAATATAACTGTTTTATAATTTGCTGAGAGGTAGATAGATACATCTCAATTATTTTTATTAATGGCAATTAGATAAATTGTTTTGTACTAAAATGTCTCTACCACAGTCTACTTTTCTTATTTTCTTCAATCACTCGCATTTTAGCTGTAAGAGATCCTTTGTACATTCCAATTCTGTAAATATCGTATTTGATTTTCTGTTTTTGTACATTAAAGCGTCTACATACATATATACATACATAACTTAAGACTACGCCGAGCGCACAGTGGCGCCCTCATCACTATTATTGTGTTTTCTAATAAAATAAAGTATTTTCTTGAAATCGGACGGTGCATTTTTGTACTACAAATGAAAACACAACTTATAGGACATATCACATAGTTTAATAACAATTGACCTTTGAGTTATCAACTTAACGGAAAAAAGTGGCCACCTTTTCCCGTTAAGCTGACTACTCATACGGTAATTGTTATCAAAGTTTGTTACGTATCCCATAAATTGTGTTTTTACTTGCTCTACAAAAAAGCATCGTCCGATTTCAAGAAAATACTTTATTTTATTAGAAAACACAATAATAGTGATGAGGGCGCCACTGTGCGCTCGGCGTAGTCTTAATCTAATGTTAAGCTTGAGGCCAGTATCCTAATAGATAATATTTTATTTTCCTAGGTTTTGGGCAAAGACATTCTTAAGAAACTTCACACAAGTGGCTCTAGTTCTATAAACGCACCATCTAAGTCATCAGAACAGAACGTTCTCAAGCAAAATCTGATCAAAGACACAGAAAAGATGTTGAATGATGCTACAGGAAGCGAAGATCGGCCCAAGCTAAAAGTTAAGGTGACGTCGGATTTGATGCCCAAAGAAAAACCGAGGCCAAAAATACCTAACTTAGGGTTCGTAAAACTGACTCCCGTCGCACCGCAGCCGCCGGTCGTGCCGGTAGGATTGTGAGTATACTTTATTATTTTTGCAAAAAAAATAGTATTCTGACGATACGCAATTTTGTGAATTTATGTAGCATTTTCTTTAATAATATCAACAAACTTTGCGATTCTAAACATCTGGTTCTTTAAGCTGATGTTAACTCTCACGCTGGTCATCAGCGTCGACGCCGCAGCCCTAAATAAGTTAGGACACATCGACTTATCAGCGACAGCATCTGTGATCGGAAAGCATGCATCGTGTTTTACCTGTGACGCGTTGTTGTAGGATAAAGCGCGCCGTTCCCGTGGTTTCGAACGAGCCCCAGTCCGGCGACGAGTGCATCCTGCCCGACGACGACGACGTGCGCATCGTGAGCCCGCCCGCGCCGCCGCGCCCGCCGAGCGCGCGCCCGCGCGGCGACACCGGCACAGCCGTTGCAGTTGTCCCGGCTTCCCGGGACAATCGCCTGCTCTGCAACGTCAGCGGGCCCGTCACCAACGCGGCGCTCGAGAACAGGCCGATCATAACGATATGCGGGAACAAAATCATCGGCGTGACGACGGGCGCGCCGCCCGAGCCGGCGGCCGGCGAACCGGCGGCTCGCGCAGCGGCGGACGCGACCACGATATGTCTAGACAGCGACGACGAGGACGCTCCCTCGGCGCCGCCGGCCCCCGTGGCGGCCCGGCCGGGCCCGGCGCGGCCCGCGGCGCCGCCCGTGCCGGTCGCGCTCACGGCGGCCTCCGCCGAGCCCCCCGCGCTCCGCTCGTTCGCAGAGAAGCCCCCGACCCCGAAACCTAACATCCTCAAACACCAGAAAGGAGGCCCCGGAAACTCCGACCTCGCCGCGAAAACGCGCCCCGGCCCCGGCAAAGCGGATCCCGCTCCGGAGCCTATTATTACAAAAAATGTACACAAGGAGACCAAGAAACTGTGCAAGCCGGGCGACATCATTCGAATCTCCAAGACGGGGGAGGTCGAGGTGCTGAACCAAGTCAATCCCGGGTCAGAGATGCACGCGCAGATAGTTCAAGGTCGCGCCGGGTCGATCACCAAGATAGCCCCTCGAGGGGAGCCGCCGAGCCCGACGGAGGCGGCGCCGCCGGAGAAGGCGCCGCCCCGGAGCGTGGTGAAGGTGGCGGAGCGCGTGCGCGCGTCGTCCAGCGACAGCAGCGGCAGCTCGCGCGCGAGCAGCCCGGCGCGCGCCGACGAGGACCCGCTGGCCATCCTGCGGGACGTCGTGCACATCCCGGCCGCCCTCTACCAACAGACTACATCTCCCTACAAGACGACTTCCCCTTCTAGAGCGCCGCCCCCCAAAAAAACTTCAGAAGCGCCCGCCCAGCCGGCTAAAAAGCCGACGAGCGCCCAACAGCCTTCTATACTAGGAAAAGAAATCAAAAAACCGCAACCCCTCTCGTCGAACGCGCCCCCGGCGAAAGAAATAAAGGAAAACCCGAAAAATGTACCCCCGCATTCGTCGAGTCTTCTCAGTAAGCTGAGTAAATGTCTCAGCGTGGGTAAAAGCTCGAGGGTCGTTATGGAGTCGGTGGACTTGACGGACGCGCCCGAGCCGAGTGCGCCGGTCAGGAGTTTCCCCAGCACGAGCAAGGCGAAACCTTTGCCCCCTATAAAGGTGAAACCTTCGCCCCCTATAAAGGCGAAACCTTCGCCCCCTATAAAGCAGAAAGAAACACCAAAAACGACGATACCCAAGAATATAGTCGTGACCGGCTCGTCCAAAAGCATCTTTTTGACGCCGTCTAACACGTAAGTATTAAATTACACAAGTTTTTACAAGGCTCGTAGGAAATGCTTTCACTTTGAATAAAAGTCATATCATTGACCTAACTTTGATTGTAAGCCAATCCAGTCGGCAACAATGAATGAAGTCTTTTATAATTAAATAATTAGTAACTCTTAAGGGTTAAAAAGGGGTGCTTAAGCAGGCTTTATCAATCTAATGTAATTGCACCAATGATCGACACTTAACTCTTAATTCAAAGATCATACGGTCATAAAATTTTAGTGATACAAAACAAATGACTGAAATGAATAACCCTTATCATCTGTAAAATAAGAATCAGTGTCGATCATTGGTCTTTGTCGATTACTGGTTCCATTACGTTAGGTATTGTAACTACAAATAAAATACATGTACAGTCTGTGAGCACTTAGAAGATGCTTCGGGTTTGTACTTGTCTCTCACTCGCTCTCATACGCTCTTATTAAGAGCGAGTGAGAGAGAAGTACAAACCCGAAGCATCTTCTAAGTGCTCACAGACTAGGTTCTGAGTTTTAGGAAAAAAAAACATAATCGTTCACTGAATTTATAGTTTCTGAAATTTACAGCAAAAAAACTTATTTATTATGTTAAAAGCTATATTAAAAGTTCACGCAGCGCACGTCTTATTGCTCTCGTACTCGTCATCTATCTCCCTCGTTCACCCATCTTTCTCCGCCTTTCCAACCCTTTCATTCAAACCTGGTCAATAAACGCTAAAGACCTCATTCGCGTAGTTCCAAACACGCAACATACCAAATACGTAATTTACCAAGTCTTCATTACGCGTAATCTTGTTCGTTCGAACGATCTAATTGATAATTTTATTTTGCTCTCTACTATCGTAATTCTTAGGTCTGGTTCCCACTATGCCGGACCGGCAATTTTGCCGGATGCTGGTAAGGGTAGTGGCTGTACAATTTATATGACGCTGTTCACATTATGCCGTGTGAACAGCGTCATAAGCCAGCCTTACCGGCATCCGGCAAAATTGCCGGTCCGGCATAGTGGGAACCGGGCCTTACACTTGCCGTTATTGCAGGTTGAAGGGCGGCGTAGTCCGCGTTTCAAACGCGGAGCCCCGGACCGACAGCAAGAAGCGGCCCGCCGTCAAGGTGGAGCCCGAAGCGCCGAAGCGGAAAAAGACTGATCGACGTGAGTATTCTAAATTTAAATCTAAATTGGAATCGTCCGATAAAGATAAGTTTCATTAGTGGCTAGTAGATAGCCTATTGCGTTAATTTTATAACGCCAGCGGATAAATCCGAGGGTGACCTGAGGGTCTAATGACGCAAGCTTCGATATAGCTCTAGTTTTTAGCTGTTATTGGCGTCTTAGGTAGGGTCTACCCACGTCCAACGCACAAGGCTCGTATAGCCAATTCAATACTATGCAACAATATTCTGAACTTTCTCTCAATAGATCGAAAGTACAAATTATTTGAATTTGGAGTTGCTGTGAAGCATCTCCCCAGCAACCCGAGATTAATTTAAGAATTGGTTATTTATTAAAACATTACACTGTTGTACCCAATATGTCCTGAATTAGTACAGTTTTTTTTAAATGTACTTCCATAAATCTAGAGTAAAAAATATTTGAATTTGGGGTTGCTGGGGAGATGCTCCATGCAACATTTTTTTTTAAGTATTGTCAAATTCGGTACATATTGTGAAAATATGCTATTATAACAAAACAGACGGTGGGGTTTCCAGGGAGCATGACATGTCATATTTAAACCCACGTGCGTAGCTCGAACGTGAGCTGAACTGAGATTCCAGATTCACTGATTGACTTACACAACGCACAGCCTAATCTAAAATACTGGACGTAGAAACATACAATTTGGAATACTTTTGCAGGAATACTAGTATGCCCTTATTAACAATTGTGGAGTAACGGCGGAGTAGCTAAGCCATGCTTTGTCCTTATCTGTCGAATTCAAATGTCTTTTCTTTTCAGCAATGACTCTCAAGGATTTCGACATCGATGACATCGACGACATCATTGAGTTGGAATAGATTAAATGAAAAATTACTATTGACAGGTGACATATTGTCACTAATACCCAGATTGAAAATGCCTAATTTTATTTTCTTTTTATTATTATGGCAAACATATTGTATAATTCTTGCAGACCAAAAGGTGAATAATTTTATGCTAACTAAAGAGAGTGTAGGATGACCTTCACATATTCAGCAATTTGCTGTACGGATGTAGTGACTAATCAAATGAAATCGTAATTTGTCTGATAAGTTTGTATTTATCATGCTTGCTTGCATGCACTGAGAGTAACCTTGTCGATGTGTGGCAAGGTTTACAGAGAAAGCAAGATAAATACGAACTCATCTGACAAAATACGATGCCATTTGATTATTCACTACATCTGTAATCGAGATAGTCCTGTTAATGTGTCGAATATTATAATAGGAATTTGAAGAAGTATATCGCTTTTATTTCTAAATGATTAAGTACACAGTCAGTGTTTTCGTTATGTTGTTATTTTTTATTGTACCTCCTATAAAAGTTGCTATATGTTGTATGTCTGGAAGTATTCGTTTTGGTTATAAAAGTTTAAAATTAAGTGGAGATATCTTATATCTTAATAAATAGATGTATTGTACATACTATATGTAAGACTAGGGTTTGATTGTCTCAATGTGATCTAATTTTTTTATTTTTCCTAAGTGTAGATGATAACAGCTCTTTTGTGTAGCTAGAATATAATATGACGACATTGTTGGAGGTGTTTTAGTGTATTTTACCTATTATTTGAATAAGCTTAGACACCCCTTTCTCAGGCGAGTTAAGAATTTCACCTGTACACTATACCTACAGCGCGCTATTAACTTGCGCACCTTATAAGTATATTTGTTCCATCGGATATGTAAATGGTCGTTATCGGTGGATTTCAAATTTAAATAAATAATAACTCCTAATCATTGTTTTATTATAGTATATTTTTATACTTACAATAACATATTAAACATTTATAATTTATCTTACTTATAAACGTTAAAGCTATTGAATAGATAATTCATAAAATACTTTCAAAATCTGAAAAGAAACACTGACCAGTCGCTTATCACTTTCCAACTTACAACTAATATAATTACAATAATAAATTGTTACAGTTTGTTACGCCGATCGTAAATAATAGCTGTACAAATATGTATTACGTCTACATAAGAAACGAATATTTGTTCGAATTGATAAAGAAACCTTGCATATAATAATGTTAGCAAAAAATGGACCCCTATTTAAATAAATGATAAAGCGGGAACCCACTACCTTCTAACCACCATTGACGTCTATACACTAGAGCTAACAGTAATCTTCAAGCTTAGCCGAAATGAAGTTAGCTGAGTAATTCTATGTATTCAATGTATGGGAAAATCAAACAAATTAATAAAGTTTTAAACCTTGTGTGACATTATAATAGATACGAAAAAAGTGTCAAAGACAAAAATGTTCCTTATTAAATTCTAAAACGAAAAGGTAACTTGTAAAGGTAACCTATAAAAAAAATATAACCTTTTCTTCCTAGAATTTAATAAAGATCATTTTTGTCCCTACACTTTTTCGTATCTATTATATGTAGTTATCCCACGAAAGTTAAAAAACCGTTAACGGAGACACATTTCACGGTGGACGGGGTGGGAGAGTAGTGAACTTTAAACACCACACCCAAATGTATCATGTCACACAAGGTTTAAAACTTTATTAATTTGTTTGTCATAAAAACATAGAATTAAGTTACTTTACTAAATGATTTAAACCTCAAATTGCATTATTTACTTATTTATTTTTGTACTAATTAATCCCATTTCCATGATTCCGTGATCGTGGCATCATATAACAATATAAAAATAAAGGTATCGATTCATCAGAACACGCTCCACACTTCGCAGTTTGGGTATGGGCGCATTAAGTCCCGTTCGTAATACGTCCCTTCTGCCAAATGACATAATCGCTAAACGTCTGGGGACGACCTAAACAGAAGTACCGACATAGACAAGAGCTCTAAGGGTGCGGCTCCACTGAGGCGGAGACGAGCGGAGCGGAGCTGTGCCAATATTAACCAATAGACGGCGCATGCGGTCACGTCGAGCGGCCCTTCCGCACATTAGTTTAGATTCTATTGATTAATATTGGCACAGCTCCGCTCCACTCCGCTCATCTCCGCCTCAGTGGAGCCGCAGCCTAAAAGAGTTTACACCAGAAGTTCGTGAAAGCTAGCTTACGTATAAGAAATAATTAACCTATGCCTGCTATTTATTTAACTTAAATTACGAGTTAAGCGAAAGGGACGTTTTGCGAATAGGCATTATTTTTGTGAAGGGACAACCAACCAATTCGATACCTAAATCACTATGGACTGTTAAAATGACGTTGTCAGTCAAAACGTACACCTTATAATTTGGTTAACAAGGTCACATTGACACAGTCCATAGTGGCCTAGGAATCAAATTGGTTCACTGTTCTTATTGTGTTACGTTTTGAACGTCAAATACAAAATGTGTCACGCACACGCCAAACATGTTTGCTATGCTATGCAAATTACACCTTATACATACGAAACAAAGTCTCTTTTAATCTTCAACTTGTGACGGTTGTAGCCGTCGTGGCGTCACTGGCACTACTTTCAGTTGACGGCCAGAGCCGTCTGTGGCTTTCAAAAGGTTAAAGCGACGTATTGCAAAAGAGTTAAGGGACATTCTGCGAACGACACCTTATGCGCCATTACCGCAATTTGGATACAAATTTCATGATCTAGAATAAAATCCAAAAGTGACAATCATAATATCTACAAAAAAACCAAACCAAACTATGATTACAATCCGAGATCTGCTGAAGCCTTTGGCTTCGCGAAAATATAGATATAACACCAAATGACAAGTTTAAAACTAATTATGTTTGTAATATCTACTAAAGCAGAATAATTTCACGATTCTAACATGCTTAACCAGTGGCCTGTTTTATAAAGCTCCAAATTACAATTTACAGGTTACAAGTTTCCATTTGACACAACCTCGACCAATGACGACCAGCCATTTGAGCTGTGTTGCCAGTTTAGACCTGTTAAATTGTTACTTGTAGCTTTATAAAACGTGTCCCTGATAAGACACAGTATACAAAAAAATATGTCAAAAAGAATATAAACCTAATGAGAAACCAGTAATAATAAACACTTTTTATATGCCTCGCTTGCAAGTATGGTAAGTGTTTGAAATTACTAAATATGGTTGTTAGAGGGAACATCCTACGTTGACTCAGGTGTACAGTCGAAGTCATAATTTTAAAAATATGTATATACGTCCCCAAGGCGTCGAAATATTCACATGCCCCTATGCTACTGATAATAAGATATATATTTGGTGCGATGGCCGTATAGATATTAGTGCTTTTGACTGTACCTAGTGTCCTTATGTAAGAAAAAATCTCGCTGGTACAGCTAAAGGTAAAAAATGTCCCCACATAGTTGCAAAAATATTGGCATAATAATAAGATTAATAAGGTCTGTGTACAGTCAAGGTAATTTATTCGCGTTCCTTTTTGACTCTTATTGTCATTGTGACAAGAGTGAAAAAGGTACGCGAATACATTTCCATGACCGTACATATTTCGACACTTTGTGGTTGTATACATATTGTTGCCTTTTACTGTAAACTGCGGCTCCTAGAGCCACGGGTCTCCTACTATAAAAGTTCGTATGCACATTGGGCATTAAGTAATAAGTACCACTGTCAATATCAGTATAGAAAACCTTCCCATCAGCTTCCTTACAGTACAAGACGCACACGGCACTGAATTTTGCATTTTATCCGTTCTAGACATATGGTTTTAAGTGTATAATATTCCGTCTTATTTAACTCGACTGTACTTGGAACCAGTGTGCTACTCTATCAAAATAATATGACGATAGCTAATCCAACAATCGTCAGTTAGTTTACGTAACAAAACCCAACTTCACAGAACAAATAATACTAAAATTCAAACTACATTACGCACATGGGTTGTATGAAGTAACTTAAACAAAATAAAAAGTGAGTATTACAAGGACAGAATCTATTTCCCTGCCGTGAATTTAAAATAGGCCGTAATATGACTGAAATCAAATTAGGCAATTAAACCACCGAATTGAGGAGGCCTCTTCAGCTGATATATAATAAATTATGGAAATCTTTCCATAATAACGTCTCCCAATATGTAGTTTTGAGCCTGTTAAATACAAGGTTAGAGAGGCAACAATCCAAATGTAGATTCTCTCATAAGTTCATAACATAGATGCAGGTCTAGACAAATTACATTAAGTCGATCTTAATCATTACAATTAAGTTTTAACAAACCACGAACTGGAAGGCCCCATAATTTCTATGTAGGCAGGCCTCCACGCGGTGGACTGAAGATCTAAGAAGGTGCACTTTACTCGGCAACTTTGAACGGCAATAATAGATGTCTTACTCCAATTTTGTAATACAATAAGACGCCCGTACAGTTGACAGGCAATGATTGCTCAAAAAATTGCCTGTGAAAGCGCACCTGAGGGTAGCTGGATACCGCTAGATGCTAGTAACACAGAACCGTTCATGGTGGAGATCTTTGGAGCAAGCTTACGGCTAGCAGGGAACGTATTTCGGATGACATGATGGTAATGATTCATTGCCAAAGACCCGCTAAGCTGACTGGTTTACTGTTAACCTTGAGCGCCAAAGTCGGCAAATCACGTCATCGGAAATTCGTGGCACTGACGCCAAACGTCGGCAATTGCCGTTAATCTTCATAAGCCACAAGATTCTGTGGCGTCTGAGACACGTCGTATTACTTCGCTGCGTTCAAAAGGTTAATAGCAAATTTTTACTACGTAGCAGAAAAGTGCTGCTACTAGCTACGGCGATCGTAGCTTTACTAGGCCGTGAATGACTTGGATTGTGGACATTGATCTAGTAGTGTCGCTACATTACATAATTTGCAGAGCGCAAGAACAGTGCTGTCTCTATTAGTTTGAACTTCAACGACTAAGACAGTATTAATTAAATATCTCGCTTATCTAACAACACCGCTTACGTCTAAAATTAGGGGTTTTTACATTTAAATCTACCAAACACATTTTAGAAGTCGGTCAATAAGATAGCAGAATTCAAAAAATAGTGACAACGCGCACAACACTGTATTTTCGCTTTTCTGTTGTTGGTCAAAATGACTTGAGCGGTGTTGTTAGACAAGCAACAAAATGTCTATTAGGCTCCAGAGCCCACTTACCATGACCTGAGAATGTTGCCTTCTTCACGCGAAAGAAAATAACGCTCTGAATAATTAGGTGGTGTATTGGTCCGTAGTACCGTTCCCGGGTACCCTCATAACCCCAGTGTCCAGTGTGTGTGTGTGTGAGAGAGTGTCCCGTGTTCAGCGCGAGTTGACGCGGGCGAGGCGTGCCTTGTCGAAGCCGCAGATGGCGCTGAGCAGCGCGCCGCGCGCGTCGTCGCGCCGCGCCGGCGCCGCGCACGGACTCTCGCCGCTCGTCCCGCCCGCTGCCCAGAACAACACACGACGCTTTATTTACTAATTACCACGCTTTCTTTACATACATACATACCTTCACGCCTGTAACCCCAGAGTGGGGTAGGCAGACCTACAGAATTACCAACACCTTTTAAAAGTTGTTGAACCTATTAATGCAAGTGCGAAAAGTATGTCATTTTACACGAGTTAAATATCGGTGGGAAGGTATCGAAAAAATTGTAAAGTTTTATTCAATTAACGTCCAATATTTGATTGTCAACTGTTCCTTCGTATTCATCGGTATCGCAATCGACGCACCCCGCAATTCCCTTCCACGTCCGCTTTTGCCTTCTCCTCAGCTCATTTTCGAACAAAATCCAACGATTTCAAAATTTTTTTTCGATACCTTCCCACCGATATTTTTGCATGGCAATTTTTTTGGGGCTTACGTATTAATTAATCTCGCGTCAGAAAAAAAGCCATTACAGCTGAGCCCACATGAAAATTATTATTATTTTGGTACTTTTAATTAACGCTGGCAACCCCTTCCAACCACCCAATCGATAATATTTTTTTTTGAGTGCACTGGGTGTACAGACCAAAAGTTACTGAGCCCACATTTTTTTTTCTTTTTTTTTCCCCTCCCCACTACACCTGCACCCACCGCCCGCGGCCTGACAGCACGAAGATTTTCGGAAAAGGTTGTCCAGGGAAGTAGCTAACGGACTTTCAATACAGCTGAAGCCACATGGCCGATTTGGTCGCTAGCTCTTATACTATAATATTTGGGAAATAGACAAGCTGTCTAATCCTTCTCTACGACAAGCACAATTTGTTTTTCAAAGTTACAAAGAAGTGGTGTTTAAGATATCTCATTCCTCTCCTTCCTTTTAACCCACGATAAGCAAGATTTATGTCGTCGACATACACCACACTCGGTTACACTCAGTGATGATGCCCACTTTCCACTGCAAGCGGAGCGGGCTCCGTACGGACTCCGTTTCGCTTACAACGGTAACTTTAAAGAGGTTAGCTCGCGTTGGAAACATTTGAAGTCACCGTTTTAAGCCGAAGGAGTCCGTACGGAGGCCGCTCTGCTCGCAGTGGAAAACGGGCATAAGTCTCAAGTGTACCCATATATTATATACACTTACTTTGTATAGTCGACCAAGAAACTCCTTTACCACTTATCAACTCTATTTGTAGGCTATTAAGGTCTAAGAGAGATGAATTTCTTGGACGACTATACATAGTTTTAGACCAATTACTCGAACTCTTGAATGACCCACACATTCAACCATTCTTGCTCTCACTGCCTGTAAGAAAAACATAACATAAAAATAGAAAGAAACAATGACTCACATATGTGCGGCGGCGTAGGCGACGATGCAGTACTCGCGCTGTGTGAGCGAACGGTCTCCGCCAATGACGACGTAGATTTCCACATGCTGTCTCGTTTTCTCTGCGAACAAACGGTACTATGAATATTGGTATTCATATACGGCGGAAATAATAAGATACGAGCAACGGTATTATGCTTCAGAGTAAATAATAAAAAGAGGACAATCTCACAATAATTGACCTAGTCCCGAACTAAGCTCTAGGCTTATACTTATGGGTACACATTATAAAGAGAAACACATACTTTTATACACAGAAAACATCTAAGACTCAAGCAACAAATGCTCGTGTTCATCACACAAATATTGCCCATACCGGGAATCGAACCCAGGATCGCTAGCTTCGTAGGCAGGGTCACTAGCACCTAGGCTAACAGAGACGTCTTGATCATTGTAGATTAATATAGTAGGAAAACTTCTGAAGCAAGTCACGATCGTGAAACGTAGAAGGCCTGAACAAAAAGTCAAAAATACAGCTGAAATGTAATACTATGTTTATTGCATCGTTTTGAGACATGTCCTTAACAGTAATAGCCCAGTGCCCCACATATGGGTCACTAAGAAACAACCAGATACGAACTCACATTAGTACAATATCTTTGTGAATACTGCTATCCAGGACGCATAGTGTTTGAAGTAATTTGCTGACTTATAAGGAAATTGAAAAATGTAGTATGGGACTGTTAACATGTTAGAGGACTTACAGCTCTGCGCTTCTGTTTCTTGAGTTCCGTTTCAGAGTTGAGTATTTCTTGTATCCGCACCTCCCTTTTTGCGCTTCGTACCTAAACCAACAATTAATTAAAATACAGTTGGTAAAAACGTTGTTAAGGATAATATATTGGTGTCCTACAATGAATCATTTATCAAAATAATTTCGATTCGGTTTTTAACATTTCCTGCTTGGTTTTTATACAGAATGGCTTTTTAAATAGCCCTTTAAATTATGTATTGTTAAGGCTTATATTGTGGTTTAGAGATAAGGTTAATGGAAATCGATTGAGGCAAACAAGTGCCATCAGTTCTGAAAAGTTGTTTCGTTAGGGTTTTGTAAATTTTTAATTAACACAGGCCTATAGTAATACACACTGAAAATTTCAAGTGTCTATTAAGGTTCATGAGATGATATACAGTCCGCAGACAGACAGACGGACGGACGCACAGCGGAGGCTTGGTAATTGGGTCCCATTAGCACCCTTAGGGTGCGGAACCCTAAAAATCATACTTTCGCATTTATAATACTGCCCTCCTAAGCCAATAAACAGTATCTCAGATTCAATCGCCAAAGTAGATTCAATCTTCTCTTCTTAGTAATGAGGTTGTGACGCAATAGAAGTTTTATTTGAGATGCTGCTATTTGGCTTAGCAGGGCATAATATTACCAACGAACGAACCAAACTAAACCAAACCAAAACCAAAGGAAGTATTACCAGCTTCTGTTCCGCCTTGAGCCTACCCTCAACGGCGGCGACAGCTTGCTTCAGCTCCTCCTTGAGCGGCAGCGGGAACTTGAGCAGCTCCCGCTCGGCGCGCGCGCCGTTGAGGGTGGCCCGCGAGAAGAACGGGTGCAACAGCAGCTGGTCGAAGTACTGCGAGCCGTGCTTGCACGAGATACTGGATAGGCAGGTGCGGAGGACCGACTCTGCAATTTGTACATTAATATCATCGAAGTCGCCACCGTTTATATGAACCCTGCGGGCCTATTATAGTCGTGGTTATCGATATGGAAAAAACATCTACCATATTATATTAACAAGTACCCATATATTATATACACTTTGTATTATATACATTTACTAGTATGTAAGTGCGAGAGTGGCGGATGATTTATCGTCAGCGATAAAGGCGACTAGAATACGGGCCCTGGGTAAAGAACAATTCTAAGATACGTGTTAGTCAAGTTGGTAGTGAATAGTGACCCTGCCTACGAAGCTGGCGGTCTCTGGTTGGATTCCAGGTAAGAGCAATTACTTGTGTTATGAAAATGCGTAGACAGATACCTAGACGGGACATGAAAAAATAACAGGACGTGTAAAAGAGACGCATTTATATGGAACATATAAATAAAGAAGATAGAATCTTTACTTTCTATCTCACTCCCCGTATACGAATTTAATAACAATGGAACTATGAGTGGGTAACTTAATGGAAAAAAGTGGCCACCTTTTTCCGTTAAGTTGACTACACGAAGATTAAAGGTTATTAAACTTTGTACTTTGTGATTTATGCTATACATTCTGTATTTATTTATACAACAAAAAACCATGCTTCGATTTCAAAACAACACTGTAGTTCAGCGGTCGGCAACACGCGGACGTCTTACTTGCGGCGCGTGAATGTTATGTAAGTTACAAATATCAGAATACTAGGGTCAATATCACAAGTGCGGTTTAGTTTATTTTGCCACCTTGTGGCCCTTGCCTGCCAAAAGGTTGCCGACCGCTGCTGTAGTTTATTAGAAAACACACTAATAGTACTGAGGGCGCCACTGGACGCTCGGCACAGTCTTAAGGCAACATTAAAAACTAAACAAACCTAATTCCAATGAGATTCCGACTGGGTAAAAGTCACAGCAGTAGTCGTTCAACGGTTCGGCAAATGCCATTTCGTACAGTGTTCTCCCGAAGCAGTACATGTCCACGGTCTCCGCAGAGGCCACGCGCTTCAGTTCCAGCAGGAACGGCCGGTGCAGGCAGGACACGCCGAGTATGCTGTTCTCTATGTCCATTAGAAGTACTTTTTGGTTCTCTACGGCTATGTTACCCGGGTGAATGTGTCCTGTCACATAAATTAAAAAAGTTGTAAGTATTTAGCGTAAAGAAAATGCGTATTAACTAACAATTATGACAACAGCATTTTTTGGCTAAAAAGCATACTAATTATTTTTTTTGCCATTATTAGCAGAAATTTGTTTATTTATTTTCTCAATAAATAATGAACAAAAATAAATAGAAAGCTTCAAGACAAACCACTATAAGCATGACTTCCTGCTATCAATTCTTTACTACCAAGTAGCATAAACTTTAAAATTTTACTAGTTAAACATCATCACCATTTAAAAGGTAACAAAGTTTTTTGTTTGTACTCTACACTTACTTAGGCCAGAGTAGGCACAAATTAATAAACTTGATTCCATACAACGGCAAAACAATACAAATCAGGATGAACATAAACAAGTATACTAAGTATACAATACATACCGTGTGGTAAACCCTTATCATGTAAAAACTTCAATGCTTGCAGTATTTGATATCCATAATGTGCTATCTGCCCTTCCGTTAATGGCTTCCTAACTTTGGGGTTTCCATATTTAGCTAGATGGTTTCTCGTGTACTCCGTGCCATAAAGTATATCCCGGAGACTGCCATTTTCATGTATCCTCCTGACAACATAGGCTCCAGTTTCTAAGCTGTGAATTGCTAATATTTTATCTATATGGGGATGCTGTAAATTCACCAAAAGTTTACTTTATTCTACAAGTCTTATGTTTGCAAGCTGTATGTCAAACTTCTTATTTCTTATTCAATGATTATGTTTAATTAGATAAAAGTGATGTCATAAACATAGTAACCCTTTAACTACCAAAGCATAATAAAGTGCAATACAGTCACAATTTATGCACATTATTGAATTTACTATACTCGAAAATCTAATCAAAGACCAATATCTGACAGTTCTCATCTTGATTATTTAGTTATTTTAACACTATTTCATAAAAATATGAATGAGAACTTGTGTGACCAGTAATATTAGCGTGAGTTGTATTGATAAAAATACCCACACTTAAACTAAAATGCAGTAATCACAGCAAATGTGTGCCCATTGAGGTTAGGATTTTGGTTTTTAATTAGATTTTTGACTATAGTTAAGTCTACAATATTGCATGTTACAGTTGCATGAACCAAATTCAAAGATTTTTTTAATTTACATATATCTCTTTTTGCAGAAAACTGCAGTGACGCTTAAAGTCTTATGAATATTTTTATTCCAAAACATTACTTTGAAATGTCAAAAAACACTTACACTAATATTCTTCAAACTCTTAAAAGCTGCTTGCAGGTCTTTATCAGTTAAATACCTATCGGGGCCATAGTTCTGCCAGGCCAACAGACAATTTGTCCTGCTCTCAGTGTCAGTTACCTGTAAACAACAAAGATATATTCGGGACAATGAACTGAGTCATCAAATTAACTATCATTTCAATGATAAGTCGGGACTTAAGTGATTCATAACAAGAAGATAACTGTTTTGTTTTTCTGTATTTTCCATTTAATAATGCACCACATACATATGTAGAGCAAATGTTTTAAATAAATAAATCTTAGATAAGAGTAGTTATATTAATATTCCTTGCTTATCTTTTGTATGCTATCTAGGCACATTGCAGTAGAAATATTGTCTTTACCACCTGTCTACACCTGTGATGATGAAATAATTTTAGATTGTTTTTAATTGATTTTAGAACATTCATGTGTTCTGGAACTACATTGGGGATTTGTTTAAAAAGTCACATGCCTGAACAAAATGGCATTGAAGAATTTTTTGCAAATAGAATAAAATATTGTTCATATTACTAGGTTAGACATACCATAAAATAGTGTTTCCGCACCCTCCACCCTATATCAGCTAACGGTCCTTTCAGTTCAAATTGCCCATCCCCCCTCAGTGCTATTGATACAGTTTGCAAGGCTTGCTCTATAAAAAATATTAAAAAACTTAAACTACAGATCAAAAGATGCACCCTATGTAGACAAAAATGTTTTGTAATTACAAGGGAATGCAAACCGGTAATGTTTTGTATGGGAATTACCGCGGTAACGGTAAATTACCGGTAATTTCCATACAAAGAATTACCGGTTTGCATTCTCTAGTAATTACTAGGGTTAGGACTTTTGGCAGCATACCATGGTTCTAGAATCCATGGATGGAGTAGCTATTTCTCCATGATTTTGACCTTTAGTTTTGTCATATTTCAAAATTCAATCATTCATTAAATTGCAAAGCCAGTCTATATCAATTTTGGTACAGAGGATATCTCTAGACTGTGAAAGAGTTACAAACAATTAAATATAAATAGGTATGGATAAACTGAACTAAAAATGTATTTAGTTTATTTTTTAAAATATGCCAAAAAAAACAAAAAAAAATGCTATTTGTTATTATTCTAGGACCATGGTACGCTACCAAAATATTAACCCTAAACTAATAATAAGAGTACTATTATCCAAATTTGGTCAAATAAATTACACGCTATAGATACCAAAGAACTAGTTAAAATTTAAATAACAATGTGATCTATTTACCTGCAATATTTAATAAATAATTATTTGGATCCAAGAAGCTCCTCACTGGCAATGATAATGCTAAGATTGGATGCCTCAACACCTCATTCATGTATTCCTTAACAGAGAAAAACAGATTTAAATTGGATGCTCTGCCAGGCTAGAAACAAATCTACAGCTTGTTGTTCGGGGTTACCTGTAAAGCTACTTGTCTTTCTGCAATAAAAGATGGTTGCATGTTCCCAATAAGTTTCTTTGGCGGTAATGGCAGGTCGATATTGGACTGCTGCAGCACGGCGTGCAGCGCGGCGAAGTCCCTGTATCGTCGGGACACGCTCCATTTGATCTCCTTACTCGGGCCTCTCTGCACTTGCAGTATGTATTCCTAAAAGTAGTATAAGTAGTAAGTAGTAAAGCAGTATGTATTACAACATTGTAATACAATAATACCCTGGTAGGATAATAGCGTATCCACTGAACCGTGAAATATTTCACAACAAATTCTACTTACTGTGTGCTTGTTGATATTTTCTGCATTTTCAACGATACAATTAAGTTTTTCTGTATCGCCTAACAAAGCTTTGGTATTGGACTCTTTCTCAAATATAGCCATCACATCTAATACGATAAGAACTCATTGATTAGGATTTACATTATACAACGGTAGCAAATGTATTGTTATCGCTACAAAATAATATAATAAGAATGACCGAGAAAACACAAACTGGGCGATTTTGACAGTCAGCAAACATTTTTGATTCTGACTTCTGACTGACATATGACGTTTAATTTTTTTAAATGTTATAATGGGTCTAAAATTTGATAATAAATATTAATATAACTCTCTTCAAAAGTTTATCTATTTTTATTTCTATCTAAATATAAAAAAGGTATTTATAATTTAAGTTTAAAATTTGAATGTAATCTAATAATGCAATTTTATCTTGTGATATTTTGACGTCGTTTCATCCACTTCCGATTTTTAGATAACGTTCTGAAACTAGGTTTAAACATCTCGTAGATGCGAAATTAATAATACTATTAATAAAACGTTGATTTTACAACAATAGTAATAGTAATAGCAATAGTAATTTTATTAAATGTAAAATTTATAATGTTTTTGCTCATCAACCATTTTTTTAATTGCCTATTTAACCAATTATAACGAATAAATTTGGCAACAATACTTGGTTTTTTAACGACCTAGATTTTCATGGACAGACCACAGACAAAGATCGATTATGTCATTTCCGGCTCAGCCGTAACGAAGAAACGAGCGGAGAACCACACGGCCCTTCTTTCCACCAGTGTTATAAGAATTTGTGAAAAATGTCGCTAATCTCCGCTCGTTTGGCCTCTTCGGTGGCCAGGCGTATCCCAAATGCTGCGTCTCAGGTATGCGTTCTTGGCTTACTCAAATTTGTTGGTAGTAATTTCTATAATGTCTACCGGTGACATGATACCCTGCAGTAGGTATTTCTTGGCGTACCTATCTTGTAAATGGCTACTAAACTCCTGATTTAATTTAGCGTAGACGTGATCAAAGTTATTCAGTGTAGTGATATGCTTTGATATAATAAGTTGTTTGTGTTGAAAAAAGATGTTAATTTTCGAGTATGATTCGAGTTATGTAACAGAGGGCGAGACTTCAGGACTTCTGTGTTCAGTTGATATTGATAATAGATAGTGCGGATACCATTAGTGAATGAATAAAATACGTGATAATTATGTTAAATACAGCGGTATGAAGTGTTTTAGGAGTGTATTAGAAGTTAATAGTTTGGTTATGGTCGCGGCAGATTTCGAAGGTCGCCGTGCCTGCGGTGGCGGTGGCCTCCAGGAAGATCCATGTCGCGTGCACACAGCGGGCTGCCGAAATCTCCGCCATCCTGGAGGAGAGAATCCTCGGTGCTGCACCAAAGGTAAGTGTTACATAAACTGGTTGAGGTTAGGATAAATAGAACAATCAGATGGTTGTGACGTTTTGACCAAGAAGATATCCGAATTTAACTTTCTGTACAAAAATTAAATGTAAATTGACTAAGCTTTTGAACTTGGCCTTTTAACCTTTATATAGAAACTAGATCTATTTAAATTAAATTGCTTAGTGATCTGGTGATTCTCAATGCCAAACTGTTGTCAAATACATGCAATTAAGTCTACTTTTTAATTAACACAAGCTATTTTGTTAAATTTTTTGTGCAGTTGACAAATATTCATGTACACATTTTTACACCTTAATTCAATGGAATAAAGTGCAAAACTGTTTACATATCTTGGAAGTTCACTACATAGTTGGATAAATGCAATCTTCGCCCTTATCGGGCTTTCTAACTTTTTACAAAAAACCTGTGACTTAATAATTAAGAAAAATCACATTATTGAAAATAATAATATTTTGAATTGATTTAGGCTGACTTGGAAGAAACTGGCCGTGTGCTGAGCATTGGAGACGGTATTGCCCGTGTGTATGGCCTCAAGAACATCCAGGCTGAGGAGATGGTGGAATTCTCCTCAGGTCTTAAGGTTTGTTATTACTTTTTAAAAATTACTAAATTTACTAAATTAACAACTAAATTGTTCTACCTTTTACAGGGTTTATGTTAAACTAATGTAATTGTAACACCATTGTAACACATAAATGCGATAAATGATATGACTTCTAGATTTAGTTCGGTTGTAGTAAAAGTAGGAACTGAGCAATATTTATGACATGTATAGATTGATTTAATATTGGTGGGAATTTAACTGTCAGTGATCAAAGCTAAGATAGATAGCTAGAATATTTTTATTCTTAAAATAATGTTAATTTCAGTTAGCTTAATTTATTTATCTTATCAGTATGCTGTGATTACCTAACCCAATAGTACCTTGCAGTATCAAACTGAAGTCAGATTTTGGTAAATGTATTAGTAAATACATGTTTACTGTGGTTTGATAACTGGTGATATAAAAATTAAAGAATATCATCCCTGGCAATATGCCAGAGTCCAGTTTCAATTCATAATCAATGTAGCAAGTATGCATATTTCCAGCATGCTCGGTTTTAGTATAGTATAACTCTAGGTTGAACTCAAAAAGAGTCACATGTTTTTTTACATCACTGAACAATATTTAGGTTGCTGTGACTGTGACCTACTTTAGGAAGTGGCTTCAATTCATCATTGTCATCGGCGAGCCTAGTATGGTTTCGTTTATCTCATGCCAAAATGTGGATAAAGCATCCGTCACATACTTAAATTAGTGTCAGAAAGTGACAGATGTTTTATCCACATTTTGTCATGTGATAAACGCAGCCAAATTAAGCCCCCAGGTCCTATTATATCATGCTGGGATGTAGGGCTCTCCGCTTGTTGTGCCTCACTAGTATGCCAATGGACTTAAGCTCCTGGTTCACTGAGCGTGGTGTCCTAGGACTTCTTTATGCTTACAGAGTGCACTAGAGGTCACTGGTTTCCTTTAAATATGTCCGATCTAGTGTTGTTTGCGAGTGCTTATTTTCTATGGATTCAGGCCAGACAGCCTCCATAATTCAATATTTGCACTGCTATTACAAAAGAAAATAGCTCCTAAATCAGCTTAGAGCAATCAAACAAAACTACCAACTCTATCTTTTTTTCACATTGGAGTAATAATTCATTTATTAATTACTTATGGAGGATACAATTGTATTCAATTTCTAATTTTGCCTTTGTTTATGATAAGTTAGTATAATGATAATAATTATTAGTATAATAATGGCCATTTATTTTAATCTGAAACAACAATCCGGTCTTGTGCGAGTTGGACTCGCACACCGAGGGTTCCGTATTTAAGAAAATACTCATTTTGTTATGAACTTTATTTTCTATGCAATAAGGCCCATTTTTACTAGGCTAAATTTTAATACAAATTTTCAAAGTTTATTATTTCTCAAAACTGTGAATAATGAACACTTCATTTTATTTTACCCATAAAAAATATGAGTATCTATACATCAGGTTTTTTTCAGATTTTTTGATAAATAAACTTTGGAGATAAGAGGGGAACAGTAATTTTTTGTACTTTTTTGGCTAAAAATCAAAAAGTACATAATAAAAAATTTAAAATGTGCTGATTAAGACCTTTCATGTGACACCCCATTTGCTATAATTGAACCACTTTCATTTTTCAACCCCCCATTCTAGACCCCTTTTAAATTATTTATAAAATTAATATCATTTTTTTTTTACTAAAAACAGATGCGGGCAAGCAAGTTGTACAACTATGCCTAATTTCAAAATGATAGCATTTGTATTGTAGTTTCTGAGAAAACCTGCTGTAACATACAGACAAACAGACGGACAATGAAGTCTCACCATAAGGGTTCCTATTTTACCATTTTGGTACAGAACCCTAAAAACAAAGTATAGCATCAGTCATAGTCAGTTGTTAATATATTTATAGAAAGAAGTCTCTAGTCATTGATTGATGTTTAAATATTTGTTAAAAAAAAAGAGGTTTTTGCTACGTAAATAAACCACCAATCTTTTACTTCACTATCACTTTAACCTTTCTAGGGTATGGCCCTCAATTTGGAGCCCGACAACGTGGGTGTGGTAGTATTCGGTAACGACAAGCTGATCAAGGAAGGCGACATCGTGAAGCGTACCGGCGCCATCGTGGACGTGCCCGTGGGCGCGGAGCTGCTGGGCCGCGTCGTGGACGCGCTGGGCAACGCCATCGACGGCAAGGGCCCGCTCGGCACCACGACCCGCCAGCGAGTGGGTGTCAAGGCCCCGGGTATCATCCCCCGTGTGTCTGTGCGAGAGCCTATGCAGACTGGTAAGGAATAAAATAATTATTATTGCATATCCTGACAATTTTCGTCAGTAAGTCGTAAGGTGCAGGTTTTTAGATACAAAGAAGGAAACTTTGCTTTAGGGATACAAGTTTTTTGTTTTGTAAAACTTGTATATTATTCTAATTTCTGAGATTGCCTTCGACCAAAACTGTAATAAGGTCTTATACCTAGATAAAACGCCGAATTTGTATAGACTAATCTCGGAGTAAGTCTTATTACGGTTAGGTGAAATGCGGCCTAAGCCTTTTCTAATATACTTCAGAGTTAGCTGGCCCGTTTATGGATAAGTTCGCCTTTTTACAGTTTATTCATTTCATTTCGTAATTGTAAAATTTTCGAGCAACAAAGGCAACATTTCTTAGAATAAATGGTTGGTTAAAGAAGAGTCAAAGAACCTACAGAACAGTAAATAGAATTTCGTAACCAGGTATGTAATATGATGCTTGCCTAAAATATATGCAACAAACTTCAAACTACCCTAGGTATCAAGGCTGTGGACTCCCTGGTACCCATCGGTCGTGGTCAGCGTGAGCTGATCATTGGCGATCGTCAGACCGGCAAGACTGCCCTGGCCATCGACACCATCATCAACCAGCAGCGCTTCAACAAGGGCGAGGACGAGAAGAAGAAGCTGTACTGCATCTACGTCGCCATCGGACAGAAGAGGTCCACCGTCGCCCAGATCGTGAAGAGGCTGACTGATGCTGGTGAGCTATTTAAATCATAGAGCTTTTAACTTAACGCATAAACTCTTTTTTTACGTTTAAAGTTTTAAATCCTGAGCCATGTCTGAAAGAAGCTTTACGTGCTCCAGACGACACCGTTTTCTCTGTATCTATTGATTTATAATTTATAAAGTTGCATAGTTTAAACAGAGGACACCTGGTGGGAAGCAAGTTTGTTTTGTACTAGTAAAGATTGAAACATCTATGAGCCTAGGTCCAAAGTAAGCGTTTTTATACAACCCTTCCAAGAAGTCTTTAAAACTAACTACTACGGCAGTTGAAAGTCCGAATTCTAACCAACATTTCATAGCAACTTCTAACTGACAATGCATACTATTGAGCTGGTAGATGTGTAAAAGTGCCCGTGTAGCCTATTTACTGAATAAATGTCTTTATCTTTGTGTTTACTGGTTTACTTGCGCAGGTGCCATCGGCTACACCATCATCGTGTCCGCGACGGCGTCCGACGCGGCGCCGCTGCAGTACCTGGCCCCGTACTCGGGCTGCGCCATGGGCGAGTTCTTCCGCGACAACGGCAAGCACGCGCTCATCATCTACGACGATCTCTCCAAGCAGGCTGTGGCCTACCGTCAGGTAAACTGACAACTCATGAAACATGGTACATTTACTACCCTGTGTTCGACAGGGCTATAAATTTCACTCGATCGGTTCAGTTGGATCGTGAATAAGGAACTAAAAAACATGCTTGCACATTTATAATATTACTAGCTTCTGCTCGCGACTTCTTCCGCGTTGACAATCCCATGTCAACAGATTGTTTTTTGAATTCAAATAAAAGGTAACTCTGGATTAAAGCAATCTCAATTCCAAATGTCATCCAAATCTGTCCAGCCGTTTTAGCGTGAAGGAGTAACAAACATACTAGATTATCTTCTCTCTTCATAAATGTCAAAAAAGCTAATAGAATCCACCAGAGCCCACAGAGCTGGTGGCTTCCCCCCTTTAGCATTGCTACACAATGACAAAATTCTGCCAACGTCAGTAAAGCTTTAGTAAACCTTTCCTTTGTTTTTTTAATATTTAATATTGTGTAATAATTGGTCTTATTTATTTATATTCAACGAATGGCGGTGGTTGACAGATGTCGCTGCTGCTGCGTCGTCCCCCGGGTCGCGAGGCCTACCCCGGTGATGTGTTCTACCTCCACTCTCGTCTGCTCGAGCGTGCCGCTAAGATGTAAGTAATTGCATGTTATGTCCCAAGTTGTAAATGAGCCATGGTAATTAATTAGCAATTCAACCGACAGCCTGATTGTTGTCTAATAGTGAAAATAATAGAACAACTTCGTCTACACACAACGGTTGTTCTCTCATCATCATCACCAAATCTCAACATCAAACTTGACCAATTTAGTTATCAGTTTAGCAATGAGGGTAACAAACTGATAGACTCCCTATTGTATATATAATATAATATTATGCAAAGATGACAATGATCGTTATACCGTAAAATAGTGATGATCCTGCTGTGGGCCTCATTCCCTTTAAAGAAGCTGATACTAGTCTAGTGTGACCACGTGACATTAATTAATTTTCAATTCAGGTCCGACAAAATGGGCGGTGGCTCCCTGACCGCTCTGCCCGTGATCGAGACCCAGGCCGGAGACGTGTCCGCGTACATTCCCACCAACGTGATCTCCATCACTGATGGACAGATCTTCTTGGAGACCGAGCTCTTCTACAAGGGTATCCGGCCCGCCATCAACGTCGGTCTGTCCGTGTCCCGCGTCGGTTCCGCCGCCCAGACCAAGGCCATGAAGCAGGTAAAATACACGATCTAGTATACACTATGTGCGATGTTACTGTTGATCAGTATAATGATCTGCAATCCACTTGTGATAGGGACGGCCTGCGACTACTGGTACGGGGATCCATTATGTTGCAGTTTGTATTTGTCAAATGTTTGAGTTCATAAAAATTTACCTAGTCCCAAACTAAGCTCTGGGCTTGTATGTACTATGGGTACTAAACAAAGATAAACAGACTTATATAGAGAAATAAATACTTATTTACATAGGGAACACCCAAGACTCAGAACCAAGGTTCATCACATAAACATTTATCCAAACCGGCAATCGAACCCGAGAGCAGGGGCACGATCACTACCAACTAGGCTAACGCGTCGTCAAATACTTTGTACTCTTATAGCCTTGTTATTTTGGAGGGTAGTAGCAGTACAGTGGCATGCTCTGATCTAATGTATAACCCATCGACTCCTCAGGTGGCTGGTTCCATGAAGCTGGAGCTGGCGCAGTACCGTGAGGTGGCTGCCTTCGCGCAGTTCGGTTCCGACTTGGACGCCGCAACGCAGCAGCTGCTCAACCGCGGCATGCGTCTCACGGAGCTGCTCAAGCAGGGCCAGTACGTGCCCATGGCCATCGAGGAGCAGGTCAGCACTATATCCCACTCATTTTTACTTTTTATTACTGCTCTTTTTTGGTTAAAACTGTGGTAAACAAAAAGGATCCATAGTGTTACTATAAATTATGTAAGCCTATAAGTGTAGAATGACTAAATCTAAGCAGAGAATTTATTTAAACAAAAGTATACGCTATAGGTACAAAAAATATAAAAAAAAAATATGAGAAAAATTCAAAAGTAAATTAAATCTTGTTGTTTAGTAGATAAACGAGAATTCTTGATGTAAAATTGATTTTTTTTGCAAATAAATGTTGCCTCTGATTGCTCACGATTTAGCCAAAAGAAAGGTTCATTTTGAGGTTATGAAAAATTAAATGAGTCAACTAAGATTGATTTCATATTTTTTTATACCTGCGTGATCTTTGTTCTTTTATAAAATACATGCATACATACCGTCACGCCATCATCCCAGAGGGGGGTAGGCAGAGCTACAGAATTATCAACAATATATTTTTATGTAATTTGATAATGTTTGATGCGATGCGATAATGGTGCGATAAAATCCGTGTAGTGTACACATGGGATTTTTTGCATTATGGTGCTTTATCAGATTTTTAAGTGAAACTCTTACGTTTAGGAAGTAAAGATATTAGTAATTTTACTATTGTTAACTTTCCCGTTAGACAATCGTCTCTTCTATTAATTATTCTACATTGTAACTGCATGAATAGGAATGGAAATTTGCTTAGGTATGAGGCAATATTGTTATAATGCGTCATTTGATTTGACCGCCTTGGGAAAGCTCTTGGGATTTGGACAGTTGTGGCGATCCTCTGCCTTCCCAAGTCCTGATGGTGTTGACTGTCATAACCACATTGAATTGACCCGAGTGCAACTTGTTCCAGGTGGCTATCATCTACTGCGGTGTGCGCGGACACTTGGACAAGCTGGACCCCACCAAGATCACGGCTTTCGAGAAGGAGTTCAGCGCACACATTAAGGCCAGCCACACGGGCCTGCTCGCCTCCATCGCCAAGGACGGCCAGATCACCAAGGAATCCGACGAGAGCCTAAAGAAGATCGTCACTGACTTCGTCGCCTCCTTCGCCGCTTCCTCTAAGTAAACTAGCTAACCACGACTCCAGATTGTGCTGCGACATAAATCAGACTCGCACCACAACCTGGAGCGACCGCCCGGCGGCTGCCGGAAGCGCCGTCCGCAGCTGTGCTTCCGACGGCGGCCCAGTAGTGTAACATTCGTAAGGACTGTACTGTATGTGGATACAATCATGGAATGTATTTATCTCTCGAAATGTCAGGAGTAATGGTTATACAAAAATATACGTCTTTAAAAAAATGTTTTTTTTTTTACCTGAATTCGCCATATAAACGCATCACGTGTAGAACTAAAACGCCATCTAGAGCACACTACACCTGCATCTTAACATCCAAGTCAACGAGGTGTTTGCCATTATGCGGATGGGCGGCCGTGTGGTAAGAACGGTTAGAGGTTGCTAGACCTAGAGAGGGACATGGCAACAGGTGAAACTTCATTATTATTTACTGGCACATGGTGGCACCGCAGATTTTTGATAAAACTAGGATCATGTTGCCAATTTCACGAACAGCGCCCACATTTTTTCCACTGTCTCTTACCAATAAGGCCTTACCTGGATCTTGACCGACTCAGACACGGGGGGTGGCAACACAAAATATGTAGAGATCAAGGACCTATGAAGCATGCCACTAGGCCACACTAGGCGCCGTGACAGCGATGAGGCTATTTTTATGCGTTTGTCTCCGCCTCCCGCCAGCCTCACAAGGTTATTATTGTAGAGTTCTTACATTTTTCAATGTTTTGCCTTCACTCTAATGCCTACTTACACAATCGAAGATGATCGTTGATCGTCTATAATCGGCACGATCATCGTGCGGACGTACGAGCATCCATACGATCGTTCGTAGTAGTTTGTCGAACGCATATTCTCTTTGGTCGAACGGTGGTCGAACGGCAAGCGTACAAGATGGACGTGGAGTGTGTTCCTGCTTTATTTACATAATTTTGGTATACAAACATTTACGTCAATGTGATTCAACGAAAAATTGTGTAAAATAAATGGAGGGAAAGAAGATGGAGATCGTGTGGGCACATCCATTTCCTATTGTATATGTCTTTGGGCACATCCAAAAAGAATATAACACATTCAACGCAACTACAGTGCGACATGAGTGCGACATAAAAGAGTAGAAAATAAATGAGGGCGCCATCGTCGGTCATCGCATAGTTACTCTTGCAAAATGATCTTGATACTTGCTATTTTTGAATTAATATTAAATATTGGTAAAATTACATGGAAAGACCTCTCAAGTAATAATTGGTTGATAGTGATTCTATTTGTTGGTAGGTACATTAGATTAATTAGATAACAGGGGCACGTTTTATAAAACTACAAGTTACAATTTTACAGGCAACTGGCAACACTGCTCAAATGGCTGGGGCTCTACTTTGAAATCAGTAATTCGAACTTCGGATCGCCCCGTCACTTTCTTGCAAATTAGTGACGCGTCGAGAGCAAAAGGGATAAAAATAGACGAGTTCGAACTACGGATTTCAAAGTAGAGCCCTTGGTCGTATTGGTCGAGGTTGTGTCAAATGGAAACTTGAACTTCGATTTTCAAAGCTTTGAGTATAGATATATTGGTTTAATAGGTCTGTGGGCCACAGTTACCCTTAGCCCTTACTTTTAAAGGGCTAGAGGGATAAAACGTCTAGTGAATAAGGCCTTAACTGAATCGAAGAAGCAGAAGTTTCGACTGAAAATGCTGATGAAATTTGGTAGTAAAATCCTATATTTTGCTATGTGTAATCTTGCCCCTTTCTCTACATAACTTTGGTAATAACTTTGTAGTGAATGAGAGAACTTGGAAGTTCCGTAGTCGGTCGGGTCGGTTTTTGCAGTCAAGCGGGCCGTAACTGGACGCTTTAAGCGATGTGCCAAACACACGTGTTTTTACAGCGTTTGATTTGACATAATCTGAACCTGTCATAACATCAATAAGACTAAGTCGACCGCGTTTTTATAATTTTGTTCGTTGAAAATAAAAGCTTAATAATTTTAGTAGTATTACATTATTCTTGTAAGATGGAAACAGATATGTTTTATTAATAAAGTTCTGCATTAATAGAGACAGCGTTGACATTCTTTATTGTTTACTGGTATGGAGTTTTTCGAAAGAGCGCATGTCATAAAAAAAAGTAACGACACCGACGGCAACATGAAAAAACAGTTAAAGCAAATGTTGTACGGATACAAACAGAATGATAATGAACTTATCAGAAATGCCGCAAATGTGGAGAACGAAGACGACGACTCGACATCAGTAAGTGGTTTTTCCGACCTTAACTTGACTGCGTCCAGTAGCGAAGGAAACAGCACGCGGCAAAGGATTAGCATCATGGATCCTGACAGGAGTTCGAATGATTGTGTTGATGGGTCAGCACACAAGTCCGTGAATTTGGATAGTAGTTTTAATGACTATGTTATTGATACTAAGTCCAGTGATGTTTCGCTATCTGATCTTAAAGACGACATTGAGTCCCTTTCTGAAGAAAATTCACTAATAATTGGAGGAAGTGATAACTTGGTACCCAGTGATGTCAATTTTTCAATAACCAGTACCTCAGAGAATCCATCTTCAAATGAATCTAGTGAAAATGAGCCGTTTGACTATGATGGTAGGTTAGCATCTAAAATATTAGAGAAGATAAAACTGAAAGAAACTCCTAAAAAGAAATTAAAGAAAAGAGCATCTGAGAAGAAGGCAGAATCTGATGATGAAGGTTCAAGTCATTTGGGAAGTGACTACTCGAGTGTTGAATTTCATTCTGAATCTGAATCTGATGGATACTCTGAGAGCCATATTAACTACACCAATGTGTTGTCACCTTCATTTGTGTCTGTAACTGCTAGTGACATGCCAAATCAGAGTCTTAGTGAAGTTTTAGGAGACTACAAGTATCCTACCATAAGGAATTTGCCTTCAGAGAGTCAGAATGTATTTGCTACTAACAAGTCAGGTATATTTTCTACTGGGGACTTGGATGACACTGAGTTTAATGAAGGGTTTGATAGTTTGTTGCCTGAACTAGGAAGCGAACTAAACACTCAGCTCACAGACATGGAAACAAGCATGGATATACCAATTGAAGAAAGCATGACCTGCTATGATGACACACTGCAGTCAAATCAGTCATTCCGAAGAGAGATGTCAACAGAATCTACAGACACCAAATTTGTTAACCCAGCACAAATATTTTTTGGTAAAAATTGCTGCATACTGGTACTAAAACATCCTGCTGAAATATACATCCATGGGAAATTAAGAGTTACCTTACTAGCTGGGGCAGTGGATATAGGTGGATTTGCTCTGAAAGATAAAAAATATGATGTGTATGCTCCCAATTACAATTGTGCACAATATTTAAGGACTGTAGACCATGACAATGGTAGTTATGGCCTCTTTGGGAAGCTTACAGGTTCAGGTCTCTCTGTAGCTACAGCTGAAGAAATAGTAACCACACTCGGAGCACATGATAGCGTTGCCCAATTGCAACCTCTGAAGGACAGAGTGACTAAGTTTGTCGAGAGCAACTTTAATGTTAAAGACCTGTTTACTAAAACAAACAAGAATGTAGATGGTTGTTTCAGAAAAGCCTCTGAATTCTTGGGATGCTCACTTTATTTAATGAAGCCTTGGAAAAGTTTAGAAGAGAATATAAGTTGGAATCAAGTTTTGAAATATGGATTTAGTAAGTTGCATTCACTATTATTTTTATTTTCAACAGCACTTTGAATTTTAAACATTTACTTAGTATGCCTCTAAACTATTGTAAATTTTCCTGAGATGCCATTCTTCTTCTTCTTATGTCTTTGAATGCCATTGTGGACCTATATATCGTGCCCCGAAAGCTAAGATGCCACCATCCCAAAATGTATGAACGCTGGAACACCTCACTGACAGGGCATCTGCAGCACGAAATCACAAAAATCTGTTCATGAGTCTGGTAAACTCTGGAGTCCAATAGGGTAATAGTAATATAAATGAACCTTAATTGATCTTGCTGTAAGAGAAAGTTAAGTCTAACCTCCTGCAAAAAGGTTTACGATTTGCGTAAGTTTTCTTACTATGAAATCTGATGTAATTTGATGTACTTCACACCACTTGTACTCATTATTAGAGTGAAGGGAAAACAGTGAAAAAAGTGACAACTCTGCAATAATAACTAACAAAAGCTGACAAAAGTTAATGGTTCTCCCCGAAAATAAAGGCTGAAGCTTAAGAGCGAAAAAAAATCCTAAAAACTGTACTCCAATATGTATTGTTTTTATATTTGAAACAAAGGAAAATAAACGGTTTTCCTATTCAAAAGTGTTTCAATTAGATTGACTTGATTTGTGCAATCTATAGCTATAGGAGACATCAGAAATTACAAAGTTTGTTTGCAGAACCTCAGAGCCGAGGGATTGTTTGCGGTGGCAAAGGATCTGGGAAGTCTACGTTCATCCGCTACTACGTGAACAAGATGCTGGCAGCCGGGCCAGTTCTGGTGATCGACTTGGACCCTGGACAGTGCGAGTTCACTGTTGCTGGAAATGTTTCCGCTACAGTTGTCACAGAACCACTGCTTGGGCCTAGCTTTACACATTTAAAAGTGCCTGAACGGTAATTGGTATTTTTTATTAATTGGCCTACAGTTAATTTAAGAGTAATATTAATGTCCTTCCTTATAGTCCTCAACAAGCTTAATCGAGATACCTTATGGCCACCCTTGAAATAGGTACCGTTGAGGAGTTCCGTTGGCCATCTGAGATCTTCATCATCAGCTCCACTTCACCAAATGATACTTTCTGAATGCAAATGCTAGACTTGTTACTAAAAATACTTAAATCACTATATGTATGCCTATAATATTTGAGGAGTTTCTCAATTCCTCACGGATCCCCTTATCAGATTCAGATTTGGTGACAATGGGACCACCTCGGAAGCATACTCTATCAAACCAAAAAATATTTTTTAAAATCGGTCCATAATTGACGGAGAAATCGGTGAACATACATGAAAAAAAATACATACAGTGGAACGTATAACCTGGGGCCCGTTTCATAAAAGCTTCTAACTTATAATACAAGTGGAAGTCTCTTTTTAATACGTCATACTGTTGGAAAGAGAGTTCCGCTTATAATATAAGCTATTATTTTTTATGCAATACGCCCCTGATCCTTATTTGAAATCGGTTAAAAATTAATTCAGCATTTTTATTTTACACGAAAATGATACCTGAGGCTCGTTTCACGAAGCTACAAGTTACAAATTACAAGCGGAAGTCTCTTTCTAACTCGTACTGCTAGAAAGAGAGTTCCGCTTGTAATTTGTAACTTGTAGCTTCGTGAAACGGGCCACAGACATCACCTTATGGCAAAACAAATAAAATTAGGGTATTTTGTATGACCCCTTCCCACTTGAAAAATACATAATTTTTTCGATGTCTCCCCTTCTTCAATCAACCTTTAGGTTGTATAGAGGAGCTCTGCAAAATTAAATCTCTTATTCATCAAATGCCGTAAATTACATTTTTTTGTCGTTTATCTACAGACGCAACTTCTTAGCAAAGAACCATCCTGATCGAACTAGCTTTCTTTTAAAAAAAAACTCGTCAAAATCGGTGGATCCGTTTCGGAGCTACGATGCCATCTTTTTTGTCGGGGGTTAGTTAGTTAAATAAGATTAATGAGATAGCTATTTGATAGGTCTATTCCGACTAGTTCCATTATTAGTTCCATTGATGGAACTAGTTAGACTTTTTTTTCAAGTAGTTACATTAATAATTACCTATATTTTATTCATGTAACTACTTGTAAAAAAAGTCCAGGCAGTTCCATTAAGGAAACCCTCTTCGTTGAATTAACTTCTGGGAAAAAATAAATTCAACTAGTTTCATCAATGGAACTAATGCTCTTAACTAGTTGGAATAGACCATTTGATATTCTATTTAGAGCAGCTATCTGAATATGTCCGTTAGTAATTATTATAATGCAATATAATTCTATTCAAAATACTTACGCTGCGATTAACGAGCATGTACCACATTACTATGTTCATAGAACTATTAGAGGCAGTTTACTTATGGATAAATTCATGTTTACCAAATATTTTCTTTCAGGATGTTGAATATTGGTCTCATTAACACAATGGATAACACGAGACGCTACGCGGCGGCGGTCAGGGAAATAATGGGTTATTGCCACAGCGAGCCGCGGTTCCGGGGCCTCCCGTGGATCGTCAACACAATGGGCATGTGCAACGGCCTGGGCCTCCAGTTCATGACGCTTATTACAATGCTGTTACAGCCCACATTTATGCTGCAAATAGATTCCAAAAATCCTAAAAAGAGATTTGAGAGTTTCCTCAACGCCAGCACTGTCAAGGAATTATGTAAAAAGTACCAGAGAAATTATTTGTTTAGCCCAATCCGCCTTTCAGAAGACTTGGAATACGATTTCGTTGTGTCAAGCCCGGATAGCGCTGTGAGGAACAACTTCTCCCTGACGCCCAAAGACGAGAGATACCTCAACTTCTTGGCTTACTTTGGTAGCCTTATGAATACTTACCCTTCTGCTTCGAATTTCTTGTTAGAAATTGTACCTTATGAGTAAGTTATTGTTTTCGTTGTACCGGACGGTTAGGAAAGCCTTTGTTGGTTTACTGCTACATAACAAATCGAGGTTATCATGATGTCCCGAAATGGATTCTAAACTCATCAGTAGTGCTAATTAAAAACAATAACCGGTAGCCAAATCAAATGGTGGATGTTGCCAAAATCGACACTTTCGCTTTCAAACGCCTATTACGCCGATTTTTGTTAATAAATAACACCGATGAAAACGTTTTTGGTCCACAAGTCCCAGATAGACGGGCATGTAAGTACGCGTACTTAAAGCTCGACGACCTTTTTCGCCCGTGTTTACCTTTAGAAGTTCGCGTACTTAGGGTGACACGGGCGAGTAAGGTCGCCGAGCCATAAGTACGACGTACTAACTCGCACGTCTATCTGGGACGGGAAGGAGAATTAATTATGTTTCCTGCAAGCCTTTACGTTTGTAAAATAGCATTGCCGACGACAAATTCCGTCAAATCCGGTGACCGAGGAAGAGTGACTAACTTGCATGTGTATAAAACTGTTTACGTGTATCTTATGAATAAAATAAAAAACGCAGTCGAAAATGTATCCTCTAAATATTTACCGTTTCGTTTGCGCCTCTGATATCGTTCCTGCATTGTTTCCAGTAATGAGTAACGAGTTATATTTTCGCGTCTCGGAATCGGGCGTGAGTCACTGCGCACGAACACCATTTATCAATCGTACGCTTATCACCAGTCATCCATCTACCGCGATGACATCATTAATTGTACACCGGATTCTCTTTCTAATTTTAAGCAATAGATTTTCAATAAGCCAGCTTTCATTCATACATGTTACCTACACAAACATTCAAATTTTATTTACGTAGGTTGGCCTTCGTATTCGCGATCTGTTTGAAAGATTTATTTGACATTATAGCGTTTGTTTTTACCGCTTATCTTACAAGTCCGGGCGAAGGTGTTGGGAAATCACTGATTGGTATAAGAATGGGTAAAATGCGCACGTAACGCCGTACCGAATACCTACTTCACTATTTTCCCTATTATCTAGCCATTTATTATCTGCGCCTAAGAATTATTTCAAGTCTAAAGCACTTCACTTCTGTTTACTTCAATTCTAATTAATTTCCAGAGTGGATCTACGCAACTTATACATAGCGGTTAATGTGAGGATAAACAAAGAAAATATCTACAGAGTGATCAATGGAAAGATAGTCGCGCTGTGTCGACACGGGGACGACAGCACCGGCAAGATGTTTACCCTGGCTGATAAGCCGCTGCATTGCTTTGGCCACGGTTCGTTTTATATCACTAGCTTCAATAAAAAAATCAACATGATATAACTGACTAACTTTAGTTCTGTAGAATTTGATTATAGCTATTCTTCTGTGAAAAATTCAGTTTCGGGGCAGTGGTCCAACGGCTCTGTTCAATTGACCGAAATTAGTATCATAAATATGAGGTAGGTTTAGGCTATGTTAGTTCTTCAGCTGGCCCGGAGGGCCAAACCACCTAGAAATAGGAGCTCCGTCGAGCCTGTTAATTTTGATATTCAAATGGAAATTATTGGTCAGTTGGACAAAGCAGTTGGACCACTGCCCCGAAAGGGAAAATTCATCCTGAATGTCTCTCAAATAATAATAAGATTTGATGATCTTGGAAATGTACTTAAAGGATCCCCTAAATTTACTTAAGACTTTTGTTGTACGGAGATTTATGTTAGTGCCAGCTTCTCTACACCACAGATTTTGCAAACATAGTAGAAATATTGGAAATCAAACCCTCACTTTGACATTTATTATAACATCGACCTTCCTAAGAGCACTAGGTGAAGGTCACTAGATGTCCGACAGATACAGAAGATTCCGTATGTCGCTTTTATACAAAACTATCTAATTTTAGGTATCATAAGTAGAAAAATAGGTAAATTAATACTTTGTGACAAATCGGAAGCTGAATTTCCTGATTGGATGACACATTAAAATAACATGTGACTCATGAATCTCATGATATTACGTACACCTATATCATACATTAAATATATTTAACTGGCTACTGCTAAACCAATTTAAAGTGGTAGTTTGATCAGAAGTAAACTAGGTCGCACACTGTCGTTATGATCGTCGTAAGCGAAACCTGTGCCAAGACCATGTTTAAATAATTGCAAAGTTCATGAGACTGCATACAATTCACCATGCATGCAAGTCAAACTGATCAGTAAAAGATGAGAAATCAATGAGCAACAAGACTTCAAAAGACCTTTAGATCGAGCGAGTCGGTTAAACTCAAAAGCCCGAGCGTCTCGATCGAGCGAGAAAGCAAAAACCGGAAGGTCTTTTTAAAACTTTCAAAACTTACTATAGTATAGTTTATAGAAATTACCTACAATTACTTATAAAATATATATCGACCCGAAGTCATAAATATTTGTGTTATCACATACATGAAGCCGTAAAACTCGGATTATAGTGATAAGTAGAGTAATGCGGCGCGTGTCACTCACAGGGCTGGTGCGCGGGATCGACGCGGGGCGCGGGCTTTGCTACGTGCTGACGCCGGCGGCGGCGGCGGCGCTGCGCGGCGCGGACGCGCTGGTGTACGCGGACTGGGCGCCCGAGCTGGCCGGCCCGGGCGCGCTGCCCGCCGGCGCCGCCGCGCCGCACCGCGCGCCCGCCGCCGCCGCCCGCCGGGGCCTGCTCGCAGCCCCGCGCCGCCGCTACAACCCGCTTCAACTACTCAAAATGTCAAGGAATCCTAAAGTGAAACCTTCCAGTTAGTTAATAAAATTGTAATTGGAGTGGATCCAAAATATCGTCTTAAATTATAAAAGGAAGTCTAATTATGTTAATTCATGTATATTTGAAAGATAATTTTGTACTTACAATACTAATAAAACATAACATAAATGATTGATTTTAACTTAAATATTTCCCCATCCTAAACACCTTGGATTTATAAATGCTGTATTAAATTTTTATAAAAGTCAAAAAGAGTCTAGAAAAGAATTGTTAAAACATGGGGTTCGTTTATTACTAATAAATTATATTAGCATGCGATGTAATCATACAGAAGTTAAAATTTCACACAAACAAATAGATTACAAAAACTGCCCTACAGAAGAAATATCAGATTGAAGGGACATCTGAGACGCCACCGCTGACAGGCGCTCGCCTGCGTCAGGGCCGCCTGGTCAAATAAACGTCCTACACAATTATACATAACTATTTTATTGAAAAATTAAAATACAAAATACAAAACTAAACAAATGTCTCAGCGAGACGGACGCTGGTCGAGGAATAAATCTATATCAGGAAGAAATGCTACTTGATTATATAACTTGATAGTATAGCACGAAAAATTCCAGCAGGCCCATAGACAGAGGGCCCACGTTCGCCCCGAACTACATTTGTTAAGGCATTTATGCTTACTCTTTATAGATAATCTATAAAATATACAAGTACCAATTATGAAAGAGTAGCCACACGAATACTGAGTGGATGTGCGAGCAGCGGCAGGACTGGGGCCGCTGCGGCCGCGCCGCGGTCGTCGTCAACGTAAGTGTTCAGGCAGTATGCGAACCATTCATAAATCAGAGTCTCCCAACAACGGCACAATTAGAGCAGAGAACACCTAGTCTTCTTCTTCTTCTTGACTTGCAGCGCAGCCCGGGTTGCAGTCTCAAACACCTCACGCACACCCTCCTTGCTCTTAGCAGAGCACTCGAGGTATGCAAACGCGTTGATCTTCTCGGCCATTGCGCGGCCCTCCTGAGGCTTGACAGGTTCCTGCTTCATTTTGCGTAGTTCATTGATGGTGGCAGGATCATTGCGCAGGTCCTTTTTGTTGCCTACGAGGATGATGGGCACATTGGGGCAGAAGTGCTTGACCTCGGGCGTCCACTTCTCGGGGATGTTCTCGAGCGAGTCAGGCGAGTCGACGCTGAAGCACATGAGGATGACGTCGGTGTCGGGGTAGGAAAGCGGGCGCAGCCGGTCGTAGTCCTCCTGCCCGGCCGTATCCCACAGCGCCAGCTCTACCTGTTTGCCATCCACTTCGATGTCGGCGACGTAGTTTTCGAACACCGTCGGCACGTACACTTCCGGGAATTGGTCCTTGCTGAACACGATCAATAGACATGTTTTACCGCAAGCGCCGTCACCGACGATCACTAATTTCTTGCGTATCGCAGCCATCGGTCCTGTAAAACAACGCAACGCAAATAATTACGAGTGAGCGTCAACGCCTTTAGTGACTTATAAATATGGCCGCCGTATAGGATTATAGTAGGGAGTAGTCAGACAAGCCCTCAATTGTGAATAAGCACCTGAACTAGCGGAAGAAGAACAGCACCACCACATAGTACCCTCTCATGCGAGGGTGATTATTTATTTTATTTTGTAGATACCTGAAGATTCTGGCTAATTTCTGCGGAATATTGGCTTATCGACACTACTAATCGTCTTTGCTCATCACAAGCACTTTCGTTCATAAAGTCAGTGTTGCGATAGCAAAAAAAATTTGATTACTTTATAAAATTAGTTCTAATTCACAACAAACCTAAATATTGAGTCAAAAGTTATTTAAATACATACCTTTACCTTGTAATTGAGCTTAAAATTACGTTTTCAGCCGATATATGACACGAGATATATTTTACCAATGACATAAGCCAATAGAGTTGCCATATCAACATCAAAAGTTGATGACTGCACCATTTGACATTTTGTTTTATTTTTAAAATATGTTTTACGCAACATGCGATTAGATTTAAAAAGCCTGACACACATATGCACTTTACAATACAATACTTTTATGGAGTGTCTTTCGAATATTTGTTGCGCTAAGCGTCTAAATTCTTATTTCATTGGGTACCGGTCCTCAGTGGCCCGTTTCACGAAGCTACAAGTTACAATTTGTAACTTGTAGCTTCGTGAAACGGGCCTCAGGTAATACGATAATAATATAAACGAGATACGATGATGATAAACTTGAGTAATCGGGGCCTCCACACCTAACTAAACTTTGTTTCATCTAAGATGATTCCTGTGACATATTATATTCCTATGACGTATTACACATGTTTCCTTAACTTTACATAAATACTACATTGGTACAAACGTAGCGACACCGTTCAGGAACTTAAAAAATAATCGCCTATTTTTAATTACCTACCTCGCATGTCAGTATAGTTACGAAATACGGCTGCCACAGGACTCATCTTAGATGAAACAGATATTAAGTGTTAAGTAGTTCCTCAAAAGGTTCTAGCACTTTTTGAGGAAACGCCATATAGAGAATTAGTTACTGACATGTATTAATATTATAGTGCTGCTAGATATGAGCATTATCTATCTGCGGGCGAGTGTATAATAATCATTCATAACAACACCAAAGCTCATGACCTTCACGCGGGTCCGTACGTGTATCTGCCCCTCGACCTACCTACTATGATATGCTCTCATGTACCTATCCATCACATTTATTAATAGCATTTGATTATTTTCCGTAGATGCTCCTTACAGCGTTAACTCCGAGATTGTCCCTAGATACTTTTTTATTACTATTTATTAGGTACCGACCAGTAAACATTATGCACCTGAACCCGACATGCAAAAGCAGAGAGTGAGCGGAGCAGCTGATCGCGTAGCCGACATAGATCTAGGGAAGCGGCCACTAAGTTATGTTTACATTACCTTTTAGCGTAGGTACGATAAACGTTTGTGGTTTCAAAAGTAAAACCGGTATGTATATCGCAGTGCCTAGAGTTCAAAAAAGACATTGCTTTTTTCCAGAATTATTACTTAGTTGTTTTCAACTGCGCATCATTTTAAGATCAAATTCAAGCAGAGAATCCTAAGACCAGTGGCACGCTTCATCATCAGAAATTCGCAGATTATCATGTTCTTAATACTTTACCTATTAAATTATGAAAGGTTTTACACATGCAGCTTACCAAATTGCCGCCCATCCCATTATAATACCGGAAACTGGTTCAATGGTTCATATTTTAATCTTTTATTAAACTTACCTAAACATTTTGCCAATTTCGTTCGAAATGTTATTAGAGACCTACTACTTATCTGAATACCTACAAAATAAAAATCGCAGCTGTGGACTTGTGGACTGTTTAGAGATGTTAGTATTTTTTTACAGAAACTTAGGTAAGTAACTTAATCGGTTCTAAAGTGTGCAGCCACTTAACTAAGAGGCCATTTTTTTGCCAACATCGGAGACACAGGCTGACCCGCCGCTTTGCAACGCCAGAGGCGAGAGGCGTCATCAATACATTGCCATCAATTGAATGACACCCTTTTTAAAAAGCCCCATACAGCGCATTGGAAAAATATGAGCAGGACGTTCATTTCAAATTCTTATAGTACGCGCCAGAAACATCCTGCCGATGAGAAGTGCGATTGTAGAATGAAGCCGTTGGCAGTTTGGCACCAGTCTAAACAGTTCCTCGGAACACTTACCATTATACAGACGGAAGCGCAGAGAAATGCAAAGCCTCTCCGGAGGCTAAGCATCTCTAAAAGGTGTGAAAGTGACGATCCTTGATAAAGCGGACGGCACGTCTGGAAGGGATCGAGGGGCTCAAGCAGCTAGACCGGTGCTTTAGGTCAGAGATGCGAGTAGTAGGTACTCCATATGCGGTCTGACTTGCGCCTTGTAAAGCACAAGGCGTTGCTGTGGGGTGAAGTACTGCTTGGACCGGTTTAGTACAACCAGCTTTTTTGAGGCAAGGTTTGCTTTGCCTTCCAGGTGACCCTAAAACTGCACGTCGCTAGCACACACAACACACTAAGGATCCCAAAACTGTTAGAGATGGAAAGGAGAGTCCCTTGGCACTGTAGCGCTGGACAAAATGGGCCGAGAAAGCGCAGATCTGTCTTCGTAGGGTTGAACTAGACGAGATTTCGTCGACCCCATTCGGGTGGGATTTTATAATATCAAGTGGCAACCGCAACAGTATCCAGCAGTTTTTGGATAAAAATTAGATCATGTTGCTATTTACAAATTGTGTCAAATTTCGATTTGAAGCGATCTAATGTTTGCGCGGTTTGAATACAAGAAACGGACAAGTTACGATAGTTATCAACTTTCGACTACTGTCGAAATGTATGGAATTAAAATAAGTACCCAACGCGACCGGCAGATTACGTCAATCCTACATTTCCTTTGATTTCGGTGGTCGTTAACGATCGCGGAAAGCGTCTTGTCTAGGCCTGCTGAATGGAAAGGGCAAATAAAACGTTTCATCGTCAAACGCTGTTTATGGGTCACTCAAATACGTGTAGTTGTAAACTAACTTTCAAGGTAGGTACTTCTAGGAAAATCAATTAACCGACTTTAAAATGAAGAAGTATTAAAATAGATAAATTAAACGGTCTGGGTATTTTTATTAGAGGAGCCTATTATTGTGTCTGATTGCTGGGCAAAGGCCTCCTCCTTGGTTTTCCATAACTCTGTCTATTGCCAATCTTTTAGAAAAGCGTCCCTCGAGCTTTTAAAATATTTTAAACCATACGTCACCGGGGCCTCTAACTACCGGGTAAATCAATATTGCTTTTGGTATGTTATCGGATTGCCAACATTACCATAACACGTCAATGGCAATATGGTTTTACGCTGTAAAATAGACGCAGGTCAGTTTTTATATCAATATCACAGAAGAAAATGGGTACTTTAAGGCATTCACTGTCATACAAGTTTGTTCCTAGGCCACGCCCCCTGGCAGTGAATGCGTTAAGAGTACTAGCAGTTGGTTCACCTAATCGGTAAAGACAGTAGAATAAAAACATTATTATAGTAAAGGCACTTTATTTATTACATATTTTTCCCAACAAATATCAGTTTTAAATTTTAAAACTACCAATATCACATAAAATACATAAGCAACAAAAACACAGCCTTAACAACGACCCACCATCATAAAATTTTTAGATGCCCAAAAGATAAAAAAAAATAATAATAATAATAATAATAATAAATTTTATTTCAGGCAACAAGGCCCATATTTACAAATACCTTATAGACTAACATACATATCAATATAAAAACTTAAAACTAACACCGAGGTGACAGAACAGTGTGGTCCTGTTCTGCCAAAATTGGCATCTTGGTCGCTGCCGGTAGGTTGCCCCGAAACCGCCGGAACACGACACCTTTCGGCCAAAAGTCAGGACACTCGACGGTCCCCAGCATAAACCGCTTGAACATAATGTACGAGCTTTCAGACCATAAGAATGTTTTAAGTTAATTTTAGCTTCGGAATTTAAATTCCATCACAATTACACAAACAAATACCCACGTCATGGTTTAAAGTTTGAATATTTTAGCTGCATCTCTTCAATGTATATGTAACTGGATATACGGCTAAGTGTCGTGCACCTTTTAAAGTTTGCCCCTATATTTCTAATATGAAATTAGATACATTTGCTTCGTATCATTTTTAGAAATATAACAATAAACAGTAATATAGACCTAACAGTGCTAGTATATGTTTTAGTGACTTCTTCTTTCACAAAAAACGAAACATGGCAATTATTCAAAAATATCCTTTTTAAATTTGATGAATAAACAGAAGTGACTTAATAATAAATATAAATAAATATCTGATTAAAAATAGATATACATTTGTAAATAGAAGGTGCGTAAAAAATATAATACAAAAAATAAATGCTTTTAGTTGAGAAATACACTTGCGGATAAAATACGTCCCTAAAGTTAATTGCGTAAATATATTTTTCTTATAACACATTATTATCACAATATTTCCCTGGTATTCTTTCTTTTACGTCGGCCCCAACGTCACATCTTACAAATCCTGTGAAGCAGCCTGAAAAAAAAGAAAAAAGAGTTAGATTTTTGTGTACACGAGATCTATACGAAATATACCTACGATTTTGTCCTGTACGGAATGTCATTAAATCGACAATATGTATTATTATTCGCCTAAGATAACGTGTTTATGTATAAGCAAGGGCATATTCCAAGGAGGTGGCTGCTGGTTGTTATTTGAATGTAGCCCGGCTTATGCTTCTGTGTAAGATGTACGAGTTCGAAGTTCGAGTGAAGCTGAAAGTATCCATACAAAATGCGATAACGTTTCGCTCCCCATTAACCTAATTCGATTTTTACTATTTTTGAATATTATAAAAAACTAGGTCTGTATGTTTTCCATACCAAGGAAATATTTCATTTCACTTTTTTTTAAATAATAACAATATCAATGAATAATTCAGGTTATATTTGTCAAATACCAGTTCATTTCTATAACAAATTACCTGACGTAGATATAAAGTTACCCTTTCTAACACTTAAAAATTACTTGAAATAGTCGTTAATGTCTAAAGCGGGAAAGCCCTGGTAGATTCTTGACGTGTAAAAGTGCCCGTGCGGCCTACTTATCGAATAAATGTCTTTTATCTTCATCTTATCTTTTAATAGGTAGTAATAATTTGTTTACATCTTCGCCTATTTAAATAATTGACACTGTCATGAATATTTTAGATGCAAATGTCGTCACATCAAAGCGGTTGTTTCGATGAATGACATATCTGTGTCTAGCTTTACAACGATCAAGTGCAATATAGATTACTTGCACCCATTCACCGCTATACGACGATAAGTTTAATAACTATAATTTAAACTGATTGAGTTATTCTATAAAATAATCACATAGGCGTGTTTTAACGATGCCGGTGTGATTTTTTTAAATATCGCCGACTCTGTGTGTCTAGTGCTAGTTGGTCGAGATAAGCTGTATGCGCAGCATTAGCTTTGAAAGCGCATTTTGCAGACAGTACAAAATGTTTCATAAATATCCGGATCTCTGGCTTCAAACCTTGCATTGCGGTAGACACCTAAAACTAATGACATATTCATGTCGATAGTCCAGCTAAATTCAAAATTTATATTTAGGTACGTATCGTTTTTGTAACGTTAATATATTGATATTGCTGTAGTATTGGTATTTTGGCAATTACTGGATAACTGATCGATATTCATTATCGTTGGATTAGATAGGGTTAGGGTACTCTTGCTTTTTTTTTACTGCTGGCTACATTTGAATATGTTGCTGTAGCATATATTTATTGTGTGGGTAATTTAGTGCGGGACAAGTCGTAATAAAACAAATAATTAAATTAAATTGATATTTATTATTTAAGTTACTAATAACATTTTATAATTTGTATTGAGGTGGACAGTTTTTTTACAACTTGTTTCTTTAGATATACATTGATACATGTTAGAGTACATCTTTGCATAACTAGGAATATTGGGGATTACATTTTTATCTTACAATTAGTCAAATATCCCGTACCCACTAGGAATCACTACGTTTTCATGTAATAAAAGATGTAACTTAACTACTGGTACCACTAACTAGCTCTTTTAAAATGACTTGTTACAGTAAGAAATATATGCGAATGTAAGTGCTGTGACATTAGCAAATGGACATGATTACATAGTACTAAATTTATGGGTCATTCATTATAGAGATAAAAACGCATTTTCTTTAAACAAAGAACGAATCTACCTGTAGAAATATACTTAATAGCAAATTACTGGGTTAAGTGAAACTCAAGCACAATAAGAGCATTTGAGTTTGAGTAAAGAGATAATCTTAGTTTTTAAAGTTTACAACCAAAACATTATATTATATATACATTTGTATGTTCTTGTTGGACGCGCGGCATAAATTGGCAAGAATAACAGTCTAATAACTAAAATAATATTATTAAACGCGATTGAAATCTTAACTAAAGCTGCCATTTTCTGATTACTCAAAAGATTAAATCTATAGTAATACAGTTGCTACTCTATTAAGTTAGGTCATGGTAATTTTGGCGGTTTAATCTCGATGCGTCATGATAATTGAATTATTTCATGAACGCGTGTGAGAGGGCTTCTAATATTATTGAACGCGATTAAAATCTTCACTAAAGCTGCTATTTTCTTATTACTCAAAAGATGAAATCTATAGTAATACAGTTGCTACTCTATTAAGTTAGGTCATGGTAGTCAACGTTTCATTTTAAAGTTGAGATGATTTCCCTAAGAGTTCTCTTCCAAAAGCTACTCTGGCAATGTCGCTAGATTTCTTTATTTTTTGATAATTGAAATGAAATTGAGTGAAATTCCCAAATGAATCTATTAGCCCTGCACATCTGGTATATTTCAATCTATGAAATGCACTTGTATTTCAAAATTTAACATCTTTATTTATGACACACATTTAAATACGACAGAGCAAAGTTGGTAAATAGATAGCTTTTGTTAGAGGGCTCTTAAGGCTAGTACAGGGGGGTTATTATGACATAGCTATGCAGTTCATTTTACGGTGAGCGTAAAGGACAGAGCTATAGCAGCTATATAGCTCTGTCCCTTTCTCTCACCGTAAACTGAACTGCATAGTTATGTCATAATAACCCCCCAGATCTGTAACCTAGTCGAGCATGTGACTTAACAAAAGGTAACTTTATGGCCAATGTCAAATTTTAACTCGAAATAACCTATCTATCGGAGGTTTTAATATAGGCAAGACTTTAGCATGTATGTATGTACCAAGCGATCACTTCTTTACCTTGTTCCAGGCGACAATGCCGTAGGTGAGGCCGGCGCCGAGCGCGAATGCGAGCAGGTAGGGCAGCCCGGAGAACGAGGGCCCGTGGCGCTTGCGCATCAGGGCCGTGATGAAGTTCAACTTCTTGTCGGTGTACGGCGGGTAGCGCCCGCTGGAATGGTGAGACATTTCATAGAATAACGGTCCTACCGAATCAATAATATGATCTTGAGTGACATGCCTGTCTTAAGGTGCACTTACACGGGCAATTTTGGAGCAATAACCCTTACCGCCAAGCAGCAGTGTTATCATTTTTGCGTTCCGGTGTGGGGATAAGACAACCGGTGAAATTACTAGCATAGAGGTATTCCATATTAACCCTGAGGGTTGGCAAGGCAACGCATTTGCGACTTTAGGATTGCAGTCTTGAGTCACGACAGCTTCTTAAATGTAACGCAGTGAGAAGTGTCAAACTAGTTGTTTTACAATGTCACTGTGACACAGTTCTATGGTGTGTCAAAGTTCCATTGGGCTGATGGTACATGTCCTAGAGACAATACTCACGAAGCCAGCTTCTCCCCGAGCGGCGAGAAGTTCTTGATGAGGCAGCTCTTCTTGTGCGTGAACGTGTCGAAGGTGGCCTTGCCGTGGTAGGCGCCCACGCCGCTGTAGCCCACGCCGCCGAACGGCAGCGTCTCAACTGAGAACATTTAGTATTATTTCTACCGCACTATGATACTCGGGCTATTGTTGGCATAGCGATTATTAGCAACATGAGCTTTATATAAGTTGATAGAGGCGATAATAACTAGTATTTGGGATGCCAATAATGGGTGTTTTATTCATTCAGTTTTCTTTCAAATTTGAATATCATTTATTTTTACCTTTATTTATGTGATTAATAAGCTAGTTTTTAGTTTATAATTATAATGTGTGCAAAATAATCATCATTCAGTCTAATCTGAGGCCCTAGACACATGCATTCGATGCAGATGCATTCGGCGTTCGTTATCGATATCAAAAATGTATAGGACTGACGTAAGCTGTCAGACGGTCGCGTCGAGCGCCGACGCCAATTCCATACATTTTATCAGTTTTCGAAAATCGTTTACGTTGGCGTTAAGCAACTTGTCTAGCCTCACAGATAAAAAAGTAAATAGAATCATTTAGATGCTATCGATTTTTTTTAGAAGTAATTGTTCTACCATGCGCTTTTTTATGATCTGAGATACGGCACTTTTTATATACAACTTAAATACAAGCGTGACTGTCGATTATACGGAATGCGATCGTAAATGATTAAAATAATAATGATACAATATAGTTATATGATGAACAATATAGTTTTTTTTAAAGGCGACTTTAATTTTTTTTGAGGTAAGATATAACAATGACGAAATATAAAGCCGAGTTTTTTTTGTGAAAGCGAATATTGCAACCCTGCTCAAAAAAATGTTTGAGAACATCAGTATGTGAAAATCAAGTAACTAGCACATTTTTATACGGAACATGTCGGTAAATTGAAAGAGCCTCGAGCTACTTGCCATGGCGGTTACAACTTCCGCATATAATTATGAGGTTCATGTAAATATGTGGCGTTATCTATGAAAAGGGACCTTATTGTCGATGGCGCTTACGCCGCACTGCGTCACGCGACGTTGTATTTATATCGGAGCATCGATAATAATGGCGGAAGCGCCATCGAAAATAAGGTCCGTTTTCATAGATAACGCCACATATAGCAATACTTATAGTTGCATGAAACACCAGAACACTATATTTCGTGCAATTAGATTTAAAACCTTAAGGTCTGCAATAAGTCCAGGTTTTCCAAAATCCTGAAAACCTGGACTTGAGACCTTTTCAACGCCAATGAAGGACTCACCCGTGACAGTTGATATTACAAAATAGACGAGACCGTAACACTCCGACTGTGTCCTTAGTCCTTAAATAATTAGCTGTTGGCATCGAAAATGTTAAAATACTAGTAAGGCTAGCAAAGTTGAAATTTACGAAGGCTAGTGACTGTTGAAAACTGAAAAGATGTATGGAAAATATTTGGTCAATACACAGTTTACGTCTATCTTATACGTGAGCGATATAAACCTTTTAAAATGTTTAAGTCAGAATTCATGTATATATTTGCAAAATACAAATTGTCTATTCTCACTGGACTATTTTCTGATAAAAATATATCAATTTTCAAAGCAACAGACATTTTGAAGAGTTTTGGTGTAATTCATGCTTACAAAACAAGACATAATATTAAGTTAGTAGCCACTGTGGGATACATTGCGTGATCCCATAATGACATTTGTGAACGGGGTAGTGTGGCGTGCGGTTAGTGTTTAACTTAAATATTGTGAATTAAGTACTTCATGCTACATGCTATTAAATACAAAACTTATCTACATATTCCTTACCAGCTAATAATAAAGTGATAAATAAGTAAAGTATTTCTAGTAAGGATTTTACATTTAAAAAATCGTGTGTTTGGTTACGACGAGGCAAACCGAGTCGTCAGTCAGTCGTCATGTTACAACTTATCTTAGAAACAACTAGATGAAGTCTTTTTACCATTATACACTATAAGTAAGGTTTAAAGTAAATTTAATACTATATGAATAAACCTACTTATGAAAACCTTTGTTCTAATGGCATAGATGATAAAAGAAAGCATCCAAACCTCCCATGTGCATCATGGTGTCGTTGACACACATGCCGCCACAGCTGGTGCTGTTGACTATGGTCGCCACGACGTCCTTGTTCGTGGTAAACACGTACATCGTTAGCGGCTTCTCTCTACACGAGCAAAGGGCACGGTCAGGCCACCACCACAGACATAGCCAGCTAAGGAGCGGAACTGCCAGGAAGAATCACCAGAGAAGTTCCTGGGACAGACCTATAATTCTGTCCCTATCACTGAAACTTGCCCGGTTTTTAATATACAACATTCAGCAATATTTAGAAATCCAATTCCGCTCTTTAGTAGTATTATATACACAAAGTACGAAGGAAATATACAGGATACTATTGTTTAATGTAACACGGAATTATAAAAACTATAGGAACTGGACACAATTCTAGCAAATTTAAAATTATTACAGGAACTCTAGGTTACCTTAACAGTTACATAAAATTACTTAAATATTCCATAACCACCGCCACCACACACCACGCCACCTTGATAGCCTCTAGCAAGTTTAGTAGGAACCTTTCCCAGAAAGTGCATTTGTTCGAAGAACTTATATGCTTCGACCCTTCACCATAACACGATTATTCAGCTGACCAGCACAAAATCATCGCTAATTTGCCATAGTAAAGAACGTAAAGTATTTTTTTTAACTGTCCTATTTATTATTAATAAGTATAACGCCTTTGATTGTAGGTCCATTCAGTAGGTATGTTATATTATTATGTCATTATTTGAAAATCGTTTTCGGTATAGAGGGTACCCAATACTTCGTACGCGTTGAATTCGTTTCCCCCCTTTCCCTGTATTTTCCCGGTAGGAGTTAGAATAAAAACCCTTTTAAGGGCTCCCCAATACGAGCACTAGCCTCCTAAGGCCCACCATACAACAAAATTTGTCAATGGAATATGAATCTCTTGTGAATGAAATAAAGTCAATTTTCTAATTTGATCATTAGTCATAAAAACAAAAGAAATTCCGCTTTACTTCCTTTGCACTAGATCTTTATTTCAATGACCGTATTATACACAATTTTTAGCACAAGAGCCCTCAGGAGGCTAAGCTTTCCCAACCGGAAAAAATACGTACAAACTAATTCTTCAGGTACAAAATTGTTGGAGCCCTCTAGTATATATTTTTTTTGTATTTAATACTTCACGTTCTTCAATTGTTAATCGTTCCACCATTTCGTGCTGGCCACCGCTCGCCTCGTCCTTACCGCCGTAAAACATGATCGTGTCGTTGATGGCCAGACTGCCCGAGCGAGTCTGTTCCCTGAACAACTTCTGAATGTTCGTTTCCGCGCTGAACACGTAAAGCACTAATGGATGTTCCCTGAAACCGGCAGTGTCCGATGAGGCCAGACCATGGATGGCGCTTTTTCACTTGATGGATAAAAATGTGGGAAGGACCAATGAGAAATGTAAAAGGGATGTTTCCACTTGATGGATTAAAATGTGGAACATATGGTGACCAATGAGAAATGTAGCGATCTAATTTTTTTCTTGTAATTTCCTTTGGCTTTATTAACCTAATTTATTATACACTTATATGGCTAGTGTGTATAACAAAGTCTATCACTATCATGTGGTCATTGTAAAACATGATGCTAAAGAATAAGAAAAAAATGATGTTTTGCGCGTTCTTAATTTTTTAATTTATCATTCTGAAAGCCAAAAAAATGTACATCTCAAGGCATGGTTAATAATTAAGATTATCAATACTTTTTTTCTTGATATTCAAATACTTTTTTTGACATAATGATGTCCAATGGCCGTGTTAAGGTGCAACCGTAACATCTGAGTGCAAATGTACTGCTAGCACGCTAGCACAACTTTATTTATCTCGCTTATTATTCACTGCCTCTTTCGTTCTGAACTTGTTAGAGGAAGACAGATTGCGAGACTAAGTTGTGCTAACCTCCATGTTATTGTTTAGTTCTTATTCTTGATTCCATGCCGCTGTTAAAATGGCAAAAAAATACAAAATGAAGACTTGCCAACCACTGAAAATAATCTAACAAGACTTGCCTTACAATGCAGGAGTAACGTTTTCCGCATTTTAATGATTGTTAGTAAATAAATATGCAAATCATTCTTAAATAAAAAATATGTCAAAATAATATATACTCCGCCCCTATGAATGGGTGTGATTGATTCCATAAATCAAGTTGTTTTTCTTCAACCGAACAGAGCATCCAGATTTGCCTTGTGCTAATGAATGAATTGTATAACTTTTTTTCACGTAAATGTTCAATATTCGTACAATTCATACCTCATTTAACACAAAGCATTAAAATAATTGTAGTAATACCAATCTAGAAGTCGTGTTATTTGACTTCAAATGCCAGGTAATAAAAAAAAACTTTGTCACGTCTAATACACGGCATTCTGAACTGGGAAGTAAACCGAACCATGGCCAAGGACAGTACCCATTGTTGCCACACTATAATTTAATTCGATGACTAGAAATCCAGCGGTCATATTGCCCTTGTTATTGAATACTTATGGTACACTCGGATAAAGTCATCGCGTGTTCGGTACTATCGCGTGCGCTGGTCGAATATAATTGAATATCCACCATTATTATAATGAAATGGAAAACCTTTGAAGACTTCACTTTAACGCCAAGCAAAACTGAAATGTAAGACATTCCCGAAAAGGGACAAACGAAACGCACACACATTAATCAATAAGAACACATCCTTTTACAGAGAGAAGACACACAGGAGGATAATCTTATACTCGGTTCTTGTTTATACAAAATTTTGCCACTCATGGCTCCACATATTTTTTCATGAAGTTACAATATTTTTAAGCAAATAATAGTAGTAAAAAAATCTTTGAGATTGTAGCAAATGAAAATTTAATATTAGACAAGATATATTTAAAAACTAAACATCAAAACAATAAAACAAATCAATGATCAACAAATTAAATAAATAACCTATTTACTGCTCTCTAAACAAATTATCATTTTGTTTTATTAAAAAAGAACACAAGATCCGCGTATAAGTTATAATTTATATTATAACAAAACAAAAGCAGACAACAGTAAACATCCCTTCATCGAATCCTCACCTGTCATTGATGAATTTGATCGCCTCATACGCATTCTCGACCGTGAGGATGGGCAAGATGGGGCCGAAGATCTCGTCCTCCATGATTTTGTCGGAGGCCGACACGTTGGTGAGGATGGTGGGCGCAATGAACCGCTCCTGGGAATCGTAGTTGCCCCCGACGGCGACTTTGTCTTTGCTAGCATCGACTAATGCTTGGAGACGGCTGGAATATGCAACACAGTCAGTTGTATAAATTTCAGGAGAATTTAAACTTCGACATAATATATACCCTTTGTCACCCATCCTCAGCGCCAGAGAAAGCGGCGGTGAATTTGGAAAAATACGGCGCTGGGTGGAGTAAAATTATACAAATTTTACCCAAAAGTTGCAGCTTAACCTGCACATGCTGTAATTACCATGTTGGCCGCGTATGGTTTCAAACTTCTACTCGATCAGGATGGCTTAGTTACACAAGTCGTAGTACTTGTTGAATTTAGAATCTTATACTTTTAGTCTAGTCCGGTCTGGGTCAACATAAGTCACAGTAGAAGTCTTAATTTTACCTTCAAATACTTTCCCTCACCCGAAATGTCTGTTGTTAACGATCCTGCATAGATCGGGGGACTTCTGCGGGTCCTCCCCGTACCACTCCTTGAGCACCCTCCGGGCTATTTCCACGAACTTGTCCTGGATCTCCTTGGAGCAGAGGATGTAGTCCGGCGCGATGCAGGTCTGGCCGGTGTTGATGAACTTGCCCCACAGCACGCGCTTCACGGTGAACTCTATATTCGCCGTGTTGTCGATGTAAACGGGGCTGGAACGTAAAGACGGGATAACTGATGTTTTATATATGGATTTGTTTATTTTGCTATCAAATATGTCGCCATTCATCATGCTTATGAGACACGGGTCATTTGTTATGGGACTGAGCAGATTAGAGAATAATATTGTGGAGGTGTAGAGGCACTTTAAGATAGAAGAGTTATATGAGTATGAATGTAAATGGTTATAAGGGTAGAGGAAGACCGAAAAAGGTTTGGATGGATTGTTTGAAGCATCACATGTGTATGAAAGGTGCACGGAGTTAACAGCGGTTAGAGAAGAGTGGAAGAAGACAACTTGTTGAACAACGACAACGACAACCGGGCATCTCAGCATTTTCAAATATTATTTTGCATTTTGAATAACAATTATGGAAGTTTCTTGGCTTATCTCCTGCAGAGATTGACCAATTAAAACAGAAAATATCTGTCCGAGCCTCAAAAACCATGTTTTTATATATAATCTCATTCACTAGCTAAGGGAAATAAGGATGAAAAGATAACATAAACCGTGTTATGAGCTCAATGCTCATAAAACCTAGGGACAGAACTATATAATTACTACAACTCTCTCTTTCACTGCCTGGATCTTGGCAGGTTTTAGCATCGTAGTACCTCTTGCCGCCCAGCTCGAGCGTGACGGGCGTGAGGAACTTGGAGGCGGCGGCGTGCAAGATCTTGCCGACGGCGGTGCCGCCCGTGTAGAAGATGTAGTCGAACCGCTGCTTCAGCAGCTCCGTCGTCTCCGCCGGCCCGCCCTCCACCACCTGAACCGCGTCCTGCGAACAACCCATGCTCTTACTGAACAGTTCACCAACAATTTTATTAAACTGACGTTTTATTATTTGTTCGTTTACCGACGTTTCTGATAACCGCAATTACAATTCCAGATTCTTAGTAGCGCTCGGCTAGTAATCGCTATCACATTTGCATTTGCAACTGACAGTACAATAAAAACGAACAATGCCGATAGCTATGAAGAAATTGGTAGTAGGTACTGTACATGGTCTAGATAATTAAGCAGCATTTCAGCTATCATGCTACAGGCAACTCCAAAACGGGTAGCGGGGGAAAGTTTCGGTACCCATGGACTGGACCCACGGTTAGATAAGTAAGGTATCTGAGCCAGCTCGGAGAGTGCGATGGGTCGGAAGCTTTCCACGCGTCGACCTTAATAGGTTTATAATGACCGTGACTAACTAAAGTTATCGGTAACACTAACAATAAAATTGTTCAGATATTTGGCCAGCACTTCGGTCATAAAGCTAGAGCAGGCCACAGACTGCTCGCTGAGCTTGACTATGACATTGTTGAAGTGGGTAGTACCTGCCGACCACAATATATGGTAGTGGCTAGCTAAAGTTATCGGTAACCCTAACATTTGTCCAGATATTTGGTCACTTCGGCCATGAAGTTAGCGCAGGCCACAGACAGCTCGCTGGGCTTGTTATGACGATGTTGAAGTGGGTAGTTTCCCGTCGACCACAATATATGGTAGTGGCTAGCTAAAGTTATCGGTAACCCTAACATTTGTCCAGATATTTGGTCACTTCGGCCATGAAGTTAGCGCAGGCCACAGACAGCTCGCTGGGCTTGACTATAACGGTGTCGAAGTGGGTAGTTTCCCGCCGACCATAATATATGACTGTGACTAGCTAAAGTTATAGGTTACACTTACATTGTCTAGATACTTGGGAAGAACTTCGGCTACGAAGTTAGCGCAGGCAACAGACAGCTCGCTGGGCTTGACGATGACGGTGTTGCCGGCGGCGATGGCGCCAGCCATTGGCAGCAGCAGCAGCTGGAGCGGGTAGTTCCAAGCGCCAATGACCAGCGTCACGCCGTACGGGTCGTTGTAGATCACCACCTCGTCCAGCATGTTCACGAAGCCTTTTGCTGGCTGGAGGGAATAGTTCATGTAAGGAATTAAAGGGGTTTTTAGGTGTGTAACTTTAGATACATGTATCCTAATCCTCGGTAATATTAAAAAAGCAAATGTTTGTTTGTCGAGTCTTAGTTACTATTATGACATAAAACTGTCATTTCTGAAGTATTTTGAGACGGGCATGTCACTGAATACAGTTCCTTAAACATTTGATACTCAATTTATTAATCATTTGTTATGGTGGAGTGTTAATAAAACAAATTGCACGAAGCGATGTCAACTTTCTAAGAAGATATTTGGACATTATATTACCTACAAGTACTTAGCTAGGACAGCTAGCACGTCAAAAAGAGATAGTGATATACAAGTGACTAAACTAACACAGCGCAGACGTATAGTGGGATATGCGAGCAAGCACACACAAGACGTGCTAATCGCTCAGAGACAAGCAGATCGCGAGGTTTCCAAAAGGAATATTCTGCTACTGAGTAATCGTTAAGATTAGTAGATGAAGTCTGTTCTGTTCTGTTTAAAGTAGCTGCTGTCACTTTTTTTGCTATAGCAATAGAATAAGACAACAAGTCACTAAACAAGCATTAAATTTAATTGACGTCTCTGAGTGCAGCAGGTACACGGTGAGTTTGAAATTGTGCTACATAACATAAGTACCTAGTCATAACTGACTGTTCCTAACTCAGTGATGATTCTCAACTTTTATTGATGACTTACCAACACGTGAAGTCGGTAAGTACATTCGAGTTCATAAATAAGTATACACTTTAGTACCTTGTCACTTTAAACGCTGTGACGATTCATGTATGGCAGTTTAACAAGCTTATTGACTCATTTGCATTGCAAATACCTATAATGCGACAGCTGCAAATATATTGATCATGACAATAATTAAAAACAGCCCTACATTTTCCATTATTTGATCAGTTATGAAGTTAATGTATCTACATAATATTATAAATATTATAATAGGTATATGATAATACAATCAGTTTTAATACAATCTCATGTCGAAATGTCTTTTGGACTCTTGTTCCCGATAATAAAGTCGATTAGCAAATTCTTTATAAAAATAGCCCCTTATCTATTGTTAATGGGTGACAATACTAACAATCGACCAGAACTGCAAGAAAAATGAGCCGAGCGAGGCTATGTTAGCCAAGGGACCTGTGTAAAGCGCGATTTGGACTAAAGCAATGAAAATTGCAAAACTTGACTGCTTGTAACTTTTTAGTTAGAAAAAGGCAGCAAAATTGTGCTCCTTGCTCTCGAACAGTAGTTAAAGTAAGACAGCAATCAAACTTCTGTTTTTTTATTGCTAGTCTACACCGCGCTTAATAATGCGTTTTCATTGCACGTTGCGGTGCGGAGAGAAGAGAAAATAACCAATCAGATAATTCGAACAATCTCCTTGCGTGACGTTGTGTGCGTCCTATCAAATTAATCACGTTCGCTCTTTTGTGATCCACTTAAATAGAAACGCACCTTTAACGGTGCCACTATTTCCTCCAAAGCCGTTTGCGGGAGCTGAACCGTACTACACTATCTCTCTTTCTTTCATCGCATCTCATGCACGCCGCTCTTGATCGCTTCCCTCGCACGCCATTTCAAGCACGTATAGGTACTTACCACAGTTATACTTTAAACTTTTTCAACTGAGCTTATCCCATTAATACAAAGCCGTTGTGTAATTTACCACAAATTAGTATAATGAGCTCGCAGTAAAAGTAGATTATTACCGCGTTCGAAGGTTAACATGGATTATCGACTCTATTTCTTTAGACAATAGTCTACAAAATACAGTTATAGAATAATGGCAAGCATTTTTTTTTGCATTTTATGACCGCCCGAAACTCGACAAGAATTTACGCTATTTTCCTTTTAGGCCATTTTAAACCTAGTCAACAAGGAATAAGGTACTTCTAAACATTTTCGTAAAGTAAATTGTTGGCGGTTTCGAGAACAATAGCAGATAGAAGATAGATACAATGACAATGGGGTTTACAGGTAAGTGGAAGAGCTCAGTTCCAAAAGTTAAACTACCTATACCACTGCATGGCTCCTATACACGATGACCATGATGAGCCAGCGTAAGAGACGCGTTTACACCTTATAGCGAGCAACATTACGCATTACTCCAACCTTTACGCAAAAATTACGCGCCACTGATTTGTTTATGTCTACCATATATTGAATAGCCAGCGTATTCCCAAAAACACTGGTAAAATGTAAATTCGTAACCCCAGCCGCGGCATCAAGCACCTTGGGCTAAATATCAAACAATTTGACTAATAAATTACCACATTATTACGACAGTGACGTCAAAACCACAGGTTTTACATATAAAATGTTTTTAATTTTGTAATAATACCGTGAACACTTATAAACGATTACTTGTTTGTCTGTTCGTTATTCAAATGGGGAGGAAATCTCACTCTACAATTAATATAATTACGTTCAAAGTGCACGAGTTGTTAAGATTTCTATTGTTAGCGTACAACCGGTTGTACTGATGGTGTTTTTGCAGGTGCAAAGTATATACCAAGTTTTTTTTCATTTGAATTCTGTTAGGTTGGTTTCGGGCAGTCCTAAAAACAGTATTTAAATGGTTGTATGGTTTTATCGACACGTTTAGCATAGCTAGTAGCTAGTGACGCTGCCTACGAAGCTACCAGGGGCACATATACAGTGGTGGACTCTTATCGTTAACTAATAAACTATAGTTTAAATGTATGTACAATTTATCTCTGTTGAAAACGTATCTTTAATTTTATTAGGATTTCAAAAAATAAATATTTGCCGTTTATACAAAGCTGTAAAACTTTGTATGGACGCGTCAGCACTACGTTTTTAAATCCTTATAAAATATAATGTCCGTTTTTAATAGTACTTTACTGTACATAAGTTTAATTAAACCTTAGAAAATGATGTAAAGTAAATTGTATTTACAAAAAAAATATCAAGAACTTTTTGATTGGTGGTCAAAATTGAAAAGACATACAGGTCGATTCACAAGAGTTGGCACGAATGGATTGAATGAGTGAACGAAAGTATACAAGTGAGTAAAATAATAACAGGTTTTCAGTTTGAAATTCGAACATCGGTTCAAAGGACGGCACTCACACAATGATAGGTGACATTACTTTCGTTCAATCCATTCGTGCCAACTCTTGTGAATCGACCTGTATTTGTGGGCATTAGGCAATTGTATGGGAAAAAAACAAGTGTTCCTAATTATGTGGCCACCACACTATGTGTGATAAGCGCGAGTATTAGGTCCTGAGTTTTTTTTTATAGCATGGAGAAGGCATACAGTCATCCTGATGGTAAGTGGGATCTGTGCCCCATAGACATGTGCATTCACAAGACTACAATCTTAAGACTGCCATCCTAAGACCGCAAATGCGTTGCCAACCCTGACGACTAAGATGGAATAGGATGAAATTATGTTCGATCTTGTCAGTCTGAACTGCATGTAAAATTATGAAAAGATCCATGACAGTTATTCAACGTTTCATTTTTGATTACAAGTACTAAGGCTTTAAATAAATAGGTACCCTACTTATTTATTTATCAATTTTAAAACGAAAGTCCACTATTCCACTTACATGCTCCGGCTTGGCCCACTCATCGAGGTGGTGCAGCATGCTCTTCAGGTCGTTGATGAGGTAGTCCACCTCGAGCAGCACTGCCTCCATCTTGCTCCGGCGCAAATCCTTGTGCAGCGCGTCCACCATCACGTGGTAGTTCTCCTCGTACATGCGCAAGAGGTTCTTTAGCTGCTGCCGCCGCCATTCCACCGGCCGCGTCACGCCGCGGTTGAAGGTGTCCCTGGATCTTTGGACAACCTAGGCAAGACAGGTAGAAAAGGTTTTGGTTAATCCATGGGCAGTCCAAATGTACCTGCGGGCCTATTATGGTAGTGTTTATTGACGTGGATAAGCGAGGATAAAACATCTGTCACTTTCTGACTAGTATGTTAGTGCGAGGGTGACGGACGCTTTATCCACCGCGATAAAGGCGACTATAATACGGGCCCTGGTCCAACCATAGTCATTAAAATGAATCAGAATTTTTGGAATGATGTGAATGTGAAGCTTTAGGGGCACGTCTTTCGTTTGCTCAATTTTGAATGGTGTATCATTCATAAAAACCAGTTTTAATACTATTAGTCTATTATTAATATTATTATATCATCTTTATCAAATCCCCGACTATTAGACAATGGCCTCTTCTTTTGACTTCCCAGTTCCCCACACAATAGTCGTTTAGAACAGTTTTAAAGGATAGATAAAAATAAAATCGAGAGCAAAAAAATTGTCATTTATATATTTATTTATATATTTATTTTTGTCATTGGCTACATAAGTACAGTGTGAAGTATTTAAATATAGAAATAATAAAGTGTTGGGACAGTTTTTAATTCCGGCATGACTTCTATTCTATTTTTTTTACATTTTAGTTACATCTGTGTAGTGTTAAAATCAAACTAACAGACAGACAGACTCTGTCTGTTAGTTTGTTTTTAACACTACACAGATGTAACTAAAATGTAAAAAAAATAGAATACATTTTGAAATAAATAAAAAAAAATTAATTTTTTTTTTAAATCAAACATGCCTAACCCAACATTCAACAACCAAGAGAAAGTTCAAAAAAGTTGATCACAACCCACGAACTCGCGCCGATATTTTATATGATGCTACTTTAATTTAAGAGGGAAATTATATAGGTACCTATGATAATATATTGATATATTTTTTAATTAAAGGGACCAAGAATCCTAACAATGGGTTTGTTTGATGGCTATTGTTGAACATTTCTGTGAAGCTCAGTAAATGACAAGCTAATGGCACAAGTGATTGTACTTTGGCCACTGGATATTATTATCATACATTATTTTCCACTTAAATGGATACTCAGAAATAAGACATTATGACATGACATGCTTAAAAGCATTAGAAAGAGGCAATTTGAAAAGAACTAAGGTATTTATTATTGATTATGATCATTTATGTATTGATTTGGCAATAAAGTAAAACGGACCACTATCACAAAGTATGAGAGAATTTATATTGACATATACTTTTGAGTTGGAGTTAAGTTTATAACTTGTAGATAAAGATTAAAGATGACAATGAAATAACTTCTTTGGAGGGCTAAGGATCTAATACCGGGGTCTCTTATTTGCGTTAGGAGGAGAAGAAAAACAACAGGAGCAGGAAAGTGATAGAAGTTAGCTGATATTACAAAACTACAATACTTTAATTTCAATGTATTATTTACACTTAGTTAATGTTTCATAACTTCAGTGCTTTTAAAATAAGTGACAGATAAACACTTAAAACTAATAAACATACCTCCTCTATATTAACCGGTTTCGGCTTTGAGTTAGATAAGACCCCTGTAACAAAGAGAAAAGTAATTAATTTGCAAGCCAATGTAAAGAAATATACCTAAAACTATTGCTTAAAATTCCGCTCATTCCCAAGATACCAGAAATTTTAGAGTCTCAAGTCTATTTTACCGTCGGTGATACTGCAACACCTCATAACGAACCAATTCAACAAGGTTCAAATTACACCTTAGTAAGTAAATTTTAAATAAACTTTGGTAAATTTTGCAACTTACTGAATTTGTTAGTTATGCCGTATTACAGTTTCACTGGCATTATTTGTCTATTAATAAATTCACTAAATTTAATTGAAATAATTGATATGAAGTCAACAGACTTAATTTAGTTGAATTTCTGGTATTGTTTATTATTTACACTCAATATAATTTCACGTTTATTTCTTTCCTGGCTGTTATTTTACATGTGGTGTTCAATAAAGTGTATTTGTATTGTATTGTATTGTTGTATCTGAATTCTGCTTGTATGGTAATCTGGTATTGAGTGCAATCCCGTATTTTGTAATTTGGGCATATTGGAAATGAGCATCTTTCACATGTTTCTAACTTAGTACAGGTTTTTAACAAAAAATATGGTATGAGAAAAACTACAATTAGCACCAGCTCTAGCCCTTGATCAGGGTCAAGGATGGTTGCCAGATCTTTGGTACCCTTTGATTGACGCTTTCAAATCACATTCGGTTTTGGCATCCCTTGTCACATGGTGCCTAGGGCGGCTGCTGCTTTTCTTCTTACCCAGGATTCGCACTGACTAAAGTTGAGGTAGCAAAATACGCACACATGAATGTCACACACTACAATTGGTACAAAAAAGCCACTGCGGCATGCACAAAGCAGTGTCGGCGACTTCAAAGGGCAATGCACACTATTTGAATCAACAACCTATACATCTTTTTAATGAATCAGCAAAAATCTTCCACTTATAAAGTAAAAGGATAAATTGTATATGTATATTAACCTGTAGTGTACCAGACAGATTTTAATTGAAGCGTTAAAATTCGAATTTTGATTCTTTTGTCAATAAAATTTAAATTCAAAATCTTAATTAGAATGGCTGACGCATAGGTAGGTCAGCGGTAAACGAGAGGTTAAGCACAGTATGAATACTAATTTCTCATTCATAAACATATTTCAAGGTTTATGTATATTTAATGAAACTACAATAAATTTACACACTAAAGATGACCCAGCTAAATCTCTTATAAATTTTCCACACTTACCCACAATTGATTCTAATAAAATCATTGATTAAATAATGTAATTATTGACTTAATAATTTTATTCCTATCAGTGTCAACACCTGACATGTATACAATTTGCATAACCTTTGGATTAGGTAAGCTTCTGGCCACTCTCCATATTTACCGACCGACTTATAGTGCGTATATGGTGTACGTTTTGATGTGTATGTTGAATATACTAGGTAGATTTTGTATAACAAATGAACCACCGTGTTTTAGATAATATATTCTGTATGCCATTAGCTATATGGAAGTTTTACAGCCTTCATGTTCACAATTACCCAGCTGTACCAATAAACTATGCGTTATAGAATATTATAGAAACAACTTTCAAAAACAACTTACCAACAGTCATTTTAACGCAATATTTTTGTGCTTTGGTAGTTAACTATCACAAAAATAACACAAAAGGTGAACAGACCAACTTTTTAATATTTAAAGCAAGTTAAAAGCACAAATTAACGTGATATGATAAGGAGTTTCCAATAACACAACACTACACTACCGTGACTTGACTCTAAAACTGTCCGTCTGACAGTTGACAGTTCAATCAAATCAAATGACATCATAGGCGAAAACCAGTTTGAGAGGGGAGAAAGGATAATGTTGCCAGTAGTAATAATTCAACATAAGTATTGGCCGTGTTTGCTATTTTCTATCTTTCACTTGGAACCAATGGAGATAGTAAAATTAAAAATAATTTCTCATTATATTGTACTTTTTAAAATATGGGGTAGTTGTATTTGTTTTTGAACTTTAATTCATATTGTAGATGGCGCTAGCCCCACTCGTTCCCGAGAAATACCTAACACCATATTGAAAAATGATTACAGCTTGCGTCATCTGTCGTCAAGTAGTTGAACTACATTCGTTAACAATCATAATTGTTTTTATTCATATAAATATTGCCATGTGTTGCGCTAAAATTAAATTAAATTTTATCGTATTGTAGATGGCTTTAGTCTTTACTCGTTCCCGTAAAAAAACACTTTAATTCCATACTGAAATTGAGTACAGCTTGCGCCATCTGTCGTCAGATAGCATACTTTTCCTATAAAATGTATATTAGTACGAATTATTTCTGAATTTTTGGCCCGTAAACTTCAGAGATAAGTTGGGAACGGTAATTTTTTGTACGTTTTTGGTCATAAATCCAAAAATAGACGCCTGTGTTAAATAGTACTTTGTCACTTTAATCGCTTTGACAATTCAATATGACAGTTTAAACATGACATTAAATAGACAAGGTACTAAAGTCCTCTCGACTGCACGTGAAATTATCTGTATTACAAGTACAGTAAACTAGAAATTGCGGACAGTAAGAAAAATAAAGAATGTTCTGGCTCAGGTATAAAGTTAGCTAATTGTCTTGTTTATCAACTGAACCGGTTTCGCGACGCATCGGATCAGAATTCATAACAGAGTTACGAGCAGTTACTTAGGTACCTAATTGGTCAGTTAAATATTGGACCAAAGGCATCTCGAAGGATAAACAAAAAAGAAGTGGTCTTGTTTTATTGAACTAAAAAATGAACCGGTTAAGAGAGTCTAGCCAATACCATTTTTAGGGTTCCGTACCAAAATGGTACAAAAGGAACCCTTATGGTGAGACTTCGTTGTCTGTCTGTCTGTCTGTATGTCACAGCAGGTTTTCTCAGCAACTACAAATGCTATCAATTTGAAATTTGGCATAGTTGTACAACTTGCTTGCCCGCATCTATTGGTAGTAAAAAAAAATGAAATTAATTTTATTAATAATTGAAAAGGGGTCTAGAATGGGGGGTTCAAAAATGAAAGTGGTTCGATTATAGCAAATGGGGTGTCATATGAAAGGTCTTAATCTGCATATTTCAAAACTATTTTTTTGAAAATTTTCTGTGATGTACTTTTTGATTTATAGCCAAAATGTACAAAAAATGACCGTTCCCCCCCCTTTATCTCCGAAGTTTACTAATCAAAAATTCTGAAAAAAATTCTGCCGTATAGATAATTACTTATATTTTCTGGGAAAAATAAAATAAAGTGTTCATTATTTACAGTTTTTGAGTAGTAACAAAAAAACTAAGAAAATCTGTATTAAAATTTAGGCTAGTTAAAATCGACCTTATTACCTGGAAAATAAAGCTTATAACAAAATGAGTATTTTCTTTTGCGGTTACCAAGCATATTATCTTCAATACGGAACCCTCGGTGCGCGAGTCCGACTCGCACTTGACCGGTTTTTTTTACAGTGTTTGTGCGTGTGTGTTTGAGTCAAAGATTCTAAGTCAATTTTGAACCTATAATTCAGTTCCCTATAATGGAATGGGCTGAATTTGGAATACGTATATAAACCCGATGACAATGTAATACGTAGTGTTGTGACAATGAACAATGTATGGCAGTTTGAACATGACATTAAATAGACTGGTTTAAAAATAAATAAAAAATGATATTTCACTTAGAGAACACAATATGGATTTAAAAAACAAACAACATAATAAAATAATGATCACATGTTTTGCGCGGTTTAAGTACCTATGTTACCTACATCCTTTTTTTGTTTTGTGGTTTCCATTTATAAGTTCCCACCCACTTCAAAAAAATGCAGAACAATGGTATTTGCATCATGTCATAAATTTAAATTATAATCAACACACAAAGAAATACACTGAACTGTTAAGTTCTATTTTGAGCACAAAAGTTGTTTAGTTTACAGTAAGTATCAATTACCCAAATGCAGAAGGCTATCATTTATAAATAATATATTAAGTAGTCGAGTCCACGGCTGCACGGGTTAAGACGATGCAGTCAGACTCGTTTTGAATTTGAGGTTGTTGGCTACATTACCTACATATTACTTTCAATGCCGAGCATAAAAGAAGCTGGCAAGTTCACCAAATTATAATATTTATAATGCTGCCACTATACTGTCATAGTGTCGTCCAACACCCGAACTGGGCCCCTATTCCCGGCGGTAAAAACCATAAGGTGAGGCGGGGGCTATTGCATCTACGGGGCTATTGTAACTTTTAACACTAATTTTAAAAGTAGAACACGTTTTAGTATGAAAAGTTACAATAGCTTAACGGTGCGAAAATTACGGTCCGTCAAAATTGGCGCCATGTAATGGCTGCGTTTAACGCGTGACAAAATGTGGATAAAAAATCCGTCACTTTCTGTCACGTATTTAAGTACGAGAGTGACGGATCCTTTATCCACACTTTATACACATTTTGTCACGCGATAAACGCAACCATACTAAGTCCGCTGGTTTTAGACTTTTTAGACATTGCACTTGAATTCAGTCGATATAGGCCATAATTAGAATTAGAATAACTTGAATCAACGAAGTACATGTAAAAGATTTTGAACAAAAACCAGAGACGCAGAAAGACTACATAAGGATATTGCCTATTTGAGATTATTTAACTTCGCTGATTCGTAATGATCCTAATAATGTAAAATATCACCGAAAAACTTCTGAACTAAAACATGAAATTAAAGATTTTTCGTGACAAGGACATATGGGACAATTACAAAAAATCTAATCGACGTCGATTTATGGGACACCCTGTATATGATACTAGCATAAAGTCGCTTGACTGAGAGCGCCACGGCGCTGGTCTTGCTTGCTTTATTCTCGTTATGTCACATGTAATATAACCATAACTAAGATAACTACGAATGTGTAGTGGGTAGGCTTGAACGTTCGTTTAGAGGTACAAGGTGAGCCGGCATACAGCTCTAAGGGCATCTAGTCCATTAACTATTAGATAACTAGGCTGGCATCTTGATTAAACGCGTATTTAAGGTGTATACGTGCCACGGACTCCACACAGGGTCCAATTTGAATTGAAATTAGGAAGTCTGGAGCTGAATAGTATGTTAAACCACTGGGCAGTCGGGCGTTTAAGTTGATTAAAATTGAATAAGTCTTTAAAGTAATGTAGTATCGATATCTAGAGTGTCGTTCTAGATATCAAATAGTCGAACCGTGCAAATCGTGTAATCAACCTTTATTAACTGCCGCACTCAGAGACGTCAATTAAATTTAACGCTTGTTTAGTGACATGTTGTCTTATTCTATTGCTATAGCTAAGAAAGTGACAGCAGCTACTTTAATTAAACATTAAATTTAATTGACGTCTCTGAGTGCGGCAGTAAGTCTTTAGTAAGATTCTTGAGACTCGTTTAAGAAATGTCCGTTTTGTAGTCATGCCATTTATACATTGACGCATTTCCGTAGCAATTTCACCAGCAGTTGACGCTTTTGTAGGCTTGACATTAACATACTTACTTTGATGCGTGTCTGTAGTCAGAGGGCTTATTGTCTAACGCACTCGCAATCGCAACCGGCCTCAAAGTGTTTTTTTTTTCATTTTTATGCAGACAAGCCTTCGATTTTCAAAATGAAAACGATCGTGATTGCGAGTGCTTTAGACAATAAGCCCTCAGAGGGGCTATTGTCTAACGCACTCGCAACGGCAACCGGCTTCAAAGTGGAGCAATTGTTTTCATTTTGTATGCAGACAAGCCTTCGATTTTCAAAATGAAAACGATCGTGATTGCAAGTGCGTTAGACAATAAGCCCTCAGGTCGGTAAAGTCGGTCAGCAAAATTGAAAAGATCGGTTTTTTAATACGGCCCTTAATATCACCAGGAGGTCTCGTCAGATCTGATCTTACTAATTGTTACTAAAATTATACTTATTTATTAATTGATATTTAACTTAATTAAATAGTTTAAAAATATTTGAAAAGTATGTTAAAAAAATACTGTACAATCTGTGTAACCTGTATGTTTAAGAGTATAAAGCGGTGGCAGTAGTGGATTCCTTACACGTTATTTTGGCCGGTTTAATAATAATAACATCGAAGATCGTATTCCGCTCGTCGTCGGAACACGCACGCACATGGCTTCTCTAAACATCCCCGAACAATGCCATACCAATGCTTGTTGATATGTTAAGTGCCAAGTTGGAATTATCTCGGTTGGTGTAGCAAAACAAGACAGTTCCGGCGATTGTGTACGATTCGCATACTTGCATAAATACAACGAAGGTATTTCATTGTCATACGAACTATATTCAAATTATTCGAGTTTGTTATGGGTCTTCCGTGATACAAGTACGGATTTGAGATCAAATAACGGAACCTTTAAGAGGTTTGTGAGGCTGAAATTTCCATAAGTACCCCTTAAACCTTTCGATTTGTTCGATTATTGAATATGTTGTAGAAAAACAAAACACGGAAACGTACCTACAAACCTAGTTTTTCATAATAACTACAACATATTCAAAAATCGTGGAAATCGGACTTGATTTAAGGGGTGAGAATATCGCTTGGGCTTGGAGCTAAATTAGTATGGACAATTTTCGCGTCGCCTCACAATTCTCTAAAACAAAATCAAAAGTTAATTGTGGTTTATTTCTCGTTCATTGTTTGTGCATATATAGGTAGTTCCTCGAATTGCTTTTGATTGTGGTTTTTTAAACCAAATATTTAAAATAGCTGTTTTGTCCGCCTTGCCGAAAACCAGCCATATTGAAAAAAAACCTACGGAAATGTATGAATTTTACCCATCAAAATGGATAGCACTATGGTATTGTGAATGGTAAATGCTGACGATACAACCATGATTTCAAAGACGAGAGACCTTTGCTTTGGAAATACAAGTAACTATCTATACTGCTTCTTAAACTCTAAACGGCCAGTAAAAACTGCCAGTGCCAAAAGAGGCTGATTAATACTTTTCTAACACATTCGAGTAACTCGAGCATCAACGTATCAACGTACCAACAAAACCCCGGCTTCCTGGATACACCGACTGGTCTCGGCTACTTACGTTTCCTGCTTCCTTCTCGCCTTTCTCTCGCGCTGACTGTCCACTAATTATTACTGGCTGTTATAGCTCAATCACGTTAAGGACGCAGTTGCAAATGTATGTGTAAGTTTATCCAGGTACCGGACTAACAGTGTGTGCGTCCAGATATGTCCTGAATAATAGGGAATATTCATAACTTTTTATACAACTTGAATAAAAGCTGATTCATATAGCAAACAGTTAAAAAAACATTTTAATAGTTATAAAAATAACCAAGATATAAGCCAACAAACATTTGTTCCTATCTCTTTGTAGCAAAACAGAATTTAACATGGAGTTTATATGGCCGACCAGTCACATGACGTCATAGTGCATATTGAATCTCTCTGTCTAATTAGCATTTTATTCGTATTTCTTGGCCGATTTTAATTTAAATATTGGTGATCTCTTTTACGGTATTTTCTTATTTTGTTGAGAAATGAGATTTAATAAAAAACACGCGTATTCCCTATTAGTCGACGATGGACTAATTTTCTAAGACCTCGTCAAGGACATAGAGCCATAGACAATACGAAATATTTTCATAACCCACCTTGAACGCGTCGCACGTGTTTGGAATAACGATGAGCTCTATTATCCAATCTCAACTGGCTGCTTTTGGCAGGAGCAATTGAGATAAGATTTAATAAGATATTTTTAAAGTTAAAACCAGAGGGCTTATTGTCTAATGCACTCGGAATCGCAACCGGGTTCAAGGTGGAGCAATTGTTTTCATTTTGTATGCAGACAAGACTTCGATTTTCAAAATGAAAACGATCGTGATTGCGAGTGCGTTAGACAATAAGCCCTCAGGTACGTTATAGAGTAAGAAATGTACTAAATAAGCAACCGCAATTAATATTCTCAAAGAAGTGATTTATTGCTACTGTGTTATTATAAAACCCTACAATAGGTGCCATATATTTGGCATAATTTTTACTGTTCAAAACGTATTTGGCATACTTAACATATTTAGTACACTATAAGTAATATTGTTTCGACGAATGATGACATCGTAGAAAACTTATTTAGTATAATTGCTAAATATCCGAATGATTGTTTAGTTGATTTTTAAGTAGTTTGTAAGTAGTTTGTAGTATTGATAAGACCGAATTTAATTAAGAATATTTTCTTTTAGTATAATGATGATATTGCATAATACATATTGTGTAACATAACAGGAGCGAGCGAGCAACAAATGTCGGGACAGAAGCTACTCGGACAGGATAGGTTGTTAGGTTTTTTTTTTTATAAACATCTTGGACCATCTTGCTGCTATGCTGCTAATATATCGAAAACGTTTATGATGAAACATTATTCTGCCTAATAAGTTTATGCGTTTAATCTTCTAATATATAAAATTCTCGTGTCACAGTGTTTGTAACCAAACTCCTCCGAAACGGCTCGACCGATTCTTATGAAATTTTGTGTGTATATTCAGTAGATCTGAGAATAGGTCGTAAACTATTTTTCATAAGGTTTGTATGAAAAAAAAAATTACACCCGGGCGACGCCGGGCGCGGACAGCTAGTTATTTATAACTTACGAAAATTCTACTCGTCAACATTATTCGACCAACTAAATGTATACGTAATGATTCCTGCGAATTAATACTATATCATTATAATGCGTTTCTGCTTTTTAACTCTTATGCTAATAGTTATTAAATACCTAATACAATTATTTCGAAACAAAATCTACGAAACAAAGGGAACCCCCCCTACCATACCTACCTGTCGTTAGTATATATCGGGTAAACCTAGGTTTAATTAAATACGATCCAAATAATACAATTATAATTAATGGTTTTAAATAAGACATACATATTATAAAGAAACAAAAAAGGTTTTAAGCAATTAAGGGATATACTCGTAAATTATGTACCTCATGACGGCTCTGCCCCCTACAATTTCGTCGTGTCACGGTTACGCAAAAAACAGCTGTCATTGCACGACATTAAAAAGTTTAACGTTATTAGCAAACAAAACCCGCTAAACATTAAATAATTGCATGTTGCAGCTTTTTTTTGGGCTTCCGTTCCTCAAAACAAGTAACTATTAAAAATACAAAAAAACCTCCGATCGCAGAGCGGATATCTTTCAAACCGCCCAACTGACTTTCATAAAACCTAAATTATAGAACCATCCCCAAAAACCAGCTTTATTAAAAAAAAAACCATTCGTTTGAATGCTACTTTAACGAACAGACAGATACACATACACAAACATATAATTATACACAGATAACATAGTAATACATAGGTGCGTTACTCTTCTAAAACCCCACTTCTTTGTTGGCGTTTAAAAATAACCCCTTATCAAGTCAAGACCCTATTTCTCAGAAACGCTGGAAGTATCAAGTTAAAATTCTGAGCTGAGAAATGCTCCTAAACATCGTCAGTGCAATTATTATTTTTTTAAATCGCCATTTATGCGTCACGTTTTGACATGAATTCGCAAATAAATCAAAACCTATAGGGTATCGTTGACCTAGAATCATGAAAATTATCAAGGTACAGCGCCAACAAAGGGAAATCCATAAATCGATAATTTTTTGTTAAGTATAATATCACACTAAAAATATTATTTCGCGTAAGGAAGTCATGGTGAGCAAGTAAAACCCGTACTTGTTCCGTTGTTTTTAAAACCTTTTACTACACCACACACACAGCTTGACTCGTTCATTATTATAAAGTGCTACCTACAAGCATTTGTAAAATACGCATCAGTGTGTGGGAAACACAATCATCTTATTTTAGTCTGAATAGGCTATTCAAGAGGGTCAAGGGGGCAATAGTCATAGTAACGAATACAGCCGTTGCTCCTTTGCCCCTGTTCGGCACGCAAGGCGTGTCGTTAAAACTGAATCGATAAGAGTATTAATATATAATAGGGCGATAGGTGAAATGGATTTGTAGAACGGCAATATTATTTTATTTTCATGGTAACATCGACATTATTTTGTATAACACAGTTATCCGCGCGATTCCGATAAGTAAATTATAGGTCTGGTGAGTTCTAGCAGTTATAGGTAATGAATGCTTAAACATTTTAATACTACCATTAGTAATTTGATGTGTTACTATAGGTAATAATTTGAACTGCGGTAATAGTTAGGATTTTCCAGCAAGACCTACGAAGTACCAACGGGTCGATTTTTGAGAATCGAACACTCGAAAATTGCATTCGAAATCGAACGTGAAACAAATCGTAATTATAAAAGTCCGGGTAGGTTGTGGTGGTTCTATTTACCCTAGATAAGATGTATAACGCTATCGTAAATTATTATCGAAAACTGACAAAATTAATCTAAAACTCTTCCGTGACTGGCTTAATGACTGACTGACAATACACAGCCTAAGGCACTTGTCTTACTGCTAACGAGAAAGCGATTAGCTATCGACTATTTTCTCGCGCAAGAAACGGACAAAAGATACAGATCCCGTTTCAATAAAAGATACACATTATTATTTTTATGTATTTGTATGTGTATATAGTGTGCTCTTAATGTAAATATGATGTTTATTTATATGACTTGATTGAATTTTTACGATTGTTGAATATATTGTAGAAACATTATTATGAAAAATTTGGTTATACAAACCTAGTTTTTAATAATAACTACACCATTAAAAAATCGTGGAAATCGGACTCGATTTGGGGGGTGAGAAACGTTATAGGTGCTAAATTCCAATGGTTTTTTTTTGACTGCTACGGGATTTAAGCGTCGTCGCTTCACAATGCTCTAATAAGGGCCACTTAGACCAAACATTTAACACTAGGTCAAGACACTAACTCGAGTTAAAATGACAGTTTTCCTATGAATCTGACGTTTATTAACTCGAATCAGTGTCTTAACCCAGTGTAATTTTTTTGATGCAAGTGGACCTTAACCCTTAATAAAGCCCCGCTAAAGTAAAACTATGAGACCAAAATGAAATACAGTCATGGAATCGCAAGTCTCTAAAGAGTAATTAGATGATATTATATTTCAGGAAAATACATTTAAAATAGTATCATAAAATGTAGGTTCAATTTCAGCAATGTAGAGCCTGTGCCTTATTAAGGGTTAGACTTACGGCGGCGTGTCGTCGGTACCTAAATACTAGTCGTGTAATAAACCCGTTAATTAGCCAAATAGTGTATGATGTTAATATATTCAACGATTGGTACTTTAGATGTTTACAACTGCGCCAACCGATACTTAAACGGTCTTCAATATACAATTTCATGAAAACAAAAACATGTTCAAGGCAAAATCGTTATAAAATTAATAAACGCGAAGTAATATATGCATGCTAACTATGTTTTTATTACGTTGTCTCATTAGCAGGTATTTATACTTGTTCTCCATGAAATGGGTTCGGTCATTCTTTTACAATATTGACTACCTATCATAATTCGAAGCGACAATTTTATCATATTGTATTATATTTGAAAAAATATAACAATATAAGGGACAAAATCACACAGATTGACCTCTTGGACTGGCTTGTACTATGAGTACTATAATAATTATAATATAACTGTTATTACCATGGCAACGCTCCTTATAGAATTGTTTTCCCGTTTCAGTTACGCAATAGGTGGTATTCTGATACCGTTAACGATATCAATATTAGCGGTTTATTAGTACGCGAGTAGAAAAACATATTTATAGTATAGATACATACCTACCTACATACTTAATTATACTCAAGGGCAAAAAAACTGTATTAATTTACAAATAACTTTGAACCAAAGTAGTTCACGAGTCTGTCAGTGTGTTTACATGAAAAACAACAAACACTATGTAAGGGACAAATACTCGCACATCTCATCAAACAAAACAAACATTTGCGTGCAAAAACAAACGTTACTACGGGACTACTAAGATTCGGAGAGCTAGCTTCTTTTAAATTGGACATTTAGATAAAAGTGATTTAAATTTAACCCTTAATAAGGCAGAGGCTCTATATTGACCACATTTTACAATAAGCTGAAATTGAACTTTACTACCTACGTTTTATGATACTATTTTAATTGTATTTTCCTGAAATATAACATCATCTATTATATTACTTTTTAGAGACTTGCGATTCCATGACTGTATTTCATTTTGGTCTAGTATTTTTACTCTAACTTTAAGTGATGGGTACCTAGATGTTACTCGTAACTGCCCAAGACCGAGTACATAGATACTTAGTTGTCATTCGCTTGGGCAGGCCAACTTAAGGGTCCCCGCAATGGTCATTTGCGAATGACAATGTTTTCGTGATGGATCGTTTCAAATGACAGGGAAGGGAAATTAAGCTTCAATTGAAGACGTATCATTCGCGCATGCTTCATTCGTTGGAGCTCAGGCACGTCCGACATATTTGAGGGCGCAATCAATAAGAAAACAATTGTCATTTGTCACCATTGACCGACAATGCACGGCGCGTCATTTGCAGTAAATCAAATTTTCCTTTATTTACTGTCAATACCGTAGTATCATTGACAATCGCTTCAATTATCAAAAGTAAACGATCAAATTTTGCATCAATGGGTATCAATCACAAATATTGTCATTCGCAAATTACCGTTTCGGGGACCCTTTACAGCTCAGTGGACGGAATTAGCTGAATGATTGTGTTTAAACTTTGACTTCCGTCGGCGGCGAGAACCTAATTAGGTTAACTGAAAGGAAAAGGAACATATAGGCCGGGGCTGATATTACTCACATCTTATTTTAGGGCGGCCACATTCATACGGAATTCCGAATGCACCTAATCCATACAAAATCTATGACCCTTCCACACGGGGCCGTTCGATTTTTTTTCCGAATTTACTAATTTAGCTGCTTTCGGGATTCCGAAACGGAATTCCGTATGTATGTGGCCGCCCTTAAACTGACTTCAAAAAAGGAGGAGGTTCTATGTTCGGCTCTATGTATTTTTTAAGTAGGTATGTTTACCGATTTCTCGATGAAGGGATTCGTGGGGAAACTCCTCAAATATAATAGGCATACATAACATTGGTGTAGCGATTTTGGTATTTTAAGTCTAGCATTTGTAAGAAAGTATCATTTGGTGATGTGGAACTGATGAATTGTTGATGAAGACCACAGGTGGCCACCGGAACTCCTTAACGGTACCTATATACCTATTTCAAGGATGATGATAAGATATATTAAATGAATATGAATATGAAGATAGTATAGACTGTGACGAAGGATATTTAATTGGTTTAAATATATGTGACTATGAATTATGACTTTCCTGCGGCGTTGCTTGCGCTAGCTTGAATTTTTTATTATTTATTAATATTAATTGAGAAGTGGGACTACATAACAGCATATTATGATCATTAAAAAGCATCAAATAAATGTTTACAAAAACAAAAAACCGCAATCGAGCCGGTTTTTTGTTTTTAAAATATTTATTTTTTAAGTTGAATTATAGATGTGTTAAAGTCACTAGTACTAGTACTTGCCAAAGAAAGATTCAGTCAGGTTATCTGTAAAATAGTCAACGTTGTTTTTTTAAATTATTTACAACATTATCAGTACCTACAGTATGTTCCTATTCAGACTGCCAATGACAATAACAAGTACCTATACCTGGGACCTATTTTATAAAGCTACAAATTACTATTTACAGGTTACAAGTTTCCATTTGACACAAACCTCGACCAAAGACGACCAGCGATTTGAGCAGTGTTGCCAGTTTAGACCTGTAAAATTGTTACTTGAAGCTTTATAAAACGTGCCCCTGACTGTAATTGTCTTTAGATAGAGGATGAAATAGTGATGAGAATAATGTTACCTTTAATTAGAAAATTAAGAAGGTTGAATATTATATAATTCATCATCATCGTATTATATGCTGGGTGCGACTAAGACGAAAACCTATCATCTAATTAATCAATCAAATCTATCAAAACATCACAACATTTTCATGTCAAATATATTTTTAAAAACAAAATGTAAGTATACGACAAGCATCTTCAGTCTAATTATATTCTCACCGAAAGTGCTTTTCATCAAAAAATACAAGATTTTTAGAGCTCATAATAAACATGAAGACAATGATTATAGTTTTCATGTTATAATGTTGAATAGGGTAACAAACGGTACAATTTAATTAACAGCTAAAACCATATTAACTATCAACCACTAAAGTTACCACAAGTTAGAAGTACAAATAACACGTGGGTATTAAGTGTATAAATAAATAATATGACTCAACCTTCAAAAGTACGCGATTACGGAGTAATAATGGTAAATTGATTTGTTTATAATATGAGTGGCGGAAAGAAAAGGTTCCGACTATATGTTCTATCACTTACTGCCACACTCAGAGACGTCATTTAAATTTAATGCTTGATTAAATTAGCTGCTGTCATTTCTTTGCTATATAGAATAAGACAATACGTCACAAAACAAGCGTTAAATTTTATTGACGTCTCTGAGTGCGGCAGTTAGTGCTCCAGAATTGTCTAAAATTCTTTAAAATTAAATGTACCTAACCGCGTTAGATATTTTTAGGTCTATTCATTTGTTGTATATGTAACTGTAAGGTAATTTAGCAACGACGAAGCTAAACGGTTTTAAATTATGATTGATTTGATTATACTTGATAACAATATTACACGTGAGACACACGAGATAAGGAAGTTTTGTGTACATTGTCATTATTGTAACAATAACATAATGAACACTTTTACTTCGCTACTATAAACGCACTAACTTACCAAAAGAATTGATAAAAAAAAGAAAGTAATTACCTAAACAAAAATTTCACTTTATAAAACTGGCCGAAAAAACGTTCCACATTCAAAACTTAAAAATAAAACGAAGCGCTTACCTTCGCTCATGTTACAATCCTTATCTATGGTCAGTTTTGTTTCACTCTCGGGCACGTTTAGGTTCACGTGTGTTTCAGGCTGTGCCGCACCGTGCTGCGTGGCCGGCGGGCTCATGATAACTGCCAGTACTGCCACAGAGTAGTACACAGTAGTGGAAGTAGTGGAACTGCTTCGACCGCTCGGATGTGTGAGACACTGGCCAGCTAAACAGGAACTCAATCGAGTCGCTGACCATTAACGGTCAAGCATTAACCGCCGTACTCCGAGACATTTTAGAGACAATTAACGCGTTCCTTTTTCAAACTTGTGCATAATAATAATAGTCGCTAAGGAACAACTTAAAAAAACGTCATTGATTCTGAGTGTGGGGACATTCTGCCACTTCTCTTTTTGACAGTCTCAGCATCAAGATGTCAGGGTTAATAAACTTTGTCTGTTGTCTTTTTTTGGTTACGGTAATGATTATGTTTTTTTGTGCAATGACTTCGCCAAATAACAAACAGCTTGTTTATAAAAAGTTCCCTACTACAGACTTGACGTTTAGACGTAAAGAAAGACAACGAAACAAACAATTAGGTACCTACATACATACATGCATTCGTTTTTGTAATACTTGGAAAGAAATATTAATGAAAAAATCTACAGATGATTGAAACATATATTGTAATTAATATTAAGAAATATTATTCATGATCGATTTAAATACCTAAACTAATTCCATTGAAATGTCGTGGTAGGTATAAATCATGGAACAATTTTATTACTACACTCAATATACATACAGATACTACCTGTACACTAAACCGCTTCAAGATATATCCCGGGAGCGATTAAAAATAGCCTTTTTCATCATATAAATAAATTACTTAGTACATTAATTACTAATTGTCGTCGTGGATAATAATTTCTAGCGCGGAATAGAGCAGAGGTACTCTTTTAAAAACGGCGGTCGGTCGGTCGGACGAGTGAAAGAGTGAGTTAAGTATTTAGTCAAAGCGCACAAAACACATTTTAGCGCGTGCATTGATAATATCAATATTTTAAAACTTCGTGCCCGTTGATGTCTTCCGCTTTAAAAACCTATAAAGGTAACCTCAGAAAAAGAAGCCTTATACGTTCGATCTTATCGACAGAAGTCCTCCTGCCTAATTAACAATGCACGCGCTAAAATGTGTTTTGTGCGCTTTGGCTAAATACTTAACTCACTCTTTCACTCATCCTACCGACCGACCGCCGTTTTTAAAAGAGTACCTCTGCTCTATTCCTCGCTAGAAATTATTATCGACAACGACAATTAGTAAGTAATGTACTATGTAATTTATTTGTATGATGAAAAAGGCTATTTTTAATCGCTCCCGGGATATATCTTGATGCTCTTTAGTGTACAGGTAGTATCTGTATGTATATTGAGTGTAGTATTTATTCTTTAGCATAACTAGGACTTGTCAGGTCATTTAGGTCAAGTCGATACTGAACCATCGATATTTCCTCATAACTAAAATTTCATACATGGCAACATTTTAACTGTGAAACTAAGTAGTCCATCCAATAATGGATTATTAAATACCTATACCTAGTACCCAGCGCTGAATAAATAACGGCATCAACAAAAAGGTGCTAAGTTTTACCACGTTTTACTCAGTTCCTGGCAACATTCAAATGACTTATGTAATCATAACAAAGAACAGGTTGTTGTTTTTAAATATTAAAAGTTATTTATGAAAATGTAACCATTAACATTTGTTTACGAATGCTCATAATAATTCCTAATTAATTAGCAAATTCAAGAATGGTTTTTTGGTCACCTCGATAGTTTGTAAGCTTTTATATTAGTACCTATAGACTTGTTAGAATTGTTAGTCTGTAAAACGAGGTTTAGATTAGCCATAATAAAATGTAGAAGTTGACTGCTGTCTTAATCTAACTTTTAAGTTAGAAAAAGACAGCAAATTTGTGCTTCTTGCTCTAGAACTGAAGTTAAAATAAGACAACAGTCAACTTCTGCAATTTGTATTGCCAATTTAATGAGACGAAAATCCTACGCGAATATTCGTGTACGTGTGTGTGTGTTACTTTGTTACTCCTTCTCGCTGCAACGGCTGGACGGATTTGGATGAAATAACATAAAGTTTGTTTCTCCATACCAAGTGAAAAACCAATACGGGAACACCTAGTATGGAGAAACAAACTTTATGTGATTACTTAAAAACGTGATTATTTAAAAACGGGCGAATGGTTTAAAAACTTCACTGATTTGTAATGATTCTAATAATGTAAAATACCACTAAAAAGTACCGAAATAAAACATGGCGTTAAACATTTTTCGTGACAAAAAAAATAAAAATAAAAAATAAAAGAAAATCACCAAAATTCAGATTAAAATTATGAATATCTCAGAAACTAATAATTTTCGGCTAGGGTAGTACATGACCTAATTTGTTCCAAATGAGCTCTACTATGCCTCCTTAAAAGGACTGTATCGAACTTCCTGTCACCCTGTATATACGGTAATCTGGATTATGCCAAATAGTCCAATTACATATATCTACTTACTTAGGTACAAATTCAAATACTACATTATAAACCTTTATTTCAGATAATGAGGCCTATATTGTCAATATTTTCATGCACTATCAAATAATTTGAATGTTTAGCGGTATGACAGTATGTAAATTAGCCGTGATACATTTCCCGACGTGACGCAGTTATTGACTCGTGGAAAATATACAATCCGGCAAACTTAAGTACATACTTTACCTATGGTATTAACCAGTTATACGACAAATTTAAATTCCTCGAATATATATATACGTTTATATTAGTAAGTAAGATTATATATTTATGTAAGTTTATATTAGTTTATTTGTTCAATATTTATTAATTTACAATAAGTATCATCATCTATTTTTGCTACTTTTTATGCAAAACTTTTATTAGTCCAACCCCATGCATTGTCCTTACTCATCTACTACAGGGTTAGCTGAAAGAGATCCCATGTAGGGATAAGTTCGCCTTTGTACATTAGTTTAATAACAATTTGTGATATTTATATTTTTGTGCAATAAAGAGTGTTAACATACATACATAGATACATACAATATAGGCCTCGTTACCCGAAATAACGGGTTTTAGAATTTGAATTTGTAATTGGAATATTTGGCATTACGATAGATTACTATATGTATAAATCGATCGATCCCTAGTGATTACTTAGGCATAACGGTTGCCTCCACTTGGCTGTTATTTACTAAATATTTTGTAGCATGTCTTTCATTCGGTGTGCAAAATGCGAGAAATGTATAACAAGTATTGTGCAAATACCGACAAGTGAAATGCCGGCAAAGTACAGTTGGTCATTACTAATAAACGGCTTATGTTTAACGGATCACCAGATAATTATAGTAAAATATAACGCTAAAAAAACCCTTTTTACTACCGAAAATAGTAAATGATCACCAAAAACTAACCTAACCTAACTCAACCTAACCTAATTCGGTGATCGTTTACTAATTTTGGTGCTCATTATATTTGTTGCCCTAATAAACCAAGGCAGGAACCTAAAGTCACTAATTAATTTAGGGTAATATATATTTTGGTGTATGAAATAACGTCAGTATGACAGGGTTCTACGTTGGTACAAATGGCGCCAAAGAGGTAGACACGCCTGTCGCCTGTCGTCATATCTCCGCATCAACTCGTTAAAACTACATTACAATTGTCAGTCGCCATTATAACATCTGTTGACAATAAGCCCCAAGTAGGACACTTAGCGGGATATCTCGGTAGATCTCTTTACAAAAATAAACGAGGAAAAGCGGACAATAGATTTTGAAATAGAATACAATGGGTAAAAGGCTGTAAACCATTTATGTTATCAATGAAGATCCTATAGTTGTAAAGTTCTGGTATTCTCTAACAACTCGCTCTTGAACTCGACGTAACAATTATTAACTGGCGAGTTGAAGTTATCCCGTCAGAGCGTCAAAACTAGATTTAAGGGCGTACATTCTCAACTTACCCTGTCGCTACGTTTTCATAATCATAATATAATACATGTCTCATCATGCCTTTGATTCAAATTACATTATCGTAAATAATAGAGCGACAAACTTACATAAGTACATGATAATATACATAGAGAGATGGTACATTATATGAATCTGCTTGGCATTAATTTACTATTAGACCATATAAAGTAGGTAGGATTACGAATCTCTTACTTTTTAAAACGAACACCAACGTACTCATAGTAAAAGTATAATGGCTGATTTACATTGGTCCAGTAAAAGCATGCCAGTAGAAGTACATTGACGAGTTGGTTTTCACGTTTGAGGCCAGAGCTATTGTAACGACGCAATGTACTTCTACTGGCATGCTTTTACTGGACCAATGTAAATCAGGCATAACATCAACGTAATCAAACTGATATGCGCTATACGTTGACACGCCAAAAATGTTTCACGATCATTATAATGTAGGGATATTTTGATGTGTATAGTAAAAGGATAAATTTAATGGTCAGATATACCTAGGTACCTATATAGTATAGATATTGGAGGATGGATATGGAGTTATTTGATTTTCAGGTGGAACGTAGCAACGCTAGCAATTAATTTTGATAAAAATTTAACAATGACTTTTGGTACAACTTCATTTAAGTTGTAATTTATTCAAACTTGAGGAAAACTCTTTCAATTTACCTGTACCGTTTTATTGCCTTAAAATACCTAAGATTTAAACGTATGTCACGTTTCTTGTTTTGATGAAGGTAAGTACCTAACTAAAATAAATATTTTTAGCAATTTGCATAAGACAAAAATAAAGTTATGTTGCTATTTTTATTGCCCGTGAAATGAGTCAGTGTTTAGTTAAAAACTTTATAAACACTCAATGTATAAGTAAAACAGAACTACGACGCAGAACTAAAATAATGAAAATAATATTTTTTATATCTATCTTAAAGTTGAAAACATTGCAGGCCCTACTCTCTTCCTCTTGCTATACCAGAAAAACGAAAACAAGAAAGATAAATAGCAAATAAAATCAAACTTTCTTTTTTATCTGATATTAATTTTCACAGCTATTATTGAATTTTGGCGTATGGTAACATTTCGAAAATATTCATATTTCAACTAAAAGAGAGTTCAATTTTACCTACTTTATTACTTTTGAATAAAATTGGCTGTACAATCGGGTAGGGCCACGCGCACATTACGTTTCATTTAAGAATAACACTGTAGGTAATGTTTACAAAAATAACACTTACCGTTTCCGTTCATGGCGGGCTCGTTTTCTATTTGTAGCACCGGCACGACCAGTTTGCCGAGGGCTCCTTCGATAATATGCTCGATATCCGAATCGATATCGACAATATGCACGTCACTATCTATCTTATCGCTCACGTGTCGACCGCCCGGCGCTGACATCTCAACTAACAGAAACACTGCCGCGGAATGCCGAAACAAAATAACACAGTTTTTTTATTTACAAGACACAAGATTGTTTTTGCAAGACGCTGCTGGCCAGAATGTCAGCCGTTCAACAGTCCATGTAGTTTTGAGCAGCGAACGGGGTAGCAAGCTGAAATGCACTGTTTACTTCCTGTCGACCATTTTGGTCAAGTCCGGACGCAGTTGTTTTTATTTTTCTATTTTTTATTTATTATTCAATGCGGATAGAATGTGTTAAACAGTTGAAGTAAAGCTACTGCTCGATTGATATATTTATCGTGTAATGATAATTATTTGATTAAGATTTCGCAATAATTTCTACTAGTCTTAATAATTAAGGTAAGTAGGATGACGTAGTTTCTGAACTGGTTGCTGAGGACTTGAACCTAGCAGTTGAAAATAACACAAAATAAATTGGTATAACTATTTTTATAAGTAATTTTTAATACTTACTTAAGTGTATTAATAGGAAAAATTTATAGTCAACCAAAAAACTCCTATAGGTACCTACCACTTTTCGACTCAATATTAAGGTCCAAAAGTGGTAAAGGACTCTTAGTCGACTACATATTTTAAAATTAATCAGATTATATGAATGAGTTATTTATGTATTTGTTTTGTTTTTTGTTAGAAATCGAGTTTTATAAAGGGTTTTTCGGGTCAAGAAATCTATTCGTCAGAAGACGCTCGGTGTCCCTGGTACTTAAACTTTTTTTTTTGGATGGTCGGCATTCAAGCACTAAACTTCCAGTTGTAAAGTTAAGGTGCTCTATTCTACTTTTTAAAATCATATGGCTTTTGACACGTGAGAGCTATCGTCATGTTGATAATACAATTACATATCAAAAGCAATGTCGTTTTACTGAGTAGGTAGTATAAATCCCCTGTGTATTTGACAGCGCCCATATTTGTCATTTTATATTTTTTCTGTTCCTAATATTATAAAGAGCTAAGATGTGTTTGTTTGTTTAATTTTTGTTTACTGATTGACAGCTGTCAAACCTGACATATTTTAAGAACGTCAATCAGCAAGAGGAACCGGGGGCCCCTGGGGTCGCTGGCGAATACTACCGCCTTTCCAATATCCGCCCGGGCGCTAGGGTTGTCCATAAGGAATGCAATTTAACCGGTTATTAACCGGTTATAACCAGTTATTTGCATTCCCTAGTTGTCCGTTATGTAGCATTTACATAACGACTTTGTTTGGACGATGCGCATCGCTCAATATTTTATACGCACTCGACCAAACACGGCGACATGGCCCGGCGTGGCTCCGGCTCGGTCCGTCTTGTTGGGTGTGCTTGTGGTAGCTCGCGTCTCGTATGGTTCGGTACACACACATGCAAACCGAGGGTCTGACCCTCGACCGTGACCCTGACCTAGGCGAGGGATGTACCTGTTTGAAGACGAATTACCTACTGTTTAGGCTGCGGCTCCACTGAGGCGGAGCGGAGCGGAGCTATGCCAATATTAACCAATAGAATCGAGCGCGTCTTGCGCACGTTAGATTAGATTCTATTGGTTGATATTGGCACAGCTCCGCTCCATTCCGCTCATCTCCGCCTCGGTGGAGCCACAGCCTTATGCTCTATAACTGTGCTTAAGTTTACCTCAGCATTGATTTTACGTTCTTTATTACAATTCTGCAAGATCTTTGCTAAAATAAGAAAGTTTTAAACATTTGAAATGTCGTGAATATTTTAATATTTGTTTAACAATGAGTGTCAAAGTAGAAAACCTTTAACTCATTGGCAAGCTCGGTATATAATTACGTTATAATGTATGAGTAGGTACCTCAGGTACCTACATAACTACTTATAAGTTATCATCATTAAAAGCTCGTTTTCTCTCTAAAAGTTGATTTACGACGCAGTTATAACACATCATCTTAAGTTCGTTTTCCGCGAATGAAACGGTCATGTTTTTGTTCTATCACTGTACAAGACTTGTCAGTCTTGTCACAATGATTTTCCTGGTTTTCAATGCGAGTTACGTCGGCCAACAACGCCATATGTACTATAGTACTCTATGGCGTATGTAACAAATTGCCTGTAATTGTAGCGGGCTCGGCGGACCGGAAATAGGAAAACTAGCCGACTCCATAACTACGATGATCCAACATGGACGTGGATAATGCAGTTTACATAACCATTAAAATGTGTAAAAACATGCACGGCCTCTGTTCTACAATGGTGAACAGTATTGCTTTTGCGATGTTATAGTATTGTTTTTAACTAGCTCTCATTTACTGCCAAGTAAATGAGAGCTATCGAAACGTTGAGAATACGATAACAGGTCAAAGCAATATTGTTTAACGTCGTAGAATAGAGCCGTTGGAGATGAATCTCTATCGTGTATCTGCATGGAATGACGGCGTCACTTCTATGAAATCTCGAATAGCAATTGATTTCGATCGCGACCGAGAATCGACGGACGTGCCATGCATGCTTGGAGTTTCGGTTCGTTTGTTAGCGACCTGTTTATTATCTGTGCTAATTTGATTTTGGAATTTGGATTCCCAAATAGAGTCTGGCCAAGCTATCTTATCTTACAGATGGGCCCTTTCGGATACACTTCGACCCTTTAGGGTCTTTTGTGCAATTACCCACTTACACACTCAACTGTTCGAATGTGCAGGTTTCCTCACGATGTTTTTCCTTCACCGTAAGAGCGTCGGGTAATGCACTTATGTTAGAAAAAAAGCCAAGCTAACTCTGCAATAGAATAAACCTGACAACCCCGTGTAAAACTTTATATGGCAATATGTTGTAGCTGTCTAGAAGACGTTTCTTATAAGTACATGTATTGTCAGACAGCTTTCGTTACTCCCTATTTATTGTGATAAAAGTAAAAACAATGATGAAACCTTTTAAAAGTGATGTGCTGCAATACGGTTTTGCATACTGAGTAATTTCCAACATGTTGAAGAATCACAGGACTCTGTTATTGCTCAAAAACGGCAATGTTTACCTAACAACAAGGCGCTGACGGGTTAGTAACTGAACAACCTTAATCCTTAATACACAATTTAGACAACCTAGCTCATGTTTGATAACAAAAAGTGCCGTTTTGTTTACAAATCTACTGTTAAAGATTAAATAAAAAAGAAGTTATGGTAGTTATTAAATACTTAAAAATAATTTAAAGTGTGGAGTAAAGAATTCTAGCTTCTTATTGGTTAAAGTTGGTTTAAATTGTCACTTATTGATAACAATCTGCGTCTAGTCCGAGTAATTAATTATACATATAGTTATCTATTATGACCTTATGGATTCAAATTAGATACTAGTTCCACCTTGTGCTATATCTAGAATCTATATGATGATTTAATTGACTGTTACATAATCGACTAGAATCGACTATTACGACTTCTGAGTGCAATTCGATGTTAATTGCTAGATACATTAAACTCAATATTTTTAACTACAACGCATTATCATGGAGATTAACTTCCAATAATTACTACCCACATAATTGAAATGTTTAGGGTCACATTATAGATCTACATTTATTTCGGCCCGTTCTGACTGACGTCCAGTCAAACTGAAGTAGCTTAGTGCCAGCGAATCCTGTCTAATGTGCCGATGGCAGTAGGTGCGAATTTCGCCGATGACCACAGATTTTACCCAAGCTATGGAAGAACAAAACGACAAAAAAACAAAATTAATAAAATAAAAAAAGAACATGTGGTTGGTCTAATGACATGAAATGGTCACAGCTCAGCATGTTGCTAATTATAAAACCAGCGCTGGTCTTCCGCTAGGTCCATTTGGCGACCTACGGCACGCCACACGACCAAAAAAACGAGATTAAATTTATCATACAAAAATACAAAAAAAAAACATGACATTAAAATATTTAACTTTACAAAAATCTACAACAAAACATTGGATCATGTTACCAATATAATTTCTACAAAACATTATCACAATAAAATAAAAACAAACAAAACAATGTAATAAAACAAAACTTAAATTGCAAAAAATAAAAAACTTACACAATGAATGTTTCTTGTACTTACAGCTATCTATTTACTATGGCGACTATCTTGTCAATCTTTTATTTTTGCCGACAATGACGTCTCAAGATTTAAACGAAAAAACAAATCAATCAAAAAAGAATTACATCAATAATCGATCACTTATCAGTAGAATTAGTGCACACTTCACTGGTCTATTGTCTATAGTAGGTACCGGTACCGGTACTGCAAGAAAATGTTGGACGCGTTATGCCTCTAACCGACTACGCAGATACGGTAAGATTTTATCTGCGTATAACAGGGGAGGCCAGTTAAACCATCTCGATTTAAAGCGCAATTCACACAGCGGGCGGGAGCGGGTAGGGCGCGGGGCAAGTCGTTTTCATCGCGGGACCCGCGCGGTTGTCGCATTCACACATAGGGCCGAACCGCGGCGGGCCCGCGCGCTGATAGTGCCGGGCGGCGGGCGCGGCGGGTCCGTCGCGGGTGCGGCGGTCCCGACCCGTCCCGCCGCGTGTGTGAATGCTCCTATATAACTCCATGTTAAAACACCCGCCGAACTACCGACCCGCCCGGCGCACGACCCGCTCCCGCCCGCTGTGTGAATTGCCCTTAAGAGCGGGGCGGTTTAACTCGCCCCCCTGTTATACGCAGATAAAATCTTACCGTATCTGCGGAGTCCGTGAGAGCCTTTACACCTTTTTCGGAATAGTTTTGGTTAACGGCAGCTTGAAACCATTTTATTAAGCACTAGCGGCCCGCCCTCGCTTCGCTTTGTGTGTTTTCTGTAACAACCTTATTATACCTACATAAAAACCTTCCCCTTGAATCACTCTATCTATTGCTGGAAACCGCATTAAAATCCGTTGAGTAGTTTGTTTACATCTTAGCTCAAGTAAGAAAAAATAGACTGTACATACATAAATACATTAAATCACGCCTGTTTCCCAGAGGGGTAGGCAGAGACCACTTCTTTCCACCTGCTACGATCTTGACAAATCTCTTTCGCTTCTTCCACATTCATACATCGAGTCATGCACGCACGTAGGTACATGACCTTTTTTTTCCAGAATTTGTTTATTTTTGGGTTTTCTTACTCAGAATCGTTGATACTATCGATCCTCATACAAGAAAAAAAGTGTCCCAGACTTTATTAGGTACGTAAGTTTTTTCTTCCAGTGGCAGTCATAGAGTTGCAAACTGACCGTCACTTTCAATACCTGACCGTCATTTATGATAAATGTCTGGTCATTTTCGACATTTATTGTCACATTGGACATTTATTTTTTAATAGTATAAGTTACTTTTCAAAAAAATCCATTTCCGCTATTCGATCAGTAAATTTATGAAATATAATTGTATACATCCTACTAATATTATAAATGCGAAAGTTTGTGTGTGTGTGTGTGTGTGTGTGTGTGTGTTTGTTACCTCTTCACGCTGCAACGGCTGGACGGATTTGGATGAAATTTGGAATGGAGATAGCTTATACCCTGGAATAACACATAGGCTACTTTTCATCCCGGAAAATTTAAAAATTCCCGCGGGAATAACTATAATCGAAATCTAAGCGGACGAAGACTAGAAGCTATTATCCACTAATCCTACTAATACGAATATCCTACTAATCCTGCTCATATTATTAACCTTAAAGGGTAAATTTTTAAGGAGATCAGTGAGGAATTGAGGGTACTCTTCAAATATTGTAGGCAAACATATAGCGATTATAGTATTTTTAGTAAGAAATCTAGCATTGACATTCAGAAAGTATCATTTGGTGAAATGGCACTGATGATGAAGACCACAGATGGCCACCGGAACTCCTCAACGATACTTTTTTCAAGGGTGGTGATAAGATATCTCGATTAAGATAGTTGAGCGACTACAACGAAGGACATTTTAATTATTTAAATATGACTATGACTTCCCTGCGGCGTTGCTGGCGGCGATCGTGAAATGTCTTAAAGTTTCATATCAACTAAGAAGTGGGACTAGGAACATAAGCTTATTATGATCTCTTAAAAGTCAAAAATAAAATAAATGTTTTAAAAAACAAAAAGCCGCCTTCAAAAACGCATTTATTTTGTGAAGTTAGATACGTGAAAATTGGTATATACTAATAAAAATAAAATTTATAGCTTACAGCGATTTTGGAAAAACTACCCCTAAGGGATAAAAGGGGGATGTAGAATTTTATATGGGAGTTCGTCATTTTTGTAGTTAGAAACGTTAAAATTGGTGTTATTAAAAAAAAATTTTTTGGCGATTTTGAAAAAATATTTCTTATTAGTTGAAATGGGGGATAGAGGTATGTATCGAAGTTAAATGAACTAATAGCTATGAGCTAAGATAATAGCTATAATGTACTGGGAGTAAGTACAGTTGGTTAGGTTAGGGTAAAGTTTTTTTTTTTGACCATCCAGAATCCGAATAGGCTTAGTTAGGTTAAGTAATTTTTTGACCACCAAATACCGAAAATTAATCATGTAGAAAATTAAATACCTACACTAACTTTTCTTTATTACCTATTCAACTTTAAAAGTAAAAACTAATTGGGCACTTACATCTACTAAAATATACACTACGCATTAACATCTTAATCGTAAAATTCGTTCATTCTGAAAGTGTGCGACTTTAGTTTATACATGAAAGTATAATATACAGCGACAAAGTTCTACGCAGCGTGTCGCGGACGCCAGGGGTGTAAATAGGAGCGGCAGAGCCCGCTCGCGCTCATTGATCGAAGAACTTCGTCCTACTTGCTTTGTTTGGGATATTGTCAGTTTGTATTATTCTATACAAAATTAAGATTAAAAAACTGCGAACCATTTTATTTTGTTTTTCCTATCGTTATAACGGTAAAATACACAAGCGTCAAATACTGAAAACCGACCGTCAAGTGCGAGTCGGACTCACACACCGAGGGTATTTTTATCGACTATGATTTCGGCCGGAGCGATTGTGTGCGCTGGATGTACCTATTTACATCCTATCCTACATATAATATTAATGCGAATGGTTATGCGTGCGTGAGTTTCTTACTTCTTCGCTAAAACGGATGGACGAATTTGGTTGGATATAATTTGGAATTTGCTTTTACACTGGATTAATACATAGGCTACAGTGTTCCCGTGGGATGGCAAAATTACTAATTCTAAGCGGACGAAGTCGCGGGCAGAAGCTAGTAATTTATAAATCTATCTATCATTGTCATGATATAAGACACGCTTATCATGAAAGTAGGTTAGGTTAAGTTGTTAAGTATGTGTTAGTAATGTTTAGATTTGCAATCGTGTGTAGGTAAGGTGATCGCATTTTACGTATTACCCACTAACCTATCTAATAGTACATTACTGAAGAGGCCGTGAAGTCAGGGATTCAAGGACGAGTTCGCGGTAGACGGCCGAGTTTTCTCAAGCAATGCGAGGAAATATTAAAAGTACATTACTGCAATCTTACGACTGCAATCTTACGATCGCAATCTCAAGACTGCAATCTTACGACTGCAATCTTAAGACTGCAATCTTAGGATGGCAATCTCAAGACTGCAATCTTACGATGGCAATCTTAAGACTGCAATCTTATGATGCCAATCTCATGACTGTGTAATCTTACGATGGCAATCTTAAGACTGCAATCTTACGATGGCGATCTCAAGACTGTGCAATCTTACGATGGCAATCTTAAGACTGCAATCTTACGATGGCTATCTTAAGACTGCAATCTTAGGATGGCAATCTTAAGACTGCAAACTTAGGATGGCAATCTTAAGACTGCAATCTTAGGATGGCAATCTTAAGACTGCAATCTTACGATTGCAATCTCAAGACTGCAATCTTACGATGGCAATCTCAAAACTGCAATCTTACGATGGCAATCTCAAGACTGCAATCTTACGATGGCAATCTTAAGACTGTAATCTTACGATGGCAATCTCAAAACTGCAATCTTACGATGGTAATCTCAAGACTGCACATAAATATAGTACCATAGATATTTTTGCCGCAGACTCGGCTTAATGCTTTTAGATAATCGGCTAAGAAGCCATGACTGTCAATAATAATCCGGTCTTTTTTTTTTAATGTCGCAAAGTATGGTTACAGAGTCTAGTGGTGGTTGGCAGAATGTAATTTGTCAGTTTAATGTTAGTAAGTTTGTCAGTTTAATGTTAGTAAGCAAATTTAAAAAGTTAGAGCAGCGGCCAATAATATTTTTTCTTAGGAGCCATAAACAAGAAACTTCATGTGCAGCGGCCAATAATATTTTTTCTTAGGAGCCATAAACAAGAAACTTCATGTCTTCATTTCGTGCCATTAACGCGTATACATTTCCGAGCATGTTTGAGAAAACTCTATTTATAAAGTTGTAACTTAGCTTGTGAGTGCTGGCTACTGTTTTATTTTATTTTCAAGAGTCTTTATTGACAGTTGTCAATCAATTTGCGTATTAATAAATAAAATGCCGCGGATAGTTAGTGAAGCCATTGCACCTCAACTATGGTGGCAGAGCTTTGCGTCAAAAGAAGATGCTTATCCCATAGCTCATAGGATTTTAAGTATCCCTCCAAGCTCGGCTGCTGCAGAACGCAATTGTAGTTTGTTTTCAATAACCCACACAAAGTTACGAAATAGACTATCTAAAGACCGCCTGAACAAACTTATAACAATTCGACAGAATTTACGTTATTGTGACGAAATCGAAATTGAGGCATCGTCGGAATCTGCTGACCGCTCTGACGACTGCTAAGAGTATTTTGATTCCTTAGAATTTAACAATACATCGATGCAAGTTGAATCAGAAGACGAACAATTTTAGGTTTTATGTTTATGTATGAATGACTTTTAGTTTTTTGTCGTGTTATTGCAATAAATTTTAAATTTTATACATATTAAACCATGTTTTATTTTTATCAACTATGACAAACTATGCCTCGTTGTCGTTGCTGCTATAGTTTATAAATGTCGTTAGTGACCATAAATGACTATTAATGACCGGTAAATGACGATTATGACCGACAACTTGATAAATGACGGACGGACATTTTGAACGTGACGGTCAGTTTGCAACTCTAGGCAGTCACGACCATGTAAATAAAAAACGACTGCATACAAAAACATTAAATTAAATTGACGTCTCTGAGTGCGGCAGAACTTCGAACCCGAAAAGTTGTCAAAATGGCAAATGGTCTTGGTTTGACATCTGTGAGACAGTGTTTAGTGCGACGTAGTTTGTATGAAATCTGAAAAATGCCGCTGTTTTTACCTACTTTGTTTACTAGCACAATGTGACATTTTTGTATACCCACGACCGTCGTCGTCGTCGTGCTGTGTTACCAGGTCTAGTCTATCATAAATCGGGACTGTGCTAGAATAAAATCGGGACTTGGGTTTTCAAATCGGGACAGTATTTACAGCCCTTTTGCAATGCCAAATTGTGACAAACCGTTTTTAGCTCTCTCGATTGTTATAAATTAGTATGTGTTGAACATCGGGACAATTGGCGTCCCGATCATGGGGTGTCCGTAGACCCCTGGGACTTAATTCTCGTGACTTCGAGATGATTTTTCATGCGAGATATGTCGAAAAAATGTATGCAGTTGACAGTTAATCTCGCATGAAAAATCATCTCGAAGTCACGAGAATTGGGTCCCTGAAAACCGGGACGTCCCGCATTAATCGGGAAATCTGCGAACACTAGACGACCCTATTTTATCCTACTAATATTATAACTGTGAAAGTTTGTGTGTGTGTGCGTGCGTGCGTGCGTGCATGCGTGCGTGCGTGTGCGTGTGTGTTAGTTTGTTACTCCTTCACGCTGCATCAGATTAGTATGAAAATTGAAATGGAGGTAGCTATACACTGGATTAACAAATAAACTACTTTCTATCCCGAACATTTTTAACGTTCCCGAGGGAATAACGATAATTGTGATCTACGCGGACGAAATCGCGGACAGCTAGTAGTTGGGTCACTAATGTTTTACCAAATCATCATTTGACAAACTATATCATTTTATAAACTTTCAATTCGCAATGGCGTACCTCCCGCCACATATTTTTTTATATTTTTGTGGTCATTAATCTAACCGAACCTAACTTTTTTAATAAGCCCATGTAACCTATGTAATATGTTATGGGTTAAGCACATTTTTGCGAAATGAAAGTTTGTAAAATGATATAGTTTGGTTAAAATTCAGGATAGTGGTTACATAAATCAATGGTTCTCGTTCGCGTTTTTGATCCATCTCAAAACGCAATTTGCAAATCGTCGCCTCGCGTGACACGCTGTAACTTAATGGTCCATTTTTGGACGGAATCGAAAGTGGCAATTAGTTTTAAAACAAAGGGGACATTAAGATAACGAGGTCACCGACCGTTAAAGATGTAATGGAGAAAGTGCTTTACTGTTTTTTTTATAACACGGTTGTAATGTAATTATTCAAGTAAGCGTGAAATGGTTAACGTGGTTTGTTCTTCATTCGTAATTTATGTCTTATACAGGGCTGACTGTTGCTTATACAGCGTGTTCCTAAAACTTTTAGATTATTTAACATATTATACATTGTTCTACGAGAGTAACGAAAGGTACAGTCGAGTTCATAAAGATGTAACACTTTAGTACCTTATAACTTTCCGATGTGACAATTCATATATGGCAGTTTAAACATGACATTAAATATATAGACAAGGTACTAAAGTGTAGGTATACATCTTTTTGAACTCGACTGCACATGTTTTATTTTATGTAGTTACATAATTATACCACCATGTTTACTTATATCTGATTAATTATGCCACACGTTTGTAGCAAAATTACCTGACCACAATATATAAGTGGCTTATATGCATTAATTGATTATAACGAAGCTAGCTATAGGTTTTTTTTTCGCCTCATTGTTACCTACATGTTTTATAAACAAAAATGACTTAATGATTTTACTGTTACTCAATAATTAACATGCGTGATGGCATGGCAAACTCCTTAACCCGAAACCATGAACCTAGAGAATGCAAATAACCGGTTATAATCGGTTTTAACCGGTTATTTTCGTACAAAAACGGTTAATAACCGGTTAAATTGCATTCCCTACATGAACCCTCCGTTTCTGGTACGTGGATTTATAGTGGTCCACCTTTACTTGATTGATTTTATGTTAATTAATTAATAATTATGCAAGTAATTCCAACGAAACAAGATTCCGACGAAAGAGAAATACGACGAAACAGGAATACGAAATCAACAATATGATAACATGTCAAAGGCAATATGGTTTTACAGAGTACAATAGAGCAGATTTAGCTTATCCGGATCGGATTCGGTCCAGCGAACGAACAAATTGGCTCACTTACGTCACGGCCTCCAATAGTCAATAACTCTCTAATATACAGCCATCCTTTAGACGAAAAAGAAAAGATGATTATGTTATTATATCTATATCAAGCAGGTCTAATCATGAGATGAATTCAAAATTGGAACGTGACATTACCACAGAAAATCGAAGTTCGAAGTTACGTTCATCATGTCAGCCGAAAGACGTCCACTGCTAGACATAGGCCTCCCCCAAGGCTCTCCACTCAGACCGGAAAGCCGGAAGTCCGGAAGTCACGTTACCTCCATCACTTTCCCTCGATTTGGTCTCGAGTGACGAGTGACAAGGACTCGGCACCCGAAGATTCGAATTTAGTGGGTCGTGGTTACCATCCAGGGGCCCTAGCCGAGATGCATTACACTGACTAGCGTTTCCAGTCGTTGTAGCGTTGACTCTACGTATCATGCATGACATCTACCAGTGACGCGATTGGTTTAAAAACGAAACGAATAGAAACGCTAGTTCGCGTAATGCATTTTGCCTAGGGCCTCTGGGCCTCCATTCAACACGGTAAAAGCAATATCGTTTTTGACCTGAAGTGTCCCTCTTGGATGTAGGTAGTTGTGTACAGTTTACAAAAACGTTTAAAATAAATAAAATATTATTAAAATAAAATTTGGGACTTACATTTGGCACTAAATTTATAATATTGATTGACCTTAATAACTTGCCATTTTAAAATGTATAATTAATTTAATTAATTTGGTAACCTAATAGTCAATATCAGCGAGAATGACGCAGAGAAGGTCAAAACAATTATTGGCATTGGCACTACAGTTAAATTATAAGTGGCCAGGATATATCCTTGGCCGCCGAGACGAATAATGAGTGTGAAAACCGTACGTTATACCTATTACGTATTTCAAATATCGAATGTCTATTTGAATAGTTCACTACGCGCAAGAGGGGCACTCCTCTAAGTTTTTTTTACCTAAAGTATTTATTTTACAAGTTTAAGTATGGACCAGGCAATTTGAGTATTTACTTGTTTCTCACAAAACTAGATGGTTAGGTTAGGTCCTCAGCAGTAATTTAACCCGAATGTAATTATTAGAACTAAAATGTAAATGGTTAACGGAAAAACAACTTAAAAAAAAACGACTATAGTTACTGGCCAGCAACTTGAGGGAAATTCGCACTGAGTCCAATGTGTTTTGGGCACGTTTTGGGCTATACCATAATTATTATTTACCATCGCCTTGCCAGTGTCACAATATATTTTATCAATTTTATCATCCATAGTAATAAAGTAGTGTCTACTAAAATAAATAACTGGTAACTAGTTATGATTTTTAATCAGAGTAGTTACCACGTATTTTCACGAGCTTAGACGGACAATACCTACGTTTGGTGTGAACGATGCCTTACTTAAGTGGTCGCTTTTGAAGAATAAGGATTTTTTACGCCGGGGTTCCGTGCGCTTGAACGTTTTTGTCACGGCGCACACGTCTACTTCTAGGGCATCGTTCACACCAAACGTAATGTCCGCCGCACGTCCGCGTTACGCAGTTTATTGCTTATCAATATGTATTTAACTTCTCGTTCACACCGAACCGACAATACGCTATTACAACAAACAATACAGACAATGAGCATGCTCACAGTTTGCGACGGACAATACGTTTGGTGTGAACGATGCCTAAGAGCGCCAAGTTTGCGGTTCTGTACTACGCCCAGCGTAACCACGCCGGCGTGGCACACAAGTCTACACGAACCGTAACAATGTGTTATGATTTATTACACAGGCAACAAAGGAGTGGTGACAGACGGAAATAACCCGAAAGTTGTACGACCGCTCCAACTAGATCCGACAATTCGGACTGTCATAACCATACATTTTCTTCTTCTTTTAGGTCCAAATTGGACGCAGTGCGAAATCGCCCTTACAATATAAATATTATCTATAAATAAAATAGCTCACGGAAACCGAATATCTAGATTAAACCGATCGCCTGCGGGGCGAACACCTCACTGAATAAACAGTAGTAGCCCGGTCGACATGCATTACTATTTTATTTATAAACTCTGGGAAAGTGTTTTTAGAGTTCCTTAATTCATTTAATTTTTACATACAGAAATATTTAATACCATGTCTGTACTGAGGCAAATGTTCTATGGGGACTTAATTATTTCACTTTCATAAATCAAAACATCCCGCTATCTATAATCTAAAAGATACGGACAGCGTAGGCATATTAATAGGGTCCCGTTGGGCTCCCTTCGGCTACGGAATCTTAATATTGCTAATATAATCCGACACATGTGTTTGGGCCGCACAAAGCGATCAAGCAAAATGTTAAGAACCTATGTAGACGACCGGTTACACCTTATACAGGGTGTCCCAGGAACCGACGTCAACCTGTCAAGGGCTGATAGAGCAGCTAAAAAGCTATCGATTTAACCCCTATGTATAGTCAGCGATTTTTGCTAGTTTCGGACTTGTATATACCTATATGTTTTGTGATGAGGAAAGATTGGATTAGGCCCACAGCAGGACTGATGATTAATAATAACTGATCTCGACCGTAGTGCTCGTCTCAAGATGTGTCAAGAATGACAGTTTTTTTGGGTTGACGTTTAAAATTGAGTGTTGGCAATGAGTGCAATGAATGACGTTTCGCTTCTACGATTTTCTGTACCACCAAAAATACAAATAAATTAATAATTTTTATTATTAAAACTACGGAACTCGCTGATCAAAATCTCTGCACTTTGAAAAAAGCATTGTAAAAATAGGTGGGTGTTGTACAAATGGAATATACCGTGTTGAAGGGAAATTGCCGCAATTTGTGATAATTGGTTAATTGAATTCGTTCGCGCCGAGCACTTAACACAAATAGCGGAACAATTTACTTTTAATTCATTAATGATGGGACGGATCTTCGCCAGCCATGTAAAGGAGCAAGCACATAGAAGTGAATATATTATTCATCTTTGTCTAAATTTCTATAATAATTATACTGACATTTTAGCTTTATAATAGATCTGTCAAATATGTTTATTTTGTAGTGTTTATCACAAAAATGTTGGGAATTTGAACTTGAGTTTGTATTCAAGAATAACTGCCGCACTCAGAGACGTCAATTTAATTTAATGCTTGATTAAAGTTCCTGCTGTCACTTTCTTTGCGATAGCAATAGAATAATACAACACGTCACTAAATAAGCGTTAAGTTTAATTGACGTCTCTGAGTGCGGCAGTAAGAAATTCTTATTTCGAGCAACACCTACTCGTACATAACAATATGAAACTTAAAAATAATACACTGCGGTGACACAATAGCGTGATCCGTTAGCTGTTTTGTGTATAGACGAAAGTCAGACCTGAGGGCTTATTGTCTAACGCACTCGCAATCACGATCGTTTTCATTTTGAAAATCGAAGCCTTGTCTGCATACAAAATGAAAACAATTGATCCACTTTGAAGCCGGTTGCGATTGCGAGTGCGTTAGACAATAAGCCCTCGGGGTTCTTGTGGTCAATACGAGGGAGTCAGTGTCATTCTCTAAACAACTCAATTTTCAATCGGTTCAGGAATTACTAATTGGCAAACTAAAGTTGTCCCGTGCGTAGGCACGTAAGGTAGAGGTAGGTTCCACCGCTTTGGCCGCGCTACTTCGGCACTATGATGTTAATAATTATCAGACGGGACAGCTAGAATCACCAGAGGCCCTTACCATGATTTCTTCTTCTAGAGTTTCTATTAGTTTCGTTTTTAAATCAATCGCGTCACTGGTATATCACGCGTATTTTCGTATCACGTCATTTACCCAACGAATAGAAACGCTAGTTAGCGTAGTTCATCTTGGCAAGGGCCTCTATTAGTATTCCGTTGACGAATTGAAAAGATACACGAGTTCTTTTAGTATCACCTAGCAGAGATCAAGAGATAGGCTGGTGCAATGATGATTCAAATATTTAAATGGAACCAATATGGCCGTCAATAATGTTGAGGATTTTGAATGAATAAACCTAGTCTCAAACATAGCTTAGGCTAGAAGGTAATTTGGGCAATATGTAGAGGTAAAATATTTCATGTCTTTTTCAAACTAATTCGAAAAAATACCTGTGCAAAGCAAAATTAACAAGTGGTTTAGTGCAAATTAATAGTAACCTATTCGCCATATATTACTTACCATATCAAAATTCAAAATATTTATTCAGTAAATATTCCTCATATATTACTTAACATATTAAATTTGATATAAAATTATTTTATCGAATAAACAACTGGGTGAAGGTCGTCTCCTATTCGGATCCCCTACTATGTGTATACATTATAAACGTTGAGCCTTTTGATGCACTATAATTTAAAAATAAATAATTCAAGAATTTGCAACTAACTCGTTGCACGGGTTGCACCTTGTGTGGTTCTCAAGACACCCACGTCACTCAAGTAGAAACTTCGAGTTTGAAAAACAGTTATTTCGGGATAGTTATTTTATATTAACCACTATTTATACCTAAGTACTTCAAAGTGGTTTTAAAGGATAGTGCACGCATTTTTGTAATAGGGATATTTCAGGACTTGCATTCTAGCTTTATTTATAATTTTAGCAGGGCCTGTAATATGGTCGCTATTATCGCGGTGGATAAAGCATCCTAGACTCTCGCACTTAGGGACATACTGGTCAGAAAGTGCTGATGTTTTATCCACGATTATCCACATCGATAAACCCGACCCGATAATAGGCCCGCGATGCTTTTATTGATGGAAATCAATGAATCGTTGGCGTGTGGATTGGAGAGAAAAGGACAACCTTATTTATCTATTTTGTGCTAAGTTTTTTTTCAATTAGGTACCATTACCGTTATTAACCTTATATTGTACTAGAGGACGCCCGCGACTTCGTACGCGTATTTAGAATCAGTTTCCCGCTACTCCCCCCATTTCTTCCCAATGGGGGTAGATTTTCGGAAAATCCTTTCTTAGTCTCACTTACATCGTGAAAGGAACCCCTGTTCCAAATTTCAAGTTTCTAGGTACAGTAGTTTCGGCTGTGCGTTGATATATAAGTCAGTCAGGTTTGCCTTTTATATATATAGATGTATAATGATAAAAGTATTTATTTTAGAAGCTATAAAAAACACACGCACACCTCGGCTAGGGATGTGACAACCAAATAAAGATGATTGTACGCGTTTATTAACACCATACATACCATAATCGGACATACAAACGCCATAAGTAAAGAGAGGAGATGGTTATTCACCTTTTGCTATAGGTAGGTAGGTAGGTATTACGAGTAAATAGCAACTTTGATCATTTTCGTATTTCTCCAAATTGTTTTTTCAATAGCCCATACGAGTGGCTGATAAAATTGATGCTTAGGAATAACCTCGTACCTACTCAGAGTCACAGTTTGTCATACACAAGTTTGAAAAAGGAACGAGTTAATTGTCCCTTAAAATGTCAGTAACTGCCGCACTCAGAGACGTCAATTAAATTTAATGCTTGTTTAGTGACGACTTACTGCCGCACTCAGAGATGCCAATTAAATTTAATGCTTGATTAAAGTAGCTGCTGTCACTTTCTTTGCCACAGCAAAAGAGTAAGACAACACGTCACTAAACAAGCGTTAAATTTAATTGACGTCTCTGAGTGCGGCAGTTAGTGATTATATTGGTTTAGCAAAGAAATTGTCAGTAAGTAGCAACTTTAATCAAACATTACGAATACGTTTGAAGGATCATAAGGCCGGACTTACACTGAAACTTACGACTTATAGGCGATAGGGACGCAGCTATTTGTTAGAATTAGATAGAAGTATTTTTTTCTCATTCTAATAGATAGCCGTGTCTCTACTTACGCTAGTAAAATTTACGAGTGTAAGGCCGGCCTAACTTGACCCTTATAAGAACGTTTTTAGTTTGCAGCACAAGTCCTAAGACTGCATTGCCCTAGAAACAATCCTTCAAATCGATCTACTTATCTACTGCATAGATCACTGGGTTAATTGGACTAATTCCAAAAACAGTTCGCAACCAATTTATCTTATCTAATTAAATTACAAGTTGTGGGTCTGTGATAAACAATATAACATGTAATTAGAATTACCTACATAGAATTGTCAATCACACGTCGGGTCGTGCGCACAAAAATTTGCACATGGTGTTCGTTGACCTAGAAAAGTCATATGACGAGTTCCTCGAGAGGATTAGTATTTTTGGGGTTCCGTACCAAAATGACAAAAAAGGAACCCTTGTGGTGAGACTTCGGTGTCTGTCTGTCTGTCTGTATGTTACAGCAGCTTTTCTCAGAAACTATAGAAGCTATCAACTTGAAATTTGGCATAGTTGAATAACTTGCATGCCCGCATCTGTTTTAAGAAAAAAATATGAAATTATTTTTCTAAATATTTGAAAAACATACTACAACAAACTACCTTACGTCAAACGTGACATTAGTCAATCGTAAGCTCTGCTACAGATTTCTCATCATGTCTGTAACTAAAACTAAAGATGAAGCTTCAAAAAGGTTACGAGCGAAGACCGCCGCTTAAAATCGAAGTTTCGGCACTTTTCCCATTTTTCCCATTAAAAGTCTATGGGAACAAATTTTCGGTGATTATTCCTCCGTGGTAGGTCCGATTTTCAATTTTATTTTTTCTAAAACATCTTTGGCTAGATGTCGTATTACGGGCTAAATTTGATCCTGATATCTCTAATAGTTTGGGAGGAGTATGCGGACAAACGAAAATCCGAAGCTTCGCTCCAATTAATAAATGCTTTACTCTGGGATTGACATTAAAAAAATAATTTGTTTTACTTACGGTACTTTGCTAACGCCATCTAGGTAAAACGTAGTCAACTAGTTGGCGCATGACACAATGCCTTAACAACGTATGCTAGTGGTTTATATCCTGGGACACAGATGTCGCTAATCGGCACAAATTGTCGTTTAGCCGACAGTTGGGATAGGGCAATAAAGGTTCTGTTCCTACAGCAGTTTGAATTAATTTAAGAATCCTTTTATTATTATAAATGTCATGAATGAATAATATAATAACCGCGGTAGTTAAACCAATGAAAATGTTAAACACTTTAGTGCACTGTCATACATAATAAACTGAAAATCAAATGACACGCATAACAATGACAGTGACATTAACAATGACAAGGTTCTAAGTATGCTCAACATTTTTATTGGGTGACTGTATATCCATTCATTTTCATTACCTCCTGTGGACTAAACGACTAGTGGAATTGAAGTGTGGGGTACCTAACGTCTAAATAGTGGTTTACTGGTTGGTTACTTACCGCCTTACTCAAAAATAATTTAAAGAGTTAACTCTCTTTCCTGTTAAGTTTCAATCTTATGTATGAAAAATCGTCACTAAGGAATGACTTCATCGTCATTGACTGACTCTCAGTGCGGCCGTTAAATACTGAAATAAATAAACTCTTTATCCAGGAACTGTAACGGGTTTATTTTTTAAACCACTTCATTGCTATTAAGAATCGGGTTCTAGGGGTAAGGGGATTAACTATTTTACTTTTATTTTTTTTAAATACATTTGTGTTGACATATGGAGCTTAAAAAATTGAGTGTTCAAATCCACCTGAAGACAACACTGCAATTCATATAGCCTGGACGTTGCTACTGAGTTTAAGGATCTACTTCAAGGACAAAATACATAACTCCTAGTCCTATCCTACTCCCTCTTCAGGCGTGGCAGTAGAGTAAACTGAAAAGGGGCTGATTAACTAAGTTTAGAATTTCGTTTGTTGTAGACCCTTGGGTTCTCTTAATTATTTGCCGTCCTAAATAAACTATGCTAATACCTGTTGAGTTGAGCAACTTCGGTTCGTGAGTTCTAACGGAACATGCTAAGTTGGTATACAGGCTCTTTGTGCTCCCGCTTTGTAGTTGAGCAGAGGGTATTTGAGAAATTTGTTGCTGTATCTGTAGTAGTTTTAAACTATTAAAAATGTATATTATTAATATATTAAATAAGTACTAGCTTTTGCCCGCGACTCAGTCTGCGTAGAAGTCGTTTATCGCTGCTCCCTCGGGATCTGTCTAATTTTCCGGGATAATGGTAGTCTATGTCCTTCCCCGGGACTCAAGCCATCTCCATATCAAATTTCATCTAAATAGGCTCAGCGGTTTAAGCGTGAAAAGGTAACAGACAGACAGACACACTTTCACATTTATAATATTAGTATGGATATGGATTACATACATACATACACTCATGCCTTCATTCCCAGAGTGGGGTAGGCAGAGGTACAGAATTACCGACACTAAAAACTTGTTGGTAATTCTGTTACCTCATTTTGCAGCTTCAGGCTAATTGTAAGATGTTTACTAGGTGTATATTATCGACAACTTGCAAGCCCATTGCCTAACAATCTTAAATATTTTAGGCATTAAAATCATGTTGCTCTAGCCTTAGAATATTAACATAGAAAACTAGAAGCCACAAATATCAAAAACGTCTAGGGATCAAAAGTATCAAAATTTTATTTTGATTATTTTGCAATGTGTGTATTGCAACGCAGTAAATTGCACAATATCAAACAAATAGAGGTGTTTGTGATCATTAGACATTATTGATGTGTGTAGGTAGTACCTACAGACATAATCTTATAAGTTCGCGCGACGACACGCACACTAGTGCACAAATAATGTCGTACTGATGTGAGTAGATCAAATTTGGTCTAGTTTGAGTGGCATAACTATATTAGTGCGGGCGTAGATTGGGTTTCTATGTGTTATTTATTATTATTCTAGCCCTCTTTTTCATAAACGCATAATAACTAAAGTGTGCTTAAAATTCGTTATGTCCTTATCTGTCATAGTGACGTTTCCATCCGAGAAAAAGTAATTAATTTCTATTTCTAAAAACATACTTACTAATACCTCCCAATATTTTACGAGCGACTCCGTTCGCGCAGAACTTGTTTACAGCTATTTCCTCGAAAACTCTTGGATTTTCCGGGATAAAACTAATTCGGTCTTTAAATTATGTGAACCGAATTTCATATCCATCGGTTTACCGTTAAATCGTGAAGATTAAACAAACAAACAAACAAATGACGACGCGTTGGCCTAGTCGGTAGTGACTCTGCCTACGAAGCTAGCGGTCGCGGGTAGGGTTCCCAGTACGGGCAAATATTTGTGTGATGGGCGCGAGTATTTTGTTTCTCAGTTTTCTATGCATTTAAGTATTTATTTCTCTACAATAAGTATTTATATCGTTGTCTAGTACTCATAGTGTACAAGCCTATCGCTTCGTTTGGGACTAGGTCGTTAATATTATTGTTATTTATGTTATTTATTTATAATAAGGGAATGTTTCGAAACGGCTCAGGATCATCCTACATTGACTAAAGTACCTACCTATAGTCAATCATAAGGAAATTAAAAGCGTATCGATGGAACTCCAATCCATAATCCTTCATGCAGGAGCAGAATGGGCAGGTTGTCACGGGAAGTTTCTTTGACTAACGAAACCATCTTACCAATGAAATGACTAAACAAAATCTGTAAGATGGTCTATATTTTACAATTCTTCGTGAACCGGTGCGGGATCAGCAACTAACCCATCCACGGCCATTGCAGAGTATTTTTCGAGGAACGCGTCCCAGAAAGCACTCCTCTTCCTGAGAGGGTTGACCTTCATTAGAGGAGACTTCGTTATGTGCAAGTACTGCTTGTCCTTGCCGTCTTTGTTTACTGGATCCCAGATTAGCTTTTTGAGAATAACGTCTTCCTTGTTTGGGGTAGGATTTCTGAAAATCAAAGGTTTTATCATCAGACGAACGTCCATTTCTGCACGAAGACATTCCTCAAGGATCCCCACAACGTTTTACTTTAAATATATTTTTTGCATGTCATGCTCTTAAATGACTTGTAAAAGCGATGTATAAGTAAGCAAACTAAAGTGGTACTCTATGTTCTTCGGGACTAAAGAACTTTTTTATATGGAAAGCCAATAACAGCCAGTTATGTATTGCTCATGTCACCAAACAGATGTAAGTGTAGGTTCGTGGAACTCGTTTGAAGCCCACCTGCCCCTCCACCGGCCTCCGCGACGACATGAGTGAGTAACATGTAGCTGGCTGTTTGTTTACCTCGGTCTCTGTTTTGGAAAAGTCGTCTGAGTATAATTCATTAGGTTCCCTAAAACAACCGTATGGTCTTTTCCTGCTGGATGACGGGTAGAGATAGAGCTTTTTTTTTTGTCTGTCTTGAAATAATTCCTTAAATTTTTGAATAATTTTCGCGCAATTGAAGTAAAAAAAGTAAAGTATCTACTTAGAGTATTTTAACTTTAGACTACAAAATGCCAACATGACACTTGAACTATAACCACCCTTGCTTTGCTCAAGTGGCTAAACAACTTGTGTCATAATGGCCTATTTTAGCCCTTTGATAAAATAATCTATTATTAAATTGTTTTGTTTTGAAAGGTTCCCTAATGATAGATGATTTCACACGATTCGACGTAAACATTTACGATGTAAACTTCTAAGCAACAGTAGACCAAACTTCGAGTTAGTCAATACAATTAACCATTAGGTACCCTTACCCAGTTTTTATGAAGTTAGTCCACAGCCGCACCATCTTCTTTAAAATCTTTATGTCCGCCTGCTCGCTAATTAGACCTAGGAGTTCCTCGTATTCCTTCTTTAAGCGGATGCACACGTGCAAGTAGCACAACTCGTCCAGGGTGGCAGCTCCCCAACTCTTCATGCTATTCCTTGCTCTTCTTGCCATATAATTACTATTTTCATTTAGCAACCCTCTGTAATCGAACATGTAGTAATACAACGGAGAAGACAAAGCTTTAGGAATTGTTGCTACCGTGTAATCTAAAGCATAATTCTGTAGCAGATCACCCACATAGACAGAATATTCCAGAATATTCCCGTAGTGAAGGTACCCGGCTTTTAAATAGAATTCCCTTATTTCTTGCTCGGCTTCCTTGAAAGCGGAACTATTGCGATCGAATCTAAAGCCATATCGTATGGGGAAATGAACCAAAAAATCTCGTGCTTGGTCCACCAAACGTGGCTCAAATATAAAGTGCGAGACCAATTCTAGCCCTTCTCTTGAGTTAAATCCGATAATAACTGGAACATCATTAACAATTTTGTTGTTTTCTGGCAGTGATGTCAACACAGCGTCAGGACCATCGGATTCGACAACAGGTGAAAATGGAAAAATACTCATTTGGTTGTCAATCATGTCTGCATTGTCAATAACGTCAATTTGTGACTTAAATAGGGTTTCTGGATCTACTTTTTGTAATTCCTCTAATAAAATACTACTGTCTTCAGTTGTTACGTTTAGGGCTTCTCCAACCTGAAAAGCTTTCTTTTTAGCAAGCTTGGTGAAATAAGTAGCTTCCAAAGCGGTACCACTCTGCATGATAACTCCAGAAAATAAACCTTTAGCACTTTCAGAACACAGTAGAATGTGAGCTAACGCTGCGCCTCCACGGTTTCCCATCAACGTCACACGGCTCGGGTCTCCTCCAAATTGGTTTATATTCTGCTTAATCCATTTTAGAGCCAGAATAAAATCTTTAAGACCAGCATTCGCTGGTATGATTTCATCTTCGGTTGTAAGGTAACCAAACATATCCAACCGATGGTTAACCATAACGACGATTACTTCTTCTTCGAGGAAAAAGTCTGGAGAATAGTTGTCGCTGCCATTGAAGCTGGTTCTAAACCTGTCACTGTAGTCGAAGACTACGATTGGGAGAGAGCCCTGGAGCGAGGGTGTGAACACGCTGAGGTACAGGCAGTCTTCGGAGCCCGATATTCCGAACTCTTCGTTGATATGTCCGCGGGAGTTAAATTGCAAACACGTTGGCTTTCTCTTGTGACCTTCGTACGTGCCTTCCCATCCTTCATGCGGTTTCGGCGGCTGGAAATCAAAATGAACTAGTTAAAATATTTGCATTGAAACGATCGTAAATGTAGCAGAAAGCAAGCACGAAGCAGTTTAGATATTTGATTTTAAATACACTTACCAAAAATCTTAAGGTGCCAACTGGCGGTTCAGCATAGGGAATGCTCTGGAATGCATTGTAATTTTGTTGTTTTGATATGGTAGTTTGGACTATACCGGACAAGATTCCTTGTTTTAAAGTCACTTTCACATTTTCTTCACTAACACAAAATTCTAAAACTAAGAATATCACTAAGAAACAAATATATTTATTTGACATATTTTAAGTATAATAAACTGCTGGGTTTTAACGATTAGTGAGATTAACAAAACATTGCTGCCAGCAAGCGTGGACGCTATGATAAGGATGAATTACGTGTACTATAATTATCAGATTGATAACAAATTACCTACCTGTAGATCGTGGTTAATTCTAATTAGTTGTAGAAGAACATAACTTTTTTTTAATGTTTTGCATGTTAATTACTGTACCTGAAGACAAGAATCTCAATATTTTATTAAATATAGAGATATATACAAGGATGATTACTTTTTTACGAAGAAAATAACCCACGAAGTAGATTTAGAGCACGACTGCTTTTAAAATAAATAGAGATTTTCACCCGAGTTAAGCACACTACTTTCCTTATCGACTTTGATAATAAAACTTATTAAAAGTAAGACTCAGTATAGTTTTAACAAAGAGGCTGTTTAAGATTTTAGCATGGCTCAGTACAGGCTTCGGGCCTGTTCTTTGATCAGTAGTTAACTCAACTAATTGTTAAAATTCGAAAAAGAATCGAAAATTTGACACATTTCCTTGAGATTTAACCATTAGTAACGATTTTTAACGATTAGTTTAACTACTGATCAAACAACAGGCCCTTAGCTTTTTTATAAAATAATCTAACTACAGAGTGGCTGTATAGGTTTCTGGTCCATTGACATATTTCTTTTCCAAAATATTTTTCTACCCTAGGTTTGACTTGCATCACTTTCAACCCGCTCCTAATATAAACAATGGCCTACTTTCAGAGTATGAGACTGGATTAGATATTTTTAGGTCTTGAAATCGATGTTATTAAGATTGACACGATTTATAACTCGATTTACACGCTCTGTATACCAAGCATCAATTGAAATCATCTCTTTACATAAGGCATTTATTGGTAGGATAAAGGCTCGCGTTTGACCAGTTTTTTGCGAGTCTTATGTCACCAATAAGTAGTGGTGGAACTTGTGCAGAGTCCATCCAGATCGCTACCACCATCTTACCCTTTAACCTGCCGCCAAACAGCTGTTCGCATTATTGTATTCCGGTGCGAGGGTAAGAAAACTGGTGAAATCATTAGAATAGAGATATTACGTCTGCCTCAGGGACGGCAACGCGTTTGCAATCTCAAGGTTTTCGAAGTCTATGGCTTGAGAATCCACTTGCCACCAGGGTGTGTTTGTTTGCCTTCTCCATTCCATAAAGAAATATGTCGTCTAGGGCTCCTATAAGTTAAGCAATTCAGGATAACCAATAATACAAATTCATAAACATCTTCAAATTATTTAATAGGTAACTATAATTCATCCTTGACATCTTGCACAACGCCATTAACCGCTAAAGCTTCGTATTTGTTCATCCAGTCGTCCCAGAACTGCACCCGGTCGTCCCACAGCCGCTGGGTCATCTTCAGCTCATCGTTGATCACTAGACAGTCTTTGTTCTCCTTCGTGGCTGGCTTCCAGGTGAACTCATCTCCTTGAGGCGTAGGGTTACTAAAACAATACAATTTTTTGGAATTTGGTTGATGATAGAACCTTGTTTATAAAACTTCTTGCGTGATATTGATGGCATATGTCTCTAGATTAGGGTAAAAGATTACGATATAACATAAGATGTTTACTCAGTAAGTATGATAAGGATGATATACTCGTCAAAAATATACCAGTGCTTCCAAATGAGATCGCTGTTGAGAAGAAGCGCCGCAAGAAACTTAACAGTCAGTTGTTGTGTTGGCCCAACAAATATCTATTTAACTAGGTTATATTTTTAGAAAACTTACCAAAAAAATACCGAGCCAAGCTCGGTCATCCAGATACTCGAACTATTAAGTGGTAAAATATCAGTAGATAATCTTATACTTACAAAATGATCTAGTCCCAAACCAACTTATAATATTTAGCAAATACTGCCCAGTAAAGCACCGCAGTTCTTTTTTTCACAAACGGCGTTAATTAAAACTATGCTAAAATTAACGACAATGTGTAACTAATAGTTCTGACTTGTTTCTTACCCAGTCTTTGCGAAGTTGGTCCACATACGAACATTTCTTCTTAAAACTTTAATTTCCTCAGAATCTTCATCCTGCAATGCTTTCTTGTAAGCTCTTCTGATTTTATTGCAAACAAACAAGTAACAAAGCTCGTCCCCGAGCGAAGCGCCCCACGTCCCGTCTAAAGTCATAGCGTTTTCAAGACTCAGTTTTTTATTCAAATTGAGTTCTCCGCTATAATCAAACATGTAATAAAATACATCACTACTCGACGTATTTGTATACTTTCTAACAGTATAATCTACGGGATAAAATGACATTATATCCCCAATATACGTTATGTATTCTCCGGGTTTACTGATTTTTATATAAGCTTCGTCAAAGTAAAACTCCTTGATTTGGTAAACGGCATCTCTGTACACGTTATCTTGTATTTTAAAATGATAGTTCTTTCTAATAGGGAATAACACGAGGAAATCCCTATCGGCAAAGGTCAGGTACTGAGGTTTGAGCATGTACCGACGTACCATCTCTATCGCTTCACGAGAATTAAATCCTATCATAACCGGTACACCGACATCAATTGGTTTGTTCTCCGGATATTCTTTAATTACAGCGTCTGGGTGGTCGTGCTCAATAACTGGTCCAAAAGGAGGCACACCTCTTTGGATTGCTCTTGCCTCATCTGCGTGGACAGCAAGGGGTTCAGCCTCCGAAATTTTATCGGCAGGAATTCCAGCTAGCCGTTTCAGCAAGTAGCCGCTCGTTGCAGCCTCTTCTTTAAGTGCTTTAGAGAACTCAATCGCTTTCCCACGAGCGTTGGCATTAAAAAACATAGAGTTCCACGATGTGCCGCTTTGCATTATGGCTGCACTGAATAACCCCTTTGCTCTTGGAGAATTTAGCAAAATATCAACCAATACAGCGCCAGTTTGGCTTCCCATCAACGTGATCCTATTTTGATCACCTCCAAATAACTGGACATTTTCCTTTAACCATTGAAGGGCTAAGATAACATCTTTTATTCCATTGTTTCCAGGAATTAAATCGTCTTGAAAAGACAAAAAACCGATTGCGCCGAGTCTGTGGTTTACGTTTACTATGATTACATCTTCGTTCATGAAGAAATCTGGACCGTAATCCTTGGAGCCGTTGGATGACTGCCTGAAGAGTTCACTGTACAGGAAAACGATAACGGGAAGGTTCGGATTTTCTACCGCTAGCTTAGGAGTGTAGATGCTGAGGTGGAGACAATCTTCTTTTCCGTAGAAAATGTCCTCGTTGCGGTCGTCTGGTTGAGGGCAAAATGTTTCTCCCTCTTTCCCATTTAATAAGCCCTCCCAGCCGGGGTGGCGCTCCGGGGGCTGGAACGATCAGAAATTAAAACAATACCTTTCGATTGTATATTTAACCAAAAATAAATGATGTTAGGAAATAAATGTTCATGTTTAACCTTTTTACTGGATAAATTGTACGACTAACTGAACGAAATTGGGAGACTATTATTTTAGGGGCGCGTGTTTAGGTAAACGCTTTTTTTGCTTACCATAAATCTGAGGGCGCCGACAGGTGGTTTAGCATATGGAATTCCCGCGAAAGCGTAGTACTTTTCATTCTGCAGTATAGAAGGCACTTCTTTGCCTTCTACTTTACCCGAATTCGTATTTACTATTAAACTTCCACCAATTTTATTCACGAGACATAAAATGGCGAGGCAATAAAGTGAATATGTTTTATGTACCATGTTAACGCCGGCTGTAAATTTTGTAAGTATCGAGTAATGATAACATTATTTAGTTGTTTGACTGCTGACGTGGCCGGACGATAGATACGTGTGTGTTAGTCCTTGGCGTTGCAATAACTATCTATCAGTGAATGATAAAGACTTTAATCGATATGAACATTAAGAACTACGTAAATACCTATTAATACTACATATCTACAGTGAAATCAAGTGAATTTTGAACTCTATTTGATATTCATTTTAAACCACGATTCTGTAAAAATGTCTTCTTTATTTGGTCACAACTCTAATTACGGGTGAATTGATTATGACTTATGAGTAGCCAGAAATTTAAAACGACTGTTGACTGCTTAGTGAGACTGTACATACTTACCTGATATGTAAATTGGTAGTTTTTCCAATCTTTTAAAACCCTAAACTGTTAGTTTACCTTTACATTTACTTACAACCTTACTTAAAATTTAATTATTTTGTGCATAGGTTACAATTCTCTTTATAATTTATGATATTTTGAGAAAATAATGACTAATTACTGCGTTATAATATTTTTGCACTAGTTTCCTAATCACCAGAATACGTAATATGTAATCCAAACACCTTAACAAATTGAAAACCATTCATGTATTCGGGCATTTTATTTCGTATACTCGTAGTCACCGAAAGGCGTTATAAAGGTGGTTTTTATTTCCCTATTTGCAAAGTAACCTAACTATTTCCATATCCATTGCACGAGTGCCAGAGTGCAGCTTAAATGTTTCGGATGCGAATGGTGCGATGGATTACTTTTATCCCTCGATTAATCTACTATATCATATGCTCACATTCAAATGGAATATAATATAAATCGTTTCACTTTTATAGAAACATTTTGGACCACTTTAATAATTACAAATAATTTTTCGCCAGTCTAACAATAAGTAATAACGGATCAACATATAACATATAACTAATATTGAATCGTGTACTACCTTTAAGTCATGTAACCTTTTAAGACTGCCTGATGACTCGCTATGTAAAGTTTCTTCACCTCAGCACCACAAACAGGCACGTTTTGCTGTTTAAAGACAGTGAGCAAAATTCGATTTTCAGAAGCGTGAGATTTGTTTCACATTTGTGGAACATATTTAAAATTTTCACAATAAACGTAGGGTTTTTTTTACCATTTTTACCATGTTGTATTTTTTACCTTAAGGTAATATGTTGTTTTCGCTGCTGAGATGTAAAGTTGTATGTGTAACACAACACCAAAGTTCCAACATCTCGTATCTTTGAATCCTTCGCTTACTCGGGATTCAAAACCAACACTCGCAGCAAAAACCAACTTTACTGTCTTGTTGTACAAATAAGTAATGAATTGTATCGTAATTGTTTTACTGTGTGTTTAGTTCATGTTATGTTTATTTTGCTACTGCAATAACGTATGTATGTATGTGAACACGTTACTGTACAAAACAGAAATTTATACATCATTTACAGAATAGGAATGTATAAAGCTGAACTTAGCGCTTTAAGGGATCTTTCGGTGGTTAAGATAAGCAGAATACGGCAACGAAACAAAGTGGTTCTGGCACGGCTAAAAATCGTTTTTATGTCCTTATTGGCGTGTTGTTTTGTATCATTAAATGTATTTCCTTCCCTTCAATCAAACATGCATCCGTAAATTGAAAACTTTGGTCGCAGTAATGAAACAATCGAGTCAGAGTTCGTCTTTATTGAACGCGTCGGAAACGATTCCATTCTCGGCCCTGCGCCCCCACTTCATCAGGAATCGGTCCCAGAACCGGAATCGGTTATTGATTGAGTTACGTCTCACTTCCAACTGTTTGTCGACGTGGAGATATTCTTTTGTTTCGCTGGTGTAACGGGGCCATTTTAAATTCTCTAATACTTTGTCGTCGTCGTGTGGTGTGGGATTTCTGAAAACGGAAAAATTCTTATCCTTAATCTATTTTTTAATCTTAATTTAAAGTAAAGTAAACGTTAATTTATCTCTAGTTAAATATGTCAAGTTAAACCGATTATGAGCAAACGATAGTTAGCTAATATGTTATATAATGTTCGGTTTTACTGGCCCCTAGTTCGAACTTATTAGATGAAATAATTGATGCATTATTTGTTGTTGCCGCTACCACCTACCATATTTATTTACGTACCTACTTAGACATTACTTGAACATGCATGCTACGATTTTGAAAATCTCTTGACAAAAAAAACAGCTTTAAACCATAAAATCTTTGTTCCTTAATGGTGCTCTCGTCATCAGTAAAAATATGCAGCCCTTATTGAGCATGAGTAACTACTAAAACTTATATTTTTAAAATTTTATGAAAAATAAGGATCGTAAAAAAAAAGAAAACTAGCATGGCAGAAAAAAATAACACGTACCCAGTTTTTGCAAAATTACTCCAAAGTCTTACTAATTTTCTCGAGATTAGACTTTCCTCCGTTTCTTTTCGGTAGTGTTTCTTATATTTATCCTTGAGAGCGGGGCACATGAACAGATAGCACAGGTCGTCGCCCGCGGCGGCGCCCCACGTGCCCTCCTGCACTGTCGACAGCTTCAATATATTATTTTTATTCTCACTCAATTCACTGTAATAGTCGAATTGGTAATAAAAGACTGAACTCGACGATATATTCGAATATCGCCCCGCCATAGCGTTCACGGCGTACGTGGTTAACACATCCCCTACATAAGTCACGTACTCAGGCAGACTGCTAATCCTAACTCTCCCGCCGGGGAAGTAAAATTTCTTTACATCTTTCACCGCATCGAAGTAGCTGTCACTGAGAGGATCGAATTTGTAACTTACTCGCGTGGGCATTAGCAACGGGAAGTCTTTTTCCAAGAAAGTCAAGTATTTGGGCTCGATGAGAAACTGCAGTGATGCCTCCAAGCCCTCGCGAGAGTTGAATCCAATCATAAGAGGCATGTCTATTTTTCCGCCTCGTTCGGGGTATTCGGTCACTAGACCATTCGGATGGTTTTCTACGACCGGCGCGAACGAGACCGAACCTCTTTGATTTTCTTTAGTGTAATCTTTGGGGCTAGCGGTAGTTTCTCGACCTACTAAAGTCTCGGGGGAAATTTCATTGAGCTCCGCTAAAAGTCTCTTCGAGCTACGAGTACTCGCGCCTCTTTGTAACTGTTCGGCGAGTGTAAACGCCCGCTCGCGAGTATTTTCCTGTAGATACAGGGGGCTCCAGGAAGTGCCACTTTGCAGGATAGCCGAATTGAATAATTCCCGAGCCCGCGAGTGCACGAGCAGGTCGACCGCGGCCGCGCCTCCCTGCGACCCCATCAGAGTAATTCGATTAGGATCGCCTCCGAAATAAACTGCATTATTTTTCACCCATTCTAAGCCTGCGACGATGTCTTTTAATCCCGCGTTTCCCGGTAAAATCTCGTCTTCCAGAGAAAGGAACCCGAACAAAGAGAGCCGATGATTTATTGTGACAATCACTATGTCTTCTTCGATGAAAAAATCCGGCCGGTAATCCGTTTTATTGTACGAATACCCGAATTGTTCGTTCTGGAGAAATATAATAATCGCGCGCTGGTCCTGGCCCGACGCCGGCGTGAACACGTCGAGACGGAGGCAGTCCTCCGCGCCGTAATGACCGAAGGGTTGGCCTTTTTTAACATCGTTATTAAATTGAAAGCAGGGTTTGCTTCCTTTTGTGGTTTTTAGGGTTTCATTCCATGGGTGGATGGGTTGCGGCGGCTGTAATTAAATTATAAATGTAATTAAACTAAATTAAATAAATAAATATCCGTGGGCAGTCTCACACAAATTGACCTAGTTCCAAAACTAAGCTATACTATGGGTGTACTAGGCAACGTTAAAGATACTTATTATTATTATTATTATGAGCCCATAATGTCCCACTGCTAGGCAAAGGCCTCTCTCCCCCTCTTCCACTCTATCCGATCTTGAGCGGTTTCCCTCCAGTTCTTGTCCCATGATCCCAACTCATCATTATATCTCTTCCTGGGGCGGCATACATACTTATATAGAGAAATAAATACTCATATACATAGAAAACACCCAAGACTGAGAAAGAAATACTCGCACTCGACACACAAATATTTGCCCCGACCGTGATTCGAACCCGGGCCCGCTAGCTTTCTAGTCAGGGTCACTACCAACTAGGTGAACTGCGTCGTTAATGGTCATATTTTACTTAAACATAGTATCAAAACTACAATTAAACGTACCAAAAACCTTAAATTTTTAACCGGCGGAGCAGCGTAAGGTATCCCCGTAAAGCCGTAATACTCTTCATTTTTCAACAAAGTCCTCAGAACTATCCCCGATACTGTTCCATGTGTTGTGTCCACCGAGGGCTTCAGAGCTCGGCCAGTAGTCAGCAGAGAAAGAAACACGCCTAAATAACACAATGTACACCACATCGTCCATGTAGTGTTCCGAATGAGCGACTAACAGATATCAAGTCTTTATCGAACTTAATCTTTATGACTGCCTTAAATCCTGACTTCTGTCGTTATGTCTACTGAACTGTTTATTCGATGCCTGCTAAGTATGATATAATTTAAAAAATCATGATATCTGGGTGCAACACACACACACACACACATTATTAAGTGGGACACATATTATTAAGTGGAAGATATTAATTCCCTAATTTAGCTGGAGTTTGTATTGCGTATTCAAACAGTTGAATGATAAAAACTACGTACGTGCATGTTAAGTGCTTCAATATTTTTTAAACATTTTCACGGATTTTAATATAGTTTACAATGACGTGTCTGACACAAGCCGCAAAGAACTTGATTTAGTATCATTTGATTCGGACTGGCTAAAACAAGCCATTTATAGAAAATTATGAATTAAAACTCAGTTATGTGTCCTATTAAAAGTTCTACTAAATTCATTTTATATTTAAATTGGTTTTCAATGTTTTCACGGAGTTGTTGCGAAGACATTTTGAATGTAAACTCAGACGGAGTTGTGATTAGTGGGAGAAAATTATTAACTTTGTTTGACAACAAGCCATTTGGGGCGTTTTGGAAAATACCTTACGCCGCGCCACCAATCGGCTCTTTAAGGTTCAAGGTGGGTAACTTAATCAATTTGCTTCCATATTTTATTTTGATGCTTATTGGAAATTAAACGCACAAAAAAAAAAGTTTAATAAATAAATTGTTAAGAAACAAAAAACCACATAATTATATTAAGTAGATTATTGTCATTCTATAATCGAAGAAATATATTATTTCAGGCACCAATAAATCTAGAAGAAGCATTCAACTGCAGTAAATGCGATTTCACGAAACCTTATAAAGAATCATGCTTATTACTTGACGAAGATTGCCTGCACCTTAGCATCTACATGCCATTCTCTCAAAACCAAACCATGAGGTTCCCGGTCATGGTGTGGATCCATGAGTCTTCCAGCTCCCATAGACCGGATTTCCTGATCGAGGAAGACGTCTTAGTGGTCACTGTTTCTTATCGGACGAACATATTTGGTTTTTTGAACACAGAAGATGAATTTGCTCAGGGTAACATGGGTGTAAAAGATATAGTAACAGCTCTTAAATGGATACGAGATAATATTAATAAGTTTAACGGGGATCCTACGACCGTAACAGTATTTGGATCCGGGAAAGGAGCTATATTAGTAGCTTCATTGTTAATATCAAATGCTGCTGATGATCTTTACAAGAGGGTCATCATTCAGAGCGGGAGTGCTCTGTCACCGGCCGATTATAGGAGTTACAGTTTTGAAATAGCAAACAAATTGTATTGGAACTTACATGGACCTTTTGATAAATTTAACCGAACACATCTTTACGAACTCCTCTCTAAAGTTTCGAGCAAGGAATTGCTTTCAGTCTCACAGGACCTCTTTGACAGCACCGAAGTCAGAGACAATCAGCGGTTAATTAATTCTTTTGGTCCTACCATCGAGAAAATTAAAAAACATGCTTTTACATACAAATCACCGCTCGATGTATACCGAACACGCATGACGAATAACAATGTCGATGTTATGATAGGATACACGAACTTAGAATCCCTTCATAAATTGAAAGGCTTCAAAAACAGAAAGCTTCTGAAGTACTTAAATTTCAATTTCCAATATTTGGTGCCATTCGAGGGAACAGTGGACGAATACGGCTCAAAGAGATACAAGACGATTCTTAGGAAAATAATGGAGTTTTATTTTGTGAATGGGACGATCGGGGAGCGAAGTTTGCGGCGGTACGCGAAATACGTGTCAGACCAAGTTATCTATCCGTTGATTCGGCAAGCCCGATTACACGCCCAAGTGTCGTGTAGCAAACTTTACCTGTACAGGTTTGCGTACAGGGGTGCGTTCAACGTTGGCTGGATTTCTTCAGTGGGGGCTCTAAATTTATCGGGAGCGATGCTCGGGGATGAAATCTGCTACCTATTCAGATGTAAATCTGTAAATGACGTTTACAATAGCGCCGAGACTTCTAATGAAAAGCACTTCATTAGGAAAATGGCGAGGCTGTGGTCGAATTTCGCCAAATACGGGTAAGAAAATAGATGGCATTTTCATCATATATGCATGACTTTATATACCTATTAAGTTACTCGTTCGTTATAAATTGAATAAAACGGTTTACCCTCGTTTCACCGACACTGATTTCATAGAACGTAACAGAATTTTCGTTTAATAGAAAGCTATTTTCTGCTGAACCCGTGTAGATTTTAAATTATCTTGTGATGATTTTAAGTCTAACCTACCTACGTGAATTATATTTAAGACAACCTGAAATTAACACGGGTTCATCAGAAAATTGATTTCTATGAAAAAAAAACTGCGAAGTGATACGTTCTATGAAATGACAGTCGGTGAAACACGCGGACACCGATGAAAATGTGTGTGTGAAAAAAAAAATGTGTGTGTGTCTTCCATTAGAACATAATATGTTATATTTTAGGGGAAGTATAAGTGCCAAATAAAACTTTGCACTACATTGCTCATTAATTATTAAAAGATTCTTAAAGCCATTTAATTAGTTACAATTTATGTAAGTCATTGTAAGTAGATATGGAAGACATACACTACAGAGTATACATAATAATTAAGAATTGCTTGAAGTAAAAAAAACTACTAAATTTTATTTCAGAAATCCAACTCCTACGCACGATAATACTAAATTTTATTTCAGAAATCCAACTCCTACGCACGATAATACTAAATTTTATTTCAGAAATCCAACTCCTACGCACGATAATGTTTATCTAGAAAATCTTCATTGGGCTCCATTTACAAATCGATTACCTCTTAAAGCTCTAAACATTGGTAAAAGTCTACAGATGATCAAGATACCCGAAGAGAAGAGGATTACATTTTGGGACGAGCTGCAGCAAGAATTTTATCCCGGGAAGGAAAGGAAATGGAAGGATGAACTGTAAAAGGTAATAAAAAGGAATACTCTGATGTGGTTTGTTTTGATCTAATTTTTTTTTAACATTCTTAATGTTAATTAAATGAAATAAATAATTCAAAGCCTCTAAACACACTGAGAAAAGAAGTCATTCAAATGAACTAAACTTAGCATTTAAACTAACTTAGTTTTTTGATGTGGCTTTCTGAATTTCTGTAAAATATAATCGATTGCTTGAAATAACTTCTTTTACAATAAATACCGGACTCAATGCCTGAGGGCATTCTCACCAGTCAACCATTCGGCCAAACAGAACAAGCTAGGGCGGTTGCTAGATTGAGAACAACTAATAAAAATATTTTTCAGTGCATTTATACAATACAATACAGAAACATTTTATTGTTCAGTCGAAAGCATTATTATCTACACATACATCGCGTCAATCACATGTACCATGTAATACATGTAGACCTTATTGTCGGTGCGCCAAAGTTGATCTAAAATTGCATCTCCGATAATTGGAACGCAAAAAAAAATATATACCCCTGGAACCGTAAACTTTTCAGAAGTTCTGAAATATTCAATATGTAGATAAGACTAGGTTAGGTTAGGTTAGATTTATAAAAATCCTGAAAAAGTAACAGTTGCTGAAAAAAATACGTTAGGAGTAAATAATTAGATGAGCGAGGATGGACCCCCTTATTGTTAGTGGCATAGAGGCGTCAAGATGTTTTTGGTATCTTGGGAACGTGTATAATGTTTATGACTTTGACTGTACACCAGAATAGACAAACATTACAGAGAAACAGTACAATACAAGTCTAAGAAAACAGTAAGCTTTAAACACCTGCATTTTTTGACATTTGTTAAAAAAAAATAACCCCCTCTCTCCTTCCTTCTCATTATTTTGATTAAAATATTATAGCCTAGTCATTGTCACAACCAAGACGAGTCTAATGACACCTCATATGTTAAAATCCATCAAGCCGTGTAGGCTGCAGAGCGTGCCAAAGAAATAGTCATACATACATGCATACATACCCTCGACAAACATAACCCTCCTTCTAACACAGTCAGGTAAAAATATACAGACATCAGGCGGTATAATTGCTAAATAGCGATCTCTTTCAGTCAACCTTCAAAGATATTATGGTGTCGCAAACTTCTCGTGAGCAATAACAAAAACTATGATTATTAATTTTCCTACATATCTATACTCAAACACAATATAGGTACATATTATTATATTCATAGTCCAGCTTTTGAAACTACGCGTTCGATGAACATTTCGATTCATGTTTATTCGAGACAATCACGCGTAGTTGGTTGTTGAATTGTCATGATTGAATACAAATGAGCTATATATAGCATGCTATAGTATATACTCTCTGATGAACGTCTCATTAGATATTCCCGGATGCTTGCAGCGACGGAGTATATGCAGATTAATGCATCATGAATTGGGATGTATCAATAATCACTCGCTTTAATTGATTATCTATGTCCATGCCTAGTATGTCTTCCATACGAACATACATTTTAATTAGTTTTGAGTATTGTTAACGGTTTTGTAATAAAAGTATATCAATTACCATTGATATTATAGCGTAACTAATTATAAAACATTTTTTGAGCAGCAATGTAATGCAAAGTTTCATTTGACTGAGTTTAATTAAAAAAATTGTTTACCTTATTTAGTGAATTCAGTTGTTGGCTAGTTACCGATACAGTGCGTGTTATGAAAAAAAAGATATTTAATTATGTTCATTAGGGCTTGTACTTTCATCCCTTAAAATATATGTTCGTATAGAAGACCCACCCTGTATATCTGTACTAATATCATCTCAAAAGGTCATCTCTAGAACTATTGAACCGATTTTAAAAAATCTTGAAATCTTCAGTGTTCTCGACTGAAACGTGCTAGTGTTTCTATAAAGTTAGTTTAATAAATCTTACTGACCAAGACTTGCTGGTACCTAGTGCCAATGACAATTCCCGTGCCACTGTCGAACTCTGTCGCATTGAGATGGTATCCAGCCCAACATAACTCCAGTTTGTCAGACATTTTTGCGACAAAGTTCTACGGTGTTTGAAAATACATTTCCGTGACTATACACAATTATATACAATTAAAATTAAAATTCGGTCAAGTGCCCGTTGAACTTGCACACGAAGGGTAGCGTACAATGGTAAGATCGAGCAAAAAATGAGGAAAAAATCTTTTTTCTTGTATGTTTCCATTATGTTGTTATTTGTTATAGCGTCAATATAAATACTAAACACTCTGCGAAAATTTCAATTATCTACCAATTACTATTCATGAGATACAGCCCGTTGACAGACAGACAGTGGAAGCTGTGGTGCGTTTGCATGATTTGGGTACGGTACCCTAAAAAGGGTATTTTGAAAACGGTTTCCTTTCTATTGTGTCTGCTACGGAATATCTGTGAGTATGCAGTAGCCTGTAATAAACCTGTGTGCAAAATCTTGTAAAATTCCAATGCACTTTGTACTTGTAGGAGCTTATAGCATGAATATTCAGCGATTCAAATTATTCTACTCTTACTATTTCTGAACGGAAGGTACCTGCCCTTCCGTTCAGAAATAGTAAGCGTAGAACACTGTTAGACTTCTATTTTAGCTTGACCTAACTTTTACAGTGTGTTTTTCACAATGTGTTTTTACTGTCCAAAATGTAGTTAAAGATGGGCAAGAATGTTTTCCGAAATAATTATGAGCCATAAAAATATAGTCAATTGCTCTAAGCCTTCGACTATAAAGAATCGATAATGTAATTTTGAATTCCATAAATAGTCAATTACTTAAGAACATAATTACTCATAGATAGACGATATTGAATTTTCACCGTCTATCGAAATCAAAAGTCGAGAGTAGCTTTCGACATACGAGTCGAATCGACAAAAGTTGGCAAACCCTACCAACCTTTTCATATTTTCGGAGAATAACGACAGTGATCAAAACGCCTGTTAAACACCCTTAAAACCCACAATATCAGGCTTCTGTGCGCTCGATTTTACGTCGATGGCGTCAACCAAAGCCGCTATAACGCGTTATGGCGGTCGTCAAAAATCGAACCGAATGAGTTCGTTTGTTTTGCGGTTGCTCCCGTAATTAACGACAGTCGAAAGCAATCGGCTAATGGCCCCTTTATGATGCATTTGGTTAAAAGCTTTTTTACTACTATCGTGTTAAAACTGGGATACTAGTTACAATTTAGACAAGATTGGGAAACGAGGAAAAATGATGTTTTCCACCAGTAGAGTGTGCATACATCATTCATCAATCTCTTCATGGACTTTAATGAATTTCACACTTAGAAAACTGGTCTAATATAATAGTTCAGGAGCTAACACGAACACACACACAAATCCGAATAAAAACGTCAGATTTTTACTCACTTACTCACGAGTCCATAGACTCACACACTAACTCACACTACGTATAGAATAGACTGTTATAAAACTCAATACACTTCTTTTGACTACACGCAGTCGGGTAATAATTTACTAGGGCTTAGAAATCGTTTATAAGACGCCTGTGTAGGAGGAAATTCAACAAAACATATATAGTACATACATACTATAATCAATCAAACATAATGTAAGGCATTAGGCAAATGTTTTCGTCAATTGTTTATCAATATCATGTTACTTAAATATTCGAAATTATCTGTATTACCATCCCGCATAACTTTGCAGGAGTTACATTTACTTCAGTCGAGAAATATTGAAGTATATGAGCACTATTGTATACAAACGTAACTTAGTGGAATACGATAGAACACGTTTTACGAGTAATAGACTTATCTCCAGTTTGTAAACCGGCTATATTGTAGAGAACTTTTCTACAAAGAAACCAATTTTCGCTGTCATTTAAAAAACTATTAGACCGCAAAATAACAAGTCTTATTGAAAAGGGAAGAAAGTATATTGGAACTATTGGAAGAGAAATACGTTACTAAAACGTAAATAAGCCAAGCGTTGTTATTGTGAATTGTCTCTTATATCTACCGGTAAAATGACCAGCATATAGCCATTCCGACTTTCTGCCGTACTCAGAAATATTTTAAGTACAATTGTGGCGTTATCTATGAAAAGGGACCTTATTGTCGATGGCGCTTCCGCCATTATTAACGATGCTCCGATATAAAATACAACGTCGTGTGACGCAGTGCGGCGTAAGCGCCATCGACAATAAGGTCCCTTTTCGTAGATAACGCTACAAATAACTTGTTCCTTTTTCAAACTTGTGTATAAAAATCGTCACTTAGGAACAACTTAATCGTCATTAACTTGTAGTCAGAATTGCAGTAATGAGATTCCAAATATGTATGGGTCTTACATCCCGCTTACCATCACATGGCCTGGAGGCTCATCTGCCTTCTCCATAAAGTAAATTTCATTATGTGGATTAAGCACTCACTGCAGTAACTTGCTGTTTTTTACTCTTAAATATACCGTTATTTCATGACATGTATCCCTCATTGCTTAAACTCATTGTTTCTTATCGTTTTCTACAGACAAAACATAGTGTTTCTTTCTTCTTTTCCTTGCGAGACGAGGACAAAACATAGTGATTGTAGGAAACGATGTAATACGTGCCATGCATTACGGGCAAAAGTAATGCTCAGCTCTGCGCCTGACCACAATTTATGGGGGATTTATCGACTGCAGAGTGCTTAATCAATTATCGAGATACATTATTTCACTCTTATAGCAGCGTTTATCATTTTGAGGATGCAGCTTACTTAATGCATGGTTTAAGTCATGATTTTACTCGTTGCGTTGACAGACAGATTGACTGGGACAGACCTAGTTTTTTTTAATACACATTTTACTAATACCGACTGTACTTATTATTGATTTTTACCACCATCTTATATATAAGTAGATACTTTAACCTAGCGTCAAGCGGTAGTATTTGCATTGTTGTGTGTTCGATGTGGGGATATTGGGTTCTATCTTAGTCCTCAGGATTGGCAACGGATTTGCAATCTTAGGATAACAGTCTTAAGATTGTAGTCTTGAGAATGCAAAGGCAAACGAGCACATAGGCCACCTGATGGTAAGAGAGATCTATGACCCATAGTCATTTGCATCCATTAATTTATCATTCCATCCACCCATACACCATCCATCATCCCTGTATATCTAAAAATAGGAGATGGAATGTGTACGAGCATGTTCTTGGTTAAGCCCTTCTCGTTTTATGCTTCGCGTAGCTGCTTGCAGCCAGTCAGCATGAAAGTGCAACTTTGTGAGTCTACGAAAAATGGAATGGTATTAAATTCTTTTATTCGGACGATAAAAATGTAATACACTTTAGTGATCGTAGTAATAAAATATCCTAACTGTGAAGATACATTGTAATGTAAAATAATAGGTAATAATACATAATAGGTTAGTTATGTGGATTTTTTATAGTAGGTAAGTAGGTATGTCATATACTACGTGATATGTGATCCGTGACTACGAGTGCGTTAGACAATAAGCTCTCTGGTCTCGTTTTACGTGTGTGTACTCGACAGTACTCGTATCAATGTTTTATTTCAAACATAAGTGAATCAACCAATAATCCTACGGTAAAGAAAAATTGTCCTGAGGAAACCAGCTTATCCGAACAGCTGAGTGTGTAAGAGGGTAAATGCACAAAAGATTCTAAAGAGTCCAATTGTATTCGAACGGGACCAGCTGTTCAAAGATAAAATAAGGTAAGCACCGTGGCACGTGTGTACCATCGCCTACGTTCACGGCGTTCACCTTTAGGGCGATTATCGTTTGAACGTAGCTGTGTGCTTAAAAGCGATAACACTGGTCAATAGAATGCCAATATTTTCTTTCTTAAGTGAAACACGATGAACGCAGGCGATGGTATGTATGTTCGTTTTATTGATTTACGTAATGAATGAGTAGGTAAATGTACAACAATTTACCTGAAATATTAAGACAAGAAAAAAATGAACGTAAATTTTTAAACAAACTAAAACTGTTACTAATTACTACAGCTTACTACATAATAAATGAATACTTAGACGACAAATTATAATAATATATATTAGGTAGTTAAATTAAACATAAATTATACAAAAATAAAATAAATTCAAATATTACTGAAGTCTTTTCATATTATTAAAAGGATAAGTCTCCCTCTCTAAATATTTCTTCTGTGCCCAACAGGCTTCATAATTGAGACATTTATTATACTGAATTTCCATAGAAAGTGGCTCGATTTATTTGCTCCCAAGTATATTTCCATCTTTGCATTATGATTGCAATAAAATATTGAGATTGTTCTTCATCGTTATTGTGTTGATTTTACCACGAAACTTGAACACGAAACTATACTTCTACCTCAAGTAAAGCGTAAATATAACCTATAGTGATACAATTAAACCGTTCGGTCATAACTTTTAAGTCACACATCTGTCCATATAATCCTCTCGTAATTTTTCCAAACGCATGCGCCAAGTAGGATATTTACCGTCCATAACATTTCTATAGACCCAGCAAAATTGAGTGAGATGTAAAATTTAATGCGCCATAACCTTACAGACTCAGATTCAAAATGGCGGTTTATGACGTCACAGTATTTATGGCGCCGAGTGAATTGATTTCCGTAAATGTTTACTGCCTTCGGATAGTAAATTTGCGGTAAATAAACCACAAGATAGATTTCACTTTACATACCATTAATTAAAGGATCGCACTAATTAATGTTGGAAATGAGATAATTGCTTTTGATTACCACCAGTAGATACGAGTATATTAATTTCTACTTAGGGTAAAGGGCAATTAGCTGTTTCGTTTGTCTAATATAAGAAGACAACAAGAGCGAAGCTTACCAAATAAACTCGCTGAATATGGCTTTGTCATGGAATAATCAATAAATGCAAAAGTTTCGACGTTTGTTACTCAATCACGCCAGAATGGCTGAGCGTATCTGAGTGAAATTTGGCACCGCGATAGATTATACTTTGGAATAGCACATAGGCTACTTTTTAACCTGGAAAACCGCACAGTCCCCGAGTAAATAGCTATAAGGGCGTTTCTTAGAAAAATTGTACCTAGCTAAAATTAAGTAACGTTAACTTTTCCGCTGAGTTACGAAAATTAGTCGTACATTTATATACTACTCTCAACGCCAATTAGCAGTATTTCTAATGAAAATGATTCAATCCTCTCCCGTTATTAATATGCTTGCACTTGCTAAAGGAGTTTTGTCTGAGATACCACCATTTGTCTTATATCAGTTTAGCTAATTTTCGTAACTCAGCGGAAAAGTTAACGTTTCTAAATTTAAGTCCTTAACTAGGTAATCTTTCTAAGAAACGCCCATAAACGACTTCTAGGCGAACGGAGTGGCGCCCAAAAGCTAGTTTGTAAATAAATAAATATCAGGAGACAATCTCACATAAATTGACCTAGTCCCAAACTAAGTTCTAGGCTTGTACCTACTATAAGTATAGACAACGATAACAATCATAAAAAATCATTCAAGACTCAGAACAAATATTGCGCTCGTCACTCTAATATTTGGCCATACCCGGGACCGCTATTTTCGTAGGCGGTATAAATTATTTTGTATCAAAACTATTTTCGGCTTCGGCGTTTAAGTTTGAATCTCTCACTACGCTCACAAATCTTAGTCAGATTACCTCAAAATACGCTGGAATTATATTCCGCCCGCGTACAAAATTTATATTTAAGCTCCTTAGTGATACATTAAATTTAAAGTCATGTCTCAATATTATGCTCCTACACGTTACCCACTCAGTAACTAGAATATAACTATTCAAATTACGCACTAACCTTTTCAAGATTTCATGTCCTAATTGACAATATTATTATAATCCGGCCGCCTTGTGCCACAAGTGGACTCTCAAAACTGCCCAGTTAGCTTCAGCCTGTACCCATAACAAAGCCGATAATACCGAGGTATATTTTGCAGCCTTAGATATACGGCTATAATACTGGGTATGTATTTTATAGGCCTGTTGAATACTTAATTTTACGACCCGATGTACCTAGTAACCAGAAAATAGATGGATTGAGGGTGTTGACGTATATTGCCGACTATTTAGATCTGTGACTATACATATTAAAGTTTTTTGTTTATTATACAGGGTGTTCGGCAGAAGGTTGGACAAACTTCAGGGACTAACTCTGTAGGTCATACTCATCAACTTTTATTATGGGACCAACAAACAAATCGCGAAAAAAAAAACAGCTGTTCCATACAAACTTTGATAGCTAAACAGCCGAAAATTATGGAACAGCTGTTTTTTTTTTCGCGATTTGGATGTTGGTTCCATAATAAAAGTTGATGAGTATGACCTACATAGTTAGTTCCTGAAGTTTGTCCAACCTTCTGCCGAGCACCCTGTATTGTTATGTTATTATATTTTATAGATTTTGAAATAATAGGATGTAGGTATATTTTATTAAGATACAATAACAAATCATATTTTATTTTGCGACGAAAATACGAGAGGTATAAGGTTTGCGTGGAAAAGCAATTACTTATTAGCTTAGCGGTGCTCTGCCTCTTATTACATCGGCGGGGGCCGAACTCTATCCGAAATGAAATTCTGTTTTTGTCAGCATATTTCGATATTTTCCTGGAAAAACCGATTGGTCACTACTTTTTGTCCACAATAAAAGTGTATCATCTCATTATTCTGAAAAGTATTGCAAATTTACTTACAGTTTTTTTTTGAAACATTGGGTGAAATGTCTTTATTTAGTAGATATGTACTTTAATAACAATTCGTTTCTCAATGATAGGTATTACGACATGTATATCGTGTTGTAAATAATATTCTAATACAGTTTTTTCTGCCCCAGTCGTTAAAGTAATAATTACTATAGATACAGCACAATAGCTCTTCAAAAGAATTTTGGGTTCAGGTAAAGGCAATTTGACTAGACTGGCATAAGAGCGTATAAGGGCGAGTGAAACGGAAATACAAACGCGAAATTCCTTTTAAGAGCTATTTTTCAAAATTTAGATTAGATTAGATTAAATAATTTATTGCTCAATAAAAAGCCTAGAGCTTAGTTTGAGACTAGGTCAATTTGTGTGATCCCCTTGATATTTATAATTATTTTATTTATATAAAATTAGGGCTGACCGTAAAGCAATAATTACATGAAGACAAGATTTATCTTCATATTATCGTTCAGTAGTCTCCTTTCTTCGACAAAACAAGTAAAACGCACATATCAAATGGTAATTTACCCTGGTATATTGCTTATCATACGGACGTCTTAAACTTAGTCTTAAATATCAGACCTCAACGGCGATGTAAACTTCTATTTAAGTTAAGCACCTCTATTGTCGGACCCACGTCACTGTCTCGAAAGTCAATTACCTACTGCCTATTTACATTTGCGGGTAGAGCAGGAGCTGATATTGAGATGTATGGGAAACTAATATTAAGGGTTGTCATATCAGGGTACTTCATAAACTTGAATTGTTCAGTCTTCGTCGAAACATAATGACGTAACATTGTATCACTTGAATGGAAATACGCACAGACAATACATATAAGCTTTTATTACTATACAGGGCGTCCCACGGCTATGCCACATGGAAGGAAAGTACCTTGAATATTGTAGATGGAACATTTTACTGAAAGAAGACATTATTTTGAATTTAAAAAACAAGTTAACTGCATTAATAGATATTTAAATACTTACATTTTTGAACCGGGAATCGAACCCGTTACACGAGAAAAATAATTACCCTGTAGCTTTATCATACCGATCGAAAGGCTTCATCATAAAGATTATTTTTTGCTAAATAACATAGTGTCAGAAATAAAAGGAAGACCATGAATAACATTTTTAACACAAAATTTATCAATTTATCACGTCATGCTCAAAATGAGTCCCTTTCATAATTTAGGCGTCTTTCGGCTCAGGATACGGCTCGATTTGTTGCATACAACCAGGTAATTACATTATCTCTTTATCATTTTATCATGCACTTAAATTATAATAGGTAAATGATGCGTACTTCTCAAGTTTGTACATTTATTAGTAATAGGTACTTATGATAATGTTAGTTGTATGTCCTTACGGCAATATCAGCTTTTAATTTTTCTGAACAAAATTTTACATCAAATGTTAATGTAAATGACGAGAATTGGCAGACGGTTGCACAATAAAACATGTTGAGTGACGTGAATTTGTATTTTTTAACCCGGCAGTTGCTGAACATACGTAAAACTGAGAACTCGCTGCAGATGACAGCATCTTTCAATTCAGAGCAACAAATTCAGCTTTATTTAACCCTCGGCTTTAGAGGGTTCCCGAGATTTCGAAGGTAGGTAGGTACACCGCGCCGGGACCGATCTCCATCCCGGATTAGGTAGCGTCCGTAAAAATTACCATTATTGGCGGAAAACCGGCGGAATGCTAATCTTAATCGGTTTCCCCGATACAACGTTTATTCGGGGACAGAAAACCGATGCTGCTGTAAAAAGGAGGCTCTAATATTTATTGCTTTGTTGATACTGTTGTAGATAAGTTGGAGTTGGGTTGAACCTTGTATCTCTGCCACAGTTTGCACAAGAATACTTACATTATCTCGTAAACGTAGGGCACTTTCGCTTAATATACCGGCCATTTTGGACTTTAATTCTATCAAGGTTGATCAGGGGCTCTATTGTACTTTGTCTGTCGATTAAACTTAGTCTTATCATATATCTTATACAGAAAAATGACCGGCTAGAGTTTCTTGCGCTGCGTTTCTTTGCCATGATGATCTTGTCTAGCGTTGAATAGGTCGGAAAAAATCAAATGATTTTTTCGGAAATTTATGAATATTTCGTTTTTTTCCGTTTTTTTCGGGTTTTTTAGGACAATAACAAATGAATAATGACAATTTATTCATAGTCAATCACTGTCACTCTCGCCACCTATTTCAATTGCTTCTGCCTTCATGTCGTCGATGTCGCCCATTTGTAGGTGCAAATAAGACCGAATATAGATTAAAATAACAGCAGAAAATTTCTTTGTTTTTTTTCTATAAAAATCCGAAAAAAACAAGTTGTTTGGAATAAAACGGGTTTTTTTCTGGACTTTTTCAACGCTAATCTTGTCCGAAGCGCTAGTAGATTACATCTGTGTTACAGTATGTAAAAGAGCCCTCATGTGGAAAGTTTACTGGTCAAATATTTTGAACTTGCATGGTTATACATTTTCTTCTAATCAAAATAATGCTTGCTGCTATGGTTGATGAACTTATTAAGTAAATTACCTACCCTTCACTTCGGTGGTAACATAGCTTTCTACTTAGCTCACGTTTTGACCGATCACTTTTAAATATTATTATTTAACACTATAAATTCATGACCAAATAATTCAGATTTCTCTGGTAACCTAAATTTCTAGCGTTGAATTGTAACATTCAAGAATTGCAGCTGAATTCAAGTTATTGGGAACCCGATGGAGCGGAAATTCACAAAATAAATTGTCAATTCGTTGTTACGTTGATCTACGAAATGGGAATTCTGTGGGACGAGATGTTCCACGGTACTTACTCGGGAATTGGTATGTATTCTGTTTCGATATTGATTGTGGGTGTTGATGTTTGTCAATTCAGTTATAGACAGACGTATATAACTTTTCATTCTAACAGATAGCTGCGTCCCTCTCGGCCTGCCAGTCCGACAGTCTGGGGCGCCCGTATGTTATCTAACGTAAGACCATCCCTACAGAGATGTGAGGTAACAATACTGGGGTTATCCGGTACTCACTGCCCACTTTTCACTATTGTACACTTTCTGCGGGATTGTTTCTTGGTTTTAAATACGAGACAAAACGTAGAAATGCTCTCTCATAACGACATATTGTACTTATCATCAAGCTGTCTACATACCTAATTTCAATTTGTTTGATAATTTTCACAATAAGCATTTTTTCATAGTAACAAATTTTGTTATTTGCTTTTCATCATGTAGCGTTTTTCATAACGCCTTATTTAATGTTTGCGTTTATTTTAATCGCTAAAATGACCAGTATATTATTCTATTAGTCGCGTTTTTTCCCATTCCAAAAATCTAATTTGACAGAGTTGACGGAACCGCTTGGCGGAGCTCCTATTTCTGGACTATTTTGGCCCTCCGGGCCTGATATAATGACATACCTAACCTAATCGACGCCTTAGGCCGGCACGGACTTTACTGTCAACAGAGTGCTGGCCGTCTTTTTAGACATGCGTCATTGAACGACCTAATTCGCCGGGCTCTTGGGACTGTTTCCATACCAGCGACCCTAGAGCCCTCAGGCATGTCCGCCTCGGACGGAAAGAGACCTGACGGATGCACATTAGTGCCTTGGCGGTTAGGCAAGCCCTTGGTGTGGGACGTTACCTGCACCGATACGCTGGCACCGTCCTGCGTCCAGGGCTCTGCACGAAAGCCAGGGACTGCCGCTGACCACGCTCAGACTGTAAAGTGCCGCAAATACGCATTCTTAACAAAAGATTACGTATTTGCGGCAGTTGCATTAGAAACCTTAGGGCCGTGGTCGTCCGACACCAAAAAATTCATACACGAAGTTTCGGATAAACTGGTTGGCGTCTCTGGCGATCCCAGGGCCGGGTCTTTTTTCGCCCAACGGCTTAGCCTGGCCGTGCAGCGGGGTAATGCTGCAAGCATTTTAGGGACGCTGCCCCGAGCGGGAGATATGCAGGGTTTTGATAATATGTTTTAGTTAAGTATCAGTTTTTTATTTTTATTTTTTATTTCTTTCAATGTTTTTATAAATAGATAATAATATTTGTCAAATAAAATTTACATCCATACCTAACCTTCTATATACATATTATGTACGATGTAATAACGATTGGGAAAATTTGCGATTGTTAAAACTCGCTACTATGAAAAAATGCTTGTTGTGAAAATTATCTAACAAATCCAAATTTCATCGCAATCGGTTAAGCGTAACAGACAGACAGACCAAGTTACCTTCACATTAATAATATTATTATGGATAAAGCATGTTACGCACGTTGACCTACATGGACTAAATTGTGTGCTTGCGGGTCAGAGGCGGCCGGTTCAGTTTTGCGAGCATTTAGCGGCGGCCTTCCACACATTGATCAAAGGGCGGTTAGGGTAGCGGGTCTCTCTAGGGGTGCCAACAGTAAAGATTGATTATTTTTAATCTGATTACGAGATAAAACTTCCACAAATATTTTTTTGAATTAATTAATTTAATTTAAGAACTATGGTAACATTGACAGTACGATAACCTAAAGCAACATTGTTTTTCCGCGTAGAATAGAGGCCCTGCAGAGTAATCTGCGGTCTTTCGGTAAACCTCGGGGAGGAAAGACGGCCGATTGAAAGAATTCCGGCTTTTTACTTTTGATTTATTCCATTTACTGATTTACTCTACTCACTTGACACTGGCGAAATCATTGTGGAATACCGCGGTGGACCATCATTAATAAAAAATGGGAGCCCCATTAAATATTTATTTTATTCTGTTTCTAGTACTTATTGTTATAGCGGTAAAAGAAATATATCTTCTGTGAACATTTCAACTGTCTAGCTATCACGGTTCATGAGATACAGCCTGGTGATAGACTGACGGACAGACGGACAGACGGACAGACGGATGGACAGCGGAGTCTTAGTAATAGGGTTCCGTTTTTACCCTTTGGGTACGGAACCTTAAAAAAGAAGAAGAAGAGGCCCTGTACTAGCTATCGCTTTGAAACGTTATAAAAAGTAGCTAATAATTCTATGCGTACGAAGTCCTCTAGTATTGTATATTTAAGTCTTTTTTTAGATTTAATTGCTTCAGCATGTTTCAACATTAACAGATAGTTTTCATGGCATCGTTAAGGAGGGTTAAAAATGTTTTTAAACTTTATAAACGTACACTCTAAATGTTTTGGACGCCCCTAGCAGACAGCCGGCGTCTGGCGCCGCCTAACAGTGACACTACATAATACACAAACATATACATATACCTACCTACGCTAGGTATCATAAACCAGAAGCATGTTCACAGGCGGTTACCAAATTATGTAATTAAAATTTATCAAAGAAAGTGGTTTTTGTTTCGTGACCTCGCTCACGTGGATTTTCCGAGATAAAATGTAATTTATTAATTTGCTCGAGAGTACCTAATAACTTTAAGTATAATTTATAATTTAAATATGTAATTGTCTACCCCATTGGGAGATAGGCGTGATGGTATGATTAACAAATTATGAGTTTAATAAAAAAAAATATGTGGCAGAATACGTGTGTAATCAACTATACATACCTACTAAGTCCAAAAAACGGAAAGGGGATATTGAAAAACCACACAAAGAACTATTCACAATTAATCATGGCGATCTTCGGTCGAGACCAACGTTTAACCGTGATCGTCTTTAGACTGATATAATGATGATAACGTTGACATGCACCTACTCATGCTTTATCCACTCATCCAAGCAATTCGTTATAAAAAAATAGTCCAAGTAACTTCATAGTAGAGTTTATATTCCATGTCTTGTTAGAGCTGAGAATTTTTAGGTGCGATTACCACAGGAAGAAACGCCATCTTATTAGCTTTTCCCATAAATCTTTACTACCACAGGGGCTAGAACCAATCGCGTCACTTGTAGATGACGTGATACGAAAAGTCACGTAATCTACCAGTGACGCGATTGGTTTAAAAACGAAACGAATAGAAACGCTGGTTAGCGTAAGGCATCTTGTCTAGCCCCTCAAAGCTCACGTCCTGTTAGATATTTAAACGGCGCCTTATAGACTGTTCGAGCTGGCTTGCAGGAATGAGGTTAAAAAGGCAATTCGATAAATGGCCGGCGCCTGGGAAGGCACTTAGTCGGGCCGCGTGCTCTGTCACAGGTTTTATTAATAACGGGTTAAAACATGTGCCGCCGAGAGCCACTAAAACCTGGGTGCTTTTATTGTAGCAATTTGTTAAGGGTCCTTGACAAGCTTGGGTTATAAGAAAGAAAATATAGGGTGTTGTTACGTGCATAGCCTGTGCGTAGGAAAATTGTGACGATTCTGTATTGTAAACGCAAAAGTAACATTATTTTTTTACTGATATTTGAATGGAACCCGTTTATTTGGCGAAGCCTCCTCCATTTAATTGAATCTTTTTTTTACTTATTGAAGTCCATGCCTTTTAATTACATTTTAATAAAAGTCTTTAAAATTCGCACAAGTTTTTTTTGGAACTGAAAGTAATTAAGTATTTCAAAAGTGAACCACTCTACCTAGCCATTATTTATGCATTGGACCGTCCCAAACAAAAACAGGATTTATTCATTTATGATTCAGATTGCTGAACCGTTTTGAATTTATAATTTTAAAACCGCAATCGGGAAAATTCTATATAGACAATCTGCTTGTGTAAATTTACACATTTTAGCTGAATCTGAGAACTTTCTAATACTTATTTGTCCAGATGATAAATTATTTCTGGATTAGATAAGTGTGATAGATATGTTTGAATAGGTAGTCGGGCAGATGATTAAATAGGTTCAGTCCGTCCGCATACACATAAACTATGGAAATCCGGAATTAAATCATCGTTACTCGGTCTCTATACTGCCGTTTAGGTGAAATATTTTTGGCCGTAGCTGTCATTTCCCATAATTTCTTTTCCCAATTAGCTACTTCATTCCCGTCGCAGCTGTTTGAATTTTATGTAGTCACAAATCTAACCTAACCTAACCTAACCAAAGTAATATACGTAAGCGATTTTAGTAACCTAGAAATAAAACAAAATTAATACAAATAGTTTTTTGCTCTATGCTAATTTAGGAAATGATACATTCGACCTTAAAATATAGTCTTCAAACGAAAGGCTCTCAGTTAATAATTTCTAGCATAAAAGTTATTACTTACTTATTTTAATAAATAGTAAGTAACGATAAGGCAAGAGTTATTCAAAGTGACTTTGCGATGAGAGTGAGTATAATTATACTGCTTTTAAGTTATATACCTACTGTATGTTATATTTTTGACTGTTTTACGTATCGAATTATATTTAATACTTTAAAAACAGCATGTATTCAATACATATAGGTTACTCGTACTAATTAAATCACAATAATTTAGAAAATTAAAAATAATTGAGAAATAGAAAAAGTGAGTAAGAATCTCGATTCCAAAATCACCCTGTAGGTAAAAACTATTTTGAAGAATATCGACGCAAATCAAAAGTATACCTTCGTCCGTGCGCTACAAAGATTTCTCAGTCTATCAATTTAATAAAAACCCGATGAGTTAGCGACTAATATAATCCATTAGCTCGGCGGGAACTGTCGAAGCGCAGACCCGCTGCGAATATAGCATCATCTCCAGTCGGATATCGGCGGGTTCGCCGCCCTGTCTGGACAAGGGCAGCCTGTTTTCTTTTGTTACACGAGATCAATGTCCTTTTTAAGAATTTAACTTTCACTAGCTTCTGCCCGCGATTTCGTCAGCGTAGATTTCAAATATCATTATTCCATGGGATCTTTTCAATTTTCCGGGATCAAAACCATCCTGTTCTATGCCAGTACCTAACCTGTATGCGTGCCAAGTTTCATCCTGATTCGCTCAGTGGTTGAAGCGTGATTAAGTAACAAGCATCGAAACATCCAAACTTCCTCATTTATAATTGTTGTTAAAATTGTTGTTTTTGCTAGTTTTTTGATCACTATCGCTTTACTAATTTTAACTAGCAGTGTCATGTTCCAGGGGGTTTATAAATCTGATAAAATTACTATAGCCGTCTCCTTGCCATAAAATTAGATTAAAGGTTCTTTATTGAAAATGCGTTGATATAATTGTGTCGGGGCGTCCAACCTCCTTACTGACAGACTGACGACATATGACTGACTGGCCTTTTTTGGAACTATACTGACTTGAAATTCGACTTGGAAAATAACTGAAGACGACTAGTTGACGACGAGCACCGGGACAGGGCAGACAGCAACGTAAGACCGAACAAGCTGGTCCTTCGAGCAATTATCTGAATCAAGAAAATGGATAGAAGAAGACGAAGAAAGCTGGCTGCGGCCGACACGTCCAGCCAGGAAAATGTCGACCAAACCGTCCGGGCACCCGAGGCACGCTTCAAGCCCATAAGTCGTGCGCCCTCGCCGCTCTCTGCACGAAGCAGCCGCGCGGCCTCGCCGCGGTCCCTACGCAGCAGTCGCCCACCGTCACGTATGCTCTCTGCCAGAAGTAGGAGCCCGACCCCACCTTGCTCTACGCGTACGACTCGCGCGCCGTCACCCGCGTTGTCGCGCGCCTCCATCGCCTCGTTCTCCGCAAGTCGCCGACAGCGACAACCGACCGCGGGGGAAGATGCAGGGAGCCACGTGGCAGAGCTCCTTCAAGAAGCGGAGCGGCTCGAGCTCAAAGCAAAGCTTATTAAGGAGCAAATCAGACAAGATGCCGAGACGACGACCCCCGTCGAGCGCACATTGACTAAGCTCTTAGCAAGACAGTCCGTAAAAGAGCTTCCCGTCTTCACCGGCGACGTCACGGAATGGCCGATTTTTTACAGCCAATTTAAGACTACCACAAGATTGTGCAATTATAGCGACGATGAAAATATCGCCCGGCTAATGAAATGTCTAAAAGGAAAAGCCCGCGAATCCGTATCGGCCCTTCTGGTGAGCGCAACCGGCTTAGACAAGATCATCTCTACTCTGAAACTAAGATTTGGAAGACAAGATCATCTTATAGAAATTATGCTGGCAAAAATCCGTGCAATAAATAGCATACGTCATGACGACGTCAATGGCCTAATAGAGTTCGCGACCTCCGTACAAAACGTAGTCGCCGCAATGACTTTGACACATGAAACGGGCCATCTGTCGAACACTACAATAATAAGAGAAATCGTCGGAAAATTGCCGTCATTGCTAAAATATCAATGGAGTTTCTACGTCTACGACCGCGACTACAGACAACCGACGCTTAACACTCTTTCCGACTGGCTCATGAAAACGGCTAACGCCGCTATGCACATCGCACCAATCCAGCTGAAGCCCGCAGAGAAGCAGAACCGATGGACGCCGCCGAGCAGACACGCCGTGCTCGCTGTAAACAAGCCCGCACACATTAAGCCCGCACATAACAAGCCCTCTGTCTCGGTGCTCGCCGTCAACAAGCCCGCACATAACAAGCCCGCGGCACGTACTTCATGCATCTTATGTGAAAATGACCACCCAATAAAAGACTGTCCCGAATTTTCTGACTTTACTATCGACGACCGCTGGGAGTACGTGACCGAAAAGAAACTCTGTTTTTCCTGCTTATCTCCGCGCCACCAAATCTCGCAGTGCAAATTTAAGAAAAAGTGCAAGTACTGCGACCGGTTGCATCATTCCACGCTGCACGCAGAGCCGAAAACCGCAATGCCCGACCCCGAACTGACAACTGCTGTCGTCACGCATACCGACAACAGATCGACGAACCACATACTCCTTAAGGTCGTTAGAGTGGTCGTCAGCGGACCGCGGGGATCGGAGCAAATTCTTGCGCTTCTGGACGAAGGAGCTACAATCAGCCTGATCGACGAGGACCTCGCGCAACGCATCGGAGCCTCCGGCGCTGCTTCAGACCTACGCATCGTGGGCGTCTCCGGCATGCGGTCTACAGCCAGCGGGTCGCAACGAGTCTGCCTCGGCATCCGCGGAACGAAGAAAGACGGCATGGCATATGATATAAACGCGCATACTATTCGTAGTTTAGCTTTGCCTATGTATAAACGTAACATACAACATTTAGCATGTAATAACGACCTAATAAAAGACTTTATTAACGACTTAGAGACGACTGACGACATTAACGAACGACCTTTATTACTTTTAGGGCATGACAATATCGACCTTATTGTGACACGACAACTCTATACAGGACGTAAATGCAATGACTCTCTTTACGTCTCCCTCACACGCCTAGGACACGTTGTGCACGGCAAAGTCCCAAACGCCGTACCCAACGACGCGTCGGTCTTGCATTTATGTGCCTGTGACGAACTTAATGACGCCTATCGGCGCTCATTCTCAACCGAGGGATTCGGCACAAGGCCGTTTTCCGACGAGCCTCGCTCTAAGAATGACTTAAGAGCGCTAGATATTTTAGATAAAACGTCAAAATTGATAGGTGACAGGTGGGAGACAGGCCTTCTATGGAAGGATGACATTCCTAATCTGCCTGACAGCTATGGCATGGCGCGTAAATGGCTTGACGCGATTAAGAAAAAAAATTCTAGACTGCCAGACTTTGCGGCACGCTACTATCAAAAAATACGCGAAAACCTCGAAAAAGGTTATATTTCGAAAATAGACGAAAAAGACCGAGCTGTCAGGACAGGGAAAACCTGGTTCCTACCGCATTTCGCAGTTGTCAACCCAAACAAGCCTGACAAATTGCGCATAGTGCTAGACTGCGCCGCTAAATCACACGGCAAGTCTCTTAACGACCACCTTTTGAGCGGGCCGGACCTCTTAACATCGCTTCCAGGAGTGCTTCTTGCCTTTCGCAGCCACAAGGTGGCAGTAGTAGGAGACATCCAAGAAATGTTCCATAGGGTGCTAATTAGAGAAGAGGACAGACAGGCTCAGCGGCTATTATGGGTGGACGGAGAATACGTCATGAACGTGATGACCTTTGGAGCCATTTGTTCCCCATCGTCGGCTCAATACGTCAAAAACCTGAACGCCCGCCGTTTTGAGAATACACACCCAATAGCTGTCAAAGCTATAATCGATCATCACTACGTCGATGATTACATCCACTCCATAGACAACATAGAGGAAGCGATCAAGACTGTCAAGGACGTAGTAACTATACACGCGGCGGGGGGTTTTAACATGCGAAACTTCATGTCAAACTCAAAGGAGCTTCTGCGACATCTACCTGAAGAGAAGTTGGCACCGGGAGGCATAAAGTTTCTCTCTAACTCAGAGGACAAACAACTGGAGCGAGTTCTGGGTGTCAACTGGGATCCCGACGTAGACAATTTCGCCTTCAGCATGAAGTTTCACAAAGTCGATAAAGACCTCCAATCTGGGACCAAACGACCGAGTAAGAGAGACGTTCTACGGCTCGTCATGAGCGTTTTTGACCCCCTGGGATTCCTACTGACGACGACGATTAAGGCAAGACTGATACTTCAGGACATTTGGAGGGACGCTATTGGATGGGACGACGAAATAGGTTCAAACCACTATGACAGATGGAAAACTTGGCTGTACGAACTAGAACGGGCTAAGAACACACGGATTCCACGCTGGCTAATGACTGACAACTGCGTAAAGGAAGGACCCGTAGAACTTCACGTGTTCTGCGACGCTAGCTCTCGAGCGTTTTCAGCCGTCGCGTACCTTCGAAGACCCTTGACTGACGGTACGTGGCACTTAGCCTTCGTAATGGCACGTGGACGAGTGGCTCCCTTGAAGAATCTTAGTATTCCACGGTTAGAGCTACAAGCTGCCGTCATGGGCGCCCGTCTCTCCCAGGTTTTGAGGAAGTATGTCGACACATCCTTAGAAAGGACGATATTCTGGACGGACTCCAAGACGGTCATAGCCTGGATTAAATCGGAAACTGGACGTTTTAAGCCTTTCGTTGCACATCGTGTCGCCGAAGTAACCGAATTGACCGACTTTCGTGACTGGAGGTGGGTTCCGACAGACGTCAACCCAGCCGACGACGCAACACGAGACGCGGACGCTGCGGACCATAAAAGATGGCTGAACGGACCAAATTTCTTAAGGGAACCCGAGGAGTCCTGGCCCAAGCAGGAAACTGAGTTACAAGTGGACCCGAATGACGTCGAGGTCAAGCTTGTATGCCAGCTGACCAGCTATGCAAAACTGGCACTTCCAGACATCAACCGGTTTTCCAGATACTGGAGGTATGTAAGGAGTGTAGCCTGGCTGCTTAGGTATTTGAACAACATCAGACATAGAGATCAAGTGCGTAGAGGCGAGCTAACTCCGCAAGAGATTGGGGTTGCCGAAGCTCTGTGTGCTATTGACTCTCAGGAGAGAAGCTTCGCTAACGACATCGCCTTGATACGAATGACTCAGTCGGTTGGGAAGAGCAGCAGACTAAGGCAGTTGACTCCCTATGTGGACCCCGGAGGTCTTGTACGAGCCCGCGGGAGAACTGAGGCTGCAGTAGACTTGCCAGACGGCCTCAAGCACCCCATAATCCTGCATCCCAAAGACAGGTATACTAAACTGCTAGTTGACCAGCAGCATCGGGATCAAGCTCACATGAACAGGGAGCAAGTCCACCTGAACCTACGACGACGTTACTGGATCATTGACGGACGGAATGCAGTGAAAGCCGCATGGAACAACTGCCAAGTTTGCAAAAACAATCGCGCAAAGCCTTGTCCCCCGCTAATGGGTCAGCTGCCAAGCGTAAGGGTAACGCCAACAGGTAGGGCCTTTACTCATACTGGCATCGATTATTTTGGTCCAATGACAGTTAAGATTGGACGGCGGCAGGAAAAGCGATACGGGGTCCTGTTTACATGCTTGACCGTGAGGGCGGTCCACGTCGACCTCGTCAGCGATCTAACCACTACTAGCGCCATTATGGCTCTTAGACGTTTTATCGCTCGCCGAGGCTGCCCAAAGACCATATGGAGTGACAACGCGACTACCTTTAGAGGTGCTGACCGTGAGCTAAGACAGGCCGTACTAGCTATTGACCGGGACGAATTAGCCAGGTACGGCAGTACGAGACGGATTGAGTGGTCTTACATTCCTCCCATCGCGCCGCATATGGGAGGATGCTGGGAACGTATGGTCAGGTCCATCAAGACTGCGCTAAAGGCCACCCTCAAGACGAGATCACCGAGGGAGGATACCCTAGCTACTGTGCTAATCGAGGCAGAAGCCATTGTTAATGGCAGGCCGCTGACCTACGTACCTCTTGATCACACTGACGACCTTCCTCTGACGCCAAATGACTTCCTTTTTCCGATGACTGACAGGACAGACATAACCACGACTTTTGGGACTTTTACTGACGGTGACTTGCTACGACGGTCGTGGCGTGAGTCGCAGAGACTAGCTGACCTAATTTGGAAGCGATGGGTAAAAGAGTACCTACCTACTCTGACGAGGCGTGACAAGTGGTACTCATGCTCCGCACCCCTCGCTGTAGATGACGTCGTTGTAATCGCAGACTGCCAATCTCCCCGAAACCTGTGGCCTCGTGGATTAGTCGTAAAAACCTACCCAGGCCGAGACGGACAGGTCCGAGTTGCAGATGTCCAGACGGAACATGGACTCTACCGTCGACCGGTTACGAAACTGTGCCGACTCGACGTCAGACCAACTTCTTCTGACTGAGCTACGGTGGTTGGATGCCCTCCGCTGAGAGTATTGCTGGACAATCAATACTGGAGGTGGGGATGTCGGGGCGTCCAACCTCCTTACTGACAGACTGACGACATATGACTGACTGGCCTTTTTTGGAACTATACTGACTTGAAATTCGACTTGGAAAATAACTGAAGACGACTAGTTGACGACGAGCACCGGGACAGGGCAGACAGCAACGTAAGACCGAACAAATTGATACAATTAACTGTTACACATGCGACGATGTATTCGTAGCATTTAGGTACATAAACACACACATGATGTACGGGTATATAATACTACAAATTTGACAAATGAATATTCGGGAAAAAGTTATTCGGAATTTTAAGGTGTCATCATGTACAACCAACGTCAATCAAAAAATTCTTCGCGATCGGAGTTGCTTTAAAAAAACAAATTAAAGCTAGCAACAAACGTGAATCTCAATATCATCATTACCTTCAACCCTATGGAAAAAACGTTTAAAAACACACTCAAAAAATTCGTAGTAAAACAATTTGCCCTTTTCAGTCTGGTGCTTCGCTATATTTAGCTAGTTTGATATTTATGTAAGTAATTTGAGTTATTTGGGGCAGCATGCCGTCCAGTTTAAAGGTCTAGCGGACGTGTGACAAGGGGTCGGAAAAGATAATAATATCCCAGGTCAGACCCGCGATTACACACCCTGTAGCTGGGCCCCGTTGGAACCAACGTTGTGGCCAGCATTGGGGCCAGCGTTGGCTCACGTTGGCGGTGTTTGGACTGCGACTCGTGACTGAACTGTTAAATATGTTTATCAACGTTTACCTCTTGGTTGGGCCAGTTTTATTCCCTTTTGACTAAATAAATGTAGCAGTTTTGTACTGATTGCGAAAGTCTGTTTGTTAATTTGTTTGGTTTAAGTCAGAGTTCGTGATGTTTTGGATTGTTTAATAGAAGGATAGAATGTATCAATTAGAATTAACACTTCATTGACAGGTAGAAGACTATCCTAACCTAACCCACGTGATCCTCACCCACTCAAAACACGCTCTTCGACACAACGTGTAAACCGATAGCGCCGCGTGTCCAAATGGCATTTCACCCACCACTCACATTGCACTGGGGGAGTCGGTAGGCGTCCTTCTCTTCTTCCCAGATGCGTAGGGCATGTAGTTGGGACTAGGGAATGCAATTTAACCGGTTATTAACCGTTTTTGTATGAAAATAACCGGTTAAAACCGGTTATAACCGGTTATTTGCATTCCCTAGTTGGGACCAGCTCGCTGTATACATGAGTATTCTCCTCTTCCTTTGAAAAATCGCGTAACAATGTGAAGGATTTTATGCAAACAACAAGATATCAGCAGAAAATATCTTTCAGTTAAATGAATTTTAGTAAAATGTTAGTACATTTATGAAACGTTTGTCGGTCATTTAAGCGGCGCAAAACTTTTTATTCTCCGGCAAATTTAACGTTTCTCTAACTAACACTGGTAAGCGAATTCCACATGGACGAAGTCGGAAAAACAAAATTCAAATTCGGCAATTTGAATTTTGTTACATTTTTACGCTTTTATAGGTAGGCCTTTTTTTGTAGGTCGGTCATAAAAGTGGTTTTTCACTTAAATCGCAATGCCACCAAAGTCGTCCTTTCGAGTAGAAACATGGTTATTTTACTCTATTATACATTTCGAACACCCTTTAGACTCATTGGCAAACTTAATACTTCCTGTATAGCAATCAAAATCGTTAGGTAGCGTTTTGGCCCAAAGTAAATTCATTATAATAGACACCGGCCGGCGGCTCCGAGCCAAAGTGCGCGGTCAGGTTTCAAATGCACAGGCCCGAGACTAAGTGCCTGTAGTCCGGAATAAAAACTGATAACGATAACACAGGATCGGCTTACCTTGAGTTACGAAGGTCAGTTACGAGTTACGAGGTAAAGTGAGGCAAAGAAAAATACGGGTATGTTCGAATAGAAATGGAAATATCCAGGTAGTTTTAACCGACGTTTTTAACCGACTTCAAAAAAGGAGGAGGTTATACGTTCCACTGTATGTATTTTTTTTTTTTTTATGTATGTTCACCGATTACTCCGTCAACTGTGGACCGATTTTAAAAATTCTTTTTTGGTTTGATAGATTATACTTCCGAAGTGGGCCCATTGTCAGCAAATCTGAATCTGATGAAGGGATCAGTGAGGAATTGAGGGAACTCCTCAAATATTGTATGCAAACATATAGCGATTTTAGTATTTTTAGTAACAAGTGTAGCATTTGCATTCAGAAAGTGTCACTTGGTGAAGCGGAACTGATGATGAAGACCACAGATGGCCACCGGAACTCCTAAACGGTACCGATTTCAAGGGTGGCGATAAGATATCTCGATTAAGATAGTTGAGCGACTACAACGAAGCACATTTAATTGTTTTAAAATGACTATGATTTTCCCGCGGCGTTGCTTGCGGCGAGCTTGAAATGTCTTAAAGTTTCATATATCAACTAAGAAGTGGGACTACATAAACTTATTATGATCACTAAAAAGTGTAAAATAAAATAAATGTTTTAAAAAACAAAAAACCGCCTTCAAAAATGCAAAAAATAACTTTGTTAGTCCAACTGAAGTCGGCTTTTTGTTGAAAATATTGTGGTCGCCGACTTCAGTTGGACTAACCTAATAGGATAGGTACCTACTACTAAGTACCTAGTAGTAGAAGTTATTTTTTGCATTTTTGAAGGCGGTTTTTTGTATTTTAAAACATTTATTCGATCACTTAATGCTAGTTGTACCTGTTTTATTTTTTGTTCCTAGAATGGCTTAATACATAAATGGTGTTTTTAATTGAAGTTATTTTTTCTTTAAGAAAAAATACAGGATGAATCATTTTGGAAAACTCACAGCTCTTGAGGTTTTACAATAACCTGCCTTTAGGTACTTTTTCAACAAAATACTAATGGTTTTAAAAGTATAGTGATTTTTAACTGATTGATGTTAAAAATAAATTGGCTTTCTATTGTTACATCAAATGAGAATACCACACGAACGAGGAACACTCGAATTCAATGCAAATGACGTTCATCACATTTACATAATAGCCCAGCAGTCAGCGCCGTTCGAAACGTCGATGACAATGGTGGCAATCGCACTTCACGCTGTATCTTTAATTAAGACAGCTGCAGTTGTTCAAAGGCTTGGATTTGGCTCGTATAGAACGTCGAAGAAAATGATAAGCAAACAAACATCATTGAAATAGATAGGTAATAAAAACCTCCGTGACCCACCAGCCACCAGCTGATATATATGAGTCAGGATTTTTCGTGCGTGCAGCCAGCGGTCATTGATTTAAAGACGTTATCACGTCAAAAAGAATCGATTCATACGTTTGTGAGCTATGATGCCACAAATGCTACAATCTAGATTTAACTTTATCATTGATTTAGGTACGAAAAAACGAAGGTAAAGTTTGTTAAAAATTGTGATACACATCTCATATAGCAATTAAATAAAAAGATAATAGCTTTGGAATTAAAATTATGTTTGTATATGACTTATGGAAATGGCATAAAAAAGCTAAAACAAGATGTATAAAATTCGATACACTTTTAACAAACCGAATGTTAGGCTGTTCAGATAAAGCAAAGGCTTGACTAAGAACAGGTTGATAATGGGTCCTACGTAACCTTCTCAATACCATTAGAAAATATACAGAAAACTCTAGACTTTAAACCCAAGCACTAATAAAAAAATACAAACTCAGCGCAGCTCAAGCAATTAGCGTAGTGTCAGCAAAATAAACAGCTCGTTAGCGCGATCCGTCACACCTGCGGCTGCGATTGACGGCGCATCCTGTATATCACTATTTTATTTACTTTAATATGATTGTCGTTGCAACGAGTGAGCAGATGTGATGAATTGGGCATTAATGATGACAAATTGGGCTCGTGGCGGTTTGCACAGGGGCCAGGGGAAAGTATATTTTAATATTTACGTCTACATGTTTTTACTGCATGACTCAGTGTATGAATGTGGAAGAAGCGAAGGAGATTTGTCAGGATCATAGCAGGTGGGGAGTAGTCTCTGCCCTACCCCGCTGGGAAACAGGGGTGTTTTAATGTATGTATGTATGTACCTAATGTATGTACAGGTTTTTACAAATATGACTAGACTTTTAAGCTACTTACTTATGGTGCGTTCCTATATTCAAAACCTATACTCGAAACCGTGGATAGAGTTGTGACGTCTCGTTAAAATTTGACATTGGCTACGTACAAAATATTTCAAATTTTAACAAGACGTCACAACTCTATCCACGGTTTCGAATATAGGAACGCACCATTAGTAGCTTAAAAAGTCAAGCCAGAGTTCTTCGATTACTTACTATAGTGGCCATTACATAAAATGTCATAAAATGTTATATTATAAATAAGAAGGTTAGTAATCATAATCGAACTTTTACTTAATGTTACTTATTATTTTTATTGTAACCCTGGTCTGTAAACGAAATATATTTCCTCCGCCCGTCCTAAGCAGAAATTGTTCTGCAAAAAGGTCCTATCAAAGATTGCACGCCAAGAAATTTCTATGCAAAATTATTATATCCTTCCTTTCGGTCGGTCCTTCGTGACAGGCATTGTGCAGGCAAATTTAGTAAAAGGTCAGTTAAGCCAAAGGATTTTTATTGTTATCCCCATATCCTAGGAACCCGCCCTAGCTTTACTTCGGTTTTTGTGAGTTTATTGTAACACCCGTACATAAACCAGAATTTATTATACATTAAAACCTTCCGTGAAAAATTATCAACCGCGTGAAAACCGAATGAACATCCGTTCAATAGTTTTTGGGATCATTTCGAACATACAGACAGACAGACGCAGTGGGGGACTTTGTTTAATAATATGTAGTGATTTGAAAGTGTGTTTTTTGTTTCGTTTTCATCATTCAAGGGCTCAAGCGATATCTTACTAATATTATAAATGCGAAAGTTTGGATGTTTGTTCCTCAATCACGCCAGAACGGTTAAACGGATCTGGATGAAATTTGGCTCAGATATACATTCTACTCTGGAAGAGCACATAGGCTACTTGTTATCCCGGCAAATCGGAGAGTTTCCGGGGGAATAGCGATAAACGACTTCTACACGGACGGGGTCATGCGCAGGTTTTTAATAATATTCGCCAAAATGATAAGCTATTTCTTGAAATACGAATAAATTGTTAAAGCAATAGTTGCTGTAATCACTAAGACTAAGTACAAGTGCACCACCCTATATGCACCAACATTTTGGACTTTGCTCGTCTATTACGTCCAATTTAACTCCTAAACCTAAACGTGATGCATCAGAGCAGAAGTTCATAGCAACACTAACATCGGTATAAAACTTCGCTTTGAATAAGAAACTTCTTAATGGAGTCAGAACGTGACCGACCACGAACATCTACCCGTGCATGCTCGCAAGGTCCCCTAAAGTTAACATTTTGCACGAACTGTCTTTCATTAGAATTATAAAATTATATTCAGGATAATTTGGCCTAATATTATTAGTTATTTTATTATTCAAGCTAAGTTATTGTCTTACCTCTAAACGATCGTGATGTTTTTCTGTAAAAGTATTTGAAAATCGTATTTTACAGTTAAATAATATTTCAAACTCTTAGCTCTAAATTTAATTTTGAGTTTTATTAATGCGTCTTATATTTGTATTAGCTGTTTGTAGATATTTTTTTAAATGTGGTTAAATGCAGATCTCGTTTTTTCTTCGGTTCATGATTTACTGACAAAATTAAATTTTCTTCTAATTGCTAAAGAGCTTAAACGCCACAATGGTCTTTTCAACGTCACAGCAAGTGCTGGATTTCAAAAAACAAAACGCGGTTCAAACAAAATGACGTCAAAAGCGGGAATAGAAAACACTGATAGTATTCAATATATATTTTCTCAGTAGGTAAGTAATAATAAAAAAGTTAAAAAAAAACCTTCACACAATCCTTCATAAGCTTGATTTTTATCAGAAAACCTTTTCAAAAAAATCCTGCTGTCAATTAGGTAGCTTCAAACTCGCTCGTATGGCTTGGCTTGCTCGATTGACCGCTCGAGTAGAAAACTTTATTAAAAGACTAAAGGTGTTTTTCCACCGGTTTACATTTATGTTAAATAAACGTTTCCAAAAGAAGACGCGCGAGCAGGATCAAAAAATTTTTTGTCTCGTCTTGCTTCATCTCGCTTTACCTCGTCTCGTCTCGCATCACCTAGCTGCCGGTGGAAAACCACCTTGAATTATTAGGCTCGTATTTTGCAGGTGCCTTAGTCAACTACTCACAATTTTAAATAGTAAAACGTCGTGTATAACGTCACGATTTAACTCGCCGACTCCCTAATCTGGCTCATATGTAAGTATATGTACAACAGCGGGACTAACGCCGTACGTAGTAGAATATAATTAGGTCCAGCGAGGCGAGTGAAACCCTTTTCATGTCGCCGCGGGATCGGCGCCGTAAGCCGTCGTCGGACAAGTTTTGATCGCACGAGCCGCTGGCGAGGGATGGATTACGAATTGTTACTTACTTGTGTTAATTCTGTTGGAATTAAACACGTAAAGTTAACATGGTGGATTGGAACTGAAGTTGATGAAAGTAATTGAGGGTAGGCTTTATTTTACCGCAGCCAAATCTATTTTAGCCGTTTTGTCATGTAAGGGTATGTAAACACTTTATTGTACAAACTAATGAGAATAACAATTATAAAATCGATAACACAGAGATATTTAAGAGACAATTTACTCGTTCCTTTTAAAATCTGTGTATGAATAATCGACACTAAGGACCGAGTGCGGCCGGAAAACAAAAAAAACACCCAAGTTTCAAAAACCAAAGTCGAGTCGGATTTGCACAGGAAGGGTTCCGTATCAAACAATCGGACGAACTTACAGACAGCGAAAGACTTAGAAATAGGGTCACTTTTGCACCCTTTGGGTACCTACAGAACCCTAAACACTGAGTATTCAGAACTCCTTCGGGCCAAAGCCGAGGGTCGCAGCAAGCGCTGCGGACCATATACGGGGTGATACGCATAAATAAAGGATACGCCACGTCATGCGGCGCGAATAAAAAGACCTTTGCACTGGAATGACCTGATATACCGTGGGAAATTTCCGAGATACCACACCCGGCCGTCATACGAATACGAGCTTCGTGAAGGGTACTGAATTTATGGCACATATTTACTTAGTTATGTTATACTGGCGGCCCCTCGCTTCCCTTCGGATTATGTGAGTTTTCTGTAACACCCGTACATAACCCAGAATTTATTATACATAAAAACCTACATACATAACTACAGAGCTACAGAATTACCAACAACTATAAAAAATTGTTGGTAGTTCTGTTACCACATTTTGCACATTTAGGCTAAGGGCCGATTCGACCAAACTGGAATAAGACTTAATCCGAGATTAGTCCATATAAATTCGGCGGTTAATCTAGGTATACCTAAGACCTTATTCCAGTTTGGTCGAATCCGCCCTAGGATGTTTACCAGTGTATTAGTGACAGGTTGCAAGCCCATCGCCTAACAGTACTACAAGCCTTTATTCCCTAACATAACATAAAAACCTTCCGGGAAAATTTTACTGGTGGTGGTGAAAATCGCATCAGAATTTGTTGCGTGGTTTAGGAGTTAGTGAATATACAGACAGACAGACTGACGTGGAAAGTGACTTTGTTTTATAATATGTAGAGGAGATGCATACGGTATTGTAACAATGTACAAGATAGAAAATTCAAATGCAGATGGACTAAATTCATCATAACCGACGTGTGCTAACTCTAGGCATGAATAGGTACTAAAGTGATGTAGCCAAATATTTTTCAACAAAAATATATCGATATTACTGACAAGATCAAGATGTTATTCAACGTTAATAAATATTATTTACTGTCTACAATGTAAAATAAAAATCATAAACAAATTGTTACTTTTCTATTTTTAATTTTCATAATAACCAACCTATGTTTTCGATAATAAAGATTGTCGTCTAGATGAAAATATCCGATTAAAATTATGGACTCTTAGCGGAATATTATTGACTCTAGCATTTGACTGGCACTGTAAATTGTCTCGTTTACTTTGAAATAACATCCATATACTTTTATTATCTTAAGAGGCTCGATCGAGCCATGATATCGAGCCTCTTTATAGTAGTAGAGTATTTGTAATGACTGAGCACATGTATAAATTTAAATCGGCATCTTATTTATCGATATCAAATCCCTAGAGCGTGCCCCGTGTTAGCACACGTCTGATCATAACCCGACTATGGCATTGCTAAAATGAAAGTTATGACTTAACTTAGGAGCTAAGCTCTTGCCGGTCGAGTATTTGCCACTTTTCTCTTTTCTCTGCCAGCTTTTTCACCTTCTGATACGACATGACATTAGTCTTATTTGTCTAAAGTAAGTAACTTCTTCCTAATTTCAATATTAAAATATCACGTTTTGGTTCAGGAATACTTTGAATCTTATCTTTTGATCTGTTACAAAGACGTACTGCGTTTATACTAGATTTCATATTGTCTTTTTGCTAGCAAATACTTACCTATTACTTTTATGGTTTAAGTTACCTTTCAAAAAATACATCTAGGTATTTGTATGATTTCACGGCAATCTTTTGTTTTGTGTATTAATAAAAACACAGGATACTTTTTGGGTCACCTTTGACTGATTTAATAGGCATTTATTTATGAGCGCAATTTTTATTTTACATTGAGTCGCTTTACAGTAAAATTTGCTATTTTAAGTATTATGTTGACCTCGTATAAGGCACAGCTTTTAAATGCAAAGCTTAGTTTCTAAATTAGCAAACCTCGCTCTCCGAGCTTTGTTACAAAGCATTGCTCGCGGCATTCCTCCACTAAAATGGAACTCCCGATTAATTTGTTTTGTATTTATCTTCTAGTTGGTTTGATTTTATCTCCAAGGTTTATTCATTAAAAAATCTGAAAAAAATCCTGAAGTATAGTTAATTATTTACAGTTTTTGAGAAATAACAAAAAAACTTTGAAAATCTTTATTAAAATTTAGGCTAGTCAAAATGGACCTTATTGCGTAAAAAGTAAAGTTCATAACATAATGAGTAGTTTCTTTTGCTGTTACCAAGCATATTATCTTAAATACGGAACCCTCAGTGCGACTCGCAAATGACCGGTTTTTTTAAATTTGTTTGTACCTACCGAAGTTATTTTTTAAAGGAAGACATACAAGACAGACCTAGTTTCAAAATAATTTTGACCTACCTCTACCCGCGGATGTGTCTAAAAACATATTCAACATTTCAATTAATTCCAAAAAATGTGCATCCGCAACACATCCGTGATATAAATCCTCCGTTAAAGGGGGGTTTGAGGGGTCAAATGCACTCTTGCAGGAGACCAACTTAAGATAGCTTTGTCTTTGTTTGCTTTGCTTTTTAACTCGGTCCCCTTTGTGAGGTTAGAAATGTCGGGAACAGTGACCACGGCACTTCTACACTTTTGCTTAATGTAATTAAAAGGAAAATTCTTTTATCCTTTGGAAAATATGTCGTTTGTAATAGCATCAAGAAATATTGGTTTTTATAAGGCACGGTGGGAACAAAAATTTAACCTTGTAAAATTCGACTTACAAAAATTACGAATTTTCGTTCCTATCCCAACTGTTTCATTGGTCAGAATTAAAAAAAACCTATTCGTTGAAAGGTAGAGGAAGTAGATCTTTAAACAATTTGAAAAGTACAAGGATTAAGAAAAAAAACAAACTTATGAATAATAAATAAATAAATAAATATCAGGGAGTCAATGTCACACTGATTAACCTAGTCCTAAAGCTTGTACTATGGGTACTAGACAACGGTATAGTTACTTAACGGTACTTATATAGAGAAATAAATACTTAAATACATAGAAAACATCCATGACTCAGGAACAAATATTCGCGCTCATCACACAAATATCTGCCCTTACCGGGATTTGAACAAAGGACCGCTAGCTTTGTAGGCAGGGTCACTACCAACTAGGTTATCGCGTCCAGTCGAAAAAAAAAACAGCTGTTTCATAGAAAAGTTCAATACGTCCGCGTCCAAAATGTATGAAACACCTGATTTTTTTTCGTGATTTAATATTTGGTTCCATAGTGAAAGTTGTTCATATTTGTGGGTAGAAAACACTGGTGATAAGTTTTTTCGCAACTTATGTGTCACCTTGTATACGAATATAAGCATTAATTAATGGGTTTAATAACAATAACAAAAAATGCGATCGGGTTTTTAAAGCTTGCTTTTCATTTAGTTATTCACCTACAGTGACTCTTGCTCCCGGGATATTAAATATATATCTCCCATTAACTGGCAGGTTCCAGATTGAAAAATCCATCGAGTCACCCTTATTAATAATAATTAGGGCATTGAGCGAGTATTTAAAGGTATTCGAGCGATCTCATCAATCTTCCGGATTACGAGGCGCATTTTATCGCAGTCTGCTTGAGCGCGGGATCTTCCATTTATGATACTTACAAGGCTTAAAATATTTCACGTAAGCCTTTTTTATTTGCGTAAAGTGTACTTTATGTTAAAAACTAGCCTAGCTCGCGAGTTTGCGTAGAATTTAAATAGTTATTCCCTAGGTATACTTTTTATATACAATGTAGAAAAAAATGAACACCACGAGGAGGTGACCTATCTTAAATATTGGAAATAACAAATTCTACAAAGGAGACTTACTTTTATTGTTGTACTGCATTGATAGATATCATGAGCATTTTCGAATACATCACATACCTTCACGCCTTCATTCCCAGAGTGGGGTAGACAGAGCTACAGAATTAATAACTCTAAAAAATTCTTGTTAATTCTGTCACCACATTTTGCAAAAACAGGCTTAGATGTTTACCAATAACAATCGAATGTTGAATATTAATAGTGCGTTAACGATCTGAGAGATGAATTGTTTATAACTAATTCCTAACAGCCAAACACTCGTACAATCAAAGTACTCATACTTCCAGTAGTAGCAGTAATGTAATAGGTACTATACTTTTTGATACTTTTATTATTTGTTAGAAATTTGTCGTTAAAACACATTTCTTACAAAAACTCAACCACCTATTTTGGTTCAAAAGATAAAGTTACGGCGCGAAGGCTCAATAATAGGTTCCCGTTTGGAACCCTTTGGGTATGGAACCCTAAAAAGCAGAGATATAGAGGCCCTAGAATATATTCGCCATCATAAATGCGTTACAAAATGGGCTGCTCCAATTATTCTCGCTGAGAGCCCTATCGGCTTAACAGGATTTCTATGCTACGTCGTTAATTCGATTCCTGAGTCGATAACGAGGTTGCAGTGTTCGATGCATCGGGAATTATTAGCTATTGATACAGGATAAGGTGTCATTTATTATCAAGCTCGAAGCAGTACAATTGATTTGAAAAAAGTCGTGTTTATGTCGTTTTCAAACGGCCACACTCAGAGTCCGTTAATGATTATTAAGGCTGCGTTGCCACCAGAGATGCGCATTAATGTGTTTTCATACATTAGATACCTCGCGACACCTCGCTCCGTTTGTCAAATGTATGAAATCACATTAATGCGCATCTCTGGTGGAAACGCACCCTTAGTCGTTCCTTAATGCCGCACTCAGAGACGTCAATTAAATTTATTGCTTGTGTAGTGATGTGTTGTCTTATTTTATTGCTGTAGCAAAGAAAGTGACAGCAGCAACTTTAATCAATTTGATTTTGATTTTGGAAAAGAGACTGCATTTAATTAAAGATTTAGGTACGAAACGGAAATCAAAGAGTGTACGAGAGTGACTGAGACAGAAGAAGAATACCTAAAGGTGTTATAAGAGCTATTATTGTACTGAAGTTCTTTCTGTTCTTTATGTTTTATTTCATGATTCAAATAATATTAGAAGGTAAGAAAAAGTAGCTTAAGAACTTGGATCACGATTTCCACGATAAGAAGAAGGTAGGTATTTTGTTCATGAACTGATAGCAATCAATATTTTGGTAAAGAGTTATCACGTAACGAACAAAGAAAGTTATTTAATTTCAGAGGTTTAGGGCCGAGTTCACCAACCAATTTAACAGACGGTTAGGTCTTAATCAGCTGTTAGTCAATACATTTGATAACCGTCAAACCGCTAACCGACCGTTTTATTGTTGGTGAACACTGCACTTATTATCCGAAATGTTCTATAGATGTACACGGGCGGCTAGTTAAGTGATTAGGGACAGTAACTTTTATAAAGTAAAACATGTAATTAATCAATTTAGGCCTTGCAGGTGATCTCATTCTTCAAAAAATAGTTAAAAATAACACTTGAAGGTGAATAATACTTTTGACAAAAAGTAACTTTTTGGGATAAAGATCTAAAATCGCTGAGATAGAAGGTGTAGGCACACGACTTCAACATCATTTAATGAACGTTTGAAAACCGGGATTATCTAGATTAAAATGTGCAGCCATCTGGATTCAATTAAAGTGATCCAGCTTTTGAAAGGGCAGAAGATAGAAGAGGCTTCTGGACGGGATGCATTAGGAAGTAAGTGAATTTAATGAACGGACGAAAAGCCATGTACATATTACTGTTAAGTACCTATAATAGTTAGAGTATAATATTTGCTATGTTTTTACGCGGTCATCAATGTCGTCAACGTATTCGTCCTAAACTGATAATCACATTTTCAGTTGTTACGTGTAATAGCTAAGAAGGCAGTAATGGGTTTCTTATAATACGAGTATTTATACCAATACTTTTTCCCCGGCCAGTATTCTTTGAGTTGTTTAGTTAGACAATATTTAAAAAAATGTTTTTATCTAGTATAAAAATGAGCTACAACGTACCTAAACAACACAATAATCTGCGAAAAACAAAACCTTATTTTCTCACGGGTACAATACTATCTACATTATATTATTACGACGGTTCAGAGTTTTCATAGCACGGTAAGACGAAAGAGAGCTGTGGAGTCGACATTAACATTAAAATTGAACTCTTACTCATCATTTGTTTATTTAATTAAAAAATGCTTTTATCTTCGCCCTGAGCCCCTGGAGCTGCTAAGCTAAGTAATGAAAGATTACAATTTAAAACAAAATGATTTTTAGTACATATTATTTAATATTAGTTATTAAAAACCTAATGTACAGAAAATTTAATAAATATCTACATAATAATAAAAAAAAAACACTAAGCATACGATGGGTTAAATCATGGTTAAATCTGAGTATCACCCACCCATAACTCACCTCATGTTAAAAATATAATATTAATCTCGCAATGTTATGAATATCAAAAATGAAAGTCATTATCCATTTTTATAATAAAATTAAATATTGCAATTAAATAAACGAAAAAGTATGAGAATGAGTTGAATTTAAATGTTAATTTCCACTCCACAGCTCTCTTTCATCTTACCGTGCTATGAAAACTCTGAACCCTGATTATTACATTGCTTTGAAAGGCTTAGCCGTCCTATGACCCGTAACATCATACACGGGGCGTAAAAGTGTGATACAACGTGCGGTATAATAACGTTTAGCCTCGGGCATAAAACGACTTTACTGCTCGGCAACATCTTAATAAACGAGGAGAAGGTAAATTAATATGTGCACGTCGAATATAATAATCTGCTAACGCGGTACACGCCGGCGTAATGAAGACGAGACGGCGACGCGACGGCTCCGGGGCGACCTAGTTTGAAACCCATCAGCTAAATTATTATTATATTGAAGGGTTATTGACATTGTATGCTATTAACTTGTTAGAATATTTATGTGAGTATTTACTTAGAAATATGGAGATTAAATTAGTACCGAGAACAATACATTACGAAGAGCCACTACTGGAAGTACTGGGACGCTATTGGACTGGATGTGTTATCGTATTGTTTTTAACTCAGCCGCCATTACTGTTAAGTAAATAAGAGCTATCAGAACGACAATTAATACGACAGCTCAAAAACGATATTGTTAAACGTAGTAGAATAGAGGCCCTGTAAGAACCGACGAGGGCTGTCTGCCGAGACGCCGCGCCGGCCAGCATTTCCCGGATTTTTCCACCGAAATTGTGTTTTTCATCCCTCCCCTTTAAAATAACAAAACAAAGTAAGAACGCGTTTAAACCTACTTTCAGTTTTAAATTGAATTTATCCCGCCCCAAAGTTCGGCGGGCCTTCAAGTTTGTTACAAAGCTTGGGCGAACCAGGGCCCTCCGTAACACGGTTTGCGTGCAAAGTTCACAATAATTGTATCGATGTTTGATGTTTACGTGTAAACTTTTCTGTTTTACATAAATAACTGGTTGCTTCCCATTTATTATTTAGGTGCCTATTAGTCAACGTCAAAAACAGGTACCTAATCACTTTAGTACTTCTAATTCTAATTTTAATTAATGGCTTTTACTCCTGTTAAGGTATATCTCGTCAATGTCGAGTTATTTATAGACACTCCCATGGACTTATTAGAGAAATAACTCAATGGACATTACACGCGAGGACAATTCTTCGGTAAAAGAGTATTTCCTCTCGTGGTTTAAACAGAAGCCAGTGGTTAAAAGAGTCCTGTGGCCCTAGACAAGATGCTTAACGATTTCGTAAAGGATTTTCGAAAACTGTCAACGTCTATGGAATCGACACAAGCCCTTGACGTGACCGTCCGGCAGATAACGTTAATCTATACTCTATACTAATATTATACAGAGGTAAAGTTTGTGACGTTGTAGGGGGTAATCTCTGGAAGTCTGGATCTACTGAATCGATTGTGAAATTCTTTTACTAATAGAAAGCCACGTTATTAATGAGTGTCATGGGAAAAATATTAACCCAAAAAAAAAAAATTGCCCAACGAAGTGGGCCCGGGAACAACTAGTTCTATAAGTACATATATTTTCGATAACGATGGCGATCTCGCAATGCATTTTGTCTAGGTTCACTAATGTGGCGAGTTTATTTTCATGTTTTTGGTTCGCAATATTCAGCCACTTATGTCCACTTCTCTCAAAATTCAAATATTTACGTCAAATGCATTCAAGATTTTGTTCAGTGCCCGCGCGGAAATGGGCTTCGTCTAGTATGCATTGTGCTCGGGAGCGAGGTGCAACTAATTCATATAAATCGTTTGTACCGCGAGCTGTTGTTCGTGCCGCGTCGTGCGGAGAGAAAACGTGTGTGCCAGTAATATTATTCAGTTTCGGCGGGTAGATTTTTGAGAATCGAAAAATAGAAATTGAACGCGGAACGGTAAAATCGTTATTTTTAAAGTTCGGGGTCGGTTGTAAGTTACATTTTCAAGCACTCGTTTATCAATAATCGACGCGCTAGTTGTATCTTTTATATTTTGTATCATAATAAATAGTAGTTTTTGGAGGTAATAAACACGAACATAAATATTTTAAACTTCGTACGCGTAGAATTAGTTTCCCGCTACTCCCCCCATTTCTTCCCGTTGGGGGTCGATTTTCGGAAAATCCTTTCTTAGTGCTCACTTAAATCATGAAAGGAACCCCTGTACCAAATTTCAAGTTTCTAGGTACAGTAGTTTCGGCTGTGCGTTGATATATAAGTCAGTCAGGTTTGCTTTTTATATATATAGAGATTAAATAATAATCATTAGAGCTCCACCAGAGCATCTAAATAACTGATGAACAGAACAATTTTGTTGTCCTCGCGTGTCATAGCAATTATTTTCTTAATAAGTGCATGTGGTGACTGTCTAAAACTCGACATACCTACGCGAAAGCCATTAAATAATTAAGAAAAAAAAGTGTCAGTATACATGTTCGATCCATTTCAGTAACAGCAGCTTGAGGAATGCAATACTATATCAGCTTGAACTTGTATAACAGCCAACCATTTATGGGATCCGTAGGCCCGTTAGCATACCAGTTAGAAAAACTTTCGTGAATTTTTTGTAAGACATAAAAGAACTTAAGGGCGTTTATTAAAAATATTGTACCTAGTTTAGGACTAAAATTAAGAAACGTTAACTTTGCCGCTCAGTTACGAAAATTAGTTACACTGTTATTATAAGACAAATGGTGGTATCTCCGACAAAACTCCTGTAGCAAGTGCAAACATATCACTAACGAGCGAGGATTGTATCTGCTTCATTTATTGAATTTGAGAGACTGCTAATTGGCGTTGAGAGTAGTAAACATATAAATTTAATGTACGATTAATTTTCGTAACTCAGCGGAAAGTTAACGTTTCTTAATTTTTGTCCTTAACTAGGTACAATCTTTCTAAGAAACGCCCTTAAAAGGTAAAATCCAAGAATCCTTTCAACTCATTACTGACTGACTAAATTCATATTGAAAACTACTTTAAGTTTTGCAAGAACAAGTCACGTCTTGAGCCGGAGTAAGAAAAATGTTCCTTAGAAGTGTAATCCAAGTTTTCAACATTTAAATTCATGAAATAAATCTGACTTCTAAAGCAAGTTAAAAGTTGACCGCGCCCGCTTCCCGCGCATTGAAGAACTCTTTCAAAGTTATCTATCAGCTGTCATGGTAATGCATGCATTAGTCGTGTCTATGCAGATGGATAGCGTCGGGTAATAGCGCGGTTGGTGCACTAATGCACGCCGCCGTCCGGAACAAACTGCATTAGGCAGCGAGCGCCATGATGGTCGCTTTGAAAAATATTCCCAGCGGTCGACGTTATGCCTAAGTTTTACATAAATACATACGTAAAGCAAGTAGCCAGCCTTGGAAATATTCGTAGGTATGTTATATGGCTCACATAGAGTACCTACACTCACTCTAGACCGACTACGAATGGTGGTCACACCATCACTCTCAAACAGATCCGACCAACGTATTATGAAACTGCGATTAGTTTGGGATTGGAATAGCTGTCAATTCATATGCACTTTGATTGTAGGTAGTATATAGTAAAACTGTCACCTCTAATCGCTTTCTAATAGCGGATAGATTATAAGTAAAGTTGGGCTTATAAGTAGCTGCTCACTTTAGTGATTTTAAAGGCGTTTAAGCGACAAGGTATACAAGTGTGCAGCTACTTTTAAAGCCGACTGTAGCTAGTGTTTAGAGTAGAAGATTAATAACATTAGTGATAAAGTGTGTGTCTGGATGTGGCACCGCAGCTCTTAAACGGATGAACCGATGTGGATGCGGTTTTTTTTATTTGAAAGCAGGTTTTTTAGCCCTGGTTTTTAGCTACGTTTCATGAAAATGAATTGGGCCGTTTAAGAGATATCAGCTCTGAAAACAGGGATCACCGTTATAACGGGGGCTTTTATCTATGTAATAAGTCGGTTAATAGTTATTAAACGATTACCTAGACTGCGCTGTAATAGATCTCCTGCGGCGAAACTCGAACACCGCATTTTAATCCGACCAACTGATCGCCTCCCCACTAATTGTTCGGACTAATCCGCTTTGCTTCCCTTTTGAATTAAATTGCACTGGAAATACTGCAATCGCATTAACAAATTACAGAACTTATAAATTAATACAATGCCATTAGTAAGGTAGGACTTTTATTTATTTATTTATTTATTTATTGGGAAACAAACAGCTAAAAATTAAAATACATGATAAAAATACAAATTTACTTAATACATAAGCCAAAACAGTTTCCACTAATGAAAAAAAACAGAGTTGCTCAGAGAAAACTAAATTAAACTAAAGTATTTAAAAAAAAACACATTATACCTCCTTTCTAATTATGAAGGAGCAAAAAAACAAAACAAAAAAAAAACAACTTTCAAACATAATTGATATGTGAGATTACTGATGAACTATTGCTAACTATTGCTACTGCTACCGCTATTGTTAATTGTAAGTTTTTTTTCTTTTTTGACTGCACAGACAAATTGATGTAGCCGCAAACTAAACAAGTCGATGTGGGAATACTTCTTATAGCACGCTCTAACAACGAAGGAATTTTTAACATATTTTGTGCGACAGAATGGAATGGCAAACAGATCACTTGTTCGAGTACGGAAACTAGGACATCTGTAGAAAATGTTACCTGTGAGGTAGTGCGACTGTGTTAAGTAGTTTAATAATTTAAATAAAAATATTTGGTCCTTGTGTTCTCGGCGCAGCTGCAGGCTCACAACACTGTCACTGTGTTTTGGTGGCATACCGTGCTTTTAGGATCCATGGAGTCGCTGTTTCCTGATTAAGTATTATAATACATACCACATTGATTTGATCTTCAATATTGTCACATTTCAAAATTCAATCTCTCATTAAATCGCTAAACAAGTTTAAATTAGTTTTGGTACGGAGGATATCTCCGCTGTGAAAGCGTAACAAACAAACAAATATTATTAGGCATGGATAAACTGAACTGAAAATGTATTTAGTTTATTTAGAAATATGACAAAACAAAAGGCCAAAATCAAAGTGATATGTGTAATAATAATTAGGAAGTAGCGACTCCATGGATTATAGAACCACGTTTTGCCACCAAAATCCTAACCATAGTCATTAGTGTAACGATTAGCATTTTTGACTTACGTCAAGCGCTCGATGGACGTGCTATACTAGGAAGATGTGTCAATATTGACGCATTCCGTTGTGAACTTTCTGCATCATTTTTGCCGGTAGCTGTACTTTTTAACATTACGAAATCCCAGGAGTTTCACGGCGGAGACAAGTTGTAATAACATCGCAAATACACCCTCTCGTTGGCGACTGGGATGTCTCTGCGCTACAGCAAAATGCACCGTATCGTGTAGGCGAAAGCGCTCATGTCAAGTTAGTTAGTTAGTTTCAAACTGTAAGCACCTCTATTTATTGTGAGATGGCGGTGTATAGTCAACGTCAAAAGTACATACTCACTTTTGTACTTTATTGCATTACAATATTTGACAATCTTGTAACGTGGTTGTACGTGGTCGATGTTAATTGTGCCTAAGCCCGAGATTCTAGGCGGTAAAAACCTATATGCTGGTATTGCTGCCCAACTACATAATTTACCAGTTTAAATAAAAATAGAAAAGTAGTTCGTGTCCGGCCCTGTAAGAGTTACTAATACCTATAGCCACTCAGGCGCTATTAGAGTTGCGTCGACGAGCGCCGCTCGAAAGGAACTTAATAAAGCGCACAACCAAACGGGGCGATGATGCGGCCCAACTAAACCGGCTTGGTGTTAAGTTAAGTTTGCTTGTGGTGGTCCGCAGAGCGTTCCGTCAAGCCACGCACACATGCAAGCCGTTCGATATACCTTTATTTGAAGACAAAATACTATCTATAGGTCTATACTGTGCACCGGTGTACTCCAGCGGGATTCGCAGTGTTGCAAGAGCAAATTAATTTCCGCTGTGTTGTCGCCGAGACCGCATCCTCGCTCTCGGGACACACGGAGTGCTAATACTTGTTACATTTTGAATATTACATTTCATATTATGCTTGAATAATATTATATTTCATGAGGACGAAGTTTTATTAGCTGAAAAAGGGGCTTAGTGTCCATTACTTCACACTATTACATCACACTAGTATACCTCAAATTATGAATGCGACAGTTTGTGAGTGTGTGTTAGTATGTTGGCTGGATGAAGTTTGGAATGAAGATAGCAGGTGTTATCATCATCAAAATAGGCCTCCCCAAGATTTGCTTCAAGGACCGGTCCTGCGCCCTGTGTCAAACCATAAGGGTCATCTTAAAAAAAAAAACACTGTTCCTTGGTCAACGCGGGCAGAATCTAATAGTTATGAATCGATGTGATCGTAGTTCTATGTTATGGATATGTATACCTACTTATGAAAGAGATTATTTCGTAAAGTACCTAATGCTTATACAATTCCAACACATAACGAGCTGGCAATTAATGCCACAATCGCATGAAACCTTTTAACAAAGCCGGGCATTTACTGGCATCGATAATAATGTCGATAATTAACGTTCTATGAATGAATGCTTTTTTGGAATGGTTGGGTTACGAAAGGAAAAACATTCTTATACAACAAATAAATATATTTTCCATTAAGTTCCATGTATAAATTTTAAAATTACACTTCAAATAACATTCATGACAACAATATCTCAATAAGTTATATTACAATATCTGGAAGTTGAAATCTTGAAATCACAATGCTTCTATAGGTAGATATAATATAATTTATATACTTAAATACATTACACATTCTCTATCAACTAGACAAATTCTTTACTATGTATATGGTATACAATAGTTTGGTATAATTATAAATATTATAATGTTCATAGATATTTGAACTACAAATTCTATGTCATTATTTACATAAAAGATGGTCGGTGCGCAAGATTTTACGTAATTTATAATAGTTTTACATTTTATACAAAAAAAGCACGTCGCCCACGTACATTCTATTACTAAAGAAACATCGTAAAATGGTCCACATGAAATTTTAACTTACAATAAAGCGTAACAATCTAAACATCGAGAAATTAACAGGTTAAATATACTATAGAATATTATCAAGCTTTAAGATAAAATTACGGCTACCTCGACCAATGACAACCGTAGTACAATTCGTAAATTTGGCAATTTTAGGTTGCACTGAGTTAGAAACATGTGGCAGAAAATGCCAAGGAATATTTTCGAGATGCTTATTATTTTTACACAAAATATGAGCGAAATAAGATAGGAGTTGACAGAAGCTCGTGGAGCTAAGCCCATGTACTTCTGTTTAGTCCATTAGAGAAAGTACTCCTTTACCGAACAATTGTCCTTGCGTGTGATATCCATGGACTTAATTCTCTAATAAATCCATGGGAAGGGTCTATAAATAACTCGACATTGGCGAAACACACTTTAACAGGAGTGAAATCCGTTCATAAGAAATATAATAGAAGATAGAATAACTGGTTTTTTGCGTTCGTAGAGCGAGCTACGCATACGTCCCTGCTATGACGTAGCACTTAAAGCGCTGAACTATTTCTTACGAATATATATTTGTTTTTTTTTTTCAATTGGTAGTAAAATAACTCAAGAGATGTCATAGTTGAAGTATTATTTTTACTGTTAATAAACAGTTATTTCGTATCAGCAGAAATAAGTCATAAAAAAATCAATGAAACGAGCATCTTAGCGTCTTAAGTCATAACTTAAAGCAATATACTCTATAGACCGTATTAAAAAACAAATTTTTAGTAAAATACCCGTCTAAAACAACAATAAACAACTGATCTTAACTGTTATGCCGGCGAACCTATTATTTTATCGATATACCTTCCAACGAAAGTATCATATTTCTCGCCACATAAGTCTAACCTACGTAAGCAATGTTTAAGATATCCTGAAAACATCATAGTTCCAGCGGGAAATAGCGTTAGATAAAAATGATACAATCGATGAAGTGACATTCTATAAAATGATGGGTTACCTTGATGCGGTCTCTCGACGTATCTTAAGTTGGGAATCTCAGCGAAGGTCCGCTTATTACTATGGTGGTGCATAGAAAACTATAATTTCTGAGTCTCAAGATATCTAAGTTAATTATAGATCAGTTTAATGATACGGCCCTATGTTAGAACGGTGAACGTGAGATCAGTCAATATTTTAATATCTGTTTTCTCAAATTGTCTTACAATATATACATATGTATAGATAATAATGGACGTAGCTGTTTATATTAAACACTCCGCAAATATAATGTTGCACTATTATAAAAAGCTTCCTGTGTACCCAGCGTCAAAAAAATACATTATTATTACAAATTTATTAATTAACAGGGCATTTTCTTGAGGTTGATAAGTGAATAATTTAATAGATTAATTTAGAAAACTATTTGCTTTCGGTTAAGCATAACTTAATTAACTATTAGTTATGAAATACAACTTTAAAGAAAGCTACATATAACATTATAAAGCACACTTAATGTCTTTTAAAAAATACCATATAATTTCTTAGTAACTTAGCTAACAATCCTGCGTGCGTATAAAGTATATCGAGGGTCATATAACTATATTTACTAAACCTTTTAACTACATAGGACATAAGGTTGTGCGTTTGTAACCTCAATTTATAGCAGTTAATGTATATAGCTCTATGACTTCATTTAAAACCTAGCTAAATAACAAAGCCCCTAAATACAAATAATTTAAGTCATAATAGCTTTAGGCTAGTAACAAAGCATCTAGATTCCAAATAACACAAGACTTAAATAGTCCTTAAGTAGAAATACAAGCAATATTATTGGAATTCATAATATAACAAACAATACGCAAGTTATATTTAAATTAAGCTTTCGCAATACTGCTTGGAAATATATTTATAGAGGGTTACATAACAGGCCAAGAATATTTTTCCCGGCCGGTGAGTCGAGTTTGTAAATCGAGCCTTCGACGGTTTTATTCGTTAATGAAGTTGAAGAAGACGAAAATGGGGTTGGCTGTGAAGTAATTTCAAGTACAATTTGTTTCTACCACTCGCCGGTTTTTTCGGGCACTCGATTTTCAAAAATCGATCTGGTATTTACTGATTGATCGAGTACATGATCATAACGAAATGGATTAAAAAAATCCCAGTATATTGCTACTAAATTATCTATTTAAGTACGTGAATATTTTTTTGTTTTATTTCCTCTGAGTAGTCGTGAATAGCACTATTTCAGCCTCGGCGGAGGAAGCAATAAATGGGCTCGTTTACTCTTCATCAGTCGTCCATCTATTGCCTACTTTCCAGCCTTTGCAACAACGTACTTTAGCACTTTATCTAATTCATCGTTAGAGTTCGACGTATTCCTTAAAACAGAGTTAACTGCGTTTCTCAAAAGATAAGAAGTGATAAAAAGAGGAAGTTATTGTTTTAATAACCCAGCATAAAAGCAAGAACAAGGAAAAGCATACATATTATTTTGTTTTTATCGATAACTGGGTTGACAACACTATCATATGCAACATTTCGGTTTAGACTACATCGAGCGTTTTACCAAAGTATTAAAAAAAAAAATTTAATTAATATAATATCTAACAATAAAAAATAACTAAGAACGCCAGCGCTCTTCAACCACAAAAATATACATATTATTTATTTATTTATCTCGTTATTGAGAAAAAACCACATCTAAAAAGACACACAAGTTCCGAGCTATTTAACTTTCCGAAGATTGTTTACAAAATTTCGACAATTACAATTTGTCGTAGTAGATATAGCTGCTCATAATGTCTAGGCAAGTTGCTTGGCAATACAGTTAGACATGGCGACTGGTGGAGTTACAATGTTTTGAAATAGGAAATCACCGCTTTAAGCTGCAACGAGCGAATTGAAATTTGATAATTGCAAATGCAAACCTTTTTCTAAATTCTTTTTTCAAGCTTCGTATTATTTCCGGTGTGTATTGATACGTTGCACCCACTCCTGATTATACTTGAGTAGTTAATTATAAAATACTTATCTCAAGTAGGTACGGTCGGCCTTATAAGAAGCTGCACACTTTAGTGTTTTGTCACTTTAACGTCATGTTCGAACTGCTGCACTAATCTGTCAAAGGCGTAAAGCGACAAGGTACAAAATTGTGCAGCTTCTTATAAGGCCGACTGTACAGCACCAGCAACGAGTATTAATGAATTTACTAGAACCTTCATTGAATCGAGCAATTAAAACGTTTGTTTTTAATGTTGCACCAGCTTAATAAAAAAAGTTACTACTTGTTGAAATTCGATATTTGTCACCTGCAAAACGTGTCAAATTTTAAAATAAAGTAACCTATCCGCGTTTGGAAATTTAGAACGGGAATAAATCAATACATCCTAGAGGGTGCTAAATATAGTTGCCATTTAAATACAAGATACATGAAACAATCTGATGTAATATTTATAACATCTTTACGAGTTCTAAATGACGATGAATATAAATACTTTTATCAATCAATGTAATATTTCCTATACAAAAAGGCTTTAAGCCATAATATATTCTCCAACGCCACAAAGTATTAAAATTAACTTGTAATTGGCACGTTTCACCTACTAATAACATTCAATAAATAGTTATCAATTCAGTTTACACAAAATATGGGAACAGCAGAACATAGTGCTGTATATATACGCTCTAAATATGTAAATATATAATTTTAACAAAGATAATAAAAGCGGGTATCGATCAAGTAACACATTACAACAACACCAAAGTACTACAAACATCAAAATATGGAAACTTAATTCCTTAAGACATTTTTATGCATATAATCATAATACATATTAGTATCTGAATTAATACAGAAAGTAACCTGATTTTCATATTAAAATAACTACCCGATAAAATTCATTTTCGAAATGGCTAACTACTGTTTAGGTATTGGTTCTATTTGTAAATACATAAATAACTCTCAAATCTGACGGTCCCTCGCGGGAGACTGCATTCATTATAACTGTAAAGTGTCTACCTATTGCGCGGACGCACTGCACGCACCCGAACCTACTTAGTCGATTAGGTAGCTAACCATGACCCTGTGTCAGTCGTGGACTGCCCCGGGCGACTCCGGCCCGGGAACAATTTTCTATCTAAGAAATTTAGAATCTACGCTCTACGCACGTCGTTTAGGCACCGCCTACCTTATTTACTCCTAGAACTAGGACTATAAAGACGGCGCTATAACTAGTCGAAGTAAGAAATACAATTCTCGCAAAATTTCTTACCTAATTCTTCTTATCTGGCAGTTACGATTCAAATAGGCGAGATCGACGTCTCTTAACGCTCCTAAGGGTAAAAAACGTCACGCGACGCGACTAGATTACGGCGGTCCACTAAGCTATACCTACACGGGACCTCTTAACAGTTTAACGATAGGACGAGCGTCTAGGTGTTCGAGGAGCAGACGCTCGGCGAGCGGGGCGGGGCGCGGCGGGGGGAAGGCACGAGGGGGGGCGCGGCGGCGGCTGTGGCGCGGGGGGCCCGGCGCCGCCGCGCGCCATCAGAGCGGGAAGCAGCGCGCCGCGCGCCGCGGCTCGCTCGCGCCTCGCCGCCGCCGCGCGCCGCCCGCCGAGCGCAGCGACGCCGCGTCCGCCGAGCCCGCGCCGCCCGCCAGCCGCGCCGGCTCCAGCGGCTCCAGCTTGTGCATGGACGGCCGGCTCGACAGCCGCGCGCCCTCCGCGCCGGGAGTAGTCGGCTGACTCGACAGGCGCGCGCCGTCCGCGCCCGGAGTAGACGACCGGCTCGACATTCGCGCGCCGGGAGTCGTCGGCCGGCTCGACAGTCGCGCCCCGTCCGTGCCGGGAGTCGATGGACGGCTCGATAGTCGCGCGCCGGGAGTCGTCGGTCGACTCGCCAGGCGCGCGCCATCTACACCCGGAGTCGACTGCCGGCTCGACAGTATCGCGGCGTCCGGGATGGGGGTCGACGCCAGTCGATCCGACATATCGTCCAGTTCGATCCGACCGAGTTTAAGAGCGAGCACGTACTCGGAGCGTTCGATAACACTATTCGGTTCCTCTTCCACCGCGGTGGTCTCGGCGATCGTCGAATCGGCCGCGGCAGAGTCAGTCCGCGCAGTTCGGGAGCGGCGCGTGTCGGCCGAAGATGGGGAGGTGTCGGGCGCGCGCCGCTCCGGTGTTGCGAACACGGAATCCGAGGCCCAGCTATGCGAGTCGGAGTCTTGGTGCAGCGTGTCGTCGGCGCTGCGCCGCGACGTGCGGCGCGAGGCGCGCGGGCTCTCGTCGTCGATTGCGCGGAAGTCGAGCGCGCTCAGGTCGAAAGGCCCGCGGGGCCGCGAGTCCCGCCTGAAAGAGGGCCCGTGCGACGTGAACACCGCGTCGTATAATTCGCACAGACTAGTGCGATGCGACAGCGGCTCCTCGTATAACGTCAAGTTGCGCGTCTCGGTGGCGTCCGACGGTGTCTCGTCGCGGATAGAGGGCGCCTCGCTGCGCTCCGATATGTCGAACGTGAACCGCGCCTCGAATCGGTCCGGGCTGATGGGCGGCGCTGAGCGCGAGCAATCTTCGCCGTCGAGCTCGTCGACGTCGAGCGGCAGCTGGTGCGGTGCGGCACGGCGCGGCGACGTCTCCTCCGAGTCGGTGGAGCGGTCGGAGCGCGGGGCGCGGCACATGTGCCGTCGCGTCAGCACCGGCTGCGAGCCGCAGGGCGCGCGCCGGCAGCACGCGCGCTCGTGGCGCACGTCCGACCCGCTGCTGCCTGTCGACTTCGAATGCGGCGGTCTGCGGCGGCGATCGTCCTCCCGACCGTATAATGAAGTGAAATCTACAGAACAAAACTTTTCAAACAGCTCCTGCGAGCTCAGGCGCGTCGAACCCGTAGCGTTGTAAAAGGCCTCCGTGGGCGAACGGTCGACTCGCTCGTACAGCGCACTAGAGCTGGCTCTCTTCGCCTTGTCAAGGCCGAACTTGTAAATTCTAGGTAAGCGTCTCTCGAACACGCCCTGGGAGTGCGCCCGCGAGGGTCCGCGCATCGCGGGCGAAGCGTCGCGCGCGTCGGCGAGCACGCGGTCCGAGGACACGCCGCGCAGGTGCGGGCGCGGCGCGGGCGCGAGCGGGTGCGGCTCCGGCGGCGGGCTGGCGGCGAGCTCCGGTTCATCGTCGTCGGCGGTGTCGGCCGAGTGGCCGGAGCGCTCGAGCGAGCTGTGCACGCAGTCGCACTCGTGCTCGTCGCTGGCGTCGCCCTCGTCGAAGGAGGGCGCGCGCGGGCCGTGCACGAATACGCGGCGGCGCTCGTCGGCGGCGGCGGCCTCGTCCTCGAGGCGGATGGAGCGGCGCAGCGGCGGGCGGTCGCGGCGCGCGCGGCGCGGCGGGTCCACGGTGGCGGCGTGCGGCAGCGGCGGGCGCACGACGGCGGGCAGCAGCCGGTCGAGCGAGAGCCCGCGGCGCGGACGCGCGGGCCGGGCGGGCTTGTCGCGCGGCGCGGCCGACGGACTGGTCTCCTCGGGCGTCGTGGGCAGCGCGGCGCCGCGGCCGAACTCTATGAACCAGAGCTCGTCCTTGAGTTCACACTCTCACTTCTTTTCATTCGTGCCCTTGTCCAAATAGTGCAGCACGTAGTGGAGCACGAGGTCGTAGCAGTATTTGTATTCAGTCTGAACAGAAATAAAACAGTAATTACTTAAAACTGACGAATAGCGAGGCCGGAGTCAACTGATAGTTTTGATAATGATGTAACGTTAATTAAAGTCATAAAACGGCGTATAAAAGAAAGCATACCCATTGCATACTATGCGATGCTTTGCAGGGAAGTTCTATGACTCTGGTGAGCTACCGGAGGTGGTCTTTAACCGTGCTTGACCATCATGATGAATACTATTAGTCACTCTATAGAAGAGTTTGATTGATTGGTGAGTAGGGATCTTGACAAGCTGCAACAGTAGCGACATATAATCTTAGCGCACTGGAGCTCTGATGCTCCAGCCCAGCCAGTCACAGTCCAATGAACTCTAATGAGTGCTGAATGATTCATCTTGACGCGAGGGTCTGGGTTGGTGCAGCTGCTACTGACCATGTTCTCGACGAGCTGCGGGCGGTGGCGGCGCACGGTCTTCACAGCCTGGAACACGTCCACCTCCCCGTGCTGGATCACCTGCTCGATGCACGCGTTGGCTGCGCAGTACACGCCCGCCCGGCTCCGCCCATCCCTGCGAGACATAACGTGATCAGCCTAAAGGATACTTAAAATAGTGAATATGGCAAAATGTTAAAAATTCTTATCTCATTTTCTATATATGCAAAAAACTATTCTGAAAAATCCATTGTAGGAAAACAGTTAGTTTAACTGGTCTTATGTGACTATGAGTCAGATGAGGGTGTTTGGTCATCCTATTTCCAGTCCAGTACCTTAAAAGTCTCTGCTCCAAGCGGGATGGCCCTACGGTCAAGCCATACCCATATGCCCATACCCATATAACCTAACCTAACCTAACCTATACTCATATACTTAGTCCAGTGTTTTTAACCTTTTATTTGCATGTGGGGGGAATTATTCGTTTCATTCTATTCCCATTATAATTTTTTGATACAGGGAAATAAGCGTTGAGGTAGCGTTAATCGGAGCTTATCGAACGGAGTCGTCATAAGAAATAACTAAGCAAAAAAGTTCCCAAAATATTTATCTTCCTAAGAGAATCTCTTATGAAGGGAAAAAGAGCTTGTGTTGCGTGACCCCGTCGGCTTACCTGATCCCGCAGGCAACTTTACGAATTTGAAGAACATTAATTAAATGTCTAAAAAACGGTTTACCCTTGAAATGTCTAAAATCATTTCACCGAATATTCATTTCATCGAATTTTCATATCATCGAACAGGCACTTCCACGTGCAGGAGTTATAATTTTTTGGTGGTCACAGGTCTAACCTAACCTTACCTACGTAACCCATGCTTAAGATAACCTAAAAACAATAAGGTTTCAGTAGAAATTAGCTTTCGTTCGATGAAATGAAAATTCGATGAAACGCATAATTCGATGTTTCGTTTGTCGATATTTCAAGGACTAACGGATTCTTAATTATTAAGGAGTTCCGCTGATTTACCATGGCGATATAAACAAATAGCCTAATATGCTATAGGTGTGCCTGCAATATTTGAAGAGCTCCCTCGATTTCTCCAGGGTACTATCATTCAGATCTTGACCTGACAATGGGACCACCGGGGAAGTATGCCCATTCAAACAAAAAATATATTCAAATCGGTCCAGGCGTGTTCGAGAAATTGTGAAACAATAGATTCCCACGAACTGAGAACCTCCTTTTTTTGAAGTCAGTTAAAAAGTGACCTGCCTTCGTATAACATAAACAAACAAAGATTATCTACTAAGAAAATTTAAACAATTTGTGCATTGTTGTATGTGGCCTGGTTTTAGATTGCATTATTCCCGAACAGTGCCGCGACAAAGGAGTTTTCAAACAGCCCGAGACGAATGCTTGCATTTTGTATGCAATTTGTCAGCGGCGAAATTCGACACTCCGCCCGACAGACATAAATGAAATCCACTTTTGATCTCGCGCTAGTCGCGCTACTCTGTATTAATGTGTTTGTGGGACAAAATATTTAGGTCAACGTTTGAGTGCCTTTTTCTATCATTATGGTACTATTGCTTTTTGATTATCCAAATACAATTTGATTCAGTAGGTTCTTTTGTATAATCAACCTTCACATCATCACAATCACTCAGGTTCTGTATTTCCGAGTGCATACAATCTGAACCTATTTAAAGCTAGGGTAAATATGCATCTTCTGGGTGAGCTCCCTTCATCATCGACTAAATCTTCATCCTGCAAGGGCAAGAGTTTGTCAAGAGCAAACCGATTATGAATAAAAAAAGGTTCATTTAAGTTAGAAAAACTCATCAGTCCACGGCAGCCACTGGAGCTGGAGCTCGGTACTTTGCGATTACGAATCGATATCTCACGCCACTAGACCACTGCAATGACGTCCTAACGGCCGAACCCTATATTCAAACCACGGACAGATAAGGCTTACCTCGGGTTAAAATTTGACATTTGCCCATACAAAATGTGTCAAATTCTAATCCGAAGTAAGCCTATCTATCCGCGGTTTGAATATAGGGCTTGGCCATAAGTGGGTACAGGGCCTCTATTCAACACGGTAAAAACTATTTTTGAGCTGTTATCGTATTGTCAGCTCTTATTTACTTGACAGTAATGGCGGCCATGTTAAAAACAATACCATAACAGCGCCTCTATTCTAGACGGTATAAACGATATCGTAGTTTACCTGCTAAGGTATCGTTATGACGTCAGCCGTCATTACTGTCAAGAAAATAAGAGCTATCAAAACGTTGACAATACGATAACAGGTCAAAAACAATATTGTTTACGTAACACCTGGCCGTAATGTGAGTTTTATCGCACGCTGCGCGCACGGTAAAACTCGCATTGTGGCCAGGTGAAGACGTAAAATTGTGTACTCATCACGGGCAGTAAAAAAGAAAGCCCTCTATCGCATATTTACAACCCTCGCCTACGACTCGGGTCTCAAATACCTGCGATTTAGTACTAGAGCTGACTGGGAAAGCAAGTAAACACGATTTGTTCTGAAGCCCTAGACAAGATGCATTACGCTAAGTAGCGTTTCTATTCGTTTCGTTTAATTTAAATCAATCGCGTCACTTGTAAATGATGTGATACGAAAAGTCACGTGATCTACCAGTGACGCGATTGGTTTAAAAACGAAACGAATAGAAACGCTAGTTGGCGTAATGCGTCTTGTCTAGGGGCTGTGACCAAACGGTACTGTTTATTTTTCTGTAATGATTGTATCTAAGTCCAACAAATCAACACTGTATGAGCTTATTTTATGACTAAAATAAGTGAAGTACTCATGTTTAAAGTTCACACAAGACTAATTTCCTCTTTCAATCTACGCCTTACAGCCGAAGCTATTATGGCGTCTGCCGTCTAGTAATAAAGTCTACGCAAAATAGATTACAGCCGCCCATAGCCACCTGTTGCGAGGTTTACTGCGGACACCTTACAAGTTCCAATGAATAAATATGAACAATATGGCGGCGAAATTACTTCCAAGACGCCATGTGGTATAAACGATAAAGTATTTTCGAATGAATATACAACGGCACGGAAATAGGATCCATCAAGGATGGTCTTATTCAAGGACAATCTCATTTTTTGTTTGTCGCTACCGTACTTGCCTGTAAACACGGTTTTACCGACTGCTGCACGGGTAGCACAAGTTGTATTTTCTCGCTTGTCGTTCAGCGAGTCTCTATCGTTACAGACTAGATATAAAGGGATATCCGAACGACAAACAAGTCGTGGACAACATGTGCTAGCCGTGCAGGGTTGTTATGGTAGTAGTTTATCGCTATGGATAAATAATTTTACATAACACATTTGTCGCTTTGTGTAAAATTAATCTATCGCTATGGTTTATAAGTAAGACGGTTTACCCTTGTTTTGTCGATGCTCATTTCATAGAACGTATCACGTTTTATTTCAGCTTTTCTAGGCGCAGGAGTTTCGACTTTATGATACAAGTCTAACCCAACCTAACCAACGTAATTCATATCTAAGATAACTTGAGAACAACAGGCTTCAGTAGAAAATAGCTTTCGATGAAATGGAATTCGGTAAAATGGTACATTCGATGGAAAAATTGACACATTTGCGCTCGCAACTGACAGTACGTATCTCGTCGTGTTTCATAGAAATTCGAAGATTGACGATAACAAAGTATTATGAAAATCATACGAGTGATCCGAGGCTTTAACTTAATTTACCCATAACGATAAACGCGAGCATAAGGTAAAAGTCATGCTGGCTTTCATGACATGTGTTGTAAAGAAATAACTTTATTACTAGCTAGCTGGTTAGCTGGAAGAGATCCCTTAAAGGGATAAGTTCGCCTTCGTACATTCCAACTCTGTAATTATTGTATTTGATTTTATGTTTTTTGTACAATAAAGTGTTTACATACATACATACATACATACTATGAAAAAAGGCATTTGTTCAACCTTTTTAACGTCACGTCCACAGTTATAAACACGTCCACAGATAGGTTATTTGTATCTGTGGTCACGTCAAACACAAACGTCGTCACTAACAGGCAGCGGAAAAGAACCGCGAATTTTTACGTTTGGTATGTTATGTAGCTCTTGTTTACGCTCTAACCCGTGACTGTAACGTATAAAATGGGAAGGGGCTTTATACTACTCGGTAAAACCGAATTGTTTTTGACATGTTAAACTATTGTTAACGTTATGATAGCTCGTATTTACTTGACAATAACGGCGACCGAGAATAGAGACCCAGAGCAACTGCCTTGTGGATTTATCAATGTGTTGAAAGGGTTATTAAATACCCACTTGAACCAATAAAATAAAAGAGAAAGTGTATTATTTGTATCCGACTGCGTCGGAAGGAGGATTATTGAACACGTTTTTTTTATGGGATTTTTATGAGCCTCTATTTTTGTAATAGACTTACCCCCTTATTCATAAACGCACAATAAACCTATTTTCTAATTCTCATTTTAATTTTAATTCATGGCTTTCACTCTTGTTAAGGTGTATTTCGCCAATGTCGAGTTATTTGTAGACACAATGGACTAAACAGAGGCACATGGGGTTAGCTCCACAAGATTCTGTCAAGTCTTTAAACCTATTTTAGTTCAAGTATTCTTTATCCTTCCTGTCAAATTAAAATTTCATAATGACAGATAAGGACAGAGCATTTTCAAGCACACTCTAGCTATTGCGCGTTTATGAATGAGAAAGTTCGTGTTTCGTGGAAATCATAAATTATTTGAAAAACCATTCATGAACACTTTCATCTATGCATCGAGTCCACCACGACCGAAATTGAAAATTGTGTCGTTCGTGTCCATTTATTTTCCTTTTTAGGGTTCCGTAGTCCAACTAGGAACCTCCTGTACATGTAAAGCAAGGGTATTTCTTTATCTTACAACGAGTCAGGCACGGTTGGATAGCTAATGAAATACCATTATAATGCATGCGTGCACCAATTTCACCAAACGATGTTAACCACTTAACAGACGATTAGGGCGTTAACAGCTCTCAAAATGTATGAACTAACAGTCGATTAACATTGATTAAATTTAACACCGTTTGGTGAAATTGGAGTAAGTACCTTTTAGTAAAGTGCCTTCTTAGTGCAAAATATCTTAAATGAAAGCACATTAGCGAGAAAGAAAAACTATCGTGACTAAGTAGAGAGAGTAGATATTTTCTGTTTAAATAAAGGTGATGGAACTCTACACTGAGCATGGTCCGACATGGTCTTGCCCGGTTTTTCAACTTTCAGAGTGCATTGTGGTGTCAGGTGTAGAAGCTTTATTAATAGTTATGTTATGAGCTGTACGAGCGAGTTGGTGCAGGTGGGCACCTTGTGGCCCATCGGCTATTTCAATAGCAAGCTTACGGGAATAAAATTGCAACTGTAATGTTTTTTTTTTACTTTCTCTCTTTTACTTTTTATCGGGTTATCATGGGAGTAAAGTTCAAACATTTCTAACTACGACGTGGTCAGCCTAATTTGTAGGGGTAGATACCTATTATGTTATCGAAACAACTTTTAACGAACGTACCATTGCGCAGAATTTTCATTTCATCGAAAGGAATTTGTCGCTGCATTTTTTTTTTGGTATGCAGAAGTCTAACCTAACCTACGTAACGTAATTAATATTTAAGAGATGCTGACATGGTTTCAGCAGAAAATAGCGTTCGATGAAATGAAATTAGACAAAATGATGGGTTACCAATTTATATATAGTGGCATGTTTACGAAGCTAGCGGTCCCGGGTTCGTTTGCCGATAAGGACAAACATGGATAATGGGCGCGAGTGTTTGAGTCTCTTTGTTTATTTATCTTTGTCTAGTGCTCACAGATAGCCTAGAGTTTAGTTTAGGACTCTGTTAACTTTAACCTGGACCTGGACGAACTGGTGACGATTGTGGGAAACCGATGGATGCGATGCGAGAAACACAAAACCGACTGTTGTAAAGATCCTTGTAGAAAGCCTATGTCCAAAAGTGGACATCCTCGGCTGATACTGCTGAGATGATGATGACGTCCCCTGCCGATATATAAAAAAAATAGGTCTTACGGCGACACGACGCAGACCGGGCCGTAGTCCGTGCGCTGCCGCCACCGCTCCACCATGTTCATGAGCTCCACCAGCGAGTTGGTCGAGGTGGGCACCTTGTGGCCCATCGGCCAGCAGGTCAGCTGGAACAGCTGCACCGTCTTCGGGGGAGCCTTCACGCCCGCCATCAGCTCTGTCAGAGAGACGATCTGAGGGAAACAATGGGTGTGTGAAAGGAATGTGGTGAAAGGAGATATAGTTTTAAGTTAGGTACATACATGATGGCGGATAGATGGACCAGCCGAAATGGAGAAGCGGGAAACTAATTCTACGCGTACAAAGTACCGGGCGTCCTCTAGCTATGTGTAAAACTTTCGTGTGATTCTTGTACACGTGTAAATATAGGTTGTTTCTTTGGCTTATGTTCTACAAACACTTTACTACATATACATTTCTTTCTTCTTTTTTTTTTAAAGAAGCTAAAAAGTAAATAAAGACGTGTCACGAAGTTTATATTTGTAAAGAGAAGAATTTAAATCTCTAGATAACGTTGCTCATGTAATTGTTTACTAGGTAATATAATATTACACATTTACCACCTTACTAATAAATGAGTAACGGTGGTATAGCTATACTATGTTTTGTCTTTATCTGTCAAATCCAAATGTCACAATGACAGATAAGGACAAAACATTGTACTCGTATAGCTATACCACCGTTACTCAACGTTTATTAGTAAGGGGGTTAGTATTAAACGGAAGATGGTTGATAAAAGTACAAATAGTAAATAATGGTCTAGTTTTTTTTTGGCATTTTTTAACTTTTATTAATTCGTAAATTAATTTGAGAAATAGTATTTTTTGTCCTAATTGGGATCGGAAAGCTTTGTGTAAGATTTCTCGGCAAGGAGTTACACTTCGCCAAATAGGTGATTATATAAATAAGTAATTATATTTAGTTCTGGAACTCCAAACTATTTTCGCAACTGCTCTAAATTTTCGCTCAACTATTACCGCGACTTCAAACTCAACCTCAATGTTGGAATAATTTTACTCGCCCCAGTTAATTTTGAGCAGATTGTCATCAATGGAGTTAAAATTAAATGGAATTCTCAGCTTTACGAAAGCCAAAGTATTTTGCGGGTCAATTATACTGCCCTTTGAAGTAAGAATAGCTAATCTGCTAGAATACCTTTTGTAGATTTGCGATCTTTTGTGTAACCAGATAGGGATTAATATGCTTTGGCTGTTAAATTTCAGATGTTCCATTCTTAGGGTAGCATAAAAGAATGGACGATGGGTTTGATAATAGATTGTGGGATATCTTTGAATTTAATTTGGAGTACGGTTCTTATCCTTCTTTTATACTAATAATAAGTTTTTTTACAGGACACTATAATCAAATTCCATTAAATAATTACACATATGGCATGGCATGGAGAAGGCAAACGGGTATACAGGGTTTCCTGATGATATCTGCTGGCCTAGTATGGTTGCGTTTATCGCGTGACAAAATTTGGATATAACATCTGTCACTTTTTGTCACGTTTATTAGTACGAGAGTGACGGATGCATTATCCACATTTTGCCCCCTGGGCTCTAAGTTTATGTTATGATAATATAACAGTTCTAGCGGACGAAAACTGAACACGGTTTATCTGCCGTTGCACAGTGTTGCCGCTCCATAGTAGGTAGCGGACTAAATTATTTCTAAGGTTTTTTGTTGACCTATTATCTTTATATAGTACATATAGAAGTATTATAGATAAAAAAACTAAATTAATATATATTAGCCACTATATTTAGGGAAATTTAAGAAAAATTAACTTACTAATAGAAAAAAATAATTATTCAGCCTCTTCGCAGCTGGGTAGGCCCACATCATCCAAATCGTCTTGCTTACATACTTTTCTGATGAGATTAATTATATTTGCAAAATTCCTCGATCGCATCTCTGGTGCAACACGTTCCATTTAGAAAAGTTATTAAAATTAAAGTTAGCAAAAAGTAGCAACTTTGGGTTTTATATTCCAGTAATAGAAGGTCAATACTGCACTGTCATTAACATTTTATCGCGGCACGAAATGGAATATTATACTTAAAAGTCTATAGAAAAAAAAAATCCACCTGCATTTAAGCTGTGCATTTAAATATTCCGTATTGTATACAATTTTAGTGATATTTTAATAAGATACTGTATTTTTACAAGACAATACCTTAGTCTACGGAATCCATGTTGTAAATTTGATAACAAGTATAGTTTGTATCACAAAATCGTAATTTGAAACACCCAACTCGAAATCACTTAAACATCTTATAAATAAACTATAAAACTTTGACAAGGTGTCTTGATAATGTGTCTGTGAGAAAGTACCCTTGTTTTGGCGTTTTTGATACATTATTAAAACAAGTTTAATAAATAATGTTTTTATTTGACCTACTTACAAAACAAAAATCTCCTTTTTTTCCTACCGCGGCAACACTGTGCGTTGGAGTCACACGGTATGTACTTATACGTCTAGATATTTATAATAAATAGTTTAAGAACCATAAGCCGAGTCTCAGCCTATAAGTACTTATTTATCTATGTAAGCATGTTTATCGTGGTAAAGTAGTTACCCATAGTATAAGGCTGCTTATGGAATTTGTGTGACATTATCCCTCTGATAATAATAATTAATCAATTTTGTCGTGTCTTGAGACAGGTATTTTACACAAGATTTGTTTATTATTAGGGTTAGTTTAGTCCTTATAGAGTAGTAGTCATCTAACTGTTTGGACAAAAATGATCCAATTGCTTATACTGGCTTAGGCGAACCTTTTGGACAAGCAGGTTTTAACCTAATACAAAGAAGTAGGTTTAGGTTATTAAAATGATTCAGGAGGCCCAAAGAGCCAAAGCATCTAGAAATAAATCCGTCGATCAGTAGCCAGTGTAAAAAATAGTTTTTTTTTGTCCAAGCGTCATTTAATGAGAATTAAGTCGTTCCATAACCATTTTGCATACACAAGTTTGAAAAAGGAACGAGTTAAGTAACTGTCCCTTACACGTATTCATAAACAATACTTAAGGGATCCTTCACTGAGTAAACACACTGCGTTCAATACAGCTTTGTGATTGGTTCTTTTTGACCGAACTTTTGTTTATGAGACGATTTTAACCACCCTGTGCGTTCGTGAGCACTGTGAGACCTCATAGTGAAGTTTGTGAATACGAGTGTAAAATTTCTCCGATTACGACGGTAGTTTTACCTTCTTATTGATCCTGAAGATCCAGGTCTTGATGTTGGTGTAGTGGTTGTGCGACACGTGGTCGATGGTGAACACGGGCCCGTACTTCTTCGGGTGCCGGCTCTCTGGCCAGAACGGCGGGTATTGTTGCTGGAAGGGAAGAACATTTATTAATGTTAGCCTAATTAGTCGTCCTAATATATACGAAGAAAATTAAATATTAGGACGACTAATTAGGCTAACATTGAACATGAGCAAATTACATTATTGGACGGTTAAATTAATGGCATTTTCATCTTTTTGTAGCAGAACAGTATTCGAAGAGCACTTTTTGATGAGAAACAGCCTCCTGTTTTAAAATTGTCTTGTTCTTGGATACGACTAAGTTTTCTTATACAATTAACATAATAATCACATCTGCGTTTTTTTAGCCGACGGCCAATATAAACTTTAGTGCTTGGATGTTATTTGGCTAAGGCAATTTTATTCATAACTAGACGTCATCACGATCTGAGTCACTGATTAGGTACTTACTGAGTTTTTAGGAGGGACGCATAGCACAACTACGGCCGCACATTCGTAGTCGTACACTAACGACCAGAACTCGCCCTGGGTCTTGACGAGCGGCCACTCCGTCACGATGTACTCCCGAGGCTTGGTGTAACCCTGTAAAGAGGAACTGTTAGTTCGTATATAATACTTAAAACGCCTTGACTTAAGGACGTAAGTATACTGTAGACTGGTATGGAAGAGGTAAAGCAAGAGCGTTAAAGAAATTTAAATCTACAGTTTTTACACAATAACGGCCTTATTAATAAACATGCAGTAACAATGCCAATACTATTATTACCAGGGTTCGGAGTTTTCATAGCACGGTAAGACAAAAGAGGCCTGTGGAGTGGACATTCACATTAAAATTGAACTCTTAGGTAATCATACTCATACTCATTCGTTTATTTAATTGCAATATTAAATTTTATTACAAATATGGATAATGACTTTCACTTTTAATATTCATAATATTGTGAGATCAATATTAAATAATATGTCATTCATTCAGTCATCATTTTGTTTAAAATTGTAATCTTTCATTACTTAGCTTAGTAGCTTTACCAAGGGGCTCAAGGCGAATATAAAAGCATTTTGGAATTGAATTAAGAAATGTCGACTCCACAGCTATCTTTCGTCTTACCGTGCTATGAAAACTGCGAACCTGCGATTACTGAGCACTATACAAAAAAGTAACACTCACGTCGACGAACACGGCGTTGATGTAGTCGGTGAAGCTGTTGCCCTGGAAGGACGTCAGGTACGGACGGAAGTTGTCAGCTGCAAACAGTTCCAAATTAGTAAAGTTAGTTATACCCGCGCAAGGCGCTCTTTGTGACAATATCTGTCAGCGCAACTCCTGTAATTGCAGTTAGGAACTCACGATCAATTTTAACTGTCAGTTTCCACTGAATTGTTCGAGCTGTCAGTTGAAACTGAGCGTGTTTATAAAAATACTGTCAGTATTGTAAAGGTTCGCTACTTGTAGAGTGCTGGCTACATCTAAATGGTACTGGCTGATTATTTACGTCAGTACCTAATAATAATATATATTCGATGTTTTAAAATGGATAGAATTCTCTAGTTTCTAGGAACGACGTCAGTCGCTTATGTTTTAATGGAGTAGTCGGAGCCCTTCAAGAAATGTCCTATAAACGCTCAGTTTTAAGTGACAGTTTAAACGGTTCAGTGAAAATCGACAGTTTAAACTGATTGTGGGTAGCGACTTTAATAGATGCAGTAATTAGACGTTGGTATTCCAAGCCGCATACTTTTTAAATATTGATAAGAACAGCGCTATCCATACTGTGGCATTTTTTGCATATTTAGTTATCAAACTGGTTTATCTAATTATGCATTATAATGTTATAAAAAAAAAATGGAATTGACATTAGCTGCCAGCGCAATATAGCCACAGCTTACTCAATAGGGGTGTGTCCTGGGTAAAAAAAATATTGTAATTTGTCCGTCAGTGAGATTATCAAAAAATATTGAACACGTATTTTTTGCTGTATAAAATCAAAATTGACAAATAAAGTTCAGGAGTGGGGGCTCGTGACGTCACAACGTGATCTAAAGTTCAACGTTCACGATCACGCGAAACTACAACGCACTTTCTCTTCGACATTTTTTGTTTAATTGACAAAAGAAAAAATACGTGTTCAATATTTTTTGATAATGTAAATGACGGATTAATTAGAATTTTTTAGGACACGAGCCTATTCTATTTTTTCAGTTTTCAAAAATTGCTCATGTTGTATTATGTATATCTTATCTAGGCCCCCTGTAGATGCAACCTATATGACGCTTGCGTAAATGCTATAAGTCTATTAATAAGTAACCTAACGCAAGTTTTGTTTGTAAAATGCTTCATTTTTCCAAAATTTCAAAGTGAAAAATGCATTTTTTCTAAACCGAAATAATAATAATTTTAAATACCGATAGTTTAAGTAAGTTTTGTTTTATAACAATCAAGAAAAGTAAAAAAAATCCGAAAAATAAATGCGGACAAAATTGGGACATATGAAACAGATGGGAAATAAAACTTCGGAATTGCGGTATAAAGCACTGCAACAAAATTTTCAACAAAAAATCTTCAATGCTACTTCTAATTCTTTTTCAAATTATTTAATTAATACATTCCATTGCTTTGTTTTAAGCATTGTTGTTAGTGTTAATGAACTGTCTGAGGTTAACTTTCAAGATACCAACTTGTTGCATTTAACCAAAGAAAACTATTACCAACGCTAAGATTTCTTTACATCTTCTACTCAATTCATTTTTCAGATATTTAAAGAAAAGAAGAAACCTTATTTATTTCAGTTTCAATTTTCTAATACGAAATACAATTTTATCTCGTAATAATAAATTACAAGTGATAAAAACTGAACAAAAACTAAATTCAATCTCTTTCGTTTTCCAATTACAGAATGTAATTGTAGAAAAATATATAAAATAATCGTAACTCTAAACAAATTAATTTATTTAAATACTTTTGCAAATATGTTGGAGGTTTATTCGAGGATATTTTTTTCCACTATTAGAACGTTTTTGTAATAAAGTGACGCGTGTGCTTATTGTACTACTTATCTATGACAGCGTACTATGACAAGGTCCTACGTTGATATGCGGATCAGCTATTTTGGTTGTAAGTAGGTAACCAAGAATATCAGTTTTGCCTTTAAAATTGTTTTACTTGAGCTGGCAATAACGAGTGAAAAGAGTGAACAATATATGCGCGTAATTGAAACACGAATAGACTGTACAATCTGCATACACATTGCGACGCCTGTATAACTTCGCAAAACAATAGGCAAAATTAACTATTGTATTGTGTTGTCAGCGACATGAACGTATTGTCTCGTTATCACGAAATAAATTTGGAGTATTTCCTAGCAAAATACATAAATAAAACACAAATAAAATACATTTTAGACATAGTCCCAAATCAACTAACTACTTCCACCCAACTTGTTCGTTTTTCATACATTGACGAACGTGCAAAGTTATAATTATGTACTACGGGTATTGGACAACGACGAACATACTTATAAAAATACAGTTATATGTATACATAGACGAGCATACAGGCCACTTGATGATAAGTGATAAAGAATATTTTACCCTAAGGACTAAGATGGGATACCAAGCAAACAGTGCTCCAAGGTCCATGGACAATTACAATCTTAAGATTGCGTATGCGATGCCAATATACCAAATATATTTAGTCAAATAGGTTCTCTACATTTTGCTAAAAACATGTTTGGCAAAACGTATCGTTTCCCAACCGTTTCAATTGCTAACCCGCTTTTATTCTGTAACTGTAAATATTTCAGGATTTTTATAAAAACTTACCTAACCTAACCTATAGGGTTCTACATGATGGTAGTGAAATAAATCCTGAAATATTTACAGTTACAGAATAAAAGCGGGTTGGCAATTGAAACGGTTGCGAAACGAAACATTTTACAAACGATTTTCGGCCAAAAGGCAGGATACCGTTTAGATTTCTACATCATCACACAGCAAAACTTACGAGGCACAACCAGCACGTCCCGGTTCTTCTCCCGATTGTCCCCCCGGTGCCCCCCCGCGCAGTCCCCGATGGTGAACCGCGGCGTCTGCTTGCAGATCTGCTGGTACTCCCGCTGGTACTCGTTCAGCTTGGTCACCGGCTCCCGCAGCGACTTCTGCTTCAGCCGACGGGACAGCTCCGACACCGGGAACCAGGAGACGCCGCAGACCACGTGCTCTTCTAGCGTGTCGTACACGAACTTGTATTGTTCCTAGAATGTATGTTTATGTAGAATTCGGTAATAGCTGTTATTATGTTATCTATTGAAAAAACGTCAATCCGTTGCTCCATTTTTACGCGAAATCATACAGATAATTAAACAAAATTCTCATTCATGACATGAAACAAGGTGAATTATTAACGATCGCACTAAGGCCGGCATTACACCTGTAAGTTATTGCTGTTTGTTTTGAGACGCAACTATGAGTCAGAGTGAGTGGCAAATATCTGCATCTCTCTATTGCATATAGCTTTGTTTCAAAACTTACAGTAATAACTTATAGGTGTAATGTCGGCCTGAGAGCCAGTTAATGACATTAATAACGATTAAGTCGTTCCTTAGTGATGATTTTTCATACACACGTTTGAATAATAAGCATCATACACAAAAAGAAACGAGTTAATAGTTTCTTAAATGTCGCTGATTACTGCGGTAAGATTCCATGCTCGGTTCAGGATGGTAATGGAATATTATGAAGGAAGACGAGCATACCTTCATTTAGTGTTCATATGCGGTGAAGGTAATACCTACGATGAGCAAAGCGTTTTCAATTCAAAAAGTCGCGCTTTGCCACTGGCATTTAAGTTGTATGGTTGCGTTAATGTACGTAAAATTAAGTAGCGGAGCGCAACGTCATGTGTTAAAAACACTTCGTCTTTCCACTTTGTACTAACCTCATTCTCTATAAGGCCTTTTCGTGATTGCCTAAGCTTCTTTAGGAAGCCGAAAACATCAAAACAGTCTTCTTCTTCTGCCAACTCGAGGTTAGCGTCTATAGATAAGTAAACTCCGGAACGACCTCCTCCGTCGCTGCGAACAAGGCAAACATTGAATTTCAGAAAACATCCAACAAAATTACTGTAGAATTAAAAGCTGGAGGCCTGTTTGTGACATCTGGGAAATTACAAAAGGTTTCTTTTAAATTATGAACAATGCGAAAGATAATAGAATTTTCTCCTACAGATTCAAAGTTACATGCAACAGGTAATTATAATAAAGATGCTAAAATCGCTAGCTAAGCATTATGCACTGACAAGGGCCCCAGGGCCGGACTGATTGCCACCAAAAAGAGGAAGCCTATTTCAGATTAATAAACAAACACATCAACTATTGAACATAGACCTTTCTGAAATCTCCACGACAATCAATCCTGTACAGCAAACAGCTTATTCTGCCTCCTGGCATTGAAATAATGGTATCTTTACAAGTTGTCCCAGGGTGGTGTGATACTCTAGGCCAGTGTTTAGTATGCCTTAGTATTAGTGCATTTTTATTGCTCACCACTGGCTCAGCGCATTGCCCCCACGTTGGGCATTTCCTTCGATCCATCCATTACTGTACCAGTAATTTAGGTCTCCTATTAATCAATTTTTAGGTTTCAAGGCCATGACCCCCAGGACCCTCTAAATCCACCACTGCCCAACATGCTGATGCATGTGATGTGTAGTGATTGATGAATCTACTCACTTGCAGTGCACGACCATGGGCCCGGCAGCAGGGTTGGTCGCGAGCCGGCGGCCCACCACGGCCCGCACCCTCCGCCGGAACTCTAAGAGAGCGTTGCTGAACGGACACGTGTGCGAGTGCCACTGGGTGTAGTGGAACTGCAGGATGAACCGCTCTTCGACCACCACCTGGAACATCGATCCAGTGTTATATAATTTTGAATATGGATACCTGAACACTATGGAACTGAGTCACAGTTACGTTATCAAATCGTAAGAAGTTTCAAACTCATTATTTTGTAATGTTACGATGACACAGTTCTATGGTGGGTCAGGGCTCCATTTTGCAGATTGTTCCTCCCGCTAGTGTTAATCTTGGGGCAGTTTTAAGGTTACTGAGTCAACGCAATAGAAGTGCTCAACCTTTTTGTTGACCGGTCTTGACATTTTCCACTTTGTCAGGAATTTGGAATTTCATACGGCTATACAAAATGGAAACTTGTAACCTGTAAATTGTAATTTGTAGTTTTATAAAACAGGCCCCAGGTAGAAATTGGGTCTATATTCGATTCGTCAAATTATTCTGTTCGCACTTTCCATCTTTTTTCATTAGCAAAGCGTTTTTAAGATATAAAATAATTAAAAGAAATCAATAACCCAAAATATTGAAATAGTGCAAATTGACGAATAAAATTGCCTAACAGTGTGACTTGACTGATCACAATAACAACCACGACCAAAGCGCAAGGTCTTTTGATTTATGATTGAACAATAATGGTTCAGAAAGTTCAAGGACAATAAGAGCCGGCAAAATGACTTTCAATTATTTCCTTTGACTTCAAAAGTAAAACATCCCTAATAAAATCAAAACAACTCAATTGCTAAAATTAATATTGGTGCGTGGGTTGATTACCTGATTGTAACTTTGAATAGGGACGAAACAGAAATAACTTGCCTTTGGAGAATGCCGCACAAAGTTTAATAAAAATAATTCCCAAGGCGTTAAAAAGGACAATTACAGTCGGAGCGACAGTTTTAATGAAAAAACCTCGGCGCGGCAAAACGACGAGGGAGCTACCGTAGTTTTCGCTGCGGGAAATTAATATTAAGCTCACAAACGATGCTTAATTCTGCTTTTGAGCTGTGCTTTGTACTACCGATTGACGTTTACAGGTACTTAAACAACGCTGCGTCATTGGGTATTTTATATAATAGTGTTGTTATGATGTTGACCGGTTAGAGACTGACCGACGATATTATTGATGACTCAAAAATGCGGTTGCAATTCCAGCGTATTGTTGTAATGTTCAGAGTTAACAGTTATAAAAATTTAACGCTAGGGGTATTTTGAAAAAAAAACTCGTTTACTTGCTGTCTGAGTATTGGATTTATTGAGTTATTTCTAGTTAAGGGATTATTATTTATCTAGATAGGATAAAGAAATATCACAATATTTCAATTTGTTTCATTATATCTGCATATCTTACTTAAGCCGATGTAACGTTACAAAATTAAACACGGAAAATATAAGCACGGATATTAAAAGAAAATTAGCATGAACCTATTTTTGTTATGTTATGTACCTATAGATCAATAATGTAGGTACCTATTCCTGATTTACAAATCCTTACCAACATTATAAATGCCACATTATATTTGTTTGTTTGTTTCGTCTTTACGTTAAACTTGCAAAACTGTTCGATATGAAAGTTGCAGGAAGTTTATAGTCCGGAGAAGATCATAAGGTAGGTACTTTTTAACCCGGAAAATGGCTTAGTTTCCGGCAAAATACCGATAAACTTCATCGTAGGAAAGCTAGTAAATACTAATACAGTATGGTCGAACTTTAGAAAGGTATTCAACAATGTAATACAACGTTAACTTACATCCTTCTCGGTCTTGTAGAGTCGGAAGGTGCGTATGTGAAAGTTGGCGAGCTCTTCTTCTTGCACGATGCCCACGCTGATGTCGCCGTAGGTCTCGTCCTTTTCTTTGTTCGGAGGCCAGTATTGGACGCACATCACCTGATAAACAACACAATTAAAATAACGATCTCTGTTTTTGGTAGGGTAATTTAATAAATTGCCTAATACCCATTGTAAAAGCCACTTGCGATTTTTTCTTAGTTGAATAAAAATGAATACAATAGTTAGATCAACCAAAGCTGATATTACCGACAGCAAGTTGTTTAGTGATTTAACTAACATCTTGGTTGATGTATCTAACGTCTTGTTAGGCTAGCATGGAATCAAGACGCTTATTCACAACACTCACAATTTTGTTAGAAGCGACCAAAATTTATTTCAATAGAGCTTGCTTTCGAAATTGATCATTTAAGTGAGATTGTTTGTATATACTCATAGTAAACGATTTATTGTACAAACAAAACAGATAAAACAGAAATATTTATTATTCAAATTCATTTTATAAATACGGACCGATTCATAGAATTAATAACGCGCGCAGTAATAAATATTCCACTTCAACGTGTCACAGCCACGCACGCAATACAACCCTGAACACAAGAGAAAACTAATACCACCGGAGCAAAAAAGCTTTTAAACTCGTATGTGCAATGTTTTCTTATTTTACACCCTTTTATCGTTGTGCCCGTCTCCGAGCGCGTCTCGTTTAGTACCTCGAAGAAGTAACAACCTCGTAACAAATAGGGTGGAAAATATTTTTGAAATCTTGTCAGGTCGTCGGAGCAGAGCGTCGCGTCGGCGTTCGGGGCAGTGGCGCGGAAAATGATGATGGGTCGGGGAAAGGCTATTCTTAAAATTTCAACTGTATTGTGAAACTACTGTTAACGGCAAAGTAAATAGTTCTAACATGCAGGGCCTTCTATTCGCGGTAGTAAAAACTATATCGTCTTTGACCTGTTATGGTATTGTTTTGACGTCAGACGCCATTACTGTCATGGAAATAAGTGCTATCAAAACGTTGACAATACGATAACAGGGCAAATGGTTTTTATCGTGTTGAACAAAAGGCCCTGGTTTGTCTTTAGCACTTCACTGGGTCACAGTAAGTTAGGGGAAAAAATAGGATATTGCACTGTTTTGTTTTTATCTTGACGCGTTTAGCCTACTTCGTAGTGATAATTCCTGCGAAGCTATTGGTCCCGGGTTCGATTTCTAGTATAGGCAAATGTTATGTGTAATGAGCGCGAGTGTTTGTTCCGGAGTCTTGAATGTTTCCTATATAAGTATTTAAGTTTGTTTTTATCTTTATAAGTACGTTTATCAGTGTCTAGTATTGATAGTACAATCTTAGAGTTTGGGTCTAGGTCAAACTGTGTGGGATTGTCCCCTGATATTTTATCATGAATCGTTTGTCTCATAATGAGTACCCATTTGACCAAACGATGTTAATCACTTAAAAGACGATTAGAGCGTTAAAAGCTGTCAAAACAGCTAACAGTCGATTAACATTGATTAAATTTAACATCCTTTGCCGTGTGGTGCCGGGTTTAGAATGTTGCCACTCCATGTCTTCCCGTGGATGTCGTAAGAGACGACTAAGGGACTTAAGGCTGTGTACTGCTGTTAGGCGATGGGTTTGCAACCTGTCACTAATACACGTGATAACATCTTAGCCTGGTTGTGCAAAATGTGGTCACAGAATTATCAACAAGTTTTTGGAGTTGTTGGTGAGTCTGTGGCTCTGCCTTTTCCACTCTGGGAATGAAGGCGTGAGTTTATGATTATGATTGAAATTTAACATCGTTTGGTGAAATTGGTACTAAGTCTGCTGCCATTATGTGACGTTGGAAATTGGACTAAGTACAAACAAAGTATCGTTCGTATACCCGTTCATCAACCTATAATCCTGTACTTACCTACTGCATTATAAACATTGTAATCAACAACCAATTACCATTAGTACAGAGGTCAGGGCATAACGTAGGTGCCAGAATAGAGAAAACTTTTAGCCTTCCTGTTTGTTTGCGTAATCGAAGTTCGTACGTGTTGGAAATTGGACGAGTCAAATCGCTGGCTCATAGCGGACTTGTTAAACTTGTTTTAGTAATCAGCGCTATTGAGGAGCTGGTAAAATTCGAGTTAGTCGCAAAAACATTGTGGTGTATTTTCTAGAGTTCATTGGTACCCGTCTGTTGACTTTGTATTATGAATTAGCCAGTGTAAAGTTAGCTTTTAGAAATAAAAAGGTAGTATCATCAATATAATATTATCAGTTTAGCGTTAATATTATTCTAGTACTTAACTAAAAGACGCGCCTGCCAATTTGTTTCCGTAAAATTAATTTCCCGCTTCTGACTAAAAACCTCTCTAAAAACTTCTCTGTGCATCTTTATGGTTCTCCAGGAATATTTTCTCCAAATTTCAAGTTAATGAGTACCTATCGAAAGGTGACTTAATTTTGTCAACCGAATACATACTGGTATGCCTTATTTCATTTCTTGTGATCAAATCATAATGCGTCGGCTTTATTCTCAAAGTCAAAGGCCAACGGATTCCCATAAGTACTCTACAATTTTATCATTCATAATTTAAAAATTCATTAAACACCATCGACGATAAACTAAAGTTAAAAAACGTGAATATCTTAATTCAACACAGGAATTTAAATTCAATTCATTTAAACATAATCTAGCTTGTAACCAAGTTCTTGGAATTGTGCAAATAAAGTCCCGAGTCTCTTTGCATTTACCGTCTCCTACTTATTCGTCGCCGCTAACCTGCCTTTATGAAGAGCTAAGTTAATTCCTTTGTGATTTGAACCTTTCACAGAAAACCCATTCGCTGCATGTTAAAGTTAGATTGCTACGTTAAAAGTACAAAGTCTAGGGTGACTTTACGAGCTCTAATTAAAATAATAATGAATGTGGTGTACAAGGAGAGGTGCAATACGGAGAGCGCTTTTTGTTTTATTCACTTAAACGCCACCCAGCTGGAGAAATTTATATTTTTCAGGATGAAAACTAGACGTGTCAAGAATTTAAGAAAACACAGAAAGTAGGATAAGATGAGTACTTTATTTTCTTTGTCCATAACTAAGCGCTAAGCTTGTACTATTGATACCTACAAGGCAACGATAAACGAACTTAAATAGAGAAATAAGTATGTATATAGGTACAAAACAATACTAGAGCACATCAAAATAATTTCCTGGGACCCTAGCCAAGATACAAACGCTGCTTACATTTTTCTTTTCTATCACTCAAAATCTATGGGATGACAGTTGATCACGTGGTTTATCGCAACGTACGAGAATGTCGTACATTTTGAGTGATAGAAAATAAAAACGCTAGTAGTGTTTGCATCTTGGCTAGGGCCTCTGATCGGGAATCGAACCCGGAACAGCTTGCTTCGTAGGCAAGGTCACTACCGCGTCAGCTGATAAGAAGAGTAAAAAAATTAAAGCTTTTGAAGATACAGAGAATGTCTGCGACTCAGTGGCTAAGAGCAGGGTGCGGACCTACGTTAGGCAAGAATAGCAATCATAACCTAACCAACAAAAAGTTGGAAAACCCCCGACATTGACATTTCAAAGTTCAATACTTCAAAAACGGCTGAACTGATTTCGATATAAAATGTCTAAGAACAACCGCTAGAAAACCTGCTTTCAAATAAAAAAAACCGCATCCAAATCGGTTCATCCGTTTAAGAGCTACGATGCCACAGACAGACACACACACACACACACACACACGCACTTACACGTCAAACTTATAACATACCTTTTTTTGCGTCGGGGGTTAAAAACGGACTCTGCACAACAAGGTCCTTCTACTTGGAAAATAACCATATATGAAAGTAGGGGTAGTATTGCAATATTATATTATAACATTGTAAAATCAGTGCAAATGAAGCGATGAAGTGATAAAGAGCGAACTAAGTTGCAGAGTAATCGTGACGGGAGGAACGGTGGCCGATGGTCCGGAACTGCGACTCATCCAATTAGTTACGAACAAACGCCTAGCATTCACTTACTTTATTAACTGATTTGTTATTCAAATACATTTTCAGCTTTAAGGGATTCAATTGGGTAAAGTTAAAAGCTTACTAGTGCCACAGTTTTTGATTAAAAATGTTCAATATTTATCATTTCCCTGGGAGTATATTTTACTTTGTCTTATACCGCATTGTTTTCGAAATTCAGTAATATCGCTTAGAGGAAACACAATAACTTTCAGGAGGGCTTCACCACCAGTTTGATTAAAGGATTTTTATATCAATAATATAATCATTAGTAAAAAAAAACACCTTGAGCCGAATCGAACTTTAGTAAAATAGACCTTTGAAGATAGTACACAGGACCTTAAGAGAAAGTACCTCAGTCCTTATTACCGTCTTTTTTAGTAAATACCACCTTGGACCATAGATAATCAACTGACCTTAGTAGATAGGTTGGTGGGGCTATTCTGACAGAGGTGTTAGTGCGTCTTTTTAAGATTTTAAAGGAATAAAACTTTTTAAAACAGTTTTTAGTCTCTTTTATATAATACTAGCGGCCCGCCAGCGGCTTCGCCCCGCTGCAAATTTCTGACTTTCCCGGTAGATTTTTCAATTATTTTCTAAAATACAAACCTTGTCCTGACAATGACGAACACAACAAAAAAGAAATCAGCCAAATCGGTCCAGTCTTTCGGAAGTTATGCGATCACATACATTTTGGCGATTCATTTTTATTTATATAGATTTGATACCACTACTAAGAGAGCAAAAATAGTTTTAAAATGTTATATTCCCTTAAAATTACGCATTTACCCCTCAGTCGGAATAGCCCTGACCTTACTTTGGACTTTAGTAAATAGTACCTTGGACCTGAGAAGATACTATCTTCGACCTTAGTAGTACAGACATCAGTAGATAATACCTTGATGAAGTCGAAGGTCTTGGTGAGCATGACGATGGCGGCGGCGCGCTCCTGCCAGATCATGCGCCAGAAGTCGAGCACCGTGTCCTCGGTAGGGCCCTGCGTCACGATGTACGCGTTCGGCTTTAATATACTCTGTGGACAACACATGTTATTGATAAACTAGCTGTTGACTTCATTCGTGAAAATTATCTAGCTTCTACACGCATCAAAAATGTCCAAGAATCAAAAATATTCGTACGTTTTAGTTTGTATTGAACTATTTTGTCAAAATGGATAGTAAACTATTCATATAAACTACAGAGGCCCTAGCCAAGATGCAAACGCTTCTAACGTTTTCTTTTCTATCACTCAAAATGTATGGGATGACATTCTCGTGCGTTGCGATAAACCAAGTGCTCAACTGTCATCCCATACATTAGTTATCGATACGACAAGTTACCGATAGTTTTACATTATAAATTATTCTCAATTTAGGAAGTTCGGTTTAAAGAATCTTTATTTCTCAAAAGAAATACATATTTCACTTAGATGAGAAACATTACTTAACTAATTAATTTACATAGCGAGCAATTTAAAACTAAAATAAGTTAACAATAAGTTCCTTTGCCAATACAATGCAAACACAGACCAAACAAAAGTTTGAGTGAGGTCTTGCAAATTGGAAAACTACAAAACTCGTTCATTCTAAACATACAGAACCCGAAGCCCTTTCAAGGGTCTCTTATGAAGTCATATCGGAGCCCTTAAAGGGCCGCAATGAACGAAATGACCCTAATTTGTTTTGGTCACTATCGGACGTAATAGGGGCGGAATGAATGGAGGGAGGGACTTTATCTGGGGTAATAGAATAAGTATAATGGCTTCGGATAGACGTTTTGTGATGATGTTATGTTATGTATACTTTAAGAAGCCAAGTAATTGAGTTTTTATACTGCATAGGAAAAGGAATTTAACTTGGTAAAATGTTAACTTCTTTATGACTTTATATAACCGCGGTACCGTTAATATGCTAAGAGGCTGCGGGGCGTTTTTGCCTTCAGGAAATATTTTATACACGTTAATGTAAGTGAAACATGGAGTACGACACTTAAACTCCAAAAAGAGCTAGAGAAAACGTGTTCTCATCATATTTTTTTAGAATTTATTCAGGATTTTATGTGAAAGAGAAACGGGATCATATTCGTTATTATAACGAATTATGAAAGAATGTCTTGATTATGAACGAGGAAGCTAAAGCGTTAACTAATTTTAACAATTTAAATATTTAAAAAAAACACAAAACTTATATCTACGTAATAATTCCCTTAATTAACCGAGCTAACGTAACCCCAACTAATTGAAAATAAAACTAAAGCCTTGACCCAAAAATTACGCCCGACTTTTGAAGCTCAATCTCATTTCAAAATATCTAATAAAAACAAAGTGTACACACAGTGTTTATAAATGCAATATCTACTAGTCATTATCAGTACATGTTTAGGTCAAAATACGGTAGCATAACGTGCTTCGTCTGAGCATCAGTCTAGACAAGCAGTTCTCAAACTTTTTTAGGCGACGGAACCCTTTTGAAACTACACCCAATATTTATGGAGTTTGAGGCTCAGCAGTAGCAAAATTATGTATTAGAACTTCAATAAATATTTAAAAAAGATATTTAATAGAACATTGTTCTTAATGTTCATTTTACCCCTTGCAGAAACCTTACGGAGCTCTAAGTCAAAGTGAAATCAGAAAAGTAGTTCGTCTCCATCATTTCAGGAGGTTCAGTTACTTACTGCCGCTCAGGCGCTAGGATTACGTCGATGCACTCCATACTTAATACGTATGCAACACAACGCGGCGATGCTGACTAAACCGGCTTGGTCCGCCCTGTTGAGTATGCGTGTGGTAGCTCGCGGCGCGTACGGTCGAGGCACGCACACATGCAAGCCGCGCGAAATACCTTTGTTTGAAGACGAACTACTGTTTCATAGTGACTGTGACTGTTTATACCAGCACACTTTGAGAATGCCCGCTTCTAGACTTATAGCTTGCTTAACATTCCCAGCACTCATTATTACTTAGCAAACGTGTCTCGACTGCGGAGCCGACGTGAGCGCACCTACAGCGACCTTAATAATATTTATTAATCGTAGTTTGTAAACTTAGGGAATATTGAAGCTTTTGTACTTTGGGCCTAAGGTTGTTTTTTACTTGACACTGGAAAAAGTCAATGATTAAAAAGACAAAAGTTTAACGATTTCATCACTTTCATGAGTGTAATATAGCCCGGGCCTAAATCGTACTAGGTATGTATGAGTAAATAGTAGTTTCATGACGGTTGCGTAATGACGGCATAAATAGATCACACGAGTGTTGTAATGCCAATTACGAAGAGTCGCGTACAATACTTTATCTATACACATATTATAAGTACTCTAAATAAGATGGGTTCAGAAGCCGAAAGGCAAATGACCAGCATTACCTGTGGTATTAGGTGACAGCGATAACAGCTGTAACGTAATTTAATTACGTTATCGAATATTGTAATGTAATGAGATACAAATTTGGAACACCTTCCAAAATGAACAGCCTATGGGTTTTGAACGCATAATAGAGGACTTATGATATCGTGTGTAGATAAACCATATTTCCTTTGACGTATTTATCGTATTGTTTTTGAATCAGCCGTCATTACTGTCAGAGCTATTGTAACGTTGTAACAAGAGCTATTGTAACGTTGATGATACGAAAACACGTCAGGGGCAATATCGTTTTACCGTGATGAATAGAGGCCCCGAGAAGATACACAGTACGGGTAGCACAAGTTGTATTTTCTCGCTTGTCGCTCAGTACGTCTCTATCGTTACAGACTAGAAAGATAGGGAGACAAACAAGTCGCGGACAACATGTGCTAGCCGAGGAGTAACTTAATGAAATCATACGAGCATTGAAAACGGGCCATTGTCTACACACAGTGACAGTGTTTACCCGACTGCGTCAAAACAGGGTTATGTTTTTCAAGTGTATGTATGTATTCATATGCATCTTGGCGGCTTAATGGATTCAAATGGGGTGTCATTAGGTTCGTCTTGGTTGTGGAAGTGGCTATAATTATTTTAATCAAACTTGAGCGGTGTTTTTTTTTCGACATAAATCGACGATAATATCGTAAAAATGCAGTCGGAATTTAAAAGCTTGCTCTTTATTATCGATGTTATACGACGGCGCGCATAAATTTACGTACATTGACGCAAACGTGCAACGTCAGTTTGAGTGGCAGGGTGCGCCGAAATGGATGGAAAACAGTAAGTATATTAAACGTATATTCCTACAGGAGCTCCATTGTACCTACTCGGTAAAATCATAGTGCTATTGATATGTTATCATTAGGGCTAGGACTTTTGGTGGCATATCGTGGTTCTAGAGTACATGGAGTCGTTATTTCCTAATTATTATATACTAAAACTATGAAACGGGACTTAATCGCGTAATGAATTAAACATTTAAGTACCTCGGCGTTAATACATTTGATTAATTATTATAATACATGACACTTTGATTTTGACCTTCAGTATGGTCATATTTCAAAATGAACTAAATACATTTTTAGTCCGGTTATTTCGTACCTACTAATATTTGCTTGTTTGTAACGCTTTCACAGCAGAGATCTCCTCCATACCAAAATTAATTTAAATTGATAAGCGTTTTAATGAATAAACGAATTTTGAAATATTAAAATAATGAAGGTCAAAATCAAAGTGATACCTATGTATGCATAAATAGGAAATAGCGACTCCATGGATTCTAGGACAACGATTTGCCACCAAAAGTCCTAACTCTATAGGTAGTTATCATGTTGTCAAAGTTAAGATAGTTACGTTACTTGATAGATATGGCGGCCGAGTTAAAAACAATATGATAACGTGTCAAAAGCAATATGGTTTTAACGAGCAGAATAGAGTCCGACAAGGATTGCATTTCGATCAAGGAAATGTATTTGCGAACCCTATCGCGATGACAGTCCATAATAACTTAAATATCAGTGATATTGGGGTTTGATACGTCACCTTATTACGACACGGTTCTACGGTGGTACGCGAATACATCTCTATGAGTACCTATATCTACTTTCAGATGCCTTTGAAAAGATTTTTTTTACAATTCGTTGTAAGTACACTCTTGTCAGTTTAATCCAAAAATAATTGGGATCTATTAAAAGCAGAAATCTCACGAGATCTGTCTTGCGATTCACTTCCATTAAGTTCGAATATATAAGGATTCTTCAGGAAAAGAATAAATTATTTTGGCCCAATCGACAATTCCGAGTTCTTGAGGAACTTGGTCATTACTTTTAATATAATCTTAGACTTTTACTCAGAAAAAAACCTAACTGAGAAATAATAGGTATTATCAGTCAAAGATAAATACGAACTTGTTTTTTTTATATAATAATGTAGGTAGATACACGTGTATAAAATAATGTATTCACTACAAAATTATAATAAAATTAAATCAGCTGTTATAGGTGGATATACATTGGCTAAGTGATGTCCAAAATGTTTTCTGAGTTCACCTTATTTACGATAAAAGAACTGTTTCAGCCAAAAACGTTTCAATTTGAGGTTAGAAAGTTGTTTAGTAACAAGTAAGTCTGAAAAAGGTTTATAATGATACGTACCCCACGTGGTTTTAAACTATAGTACGTAATTAACGATGGCAAAGCCAAGTCTATTGCTTACGTATATATATTACGATGCTATAAGTATATAAGAGGATACTCACATCTATATAGGAAGCGTTAATGTAATCGGAATCGGGTTCCCGGTCCACTGCACTTAGCACCACTCGGTTGTAGTCGTCTGTGGAAACACGAGATACATTATTCACAATAAACTTAAAAAAATGGGAGCTAAAAAAATTTTTTTAATCCTGATTACGTTTATAGAATACGGATATGGAATAAATCTATGAAGTTTATTGATAATGAAAGGGTCAAGAAAACAACACAGTGTCTCTATTCCATGCTGTAATAGCCCATCTTGCTCCGATATGGTAATTATGTTGACGTTAGGACAGCTCTAATTTACTTGACAATGAGAGCTACAATAGAGTCGACAGTGTAATTAAGATATTGAAGTTGAATAAAGGCCTAGGACCGAGGACTTGGTTAAAGATTAATCCAATGATACCTCACATTTCATTTCATCATCATTTCATTTACCCAAGAGGACAGAAAAAAAAATATCCCACTAATATCTAAATCCTACTAATATTATAAATGAAAAGGTTTGTGTGTTTGTTTGTTACTCCTTCACGCTGCAACGGCAGGACGGATTTGGGTGAAATTTGAAATGTAGCTTATACTTTGGACATAGGCTACTTTATCCCGGATTTTTTTAACGTTCCCAATGGAATAACGATGGTCGAAATCTACGCGGACGAAGTCGCGGGTTGAAGTTAGTGAATATATAGAAAAACAGGTACTATATCTTCATCTTGGGCAATCGTAAAACAGGGCAGCGATAGATGGCGTTAATATATTCAAGAAATCGATGACAAATTCTCAGTCCACTGTCACAAAGTTATGAAGATAACAGGTTTTCGCTAAAGTATTTTCAAATTGATTCAAACTCAATATTGAAATCTGTTTAACGACTCAAAGATAAAAGCTACGGCAGCTCATTTCAGGTTACGTAATGATAATGGGAACTGGATTTTTCTCATCCCCGAGGTCGTGAACCCTCACTTAGAAAGCTATTAGGGGAAGAAGTTTGACCGGCAAATCCTCGGCGAGGGCAGGGGCTGGCCAGATGATAAAACCTTTTTAGATTTTAGGAAAAACGTTAAAAACAATAAGCCATAATTGTTCGTGGATTAGGTTTTGATTTTCTCTTTGTTTTTTTACTATCGTTTTTTTTATATTGCTTTGTCGACACCCTACGAAGCTTGCATTTCACCCTACGCCTACGAAGCTTGCATTCCTGGGTTCGAATCTCGGTAAGTGAAAATATATGTGTGATAAAAAAAAATCTAAATTCTGTGTTTTTTTTTGCAAAAGCATGAACATTGATAAAGCATGAACCACAGAGGACAAAGTACTTTTTATTCCAAAAAATTTGACAGTTCCCGGGCAATAAATAGTATATATAATTGTTGGTTAAGTTAAAATAGTAAAAACGCATATGTATAGCGTTTCTCTATATGAAATATAAGTATCATTTATTCAAATTATTACTAAAAGACGTATTATTTTTTTCACACTATTAAAAAAAAAGGACAACACCGCAGAATGATTAAAACCGTATAACACAATAGTATTTAACTCAAACAAATCACCGGCTTGTAATTAACAAACAAACTATTTCTAATTAAACAAAGCTCAAGTTATCGCAACAACCTCGGGACAAAATGGCTATTGGACAATAACCATTCAGTAGCAGCGGTACCACTGCGAACACCGGCGTTGTGGGGTTAAATCTTAACTCGAAACTTTAGCTCTGCCTCTTTCATTCTATAGCTGTGACGTACCGTATGAAAGAGAAAAGTGTCAGTTTCGAAGTCCGTGATTTGTTAATCAAGACTTTGGGATTCCGGTATAAGATGAACGGTTTGCTCTGAACAAGTTATGCGGGGAGTTGGTTTACCAATTAGTTAACTAGTTGTTTCTAGTATTTCTTGACGACGCGATTAGCTTAGTTGTTAGTGACTCTGCCTATGAAGCTAGCAGTCTCGGGTTCGATACTTGATATGGGCAAATATTTTTGTAAGGAGCGCGAGTATTTGTTTTTGAGCCGTTTACATACAAATGTTTTCTATGCATATAAGTGCGTATATCTCTATATACTTAAGTATGTTTATCGTTGTCTAGTACCGATATAGTACAAGTCTATAAATGACTTAGGGCCTGTTGTTTGATCAGTAGTTAACTCAACTAATTGTTAAAATTCGAAAAAAGAATCGAAAATTTGACACATTTCCTTGAGATTTAACCATTAGTTACGATTTTTAACGATTAGTTAGTTTAACTACTGATCAAACAACAGGCCCTTAGTAGGTATAGGCCAATTTATGTGAAATTGTCTTTTGATATTTCCTTATTAATTAGCTCCTTACTGCCGCACTCAGAGACGGCAATTTAATTTAATACTCGATTAAAGTTGCTGTTGTCACTTTCTTTGCTAAAGCAATAGAATAAGACAACACGTCACTAAACAAGCATTCAATTTAATTGACGTCTTTGAGTGCGGCACACACAAAAAACAAGTTTTAGAGAAAACTAGACTCACTATAAACTATCCACTAAATTATTAGCAAAACTAACGTCAATTGCTCTGTAACTTGCGAAATATACGGACGAACGAACAAACACACTTCTACATTAATGATATTAGTTAGTTTCACGTAATATTTGCTGTAATGTTGAAATATGTTACATCACCTACGTAATTGAATTAAGTTAACATTCAAGTTGTCTAATTCGTAGCAGTTCTCGTAGCGCTACGCAAGTGCTACGAAGCATTTAAACAAGTGAAAAGTTTAAGTGTCGCGAGCGGGAGGACGCGTGGTTCAAAAGGAAACAAGTGTAACAAGTTTTTAAAGAGCTCATGCGAAAGATGCAACGCCGCAAGTTATAATTAAAATAAAAGTTCGTCGTGTATAATTAAAATAGTTAAAATTTCTCAAATGTAGTTTAATAACTGCAAATAAATGCATCTGATAAATTTAAATGTGCGTACAGTCAGCCTTATAAGAAGCTGCACACTTTTGTACCTTGTCGCTTTAACGCCTTTGACAGATTAGTGCAGCAGTTCAAACATGACGTTAAAGTGACAAGGTACAAAAGTGTGCAGCTTCTTATAAGGCCGACCGTACAACAACAGTTGTTGTACGCACAAAAGATCAGGCCCGGTATTCTAGGCGATTAAAACCATATCGTCTTTGAGCTGTTATCGTATTGTCAGCGTTTTGATAGCTCTTATTTACTTGACAGTAATGGCGGCTGACGTCAAAACAATACCATAACAGGCAAAGACGATATGTGTTTTACCGCCGGGAATAGAGGCCCTGAGCTAATAGATAACGTTTGAGTACTTTACTTTATTGCGCTAAAATAATCAAGATAAACTATAAAAAAACGTTGCGTCCTTTTGTAGAAAACCTTTTGCAAAAACTTTTGGGTTCGGGTATTTAAGGTCGGCTAGACTCGCATATCGCAAATCCGAAAGCCGTTTTAAGGGCTAATGCACTGTCATTTTCTACACAACTGTGGGAATTATAAATACGTTATCGGTTGTGGTGCCGCTATAAAGCGGTTTTCTAAAGTTAAGTAACGATAACATTAGTCAATTGCGTCACGAAAATTAACAATACTATAAGGCAAATGGTGTTAACTCAGACAACACTCCTGTAGCAAGTGCAACCATATTACTAAAGGATGAGGATTTAATCTGTTTCAAATATTGAATATTGGCGTAAGAGGGCATTATATAAAACTACGACTAATTTTCGAAACGCAACGGACTAAAGTTACCGTTTCTTTTAGTCTTAAACTATGTACACTTAATTAATGCACGGGCCTTATTTGACTTTGTCTGTTCACGTAAGTAGGGTGGTGGAACCAGTAATGCACAAGCCAGTAAGTCCCAATAATGGACACTTGATTCTTATTTTACAGAAGATAAGGGTTATTCATTTGTTTTGCAACAATCAATTTAGGACCGTATGAAATTTTAATTAAGAGCGAAGTGTCCACTACTGGTGCCTGTCAGCTAAAAGTGTCCATCTTTGGGTGCCATCACCCTAATGCTATTGTATTGTTTGTAACTAAGCCGCCATTACTGTCAAGTAAATAAGAGCTATTTTATCCTCGTTGATAATACCGTAAAATGTCAAGAGCCGTTAGGCTTAGCTCGAGCAAAATATCATTAATAAATAAAGCTATAAGTAATAAAAACGTTCCACTTACAAGGAATAACTTTTTGGTTCTGGTTTTTGTGTAGATTAGTCTTCTTAGTGGCGTGTCGACACGAGTGCGTCTCCACTTTGACCGCGGTCTGCAAAAAAGAATCCGTGAGAAACAAAATGGTTGTAACACTTTACCTGTAAAAGACAATGGCGTAAATTAAAGTCCATTCCATCTTTCTTTCATATTTAGTAAACATTTTTATAGGCTCAAAATAAACCTTTTTTGGCTGAAACGGCCGTTTTTTCGTAAATAAAGCAACTAGATGCAAAATAAAAATTTACAAAAAGAATTGCTTTTTATGAGGAAATTGTTATTTTAGCCAAAAAAGATGATTTTAAGGTTAAAAGTGTTTACTATATTTATAAGACAAGCAAAAAAAAATATCCGAATATTGAATAGACTTTAAGAAAGAAAGAAATATATTTTTTATTCAGACGTCTACCAAATGGACGAAACAACTAACTTAACAAAAGATACAAAATACATGTGGCTCATCTAATAACAAAAGGTCAGTATGTTGCTAATAGTAAAACCAGCGCCTCCTTCCGCTACACATAATAATCACAGGCAAATTATATCTTAAAAGAGTTTCAAAGAGTTTAAAATAACGCCAAACAACGTTGGCTTTAGTATTCTTAACGCGTTGGTGCGACTTGTACTGACGCCGAGAATAATATTGTTTACTTACTCTAAAAGTGTGCACAATAAAACGTTTTAGTGGAAAACTTACGGCGTAAATCCGGTGTAGTCGGAGAAAACGGAGGAAAAGGGAATACGGCGTTATTTGACGGCTGTGTAGACATTTATTTTCATTAGGCAGACCCCGGAAATTAGCTAACTAGATTACAAGAAATTATGTCAGCTATGTAGAAACGAGAAAACAGTTAATGTCTAAACCTAGTAGATACCTAAAATACACTTGATTATCTTATGTTACAGATAGGCCTTTTCGGATACACTTCGACCCTTTAGGATCTGTTGTGCAATTACCCTCTTACACACTCAGATGTTCGAATGTGCAGGTTTCCTCACGATGTTTTTCCTTCACCGTAAGAGCATCGGGTAATTCTTGTAAGTTAGAAAAACTCATTGGTACATGGTGACCGCGGGGGATCGAACTCGGGACCTTACGATCACGAGTTGATCCCCTAAGCCACTGGGCCACCGACGCTCTTAAGTACACTGGATTAATCCTGGGGCTTTATTCTGCTCTGCAAAGCCATATTACTTTTGCCATGTTTTCGTATTTTCAACGTTACGATAGCTCTTATTTACTTGGCAGTGCTATCGGCCGAGTTAAAAATGACAAAGTTTTCAAAAGCAATGTGTTTTTACCAAGTAGAATAGAGCCACTGTACAATTTTACTGTACAGTCAAGGACTTTAATTGTTATGCCACTATGGAACCCTGTCATAATGACAGCGTCAATCCACATGAAAGAAATTACGCCGGAATTAATGATTAACGCTATGCGACAGGGTAATTAAAGGGTATTAAAGTCCTTGACTGTACGAGGAACAATAGCGTACGAGGTTATTGGTGTTTTTGTGATAAAACGACTTTGTCTTTTGTGTTGATCAAATAAAAATATTCTGCAAACAAAGTATGAGAATACTCCAGATTTTTTGTTGCCACATTGTGAGTTTGAATCAACGCAGTTAAAGTGAAAAGAAGATTGGGTATGCTTATAAAAAAAGTCCTACACATACCTTAAGCGCCTTCTACGAAATAAGGCAAAATGTGAAGAGGCAAAATTGAATTATTTATTCTAGAACCTTTTTACACAAAACATTGTAATAAAATGAATGATAAATGTTGGATTCAATACCTTATCATTTAACACCATTCTATTATTAATCTTAAAGAGAAATCGACACACACAGTAGCGATTTCTTCATTAATCTTATACAATAATCTACTACTCAGCGTATTTATAGAAGCGAAATTACTAAACTCCGATGAGGTCGTAACGCTTAACTAATCCTATGATCTATGATTACACACAATACAATAAATAAATATCAGGGGACAATAAAAAAATTAAAAAAGTAAAAGACGAAAATCTCGTTTTTCTCATTAAACAAGTAACTAAGTGGTGCTGACAATCGATTGAAGTTGGCAACATAAATCACAGGCGGGAGCCTCTCAAGAGTCTCAAGTGATAAATTGATTTTAAAGCCGAAACAATCATTTTATCCACTTTCCCAACATTACGCAAAACAAACGAAACAGCCGATAAACGAAGCAATCAAAACAATTACGGTATTGCAGCCTGGGTTGTGTGTATGTGTGTGTGCGTGTGTGTGGTGTGAGTGCGTGTGCTTTGACTTTTCCTTTAAACTCAAAATACATTTAATAAAAGAAGTAATTACACAGTTTATGACGAGTAATTTTTGTGCAAATTTTTGTAACAACACAGTTAAAAACTGTATTTTTACGGTTGGTCTATTTCCACTGGTAATCCAGTTTATTGTACAACTTTAGTGCTAAATATATTGTTTTCAACTAATGAAATTTTCACACATAGGGATATTACAATACTTTACAAGTGTAAATTAAAACGAGAGTATTAATAGAACTCGGATTTCTATCGCTGTCACACTCTAGCATATCTCAGTATATTTATGATGAGAGTGACAGCGATAGACAACCGAGTACTATAAATACTCTGGTTATCCTGTAATTATATTTTGTTATGTAATTATTAACAAAAATAATACTTTCCGTATATTTGTTCACTTGCTTTCTGAGCCATTAAAAATCTAATTTCGCTAGAAACACAAAAAATAATATGCGAGTCAAATCGTATGTATTCATAACATAACATACTCTAGTATCTATGCCTTAAGATATCTCCGATAAAATATACCTGACCTCTTGATGATATAGTATAAGACACAACGTGTTTCCAAGGGCAAGGAAGGTTTCCCAATAAACTGCGCAGTAAGGTATCGTCAACAATTTCCCGTTACGAGCCTTCCAATATTGACCAGATCATCAGACCCTGCGCCTCTTTTATCCCGCGGGATCAAAGCAGGGAATACAAAATGTTTTTCACCACTGTAAAACGTTGATTATTTTCCTCCTGATTTTTGAGAAAATTTCAGTTCATTTTAATTACAATGAAAGTAAGTTTTGTTGGAATTCGGGGTTCGTTTTAGCGATGTCAAACTTTTTAAGTTTGGATGAAAGAAGATCATGACGAAAGAGATATACAGAGCGAAAGTGAGTGGAAGGGTCGGAAGGGGCCGCCCTAGGCGTACTTTTTCGAATCAAATCAGAGAAATACTGGAAAAGGGCCGAATTTTAAGTACCCGAAACCGACGTGCGTGCATGACTCGATGTATGAATGTGGAAGAAGCGAAAGAGATTTGTCACGATCGTAGCAGGTGGAAAGAAGTGGTCTCTGCCTACCCCTCTGGGAAACAGGCGTGATTTAAAGTATGAAGGTATGTATACTTTTAAAGTTTTTAAACAAAGTAAAGGAGTGTTGTACTGTCAAGAAATTTGCATAAACTGAAAGAGTTTATTGAACAAAAGTTTAAAAACGAATACTTACTTAAGTGCTGTGCTTCATTAAATATAAAAAAATACATATTTTTTTTTAGATTTTGTATAATCTTTTTACCTGATCTATAAAACTACATTTATGCAAACCTTTATATTTCCCTAATCAAATTGAAGCGGACACGTTATTATACTGTTTGATAACATTAAACTAACATCTTTTGATATACAACATTCTGAGGACTTACAAGAGACGTGTCAGCGAAGCATGGAGTTATTATTTAAAAACTTTATTAATTATAACTACAGGATTTAACTGGTTAATATTCTTCAACTAACAGTTTTCCGATATTCACTAATGCCAAAGAATTAAGATATTATGGACCTCCCTTCCTTTTCCCCCAGCTGAGCCCAGTTAAGCCAGGGAAGTGGAGCGCGTCGGCGGGACTTAGCCCAGATATTTATGTTCCTAGTTCACGTTTAAAACTGTAAACAAATGAAACTTTTTGACTATTTATTACTTTGTAAACTTCGATTTCCGGCGTGGATTTTGTAGCCAAAATGCAATTTTTATTGGACTTTACAGCGTTTAAAATTAAAATGTTTGGAGATATTAAAAAGGTTTTTGTTTTGGTTTTCCCTCGCGTATTTAATGTTAATCTCTTTTCGTTGTTGCGCTTTTCTATTCGTACTTTGTTGTTTGTTATTAATCTTCAGATAAAATGAAAGGAACAACCAACGATCAAGCTTCAGAATTTCGACTGATAGCTGTTATCTATTGCCATCATTTTATCTTTTTGGCCTTTTTGACATCGTTAAGTGTCACTGTCCGAGTGACAATTGCTACGTTGTTGATTGAACGCCATCTCGTGTCGTAATCGCGACTTTGGTATAATGAAACTGATAAACATATCGGAATGCTAGATCAAAACAGTAGCAACTCAAATATAACTGTATTTACTCTGCTGCGTCAGAAGGAGGGTTCTGTTTTTCGAGTGTATGAATGTAGCCTTGATGGATTTTAACATTATGTGGTGTCGTTAGGTTTATGTCGTTACCTTTAATTATGAGGTCTACGTTTACATATATTTGGCGCGGTCACTGTATAGATTACAACTTTTGAACTACAAACGTGAAATCATACACTTCGTTGCAGTCAACAAAGTCGTATAAAATAGTTTAATGTCTGTTTCTAAGACGCCGTATCAACGATCTTGTACATAACAGGCGGTTCGAAACAAAGACAGAACTTGAACCAGTAACTCGTTGCTACCAGTATAAATTGAACTCGGCTTTGCTAACCCTTGAATACGTAACATCGCGGGCAAACTTCCCCGAACAGTTCACAACAGAACTGCCCTCTACATCATGCCAGTTCAATCCAGTTTCCAGTTTCCAGTTCTAATTCGGTTCATCCAGATATGGAACAGTTTTCCAATTTGAACGGAACGACAGAGGATGAGTTGAGTCAATAGGCTTGCTAGGCCTTGCGATCGCGGTCGTTTCAAAATCAAAACTCTGTATGAGTTTTAAGATAAAGTCATCCCAACAAAAGCATAAATGCCAGTAGTAAAATACCTATGAAGGCTAAGGTTTTCTTCGGTAAACGGTGGATCTACTTGAGTTAAGGGGCTTCTAAACGGGCCATATTTTCAATGCAATATGTGGCCGGCAACTATTGGTGTCTTTCTCTAACATAAGAGTAAGAGAGGGACACCAATAGTTGCCGGCCACAATATTGCAGTGAAAATATGGCCGTTTAGAAGCCCCTTTAGTTAAATAGTTAGTCGAGTGTAGTTGTTTTGAACACTTCGTATCGTGTCATGTCCTGCATATGCATGCATGATTTTATTCTCGTTCCTTAATCCTACCATACCCTAACTGAATAATTTTAAAAACTACCTACCTATATTATGTTATATTGCGAGAATTGCGAGGCGTTTGGTGGTCACGTCCGAACGCGCGCGAGAAATCGGGGTAGGTTATGGCGGTACTGAGCTACTGAATACTGTCGGGTTGCTACTTCCGGCCAGTCATGAGTCATATAGTTAGCTTTTTAGTTTACAAAAGTCTTTAACATATGATATGTAGTGTATTATCAACATACACCGGGTTGACGCGGGCAAAAATGTACCAGCGCTAGTGATTAATTAAATGTCGACTAAGTGTAGACTTCGATAAATAGCAATTTTTAATCATCATTATCATAAGTAATCGCCAAGTTTGAATACTTACTCTTTAATTATGTGTGCAAACCTCTTTTATTTATACTTATCGCAAGTTTTAAACAACCATATCTGACATTGATTCTGGACTTAATAAATTACATTGAATAACAAATTCATTCAGTACCTACAACAATATTCTTTAGCATTCTGAAGAATTGAGAACCGTTTTGTTTTTTTAGTCGATTAAAAATGCCTCGAATGAAAAAAGATCTGCTGATCATTCACATATAGAAGATAATGGTGCGACTTACTTTTGCAAGCCATGTAAGATCCATATGTCACGAAAAAAGTTGTCGATAAACTTAGTCGATATTTAATGAATCACTAGCACTGGTACATTTTTGCCCTCGTCAATCCGCTGTATGATTATCAATTTGCTAATAATTTAAATTGATATTATACGTAATGCATACCCAGGAACAAAACTGGCCTAGGCTAGTAACGATGCAACAGAAAACGGTTGTGTTGTTCTAGTGTTGTAACCCAAAGAAACTTCGGTTACATGTAAGGATGACCTCACACTATCGATTGTTTTAGATATTTAAGTTACTTTTTAAGTCAGGGTCCCTTTGAAAACTAGCGCCGCGGCTCGCTGCGGCACAAAGCTGAGAGGCCCTTTTCAACGCAATGTTAAATGTTTTGTTCTGCTTGTCATCTGTTTTTTCAAATGAGTGTATGCGTTGAATAAATCATTTCTATTTCTATATTAAAATTTATTTCGTTTCCCAGTTTAAACTTATTAGATTTTCTTAACACAGTATTTCATAAAATTACGGACGGACGTGAAAAAAGTGCGGATGAAGTGGCGAAAAAATCAAGCGATTTTATAAAATGTTTTTAAGAAGCGTTAATGTTATGAAGAGTTATTCTTTATTTTTACCTGCTACAAACTCGCCCCTATTTTAAAACTCAATGTTATTTTAAAAATTAAACGCTTTATACTTACCTCCAAGAGACTTCACCCTTTTAGCGATAGCAGAGTGCGCGGACTAAAATAGACGCCTTTATTTTAATTGGAAATATAATTAGAATCGTCAAGTAATACTCGTACCGCCGTACTCAGAAACATTTGTGACAATTAACTCGTTCGTTAAGTACTATAACATTTTTCACATCTTATTGTGTCTGTGACAGATGTCATTTGGCAAATTTAGTGATGCTACTAATTAAAATCGCATAAAAATAAATCTTGCCATCGTATAGTAGTTTAGATAGGTGTTTTGTGTAGTAAAATAAAACGCAATGACATTAAATAATTAAAATCGTCGAATTGATTCGGTCGAAGAACTAGGTTATTGTTAAACACTCTTAACGGTCCGCTTCGCATATAGGAAGTAAAAGTAGTTTAATTGTTTGTTTTTAGTTCCATGAAATATGTCCATAGTTTTTCAAAATTTGTTTTTAAGAATGCGGAAAACAATAATTATTTGAAACGAATTTACTATAGATACATATTTTTAGGTTAGTTAGTTAGCAGTCGCTCAATTGGTAGGAACAACGTTCGCGTGAAATGTGAAATTTCAATCTGTCACAGGCACAACAACATATGAAAAATATTATAAGAACGACTTAATTGTCACTAACTGAATCTGAGTACAGCCGTTAGACTTTTATTTAAAGTTAGAAATATTACAACATCACTGGCTCAGTAATCCTCTTAAGAATTTACCGTTCCGTCGTCCATATTTCTGCAGTCGCAGAGATTCTTGCAGCGTTTCATTCACTTTATTTTCTTTGATTGCAAAGCCCCGACTAACTTTAAATGGCTTTGACTAGTATACTTACGATGTTATTTGATCTTCTTATAACTAAGGCAGGGGCCCTAATATGGCTGCGTTTATTGCGTGACAAAGTTTGGATAAGGCATCTGTCACCTTCTGACACGTGACGGATGCTTTATCCACATTTGAAACAAGATATAGACGCAGCCCTACTAGGCCCGCAGTTAGCATAAAGGCGGGTTTAGACCAAACGAGCGAATGCTCTAGAACATGTTTTGTCTTTATTTTTACAAAGTAAACGTAAGAGATAATGCCATAGAATCCTTGTTCGTTCGTTTGGTCTAAACCCACCCTAAGACAACGTATTTGCATTTGCATTCTTTTCATCACTTAGATCACGTTCTATCAGACATATACAAATGCGATATAGAAATACTTTCTACTAAAGAATATAACCAGGTAACAAAAATACCTACCTAAGGTTCATTAATGAGTAGAAAATGTGAAGGATCTCTTAATGATCTCATGAGCATATGTAATCAAAATAATGCTGGATACTAAAATACTATCCATTTTAATTTTTAAGGTTAGTAGGTAAGTTAACTGTGGAAAGGATCAAAGTTACACAGATGCTTGTTGTATTGTATAGGAATGATGCAGCAACCATGGGATTATGTTATCGTGGCACATGCTGAGGTGAGTCCTTTTTGACCTCACACTACAGCGCAACGTCTGCTACTTGTATATAAATGTCTCTATGTTCTATTCTTTTACCTTTTTTTTTTTGATAAAATGTTTGATTAGGTTTGTGTGTTGCAGTGTGTTTTATTCAAATAAATGTTGTGAGTTTGTTTGAGTTTCAAATAAACTCGGTTTTTTACCTCGTGATTTTATTTCACGGGATGCAAACAAGTTTGTTAGGCCCGCTTGCACGTAAATTGGTTATCCCCAGGTTAAAAAAATATTAACGAATATCAGATTCATACGAGAACTGTCAATTTTAACGAATTAACCTGCTAACCTAGGGTTAACCTGGGGTTAACGTTTATTAGTGATACATAAAAGTCACGTAGCGATAAAACAAGAACTGGAATGCTGACATTGGCGTAACCTGTGGTGTGGTGTGGTAGGACCTTCAGGGTCCGGCCGGATCGCTACCACCATCTTACCGCCAAGCAGCAGTATTTGCATGGTTGTGTTCCCATGCGGGGATGAGACAACGAATGAAATTACCTAGCATAGACGCATTTTATCTTAGTCGTCAGGGTTTTCAACACATTACCAGTCTTCGGATAGCAGTCTTAAGATTGTAGTCTTGAAAATTCAAACGTCAATAGGTCTCAGATCCCATTTACTATCAGTGGCCTGTGTGCGGAATTGCGCATGTGCCTTCTCCTCGCCACAAAAAACCTACATACCTACTAGTTAGGGTATGCAATTCCGGAATTAGTTGTATATAATACCGGTACTGGTTCCGGTATTGCATACAAACCAATAATACCTACGTATCTCCGTTTCCAACACCGTAGAGACTTGAAAGAAGTAATTAACCCGACGCAGGGTTACATTCCTTCAATCTAACAAACGTCGTCGTGGCTTAGAACAACACAATTTGCACGTTTATCTACCCTGTTGGTTCGTTAGGAGTAATTCCGAAGTCGCAGTAACGCAGGAATTGTCGGGAGACGTCGGGGAATCTCCCCGCGTTCGGAGAAATTAAACTGCTCGAATGTGTCAACACCCTAATTGTGGGTTCTGTGAATCAGGGGGCTTGTAAGTGGCTGTTTTGTTTCAGTAATATTGGCCAAAATGAGAGGGAAAGACTAAAAGTGTAATACAATTTTAGATACCACAACACGAGCATGACTTGCCTTTTCACTCATTAGTTCTCATTTGCATCATATCTGAAATCCATTTGATTGATTCAAACTTAAGACAATTTATTAGAATAATATAGAAGTTTAAATCTAGGTCGAAACGATTGCAGAAACACGAAAGCACAAAATATTTACCTACTTATGGATGTTAGCCAACGTGTATTGATAGTTTATGTAAATTCCAATGTTCTTATTTTCTTCCTTCTTTTACCTACAATATATTTTTATCGCCCAATAATAATTGGATTTTTTTAAGAATTGGGCAGATGCCATTAAAAAAAGGAACCAAGGGATAGTATGAAACTGCCTTAACGTTTTGGAAAACTGGCTCTAAATAAAAAACAATAGTTGCTATCATTTGAATGCTACTTAATCAATGTTTAGGCCTAATGTATGACATAATTATTTTATTGTTTGCGGACAAAGTATTGTAACTCTTAACTTTACTTACTAGTTCATATGAACGGTACCTACGCGGAAAGAACATGTCTAGTCACCTAAGTAACTTTTAGTTATCGCAATTTGAATGTTAGGAACCACGTAATTTCGTAGGTACGTGTTTTAGTGTAGGTACTCAATTAAAAAAAAAAAAGTTATATACCCTATGTCGGGGTTGGAATTTTTGCTTTTTTGTGCTATACATTAAAAGTCAAAACAAATTTAAATAATCAAACGAAAGACATTTGTCAGGATCGTAGCAGGTGGAAAGAAGTGGTCTCTGCCTACCCGTCTGGGAAACAGGCGTGATTCAATGTATGTGTGTAATCAAACAATTCAGTTTATAATGGATTAAAATTTATGTCTGTGACTTAGTAGGTCATAGCAAACTATACATTTTTAGTTTAAAATGTCATATTCAAAAACGTAACTATAGTCAAGAGAGATAAAAACGGGTCACTTTTTATTGAATTACCACAGAAACTGTCCCGTTTTCATTGCTCCTGAGTATAGACATGCTCTTTTCGTAAGACCCTTCATATAACATTTAGGATTATAGCTTCCAACCTTAAGTAATTTCCTCGCAAAAGCCTATCTGAAAAACTTTTCGCTACCCTCAAACTAACTTGTCTTGAGTTTGCCTAAGAGCTGTAGAAGTGATGACATTAGCGCAGCCAAGCATTAATGTGACTTATTGGATCGCTGTATAGGAAGTTCCCTGGCAGAACACCAACTAGGTGAGCGGCGTACGACGCGGATGTATGTCGACGACAAGTATTAGGAAGTTGAAGTATATGTTAATGGATTTAAGATGTTTGGGCGGACTTAAATTAAACTCCATTACTACTCTCTGTAAGTTATGATGAATAAACTCTGCACTAGAAATACCGCCTTACACAGGTGCGGCGGGTACCAAAGTTCTATTCTATTCTTAAAATACTTACACTATATATGAGGCAGTGATGTTTGACAAAAGAAACACCACCCGTTTTTTCAGTTTTTAATAGTGCTTGGCATAGAAATAAAATTTTCACGGGACCACTCAAAACAGCCCTGCATGCAAAAAATGTTTTCGGAATGGTACCAAAACTCTACAACAAATTGCCAAAGAATATATCGAGCCTAGATGACATAGCGAGGTTCAGAAAATCTCTATTTAATTTCTTAGGACAAAAAGCATACTACTCTTTATCGGAATATTTATCTGACACTTTCTAACTATAATAAAATACTATCTTCGTGCCGTCCTATACCCATTGTACGAATGATTAAAATTGTATCCTGTGCATGCGCTATCATGACCTGACATATTTGTATGCCTAGCGGCAAGATATATAGTGATACTTACAGCTAAATTTGTAACACCTATATAACACCTATATTTACAAATAAATCATTTGAATTTGAATTTGAATTTCCCTATGGGGGCCAATTATTAGCTTTTAGGAAAATATTCTGGTTTCTGACATTTCAGATTTCCTTTATAAACAGCCTTGCTTAAATTCGTATTATGAACATTCAAAACCCTGTTTACAGAATGGATGACTGCTCAAGCTACCCGTTTATAGCCTCTGGTAGTTATTACTTTTTTATAATAGAAGTATAAGGCGTAGTTCCGAAAGTAAATTACGGATTTTTACTTATATGATTTGTTTTGGATTTGCTAATTCGGGATTTGTTAATTTTGTGTTGTAGTGTAATGTCTTAAAAAAAGTGATTTTATTTATTATTTACCCGTTTATTAAAGAATAAATGGGAATTTCGCGGATGTATGTTCACGACAAGTACTTTTATTAGGAAGTTGAATTCTATGTTAATGGATTTAAGTTGTTTGGGCGAACTTAAATTAAACTCTATTACTACTCTCCGTAAGTTATGATGAATAAACTCTGCTCTAGCGATACTGCCTTAAACGCCGTTCCAATCCCATCTATCTTTTGCATTTGCCTCTGCGTGAGGGTAGTGTTTAATTTTATATACCTAGGTAGCTTGTTACTGCCCTGGGCCTCAATGCTACGGGGTAATTTTGCTTTTGATATGATATGGTATTGTTTTTAACTTGGCCACCATTACTGTCAAGTAAATAAGAGCTTTCATAACACTATAACACTTCAAAACCAACATTGTTTGACCGCGTAAAATAGAGGCCCAGAAATTATATCTTTTTCACATTTACTCCCGGCAATTCTTTTAGGCTTCCTGACTTGTACCTAGCGCCATAAACGCGTACGTGCATGTTTACTCGTGGTATACGAGCTTCGTATAAAACAATGGATGCGGTGCATGGAAAAAAAACAGTGAGCCGAGACAAGAATGCTAACGTTAGTGATTTTCAAAAACTGACAAAATGTTTAGGATTGACGTAAGCTAACACATTAAATTATTAGTTTTTGAAAATTGCTAACGTTAGGTACCTTGCATCTCGTCTTGCCTTGGGCAAACGGACGGGAGCAAAGGTGTTTACTGGACATTCAACTTTTGTATGTATATTAGGGTTGACATGACACGTACCTGAAACTCCAGTTTGTAGAGGACGGGGAACTTGCGGCGTTGGTCGCACAGCTTGGCAAAGTTCTTGAGCTCCACCGGGCGGTCGGGGATGGTCTCCGATATGGAGCCATTCTCGTCAGCTGCAGCAGAAGAATACGTTAGAGCACCCTCCCATTTACGGGGCCCTAATTAAGATGCAAATGCTACTATTTTTTTTCTTTTCTATCACTAAAATGTATGGGATGACAGCTGACCGCGTTGTTTAACGTAACGCACGAGAATGTAATTTGTGTTGTGGCGTTATCTATGAAAAGGGACCTTGTTGTCGATGGCGCTTACGCCGCACTGCGTTACGCGACGATGTATTTATACCGGAGCATCGTTAATAATGGCGGAAGCGCCATTGACAATAAGGTCCCTTTTCAAAGATAACGCCACATTTGTCATTTTGAGCAATGGAAAAGAATAACGTTAGTAAGCGTTTGCATCTTGGCTAGGTATTTAGGTCAGTTGGGGCGAAATGGAACGTGTTTGATGAGATGAGCAGTGTTTTTTGTTAAGTAAAATTATAACAAGTTAGTGTAAATCACATTTTGCGCGAAGAAAATAACATTTTAGAATCCATGGTCGACTATAAAGTGTGACTAGTTCCAATGCTTAAATACTCACCTAATAGCGATAGTAATAGTAAAGGTTTTCGTTCAAAATTGAGTTTTATCTGCGAGTTTTCGCAGAGTTTACTTGCCTAATTTCACTATACAAGAGATGAGCTGTAGGAACATGCGCTAAAAATGAGAGAGACACAAGTTTTTTTTAAATTTTCGCATTCAGTGGTTTAGCTAAAGTTAGTTGAAATAAAATCAATCCTGGTTTAATGTTTTCATCCGTCAAAAGTTAACCCTGACACACTATAGAACTGCGCCTACGATTGACTTATAACATCACTGTGACACAGTTCTAGTGTTCCATTTTCCGATTGTATAGTCAAGGAAATTTATTGTTTACTAGTTTGTCAAAATACGCGAAATAGCCGTGCTATACATTTCCCGGCGTGACAAGACTAATGACACGTGGAAAATGTATAACCCGGCAAATTGATGTATCATGTGAAACTGGTAAACAATCAAATTCCTCGACTGTACATTGCAACCGTGCCACTAGGCACAGCTGGTAAAGCAAGTCTATCTCCAATCTTCGTGATCAAGGCTGCACGAGTAATTGATATTACGTAAGCAATAATTCAGAACGAATACAAAATATAGGTATGTAAGCCCTGCGAAAACTCGAACAGAAACTGATTTTAATACTTTATTAGAGGGTGCATGGCATACAAAAGCAGTTTAGTTTAGGTTGAGGAAAAGGGACAGTGCTATAGCAGTTAAACAGCTCTGTCCCTTTCTTTCAACCTAACATGAACTGCTTTAGTATGTCATGGTAATCCCCTTGGTCCATATGATGTTAATAGTAACTTAAACATAAGTACCTTTTATAAGATCTTTTTGTAGTATTTATGTATAGTATTATATGAACTTTGTGTGCAGTTAGCAACTGTTAATGTTACTATAAGTCTACCTTGTTTAAGTTTGTAAGCCACACCGCTCTACGTGATTCAAGACTGCGATAAATTGTGTTTTTATACATTCATCAATAATATAAAAGTCTTAAATAATTTATAAATAAAAAATGAATGTTTGATATTACAAATTTTATCCAAATCTAAACTTCTTCTTCTAACCGTATCGTATATTTTACATTTAATAATTAAATCATTAACAATACCGACACATTTGCTACCGTAAACTACACAACTATGGTCCTAGCCTGCAACAATAGTAAAATTTTCCTCATTAGGTACATTATTCTAAAATATGACACCATATTATTGCTGGTATATGTACTGTTTGGCCTAAAATCGATTGCTCTAAACTCTAGCTATAGCTAAAGCTATCATATTTTTAGAATAATGTAATATAAATAAAGTTCGACTATTGTTGTGGGCCAGGACCATAGTTGTGTAGTTTTACGATTATGAATGTTGTCTTATGAATCTCAATGTAGCAAATCCTTAAGCTTTATGCAAATTAAATGATGCATTAAGAGCATGTTTCGGAGTTTCGGACCCAAATCAAATTATTCGCCTAACAATATTCCACTCGAAAACTTATATCGAGTGCGATATAGTCCAATTCTCCGGTCCAAATAGAACTGCGCTATGCAAAATGCAACTCGATTACGAGTATATACTATTACAGACTTATCAGTCTTCTTTTATTTGTGTCCGAGCCAAATAATTGTTGTCTGTGTCGCTTGGCCAGTAGCCAGATCACTGGCATTGATTACAGTAAGCCAAAACAGCTAATCGACGCCATATCTATCGGAGGTAATAAATAAATGTAGCACTTTAAATATAGCGCGGTAATTCAGCGGCCGTTGCGTAGATTGGGTTACTTGCCTATCGCCATAACCAATAATTACTTAGTCGTTATGCTCTTAAACTCTAGACTGTAAGAGCTACTATAACGTTAACGGTTACGATTTGAAAGCGAGATAGGCTAAACAAAATTAGAAGTAACTAGACATATTGCTTCAAGTGACCCTCAAACCCAAGCACATATATCTAGCATTTCCACTAGGGTAGGCGAGGATAAAAATGCTGCCGTGGAAACATTTTTGCAAAATGATTTGTAAATGATATTAGCCGTATCACTTTTTGTAAAACATAAGCGAATCGTTTTTTCCCCATAGTGCTTCTAGCTCTTTAGTAGCGTTCGGCTGGCTATCACTATCACATTTGCACTCGTAGTTGACAGTATAATATTCGTTTCTAATTATGGTTACGAGCAGCGGGAGAATGCGAATGATGAGAAAGGACCAAAAAGTTTATAGTCACACCCTTTAATTTACTTTAAATTATAAAACATATAGGGTGACGAAACCAGTACCTAATGAACAAGGCACCAATAATGGACACTTGATTCTTATTTTACAGAAGATAAAGGTTATTCATTTGTTTTGCAACAATCAATTTAGGACCGTATGAAATTTAAATTAAAAGTGAAGTGTCCATTACTGGTGCCTGTCAGTGTTTATCATTGGTGCCGTCACCCTGGTAATTAATTAAATGAACGAGTGAACGCGATCGATGGTAGAATCGAATTAAGAGAGTAAAGGTTTCCACAGTTCCGCAGGTTTCGGGAATTATTCATTACTTCGTTGTAACTGATGTATATTTTGCTAATACTAATATGTTGGTGCCGTGTGGTGCCGGGTTTAGAATGTTGCCACTCCATGTCTTCCCGTGGATGTCTTAAGAGACGACTAAGGGACTAAGGGCTGTGTAGTGCTGTTAGGCGATGGGTTTGCAACCTGTCACTAATACACTGGATAACATCTTAGCCTGGTTGTGCAAAATGTGGTCACAGAATTATCAACAAGTTTTTGGAGTTGTAGGTGAGTCTGTGGCTCTTCCTACCCCACTCTGGGAATGAAGGCGTGAGTTTATGATGATAATATGTTGCACTGCGTTTGCGTATGACATAAGGAATTACCCATTAATACACTGGTGTTATATTCAAAAACGAAGATTGTTGATAACTATTAAGGAACTGTTGGTATTGAGCCAAAGCCAGAACTAACACTGCAATGTTAGGCATATTTTTCATAATGTGGCAACTTTTATGCAGATGAAGTTGCGGCAAAAGTTGGTTAGAATAAATATTATTTCAGATATCTTGCCGGGGCGAAACTGAATATTTTCACATAAGGTAGTTGGTTGTCATGAAATGGAGAAGTGTTGCCTAAAAACAATCAAGTTGTCTGTACCCTTACCATGAGTGACAATTACAGTACTCGCTAGCGAGTTGAATGCTCTGTCCCTCGCACTCAATAAGAATACTGCGAGATCTGCGAGGGACAGAGCATTCGACTCGCTAGCGAGTAAGGTAATTGTCGCTCATGGTAAGGGAACAGGGCCCGTATTATGGTCGCCTTTATCGCGGTGGATAAAGCTTCCGTCACTCTCGCCCTTACATAATGGTCAGAAAGTGACAGATGTTTTATCTACGCTTATCTACGTCGATAAACACGACCATAATCGGCCCGCAGGGGTGTTATTCTCTTAAAAACGTCGGTCGGTCGAACGAACGAGCGAAAGCGCAGCGGCGAGTTTAAGTAGTCCCGTCCGAGCAAACAAAACACATTTTAGCGCGTGCATTCTCAATTAGGCAGCAGCCTTATACGTTCGAGAAGCCATGCTGCCAAATTGAATACACGCGATAAAATGTGTTTTGTTCGCTCTGACGGGACTACTTAAACTCGCCACTTGGACATTCACTCGTTCGTCCGTTCAGCTTTGTTGAGAGTATCACACCCCAGATCGAGAGGTGGTTTATTGCCCCTCTCTTACTTATTTTTAACCCCCAGCACAAAGAGAGGGGTGTTATAAGTTTTGTGTGTCTGTCAACGTCAAATATAGGCCAATTCGTTACGAATGTAAACACGTGAATAGCAAGTTATTGTGATCAAGTTATCGAAGAAAATCTATTTTATTATGCGTAACTTATTTCCCATGTTTATTTATCCTGAAGCAACAAACTTACCAAAAATCCAAAGCCATTTACAGTTGACATTTCGATATCCTAAGATTTATCGCTTCAATCGTGCATACGCTGGTTTAATACTGATCGACTTACAACTTTCTCAAACCAACAGTTTACCCAAACAAGAAGATAGAAAAACGGTCTTGATGTAGACAAAATAAAATTCAATATTGCATCCAACATGGGCGTGATGTGCGACGTTTTCAAAGTAAGCAGCCGTGATAACGTCGGCCGTACCGTGGTTTCATATGGGACGTGATCGGAATGGTATTGGAATTGATACCAAATGTAATAAAAATCAAAGCAAGCAGAAAGTGCTGTAAGAAATAGAGTCACTTTAAGCCCAGTGGCTTTTATATGCCTAAAACACTAATTCCTATCCAAGACTACGCAAAATTCGCAAAATGCATTTGATGTAAAAAAAAAACCTCCGATGCAAAAAGAGGGGTGTCATAAGTTGAACGTGTGAAATGCTTTTCCATTAAATGAAATTCTGCGTAATGTTACGTTCGTTGAAAGCTGTTTCGATAAAATATTAAGAACCCATAAACTATTGGCGACGCGTTTGTATTCCTGAAGACTAGGCCTTATTAGTAAACTTGGCTTGGCTAGATGCCCATCGCAAGAAATGTTAGAAATGTCAGTTTTCTATGACTGACGTCTACTTTTCTAAGTCGGGCATCTCAGCCAAGATTAATGTATTAAAACTGCCCTGGAACCGGAATCTCCTTGTTTAACCGACACTCATTTGATTGAATTTATCATTTCATCGAATTTAATTTCATATGCCTGTTGATGAAAATGAAAATTCGGCGAAGGAAAACATTCTATGAAAGGAGTTTCGGTGGTTCACGGGTAAACCCACTCAAATCACCGGCTACAATTGAGCAACAAACGTCCAAACATCTTCCCAAACGTTTACATCTTTCAACGTTCATTAATGAACCAATTCGGCTATAAAGCCGCAATATGCAACGATGCACATTGACTGCAATTTGGCACAAAGCGGCGACAATGGCCGGTCCAATAATTGCCAGACTCGAATCTGCTCAGCACTTAATGACATTGGCAGCGGCAGTTCTAGATTTGGAACCGATTGATTTGGATTAATAGGTTTACTGCTGATAATAGGTTTACTGCTGATAAACGGAACGACATGGAAACGAGAGAGAGATTATTTATTATTTATTAGAGAGATATTTATTATTATAGATAATTATTTATTATTAATTAAAGTAGATTTTTAACCGACTTCAAAAAAGGAGGAGGTTCTCAATTCGACTGTATGTTCTTTTTTTTTTTTTTTTATGTTTGTTACCTCAGAACTTTCGACTGGGTGAACCGATTTTGAAGATTCTTTTTTTGTTTGAAAGCTGGTGCTTTCCATTTGGTCCCATTTTTATCATAATGAAGATTTGATGATGGAATCCATGAGGAATCGACGGAACTCTTCAAAATTTATAGGCACACCTATAGCGATTTTGGTATTTTTCATTGTAACTCGTGTATTTGCTCTTGGAAAACACTATTTGGTAAAGTGGAACTGATGATGAAAACCACAGATGGCCACCGGAACTCCTAAACGGTATATATTTCAAGGGTGGCGACAAGATATTTCGATTAAGATAGTTGAGCGACTATGACGAAGCATATGTATGTTTAAGTATTTGACTATGACTTTCCCACGGCGTTGCTTGCGGCGAGATTGAATTTCAATGTTCTATAGTTTCTTATTAATTCTTATTAATTAAAGTGGGACTACATAACATAACAGTATAATTATGATCACTAAAAAGTATAAAATAAAATAAAAGTTTAAAAAAACAAAAAAACCGCCTTCAAAAAGCAAACAATAACTTCATTTAAAATGGTAGGTAATAGGTCAGTCCAACTGAAGTCGGCGTCCAACAATATTTTAACCAAAAGCAGACTTCAGTTGGACTGACCTATTACCTACCATTTTAAATGAAGTTATTTTTTGCTTTTTGAAGGCGGTTTTTTTGTTTTTTTAAACTTTTATTTTTAATATAGGCGAACCAGTTGCATAAATAGATTAACTGCCACACTCAGCCCAACACAGCCAATTAAATTTAATGCTTGATTAAAGTTGCTGTTATCACTTTCTTTGCTTTTTAATAAGGGTGGGTTTAGACCAAGCAACCGAACAAGAATTTTATGGCATTAGCTCTTACGTTTACTTTGTAACTAAACCCACCCTAAGACAACACGTCAGTAAACAAGCATTAAATTTAATTGACGTCTCTGAGTGCGGCAGTTAGTGTTGCAAAATCTGTAGTCCAAATGCATTTTAATTGTTTGTTTAGTTTCAGGATTAAAAAAATCTGTTAAATAAGGTTAGGTTGGATGTGTTTTAAACAAAAACCTCAAACAAAAACGGTCCCAGTAAAATATATTTTCATGTTAAACATAAGTACAATTTTACACGTTTTTTTTGTAATTACTTATTTTTTGACGTGCAATGCAATTTATATTGTAATATTACATTGATCAATAAATAAACTAAACCAAAACTTACTACATAATATATCCACGAGTTAAACGGCATAACTACTAATCGATATAGATTTGATACTAATCTAAGTAAGTAACTATAAAAAAGTACAGTAGGTTGAATTTTTCCAAGCAAACTTTTGATTTCTTACCACAGCCTCTTCATACCTCTCTCTTAACTTAATACTTAGCGAATACCTGGGCAAGCAATACGTCAACAGTCTTCCAATTATTATTCGTCATTCATTATCTATGGTTAGATTAAGCGAGCGCCACAATACCGCTTGTGCACACCACACGTGCCCCTCCGACTAATGGCGTCGCCCTACGCTCGTCATACGAGTGCCAATTAAGACAAGCCTTATTAAGTCAACAATCAAGGTGATCCTGAGGCGAGGGCTGTTCACATGCCCGGAGGCTTAGTGCAGTTCTGATCAAGCAAACTTTAATTGTATCATGGCCACAAAATCATACTCCTAACGAAGGTCCGAGTCGAAAATAAATGAAGGAATAAATTCGATCAATTAGAACACACCCTTTTATGTAAAAATATTATGCCCGATCCAGACTCTTACGCGAGTTGACGCGAGGCCGATATACATTGATATTTTTATAAACGTTTTACAGTCCGTCTACCTATCATTATTAAAAAACAAAAAAACCGCCTTCAAAAACGCAAAAAATAACTTCTACTACTAGGTACTTAGTAGTAGGTACCTATCCTATTAGGTTAGTCCAACTGAAGTCGGCTTTTTGTTGAAAATATTGTGGTCGCCGACTTCAGTCAGACTAACCTAATAGGATAGGTACCTACTACTAAGTACCTAGTAGTAGAAGTTATTTTTTGCGTTTTTGAAGGCGGTTTTTTTGTTTTTTAAAACATTTATTTTATTTTACACTTTTTAGTGATCATAATAAGCTTATGTAGTCCCACTTCTTAGTTGATATATGAAACTTTAAGACATTTCAAGCTCGCCGCAAGCAACGCCGCGGGAAAATCATAGTCATTTTAAAACAATTAAATGTGCTTCGTTGTAGTCGCTCAACTATCTTAATCGAGATATCTTATCGCCACCCTTGAAATCGGTACCGTTGAGGAGTTCCGGTGGCCATCTGTGGTCTTCATCATCAGTTCCGCTTCACCAAGTGACACTTTCTGAATGCAAATGCTACACTTGTTACTAAAAATACTAAAATCGCTATATGTTTGCATACAATATTTGAGGAGTTCCCTCAATTCCTCACTGATCCCTTCATCAGATTCAGATTTGCTGACAATGGGACCACCTCGGAAGTATACTCTATCAAACCAAAAAAGAATTTTTAAAATCGGTCCACAATTGGCGGAGTAATCGGTGAACATACATAAAAAAAAAAAAAAAAAAAAAAATACATACAGTGGAACGTATAACCTCCTCCTTTTTTGAAGTCGGTTAAAAATATAATATATCATTAAAAGACGGCAGTATCTTGGCCTCGCGTCGACTCGCGTGAGATTCTGGATCGGGCATTAAGTGTGTCAGTTAAGATACGGTCACGAGTGTTAATTTGGGACCCATTTCAAGAAAAATATGCTTGAAGTCATCAATGTCATTAGAGGTGTCAAGTTATTTGTAACTTTTAGGAAACTCAACCTTATTGTTGTAGAATGTCAGATTGACTTTGGACCTAAGGTGGGTACCAAATTTAATCACATTAAAATTTCATTCGTACTGGACCCCTATTCTCAAATCACTCGAGATGAACTTACATGAGAGTGATGCAAAATTATGGGGCCTAGGGCTAATTTTGGTACAATGCACCTTGTCTAGGGTACCATGCACTGACTTTAACAAGTTAGTAACGAACATGAAATGGCTCGATATGGGTACTAATATCGTAACGTAGGGACATCTCGGATTGGATTGTAAATAGTCTTGAAAATACAAATGTTCATGGGCCTCAGATCCCACGTACCACCGCGTGCCCATTTTGCATTACCGCAAAAATTAACTAAATGGCTTGTTAATGAATCTAGATTTAAAAAGTAGCTCCCTGATACGAACAGACTAAATGGCTCTTCACACGAGAGGTTGCGAGGCACTCCTCTTGTCGATGCCGCGGCCTCAATATCGTTTCAATTTTGTGTGGCCTCGGAAAACCAGACTTTGAATGCTGTAGTCAATTAAGTTCCCTTTTATTTGTTAAACGTCCTGTATTGAAGTTTTGATGGTGTTTTGCAAATAACATAGGTGCAAAAGTCGCACGTTGTAGAGTTGATAATTGTACCTTTTCGCTAGATGAAGTAAATCCATATTTTTCCTTCATCTTTTTAAAACGTTTATACTTACTTACTTACTTACTTAGGTACTTAATTTTATGTTTGTAAAGAAAACTTTACCTAACGGAAATGGAAAAAAATACGTAAAAGATAAAATGAAAAAAATTACAGTTACTATAATTGTATTCATAAAAAAGGTATCAATAGTCAATCAACTTCTGAATCGCTCTTGGCAACTCAATAAGAGGGCAGTGCCATTGAAATCAATCTCGCGGTATTATTGCCGCTGAGAGGGCTTGACCTCAAATTCCTTTTACCGTCCATAGCTAAATGATCGTGAAAAACAGTAACCTACTGTAATTTATTTTCATAGCTTAGTGGAGAAGCTTTTTTTAAATTATTTGTGAATTGTAATCAATTTTTTTTTTCTAAATTAATGGCGCCGTTTAGATGAACCAATAAAAAACCTAAGATAATCAATTTTTCACAACCAAAAAAAAAAACTCTGTGACCGAATTTTTTAATTGTAATTTCGGCGTCGTTAGTTTATATTACCGTTAACACACCCAACCCAATAGACTCGACATTGAACTCATATTGTACAGTGTGTAAATAGTAAAAAATGGACATAGATTAAGACTTTACTAATCATAAACACAAATAATTATTTTGATTACGCTAACGTATACACCGTTATAAATTTTTGAACATACTATCGACTCGCAATGTACATCAAAGTCCATCTGTCAGGTAGGTAGGTCAGTAATTTTAAAGTGCACCGTGCATGAAAGAGTTAGTTCTTATTAGACTTTAAGTAATCTCAGCTTTAATAATACTTAACTTTGAAACATCATTAATTGCGTTTTTAATTAATTGCATTTTTTGTTATACATTTAATTTTAACAAAAGCTACCTAAATGTACTCATCAGGGGCTATACTAACCACAGTTTAAAAGGAACGCCCGTATACCATTTACACACTGTATAATAAGCGAGATGGGCACTGAACAAAGTCGACAACATATTCCGCGCCATCGATGCGTGAGCTGCGTTCTAATTGCATACAATCGGTAGTTGGTGGCACGGAACGCTTAAATGTGTGAGGAAGTTGATTTCCGTCGCCGCCAGGTAGACGGGAATATTGGAGCGCGGCCAGCGCCGACGGAGTCCCTTCACATTGATCGGTGATTCAGAACGCTGTTGTTGGGCTGCAATGAGCCGAAACAAGAACGAAGCTAACGTTGTTCTTTGCAATAACCGAGTAGAAGACGTAAGTCAAACTTATATTAAAAAAAACATACTAATATTAGGTAACCGTCGAATAGAATCGAAACTGTGATGCAAAGCCTGATGGCTACTGAAAGTGACATCTCGAAGCACGGACCTTTTTTTAAGGTCCGTGGTGTAATCTTAAAAAAAATGATTTTTTTTTTTATTATTCGAATTGTTAAATTTTTAGAAATAGTTACCTATACTCGGACATGACGTTTTTTCCTATAAATAAGCTGTAACTATGCCCATAATTAAAGAACTGCATCAAATAAAACTACCCTACAATAAATTTAATTTAACGAGCAACAAACACCTACTCCGCATATACAAAAGAACTATTATTTACCGGGATTACAAATAGCCACGCCGTTCTCACGTTATTTTTTTGAATTACGACCATTACGTGACTTGTTTTTGCATTCTGAAAAACACTTGAAAACCGAAACGCCATAGGGTATGTATTATTAAATAATAAACAGTGCTTTGCTCATTATTTCGGGCTAAAATGTTAATTAAAGGCGCGGACGTGAGAACAAATATGTTTATTACCGTTCCACAGTTTATTATCCGCCATTATACATTTGTGCGGAAAGGGGAACGTTGTTAACGTCGCCAAATTGGTTCGAAAAGATTTATTTCGCTTTGAAAATAATGTTCTCATGTTTGAATGTTTCATTGTACCATTGTTAAGAGCGTGGATATGTTTGACTAAATTGACTAATCAATTTTAATGGGCTTGTAACAGTCATGATAAGGAAGCAGAAAAGTAGGACTCGATTTTCTAGCTAGAAGTTAAGTCTGTACTTTCCCAATATTTCCCAATAGGTATTCAATAAATAAATAAATAAGTAGGTAGGTACGTCTAACTGCCGCACTCAGAGACGTCAATGAAGTTTAATGCTTGTTTAGTGACGTGTCGTCTTATTCTATTGCTGTAGCAAAGAAAGTGACAGCAGCAACTTTAATCAAGCATTAAATTAAATTGATGTCTCTGAGTGCGGCAGTAAGAATGTTTACCTGAAACTTAAAGCGCTAATTAATTTATTTCTCGCAGCGACTCTCTCGACTCTCGGTTGTTAGTATGACGAATTTTATTATAAAAGGTCCCTTTGACGAAAATGAAACATGACGGGGACACAGATGTACAATTAAAACGTCGGGAAGACGGGACTCTTTAATAAGGGACGACGGGGCAATTTTTCTTACCCTTTGTCAACGTGACACTTCATTTAATTCCATATAATTAGCTCGGTGCTTTGTTGCTTATGTATTTATTTGTTTGTTACTGTTTTTAGATAGTGCAGCATTACGGGCTGAAATTAAAGAACATTAACTTTGTCAGTTTTGTGACGAAAATTAGCCATACATTGGGACCGTCAATGTACTTATAGCAAATCTGTCACAAAACTGACAAAGTTAAAGTTCCTTAATTTTAGTCCTTAATTGGAGTACCTACTAACACGTTTTTGTGAAAAAGCCCAGTGGCTAGTACCAAATATATGTTCAATCGACATTCTTTAATCTGCTTATTACAGGAAGTAATCGGGAAACTTTAGTGCGATAGCACACAAAACAACCTCTTTTGTTTGTTTTTCTCTCTCACTCGCACTCATATGCTCTTAAGCTAGTCTAACCGACTTTATCCGAACCCGAAAGTCGTGTTGATTGGCCGGGCATCAGCCCATGGCCTGTATTTCACATTGTATTAGCCGATCTTGGCCTTGCTTCGATATCGTAATCATATTGTTGACGTTATGACTACTCTTATGCAATTGACAGTAAGAGCTGCATAACGCCAACAATGTGATAACAATATCAAAGCAAGATGGACTGAACCAAATTGGAATAAAGGCCCAGCATAAGGTTTTTGTAAAATGAAATGATATGAAATTTTATGTCAATGTGTGTGCAAAGCTTAGTTGGCATACTTATAAATATTGCGTGTTGTTACGTACCAGCTGGCTTCAAAAATTTAATTCTATCAAAAAGAACGAACTAAAATATATGTATAAAAAAATCTCAATTCAAAGCGACTCCACTTTTACACATGTGTGTTTTTGTTCACATGGTTCACACATCACGTCATTGTCATTGACTTTGACCCAACAAAATACAGTTGTGTGGTCAGCGTCGATACAGATTAAAGCTAAAACATCTATGTATATTTTATACGGCATATATTATGTAGATGGTGTGGCTTACACAACTGTGAGGCTCGACAAGTTGCTTTGCGATAACGTAAACGATTGTCGAAAACTGACAAAATGTATAGAATCGACGTAGGCGCTCGACGCGACCGTCTGACAGCTTAAGTCAATCCTGTATTTTTATTATTACGATAACGAACGCTCAATGCATCTTGTCTAGGACCTCTGTGTAGTTTACATTAGTGTTGTCACCTTTATAATACACAAAATCATAAAATATAATGATAATCCTAAACTAGTCGACTGAATTTTATGAAGATTTTGTTATTGTTGGACGTTCTATTCTGCACACAATATTTAATTAGCACAATACTATAAAAATAATGCTAAAATACTACTTACTATCCTAATTTCTAAAATGCAATACTAATCTAACACTTAACTATAATGTGGGCCCAATGTTTGAAGAGCTACTGTAGAACTGCTATAGAGCTTGCAGGCTTCTAGGACGCCATTTGCAATAGTTTGACAGGGCTGGAATTAAAATGGCCGCGCCAGCTGATTGCAAATGGCGACTCTACGAACCGTTGACGTTGGGGGTTCATCATCGTCGTCCGAGGCGTGCCACGCAACAAGAGAGAGAGAGTGACAGAGTTTATTATAACACTTCTTATTGTTTTATATTTACGAAGAATGTCTCTCTCTTCTCTATTCTAGAAAAGACGACAGTTACATTTCAAACTTTGACTTTTGTAGTAGGTTTAATAACAAATAAGCCTAAGAAGGCATAAGTGTTCCAGTATACCATTCAAAAAGTCAAAACTTTCCTATACTTGTAAAATTGAACCTGTAGCAATTTTTTAATATCTTTAACAATATTTTCCTTTTGGCAAATTGTATTCTTTTGAAGGCTTTTCAAATTTTAAAAATTGAAAGGTATCTTGTAATAGAAACGCTTGGCTGACCAGTTTTCACTTGAACTTAACTATAAGGTTTTGTTTATAATGGATAAGAATTTGGCATTTGCCATACGTAAAAGAATTAAATAAATTGACATTTCCCGAAGTGAGAGAACCCCCAAGAAAACGGAACTTTATAGTAGAACCTTATATTACTAACTAATTGCTATAAGCTGCAGTTAATCGGCGTAGTCTAGTGTTAAGAGCAGCTAGTGCAAGCGATTGGTTAGATCTAAAAACCATTCTAAAACGACATTACACTTTTAAGCATTAACGCTAAAGGTACAGCACTCTACGGCTTGATTTGCTATATATAAGTCGCGAAATATTACAGATATTCTCAAGGATATAAATTCGTTGATAGAACAATAATTATATTCATATTTCTATTACCTAAAAATCTTTTAGTAACTACTAATAATGCTCATGTGATTACTAACTAAGCTAAGTATTGTTTACTCTCACTTTGTAATTAACTCGAGTTACATAATTCTTGTCACAATGAATGACATAATGTTGCTTCAAGGCGATTGGCCGATTTCGAATTCCTCATTAAAATTAACAAAATAGGAACCATTTTTTTCTCATTTAAGGAAGCATTTTAAATTAAATAAACAACTGTGCATATAAGCTTATGTGTATTTTTAATCTTGCGTAATATCTCAATTTGTTGAACTTTTCCGAGTAAAGAAGCTCTATAACAGCTATATTAGAGTCGAATAAGCGAATTATACGGCGTCGCCGTCGCCAAAGTCTACGCGTAGCTGTATGAAAGCATTAGTTCTATCGTAGCGGTCCCATTAAAGCGCTGTGAATTTCTAAACACAAATAAGTTTGGCACAAATCCGTTGCAGACTTACTCTCTGGTTTAAACGTCACCCGGTCTGAAATAATAAAGTGTGTTGTTAACCTCGGGCCTGTACTACTTAAGACCTTTTTCTCTTACCTTCGAAGACCTGTTAACATAATCTGGGCTAATTAACTTGATAGACTTGGCTTCGTGTTTCTATGAGGAAGTTTATTTCGCATTAATTACGCGCAAGGTTGGTTTTGATTCTATGTACATCGCGTTTACTTCGGAAGAGTAACATCTCATTGATTGGTAAAGTTATTTATTTAGGGTTGAATTTTCGTTATCTACACCGTATAAGTACGATAAGCAGAGCTGAGAACAATATTATATGATGTATCACATAATCTTTAATTAGACGGCTATTGACACTGATGTCATAGATTACAATCTGATTTTTGTTCAAATTTTCGCTGATTTAGCAAAGTCATAAAGAAAGCCTAGATACTTAAGACCCCTCTTAAAGCATGTCTTGAACACACTTTACTTTATAAAGTTTCTCACCAAGTTAAGATGTGCTTTTATCATTACATGACAAGTGACTCAATCTCAATGGGCACGAATTCATGGGAGTTTTTTTCCATTCCTCAGTCAGAAAAGAGTTATAATTTGGCTGTATAAGCAACGCATTTGTTGCTCTAAAATTTCCATTATCAGAGCCAAATCGATCCTTGGAAAACAAGACTCGCATAATAAAGGCCAAGAAACATTATACCAATCAATGTTTGTTAACTCAACCCTTCTTTGAGTGTCTTAAAAATCTTGTAATACAGAATCTCAACCAATCCTCACGCACATTGACCTCAAAAACTATTAGAAACAAGTTATTAACATAAACATAAATCCAAGTTACTCATCAAAGCTAGAAGCAAGTTTAGGACATAAGCTACATAGTGGCTACATATAAGGCAATATTGCTACAACTCTATTCAGAGTGGAACAATTACTGTACACAGCTTAAATTAGATTAGATCTCTCTGGCCATATAAGAGCGCTCAATTCAGCAATATTACCACCTCGCAATATACTCTAAACGATTTTATCCTGAAGCATCTAGATATTTGTCGGTTACTTCAAGTATTTTAATTGCTTTTTACGTTGAAGAATTTAATTTAATACGACACTTCTAGTAGAAAATATAGCGACAGGATTTAATTAAAAAGTCTCGTAGCGTTCATGATAGTCGTCGAGCGGTTTTCAAAATGTGCACAGTTAAGGACAAAAACTAACAACGTTAACTTTTGCATTACGTCACATAAATAAGTCATACGTTCATATACTGCCCTCATACTCATTAGGTAGTATCTCAAATTCAACAACCGAAGCAGATTCAATCTTCACCCGTTAGTAATATGGTTGTACTTACCACAGGAGTTTTGTCTGAAATACATCGTCGTAAATAATAGTAAATATTAGTGACGTAATGGAAAAGTTACCGTTCTTACTTCTAGCCCTTACCTAAGTGCACTTCTTTTAAAACCGCTCTAGTACAACTTATATAACATGATTTAAGACTACTGCGAGATAGTAGTATAACTTCATTTATGTAGCTGTGTACGGAGTCTCCATTATTGGCTACTCCATTCCCCGATCCCGCTTTAAAGTTCTTTACTACTCGTTTGTGAGTGCAGTTTATTATCGCGCCAATTTGTTCGACTCGGTCCGTTGTTTGTCTGGCAACTCGTGCGCAAGGTGCACTTACCTGATTTGTTGAACCGCGCAGGTACATGAAACAAATAGAAATAAAGGATTCGTTAGTTAAAAATAATCCACAGCTTGTCGTTAAAAATAAAAAGTGATTAGTAATTTGCTGTACTTTATCTTAGGTCTATTAGTATGTTATTGATGCATAGATACATCCACATGTGGGATCTAGTTCGATTCCTAAGAGAAAACCACTCCTGTTATGGTATTTTTTTCCATGGTGTCACATAATCAGAATATACTTAAAGATAATAAAACGAGCAATAGGAAAAGTAGTGGATAATGTTTATGTTATTCATGAACGTTTATAGATAAATATTGACTTAAAGTTCGTATTTTTAAAGACAAATTCTCAAGCCTAAATAAGTCTTAAATACCCCTATCCACTCGTAGAGATAATTAGTATGATTCAAAAGCTGACTTCTAAATCCCAGGTGCTATAATAAAAATGTCCTAATTTAACTCAGAGATGTAAAAAGTCTAAGGATCAAAGCATATTGAAATTAATTTGGTAAAGAATACATCTCCAGAAGAATTGCAAAAATGTTATAAACGGTTATCGTACGCAAGCCTTATCGCCCTGAGGATTACTCCCCGCGTGTTTAAATCCTTGAAATTTGATCGCGGTATTTTTGCCGCCCGCCGTCGCGCCGCCGCGGCGCCGGCCGACCTCCACCCCCCTGCGATGGCACGTGTCTTGCAAGCCTTAAGCGACAAGAGTTTAACCCTTAATTGGTAAAGGGGCATTTTCACTAGACCGGGAAATATACTCGTTTTAGGGAGTTTCCACTAAAACGTGTACCCCAAACTTTAACTTTGTCAGTTTTGTGAAGAAAATTAGTTATACATTAACGGCCGCAATGGTTTGGTGTCCTAATCGGACCCAAAGTGGCCAGTTGTCGCAATGTGTCAAATTATTTATTCTGTGAACTTTCAAAGTGACAAAGTTAGAAGCAGTAAAAAACAAGCTCTTGCGCAAAAAAATCAGGAATTCTATTAAATCACTGTTATTACTAGATTTTGAATTTTTCACGATGCAAAATGATATTTTTGTGATTTCTGCATAACTTGAATATTTTGATATATTGTATAAAACATGAAATACTATATATATATATAAAACGGGGCATACTTTGTAAGTAAGTAGGAACGTGTTTTTTTTATGTTACTTTCCAAAATATGCGATTAGACCCTTTACATTTGAGTGCATGTTTTTTTTAATTATCGCATATTTCGTCGCCAAAGCATCTCGGACCTAGATGTACTACTTATAACGCTGTCTGTCTAGGGACAAGATGTATAACGCTGACCGATTACTTAAACAATTTTCCAAAACGACCAAAATTTTCGATAACGATAAATTTCTCGCAATACATAAATCTATGGCGACTGTTTAGTTTACTGAAATCGCCGGTTGCCCATCGCTTGCGCGCATCACATTTCTCTCACGACATGGGCCCGCAAGCCTCCCTCAAATAAACACCCAGTTTCCATATAAATTGCGCCGACGTAGACTGACAATATGCCGTAATTATGACACGACGTATTTACGACGTGCTATTGGCTGACACATTGATTTGGGAACTTGTGTCAAATAGGTATATTTTCTCTAATTAGCTAACAGATGTATGAATTATCATTTTATCATACGACATCGTTTTTGGTCGGAAAATTTCGAATTTATCTTTCTTCCTCAGTCAGCCTTAGTAGCCACCGATTCGCTAATTGAGAAAGCAAGACAATACGAACTAACCCGACAACATGCGATTTCGTATGATTATGCACTACATCTATATTATTCTGTACTAGAGGACGCCGGCGACTTCGTACGCGTAGAATTAGTTTCCCGGTACTGCCACTTTTTCTTTCCGTTTGGGGTCGATTTTCGGGAAATCCTTTCTTTCTTGCACCCCTGGGTTCCATAGAAAGAAGAACGCAAACGAAGACACAAGCCATCTGATGGTAAGTGTGATCTTATACCCATTGTTATTTGCATTCTCAAGACTACAAACTCAAGACTGCAATCCTAATGGCCGTATTAATAAACTCGTCTTGATTGAGATGCCCATCTCGAGAGACGTCAAAATAAACGTCAACCCATAGAAAGCTGTCATTTTTGAAGCGTCTTGTGACTGACTTCTTAACCAAGATGAGTTTATTAATACGGCCCTAAGACTCCAAGTTGTAATATCGACTAAGATGTTGTAACTCTATGCTAGTAATTACACCTGTAGTACAAATAGAAAATTCGCATAAAGGACGAGGTTTGTTCAAACACGCCTAAATTACGTTTAATCCGTTTAATCCGAAGTCATGTTTCCAATCCCAGCCAAATAAATGGGATTAAGTACAAAAGAGATAACGTATATACGAATTGATACCGGATTAATTCCATCTGGGACGCACGCGAAACAAACACTCCTGAGTCACAATACTTAACCTCGATTGGTTTTCCTTGAAGTAAGGTTGAAAGCCATCAGGACCGGGATCTTTATGTGTGCGAGTGAACTAGGCACTACAGTTCATTAGTGTGGAGTTGAAAGGTAGCTACCATTGAAATAGGAATAGAGTCCTTTATATGATCTGGGCAAGTAGGTAGATATTATGAGTGCGTTTATCGCGGTGGGTAAAGCATCTGTCACTGTCGCACTTATATACTGGTCACTGGTCAGATAAACACAACCATAATAGGCCCGCTGAGGTAGCAACAGAATCTTCCGCTATACATAAAGTAGACCTAAATAGCTTTGGTTTTGATATGATAACTTTACTGTGCAAAAATAGACCAGAAAATGTTTTTTTTTAATGGCATGGAGAAGGCCAATGATCACACAGGCCACTTGAAGGTAAATGGGATCTGTGACCCATAGTGCATTATCAGAGCTACAATCTAAAGATTGCAAATTGCAACCCTATAGGACTGCAAATGCGTTGCCAACCCTGAGGATTATGCTAGTAATTTTGGTTGTCTTATCCCCACTCCGGAACACAACAATGCAAAACTGCTGCTTGGGGGTAGGTTAAAAGATAAGATGAAAGTAATAGCGATCCAGACTAGGGTTTGCAATCTGTATCCATTTTGTATAGAAGATCCGGATAATTATCCGGATCCGGATTATTATTTCCATACAAAATGGATCCGGATTGATAACCCTAATCCAGACGGACCTTGCACAAGAATATTTTTGATTTGTGATGGTAATGATGGTTAAGTTTTGACAACGATGACTACTCCATTACAGTACGCGTGAATTCATGTCCACCCTGAGCATTGTCATTTAAACCACTTGACTTAAACTCTAATCACAATGTTACCCCGTATCGCCTTGTGTCAAATAAGCTGGATGGCTGGTGGTTCTGGAAACCCAGTTAATGGGATGCATCAATTCGGATCTTGCGTGAGAACAACACAATTAGAATCCATTAGACCGAAGCAATTAAGCCTAAGATAATTAATTGTGGAGCCGTTTCGGCGGAGACTGCCGTATTGGGAATTAAATGGAGTTGTTTTGACCGAAGAACAGTCAAAAGAATGCAAACCAACCAAGAGATAATTATTCTTTCTTGGCATAAAATAAATTAAATGACATTAGTTGTCACACTACTCACACGGACTATTTTAATGCGAATGTTTGTATGTGAGTTAGTATGTTTGTAACTCTTTCACTCTAGAACCAATGGACATATTTGGATGGCACTTCGAATGGAGATAGATGTAACCTGATACCCTGCACATCCTCACCTTATGCGGAACACTAATGCGCATCATAAGTATCTACCTAGGGATACAACTTCTCACTGCCCAAAGCATCTGGAAATTCGTGGACGTAACGGGCCTTTGCGAAGAGCTTAAAACAAAGGATTGCCACGAAAGATTAGTAATGGTCGAAACTGCACACAAAGCCAAAAAATAATAATAAAATTGAATGATATCCCAAAAAAAAATTTTTCCTTCGGGTGTAGCTAATTACTATTTAACGTAGACAAAGTCGCAGGAAGAAGATAGTTTCAAATAAGTAAATCTGGTAGTAACGAGTTGAGTTTTTTCGCATTTAGTTAAGGTATCGTATATTTTGTTAGGCATAAATGGAATCACAAAAGAAACCACCGTTTTGTTTTTGTAAGCGTTACAACTGCGCAGGAATTTGGTAGACTATTTTGGTAAAATCATAAAGTTCCAGATTGAATTGAATATTTTACGAGCGTTTGTGATTGATATCGTGTCCAGTCAAGATCTCTGTTTCACTTTGTTTTAGTTTATCTGGTTCAAATATCATACTCATATTGCTAACTTTAACTTTACGGTAGCATCTATTCAATGACAGTAAAATGAACTACGTCATCAACACAAAAAAAACGGTATAGAAGTAAGTTAGGCTGAACTGGCTAGTATAGTGGCAAAATATTGTCCTAAATTCGTGCAACATTCGGTTTGACATAGTCCCATACTAAATCAACACAGTATACTCTATGTTTACCTAAACGTTCCAAGTCCATCAACTCAGGCACACAAATAGCCTCCTTGCTGGTCCTCGGTTCTAAAGCCCACTGAGACGTGTTTGCCTCGAACACACATCGATGCCTACATGAAATAACCATTCCGGGCAAACAGAGGAAGCCTCAGCATTGAAGGCCCGCCCTAGTTAGGATTTGTTTTTTTTTTAACCGTCAGACGAAAGTAAGTTTAGGGAATTTAGTTGGCATCGGCGGATGTAGCGCTTTGCCAATTTTTAGCGGATTTTGATCAGCGAAAAATGTTTTAAAAATTTATACGTGTTTTTTAGACACGTAAATCTCGTATTTTATTTCGGTCTTTGAGGTCTCGTTAAAGTGTTGTGAGGTCTCATTAAATTAAAAATAATAAAATGTACAAAAAAGATTGAATGGATATGTTGTTAAATTGATTGAATTAAGTTAATAAATTTTGCAATATCGAAGATTTGCCAAATAGGTATCCAATCCAATAAGGTCCACTAAAGGACACAATATAGTAAACATTAACTACCACCCAATATTAAACATCATATTAGGTACGTAGTAACACTCTTACTTTTTTTACTATAAAGTACTGCCTATAGAAATTACTATGTGGTGCGCATTTGTTTCTTGCATAGGTAGAACATGTATGGCGTAGTACATTACAGCAAAAAAAAAGGGTATAGTAGCTAATAGCTACTAACCCTCCCAGGCACACTTATCGGTCTTCTCAAACAAAATGTAGCTATCGCACTCTAAATAAACAGCAGTAATTGTTTTAGAGTGGCGCACGCGATGTTTTGTCTACAAATTGGAATCGTGGAATGCGCGTGGGCAGATCGATCGCTCTCACGACATGCGCACAACGCACGCCTCTATCGTTGAAGTTTTCCACATAGTGAATTTTGCTGAAGGAAGTATTCGCAGAATGTTATGATGTAAGTTTTTCTAACGTGACGTGAACGTTTCTTAGTGTTTTTTAAGTACAATTTTCCCAGAACAGCTAGCAGTCTCTATTATTATTAGTAATAAAATATAATAATATTGAGACTAGATCTCAATTCTATTTGGAATAACTGGCTAGCAGATAACTAAAACAATGCAATACCAAATAAAAAACAAAAAACCAGAAATTTATTATTTTTATTGGGTTATTAATAATGTAAATTTACTTATGCTCTTCGCTCCAAGCAGTGCCATTCTGTCTCAGAAAACGTTACTCACTGTCTTACTCGTAGGTACCCTCCAAAAAGTATGTGAAATAATATAACATAGGTACTTAAAGGTACATTAACCCCGGGTCACCTTAGCGAAGTTTTCTTTAAAACTTCTTCCAAACTTTGCCCACGTAAAACGTCAATCAAGACTACGCAAAGATTCGACGGGTCTTTGTATTCCAAGAGCCAGAAATCCGGTACAGCTGAATCTCCTCTAAATTGACCGTTAGCTCCGCGCATGCGTACGGGTCCACCCACGCCCTGTCGCGTAGCAACAGGTGGCAGTGATCCCCTGCATAAAAGATGCGAATAACCTTCAATGAACGCGTTACATTACCCCCTAACCTCCAACAAATAAAAACGTAAGGTTCCTAAAGCTGGTAATGTAAAGCGTAGAGTGCGATAGGTACTTTTTCGTTGTATCGTACGTCATGTGTTTTTATTGCGAATCTTTTATTTAGTTTGAGCGTGTTGTACACGGACGTGATGCATTAACAATTTAACATCTGTGCCAGCCATGCCAGCTCTAAGATTTAATAGACAGCTGAATAGAATTAAAGCTATGACCTGTTGAAATTTGAAAATCTTTTTACGCATTCAATCTTATGTGAGTGTTGGTATTTTACGACTAGGTTGAACTAAAAAACGTCTGAACTCACTGGAATCGCACGTTTTTCGTTCGAAGGTAATCAAAGGGCAACCGTTTGTAAATATTTGACTTATCTATTCATTAACTGTATCATCATCATCAGCATCAGCCCACTTCCGTCCACTGCTGAACAAAGGCCACTCCCATGGCACGCCACTGAGCTCGGTCCTGAGTTTTTTGTTTCCAACCGCTGCCAGCCTCACAACAAACATCACATCAACTGTAACTATATATGTATAAGGGCTCTATTCTACTCGGTACAAAACCTAATTCCTTACGACATGTTATCGTACTGTCAACGTACTACCTCTTGACAATAATGGCAGCCGAGTTAAAAACCATAATTTTAAAATTAATTAGGTTTTACCGAGTACGATAGAGGCCCTGCATGTTAGCTCGTGTCAAAACTGACACTGATTAACATGGGATCCGTAAAACAAACACGATGTTACGTAACATCCTCACTAATAGCTTGACGGGTGTTTATTTTGTGTAAACGATATTATAAGCGGTCGGTTTCTATTTCTACATTCCTGTAACTAACTTTATGGTAAGTAATACCGGCCCGTTATTCTATGCGGTAAAAACCATATCGTCTTTGAGCTGTTATCGTATTGTCAACGTTTTGATAGCTCTTATTTACTTGACAGTAATGGCGGCCGAGTTAAAAACAATTCCATAACAGATCAAATTAAGATATCATTTTTACCGCCTAGAATAGAGGCCCAGGTATGTCATGCCCCGGAGACGAACATTATACTCTGTTCAATCTCTCGTCATCCATACCGCAATGCTTGAAAACGAATAATACTAATCGAAAGTATGAAGCCTATAGAATATGCAAACGTTAGGTTGACAATTTTTTCCCATCATAACCATTGGGTAGGTAGGTAAGTTGGTACTAATAATTTACACTAAACTACCTAACGTTTGCATATTCTATAGGCTTCATAATTTCGATTAGTATGTAATTGGTTTATTAAACAGTTTAAAAAAAAGTCCATTTTTAGTTTTTTTTTTTATTATGGACTGTGTACTGGACTGAATTTTTTCAGTCAACCTATTCGCCATAGGCATATTTACTTACAATATTCAATTTGATATAAAACACTTTTTATCGAAAAAAATCCTTTCTTAATGCACCCCTAGAGTTCATAATAACCTACGTGCTAAATTTGTGATCTCTAGACCCAGCGGTTTCGGCTGTGCGTTAATGTGTCAGTCAGTCACTCAGTCAGGGCCTCTATTCAACACGGTAAAAACAATATCGTTTTGGATCTGTTATCGTATTGTCACCGTTTTGATAGCTCTTATTTAGGTACTTGACAGTAATGGCGTCTGACGTCATAACAATACCATAACAGGTCAACTACGATATCGTTTTTAACGTCGGGAATAGAGGCGCAGTTTCTTCTTTTATATATTTAGATATCGACATCTTATTTATCGATATGAAATCCCTAGAACGTGTCCCAAGTTAGAACACGTCTGTAATAAGTAAGAGCATTCCTTTAAACTGCTACAAATCGAGGTGAAAGTTAGTCAGCAGTGGTTCAGTGAGTTACTGTTCCGGCGCCGACGACGGTACGAGTCGCTTTGTTCTCGTTCGTTTAATTAAGCGGCGGCGAGTTTAAGAAGAGTTCCGTCCTATCTAGTAGTCGTTGAACCATGAAGACGAAAGACATAGGTGAACTAACAAAATTAACACACATTTCTGATATGATATTAGAAGTAGGATATATTTTACGCGCAATTTATAAGTAAAAAATAATGATTCCCGCATATCTTAAGAGGATTGTGAACCAACGCTTTAATCGCGTAGCTGTCAAAAAAATCCATGCGATAACGTTTCTCACCCCTCAAGTCCAATTTCCGCATTTTTTTTTTAAATGTTTCACTTAGTTTTTATTTTAGTTGTTATTATTATGAAAAACTACGTTTCACAGCCCTAGTGTTTCGTAATATCTACAACATATTCAAAAAATCGTAAAAATCGAATTCGGTTTAAGGGGAGAGAATCAAGAGCGTCGGTGGCCTAGTGGCTTAGGGGGTCGACTCGTGATCGTAAGGTACCGAGTTCGAACCCCCGCGGTCACCATGTACCAATGAGTTTTTCTGACTTAAGTGCATTACCCGACGCTCTTACGGTGAAAGAAAAACATCGTGAGGAAATCTGTACATTCGAACAGCTGAGTGTGTCAAAGGGTAATTACACAAAAGATCCTAAATGGTCCATAAGGGGAGAGAATCGATATCGCATTTCGTATGGACATTTTTAGCTTCAAAATCCTCTTAATAGAATCTAAAGGTTTAACTCATTTCTCGCGAATACTTATTTTTAGAGCCACAGATACTATTTTTCTACACAATATGGAACTAATTGTAAACTCAACCACCCTTTTGTTTGCATACAATAGAGGCGAACGGCGAACAAATTGCGAGTCGAGATAAAGACACAACAAACAGTTGGTAATTATACTTTCCGATGAATATAACAGTAAATAGAGATAGTGTATAATCAAATTAATGTTAATGAAGGTGTGAGTATTGGTATTAATACTTTGAAAAGAGTCCACCTAGTATCACCGCGCTGGGATAAATATTATATTATTATTATCTATTAATAAAAGCCTGATGTGTCCCACTGCTGGGCAAAGGACTCCCTCCACTTTTTCCATGTTTCCCTATAAAGATAAATAAATTACATAAATACCACGGGACAAACCCGCACAAATTCCAGTCCTAAACTAACGTGTACTATGGATACCAGACAACGATAAACTTACTCAGAAACACATACTTAAATATATAGTAAATAAATATCCAAGAATCAGGAACAAATACTGGCGCTCATCACAGAAATATATGGCGTTATCTATAAAAAGGGACCTTATTGTCGATGGCGCTTCCGCCATTATAACGATGCTCCGATATAAATACAACGTCGCGTGACGTAGTGCGGCGTAAGCGCCATCGACAACAAGGTCCCTTTTCATACATAACGCCACATAATGTGCCGTAATATACCTCTATTGTCAAAGATTACATTACATTTTAACATTTTCTTTGGCTTTATCTAGACTAATCGAGCTGTATCGCTTTCTTCGTTCCTTTTATCCAGCATTCTAGTTTAAAAGAACAATACGGCCAAGTCTCAGCGGCTGCGCCTGTATCCGTAATCAAAAGAACTTGGCTGCGCCGGAGTTAGACAATGCGGCAACTTCCCTCCTTCACCGCACTAAATGAAGAGTTGTTTGTTTGTTCATCAGCCGTGTTCGTTATGGCTAGGGCTACAGGTTACAATTCTGCAAGAGGGAAAGCGCGGTGAAAGTATTTCAGGCAAGGAAGAAACATGGGGCTGTTTTTGTTGTTTGCTGAGATGATAATATTACCTGGGCTATACAAGATAAAACGAGTAGGAATTTTACATTTAGCCCGTCTTTTCTCGCGAATATCTTAGACGTTGTTTATCGCCCTAGTTTTTTTTAGGATTAAAAGTTACTTGTTTTTGGTACATAGCTTTTGCATTCACTTTTTTGTGCTGTTCATTATTGTATGTGGTGATCAGCAAAGAGTATTCCAACCAAAACATAAATGAGCAAAAAAGCTAAGTTCGATACAAAAAACGGGTTGGTGGTTTCGCTGATAAAAGAATTAAGATCTAAACGGATGCCAAGTTTCTTAGCACTATCTTAATTAATAGCTACCTATGAAAAGATACTAGGTACGTTCTTAAATTTATTTAAAATAATTTTGTTTACTTTGATTGATATTGAATTTATAACTTGGGCAAGTTTTTAGAAAAGTTTTTTTTATTTTGAAATTACTTTGCAAATGACATTCTCGTTCGTTTTCGGCTCAATAAAGTGAAAACAAAAAAGTTTTTAACTCGGTATAAAATAAAATAAAAGTTGACAATACGATAACGTGTCAAAAACGTTTTTTTGCCACTATGAGTGACATCTCCAGAATACCGATATTCATACGTTTTTGGTAACACAAAAGGAACTTTCCATACAAATATTCTGGGACACGTTAGAATATTATTTAATTATTGCATAGTTTGATGTTCTCTACCCACCTGCCATTTTTTTTTAAATTCTGGAGATGTCACTCAAAGTGGCAAAAAAAAGAGAAATGCTCACCGATTAGAAAAGAGGCCCTGGGAAGTTATTATGACATAGCTATGCAGTGCATTTTACGGCGAGTGTAAAGAGCAGAACTATAGAAGTTATGTAACTTTGTTCTTTTCTCTTAGCGTAAACTGAACTGCATAAATATGTCATAATAACCCCCCTGGTAATGCAAGAGAGGTCTGTTTAGATAGACATTTGTTTCCTCTGAAAGGAAATGCCGAATTGGTCTCAATCCCGATCTTTCACATCTCTGATTTTTTTGTGATGACCTACATTTCTATACAGCAGTAAAATTACTTAATACAAAGTTCTTAATGCAAACTTGTAACAAAATATAGTTTGAAACAATTATTGTCCAGAAAATAAATCGGAATTGTAAGGTCTTTCCCCTCTTTCAAATCCACAGTTATCAAATTTCATAATTTAAAGGTATACTTAGACGACCATAACCCTTATTATGGTTGTCCTTATTGTGGTGCATAAAGCATCTTACGTACTGGGCAGAGAGTGACAGATGTTTTATCCACGTATATCCACATCGATAAACACGACCATTACATAACAGGTCCATGTTGTAAAGCGCGCTTGTTTCAGCGGGCCGATAATGGTCGTGTTTATCGACGTAGATAAGCGTCGATAAAGCATCTGTCACTTTCTGATCAGTATATGAGTGCGAGAGTGACGGAAACTTTATCCACCGCGATAAAGGCGACCATAATACGGGCCCAGCTCGGCTAAATTCTAAGTAAACAAGCAACGACTAGTTAAAACATATTTGTAATTCCGCTTCCAAAACATCGCCGGTGACGTTTCTCAAAACTAAACAATTTCATCGCTGAATTGAATTCGGAGCCGTAAAAGGTCTCGCGAAGTCCAAGTCTTAAATGATTCTCGAAAGTTGAACGTTTTAAATTCTTCCTTAAAACTGGAACGTTCTGTAAGTTCACAGTTAGGAAACTGGGCTGCGCTGAGAGGCTGGAGAGCAATGTTAACAATCTTCGGAATTCGATCTTAGATGTTGTTTATTTACAATTGAAAAGCACTTTATTTCTATTTATCAATTGTTTAGAGGTTTTTGTTGTTTTCATTGGTATAAAATTATTATGCCCTTACTTACAAACGTGGAGTAACCATGGAGTAGCTAAGCCATGCTTTGTCCTTATCCGTCGAATTCAAATGTCACAACGACAGGTAAGGACAAAACATGGCATAGCTACTCCAAGGTTTTCCACGTTTTGTAAGGACATTAATGTTCATTTCCAGGCTAAAGGGACATTAAGTAACATTTACCGCCGTACTCAGGGACAATTTACTTGGTGACAATTAACTCGTACCTTGTTCAAACTTGTGTATGAAAAATGGTCACTAAGAAATGACTTAATCGTTATTAACTGACTCTGAATGCGGTCGTGACACAAAATAATGTCTCAAAATTTCAGTCCGTTTAACGCCTATGCATGTCAGTCTATGTCTTTGTTGCTTCAAACTCAAGCGGCGTTTAAAAAAGTTAGATTGAGTTGTATTTAATGAAAATTGATTGAATCATTTGAGCGTTTTGAGGGCTTTGAGTTGTCCCATAAGAGTGCAGTTTCACTTAGGTAGCTTGCTGCTAGCTTAAACAATATTGTAGGGAGTGCATTCTTACTTAAGGAGCACGTATACAACTTGACATCCAGCTTTACTAATTCTTTTTACTATAAATTGAGAACTGATACAAGTTATTTAATCATTCCAATAGAACTAATATATTATTATACGGGAGGGACAGCATCGAAGTTAAGTGACCACAAAATCGGGAAACGAAGGCACACAGAAAGGCCTAAGGAGCGGATGTGTCGGCCCTCCAGACGGCCGCTTCCGACATTGTCGATGACATGACTTGTCCGTTTATTTTCTCGATAAGAGGAATGTTATAACGATCGGGGTTATAGTCCTTTTTACGTATTTTTAAATAATACTTTCTTACTTAAGTAAATAATTTAAAAAAATCGCGTGCTACGTTAAATCTGTCGCAGAGGTGATGATTTTGTAACTAAAAGTACGTTTGACAAAAATCACTTTACAAAGTTTTTTTTTTGCAAATTGTATTTTTTTCTCCGGTCAGTTATAAAGGACCAGTGGGTCTAGAAAAGACCTGTTCTGTTATTCTGCAAACTTTATCGTTATGGACGTACCTAGGATTGAGGTAAACTGCCGGACGGTCGCGTCGAACGCTTAGTACAATTCTATACATTTTGACAGTTTCGAAAATCGTATACGTTAGCGTTATGAATCTTGCTTAAGCCCCCAGTTTATAAATACAGCTTAAATTATTATTACAAAAGTAATTATTCTACTATTTTTTCATTTTTTTTAACTCGTGATCTAATTTATTGATTAAAACAATTACCTACATTATAAATTACATTAAAAATTAAAAATTTTAATTTGCCATAGTTTTAGGCAAATTAAAAGATAAATTAAAACAAAAATTATAACTAAACTAAAAAGTACAATGAAATTAAAACTAAATAAAAGCTAAAAAAGAGAGGGCCCCGTGGCAAAGTACCACTGATTTCTACTATTTGTGTAATGAAGGTGCTTATTACAAATGATTGCATAGGGTCCACTGTAACTTTTTCAGGATTTTTATAAATCAAACCTTACCAAACCTAGCCTTGTTGTTGTGTCCGTTAGAAATTTAAGAAATTCTGAAACGTTTACGGTTCCAGCGATGTAAAAATTGTTTCTATTAATAATTTTGTCAACAGTGACGTTATCCCTTCCGCATAACATACGTTCCATTATAGGAAAATAGTCAGCCAATTGCGTTAAAATCTAAGTAAATCCACGTTATAGAACGCAATTCACCGCCATATCGCAATTAATGTAATTACCAGCCTCTAACGCAGTTAACCTCGGTAATACAATAACCAACCCTATATAGTTGGAACACGTACTGGGAAGTTAGCATGACATACTAAAGCAGTTTAATTTAGGTTGAGAGAAAGGGACAGCGCCGTATAACTGCCATAGCTCTGTCCCTTTCTTTAAATCTAAACTGAACTTCTTTAGATGTCGTGATAACCCCTCAGTGCTTCTCTCTCACTCGCTCTCACACGCTTATGCAGGCGTATCCGACTTTATCCGAACCCGAAAGACATGTTAAGACCGCATGCTATTGGGTTGACATATCAAGCTATACTTACTGCCGCACTCAGAGACGTCAATTAAATTTAATGCTTGTTTAGTGACGTGTTGTCTTATTCTATTGCTGTAGCAAAGAAAGTGACAGCAGCAACGTTAATCAAGCATTAAATTAAATTGACGTCTCTGAGTGCGGCAGTAAGTAGTTAACCGCCACACGTCGTATAGAAAGAATTAGAACTACCATTTTTCTGCCGCACTCAGAGACGTCAATTTATTTTAATACTTGAATAAAGTTGCTGCTGTCACTTTCTTTGCTACAGCAATAGAATAAGACAACACATCATTAAACAAGCATTAAATTTAATTGACGTCTCTGAGTGCGGCAGTTAGTGACTTTTTTCTTTCTTACTAATATTTTGCATTTTTTTCTAACGAAGGTCAGATTAATTTGAAGTCAAATATAACCTACCTAATTTTGGAAAATGAAAATTCGCATTCTACATATACCAATGTAAAACAAATAAGGCAAAGAATAAGCCACTGGTCAGAGGTGGCTACGGATAGCCAGGGTTGGAGATACGAGGGAGAGGCCTTTGCCCAGCAGTGGGATACCAATTCAGGTTATTAAAAAAAACGGCAAAAAATCACGTATGTTGTATGGGAGCCCGTTTGTAGTAAATATTTATTTTATTCTGTTTTTAGTATTTGTTGTTATAGCGGCAACAGAAATACATCTTCTGTGAAAATTTCAACTGTCTAGCTATGACGGTTCATGAGATGGATCCTGGTGACAGACAGACGGACGGACAGACGGACAGTGGAGTCTTAGTAATAGGGTCCCGTTTTTACCCTTTGGGTACGGAACCCTAAAAAGGTATTATGTGCTGCATTGCTGAATTTGCTAGTAAACAGAGTATTATTATCCTTACTAATATTATAAACAGGATTGTATGTTTGTTTGTTCCGTGTTCCCGGGAGAATAGCGATATAGTTAAGGCTTCTACGCGAACGCAACGGAGTCGTGGGTAAAAGCTAGCTAGTTAGGAATAACTTGTGAACCAAAATCGATTTAAGCCTAGAATTGTCAACAACAGTAGACATGATGTCACTAAGAGGGCTTATAAAGTATTTACCTACCTTACGGTAATTTTATTACGAATATTTTTCCGGGAATATTTTCTATTTACCCAGCTTCTCAAAGGAAGATTGTGAAGATGTTGAAATAACTAGCAGCTTTAATATTTCTGGCGTTATCTATGAAAAGGGATCTTATTGTCGATGGCGCTTACGCCGCACTGCGTCACGCGACGTTGTATTTACATCGGAGTATATCGTTAATAATGGCGGAAGCGCCATCGACAATAAGGTCCCTTTTCATAGATAACGCCACATATTGTTCGATAAGGGCGTCGTTATTTTGAAGAGCATCGTTAACAAACTCAGTCGACCCAATATTAACTGACAAATAGGCGATTTTAAATGAGAGCAAGTAATGGATAGATATCTGTAAAATAATAATTGAGACTAGCTTTTGTTGCTGACTATACTTTTATTTGTTCCAAACGAAACCCAATGAGACCAAAGGTTTACGTTTAGTTCAGCGAAGGTCTGATTGCCTAATTCTATTTCTATTATCAGACGAGCTCTCAGACATACAATATTGAATGGTCATTGGGTTTACATAAATGTTTTCCAAAAATTAGCCCATCCCATTAACAAAACTGGTACAAGTATAACTCGTAAGATTTGAATAAAAAAAACTGAGAAGCGAACAATAATTTAATGATAAATAAAAGCTTGTTAAACGTAAAACAATTAAAAAACTGCCAAGTACAAGTTGAACTCGCGTGGAGAGGGTTCCGTACATACGTAATTTTTTATTCTTTTTTTGGTCGAATTCTTATAGGTTTTCCTGTAATCTAATCTACAAGCAAAAATTTTCAAAATTTTAGTCTCTTACAATCTTTCAATATTTTTTTTTAACTTTTTATATTACAATAATAATAAATATTTGACATCCTCATAACGAGCCCTTTCATTTGATATATGACACAGTAAGGGATGCAAACTTTTTTTTCTTTTTCTAATTTGTCCACAGAAACTGACACTTAAGTATTAAAAAAAAATACTTTGCTCAACTGTGTTTGGGTCATCCATTTACATATGTGTACCAAATTTCAACTCAATCGGTCCAGTAGTTTCGGAGCAAATTGGCTGTGACAGACGTACAGATAGACAGATGCACGAGTGATCCTATAAGGGTTCCGTTTTTTCATTTTTTGTACGGAACCCTACAAAGTAATCATGTTTATTTTTCATTATTATAGGAAGAAGAGAATATCAGAAATGATTTCGCCACATTTACTTATATGTATCTCAAATGCTTCTAGAAAATAGCAATGAAACGTTTATTTCAAACCATATCGACGTAACTTGCTGGCAGACGTCGAGAGCAAATAGAAAAGGTGATGAAGCTCCGTCTGTTATCTATTTTAAATTTATATGGCATGCATCCAAACGGAAATGCATTCACTTTGATATAAAACCGTCCATTTACATCTACTTGGATCCGTATCGGTCTATAATAAATATCATTGATGTGTAGGAGCGAGTTATCACAAATGAGGTCTCATTTCCTTCAGTTGCCAAGGAGGTAGTCTTTATAACCTCCCAAAAAGAAGGTTAGAAATTATAAATTTAACGTGTGATTTAATGTATGTGTGTGTCTGTTTGTGGCATCGCAGCTCCTAAAGGGATGAACCGATTTGGATGCGATCTTTTTTAAAAGAATGCTAGTTCAAGATTTTATCCTTAAAATAGTTATTGTAGTCCGCCCTAGCTCATGACGTCATGATACCAGTAAGTATGCCACCGAATAATCAACCAAAATGTTCAGAACTTTATATACGTTTCCAGATTTTTCCACAAAATTTTCTCTTAATCGTTCTCAAGTAAAGTGTGAGAACACTCGTTAAACTTAAGAATTTAATAGCGATGTAAATATACCTTTGAATAAAAGCTATTAGAAATGGTATGGTGGTATGGTGGTCCCGTGTTGTTGCCGCGTTAGAATAGTGCCACTCCATTTATTCCCGTGGATGTCGTAAGAGGCGACTAAGGGAATAAAGGCTTGTAGTACTGTTAAGCGATGGGCTTGCAACCTGTCACTAATATATGTACACTGGTAAACATTTTAGCCTAATTGAGCAAAATGCGATTACAGAATTATCAACATTTTTTTAGAGTTTTTTAGCTCTGCCTACCCCAGTCTGGGAATGAAGGCGTGAGTTTATGTAGGTATGTGTGTATGTATGTAGAAATGGTACTTTTAAACAGCTTCTAGCAACACGTAAAGTAAACTCGGAATATTAATTTCAACATACTTATTCACTTATAACAATCCAATTTCAAATTTGAAGGTATTTAAAAGATTTAAGACTATATAATTATGTAGAAGACAAAAACGGCAAATGCTTTTCTTTATCAGATATAAATGAAATAATACTTTAACATTCCACCACATACGCCAGTTTTATTATTCACGTTTAAATGAAATACAAGCACTCGTATGTGTCTTAGTAAATCTCGCTTTAATATTTGCAAAAGCCTTTTGGCTGGCTGAACTTTTCGGAGATTTACAAGTTACAAGCAAATAAATAAACGGAAGAATTTAAACCGTCAATCACGGTGCTGAAATGCACAAAGTTATTTTTGTAGCCTCTGAAATATCGGTATTGAGCAGCTATTTCAATTTTACCTTTCGCGCCGCGGTCGTCGAGCAAATATAAAATGGGCAAATTAACTTTTGCCCTCGATTGAGTTCAGGCGGAAAGAACGCAAATAAGTAAATCGCCTTGTAGAGAAAATGGGCACTTTTTTCAAGTAGATTTCGTGCTAAAAAAAAAAAAAATTAAGTATAAATAATATTTACGAAAATAGTTATTAAGTATAAATAATGGTAATCAACCATGTTAAATTACTTGACATCATCATAAGTGCTAGTTTTCCTGGGGTTTATTTATTATCTGCGTGAATGTATTTTCTCAGTTTTTTTATTTAAATCTTGAACATACTCACAACTAAAGACTAAGGTGTTTAGAAATCATTACAAACTTTTAATATTACAGAATTTAGGAAAACCGTGCAAAAAGTATGTTTCGTCTGACAGAAATCCCTTAAAGGGATAAGTTCTTTATATGTTGCCTGTGTTTTGTATTTCTTTTGTTTTATTCTTGTATAATATATGTATTTGTCACAGTCGCAAACACGAAAAAAAAGAAAAAAAAAGCGATGACTTAATAAGTAAGGCGTACTGTGGGACAAAGGCAACGGCTCGCGGCAAACAGCCGGTCGGGGCTTTAAATGCGCGAGCCGGGCGGCGCCGGCGCCGGAAGAGCCGGAACCCGCAGCTGTCCGGCCTCCGGTATAGCCTGCCGCATAGCGACAAGCGGTGGCGGGGCGTTGTGGCACGTTCACCAACCAACAAGTCTGACAAAATGCAATTACTTTGACGACATTACCCAACTGCTGCACGGCTAGCACATGTTGTCCGCGACTTGTTTGTCGCTCGGATCTCCCTTTCCATCTAGTCTGTAACGATAGAGACGCACTGAGCGACAAGCGAGAAAATGCAACTTGTGCTACCCGTGCTGTTTGGATAACTTATCATGTATGTATTTTTTATTTCGCCATTTTCGCATTTAAATAATTTTAATGTAGCCTATGACACTCTTATGGTTATGACGAGTTTAACCATGTATAAGTTATTAAAATCGGTTTAGCCGTTTAGTAGTTACGAGGGAACACAGAGTCCGACATATATACAGGGTAAATACATAACCCTCCTTTTGGGCTTTTCCGCAGTCGGGTAAAAACGCATGCTTTGTAAAGAGAGAAAGAGGAAAGGAAAAACATTTACACAAATTAAGTGAAAAAAGGTGCTTTGGGAGCGCATTTTAGTGTACCCATTATATGTCCAAATTGTCATTTGCAACTGAATTTTTCTGAATTTTCGTAGGTTAGAAATGCATTTTTTCTAAAGCTAACTTTTCAGGATTGTCATAAATTTAACCTAATATCTATAACTGATTGCCTGGAACTTCGAACGTTCCATTCAGTAACGAGGCCCATGGCTTGTAACTAACTTTAAATCATTGAATGGCTAGACATCTCAGATCGCCAGCGCTACTTAATTTCTCATTAGTCCCTAATGGCAAGCTAAGTATCACTTTCTTTCCTTGAGAAAGAAATCTTTGATTACAAGCAGTACATTAACCCTCGAGGATCCAGGCTATTTGTCTAATACAGTGGTTCTCAAACTTATTATGCGGCGTACCCCTTTTAAAATAAAAAAGACGTTTAGTCACTCACAAAATAAAAAATAACCCTCTTATTCATAAAGTAACGCAAAATAACTAAAGTATGTTTAAAATATGGTTTGTCCTTATCTGTCATTATGTTATTTGAGCTTGACAGAAAGTGACAAAGCGTACGTTAAATTAAATAGGTTTATTGTACGTTTATTTATAACGGGCTAAATCTTTAACGGAATTCCTAAAAGAGCAAAAACTTACGTTTTATTTAAGTTCTTGGATAAGAATAAAAACAGCCCAATGCGAGTCAGAACCACACACAAAGAGTTCCACCGTACAATAGTACAGTTCGTTCGCACAAATAGTTTGCATGCTTTGATGGGTATGTATGTATGTATGTATGTATGTATACTCTTTAATGTACAATAAAAAAAGAAATACAAAACACAGGCAAAATAACAAAAAACAAGTACAAAGGCGAACTTAAGGGATTTCTTCCAGATAACCTTTATTGAAAAAGAAAATTGGTAAAATAATAAGCCTAATGACAAACAAACAGTCATGAATAAAAAGAAAACCAGTAATGATAACAAAACAACAATAAATAATTAGATAAATACACTATCCTAACAACTACTACAATTGCTACAAAGAAGCCACCGCGGCGCGCAGAAAGCGGAGTCGGCGACTTCAAAGGACAACCCTTTGAAGTCGCCGACTCCGCTTTCTGCGCGCCGCGGTAATGCACACTATTTGTAAGTAAGTAAAAAAAAAAAAAGTTCAAGTGTTTAGCTATTACGGTTTAAAAGAGCCTAAGTAACGTCCCATTTGCACCCTTTGGGTACAGAACCCTAAAAACACGTAGCATAACATCGTTTACAACCGAAAAGTCAACAGACGGGTTATTTTTTGGCGGATCCCTTGCAAATACCCCACGAAGCACCAAAGGGCTTATTGTCTAACGCACTCGCAATCACGATCGTTTTCATTTTGAAAATCGAAGGCTTGTATGCATACAAAATGAAAACAATTGCTCCGCTTTGAAGCCGCTAGCGATTGCGAGTGTGTTAGACAATAAGCCCTCAGGGCTCCACGGAGCACACTTTGAGAATAGCTGCTCTAAATCGAGCCTCGTTTGTTGCTAGGACCACCCTCATCCTTAAAACGTTAACTACCATAGACTCCGTATTGGGACAAGTTTGTAAGGAAAGTGGGGAAAGTGGCGCAGAATCTGTGCCGTTTGCATCCGAGAAGGCTTTAATTAATACGGGGAGCATTATGACGGGGTTACACGGTGTTGGTAATGTTACATGGTGTTGAGTGGCTATTGTGGAGGCGTTTATGGGAACACCCTTTATAATTAGAGCGTCGACATTTATCTGAATTTGTCAAAGAAGCAGTTTTGTATCCGTCTTAGATGTTGAGTCTTCGGCGTTTTAAACACCGGCTTTGTCGTCTTCTAATGTGATTCCAGATAAAATTAACAATATTATTGTTCTTTTAAATGGAAGCAAAAAAAAAGAAGGACAGATTAATAGGTACAAAACGAATGTAGCCACTTAGCGTAATGCTGGCATTAAAGTCGCGTTGGTCTTCCGATGGAAACACGGATGGTTACACGCACATAAATTATTTGAACACAAAACATTAAATATAAAATAAGAAAAAACATAAATGAAATGGAAATAACCCCGGTTCTGCGTCTATTTACATCAGAAGTTGCTGGTGTTGTCACTTTGTCATTAGATTGAAGACAAAACAATAGCGATGGTTGACACGACAGAGTATAATATTATAGCCCAGGCAATATTGGACCATGGTCAAAATTGGACTTGTTTTCGGTGACATAATACAAAACAAAATGTTAGTAAAATGACAGTATTTAAAAACAGTACCTCGAGTGTTTACAATGTCCATTGCTCCCCACTATTTTTACGTAGGGTACATCGACGCAATCCATAAAAAGTTAACATATGAATGACGAGGTGCCGCCTGCTTGGATTAAAAACAACCTATAACATTGATATAAGTTTTTTGTATTTAATCACATTTTATGGAAACTTAACAGGATCCAAAATTCTAACAATGAATGAACGCGCGACCGCCCCGCAGTTACGTCAATCCTACAGGGTTACAGGAAATTCGATACATTCCCTTGGAGGGGTAAAAGTAGATAGATTTGTCATGTGATACCCTAGTCGAAAGTGATTAGTTTCTGAGATAATTAAATTTCTTTGTTTTTAATTAACGCTATTTCATCCAAAAAAAAATTGAACGTGCCATACAAGTTACTAAAATAAATAGCCATCTAAGTTGATACAAAACTCTACAGAAAACTTGAATTTTAAAAGTTATTCCTAAGGAGGGGTAGAATTAGAGCTCAATTACCCCACTCATTTTCCATTTAGTGATGTTTTGTTTTGAATTTTACGTTATGCATTCTTTTGCAAACGAAGAGTATTCCGATATGTTCTTTTGCTATGCAGATGCTGCAGCTGAAAAAGTGAACTCGAGCGCCGTTCCCTGATCGTCGTACAGTCAGCATCAAAAGTAGCTAAGCAGAATAACATGCTCAAAATGATTTAGACACGACGTATTCTCTTGACAATAGAGTCGAGTGCAGGGTAGTGATTCTCTCATAAGCAAAGGTGAGCGAATGCAAGAGTGAAGCCCAAGCGGCGAGTTTAAGTAGTCCCGTCAGAGCGAGCAAAACACATATTAGCGCGTGCATTCTCAATTAGGCAGCCTTATACGTTCGAGAAGCCATGCTGCCAAATTGAATACACACGCTGAAATGTGTTTTGTTCGCTTTGACGGGACAACTTAAACTCGCCGCTTGCACATCACTCCTGCGTTCGCTCACCTTTGCTTTTGAGAGAATCAATACCCAGATTATTTTGACCTCTTCGGTTGCGTAGCTACTTCTATCGCTGACTGTACACCAAACGAACAAGTTTTTTCTGCGACATTCATTCCGCCGCCTTAGGCTTGATATCCTTCTACGCTGATGTCGGTCGCTGACGTCGGTCGAGCGTACGAATATACACCATGTTCTATGGGACACCGCACAGCGACGCTGACGTCCGCGGCAGATTTGCCATATATTCGTACGCTTGACCGACGTCAGCGACCGATGTCAGCGTACGAAGAAATCCAGATTTAGACAAACTGGTAGCTTTAATAAGGAGGATTTTTAGCTAATTTTGTCAAATTTATTAAGCAATTTTGATACCTCATGTTACAAATTTTATTAACTTGTACCTAATTGACGTCTATCCGCGGGTTAATTGGACCATCAATAATGATCACTTAGTTGCTAATAGCGTGTCATTAGGGTTGCTATTCGTTGTTTGTAACGAAGCATCCTATTTGCTAGTGTTGTTAGAATGGTTTCCTACATTGTATAGAAGTAAATGTCATTCAAATACATTATTAAATTTACGAAATGCAATTGAACTAAGATCTAAAAAATCATTATACAAACCATGTACCTAGTTGTCATAAGTAAGTAGGATGAGCAATCTAAATGGGTGAGTATAAGATTCTAATAGAGTAACTCTCTTATTCATAAGCGCACGCTTGTGTGTGCTTAAAATAAACATTGTGCTTTTCTTTTGTTGTGATATTAAAATATGATAATGCATACTTTAAATGCATAATAAAATGGCACACAAATTGACCTAGTTCCAAACTAAACGCTAGGCTTGCACTATAGGTAGCACAACGATTAACACACTTCTAAAATATGCTATTTCAGACATTGTTGTTAGCTCGCAAAATTTTACGGCATAAACGCACTCAACTAAAAATAAATTTTATAAATTAAAACGCAGCTTAGAACTCCCGTAAAAATGTGCATTATTCACTTGGACGCACTCAACTCGATTTGTTTTTGTACAATTGTAATTTTATATTCAAGCCAGGTCTCAGCCCGCTTTGAGCGTCCAGAAAATTTCTAGCATATAACCAATTATTCAAATGGATTTAATATAAAACGTTTTCGCGGACGAATTCTTTCTCATAGAATATTCAAGAAGACCGAGTTTTATTGTATAAAAAGGGTTTTGTGTAAAACCTAATTTTGAATTGATTTGGTGATGAAAATTCCAAGAATTTTAAAAGTAGTACGAGTACCTACGAGTACTACAGGACAAAAAACGTGGAGCGTCGCAAATACACACGCGTAAGTATAAGGTTGGTTTTTATTTTTATCTAATTTATTTTTGATATGTTATCAACGGTATATTGACCCAATTACCTATGTCTATGCCTATTTTAAGTAACCGTGGGTCATTAAAAACTTTTAAAAACTTTGAATTTTAATCAATTTACCCTTCTTTGCATGGCGATGGAAATTTCCATCATAACATAATGCCACCTTCTTGTACTCTCATTCCCTTAAAGATATTTTAATTTTGATGTTGTCATTTATACATAGCATAAAAGTATAATATCAGAGCAATTTTACACACATTGACCTGGTACCAAACTGAACTCTGAGCCTATGGCTACCAGACAACGAACCTACTATACTAACTACCTAATATCTAAACAAATAAATAAATATCATTGGACAATGTCACACCAGTTGCCCTTTAGTCCCAAACCAAGCTCTAGGCTTGTACTATGGGTACAAATACTAAACGATATAAATACTTATATAGAGAAATATACAATTAAATACGTAGAAAACATACATGACTCAGGACCAACTATTCGCGCTCATAACACATATATCTGCCCTCACTGGGATTTGAACCCAGGACCGCTAGCTTCGTGGGCAGGGTCACTACCAACTAGCCCAACGCCTCGTCATCAGTATCATTAATCAATCATTAAAGAACTAAAAATAAGACCAGTTTTTGCTTATTTTCGCCCGTAAATACTTAATGTTCCAAAAGGGTTCCGTCGCTAAAAAAGTTAGAGAACCGCTGCCGAGGTCATGAAACAACGATCCATCACAACAACTCCTCAGCGTTGGCCTCGTTCGCTCTCGCCGGCAAACTGCAACTCCGTATTTCATCAATCATACAAATAATGAGCGGAATGGAATGAGACCTTTAAGCGGTAACAAGCAAAGGGCACCTCCACGTCGTTCTCTCACGTCTCCGTATACTTTATGCTCCCCCGTAAACGTCCGTTTTATACGCCCGTTACGGCAAAATGCCGAGATTGCAAAGGTTTGATAGATGATTACACTGTAAGGGTGGTACACCCAATGTGTATTTGCGTCTCACAGTTTGCTTAAAAAAATATGAGACGCAATGCACATTGGACAAAGATCTTGGACAAGTGAAATACCACCATAAGGCAGTATTTGTGAAAAAGTTGAGCTACAAATTGTAGGAGGTTTTGTATCGAAGTAGTCAAGTTTTAGAAGCAAGCGTTGAACTTAGTTTGATGCCGTCGTGTTAGCGGACAAGACACCTAAATACAATGTATTTTTTATTTACGATGAAAATTATGGATTTGGCTATTTCACGTATAGAATAACTTTAACTTTTTTTACAATTTAGACTTGTAAATAGTATTCAGGAGATCATTGTAGAACTGCCGGATTTTATCGTAGCATTTCGTCAATGTAAAAGTACCTACTTAACTGTACCTACGTAAGACTTGAACTTTATTGAATGAGAGCTGTAAAGCTGTTAAATCATAATATTACCAAACACTATTTACTAAAATTAGTCAAAAATCACACTGAAACATTTAATTTTTAAACTTATACCTATACAGTATGTAAACTTACTAAAACCATTTGTTTGAATCCGAGCATGTATAGGCGATAAATAAGGTCTTCGTATATAAATTATTGAAATTCTAACGTTTTTTAGAATTTATAATTGTAATACAAAAAATATCATTTTAGTTATTCATGATTCAATAACATCCTGTATTATTTGTTTACAATTGTAACATTTGTCATCTGGTTGTCAGGTCAAGGCCAAGTTCAACATTTTCAATGTCAGTTAAAGTAAGGCTATGTGCACACTTCCGATTAAATACGACGTAAGTAGATTAGACCAAATGTGGCCGTTATTTGAACCAAGCGACGATGGTTGTTTCAAGTGAACGCTACGCATCAAAGCTGGATTTTGCCGGGCACGTCGCTTGATTATGTTCGAAGCTTGTACAATCCGCAGCCTCATTTCTTCCTCCGTTCTCGACACTTTGTTTAAATACTAACTGTTTCACCCATCCCCAGAAGAAATAGTCTAGAGGTGTGGGGTTCAGCAAACGTACCATATCATACAACTCCCCGCTTTTCTAGTGTTGAAGCCAAGATTTTCTGTAAAATGGTTGTAGATCCTTTTTTCCGTTCTGACGTCAATACGAGGACGAGGCCCACCACTACTACTACTACTATCCGGTACTGACCGGAACCGCTCTTTCATTGTCACGCAGTCTGGTAATCGCCCTTATAATTGACAATAAAGTGACACCAGTGAAATTTGAATGACATAAATCTGTCACGACGTAAACATTACACATAGGGTGATACTTTTAGGGTTAACCGACTTTGAAAAAGGTAAGTGTTTATAATTTTTAAACAATGATAAAATTAAAAATATTCGACCCGTACTAGCAAAACATGTGTTAAAACACTTAACTCGACTTGGCTATCAACTGGTTTAAAGAGATGGTTTTGGTTAGTTTACATACTGTATACATACACAGATTGTTAAACTAATAACTATTCTCTAACGCAGTAGGGTAAAAAAAAACAATCATCCTGTAGTTAATTATATCAAATACACTTTACAGATTGGCTAACGCAAAACTGCTAGGTGTTTCTTTTAAACAACACACTTTTCAATTCAACGACGAATTGTTACTAGGCGAGTTTAAGTTGTCTCGTCAAAGCATTATTAACATTCTAGTGCGTTTCGTAGGTTTAGTAGACGTGTCGCAGCTGGCCAAAGCGGTTACATGACTATGACCACGTGGAACAATTTTACTTTGCCGGTTAAAAGGTTCAAAGATGAATGGAAAAAATAGTTGCTAAAAAAGAATAACACCCTAGCATGATACTGCGCAGTTTCTTCTACATTACGACTAACGACAATCAAAAGGGTAATGTAGCCATTAAGAGGGGGGTGTCGGGGCTACAACTATAAATCCCTTGCACTCGGGAGGCGGAAACACCCGAATCAGGGAACGAATAAAACATTTCGGGGCAAGACAAGCGAATGAGACACTCGACGCCAGCCTGAGTGCTGTAATACTTATGCTCGCATACATACTTTTCACCCTTGTGGTTTTATAATAGCATCCAAGTGTGTTGAGAACGCATTAATTTAGGGAGATTGTGAATTTTATAATGTACAAAGATTTTGCAATAACCTTGAGATTAAGAGCTAGTCTTGTAGAGTTTGTATTAAATTAGATTAAATATGCAAAGTGCGTACAATTTGTTCAAAGTTTTTCAAAACATTTTTGAAGAGATAAAGGAGTATCCTTTAATTATTACCACCTGAATAATGTATTTTGAATTGGATAAGGTTACATGGTCACTAACAGTCAAAAATCTTTTTTTTAATAGATACTTACCAGTTTTAAGCCAAATCGTTTTCAAAAAAATCTCTCTCTTCGTGGAAATGGTTTGTGCCTTAATCACTAGACAGAGAGATACAGACAAATATGAAAAAGAAATTGACGAAATTATAAGAATTTGGTTTTTGCCACAAAGAATCCTAAAATTAAGCGGTAAGCAATGTATTTTGAGGATTTTTTTACGCGCGTGTGTATTAAATAAGATGTTTTTTGTAAAGTGTATGTTTAATTTTCTTGATATTTTCTTGTATGTTCTTGTGCTTAGTTATTCAATAACTTATCATTATCCTTATCTTTAATTGTAATTTTTTGCTTTTAATAACTTTTTAAACAAAGATGCAGCCTATGATAAGCCACAAAATTATATTATGTTTGGGTATTTCCCACACCACACCATAGGATCAATTTTTTACCCTCACCCAAAGATACTCCGTTTGTAAGTACAACCACACACACAACAAGTAGATGTAGCTGGCATGTACCACTACCCAAAAGTTTAATAACTGTTCACATAAAAGTCTAGGTTAACATTGAAATTATCTTGTATCTACGACGAAGTCGCCCAGCAAATAAGTTTAGAATTTATGAAACATCACAAAATATCAAATGACTAATTTCCTACATAAACATTTCCTACGTACGTGGACGCGATTCTTTCTCAAGTTGAGCTAAAAATAAATTAATTACAGACAAAAAACAATGCTCACGCCCACGCTTTATTTGCAAACATTCCTATAGTCGCATCTGTACTTTTCACGTACTGTGCCAGAGGAAGTGTCACTCGACTGTCACTACTCTTCGCGATCCGTCATCTGCCAGCGCGATTCGCGAGTATCGACAGATTGTCACTTGTGAGTTTGTCACCCCTGGGAAAATTTTTGGTTACCGCGTACTTTCACTGTCAGAATTTTTCGTTTTTGCAGATGATTGATCACCGAATACGAATGTATCATATAAATATAGTGATAAATGTATGTTACGAAAACAAGCATTCATCATTTTTGTGGAATTGGAATAACTTCAACTTTTTTAAATTAAAAAAAATACCTTTATAACAAACTCTATCTATCATTTTACTGCGTAAAATTTTCTAGAGGCCCAGTTACATTGTTAAAATGTATTGATCAATAACGATAGCTATCTAGCATGCCATATAAAAGTACCTGTTAACCCGATAAACATGATAACTTAAATATTCAATTATCAGATCAATATATTTATATGTTATTTAAAATTATAAGTAATTCTGCCCTCCTACGGAAAAAAAGCACATCTACTATATGAATTGTATTGCACTTCCAACCTTATTATAACCCGAGAGTTTAATATGCTTCTATGAATTAATTGCACTTGTACCTTTTCTCCGTACGACGGCAGAATTGTGATCTACAAATCTTTCTATCACGCCGTCTAAGAAATCTAATAACCCATTGTTAACTTCACGGAAATCGCAGAACTACGAAAACTCAATATCGCTGAAATTGAGTTCCATTTTAATATCGCTCGCTTGCCCGGCGGCCTGATACCTATCACTATCATGTCTCTAATATCTTACTTTAAAATCTCCAATACCCTCGTTCGGCACTCCAGGCGGGATAAAGTGGTTTAATCCATAAATGTCAACACCAGGCACTTGGGGCACCAACGGGTAGCGCCTGATATCGAAGGCCTACCGAAAATTGCGTTGTTTATTTGGGTGCCGCCTCTAGAGTTTCTGATAAGGGAGAATGTCGGAAAGTGTGGCTCGAACGGCTTTTGAATAGCAAGACGCTTTGAGGCCGCCGATGGTTGTTTATGCGTTGTACTTTAGCAGACATTTGGTTTTTATTGTGTGTGATTTCTTTGCCATTTTAGGGTTTCTTTTTGTGGAGGGTTCATATGTTTTTACTGGTTATATAGCTGCAAAAAGTATTATTATCTGACAGTCATCTTAATATTAGATTCTTTTACCATTCTTAAAATGCATGGATGTTTTGTACTAACTGTTAGGTTTTTATTGTGTAACTCTGATGCTATCAATGCTAGGTTCAATCAATGGGTAATGTTTATGAGATGTAACCGTATAATGATATAAAAAAACAAACTTCAGCACGGCTTTCTTCGGAAACTTGTGCTTCTCTAAAATCGATATGAAGAACTAATTATCAGTTTCGGAACTAAAGTTCCAACGAATTCATCGTACCTAATTAGATCACTAATGGAACAACAACACTCATTACGAGGCGTAGAGAAGGAACAAGCCCGCTGTTTGCTTGCATTACTAATTACTAAGAGCAAACAGAGGGTAATTAGGAAAACAAATGCATGTCTGACAACCCTCGCGGCTGAATTATTTAGTCCATGTGAGTCCCTACGGATGAGGATTAAATAAATTGGAGCGATGTGGAAGTTGCAGAACATTCCCAGAAGTCTGGAATTCTTACAAATTGTCACCATTGAGAATGTCCTATTCCATTCCAATAATACGAATATTCTCAGAAGCTTTTACAATTTGAAAATTTCTCCTCGGTACAGTGATGGGGAAAAATAAATCTCCGCACAAAGTTGCAAAAATATGTGTAAGTATATTAGTTTTATTTCTACAGTGATAAGTTCTGCCCAAGTAACATTCCGGGTTCTATATAAGATGTCTAGTCTTTCAAGTGTAGACGAGAGAGAGTTAAATGCTACTTGGGTGTGCACATTTTTTGAGACTTTGTGGTGTATACATATTGGCGCCCCTGACTGTACAATGCTAATAGGAGGTCCCTACGAAGTCCTATTGCCTAGGTAATAGGTACATTGATTATTTGATGACGAATTTATTTAGTCAAATGACAAATAAAACTCGATAACTTCGTCACTACACACTAGGTATATCGATACTATATCGAAATTAAAGCACTGCGCGACAAGCGAGCATACTAATACATCCTAATACTAACTGAAATAAATTACTCGAATATAAGTTGCTGTTCACGCGGCAACCCGTCATGGACGCGTAAGTGACCATGTTATGTTATACGAGAAACGCAAATGCGATCAAGGCGTTTTCGTGTACGTAAAAATACTCTAGAAACTCTGTATTCTGCTGGGTAAAACCACAATATTGCCTTCGACTTTTAATCGTCTTGTCAACGTTACGAGAGTTCTTATTTACTTGAGATAGTAATGGTGGCCGAGTTAAAAATACGATATGGGATTAGACCATATTTGGTCGGAAATTCGTATTTAGCTTGCTCTCTCAGTCAGCTTTAGTACCCATCGATAAGCTATATTATAAAGTGAGAGGCCCTGTACATTGTACCGTGTTAGTAATAAAATGAGAGTAGTTTGAATTAGAAAACCGATAGATCGGTAAAGTGGTCAATCATTACTAACCACATTAGTGATAAAACTATATTAATCAAGAATGAAAATGATGTATCGGAATGAATAACAAAGAATAATTTCAAGGAATATTACAGTTCATGCTAAAGCCAGCTTTACACTTTTTTCTCGCGACGAGTATCGTCGACAGAGAAACGCAAAAACTTGCTTGTAAATTAAAATAAAAACTTTCTCCTTTGCGGTGCGGCGGAAACTACAAAGCTTGCTCAAAAACATTGTACACTTCCTAGCTTTAGTTTGCTAAGCTTGAAATTGTTTATTTGTAGCCGTTATCAACACCATTTTCATTATGCGTTGGGTAAAGTTTCCGTCTATGAAGTCTTGAGCTCTTGTTAGTGGTGACAATAATCGATGATTTGGTCGGAAATGATGGCCTAGTTGGTAGTGACCCTGCCTACGAAGCCAGTCCTGGGTTCAAATCCTGGTAAGGTCAAATATTTATGTTATGAGTGCGAATATTTCTTCCCGAGTCATAGATGTTTACTATGTATTTAGGAATATATATTTCTCCATACATTTCAGTATTTATATCGTTGTAGTGGGTACTGTATAAGCCTAAAGCTTGGTTTGGGACTAGGTCAATTGTTGTGACTTTGTCCCAAATTGCAATTGCAATCGTTTTCATTTTGAAAATCGAAGGCTTGTCTGCATACAAAATGAAAACAATTGTTCCACTTTGAAGTCGATTGCGATTGCGAGTGCGTTACGCAATAGGCCCACAGGTGTAATGAATAATTACGGGTCATCGTATTTTGTCGCATAATTAAGTTCGTATTTTTTCTTGCTTTCTTATTAGTTTATTGATGGATCAATACAAATTTAAACTCCTAGCATGACATTAAAAAAAAAAGCGCCACGTAAAGTGTACAGATTTATTAAACTCGACTGTAATATAATATATCATCTTGTTTAAAATAAATTAATTAATATATCATGCTTCCAACCAGGGTTCGATTTCAATTAATTCCGGTCCGGCGTCGTGATTAGCAATAAGACATCGACAGCAAACCACCGCGTATACTCGTGTCGTATATCTAGCCCGAGTAGGGCAGGGCCGAGATTCTAGGCGGTAAAAACCATCGTACAAGACCTAGGGCTTATTGTCTAACGCATTCGCAATCACGATCGTTTTCATTTTGAAAATCGAAGGCTTGTCGGCGTACAAAATTAAAACAATTGCTCCACTTTGAAGCCGGTTGCGATTGCGAGTGCGTTATACAATAAGCCCTCTGTTACTTAACAGTATGAGCAGCCGAGTTAAAAATAGTGCCATAAAGCTTTAGTCTGCTGATCGCAACGCACAACGCTGCGGTACGCGATATGCGGCGCCGGACCCGTAGTGCTCCTCGCCGCCGACGCGTGCGTCGACGTATCAACTGACCAATCTCGACGTTTTTAATATAATTACGTGTCCGGCGCCGCATACCGCACTCCGCAGCGTTTTGCGTTGCGATCAGCAGACTAAAGCTTAACCGTCAAAGACGATATGGTTTTTACCGCCCAGCGTTTCTATTCTAGACGGTATAAACGATATCGTAGTTTACCTGTTAAGGTATTGATATGACGTCAGCCGTCATTACTGTCTAGAAAATAAGAGCTATCAAAACATTGACAATACGATAACAGGACAAAAACGATATTGTTTTTACCGTGTTGAATAGAGGCGCTGGATAGAGGCCCTGCTATACTTAACTAAGTACTAATACGGACGAAGTCTTTTGAAAAACCGGACATTTACTTATGTTTATTCAGGATTTTTTTAATTGACACATTTATATATTATTTAATTAAACGTAAGCCGGCTTGCAATGTTTGCCGGTATAACATGGGGTTTTATTAAACGTCATGCACGGACTTTTCAAAATGATTCAGTGTTTTCTTTCCATGAGACATTAAGTAAGTATTGTATTTTACAATAAATATGTACATAAGTTATAATATGAGAAATGAAAAGATTGAAACACAGCTTTGCTTGGTTATATTGTTTTTGTAACAAACATCGTAATAGTAGATTTTAGTCTTGTTTTTATTACGAAAGCGGTTTTGCGATGGCACGTGAAACTGACGCGCAAATTATCCAGATTTCACCCCGACTCTTATATAGATCCTAACACGAGCGCTCCGGACACATCCACATATTGGGACAAATCCGGACCAACCCGGACGGATGGCAGCCCTAGCACGAGCACCCAATCGCCTTGCCCTAATTGAACAGCCCAGTAAATAGCGCCAGCACCAAATGGATCACTTATTACACCACACTCGTATATCCTTTCAACCTGAGCTACAATTCCAACCATTGTTTCAAGCACACAATGGTTGATTTCGCAAACTCGCCTCTAGGTCAAATACGACATTGCGAATGTTAGCGGTTGAATGTTTTATTTACCCGGATTTAGGGCCGGGAACACCTAGACCCGGCTTACACACCCGGAGATTAATAGTAATGTCACAGTTTGTGTATGCTTTGTTGTGACCGTGACCCATTTTTTTAAGGGGTTAGGGTACAAGGCGCCTGAGTTAGGTGTTATATTGTGCTTATCATTAATCAACAAAACCCCTTAGGGCCTTTTTGGTCCACGTCCCATGCGGATCAAAACCCTTTTTTTCTCACCGTAGTGAACATAGTTTTTTTTTAGCTGTATGGTTTGCTCTATACGGAGCGCGGATACTGTAAATACACAAACGTGTCAAAGGATTGGGTGAAAGTCAGGAAAAAGCTTATAAAAATAACTCAAATAATTATTTAAAAAAACGATACTTGTAGCCAAAGTGTTAAGGCATGAAAAGGATAAATAATACAAATAGGTAATAATTAACACGCTATTTACGCATTAAATATGTGAGCCATAATTAATAATCGAGCCTCATTTACAGTTGGATAATATGATTAATTAATTTATATTATATTGACGCGAAGCGTACCAATTAATAAAGAAACAAAAACCATTTCAGACAGGTTTTCTTAAGTAGGTACCTACACGGAAACAAGCGAGTTAAAATTTCCTTGTCTTAATAAATTATTCTCCGTTCAAAATTATGTCCGTTACGAAGTATTACGAAGGGAACTTTTCCCAATAAATTACGAAAGAATGCAAAGCTCACTTGAGCCCATAAATAATCTTATAATCTGCCTTTATGTTGTTTACCTAAAATACCTAATCGTCTAGAGATAAGGAAAACTCATTTCTTAATAACCATTTTATTAAGCAAGTATTTGTGGGTTTTTTTTTTAGATAATCTCGTTTTTAAACCGCAAAATGATTGGAAAGCCTCACGGCAATTTAGGTATCGCTTTATTCGTAATCACGCAGTTTTTCTTTGTTAAAGTATGCTTTGTCACTTTTTGATCAAATTAAATATAAGAGTAAGTACCTATAAGTACCTACGTATATCGATAAGATTTATAAAGTTAACGTTGCGTTGGCGCTTTTCGAAAGCTGACAACTCGAACTGACATGTACGGCCGACGCGATAGATTGTCATCTTACATCAATCTAGGGGCTCTATTCTAATCGGAAAAACGTAATTGCTTTTTAAATTGTTTTTAACTCGACCGCCATTACTGTCAAGTAAAAAAAGAGATATCATAAAGTTGACCCGACGATAACGTATCAAAAATAATTAAGATTTATCGAGTAGAATTAGCGTTTAACCCCTGGACAAGTCAGCGTTTTTATCTAGACCCCAAGGACATAGAATGTTAAGCATATAGGCACACCACTTTAATACAAGAAGGGTCTCTTTTGTTGACGCACCAAAGTTTTTATAGGGTTTGTTTGCGTAATATTCGACGCAAGCGACGATGATATAATTTGTTACATTAAGCCCCGCTCTCTGCTATTTTCGTACAATACGGCTTACTAAAATGAGTTTGTTTAGCCATGAGAGTAAAGTACGAAACGAAAGCTTAATTTCGCCACAAGTCAAAAACGACATGCGAACTCATAAAGTGGAAATTTTTGGTGTCACTTGTTTGGAATATTACGTCGGGTTCTATTCTATTTACTCGGTATAAAAGTATATTGCTTTTGACATCGTATTGTCAACTTTATGATAGGTCTTATTAACTTGACAGTAGCAGCTGGATTAAAAACAATACGATAACATGTCAAACACGGGAACACCATAAAATTCCGAATTACTTTTTTCAGAATTTTCATTTTTCAGAAAGCTGTGTTACGCTGGAACTTTTTTAGATTAAATGCATAGGTAATTTAATTGTCATACGTAGGTTAGGTTAGGTTTGATTTATAAGCGATATCAAAAAGCTAAGTCTTCTATCAAAAAATTGGGTTCGCAATTATGAAAATCCGGAATTTTGATCAATTCGGAATTATGTAGTGTACCCGTCAAAACAATAATGGTTACACCGAGTAGAATATAACTCCAGTATCAAAATTGCCATTTGAGTTGTATTGTAGTATTAATATTTAACTTTAGTTTCTTAAAACTCCATTGCTATCTAGGATTATTCTGCTTTGGTACGTCACAGATTGAAACAGAGGGATCACCCCAATTTAATACCCCCAATTCACTACGGGATAAATGCCTCGCGACACGCGTCAGTAGCGACGACAGACGAATTGACGCAACGTTGCTAAACTTCGCTCGACACGCTTGACTTGTCGAGAAGTCTAACGAAGACGTTCGGCTTCGCTGCCGTCACGTGTCAAGGGACATTTATCCATTGGTGATTATACGAGGCTTCAAACCCGGATTTCTTGAAAGTTAGGACAGTCTTCACATCACGTCAAAAATACTGTTCTAACTTTCAATATTGATTTCGTAAAGTACGTTTAGTAATACCGTTTCAAAGACATGACTAGTTTACTGTGTTGTATGGTAGCAATATAATGTCAAGATTGAAATATTCCTCTGTGATTACTACTAAAATAAAATTAATAAGCAGACAATTTATAAATTAGGTATAACATTAGTATAAAGATGCAGAATTTTCTGTGTATTTTTGATTAAAATTTAACATTGTTATTTATTTAAATTAACTCTAGTTAATTAATATAATAAAGCCACTTTAATGCATTTTACTGTTATAAGCAGATATAGCATGTGGACATACAATAAACACAATGGCTTTGTTTAAGTAATGGGCGTTCGAGATGAAATTCAGACCGTTAAAAAAATCTTCTTTAAATTTACGTGAGCAGAGGCGGAGGTAGGTCCCGCGGCGGGGCAATTCGCGCGCACCTAGAACAAGGCCGCCGCACCGCACCGCTTCGCAATTCTGAGCCCCTAGACAAGATGCATTACGCTAACTAGCGTTTCTATTCGTTTCATTTTTAAACTAATCGCGTCACTGGTAGTTGACGTGATACGAAAAGTCACGTGATCTACCAGTGACGCGATTGGTTTGGAATAGAAACGCTGGTTAGCGTAATGCATCTTGTCTAGCGCCTCTGTTCCCTTTGAATCGTAGGACGTAGCCTCAAGTTACTTAAGACAATAACATTCAAAAGAAGGCGGCCAACTGCATAGTAATAGCATAAGCATTTTAAATTGAATGTGGTTTAGAATAGAGAATAGAATATTAATATAGTATTACGGCAGAACACGGTAGGGACTAGAAACCCACGCGTTTACAAGCCAAAAGAGCATGCCACGTCACGACTGGTCAACAGCCTCTCGCGATTATTTGTTTAGCTCCAAACCCACATTCTTCAATGTTTTGTTTGACGTGTACGTAATTAGCGCTCAAGATCTACGTCAAACCATTAGGGATCTCTTTGGGAATGCGCGGGAGTACAGGCAATATTGACGCGGGTTTGTTTTTAAGTATATGTAGCCCTTACGAGGATTGTGAAGCTGAAAAGTTCCATACAAAATGCGATAACTTTTCTTTCCCCTTACATCTAGTCCCATTATTACGATTTTTAAATATGTTGTAGATATTATGAAGAATTAGGTCTGTACGTTTTCATTTCCCAGAAAATATTTCTTGGAAAGAAATAAAACAAAACGGAAACGTACAAACCTAGTTTGTTACAATTTCTATCTTTAACATAAGTATTCAGAAGTCGTGGATTTGATTCAGGGGGTGAGAAACGTTATCGCCCTTAACGTTATCGACTTTAGTATGGAAACAATTGACAGCTACGCGATTCAAGCGTCTCTTCACATTCCTCTTAATTCATTCATATTTCCATACTAATTATAAATCCAAAAGTAACTCTAAAACCGCTGAATGGATTTTAATGAAAGGTAAGGAGATAGATTGTATCCTAAGAAGGACATAGAATACTTTTTATCCTAGAAAATAGAATAGCGATAGACGACTTCTACTCTGACAAAGTCGCGGGCAAAAGCTAGTTGTATTTATGTCCGTTTGCCCTTGACCAGCGACCGATTTAGCATTTAAGATGTATATTTTACTAGATGACCCCCGCCCCGACTTTGAACGCATAGAGTTATTTTTCTGTTAATTCCCATTTTTCCCCCTCAAGGGCTGATTTTGAAAAAACCTTTTATAGTGAACTCCTAGGGTGCCCAAGAAATATTCCTTCCAACTTTCAAATCTTTCTACGTTAAGCGGTTTAGACAGTGCGTTGTCTGTCAGTCAGGCAGTCAGGCAGTCAGTCAGTCAGTCAGTCAGTAAGTCAGTCAGTCAAGGAAGAATTTATAATAGGGCTAGGTAGTATTTTGTTGGTATACCGGACTGCCGTAATACCAAAGATGGCGACTAACTGCAATGTAGTATTCGAACCATTTAAATTTAACGCGGTTATCAGCGTTAAATTTAAAATGCTTTTACTATTACTATGCAGTTATAGCCGCCTGTTTTGGTAGGTATTCTAATTTCACAATACTAAAGGTCAAAATCAAGGTGTTATGATTATAATAGTTAGGAAATAGCGACTCCACGGATTTTAGAACCACGTTATGCCGCCAAAAGTCCTAACCCTATTTATTAACAGATTTGTTTTGATATACGAACACGTAAAGCGCCATAAATACTTATACATAAGATCTAATCAATAACCATTTCGTTCTGTGAAAAATATTATCGTTTTTATACAAGAGAAACCGTTCAATTTTCGTAAGTTCAAGCCATATCGATTCCATGATTTATGTCTTGCAATAAATCATACGTGTCACTTTTTCAGCTGTGATTTAAAAACGTTCTTACTCCGGTTGCCGATATTTCAGCCACTTCGTATGACTGTAAGACAGTAACTAGGTATTATGAGTGCACGTGAGTACTGGCATTATTTATAGTGCCGTTAGTAGAGGAGAAATATGCTTCGCGCTTACGTGAATTTTTCGTGTTTACACGGTTATGACTGCCTGAGCGAGCGCAGGTAGATTTTTCAGATATAGATGTACTTTTAAAATGATTTTTGAATGTAGCTAATCTTTTGATTGCATGAATGGTAACGAAGGTGGTTTAGATGCTTGTGAATCTGAAGGCTGCAAAGTATAACCAGCTATTTTACACTAACTCTAGTATTATGTAATTACTGTAATATATGCTTATCATTTCACCGTCTATATTAACCCTACACATCAGAACTCAAGTGTGCAAACACTGCAGATTCATGGCTGAGTGGTAGCGTTAGGAATAGATTTCGCTCAAGGTTGTCCTATCACAAGCAAATATTTTCATATTCTCCTATGGTTGGTTTTTGTTTTGGTATAATATTATCAAGCACGTCACTTTTCAGTTACGCCCTAAAATAACCAGACGTATGATGAGCTCTTTGCTCAAACGTACTTAATAATTCATCTCCAACACGTGCAATGAACGCGAGAGCTTCAAGTCATATTTATTACAGGAATAAACAACCACATTAAGCGCGAGTTGGTGGTCCATGAGGTATTGTTTTTGTTGTGCCTTATCTCTGTTTATTTCCTTTTCCGACGAACGGAACATTTGGAGACGCGGCCGTTGGCCTGGAAAATTTGCTCCATATCAGAGATGCCTAATGTAAGAAAGTGCTTTCTGAATTTCGAATGCACTGCCTATCTATGCTTTATGGGTGGCACTGAATTTAAAAAGGACTTATTTGTTTTTTTTTATGGCATAGGGAAGGCAAACGAGCACACAGGCCACCTGATGGTAAGTGGAAACTGTGACCCATAGGCATTTGCATTCACAAGACTGCAAATGCGTTGCCGACCCTGAGGACTAAGATGGAATGCCTCTATGCTAGTCATTACACCGGCTGCCTTATCCCCAAACCGGAACACAACAATGCGAATACTGCTGTTTGGCGGTAGGTTAATGGATAAGATGGTGGTAGCGATCCGGACGGACCCTGCACAAGGTCCTACCACCCCCAAAAACAAAAACTGACCTGTCTTAGCCGCCATCTTGTTCCTTTCTATAAATTTTACTGTCAAGTGTATAAGGACTACCGTAACTTTAACATGTTTACGAGTACACATTAGTTGAAACAAATTCCAATATGCAGAACCCCAGAGTATGATTATGTATCGGTCTGCTGATTGCTAAAAGTTTCATTCCAAATTTATCTCGACTCTGAACTCGTACCTCGTACGTAAATTCCTACTATTGAAATTTAGTTTGCGTTTATTTGTAAACGTTACTTGTTTTTTTAACGTGTTTATGCGTTTTGTATTATCGGTACTACTACAAGTTTAATATTTCCTTACTTTAACAAGCAAGCAAACGTCTCGGGGTGAGATGGAACTCGGCACTGTGAATAGTGCAGTTACTTGACACACTGGGCTGTCATTTGTCTAGATATTCTGTAACATTTAGTAGTGGTTACCCTACCACCATCTTACCATTTAAGAAGCAGTGTTCTTATTGTTGTTTCCACTGTTGGGATTATCTTATCTTATCTTATCTTATAGATGGGCCCTTTCGGATACACTTCGACCCTTTAGGATCTTATGTGCAATTACCCTCTGCAGCTGTTCGAATGTGCAGGTTTCCTAACTATGTTTTTCATTCACTGTAAGAGCGTCGGGTAGTGCAATTAAGTTAGAAAAACTCATTGGTACATGGTGACCGCGGTGGTCGAACTCGGTACCTTACGATCACGAGTCAACCCCCTAAGCCACGAGGCCACCGACGCTCTTCCACTGTTGGGATTACATAACCGTTGAAATGACTAGCATAGAGGTATTCCATCTTAGTGCCCAAGGGTTGGCAGTTGGCAACGCATTACCAGTCTTAGAATCGCATCTTGAGATTTTAGCCCGAAAATTGAAAATTTCTCTAGATCTTAAATCCCAATTATCCTTAAGTGGGATGTGTGCTCGTTTGTTTTTTCCATGGCATTAAGAGAAAAGTATATATTTTGACTTGGTTTTTTATGGGAATACCTAGTTGCCGTTGGGATATTTTAGACGTTCACAGGCAATATTGGAGTTAATACGAGCGCTTTCTAATCTTCGCCGGTTCTGTTAGGGCACGAACTGCTTAAGTTCTCCGGTTCTATTTTATGGTTCTGTTTGTTGTTATAAATAGTTTTGTTTTCATTGGCGCCTAAGTACTTTAAATTATTTACAGTTTTATCAAAAAAAGCCATAGAAAAGGCAATAAACAGGCCTGATGGTAACAGATTTGTGATTGACGTTTGCATTCTCAAAGCTACAATCTACAGTTTGCAATCCTAAGACCGTAAATGCGTTGCCAACCCTGAGGACTAAGGTGGAATGCTTCTGTGCCATGTTGTTTTATCGCCACACCGGAACATAATAACGTGAACACTGATGCTTGGCGGTTAAAGGATACACGAAATAATTATCAACAGATTATTTTCGATAAAAATGGTTCAGAATATATAAGTATTGTTTTAAACCGTTTAGTGATTTTACTTAAAATTCAAATGCTTTGTAGTCGGCCACCCAACTAAAAGCGATACAGTTCCCTACGGTTGGACAGGGCCTACATTCTGCTGAGTAAAACCATATTGCTTTTGGCGTAATATCATATAGTTTTTAACTCGGCCGCTATTACTGTTTACTGACAAGCACATTCGCTAAAATGCTCGAATAAGTGATCAAGTCTATAAGCGCCATAACGTAGACAAAACGATTATATGTCAAAGGCAATATGTTATTGTCAACATTACTATAGCTTTTATTAACTTGACGGTAATGGCGCGGCGGCCGTGTTAAAAACAATATCATGACATGTCAAACTAGGCATTGCAATATTGTTTTATCAAGGTGAATAAGACGCTATACACACATTTTGTTAGTGCCTATATTTCAATTAACTCTCATTTTATACATGAGGTTTAAAAAATCATCGATGCGAACTAACCTTATAGGTAATTAAAAGCAAACACGGGATATAATATCGGTCCTGCATGTTCGTGTTTTGTTAATATTACGAGATTCAAAGAAAACCAATTACTTTTTAATAGCTTTATTACTCGACAGGGAAAGTTCTTTTTTGTCTATTTTATGAAATTGAATCAATGATACATTTTTTAAGACAATGAATGATAGAGAAGAGGGTCGGTCGAAGGAATTAATATTTTTATATAAAGCCCAGCGTGTTAAATAAACTTATACTTTTCAGGTCAAAAATATCTAAACATGTTCTAATGCCTTTGGAAATAAAGTCTTAAATAATTAAAGCACTTTTATTAAATTAATACAAATTTAAAGTTAAAACAAAACTTATTTAAATTAAAATAAAACTAAGCTAGATACTCAAATATAAATAATTATATTTCCGCGCCTCCATCCTTAGATATTTTGACACTAAAGAAGCTTATGTATTTTGATTCCTTTATTTAAAGCAATCAGCTGGCGATCGCTATTGCACTCGCTCTCACATTTGACAGCATATTTTGTCACTCGTTCGGTAACGAGCTGTTAAGGAACTCTTAGTAGGTACTTTAAGCCAGGTGACTCTGCAAAAGTGAGTAGGAAGACATGACCTGTTGTTAAAGTGTGAAGGTGCAACTGCAATGGCTATAGTATTCCACTGTATTAAAACCCTAAGCCACCGCGATAGTCTTGTTAGATGGTTCTCGATGATTGCAAGAAGTCAGTCAGCAAAAGAGTTGGCTACAGTTTTTTTTTTCAGTTACTTGTTTTAAAACCTGGCTTTAACAAAAACACTCTACTGTTTTTTTTTCACCTATGTTTGAGAAGCAAATGATGCGGTTAAAAGGTTTATTACACGTTGGCGACGGAAACTTTTTCATGTGACAACTTCGCTGCTTCGTTGCCGTTAACAACTTTTTCATTAGGTGAATAAAAGTAATTTGGGTATCGTTATAACGAGTTTCGTGTGTAAATTAAACGCTCATTTGTTGGGAAATTTAGAACAGATTTGAAATGTATAATTTAAATTCTCTTCGTTTGTTCTTCGTTGTTAAGATACCTATTCTTTCCACCACATTCCATTTTAATGTTTTTCACATTGTTGTGTTCCAGTGTGGGAATAAGACAACCGGTGATATTACTGTTATAGAGGCATTCCATCTTATTCCTCGAGGTCGGCACCCCATTTGAGGTCTTAGGATTGTAGTCTTAAGATTGTAGTCTATGGGTCAGAAAATGCATGTCTATGGGTCACAGATCACTTACCATCAGCTGGCCTGTGTGTTGATTTGTCTTCTACACGCCATAAAAAATGCCCGAAAAGCTACTTTGTAACTAAAGAATGTACAAAAGTACTCACCGAATGAAATGAGCCCGCTGTTCAGCATGCTCAGTTTGATGGTGTTGGGGATGGAAACGAGACTTTTCGTCCCGGACGTCCGCACGTTTTTACCAACCGTCTTCGGTTTCTTCTCCATGTCGTATCGCGTCGTTGACCGGGACCGGTGTTTGCGCTGGCTGGTTGCAACCGACGTACCCCTCTGACCCGTACGAGACGACATCGCGATGCACTGACGTTAAAAATTATTCTATTTTCAAAATATCAAAATGGCCGACTGTCACGACACTTAACACTGGCACTGTATAAATTCAACTAAACACTTGCGGTACTGTAAGCTTTGCTTGGCAACATAGACAGCGTAATATAATTCATATCAAAACGGTTAATATTTATATTTGACACGTAAACACTTTATTGTTAATGAGTAGGAAGTTTGAATTTAATAATTAAAGCCGCTACGCAACACCCGCACATTTCTTAATTTATTTTTCACTGCCTGAAACAAAGAAAGGAAATATTAATCAAGTGTAACAAAAATTGCAATTTTAACATAGATATTTTTATTGTTGAACTTTTTATAGCAAATGTTCCTGATTATTTCGACGTAGTAGTTAACGAGAATACGTATTTGAAGAAAAAATATTAAACTTGATTTTTAAATGGTTTTATTACCTAAACGTTTTGTTCAGAAAATTGACTGTTTCAGAGATAAAATAAAACAACGTTACATGACCACAGCCCAAAGGCGACTGAAGACCGCCAAGTGGATGAAAACATTCTGCCTACGCGCAGTGCGACAGTTGGCTCATTACAAGGTCTCATATTTATTTTCAGACTTACTAAATTACAGTCCTTGCCCTTTAAAATAAGGTTCGTATTTGACGTTTACGATTTCATTCATACGACATTATAATAGTGAGCGCTTTAAAAATCCTTCACGATTTCAGAAATGCTTGAGGAAAATTGCGTTTGCGCACGTGTCGCGGTATGAATGAATCGAAAATAGCCCTTACTCAGTATAGGACTTATTCGAATTGTTTACTCCCAATTCAACAATGCGGAGCTTTCCGCCCGGAAGCGAGAAAATGTCCGGTGTTTGCACGTTGGGCTTCTGGGAATAATCATTTTTCAGTAAAAAGGTCAGGGCCATAGGCAAGATGCATAACGCTAACGTAGAGGATTTTCGAAAACTGTTAAAACTTTACCAGCAGCTTACTTCAACCCTATACATTTTCGATAACAATAAATTTCGCCATGCAGTTCATTTTACGGTGAGCGAAAGGACAGAGCTATATAGCAGTTATGTAGCTCTGTCCTTTTCTCTCGCGTAATCTGAACTGCATAGCTAAGTCATAATATAACCCCCAGGGGGGCTAGCACAAGTTGTCCGCGACTTGTTTGTCGCTCAGAACTCCCTTTCTATCGAGACTGTAACGATGAGCGACAAGCGAGAAAATACAACTTGTGCTACCGTGTAGTGTAGCCTTTCAGACAGACCTCATAAGTACATGGTTATGTTTTGCTTGAGCATAACTTGGGTTGAAAAAACGATTTTCCGAAAATGATGTACTTATTCAATAATTGCTAATTTGAAAAAATAAGATTAAACGCTCGGTTCTTTTGCAATTTCGCAAACTGTACACTCAGCGATAAAAAATCTAAGCATTTGATGTGCTCAAAAATGTATGTTTTTGAGCACATTGAATGCTTAATTTTTTACCATATTGTTCTTTTTACCACGTCGAAAGCTTAATTAACAATCTAATTGAACACAGCTTCTTATTTCATGCTGAAATGGGATTTAACAGTAACGAGTTTCGGTCCATTTTTCGACTGCCACCATTTCTAGCGCACGCTTTTGTCACACGACGAACGTACTTAATTGAAAACGCAATTTCAATCCGCGGCAAAAACGTATAACTACGGAAGTGGGTTAGGCTATAGCTGGGTTAATAATGTTTAGGGTAGCACGGGAACAAAGCAGATAACAGGCTAGTTAGGGATTTTATTATATCGTTGCAGTTTGAACGTTACGACATAATATATCAAGTCGAGGGTGAATGTATAATAGGTAATAGGTGAATATTTAGGGACTGTCTAGGTAAGCATGCTTTTATCTGGGAACTCGTAGTCATTTAAGATAGGTAAAAGTTAGCCGGCTGGAGGTGTATCCATTAAAAAAACTCATGAAATGTGTGTATAAAATCGTTGGTACGAGTGTTTATTGAAGTAGGTAGTTTTTCATGCATCAAACTATCACAATATCAATGTAGATAGTTTTAGGCCACCTGGGGGGTTATTATGACCTAGCTTTGCAGTTCAGTTACGCTGAGAAAAAAGGACAGAGCTATATAACTGCTATAGCTCTGTCCTTTACACTCACCGTAAAATGAACTGCAAAGCTGGGTCATAATAACCCTCCTGTTTTATATTAATTGTTTGCTTTTGATTTGCTTTGTATGTTACGCATGTTATTACAAAATCAGCCTACCTATGTGATTTATTAATTAGTCTACTATGTTATTTTACTATATGAAAGCATAAATCTGCAGATATTGTTAAATGCATTTCTATTAGTTTAGTTGCAACGAAGTCATTTGGTAGTTTGGAAAATGTTAGACCTCTAGTGACATATACATAACCTAAAGTTAGTAAATTGCGAGCGTAAATTAGTGAACTTCGGTCTTGTAACTCCCATTACCTCGATCAAAATCTAACAAAAGCAATCTATGACGTGCATTCTAACATCAATCGATACTTGAGATTTAATAATCTAAGCTTTTAGCATGGAAATTGGCACATTACGATCGATCTTGAAAATTTTCCACTGCGTATATTGACGACGTTTCACGTCATGATGCATCTGCGGCGGAGGTATAAAGATGTTTATATTATGTTATTCCTTCCGCTTTGACAGTGTAGGCCGTGTTTATCAAAGAGCCACCACTAAATATAATCTAATTTAATAGGCATCGTAAACCAAGTTAATTTTAGATCATTTCAAAATTCAGCGTAACGAAGTTAACGGGATTCTGTTGATGGCTAATTTTGTAAATTGATAATTTTGATTCAGAGTTTGGGAGATATTAATAGAATTTGTTTTCGGTGTTATTATTTTTGGCAGAAATATGACGGCGTGAATGTAAGATTTATTTATAAATGAAAGCTTTGCCTTTGAAATCAGCATAATTATACTTAAGCTCTGAGTTTAAGCAATCAATATATTTCGGAATGAAACGGTTTTTGAATGTATATCGTTGAATTTTTCAGTATGTTTTTTACCAAAGCCCGACGTGTTCTTGAAAATTCTGATAGATTTTTAAGTAACTAAGTATTTTTAAGAAAAAGGAATAACGATGTATGAAGGTCAGTGAACTACTGCTATTACACTTCACTTACTTTAGAAAATATTCAGATGAACGTCATTATTCATAACGTTATCATTAAGAAGTCGGCAGCTGAAAAGGTCAAAAAAATACCGTTAAACCCGAAATCGAAACATTGTTTTTGTAGTTAGGTATTCGTTTTACCGAATGCTCACAATTAAGCTTGATAATATCTCTCGTTTTACCCCGAACGGGCCACGAGCTAATTACTGTGATCCTGATGTTTATTGATAATAATTTACGTAAACACGATTGTGGTTACGTTAATAATTAAAATGTTCATGAAGGTTGTAGTTCGCTAAATTAAATATTATTATGTAAGTGCTAATACCTCATTCGTTACACAATGCATTTTTACAAGTATTTATTTAACTTGTAGCTTCCGTTATTATTAAATAAGGGGATATTTTTCAATGAAAAATACAACGACAGTTTTATTTGTACAAATTAACAAAGTAGTTTTCAAGTTATAAATAGTCAGATTACAATGTAGGTTAGAAATTGATTTACACGATGCCATAATTGGCTTATCAATCGATGTTTATGAGAACTTTACGTAAATCGAACACTGCAATATTTCCCGAAATCTGGTTGCAGTTGAATGGGAACCAATAAATATAGCAAGCGCAGCGGAGAGCAGATATCAACCCGTGTTTGTTTATGAATGGGCGTCGGAATAATCAGTGAGTCACTGGATGCCTCGCAGTCAAGGGCGAGTCTATTTATTCTGACCGTGATGATGCGCGAACGTGCTAACCAGCTCTGGAAAATTCCGAGGATAAGGTGTAATGTAAGGACACCTTTTTGAACTGGCCACACAATAGCAAATGCACAATTGAACCCTGACTACAACGGTGTCACAGTGACATTATAAAACAATTTGTTTGACACTTGTTACGGCTTGAATCATAACGTCACTGTGACATAGTTCTATGGTGAGTCAGGGTTTCATTGAGCTGAAGTACAAGGTTGACTTTATTACCTATTATCTAACGGTCTCCGTACACACTTGCCAAGCATGTGTGGCCATCTTGCACAGGGGCCATTAGAAGCCCTATATACAGAATCCGCAGTCTCGGCAACGCAATCTGTCAGGTTGAAGTCGTTGGAAGTATTTGTATGAGACTTACATCGATGTAAAGCTGCACTCACCCCGCAGTCTGCCGGTATATGGCCGGTTCCAGGTTCGGAGCGTAGAACCCTTAAGATAACTACCTCGTGATTTAAGATGTAGGAAAGGCAAAACACTGTTAGGTGCAAGAGTGAGAATTTTTCTTAAATTGACGCAATGACAATCTGAATAACACGGGGCGCGCCTTCGTGGAGTTCTTATGGTGCTCCCTTGCGGTGATAAAATGTTATAAAATGCTTTTAAACACGACAAAAGTCTCGTAATGTGTAGAATGTTGTGTTATAACATGTTTTAAATATAGCGTTTGATAATCACAATTCCACAATGTGAGAGTTCCATTGTAATATTAAAGACAAAGTAGTGAATTCAAGCTTTTTGAGAGATATGAACGCTAATATTACGCAAGTAGTTTTCGACGCAACTGCAACTGTATTTTTTCCGGTTAGAAAAGAATTCCAGTGCCTTTTTATGAAAAAAATGCAAACGCAACGGGTGTGCCTTTGGTCTTGTTGTTTGCAGTTTGCAAATGCTCACACAAAGGGAGGTAAAGACGCTTTATTCAGTTATTGGACTGCAAAGCTGCGTTTATTCCTTTATTCATTGTTCACGGACATTTAATTTTATTTGTACAGTGCTGGTATTGGACGATCCAATGAAAGAGACTAGAATGAGTGGCTTTCAATGACGCAAGCTGGAAGGGTTAACTCGTTTGCAATGAATAGCTAATAGACCGTTTTAGTTTTCTGCTATTTGTTTTATACTTTGTTTGATATCATAACGAGCGGTTACAACATAAGTGATATTTACATTAATAATGGGTCAGTTTTCTACATTATATTTATCAGTCAATACCTATATACAACCGCAAACATATTACGCTTGCAAATACATTGCGTTGACGAATTTTCAATGCTTAAAGGTCAAGGTCACGTGACAGATTCAAAATGTGTTACGAGATCTTGACCTTGGACCCTCGCAATTTTATTATTTGCTTTTTTCTAAGACCTACTTGATTAATTTGCCTTTATTACATAAAGCTATGGTCTCATGCCATAGGAGTACTCGCAGAACCAGCGCGTAGCAAGGTCATCAAGGCAGTACACCGAACCCGTGAACCAGTGTTATTCTAAGTCCAAAAAACGCGTGAATTATTTAAAATTTAGTATTAAATAAAACATCTTTGGATTTTATGACTTCGGTACAGTGGAGTTCATAAATATGTATACACTTTAGTACCCTGTCTATTTAATGTCATGTTTAAACTGCCATATATGAATTGTCACACGAGTAAAGTGAAAAGGTACTAAAGTAACTACATACACATTTATGAACACACATACACATTTGTGTATATACATATTTATGAACTCGACTGTACTTATACCTCATACTAGCCTAACCTTTTACAGCAGTTTCGAAACGTGTTTAATTCAGAGGGCTTATTGTCTAACGCACTCGCAATCACGAAAGTTTTCATTTTGAAATCGAAGGCTTGTCTGCATACAAAATGAAAACAATTGCTCCATTTTGAATCCGGTTGCCATTGCGAGTGCGTTAGACAATAAGCCCTCTGGTTTTGTAAGAAAACTGACTGCGTTTAATTATTCGTGGATCCATATCATTTTCATACCATTTACGTTTTAATTTCACGCTTTCCGAGATTCTAACGTTTTTAATCCTGCAAAATGGATCTCAAACAACATTAAAAATTCACTAAACGCAACCTACCTTCGCCCGGCAACAGTAGGTACTGTTTACATTCACCTACACATCCAGCGTAAGGTGGCCCGCGACCGAACTTGGAACTCGGACTTGGCTAAACATTCTTGGCGCTGCATCATAAACTTGGAGGTCAAGGTGTATTGGAAACCACGGTGCGTTGATATTGAGGTTTAGCAAAGGTATGGCGAGGGTCAGACCCAGATATTTTTTATCATAAAGTCTGCGTAATTCTTGTAAGATATTAAGCATACTTCTACCAGATGTTAATATTTAAGGCACAGTGGTAGCCTTCAGTGTTTTCCTTTTACTCAAAGAAAAGAAAACTTCTTTGTGAACGGTGAATTGTTTAAAAAAACTTAATAATGCAAAAAAGGTAATTAAAAGGTTAAGCAAAGACTAATTGCCGGTTCCGGGCGTCTGTCCCGAATAAATTTCCTCAAAATTGACTTTGTAATACAAGGTCTTGATCGGAATGCAGTTGATTTTGAAACTTATATCCTAGGTTTTTAGAGCGATATTACGAGGTTTTAAGCGAGATTGGGTCATCATTGTCCGACTTTGACAAAGTACTTAATGCGAGAGTGTATTAGCAATCGATAATTTTGTTACAGGCGAGTATGACTAAAAAGTACTTGCATGGTTTTACTAAATAAAAAGTACCTACCTAGACGTACCTAGTCAAGGAGGGAACAGTGGCTAGGATTTTTTCAACAGGCTGTTGCATGAAAAATATAAATCCCTGAAATAGTTATGGCAAGCACAAAGCACAGTGCAATATTGAAGTTTCATATATAGCAAATAGATTTGCTGTTACTTTTAACAAAAAAGAGATATCTAGTCTTTTAAAAAAAATGGGAATTGAGCCATTGTTTACTACGACCTGTACACAGTCACTAGTACCCCCAAGTACACAGTGATTCTAACAGTGCACAGTGGCTCGAACCTTTGTGTACACTCCCTAGTACACAGTGGTTCTTACAGTACACAGTAGCTACGTTTTGATATTCAATGACCAAATAGGCTCTGACATCTTTAGGAAAATATAAAAAAATGATAAGGATTGGTTTTTTTTTTACCTAAGGTTTAATGACTAGGTATCTACTTCCTAGTTAGAAATAATTGACACAAATATTAAATCAAATTTTAGCACATCTACAACCATACCTCAATAGGCAAAAATTAAAAGAATATCAATCTTCTTGTGAATTAAATAAACTCAGTAATAAATAATTGTCATTTTTGGTCTAATATAATGTAATGTTAAGAGTTGCATGTACACAGTGGTTCGGGAGCGACTGTGTACTTTTCCGAAACGAACTACTGTTGACCCTGTCGCTATTTTGGATTTTAGATCAAACTAGAAGCAAATACCAAAGTTGAGGGCCTTGACTTATCAGCCAATACTAAGTCGATTAGACACACTCTTAGACAAAAATATAACTAATTAAAAATCTCGTACGAGATAAGAATAAAATTAAGTGAAACTTATGTGACAATGTAGTTTTATCAGGGGTTAAAACAAAAACACATCGTAACTCGTCTGCATGGCGCCGGAGCGCCTCACTAACTAGTTCGAGCATGATCGGGTACCGAACGCCTCCGATTGATGTAGAGGACAGACATAAAGCTCTTTCCCTTTCGAGTACAGCACATTCGAGCCACTGTTCCCACCGAGCTACTGTTCCCTCCCTGACCCTACACGTACGTGTAGCACGGGTAATATGTACTATCTTCGGACAAAATACCGGCATAAACCAGTAGCGAGGGGGGAGGGGGAAGGTCGTATCACGACCCTATACTACTTATCAAATTAAAATGAAAAAAATCCATCGAAATAAACTCTCACCTATGTTAATTGCAATTTGCTAGGTAAGTTATCCAGCACAATCACCCTTCCTCTCTTAATTATCTCCGTTTTTAATTAACTAAAACAGGTCAATATGTATCCAAATTTGTCTTTACAGAGCACAATGACCCATTGTCATCGCACTTAAGGGCTGATTTTTCAATCCCCAGATAAAACTATCCGTCAGTTAAATGTATTACTATCCTTTTCTGAAGTCATATGAAAGAAAAGGACCGAGCTAAAATTTACCTTCCGGACAGCTTTATCTGGTTGAAAAATCAGCCCTAAGTGTTTTAAATACGGCTTTCCTTGAAGTTTCCCTCGAAAGCGACCATAAATAGAGTTTATGTTTTTTCTAATTTAATATTAACTGACACCACTGTGCGTGGGTTCTTGATACTCGCGGAGGCGGTTACTTCACTCAAGATGAAGAATTGAACCGCTATGCTAATCGTTAATTCCAGAAGGAAACGTGCTTAGAATAGGAGCTGGTTTAATTTGACGCTGACAGCCTTTGAGGAAATGGGTGATTCTGCAAGATTGGATTAATATAGGGAGGTACTAGAGAAGGGTTTCATAATGCATGAAACATAACTCGAGGTAAGGCAAGTGAATCTACAGAAAAAGATCTACGTACGATTAATTTCTTTCAATAATACTTGTACAGTACTTTAAACAATGTTGCATACCTACTTACATGCCAGCACTTGCTGAGTTGGGACCGTTTCGCAACACTAGCACTACATGTCATCTCTTTTCCTTTATTTTTGTTAAATTTTTTTTTGTCTGTGTTTTATTACTGTGAGTAATTTTTTTACTTACTTACTTACTTACTTATACGAATACAATAAATTGTTAGGCACATTAACGTTACTAGTCATGTGCTGGGTAGTGATTATTTCAAAAGCAAAGGTGAGCGAACGCAGGAGTGATGTCCAAGCGGTGAGTTTAAGTAGTCCCGTCAAAGCGAACAAAACACATTTCAGCGCGTGTATTCAATTTGGCAGCATGGCTTCTCGAACGTATAAGGCTGCCTAATTGAGAATGCACGCGCTAATATGTGTTTTGCTCGCTCTGACAGGACTACTTAAACTCGCCGCTTGGACTTCACTCCTGCCTTCGCTCACCTTTGCTTTTGAGATTCAATACCCTGTCCAACTGTGAAATGAACTTCCGTTGTCCTTACAACAGGAGTGTTATTCTCTTAAAAACGGCAGTTGATTGAGAATGCACGCGCTGTAAAGTGTTTTGTTTGCTCTGACGGGACAACTTAAACTCGCCGCTGCGATTTCGCTCGTTCGTCCGACCGGCCGCCGTTTTTGAGAGAATAACACTCGGTCTCTTTAAAGAGAAATTTTAAATCTTTCTAGTTGAATGTGTGGTTGAGTCGAGAAGCCAAGCTCCTATAATGATTATAGTCATTATTTATATATATATATATGTATATGTGTGTGTATTATATATTTGTGTAAGTTTATATTACTTTTTTATATTTGTTCATTTGTTTAATATTTATTTATTTATAAGTATCATCTCTTTTTGTTACTTTTTGTGCAAAACTTATATGTGTCCAACCCCATGTATTGTACTTTCTTTTTCAGGGTTAGCTGGAAGTGATCCCATTTAGGGATAAAGTTCGCCTTTGTACATTAGTTTAATAACAATATTGTAATATTTATATTTTTGTGCAATAAAGAGCTTACAAACATTAATAGCCAGTATGACCCGATAGTCGGGTCCACTGTTCGTAGCAAATTATCGCAACGTAGCAGGAAAATGCTGCTACAGGTTACAGCGTAGCACTTGTAACCTTGCTGGCTTGTTAGGATCCCCGGCAAATGTCAAAAAATGTAAAGTACCTACCTATTCCATATTCAAATGTCACTTTGATACTAAAAGAACCCCTGCGTAAGTTAAAACGATTTTATTGTAGCAAGCCAAGTAAAGTATAGTCGCGGTATGAAAAGATTCCTCCCTTTTGGACTTTAACCGAATTGATATAGAGTCGAAAAGTTACGAACCTCTTTATACCGCGAGTATATATACGTGTAACTTATTAATAGTCATCGGCTTTCTCCGTATTTTAGAAACACGAGCGACAAATGCGCGCAAGTGAGATAGCGATACACAGACGAAATTTTAATCAATAGCACTAAATAAGTAAAGTTACCTTTTAAAGTGACTCTTCTAACAAAACTTACGAAAAATCATATCGGCCGAACATCCTTTACTAAACGAATTTCATAGTAATTTGAATATAAATTGAATGTTAATTTTCCTTTAATCAAAGGGTCGTAAAGCCTGCTATAGGCAATGACGCGCGTGGGCTCAAGCCGCGCCACATAATCAAGTTAATAGTTAGATAGGTAGTCTGGAATGTTTTTTGGTGCTAGTGAATATTGAGGTCAATATGGATGTGTCCTTGGTAAAAAAATAATAATTAAAGAAAGAAAGAAAAAAGAATTATTTGCTTGCATCTAACACAGGTATAGATAAGTAAATTAACAAACAAAAACAAAAATACATAACAATGGTAAATAATTATTGGTTAAGTAAGTAAAAAATATTTAAATGGATCGGCGCGTCATGATGTTGACAGCGTCAGCTGGGGCGACAGCGCAGCTTTGTGTTTCAGTGCAAATCCGAGCTCCGCCAACCTGTCACCGCCGACCCCGCCGGTCTCTGACATTCCTGCAGTGCCGTGCTGAGGCTCTACTTTGAAATCCGTAATTCGAACTTCGTCTATTGCTATCCCTTTTGCTCTCGACGCGACACTAATTCCCAAGAAAGTGACGGGGCGATCCGAAGTTCGAATTACTGATTTCAAAGTAGAGCCCCTGATTTTGTGTCTAAACCGCTACGATCATTAGAAAGGATATAGGGCTAAAACAAAAGTGGATCGGCTTCCACTTTCTTTTATCTCGCCTTAGCACTATTTAAGGGGATTCACTGAAGTTCTCTTGGCTTGGCTGTGCGACTGACATTGCTGAAGTTCAAAGGTGACCCGCCGTCTGTTCGTTTGCCTTTAATGGCTCTAAAATGTGAATAAGCGCTATAATAAAGTCAACAATAAAATTTCAATTTACGAGCAATGTGGGCTCAGAAAAAGTAGAATAGAATACCTGGTACAGTCGAGTACAAATATATGTATATAACATATAAATATGTGTATACACTTTTTATGTCTTTTTAGATCCTTCTAACAAATCGGCGGCAGCTAGTGTTTTGTAACACGGATGTCCACTGTCCTTACTTAAATATACTGTTCCGTGTTTTGTTTTTTTGGTGGTTTGTATTTGTATTGTATTGTATTGTAACCGGGACAGTTATCCTAATTCTTCTTTGTATTGTATTGTATTGTAACCAGGGGGCCTAATATGGCTGCGTTTATCGCGTGACAAAGTGTGGATAACGCATCCGTCACCTTCTGACATGTAAATAAGTACGAGAGTGATGGATGCTTTATCCATATTTGACAAGCGATATACTTCTTCTTATTTATAATTCCCACAGCCACAAATTTCTTAATAACGATTAAATGGGTGTGAACTTTCATGTTAAATATCTATTCATCTTCTTTTTCAAAATTTCTAAGTGCAGCTTTATGCTTCTGTACGTCATATCTCCAAGTCTAGCTTAAGATTGTTCCCAGATAACAATGTAACGCTAGAGTTCAGAAATAATTGAATCTTCCCCGCCCAAACTCGCCGGAACTCCGTTCACAGCGAGTTCCCGGGGGAAATCCGCCGCACGCCCTCGCGGGCCCGCCACGTGGAAGTTTTCTGACCAGCATTAACCTCATATCCGTAAATACAACTGGACACGAAGCTTACCCGAATAATGGACAGTGATTTCTTTGAAATTGTGTTGCTGTCTGTTATTCAACACTAGCTTTTCCTTACTTAAATTATTTTTATTTGGATGGAATTTTTCTGATGGAACCTTCACATGTTTACATTTAGGTATATGTTTCTAACAGCTTTGTAGTCCATACTTCCATATTTACTAGAATTATACATGTGAAAGTATGTTGTTACGCTTTCACGGCTAAGCCGCTGCATCAATCTCTATGAAATTTGGTATGGAGATAGCTTGAACCCTGATGAAGGACATATAGGGTAATTTTTATTGCAAGTAGCGATAAACGACTTCCCCACGGACGGAGTCGCGGGCAACAGCTAGAGTACGAAAGTTAGTGTGTGTTAGTTTGTTACTCCATCACTCTGTAACGGCTGGACGACTTGGGGTGAAATTTGGAATGGTATAGCCTAGATTAATGCATAGGCTACTTTCGTCACGGAAAATATAAAAGTTTCCAAGAGAATAATGATATTCGAAATCTACGCGGACGAATTCTCGGGCAAATAACATCGATGTAAAGTTACCCCAAAACGTTCTACGAGGAGTAAAATTCGGGTAGGCAAAGAAACAAGTTCATAAAATTTTGGTGTGTCCTTTAATAATTATAAAAAAATAGTATTTTACATATTTTTAACTTAATTTTAATGTTAATGTAAGAGAAGTCACCTAACTACCGCCTACAGCTATTATCACCTCTCCAGAGCAACTAAGAACACTCACCTGGAAGTCGAAATTTACCTTTGTGCAAGTCATTTAGTTTTTTATTTTATTTTTTGTACACCACAAAATGGATCACTTATCACAGCTGCAAAAGAGTCTGGATGACATGAAGAACATGTTTGAGGCCAGAATGTCAGCCTTTGAAAGCACTGCTCCGGTACAAGGCTTGGACCCTGTTTTTGATGCAGATTACCGCTCTTTTAAATCTTTGATTGGGAGTGCAGTTGCAAGTCTCCAAGCTCAAATGAGTCTAGTGCTTAAAACACTCGAGGATCAGGAGATGAGATCCCGCTCAAATATGCTGCTGCTTCATGGGGTCCCCGAGGTGGAGAGTGAGGACACAGCTGTAGTGGTCGCAGATATCTGCCATAAAAACCTGGGGCAAGCTGTGAGCTCCGAGGCCTTCAATGCTTGCCTTCGCCTTAGTAAGAGTCGTGGGGTATCTAAGCCTCGGCCTATCCTAGTCAAATTTGCGAGCCAAAGAACACGAGACGCTGTGTGGAACCTTAAAAAACGTCTTAAGGGTTCTGGGATGACTTTGTCCGAGTTCCTAACACACACTCGACATGCTGCTTTTATGGAGGCTCGTCGGTTATTTGGTATAAGAGACAGCTGGACTTCGGATGGGCGTATTGTAGTACAATGTCGGAATGGCATCCGCCGTAGGATAACCTCCATGGCGGAATTGCGGTTGCTGCCTGTTCCGACTCCTGCTTCTGGTGGAATCACTGCGGTGGAGCAATCTCAGCGCGAGCGCGCTGATCTCGGTGCGGCTCCCACTGCGCCTGCGCTGCGTGTTCGTGCGCCTCGACCCACCGTCAAAAAGAGCCCTCCCAAGCAGCAAAAATTGTTCTTTAATGATCGAGACAACGTTTCTTATTCAGTCTTATCGGATTAAATATTGTCATATAAACATCATATACACGTTTATATAACGCGATTTGGGCGCATTTTACTCGACTTACTGGTCGTATACACATCGCATAATTATCATATAACTATCCAGTATGTCATATAAAAGGGGTAACGTTGACTTCTATAACACTCGATTGTTCAATTAATGCATGTTATATGATTGTTACATGTCTACTGAATCGAATAACCGCAAATAATATGAGCATATTGCCGCATAATAGTGATTTATATCACTATGGAAGCTTTTAATATGACTAGTTAGTCCCTTAGACGCAATTTTCATGACAATTACATGATCTATGGATCATATTAGAGCGGATTATGTGTCTTTAAGCCAGAACAACCAAATGAGTATACGCGTGGGGAAATATATATTTACTTGTGTTCTTCGGAGGAAATAATTGCTGGTAAGTATTTAAGTTTCATGTTTTCTACTATTATTTTGGTAATTAATGTTAAGAGCATATAAACGTAAAGCATAGTCATATTCATAAACGGTTACCAGTTTATCGACTAAGTTTTACTAGTGTTATGTTTAATTTTAATGCCCCCCTTTTATTTTCTCAATTTAAATATTATTTATTTAAAAATAATATGTGGTATCAATTAATTGTTTGTTATTCGACACATAAGTTTCGTTCATTACAACTATTCATCTAAATGGTTGTGTAATAGTTACTTATTCAGCTAACCTGACGCCATTATAGTTCGTTTTAGGGTTCTCTAAGGTTAGCTCAAAACTCATTTTTACTATCTAAGAACAATAAACTTATTTTGAATTAAGAGTGTGTAAGAACCTAACTGTAAAATTATTAAATTACTTAGTATTCTTTTCGCGTTCGCATGCGTATTTATCTAGTAGTAGGTATCTATTTATGCCGATAGGTACCTACGTAAACCTGTACCTATATGTACGTTTTTTTGGTGAGTTAAGTAAATAAAATTATAAGGTTATATATATTTTTATTATTTATTTTAGAATCGTCGTTATTGAACAGCAGCAATAGCAGCATGGTGGTTTTTTTTGACGCCGATTGTTTCTTGAGAAAAGAAAACCTTCTGTTGTTGAATGAAATGAAGTGGCCTTGGGTTAATACGCACTTCATCCGGGCTCAGAATTGTATCGGTTGTGGTTACTCCACCTCTGCTTCGTCAACCATATTGAAGCCAATACATTTTGTGATAAGAGACAATGAAGAAATAATATTGCTACGACAGTGTAATTTTTTTTGGTGTCAGAACTGCTCTGAGTTTGCCATATACGACCATTACGTGAACGACGAATGCAGCGTTTGCTATTTACATGAATAAAATATCAAAACGTAACTTATTATAAAAGGACTTCCTATCTACCTTAGGTATATTAATTGATAATAATAGCGTTAAATAGGTGTCGTTGGAGGTGCGGTGTGAGTGAGAGACGCGTAGTCGCGTATTCATGACAACAACGGGACGGCGCATGGCCGCGCACGTCTCCCGTCGCACGCGCACTCACGAGTAGAACTCTGTGCGTCTCTCTCTGCGCAGGAGATCGCTCCCTAGCGAATCAGTCGGACAATCAGTTTCTGCTTAAGTGTCGACGCGTTGCAACGTGTTACTTATATTTTGTCGTGAGAATAAGTCAAAATTAGTTTACTGAGAGGCTGTGGCTAGTAGTTAGGTTATTAATAAGGAAGTAAACTGCTCATATTTATATTATTAAATCAAAAACTGTATTACTTAGTAGATATTTATGCCGTGCTCTTTTATATAGGTAAGTATCTATCTGTAAGTGTTGGTAGTTGTAAGTTTAAACTCTGTTCTAATGTTTATTTTAATGTTCTTATTTTAGATGCAATGCCTTATAAAATCGTGCAAACTATTGAGAAGGGGAAATCGGTTCTCACCGCAGTTCCTGAATCATGGGAGCAAGATGGTGTACTAAAGTGGCCTAAAAAAGTCAAAGAGGAAAGATTGAAAGTCAGTGAAGATAGTTGCCCCCTAGATGACTGGTGGAAATTTAATTGTATTGTAAAAAGAAAAGATATAATTTCATATGACGCCGCTCAGAAGGAAATAAATAGAATGTGTATGTACTCAGACACTGAAAGTTGTGCCTCAGATTTGGAAAATAATATTCCAGCAGCTCAAACAAAACAAAACAAAAAACGAGCTATTATTCAAACGGTGCCCACACCTCTTGAAGATTTTAATGATGTTGCTCTAGAATGTTCACTCGTAAGTTACCTACTTTTCATGTGTTTTTCAGAACTTTTAATCAAATTGTGATAACTGTTTATATAACGTGGATTGTTCATTGTTAAGTAATTAATTATTTTTCAGGGTCATGTTCCAAACACAACATTGCTCGAGCATGCATCAAAATTGAATTCCAACATTCAAGTCACTGCTGAATCGATTATGCCTATTGCAATTGCAACTACGTCGACTGCGCCTGACGTTATATCTGAAAGTGTATCATTTGTACAAAAAGAATCTACAGTGCCATACTCGATTTCCATAACAGCTCCTGTCATCACGGATTCGGCACGATTAAATGGCACGATTATGCATTGGCCAGTTGAAGATAATACAATTTTGGAACAAGTCCATAATTATATCGAGCCACAAAAAGAAAACATGACATCAGCAGAAACCGTACAAACCACAAATAACAATGACCTTGCCAATAATATTTTAACTCTAATGGAACAACAATCTAATATGCTTACTTTTCTGACTATTATAAATGATAACCAAAAAGTTTTGTCCGTTAATCAGGATAACATAACTTTGAAACAGGCAGAATTATCGGCTCAGTTTGAACAGTTCGTTAAACAGTACTTATCCTGTGACTCAAAAGAAAAAACTGGAATAGAATTTAAGGCTATAGCCAACAAAGATGATCTAGAGAATTTTGAAAATATGTTAAAAACTGAAACATATAAAACAGAATTAAAATCAAAGTTTTCTCTTGTTGTCGGGAAACACAACGGAAATGGTATAAACAGTGCGTATAAGCTGGTAGACTTAATTTTTGAACGAAAATTCATGAGCACATGTTCATGGTCTGGGGGATCACGTAGCGCTGATAATAAGATATGTTTCAAGGCGTATCAGCGCACAGTCGACTTTTTTTTTCAAATCGTAAGAGCGTCTGATGATCATTTTACACTGAAAGATTGTGAATCTTTTCTTAAAAATATTCTAAGAAATTCAAAAAAAAGGAGCGAAAATATGAACATGAGACAGTCTGCAAAAAAAAATAGACCAAAGAACATAATAAAGAAAAGTATTAATAATAGTACAGTTGAACAAGTAAACGAAGATTGCGAAAATGAAGAAAACGGTGATATAAATTATGAATCCGACAAAGAAAATAATACAGCTGAAGGCAATTAATTTTTATCCTAATTTACGATTTTTACGATGCTAGACTATCAAAGACACAGACAATTATTTTTGAGTACGAGTAATACATAGTTGATTTGTTATTGAGTAGGTATTTGATTTTAGACAAGATTTTAAACGTTTTTATCCCAATTTACGACGCAATACGTTAAGGACGTCAATTAAACGAGTAATATTTAAATATTACAATTTACAACCTTACCATTTCATTAACCTATCATTACATGAGAATTTTAAAACAATGCTGATATTTGAAATCAAACAAGATTAGGTTTTTAGCCAATTTAATTTAATTTAATATGTTATTCAAATTTTAAAATAATGTTCAGATTATTTACTATTTTTTGAATTTGTAAGAATTTAATGTTAAGGTTGTTATATATAATATTTAGATATTACAGTTTATAACCTTAATATTGCATTAACCTAACATTTATAAAAAAATGTTTCAATAATTAGATTTTGTATAAAAAAAGTACTTTTTTGTGTTTAAAAACAACTTGCGATAAATGAAAAACGTTTGTAAACTAGGTACTTACTTATCTAATTTCATTTTATAATTATAAGATTTTGATTAATTTTAGGTTTTTATCCTAATTTATAAAGAAGTTAAGTTTGTTAATTATTTTATTTGAATGTCATAATACTCATAATTTACAACCTTCACATGCTTAACCACTTAACATTTATAAAAATGTTAAAACAATGTTAAGGTTGATAAGTTTTTATCCTAATCTACGATGAATGTTACGATTGTTACCTTATTATAACATTTGCCTGATAGGTGACATTTGTAAGACGCCAATGAATAAATATAAGTAAAAAAATGTTGATTACAACAGCCTTTTTTATTTACTATTACGGCTAATAACATACCCATAACATTACATTAAATACAATACAACAATACAAAAACACTTTATTGTACTTACACCTAACAAAAACATTACAGAAAACCAAATTAGCATAAAATGATCATTAATGCCCGGTTCCTATATTCAAGAAACGACTGGTTTTCCTTACGTATCGTTAAAACTACGTGTCATGTGTCAAATCATTTTGTAGTAGCAAATGTCAAACTTTAACGAGACGTAAGGAAAACGATTTGTTTCTTGAATATAGGAACCGGGCATAAGTCTGCACTAAAAGTCAGAGAGGTTACGGTATGTATCATTATGTTAATTTTACTTTAAACTTTTTACTGCTATTTGTATAATTCATATTTATAGTGTATGAAGTAATGGTGCAAAAATCATCTCTGACTTGTAGTCTATAGCCACTATTTTACATTTGACATCCTTTACCTCAAATACTTGATCAATAAGCTTTATGCCTGTTAGTATCGGCCATTTATAAATATTTAAAAGGGAGGATTTTATGGGAGTCTCAAATACGTTTTCCAGGTTTTTCATAATATTTCCTCTCAGGTATATTTGATTGTCATTGATTGATATAAATGACGTGAGTTCTACTACGTTGTTATCACTAGTCATAAACCATTTATCTTGTGGTTCTTTAGTTAGAATAAAACTTTCGAAGCATAGTATGTTTTTGGCAATGTTTTTGCATTTTTTAATAAATGGGTATTTTAAACATGAATTATTGCATACATTATCTAAATCTATGAGTTTTCTTTCATTCAACCGACTTGCAATTTGAGCCAGTGGCCTGTTTCCGTGCCTTACCATTTTTTTTAGAACTTGCAGTTTGTTTTCAAACGGATAAGCATTAAAATGTTGAAGTGCTCCGAAGTGTTTTACTTCCTCAATAATATGACACAAATTGTGTATGTTACTGGTCATATATTGTTGTCCATATATGTCTCTGAAATGCTCAAGAAAATAGTTTAAAAGTTTTTCACCGACAGGGAGGTAGTTGAAATATTTTTCATTCGAGCAAATTGTTATAGCACAAAAAAAAGTTAAAAAATGCTGATAAGCATTGGAGCACAGTGTATGTTTTAAGATTATGATACTAAGATATAATAAAAATGTACGATATTCCGAAGCTTTCCAATATGCAAGTACGTCTAAAGCTCTTACAGACCTATGAATTTCCTTTGGCATTTTGCAACTTAGCAAAAATTGAGTTACGTTACTGATATCTCGCGCGCACCACTTGGTAATGTATGTACCGAAACTGCCATCTCTCCAACCTAATAAGAGCCTTTTCATAATTCCTAAGTCAATAAGATGCAAAGAGTCACATACAGGAAACGTTTGTATCATGTCTATCGATAACTGAAGCACTGGAGAGTCATATTTGTGGTGTGCTCCGTATTTTTTTAAGCGGAACTCTTCGTTATTTCTTCTTGGGCAATCTGTTCGTGGGAATGTCACTGTATGGGTTTGATGTGAGTATTCTCCAACTGTGGTGCATTTAAGACATCCATGCTTCCCATTGAAGTTACAAACTCCTGCATATAACACAAATAATTATTCTGTTGTTAAGTGCATCTCTTTTTTAATCCATGGAACATGTTACATCATGCATCTAAATACTTAATACTATTTTTGTGTTAAATAAATATATTATTATTAGTTGTTGTTCTATAGTTTAATTAAGAATGAAATGTAAGAGACCAATTCAGAAAAGTTACGCATAATTAACAACAAATATGTCAACAAATGTGTGTGTATGTGTGTGTGTGTGTGTTTGTAAGGCAGCTATAATACATATAATTAATAATAATATATTTATTGGTGGGTAATTTTTGGAATAAACTACCAACCAACTTTCATAGGACGTTTCTTAGTATTATTTTATCACTCTTTACACATCATACACACACACATTATATATGTCATGGGAGACAAAATTTTACAATTTTTGTTTACCTACCTTTTATTAGGGCTCTGGCTGGAGAATCGCAAATAAAAGCTCTTATTTTAACGTCAATCACTATTATTGACGTATCTGATTTAGTGATCGATAATCCTCTTTCCAGCTGCTTCATTTCGTCGATAAAGGGACCTAAATAGGCATTTAAATCTGAAGGCTTACTTTGGCCCGCATAAATTCCCACAACAAATGGTGGAAAATTTGGCAATTCAAATATGTTGCACAATATTGGCCAAAACTGCATTTTTGAACTCTTATATAATGGTAGGCCGTCTATGTTTATATTTAACGAGATAGAGAGCGGCAAATAGGTACTTTTTTGTAATATTTCCTTTACCTGGTTTATAAGACCATTGTGCCAATAGTTTCCAGTATCTACAGGAGTTATGCATATTTTATCACTGTTTGTACATAGGAGTGTTCTGGGGTCAGAAGGCATTAGATGTGGAATTCTTTTATTTAATATGTCGCAAAGTTCTTTTAGCGCGCTATGTGAAATATTGTTATCCAAAGCCCATTTTGTAATTTCAGTGCGGCATTCAACGTTGCTGAGATGTTCATTAAAATCATCACTATGCTCTGAATTAGTATCTATTGATGTGGTAACAGAATTTGAAGTAGCGTTATGTTCTTCACTTGTATATTGAAATTCATTTAAAAAAATATTTTCTACTGAACCCCTTTCTGTCACAATATCATTTGTCACTTGACTTTCCGGACCAAAGCGAGAAGATTCGATGGTCTCGACCTGAGATATTGTACTTCTATGCTTTTTTGTCACTTTCCTCCTGTAACCACCGCTTCTTTTAAACTTTAACCACTTTTCCCATTCCATTTTTATTAATAAATTTAATGATTTGCTTCATGCAGTTAAGGAAAAAAGTTGACTAAAAGTAATGATGGCGACAGTAATATGAAATTTCAGTCATATAATTGCGATTAATAGATATTAATACTCGATTAAGAACAACTACAACACCGTTACTCGACCTGCCATATAAAAGTTTAGTAAAAGAATTTTACACTACCAATGAATCGACTAAGATTTGTATACGAGTTTCTTATATAGGCGATGTTTAATCGATTAGACGTTATATAATATAAGGATTTGAGTTGCCGTTTACTCGTGATTTTAAATGACCAAAAATATTGCCATTTATTGCTTAGTTAAATGCTTATATATATAATATTGCTGTATTTGTATAAGTTCTGCTTTTATAACCTCATAGTCCTGTAATAGCAACCTATAACACTTTTATATGATTTGTTTTAATTGGTCGAATTAAGGCCATATTAAAGGATTTTACATGCCCCATGTGTCATTTAAAAGCATTAGAAATGCAGTTATGTCACTATCCCTTATACGACTAGATCGTTATGTACAACAACCGTGTAAACGTCTACTCGACTTCTCTACATGCCTTAATGGTTCTGTCGTTTAAAGATCGGATAAAACACTATAATGTGATTAATTGGAATACAATCGCTTTTATACGATTGTTATACTATAGCATTATATAAGTTGCGGTTATACGACTTTTAAAAGATCTTGAATCATGTAATTTGCGGTTATCGAACTCTTAAAAGATCTCAAATCATATAAGCATAAAATTATAGGACTACTTTGCTGCTTGGGCTGCTGTGGCACTCCGGAAGTAGTGATTTGCGTGTGTATTGTGTTCAAACTTCTATTTGTCTTCTTATGGTGTAATAGTCCCGTTAACAATTGTACTTCCTTTCCCAATTTATCTACCTGTACTTTTTTCACAAGCTATCTGGCATACCCTCTTCTTCTTTCTATTTTTATTAGTTATACCGTAAACTGTTTATTTATTTTACTTACGAACGTCAGCTGTCACTTTTGGTTACTGACGGATGACAGATAGCAATTATATCACTAGTTGTCATTTGCGTTTGGGTTTTGCTACGGTATTTTCGGGACATTGTGTGTGTTTTACTACATTGTTATCATATCACGTTTCGTACGTCGTTTCGTATTTATTCTTCTTTTTCTTAGTATTGTAATTTTTATTAAACTTAGTATTATTCGCTCTATTTTAGTTACCTAAGCAATTGTATAATAGCCAGCTGCTGGTAAGTGATGGTGGAAACTTTGATCAGCAGTAACTACTTGGTTTTAATTTGCACATATTTATTTAAATACATTTTAAATATTTATATTTATATTTATATTGTTTACTTATTATTTTGTTATTTTTAAATATTATATATATTTATGTTAATTGCCATTTATGTCTGATTTGTTAAACAATAGTATTGACAGCGAATTTTTCTCATTATCTTCATCTAGTCTTTATGATTCCCTCAGCGATGTCTCAGATATGCCGGATCTTAGCGAGCGGTTGAACATTTCGTTTAAGTCTCTAGCGAAAAATTTCAATGTTGTTCACATAAATGCACAGAGTGTACCGGCTCACTATTCAGACCTTCTTGCTTCTTTTACATGTAAAAACATTCACGCTATCCTTATCTCTGAGTCGTGGCTCAAGCCAACACTTTCTTCTACTCTATTTCCTCTGCCCGGTTACCGCCTTTTCCGAAATGACAGGTCCTGTGCTAGGGATGATGGACGTGGCACTGTTCGCGGTGGTGGTGTTGCCATGTATGTCCGGGACGATTTGGCTTGTCAGGTAGTTTCTCGGTCTTCTTCAATCTGTCCTAACACTCCTGAGTATTTATTCATTAATCTTACTTTACACCACACAAGGGTACTTTTGGGAGTTTTCTATAGCCCTTCCTCTAACATAAATTACTTTGATACTCTTGAGAGTGCCCTTGTTGATCTTTCCCCGCAATTCGACCACATTATTTTAATGGGTGATTTTAACACTTGTCTGTTAAAAAATGATAATCGTACCGGTAAGCTTCTTTCACTCACTTCTTCTTTAAATTTGGATATTTTGCCTCTTAGTCCCACTCATTTTCCTCATAACGGACCTCCATCTCTTTTAGACCTTATCTTAACTTCTTCTTCCGACCTTGTTTCTTCTCACGGTCAATTTAATGCAGCGGCATTTTCTAACCATGACCTTATTCATGCATCATTCAAAATTAGACCACCTAAGCGAAGGCACCAAATTATTATGCGTCGAAATCTGACTGCGATTGATGTACAAAAATTTAGCAATGATTTGTATAATGCGGACTGGCATAGTATTGACAATTTTATGCATATTGACCAAAAGCTCAGGGCTTTTAATGACATTCTGCTCTCTATCTTCGACAGACATGCACCTCTGAAACCTATGCGTGTAAAGCATGTCCCGGCTCCATGGCTTACGCCGGACATTAAGTTGCTCATGGCAAAACGAGATCGAGCTCGAATCAGGCTGCGCCGTGAATCTTCGGAGATTAATCGTTGTAGGTATTTGTCGTTACGAAATCGCTGCAATAAAACTTGTAGGGACGCTAAACGCCAATACGTCCATAAGTCTCTCGAAGATTGTCCCCCCACTAAGCTGTGGAAATTTCTTAAGTCATTAGGGGTGGGCAAAACGCAACAGTGTTCCTCAGGCATTTTAGATTTAAACGCTCTCAACAACCATTTTTGTACTTCTCCGGTTGTCTTTAACCCCTCCGTTAAACAGCTTACTCTATCATTTCTTGCCAATACCACACACCCCGACTCTTCTCCCTTTGAGCTTGGTAATATTTCACCGCAAGAAGTTCTTGCCTCTCTCAAATCTATTAAAACGAATGCTGTTGGTGAAGATAACCTAAGCTTAGACATGCTCATGCTCGCGGCAGACTGTATCGCTCCTATCCTGTCTGATATTATCAATTTCTCCTTTTCGTCCGCCGCCTTTCCCTCAGTATGGAAACATGCTCATGTTATCCCTCTCCCCAAATCTTCAAATCCAACTTCCCTTGATCAGTACCGCCCAATTTCCATTCTCCCGGTTATGTCCAAAATTGTTGAACATTTTGTAAATCGCCGACTCCTATCCCATCTCAACAGGCATAACCTTCTTAATCCCTTCCAATCCGGTTTCCGCCCCGGGCATAGCACAGTTACTGCTTTGGTTAAGGTTACTGATGACATTCGTTTTAATATTGAAAGTAAAAAGCTCACGGTTCTTGTGCTACTTGATTTTAGTAGTGCTTTTAATACCGTCGATTTCGACATTCTCCTCGCCATTCTGAACTCTCTTAACTTTTCTCCTTCTGCTCTTTCTTGGTTTCGGGCTTATCTCTCAGGGAGACGCCAGCGCGTCAAGGTTGATGACAGCTTCTCGGAGTGGTGTGAACTCTCCGCTGGTGTACCTCAAGGTGGGGTGCTCTCTCCTCTTCTCTTCTCTATTTTTATTAACAACATTTCTCAATCTCTTGCCTCGTCATTTCATTTGTACGCGGATGATCTACAGATTTACGCAGCGGCTAGTTTGGACGATTTACCCTCTTTGATTAATGGTGTTAATAGTGATCTTGAGATGATACGCTCCTGGGTGGAAAGGTTTGGGTTGAAAGTAAACGCAAAGAAGTCCCAGGCTATTATCATTGGCAGCCCTCATTTTATCGCCAAAATGTCTGAAGTAGTGGTTCCCAATGTTCTCTATGATGGAACGCCAATTCCCTTTTCTTTAACTGTAAAGAACTTGGGTGTCACTATTGATCAGACACTATCATGGTCAGCCCATATTAACCAGGTCAGCCGCAAACTCTTCGCGTCATTGCATTCTTTAAGGCGTCTGCAAAATTTCTTACCCTTAAAAACTAAACTCACCCTTGTTCGTTCTCTTCTGCTTCCACTTCTGGATTACGGTGACATTGCGTTTATTGATCTGAGGGAGGAGCTACTTGACAAGCTTGAGCGTCTGCAGAATGTTTGCATCAGGTACGTTTTTGGCCTACGCAAATATGACCACGTGTCACAGTTCCGTGCGCAGCTTAACTGGTTGCCCATTCGTCGTCGCCGAGACGTGCATGTCCTGTCATTACTTTTCAAAATCCTTTTCCTTCCTTCTTCTCCTCCCTATCTTTCCGAAAGGTTTAGCTACTTGGCTTCTGGTAGCGGACACCGCTTGCGGTCTAGCGCAAATCTTACTCTCGCCATCCCGCCAAACAAGACGCACACTTATGCTAAATCTTTCTCGGTACACTCTGTCAAACTTTGGAATGGGCTTCCGCTGGACTTAAGACTGTCTCCGTCAGTTAGCTCGCTTAAGGGGAAGCTAAAAAAGTTGTGGATGAATGAGTGAGCTAGTCTTTGCTGGCCACTTGCTGGCTTATTACCTCGCGTCATACTAATGTAATAAGTGATGTTTTACATATCTGGTCGTTTTCATAATTAGATATTGATGTATTTATTTAATATATACTGTATTTTATATGTATACGTAATTATATTTTTATTTAAGCATATTTATTTTATTTGTGTAGCTACATATATGATGTTTACTTATTATAAGTATTATTTATGGTTATTTAAGTTTGGATTTTTTGATTTATTTACTTTTTGTGCACTTCTTGTTATTTTGCCTATCCTCGTACAGTTTCCTCAATCACAGTCAGGTTAACTGGAAGAGATCCCTTAAAGGGATAAGTTCGCCATTGTACACGTTATCTTGAATTTAAGTAAGTACTTACTTGTTATTGGTTTTATGTGCAATAAAGAGTTTACATACATACATACATACGTTCTCAATCCGGAATTCTTATACGATACCTTTAATACTATTCACATTGACATTAAAGACTGTTGTATTATAAAAAGCCAATATATTTCGAGAGGAAGGTGGAATAGACCCACGCTAAGTTGGCTGTCAGCAAAATCAAATAACGAAAAACCTTATTAGTTTGGAAATGACTGACATTGACTTTGATAAAATAAAGGTAAATAGCTGTCGGAGAATCTGCGGTTAATTACGAGTAAAAACTAATATCCGCCTACCCTAGTAAGCTAGCTGGATGCAATTTCTATTAGAGTTTTCAATCCACGATGGCGCGCCACACCACTCAAATTTACGTTGCATAGTTGCGTCTACGTACATAATATTTATGTAAGTACTATGTTACTACTAGTCAAATCAGGCGTAGCAAACACTGATAATACATATTTTCTTGTTTCGATAAATTATAAGGAATAGATAAAAAAAAATAGTAGGTATGCTTTTGAGACAAACCTTTATAAGCATTATTTTTATCAGAACATCTTTTCAAAATATTATTTTTATCAATTAGCTCTAACAATATAATAACAGTATCAATTTATCAGCAGAAAACCATTGTATTCACTATTGGAAAACCATAATAAATCAATAAACAAAATTAGGTAGTACGGCGCACATCATGAGTATTTTAAAAGGGTTGGTTTACACTACAAAAGTCAAAATGCAAACACAAGTCGAATGTCCGACCCCGTTCTACATTCCATAACCCCGACCCGGGCTGTGGTCCCTTTCACGTTTTTTAAATATTCATATTCAAAGTGAAATAATTGAAATTCTTCTCATTCTCAACATGAGGGTAATGGAATTGTTGCCTTACGCAGAGCGTGCATGCGAGGGGGAATTTTATAAAATACCGTACGCGTAAAACTCGTTCCAGGTATCTAATAAATATTAGCTTAGCTGGAATTTAGACAAAGTTATTTTACGCTTGGAAGGTATTTCGTTTAAAAGAGCGTGTCATCTTAAATTGGGAATGATCCTGAGTTTTATCAACAACACCGCGCCTTTCTATCTCAAAGAACGAATTTGCAGCAAATTGCTATGAGATAAAGCCACATGAATCCCCGTCGAAGTCCCCGTTTGTGGAATGAAGCCACCGAGAGCAATTTATCAACTGATAAAGGTAAACAAACGGATACTATTTTTCTTTGTTATTATTACCGCCACATACTCTGAACTTTGCTTATTTGCGCTATCTTTGAAAACAACGGGGATGGATTTACATGACAGTACATATATTTTTATGACAAAGGCGAAGGCACACGAGCACACAGCCCACCTGATTTAAAGGTACTTAATAAATCTTATTAATTGCACGCTATTAAACGAATTAATGCTTTCGCTCACTTTCTACAAAATGGTTTTGAAAAGGTTAAACCGCACGTCAATCAAAATGTCGTCAGAGAAGGGCAGCTTTACGCCGCATTGACTTTCCCCCCTTCGTTCATTAACCTGAAAATCAGTTATAATGTAGAATATGTCCAGCCACAGCCAAGTTTTAATTTCCCATATGAAACGGACTTTTTGTACTAGGTACTTTTCACCATATTAGTTATAAGATTTTCACTACTGGACACAGGCCTTCCCGAAGAATCTCCACGTAGGTCGAGTTTAGCTGCTCGCATTCATTGATTTCGCATAATCTTCACCAGCTCGCCGATCCACCTAGTGGAGGCCTGCCAACACCTTGCTTTCTGGTTCGTGGTCTCCACTGTATGCAAATGACAATGATTGTTAACCTCAAGTGGCAGTGTTCCATTCTTCGTACAACTGATGGTATGAACTCAATCTCATAAAGACGTGGTGAATAATAACTTTATAAAGATGTGATTTTCGGGGTTGCGATTTATTTAAATTCCTTTATGGCCTGAACACGAGTTCAGAATATTGTTGGTAAAAAGATTACGTTCAAAATGTGATTGATTCGATTTAGTTGGGAAGGTAGCAATGTATAGTTAATGTAGGAACATAGTCATAACCATTTATTGCTTTAGTTATTATGTATAGTCACGGTAAGAAAAGGTTCGTCACTTTTAGACCTTAATAGCGTTGAAATAAGTTCGAAAAGTGACTAAGGACCGTGACTATGAGGTCTTAAAAATTCAGTGGACAGGTTCAATATGAAAGGAGTTTACTCTTAAAACCTTTCTATGTTTTTATGAAATCGCATTGCAAATAATTCATACAATATGATATGAATATTTATTTAACAGAACTACAATCTGAGGCCGTATATCGTTAGAGCAGTCAGCTTTATTTCTTTCTCTCCTTTTGGCACTGCAGGCTTTGGCAAAGATGAAGTAATGAAATTGGATTCAATCTACAATAGTGATATTACAAAGAGCTAAATCGTAATTACGTAATCGCATTTCACGACCCGAGTTCTCAAAGTTCACTAATGCTAACTGAGGCCGCTCTGCATTTTTTATGCTCGCGCTGTGTCCTGGCTAATTGTGAGACTTGAGCGGGACACTTCGGTAATAATGACGGAGAAGTAGAAGTGGTTTCCATTGCCCTGATTATAACTTTTGATTTTTAAAATAACTCAGAGAAGGACATTTTGGAAAATAATTACACGTTTTATATGCGAGTTGGACTCGAACACCACAGAGGGCCCTGCCAAGATGCGCTAAGCTAACTAGCGTTTCTATTCGTTTCGTTTAACCAATCGCGTCTCTGGTAGATCACGTGACTTTTCGTAGCACGTCATCTACCAGTGACGCGATTGGTTTAAAAACGAAACGAATAGAAACGCTAGGTAGCTTAGCGCATCTTGGCAGGGCCCTCTGTGGTGTTCGAGTCCAACTCGCATATAAAACGTGTAATTATTTTGTGGGTTAAGGGTTAAGGTATACATTTATTTGAAATGTGTTTAAATTTTGCAATTAACTATAGTGTAATTCCGTAAATTGCTACATTATTGAGGATTTAAATATCAAGTTTTGGAAACACAAATTACTTATATCTATCCAAGAGAGTTTGAGGTCGGTACACCAGGTAGTGTTTTTACGATTATCATTAAAAACTTCTAAACTAAGTGACGTGTTGAAATGTTTAAGAACATATTTTAGAGCTAGGTTTTCTTAGACGGGTGCAGTACCACTTTTTTTATAAAATAGCGATGCATCCGTAGAAAATTCCACGGCTGTTATTAGGGGCACAACGTGGTAAATTATAAAATTAAATATTTGAGAGTGCGGCCAGAACATATTTACCACTTTATTAACAATACCACAATGTTCAATCACGATCCAAAAGATAGCCCATTTTAAAAGCAAATACAAATCGTACCTGAAATATTTCGCAAAAACAGGAATCATTATTCTATTAACGTGAGAGCCTTTCATTTAATTTGGCGCCCGGCCTTTTATTCGAAATGCGCCGGATATCGAGTTCGCTGCACCTACACAAATGAAACAAAATACGACATCATTAATGGGCTTGATTCCACTTTGGCTTAGCCTATCTTGCTTTGATGCCGTAATCACATAATTGTCGTTGTGACAGCTCTTATACTGTAAAGTAAATAAAAGCTTTTAAAATATTTTCTGTTGTTAATTAGGATTTGTAGTCCGAGATGGTAGTAGCCAATGCATCAATGATTTTGAACTAAATTGACGCACACGACAATGTCGTGCTGTTGCCCTCCTAAATAAAAAGGACGCATGCGCCATTTGATAGTCAAAGTAAATTTAACCTCCATCTTAAGAAATAAGGTTTCAAATACATACGCGGTTCTATGAGACTTACGTCCTTTTTTCTAAGGAGGGCAGACATGGAGCATGGATAATATTGAATATCGAACGTGGGAGCCCTTTGTTTCCCATAATTTTGTTGGTCATAATGTCATTGTTGACATAATTATTGATAATCATAATTTTTATATCGCTGAAACTGGAAAATTTTCAGAATTTCTGAAATATCTAACGTATAGACAAGGCTAGGTTAGGTTAGGTCTGATTTATAATAAACCTGAATAAGTGACAGTTTCTTGAAAGAATAAGATATGAGTTGCGATTATTATGACCAAACACATTATGACTAAAAATAATTATGACAGACAATATGGACCCTACTAAAATACATAAAAACCTTCAAAACCTTGAAATGAATATTCGCATTCCTCATACCAATAAAAATGAAAAATGAAAATGAAAATTATTTATTTCATAAATGCGAGTTACAAAAATGAAAACAGGTTTGGGTCTTCTTAGTAGGTAAGAAATACATACCTGTGGCAGGAAGTCCCCACTCCTCCATAACAAACAGTTGTGTTTTAGTATAGGTAGGTACTTATCTATAACTTAAAAACTAGAAAAATCCACAACGACAAAATATCGATCGATTAAAGTAGGTATCACTGATATTGTCGTGAGCAATATTTGCCAGTACTATAGTTGGACCCGGGACCGCTAGCTTCGTAGGCTTGGTCACTACCAACTAGCAAGTCGTTATGTCTCCTATATCACTTAGCAAATTTTAATGTCGAATTCGGCCCCTGGGTGCTATATTTTGCAGCATCAATGCTCCCGTCTCCCGCGAGGTATAATTTGTCAAACGGATGCGTAAGCCGGACGCGGACGCGGACGAGTATAATCTGACGTGATTTATTAGGAACAATCGTGTTAGCCGCGATGCAAACGCGTTCTAGTCGTTTATTTTATATACCGACGCGGCCAATTTGTGCGGTAATTCAAAAATATATACGGTCACTAAATGGTAATTTGTTTGGGCCACCGGGGAACGTTATTGCAGAAAATCAGGTACAAAATTTACATATAGGTTTCTCGTTTTATTTAATGTCTTTATAAAAGGTGCAGTATTAAGAGTAAGATTTCTTGACAATGTATGGGCGTCTCGTTGTGTTACACAAAATTATAGTAAGACAGTATCAAGAGTTTTCAACAAAATATTAAGTTTCATGAAGTTATAAGAAGTTGTAAGAAGGCACGATCCGTAGTTCTACAAAGTTAGTTTTGCAAAGCTTAATTATTATATTACATGTATTTCGTCAATAAAGTTTAGTAATATTCGGTTCCATACACTCTGTTATTACAAAGTATAAATAAATAGATAAACTACAGGCTGCAATCAGAGTTACCTAATGATGATTAATTCATCCCTTACTGCCGCACTCAGAGACGTCAATTAAATTTAATGCTTGTTTAGTGACGTGTTGTCTTATTTTATAGTTGTAGCAAAGAAAGTGACAGCAGCAACTTTAATCAATCATTAAATTAAATTGACGTCTCTGAGTGCGGCAGTTAGTAACGATTTTACTTACACAAAAAAAAGCAACGACTCAGGCACTTATCTCTAAAAAAAATCTGAGTACAGTGGTAAGGAACAGACATACATTCTTGGTTGTCGCACAAATATTTACGATTACCAGGGATCGAACTTGGGACCGTTAGCTAGTAATAGTAGGGGAGCCCAAGAGGGGATTTCGGGATTTACTCGAGCGCGGCAGATTAACATAGGGGGCATCCTTGTACCCTGTTGAGTACCTCCAGCAAATATGAGCACTTTATCCTGGAACGTGCGTCCAGGATAACCGATCAGCGTAGATAGTAAAAAAAAATCAATAGCTTGAAATACTCCAGCGCGTCAGATTAAGGTAAGGTAGGTTAAATAAAGCGTAACGCAAGGGGGTGGGAGGGTCACGAATTTCCCACCCCTCCCACCCCCTTGCGTTACGCTTAAATCGTCAGATTATTGAAATATAGACTTTTTGGCATGTAATTAACCTACCTTACCTTAATCTGACGCGCTGGAGTATTTCAAGCTATTGATTTTTTTTTACTATCTACGCTGATCGGTTATCCTGGACGCACGTTCCAGGATAAAGTGCTCATATTTGCTGGAGGTACTCAACAGGGTACAAGGATGCCCCCCTATGTTAATCTGCCGCGCTCGAGTAAATCCCGAAATCCCCTCTTGGGCTCCCCTACTATAAGGAGGATCACTACTACTAACTAATTGCTAACCGCGAACCGCGACGAGCTAGTAATACTTTCTAGTCGCGATTAAATAATTTCCATTTTAGGGTTCCGTAGTCAAGAAGAAACCCTTATAATTTCGCCATATCCGTCTGTCCGTAGTTTAACTCAGTTACTTGCCACTAAAAAGCTGTAATTTGGCATAATTTATACATTTAAATTACGGCGACAAAGATATAAAATAAAATCATGATATTTTTTTCCTCCGTACATGAAAAGCAAAGTAATTTTTTACTTAATGACATTGTGTCTTACAAAATCATTATTTAAGATTATATAACTTATACGAAGTTACTATCAAGTTGTAGATTTATTTATAACATTTTCAGAACTAATGCCTCCCTACTCATTATCATTTGTGACTGAAAGAAGGTCGTGGGCTTGTTTGTGAAGCACTCGTCGCTTTACTATCACCCACTTGTCATAATGTAAAAAATGTGTTTTCCTCCCCATGCCTAGTCAGAACTTTAGTGATTTATTACCTCCTGAGCTAGCTTTCCACCTCGCAGAACCGTCTGCGTCTTCGTTACCTAATATTTGGGCTTGAGCAAGAAACCTTTGAAATAGCCTATCTTACTCTGGTATTTAGTTGTGGGTTATTATAGACAAAGGTGATCCTTACCTTGATTTCTACCTTTATGAGGCCCACTTGAATGTTCGCCCATTTTGAGGGATCCGTATCTCAAAAGGAAAAAATCTATTGAGCTAATTGTGTTGAAGTTTAGTACACATATGTTATTCGGTGACCCAAAGACGGACATGTAACGTCAATAAATAAAATTAAAAACTTGGGCCCACTTTTGGGACGGTAAATTAGAAAATTATAAAATCAAGATTTGCAACTATGTCGTATGACAAATTAATGGAAAGAACTTGTTTTGAGAATCTCAAATATATGTGTTATAAATTTAAGATAAACAGTTTTGTAGTTATTTAAGAACATAACCGAAAATTTACAATTAAGTGGGGGGACTTATCTCCAAAAGTACTAAGCCAATTTTTTTTACAAAATTACAGAAAATTGCTTTTTACTGGACAACCTATAATAATCTATGGTTTTTAAAGTAACATAGGCAATTTCTCAAAACACGCGAGGATAACTCGCACTTTTCCGGTATCCTGCTTTATTGTTTTTTTCGTTTCTTATTTGTAGGTACGAGTACGTTTAATAAAATGACCGTCAAAAAAGAGAACGGCGTTAACAAACAAAAGAATTTGGTAGAAATGTAACGTTTCTTGGGCTTCTAACTTTTCCAATTTATTGTGATTAAGAGACCTATTAACATTCACATTAAATATATTAGCAACGTAAAAAACATTATATTGAGATTTATGAAACGTTATGTTTTGCTCGTTTGAGGCGTTAAAATGCAAATTTGTAGCTTTGTGCTAGTACCCTGGTAGCTCGTTATGATTTATGATGTAGGTACCTATTATGAACAAGATTGTGTATTTGTTTAGTATCATTTAATTAGTTACGTCTGTTTATGAATATATATGTTAATAACATTTGATATTGTTTTAGCGTAATGCGATGAAGATTTTGTAAAAGTTCTATTAGGAAAGTGAAAATCTGTCATTGGACAATGTCCTGTTAAACCTAAAAACAAACTGGTGCAAAAATTTCTAAACATATTGACAAACATGTGAAGATAAATTAAAGACTGTAGACCAGCCATACTCAACCTTATTGTTACACGGGTCACAAATACGTTATAACTATGGATCCTTGGGCTAAAAAACAAATACAATATGCGCAAATTTGAGAAAGATGACAATTTATGTAGCTGTACCAGGATCTCCAGGTGGGCCACTCGTAAAAGCTCAGTGGGCCGCGTGCGGCCCGCGGGCCGCAGCTTGAGTATATAGCTGCTGTAGAGAGTGACTCAGTTCCAACTATCTGCACATCCTCCTAACAACACTCTTAACAACGCTAGCTAGGAACTCGTTACAATACTCTCAGAAGACATGCTTCCAATCGAATGACTCCGAGAAATCTCAGCTATAACCTGTAATAATAAATGAAAGAGGCCACACAAGGCCTTCACAATGACGCGCCAATCTCGAGATGTGCGATCGACCGGACCATGTGAAAAGTAAAAGTTGGCGGAAACTAATTTAAGTGGGCAGCGATGTGAGAGCCCCCTTTAATCCATCAAAAACTCAGGAACATTTTCAATCTTCGGGATTTTCCCGGAAGCTAAGATCTATAGGAAGAATCGTTGATGACCGATAACATTGGAAAGGCTCCCAGAGTGAAGGACTAATGGCCGGAATGAGTCGGGTGTTTTATAAGATTTTATTTTACTTTCAATGCTTAATGTTTGTCGCTGGGTCCATCTGGATTGCTACCACCATCTTATCCCTTAATCAGTAGCACAGCAGTGTGTAAATTATTGTGTTCCGGTGTTGAAAGGCAACCCGTGAAAATAGCATAGAGGCATTCCATTTTAGTCCTCGGGGTTGACAATGCATTTTCAGCCTTAGAATTGCAGTCTTGAGATTGTAAATATCTATGGGTCTCAGTTACCACTTACCATCAGGTGGCCTGTGCGATCATTTAACATTTCGTATTAGAATGTCTCGAAATTTGAAAGACATGTTAACCCGAACACAATATAGAGGTAGCATACTTATATAGACATATCAAAGTGATAGCTACTGCTTTACCGTAGCGTAGACCCATATGCCGTTACTTATAAACGTGGAGTAACCATGGAGTAGCTAAGCCATGCTTTGTCCTTATCCGTCGAATTCAAATATCACAACGACAGGTAAGGACAAAATATGGCATAGCTACTCCATGATTGCTCCACGTTTATAATTGCGGGCAATAGAATTTAGACACGATAGATTAGGTAGTGTCAATAAGCAAGCTGACGACTGTGCTAAAAATATACTACCACTAAGCAAAAAAAAACGAAGGCTCTATGTTGTTACTGTTTGATACTTTGTAAAGTTCTAATACATACGATTGTTCAAATACAATACATTAGATTGTAACAATACATCAATGATAAAGAAATAAATGTCTGAAACGTGAACCCGACTTCCTCCAGTCCGGGTCATCCGTCTCTGTCACCATAACACCGGTCCATTATGTGTCCCGGTGGACGCGAGGCCAATATTATCCCGATTAAAGGGGGTGGCTTACTTTTTCATAAGGACACGCAATTAATCAGGCTACTTGGTTTAAGAGGGAAAGGACAAAGAAATATGTCGTTAGAAAAGAAACGCGTGAGTATAATACAGATAATTAAAAAAGGTTGTCTAAAATAGTGACAAGGCTTTCGTTAACTTGTACGTATTTTGCATTAAACTTATTCCGATTCAGTTGACAATTATACTCTTATTATTCTAAGATGATGCCTGTGACAGCCGTATTTCGTAATTTCAATCACTTACTACACTTACAGGCGAAGTATTTAAAAATAGGCGACTAATTACCTATTTAAATTCCTGAACGGCGTCGCTAGGTTTGTACCAATGATGTAGTATTTATATAAAGTTAAAGAAATAAGAGTAATAAGTGTTTATATGAGCTGTCACAGGCATCATCTTAGAATAATCCGAGTATAAGTCGTTCCTTAGTGACGGTTGTTCATACACAAGTTTAAAAAGGATCTAGTTAATTGTACCTAAAATGTCTCTGAGTACGGCGGTAAGTTATCAGTTTAGTTTTAAGCCGCGTATCCACCAAGCGCACGCGCTCGCGCGGCAGCCTCGCGAGCCAAATGCTCGGTCCGTGAGGACGTGCCTCAGGACTGTTCGGGCGCACGTTCCCTCCCCGAACGGTCCTGAGGCACGTCCACACGGACCGAGCATTTGGCTCGCGAGGCTGCCGCGCGAGCGCGTGCGCTTGGTGGATACGCGGCTTTAGACTAAACCACGTGAAATATAAATAGGAAGCGTTCTTTTATTTATTTATTTATTTATTTATTTATTGGAACACAAACAGTCACAAACATGATTCTTTTAAACTATTTTCAATTACCTACAATTGATCATCGACAAACAGTGTTCCATTATGAGTGATATTAAGCCTATTTCAACATTAACAGGTTATTGTATACCTATCAGTGCGAAAACCCTAGAAGCTTCTATGTGGATAGATAAGGATAGTACCTTGTTTATGGTTTTAATATGGCGGCCTACTCGTGCGATAGTGCCCGTCACTCGCCATCGCAGCTGTTCCCCCAGTCAAGCTCTAACGGTTTGATTGCTTTCCGTTTTAATTCCAACCACTATATGAATACATAAATAACGTTCAAATGGTTCAAACATACAACCGATGCAATACTACGAAATTGCTAAGCCAGAATCTAAAACAACAAAGTTCTCATATTTGGAAACTGAACACAATTCTGTACCATGACCTTAGTGAATGAAATGGTTCATTTTATTTATAAAGACATCTTGAACTAATTGTCTTGCGCCAGATCTTTACGAGCACACGCCAAATCGTACATTACAATGTGTTGTCTATGAAAGCTCTATGATAAATTAAGATCATTGACCGAGTGAAGTCTCTATTTATACAAAACTGTATTTTAAAAAAACTACTTTACAATCGCACCAATTGCACCTTTTTTTATCTGATTCTACCTTTCTTTACCACGTTGGCGCAATAGCAGAAGAGTTGACACAGTTTGATATAATCCTATCAGTTCAAACATTGCCAGTACAAAAAACCTCTAGGTGCAGACGTATATTCATGAGTACCTAACTTGGAAAACTTTCGCAGCATTTTCCATTGCTTTTACTACAAATTTGACTAGACGGATCAGACGCGGTGACAGTTTTGCAAATGGCCGGGACACGACCCAACGCCCTCCATTTGAAATTTGTCGTCATCGGACACTGATAAATTTTAGTTCTTGATCGAGTTACGCTTCGAATTGTACTCAAACACGGCCGAAGAAGCTTTAATTGCGCTTCTGGTTATTGGCATCAGACCAGTAGAATATGTATAGTCAAAAATATTGACAGGGATAGGATTAGGTACATTTCAATTAGAATAATGAAATTAGATTTATTCGTAAATTTCTCGTCAAATATTTAGAAGAAAAGTAATTTACATGCCTAATTTAAAATAATTTAATTCAAGCGCGACCAAAAAAAAACAAACACTGGCGTCTCATTTTGGGATTTACCTTAACATTTTAATCAAACCTTATTAAGCCGTCGTTAATGATGTCACATCCTCAATATTATTAAAAAATCCCCTTTATATACTTGAATACACTTTTGGTATTTTCATTTCAAACTCAGTTTATTACTCGTCACTTAACGCAAAAATACTTCGTGCTACCTATTTACTCTTATTTTTCCTTGTTTTCTCTGTCTACAGGGATACATTATCAGCCCGTAAGATGTGCGGCGAGGAGTTTACGAGTGGGTCTTCAATCTGTTTTGCAACAAAACGAATAATTCAGCGGCGCTCCAGTTTCATGTCACTTTAACAAATGACAGTCTGCGACTACGCTTTCAGTTCGTACATGCCATTTTCTTACACATTGCACTTTCCGAGGAATCTAGATTGTCGGTAGTGATAAATAAATCAACTTGAAGGTTTGCCATTTCGTTTTAAAATGGTGCATCTACATCAAAGTTACTTTTTAGGGAGAAACTCCCTCCTAATAGATATGGGTAAGATTCCTAGACGGACGTACGGTGATCAGATTCGCGACGTACTGAATAAGGGCCAAATCAAAAGCACCCAAAACCGCCGTACGTGCATGAGCAGATTGATGAATGTAGAGGAAGCGAAAGTTGTATGTTTAGACCGGTGCACCTGGCGTTCTATAGTCTCTGCCTACCCCATTGGAAGACAGGCGTGAAGGTATGTATGTATGTATGTATGTGTATTCTTAACAGAAACAGATACCCTTCTTTGAAGTCGGACTCGGCAAGTAAGCTTTAAAATTGAACACTATTTTGACCTGAGTCAATCAATCTGGCCGATCGGTGGTGGGTGGTCTTTTAAATCTTTCAAACCTTTTTATGGATATTAAGTGCATACTAAGAAGAGCAATCGAGTTTTCGCGGCGTTTTGTTAATTTAGTCATTCCTTGATGATAATAATCAATATGATCATGTTTCGTACAGAAGTTTGAAAAAGAAACGAGTTAATTTTCTCTAAAATTAATGTATCTGTGTTCTGCAGTAAGAACATGAAGTCCATATGAGCATACAGCCTTTTTGTTTTGATCGGCAATATCATAATGTTGCCTATTGTAAATTTTATTTTGCATTTTGACAGTCTGCTATGTTTATCGACCAGCAGATAGCTTATCTGTTATCTGTAACAGCCTGATTACATCTTATCCTGAGTTCAGATAGCTACAGCGTTTATAACAAACCCATTAGTACCAATATCACTACACTCATAGCTTGTAATGTTTTATGACACACTTTATGATATTATATTATAAGTTCGGAGGTACGAGTATATGCCCAAAAATCTCAAGACGGAGCTCTTTGGTCTTTCAAATAATATGGTACCAAAGAAAAGCAAACAAACAAAACCAGTGGCAATTCACTTATATTTCGAAATAAGCGGAAGACTTATCAAAAGTTAGGCAAAATTAAAAGGTGGGCTAAGAATTTCTTCTATTTACAAAACTAAAAAAAAATACGTTTTTAAATATAATATCACATTGTACCTAACTAGTAAAAGGAAAAAATAAGGTCGAGCAGACCCTAACATCAACCGGTAAAAAAAGAGAGAAAGAGACAGAGATAGAATAGGAAATCACGCGGAGAGAGTCGATTTTCTTTTATTTTGATTTTGACTTTTATCAAATGTTAGAAAAGTTAAAACCAATGTCCTTGAAAATTCGCAAATAATTTCAGATGCGTTCTGCTTATAAAAAGTATATCTACGAGTACGTTATCAAAAAATGTCCAGGGCCAGGTTTTTTGTTGATTAATTTCTAGGTTTAATTTACCATCAGGACATGGTCTACGAAAGTTAAATTATTCAGCGTGAGCGAATGCAAACAAAAACCATCCGAATGAAAAGAAAGATAATTTAAAAAGTTTAAATATGTATGACTCGGGAGCCGAGACCGCAACAACGTATTTTTTTAGCATTCCAGTGGAAATGGGTATTAATGTACCTATTGTGGTTTAGCAAAATAAAAAGTTAAAAGCAATAAGGTGTTATGTGGAGCTATGGGTTAACAAACGAATATTCATGTCATCGAAAAACATCTCACGCCGCATGACTTTTCTTCACAAGTCTAACCTAACCTAACCTAACCTTCGTTAAATGCGAGTCTAATGTAATCTCAGGGTACTTTATTAGTAAATATGAAACTAAGGCAACACGTTTGTATTTATTCGTGCTCAGAAATAATAATGTAATCATAACGCTAGTTACTAACACTTTTATTTCATTTAGGTAAATGATTTTACGTTAAGATTTACTTATTTCTCAAATCAATTCTTATATTTAGCCTGAAGTAATACTTTTCCATTACAACACTATCATTTTTTTTAACCCATACTATAACTGCAATGATATTTATAATGTAATATAATAATTATGTCATAATTGTTTACATTTCTGTTATACAACATTTGTTATAAAATTACAGAGCACAACTAATTTCTCTTCGTTCAACAGTGCGCAACTCTCGCGCAGAGTTCTTAATTTAAATCTGCTAACTGATGCCACTGACACTTCAGTTGTTTTTTGAATTCTCAATCAGTTTTGGCAGACAATTTTAGTTGAGGGTATATTTAGAAAGGAATGACTGTACGCTAATTAAACCGTTGTGTTTTGTTACTGTATTCCGAGTATTAAAGTGATAAAAGCGGAGAAAAATTCTATGATTCACTGTAGAGTTTTTATGTCAATAAACAAAACTGTTTGTGCCGTTTATGACTCAGAGAACTGATGCAACATTATTACGATTATAAATGTGTTCTTTTATGTTTTTTTGCACCCAGAGTGGATCAACCTTTTGATAAACAACTTTTTATCACAGAAGAAATTTTGTTTCACACAATATTTAGCGCCACGGCTAGCCTAACCGTTGATCCCTATAAAGGTAGCAGTCCCAATAGGTTCGATTCCTGAAAAAAATGCGTCGTAGATTTGTTACACGTTTCATTAGGTTCCGCCGTTTAACAACAATCAATTTCATTTAACAATTTAAGCAAAAACTAATATTATACTACTTTACCATTTAATTAACAATACCTAAATCATCAAACATCTTAGCCTAATTTTGCAGTGTCGTTACAGAATTATCAACAAGTTTTTCGAGCTGTAGGTAATTCTGTAGCTCTGCCTACCCCACTTTGGGAACGAAGGCGTGAGTTTATGTATGTATGTAAACCATCAAACATGTCACGCAAAAAAAAACAATCACATACGAGTGTATATGGGTAACTATCTTCGTATTCATCTAGTTGGGTTCTATCCCTGTTTCGGTTTACATTTTTTGACTACTTTTCATTTTATTTTTTATTTTTACCGTGTATAACAGAGTTCCAGGGTCCATTTACATTTTACTTAAATATTTGAGAAATTGAACAGCAAAATTTCACACGCCAGTCGCAGTAGGTAGGAACCATATATTTATAATGTCGTCTTAAATTCACCTCGGCCACACGGTTTGCGCGACAATGTCTCCGGAGCCAAGGGCAAGCCAGGAATAACCACAATTAGCCTCCCTCATTTGCAACTTTCATGTTTCTTATTTGAAAAGATGCTTGATGTATGAGGGTGAATATTCTAGTCTTCAATCTATTGAGGAAAGTAATGATAACTACCAGCAACTTCTAATATACTTAACGGTAAAATGGGCTGAATAGAGATTCGCAGGGGAATAGAAATGCAATCCAAAATAAGTCATAAGTAACTTGTTGCTAATAAGAACCAGTATTAAATTGACAAGTCTATTGGAAATCTACGTTTAAATCTTAATTTTATAATTACTAAAATGTTCTTTATTTTAGGCTGTACTTCTATGCACCCTGTGTATTTCTATTCACCACTTTTTGCGGTGCCTGAATATATAAGCAGAACCTTAGTTTCCGTTTTATGCAAACGAAAAATAACATTGTAAATATCTGGAATTACGATGACAATAGCGGCGGCTAAGTTGTAACGCGAAAGAATCGCCCATCAAATAAAAAATGACTAATATAAAATAATATCAAATAGGAAATGCCAGTCACAATTTAGCTTAGGCATAGACATTGACCCTACTCAATATCACTTAGAGATACAGAAGCCCAGGAACACGCGGAAGAAAGTATTGATTGATCATCAAAAACACCAATAACCGTAAGATAATCAATAAATAGATGGAATATGGCTCGTCATCCTTACGGGTCGGCGGGGATGATTTACACCCGTGGGGCTTAAGCTATAAATAAGGACCCAGGGTAACACCTGAGCTATGCCGACAGTAAAAGGAAGTATGGTTGTAAGGAACCCTTAGAATCGTACGACTTTTTAGTTCTGAACAGGAGTACCTATAGAACTTGAGAGAGGCAATGACTATTTAATTATTTATGGGTTTTTTATCCCTTTATTCCGAGCTTAAATATAAATCAATAAACCGTACTAGGGTTAAAAATGTTTTTTTAGTATGATTGGCCTTCTTTGTTGCTAGGGTGTGATTCTCTCAAAAACGGCGGTCGGTCGGACGAACGAGTGAATGTCGCAGCGGCGAGTTTAAGTAGTCCCGTCAGAGCGAACAAAACACATTTTAGAGCGTGCATTCTCAATCAGGCAGCCTTAGGTATACGTTCGATCTTATCGACAGAAGCTATGCTGCCAAATTAAGAAAGCACGCTTTAAAATGTGTTTTGTTCTCTCTCACGGGACTACATAAACTCGCCGCTGCGACATTCACTCGTCCACCCCTGCACACTTTAGTGCTTTGTCACTTATGTCATGTTTCATCTCTGCCACACCAATCTGTCAAAGGCGTTAAAGCCACAAGATACCGCAGTATGCAGCTACTTATAAAGCTCGATTTTACCTACCATAAGTACCCACAGTGAACGTGCCATATAAAATCTTTTTAAAAAGTAAAGCTGGTATATGCCGAAACATTAAAGTGATATATTAGCCCCATTCAAAGAAAGTTATTCAACACACATTGACGCGTGATCATGAAAAATGACTTTGACGATTTAAGCTGGTAAAAATTCAAATACGTATTGCAAAGAATTTCCAAGCAAAAATAATACAGAGTGATTTCAAAACGCCGCCGCCTGCGCTCGGTGGCGCGAGAAGATAAATCGTAGGAGGAAACTAATTAAAAATGTCACTCTTTCATCTACGGTTGCCTTTCTAGGTCGGTGCATGTCGGGAATGTTTCGCTTTTCGTTTATAGGGTTTAGCAGTCTTAGGATTGCAGTTAAGATTGTAGTTTTGAGAACACAAATGTCTATGGTTCTCTGATTCCACTTACCATTGGTCTGTGTGCTCGTTTGCCTTTTATATGACATAAAAAGCCGGTCAAGTGCGAATCAGACTCGCGCACCGAGGTTTCCGTACAGTAGGTATTATATTCCATTTTGATTTGGTATTATTTGACTTCGAATCGAATCAGCCCGATTTTTTTTTAGGATTTAGGATTTGTTGTTTTTCTTTAGGGTTTTTACTATAATCATAACAAATTTGATGCTTGTATGTTTTTTCTCTTTTTAAGGTAAATACATAACATGAAAAAAAACGTTTCTTGTACGGGGGTACTTTATTATTTCACTTCCTTAAAAATAGTTAGTAATTCCATCGTAATAATAATAACAAATATTCTGTTTGGGGGGGATTCTCATTAGTTTTTCTGATAACGCTCATGAAGTAATGAGAATGATTAAGGTGTACAGTCGTCAATATAATCGGGTACCTATTTTTTTCATTTGTATTTTCACTTTATTCAAACTTAAACTAATCATGTTTTTGCCCTTCAGCTATTTACACAATCAAAACTCATACGAAACATTTTGGCATCACACAGTGACCTAATTAACCGCCAATAGTGCAAAATAAGATGAATTAACAGATTTTAAATCGCGATGTTTGTCCTCGCACGCCACATTCCATTAAGACCGTAATCAAGACAAACGGTGGCATTAGTCGCTTCCCCGACAATAACGCATAATTGTAATCAGTTAATGTTTACCAGTTGAAACATTTTACTTCAACTTCAGTTTTGTAATTCTTACTGAAGATACTGGAGGTATCTAGTGAGGGTGTACTACATAATTCTGAAGTCATACATCCGAATTAATCTAATTTCCGAATTTTAATAATTTCGAATGCAATGTTTAGATAGAATGGTCTTAGATCCGAATAGGAGACGATTTGCACCGGGCTGCTTATTCGATCAAAAGTATTTTATATCAAATTTGATACGCTAAATAATATGTGGCGAATAGGTTGCCTGAAAAATTTCAGTCCAGTACTTATATCATTAATTTTTTTATTAAAAATGAACTTTTTTTTTAAATTGCAAATGCTTGTTTAATATACAAATTACATACTAATCGAAAGTATGAAGCCTATAGAATATGCAAACGTTCGGTTTGGTGCAAATTATCAGTACCGACTTACCTGTTTATACCTGCCTATCCAATAGTTTGACGGGAAAAAAATAGTCAACTTAACGTTTGCAAGTTCTATAGGCTTCATACTTTCTATTGGTATGTAATTTATCTATTAAATAAGCAATTGCATTTTTTTAAGCCAAAGTTAATTTTTAATTTTTTAATTACTGGACTGAAATTTTTCAGGCAACCTATTCGCCACATATTATTTAGCGTATCAAATTTGATATAAAATACTTTTGATCGAATAAGCAGCCCGGTGCAAATCGTCTCCTATTCGGATCTCCTACTAGAAGACTTTAAATATAGCTTATAACTAAATAAAACCTAACTTAAACTACGCAAAGCAATTACATTTTGGGTCTTATATAAAATAGATCCAGTATAACATATCTTCCGGAAAAATGAAAATTTGGACGAATAAATATTCTGTATGAATCTAGAAGAAGCGAAAGAGATTTGTCAGGATCGTAGCAGGTGGAAAGAAGTGGTCTCTGGCTACTCCTATGGGAAACAGGCGTGATTTAATGTATGTACCTATGTATTCTGGAAAAAATTGTTTGGAATTTTAAGGTGGATTGCAATTATTAAACGATTACCTACACTAATGCACCAAATATCTTCCAGACATTCCATTCCCTTAAACCTTGATAGAGTGCTCAAAGTTAGTCTTTCAATTGACAGTAAAGAATCCATCACTGTTATGGTGTATTCTCTCTATTCCGTTTTTAATATTTCTATCCCTTCTGCAATAAATATGCATAAAGCAACAAAATGTCAACTACAGCAATAAAGTAAAATAAGCTTCCGATACAACAGCTTATGTTTTAGCGTCGATGTATAGAGCGCGTTACCCGCCTCGCTCCTTGTGAGACGCATCGCGGAGGCCACTCAAGGAAGCTCTTGTTGAGCGGAAACAAAGTTTAAGTCACTGAATCCAGCGAAACTTTAATAATATTTAATCTTAAACATTTCTGCGATGTGACTCTTATATGATAGTTTTATTGCATTGGATACGTTTGGCCAATCAGTGCAATGACGTATATGCTTACTAGTATTTGTAAATATTCCAGTATTTTAAGATAAACAAAACAAACAGGTTTATTGCTACAACTATAAAATGGAATCACTTTTAGTTGTTAGTTCTGCTTAATATAAATCAGATCATAGAAATTCGACTGCAAGAATCACTAGTTTGGGTAAGCAAATTATTTGTTGCTCTTTAATGGCCAAACAATCAAACGTCATTTAGTCAGGCTTTGGTGGCGCTTCTTCTCAGAAGTGGTCTCTTCTTGGGAAGCTCTGGTAGACTTTTGACTTGTAAAAGAGCCCGTGCAGGGGCCTGTTTATCAAAAGCTTGAAACTTGTATTACAGGGGGTTTGGCATAGGCAGAAGGTTGGACAGCCGTTCTATACATTTCGGCTGTTTAACCATCAAAGTTTGTAAGGAACAGCTTTTTTTTTTCGCGGTAGTGATGTTGGTCCCATAATAAAAGTTGATGAGTATGACCTACAGAGTTAGTCCCTGGAGTTTGTCCAACCTTCTGCCTAACACCCTGTATAAGTGGAAGTCTCTTTTTAATACATATTGTTGGAAAGAGATTTCCGCTTGTTATACAAGTTACAAGCGTTTGATAAACGGGCCCCAGACCGCACTTGCTGAATAAACATCTTACATAACTAAACGTGTGTTAGTAAACCCATAGTACTTTTTCACTTTCATTTAACTCTTCAACCGCTCCCCGCCTATGGTTGTCGCCGCTCCTTTCTCTTCTGATGACAGTGCTAAATGTCCATTACCACGCAGACTGCCGCGGACGAGTGCTTGCCAAACGTACTACGTATTGTCTTTCCATATTACCGCGGTACGTGCTTTTGAATAAACGGAAATGGGTAGGAACGGGGGTAACGACGGAGTGAGTGTAATGAGCAGCGTTACGCCGTTTAGCAATGAGGTATAAATATGCTAATGGTTAAGCTTTGTGTAAAAGAGAATGGCTGTTTGTTGTAGGTTTACGGTGATAAAAGCGTTCGTTTGTTGTGAACATTGTGATGGTCTACGTCAATCGTACGATGGCCCTAGACCACTTTTCTGTAACTCGCATTGCGAAAACGGTATCGTTATCGAAAATTTGTAGTATTGACTAAGCTGCGCCGGTCGGTCACCTCGAGCGCTTACGTTAATTCCATAAATTTTGACAGTTATCGAAAATAGTTTACGTTAGTGTTATGCATCTTGACTAAGGTCTAAGAGGTTTAATTGAATACATTTTTGAAGAGATCCTAAACTGAAGATACTTCGAATAGCCCGTGAAACAAACTTTATCACCGATAAAACGGGAATAACCAATAATAAGTTACAGAAGGGTTAAAATTTCCGATTTAACAGTTGGATAGCCGACGGTACTCAGTCGGGCAGCTACAGACACTCGACTGATCGAGTTTACATTTAACTTTTCTGCTCGGCGGCGTCCGTAAAAGGTCTGCCCTTGTATCAGCCTTTGATACGAGAACGCTAGGACTTCGTGCACGTACAATTAGTTTCCCGCCTTATTTTAACCTATTAGGGGATGAATTTTCGAAAATCCCTTCTTAGTGCACCCCAGGATATCCAAATAATATGCCTTCCAAATTTCAAGTACAGGTCCAGCGGTTTCGGCTATTCGTTGATCGATCAGTCAGTAAGTGTTTATATATATATATTAACAAGTGCAAGTGCAGTGTGCTTGTATGTTTGCAAGGTATTATTAAAAGTAAGATATGCGTGAACAGTACATACCAAGCCTAAAATTGGATAGTTCCCGTGTTTTTACAAAGATAAGATTATCGCAGAAAAAGTTTCTCGCCTATTTTTATAACCAGAGCTGAAACAAACCTTAAGGACTGGTAACAACTGTACAAACTCTCCCCTACGCAACAAATTATTTCTCACTTCGTAGACAGTCATACTAAGGTTCATTTTACACACCTTTGACATGGAGTTTCTGTATTCGATTCCCACAAACTAGCCAAACATTTCAAACGTTGGCATTTAGTAAAAGCGCTGTATTTGGCTGGTCTCGTAGCCCCGACACTATTAGGAGTCCCACAAATGCAACAGTCACCTAAAGGAATCTTGCCGAGCTCGGTTAGATTTTAGATGGTCAGAGAAATCTCAAGCTTCTGAAATGGTAACTAAATCTGTTCAGTACAGTCAACAGCATAAATAAGTGATCATTTATGTACCTTGTCACTTTAACGTCGTGTTTGAAATGTTATACAAACGGTTGAAAGCGACAAGGTACCTACATAAATGATCACTTATTTATGCTGGTGACCACGGAATAGAAAAAAACAGTGGAAGTGGCATGAGCTTCGCTTAGTATCAGACCTGTTGTCGCCAATACTCAAACTATCATAAAAACAACACGCCACCATGGAAAATGTTTTTGGTGCGGCTATCGTTTTTACACTCCAAAATAGCACAATAAGGCATGCTTTTGGATTTATTTCCTATTTTAGAAATATCGAAATATAGAAATCAGCGATCGCGGCAAAAGTATGGTAGGTTATGCGGAACTCCGCATAACTATGCCACACGTTACACGCCCACTTGACACTTCTACTGTTTTTTTCTGTTCTATGCTGGTGACTGTGCAGTCTGAGTGTCCTAAAACCTCGTTTCATCGTATATGGAATTTGTCTTTGCAAGTGGCGTTAGAAACTTGTACGGGTTCCTTCCGGATCTCCACCATCACTTAAATACCTATAAATAAATATTGCAGAAGACAATCTCAAACAAATTGACCTAGTCCCAAACTAAGCCCTAGGCTTGTACTATATAGACAACGATAAACAGTTATTTATTTATGTAAAGAAATAAATACTTAAACACATAGAAATCAAAATCCTTGCCCTTTAATCGGCCGGCAAGCAGCACTGTTCGTATTTTGTTCCGGTGTGGTTGAATTTATACCTCATTCTAATTGTATATCTTCATCAGTTGATCGTGTAAAAGCCTTCTGATGTAGCGTGGTGAACATTACCTAATTAAACTATTGTTAATTATAACCTTGACCACATGTTAGATTAGCCTCTGGAGGCATGTAGAATAGCAACGAACGGTTTTAATTTATGAAAATAATTACCTAAATAAAGACCATTATTAACGCGGCAAATAATCGTTATGGTAAATTAAGCAGTTGTATCAAGGACTTTAATTCTTGATCGACCATAGAACCTTGTCACAATGACAGCATCAAGTGACGAGATAGAAACTACATAAGAATTAATCGTTGGTTTTATGCGAGAAGGTTCTATAGTGGTTCATCAATTAAAGTCTGTGACCGTACAATACTCCCAGCTTCTTAATAACTTTCGGCTGGCTTTAGCTATCCCAATGACAAAAGGCTGACTGTTGAGATTATTGCAACGCTTCTTCTTAGCAGTGGTTTCCTCGTGGGAAGCGCTGGCAGACTCAGACATGTGTAAATGCCTACAGGGCCTACTTATAAAATTAAGATTTCTGCTCGCAAATTCCTCCACGTAGAACTTTTTTTCTGGCCCACCCTATACCTACTATGTTTATGTAATAAATATAGTGTCTCAGTGCCCTAGTGATTAGGTGTCGACTCGTCATAGTAGAGTCCGGAGTTCGATTACCTGAAACCTAGTAAATCTAAAATATTGAACGAACTGTTAGGGTAAGGGTACCGTGTCCCAATTACCCAATCGTTTTGTGCCAGCCGAGCGGGCAGGGCGCGCGCAGCAGTGCGGAAACGAAACGCTGGCGCAGCTGTAATGTTCTAAATGTATCCCTTTCAGACAACAGTAGGAATAGTATCGATAGAAAAGGATAGGATTGCATAACCTCAAACATGGGAGTCAGGGAAGTTATACGTTCTGTTTTAATTTTATTATAAGGCTGTTTTTGCAAGTAATTGTGAAGTTTATGTTTTAAGTTCAAGCTAATTAAGACTCAATTAAATTATTGCTAAAAGTAAATATCAACGTCAATCACAATTTTTCCCAACAAAAATTGAATTTCTTAAACCTCATTTTGCAAATACGCTATCAAATTTTATCCATTACGGCTGTCCTCCTTCCTAAATTAAATCTACTTTAGCTACTAATTAAGTTTGTCAATTCTGTTTTCCGAAACCCATCGCAAATAAGTTTACCGAGGCTTTTCCGCGGTTCTAGTTTACATTAAATGATAATTTTTTCCACATTTAGACTACCTACATTGATGACGGGTTTGGCAAACTGATCCGCGAATGAGAAAATGGATCTCACTCGTGCATCAGTTTTCCAAACCGATATCAATACAAGCACTCCAGCTTTGATAGCTTGTGTGAAATCACAGCTTATGGGCATCCCTTTCGTCGACAAAGGGTTCTATTAGGTCCACGGGGGATCAACATTGTGAGCCCAACACTTCATGTAGAGCTATTGAAATCTAGTTATTGACAGGAACCCGCTTTGTGCCAGCCCTGAGCGCTTGGGCAAAGCTAGGGTTGACACGCTTCTTATTTTCATCGACACAATAGACGAATAGAATGAGAGCATACAAGCGGGATACATCTTTGAGATTTATGGCAGGGATTTTGACGTGTGTAGTGTTGTTAGATTTATTATCTAAAATCTGAACACAAGTTCGTAGTTTTATTTGCTTTTCTTTCTTTCATCTTAAAATGGAAGAACGTAGCGTTGTCATAGTCACAAAGGTGTTTTAAAAATCAAACAGTCACAAGGACCCTATTTCTTTACAGGTATAGGTATACCAATATGAAATCAATGAAAGTCGAGTCAAAATGCTGTTTCAAATCACACGATTTGATTCTTCTAGCAAAACTGTTTATATCTTACTTAACGATATGTGACATTATTTATTATTATTATTATAATGCCCATAAACTAATCAACAGTTCCTATGATTTTAGAATGATATGTGTCAAGGCGTCAGTAAGGAGGTGCGTAAGCAAGAGGTGGTGGCTTATATGCGTATAGTAACTTACATAACCTCAGGCAACCGAGCACACAGCAGATGACAGTGAGCCCATAGACATAGACAATCTAAACACTGTAAGTAATCCCAAATGCGTTGTTAACCCTAAGGACCGAGTTGGAATGTCTCTATGATACTTTAAAATGCGTAAATTGACTGTATAACTTTTTACCAGTCATTTTCAATCAAACCAATTGTTTCATGTACATGAGTGTCAGCCCTGGCAGCGAGGGCCAGACTGTCACTCCGCCTTCCCGCCTGGCTGGCCGCATTTATTAACTCGCAACGATTTTTCCTCCCAAAGCCCTCGATACATCGATATAATCCATCCCGGGCCAGTGTAGGTAAAATGGAATAATTATCGACAAAGTCCTGTATGACCTAGGACAATGAATTCGGTGAAAGTTTTCGCTGTCGAAAATATAGGATTAACGTAACCTGCTTATGTCAATTGACGACAGGACTTTTTTTAAAAAGGTGTTCTGATAAAAAATGTGTATTATCAGCGTTTCCAACGCCCGCTTTTGACTAGTGTTCGGAATGACGTCATTTTGTTTGTAACCGCGTTTTGTTTTTAAAGCCCAGCTGTTAAGCAGAAAAGCCCATGTTTCTTTGACCATTAGCAGAAATTTGTTTATTTATTTTCTCAATAAATATTGAATTACATTTTTTTTTATATTATAATAACCATGTTTTTTTTTTCAAAACATTTTTTCATAAAATTCCAGTTGTCAATGCCATAATTTTTGTAATTTTTAGAAAATTGTTTATCTTAGTGTTAAGCATTTTGACCACTACGAAATACTGTCATACGCTCCAAAATACAAATACAAATAGCTGACGCCTTCACAGCTGCCACCCTCAAGTGAAAATTGGCCGGACATGTCCGCCGCATGCCTGATGACCTTTGGGCAAAAATAACCTCAAACTGGGTCCCGCAAGATCGGATATTACGACGCGGCAGACCACGGCGCAGATGGCGAGATGAGCTGACGCCCTTCAGCAAGATTGGCGGGAGATTGCCCATAAAGGTTGACTTCCATGGGTAGCGGCTGATGCGACAGACGCGTGCGGCTGACGTGCGCGACTGTCGCGCGCGTCTCGCGACAGTAGTAAACACTATGAAAACGTATGGCACCGCTTCCGTGGTTAACGGCTGACGAATCTGCAAGCCGTGCGCGGCTGAGCCGCTTACTACGGAAGCGGTGCCATACATTTTCATAGTGTTTACTACTGTCGCGAGACGCGCGCGACAGTCGCGCACGTCAGCCGCACGCGTCTGTCGCATCAGCCGCTATCCATGGAAGTCAACCTTAACCAAGATACGTGGAATAGGGTGTTTCATTTTTGACACATTGCAATGTATAATGAATTCGATCGAATTCTTGGTCCTACTTATCTAAAAGACCAGTGGCCCGTTTCACGAAGCTACAAGTTAAAAATTACAAGCAGAAGTCTCTTTCTAACTCCTTTTGCTAGAAAGAGAGTTCCGTTTGTAATTTGTAACTCGTAGCTTCGTGAAACGGGCCGCAGTACTCAAAATACGATACAATTGGTTGCACACTTTGACAACTTTTTGAATCAATTTTCATGGTTATGCATTTGTCAAAAATGATTATGGTAAATCAATATCATTAGTGTTTGACAAAAGTAGACAGGAAAGTTAGTTATTGTTAATTGTTTTTGGAAACATAATAAAATTAATAAACATTGAACATCTGCTCCTCATAAGCGGGCATGGTCACTTTGTGCCAGCTCTAAATATTGTCAATTCACCTTGAAACTACACATTTTCAATTTTTTTTTACATTCAATTGTGGAACACACTAACGTGGAAAGGTGGGAAGGAGGTCTTTGCTCAGTAGTGGGACAGATCGTGGTAAAAAAAAAGTCCCAGCGCTGCGCTTCGCTATAGGTATGTGCGCCGGCCCTACGGCCCTTGGACAACTGAACTAAAATATATTGACGTTCATTTTGAAAGTATTTGCAAATAGATTTAACAGCCCTCTGAAAAAACTTACTCTGAGTTATTGAATAAATATTAACCTTACTATTGTTAGTTTACTAACAATATACCTCTTTGATGTCTGATTAGTTTTGAATTCGAATTAGAATTTGGCGGGTTAGGTATTATTCAGATAGTTTGGTCTTTTTATTAGGTTTCGGTACCAAAATTATAAATAAATGAACCCAAATGGTCCTCTTGTGTTTCTTAAAGTCACTATTATTCAAAAAATAATAAGATATAGAGAAATCCAACAGAAATATGCAACAGATATTTAACCGAGATATCCAGCTGCCAGTGGAAACAAAATACGTTTGTTTAATATGATCTTCAGAGTCCCTGTGGGATCGGTTTGTATTCAGACGCCGATTCGATAACGACGCTTGGAAGGTATGCGCTTGAAATTGCATTCGCATGACATAACTACAGTCGACTGAAACAACCACTCGTGGCAGCCAAACTAGATTTCTCAGTATTACGTAAGCATTTGTTATAAATGTTCTATTTAAAAGACAAACGATCTTTGCAAGTGTCGATTTAAAACCAGAATTTAAATTATTTTACATTTATTCAAACTATTTTTGTCGAATGTAATTTAAACTTCCCAATCGAATCACGCGATAAAATCAACCAGAACTTCGTAGGACTTTCTAAACCTAACAACACGTTTTCGAGCCTAGAACAATGGTTCATCAACCGACAGCGATTTGTATTTCATTATTAACTACCGGACCGTTATTTCTTCGCTAACTTTCAAGGTATTCCGGTTAACTTCATTATAAAGGAGCCCAGAGGCTCGAGCAAAGTTGGGGCAATTGAAACTTCCAAAACAATAATAGAAAATGGCGGTTTATCCGGTGCCCTCTCGGAGGGAGGCGCCCGTCATTGCTGACCCATCAACTAAACAAATAAACGAGGATCCGTAAGCAACGCTTGATTTCACCGAGTAATTTGCTAAGTGTTTGTTAGAACAGCGGATCGTCTAAGAATGTCGGAAAACAAAAAGTTTTTCTGCTCGTTTTCCCTTAAACTTGGACATTATTTTTAATTGGACTTCGTAAAGTTATAAGGCTTGCAAACAATGAGTGCTTACAAACACGTTTTTATTAAATGAAGTATAATATAACGGGTGTCGTGTTTCGGTTGGGAAAGATGGACTTTGCTTATAGGAAATGTTGCATTTTTATACAACCGCTACATTTTTTTCTGTCATAATGTTACTAATAGTTTTGAAATAGAGACATATTTATCCACGACCAGAAATTATTTTAACATCTATTGCTATCGTACTGCCAACGTTATGATGGCTCTCATTTACTTACTTAACAGTTAACATGTCAAAACTAACATGAATTTACCGAGTAGAATAAAGTCCATCCAACAGAGAGTCGAGGTCGAGATGACATCGTAATATAAGCGTTCAATATTTTTAGACTTAAATACTTCATCAAGGAAGCCTTTATTCATCCTCAATTTATAACCGACTCCGGCCGACTTTCATAAAACCTCGCCAAATGACGGTCGTCTTGATTATAAGACGAGAAGGCATAATTTTCATTTGATTTCTTTTACAGTTTGGTGAATCGATGGCGGAAGCAATTTTACCGCTCGGAGGGTTTATTTGATTGCAAAGATGGGTGCTAGTGGCCCGTAAAATGTCAAGGCTGGGAAATAATATTGTTTTCCCTCATGTCTATTAGCCCCGGCCTTGCCTTCTTTAATGTTTTGTGACTGTTTTTACGCTAGAGGTCGGCTGGGATTATTCATTTTATTTAATATTAATTTGTACCTTTTTAAAATATTTTACAAGACACCTAAATATCTTAATAATAACTTAATCATACAAATCACATACTATAAACGAACGAAATTACAAGCTTACTTAAAACTACACTAATCTAACAAACCGCTACCAGTGGGCATAGTTCCCAAAATGCTGGCAGCATTGCCAAGTTGAATGGCATTTGTACCTCAATTTGAAGGACGATGACCGAACAATATCATTATTACCAATGTACCGTTTATTGAGCAATAATTGCCAAAGGAAGATACAATCCAGTAAATTGTCAATTTGAGTCTATTTTAATCAACTAAAGATTGCTTGACAACCGACAATGTTATACTAGATACAACAAGTATGTGTAAAGCTCGATTGTACAAATACAAACAAATACAAATTGAGTAACTAGGTGTGTAATTTGACAATATAAATAAAGAAGCATCTGAGTATCACTAACTCTAACAAGAACATTTAAATATACATTATTTTACGTAAACTTTACCTTTACTTTTGAAATTCAATATCACTGTCAACGAACTAGAAAATTTTAGTACTATTAAATAGGGACACGGGGCGCTGATCCCAAACGCCGCAAATTTTTTTTCGATGACTTTACCGTTACTTACTCGATGGAAGGAAAAAGTTCGTACTCGAGGAACAGTATATTTGAGAGTCATTGGAGCTACGCACTCTCGGGTACAAAGCAGCATCAAAATTTGTTTGAAAGTGTCCTACTGATTTATGTAAGGCAAAACCCCTCTTATTCCCTCGCTCATTTCTAGCATCGACGTACCTATACACGATGTTTCTAGTTTGGGAAAGGTTTCCTTGTTAGTACCTTATTGAAATCTTCCCACCATTTCTTTTGCGCACTTACCTAGAAAGAGACAAATAACATTAATACAGCGGTCATATATGAAAACTCGTGAAAAAGGAGCGCTATAAACTACTATAGCACAGGAACATATGTAGGTAATAACCCACATGTAACTCTATCCCTTTTTTAACCAAATTCAAATAAAAAGGAGGAGTTTCTAAGTTCAGTTTATAATTTCTTGCATTCCATATCTAGCTGCGTCAACCAGATAATTAAACCACGCCCAAGAAGTCCTATCTGGGTATACCTATCTCGGTAGTTGCTGTAACTTTTAGTATCTCATGGCAGTAACGTATTGCATTGAGAGTGATTCGAATTTAGTTTAACAATATCTGCAACAAGGTACTAAAATGCAGCTACTCGTACTTGAGTACAACCGTACCGTCGTCGGTTCCATTTATTAGATCACACATTTTCAGTTTCCTTTTAAAGCTTTGTTTTGAAGTTCTATGCGCTCAGCTGGAATGTTACTCGTGTTCATGTCTATATGTACAAGCATTGATGCCGTCTTAGATTATAAGTTTGTGTAAGTGTAGAAATTAAATTGACCATCGAAATATTGCGTGCAGAAATCCAATCAATAAACTAAAATGAAAAAAAAAATTACTTCGGGCTGTGTATATAATATATATATATATATATATATATATATATATATATATATATATATATAGGTATATATAGGTACAGTCAGTCTCATAAACTGCATCTATTTTGCTGGATGTGTAATGATTTGCATAAATTATTAATGTACGGGTACATACTACTTTTCATTTTGCATAAAACGAATTGCATAATTCTATCTGTATAATTAACCAATTGTATTACAAATATAATGCATAACAAATAACAACGCAATGCATTCTTGAAACATGTTGGCTGCCTACGAAGCTAACGTGTATGGGTTCGATTTCCGGTATGGGAAATATTCGTGTGATGCACGTGAGTACGTTCCTGAGTTTTGGAGGTTTTCTTTGTATTTAAGTATGTGTTTCTCTACATAAGTATGTTTGTCTGTAACCCATAATTTTATCGAATTTCACTTCATCGATTGTATCATTTCATCGAATTTCATTTCATCGAACACTATTTTATGCCGAAACTATGATTTTTTCAGGATATCTTGAACATCAATTACGTAGATTAGATTAGACTTGTGACTACCAAAAAAAATCAACTCATGCGGCGAGAAATGCCTTTCAATTATATGAAAATTCTACGTAATGATACGTTCGTTGAATGTTGTTTCGATAAAATAATATGTACCCACCCGTGTTTATCGTTGTCTTGTACCTACCCATAGTACGAGTCTAGATCTTAGTTTGGGGCAACGCCAACTATTGTGACATTATCCCTTGATATTTTTAAAGTTTTATATATTTTTTGGCCGATTTTGCGTAATTTTCCGGTAATCCATCCGCTTGTTATTCGTCACGCGCGGGCGTACGTTTCCCTATTGTATTTGACTATTTCAATATTGGGCTTCCAAACAGCCATTGGCTTGTTGTTTCAACGTTGATGTTGATACTTTGGGTTTGTAGCTTTGTCGTGTTTTGCTTTTGGGATCGTTTTATGAATCTTTCTTTCAAATCTGTAAAACTTTACATAGATTTTTTGTGATTGTTGAAGAGTACCCAACTTAGACCTACCAACCTGAGTAAAACATTATTTTACTTTTAAAATAATCTAGAATTCTCTCGCTATTTTCTTTAGTTTTATCGTTATGTTTGTTATTTACGTCATACTTGTCGATTTTTTTCTTAGTATTGCTATACCTACCTATAGACTCCACCTAAAACGCGATCTCCTGAGAGCTGTATGTTCCGGCGAAGTAACGAAAGCGTAAAGGTCTTCATGTCTATTTCTAAAACCTTCTACAACTATAACACCTACTTCAACTGCGTGATAAACTTCCAAGTTCTATATTTATAAAACTACAAGCTGATCGATTCGACTCCGTCCGTGTAGACATCTTAAATCGCTATGCCTTCAGGAAGAGTAACAGTTCAAAACTACCCTTTGTCCTTCCCCGGGGTTCAAGCTATCTCTTTTTTTCATTAAAATCGGTTTTGTGGTTTACCTGTGATAACGTAACAAACAATATGGACGGTATTTTTTTTACAACACCACCTGTTTATGTATGTAAAATAATTGCTTTATACTTATACTTAGTAATGTTCACCCAAAATGTGAATTTTTGTAGCTCCTCATGAATATTATATAGGCTACATTTCCGATATGCAAATGGCATTTCCGTTCTTCGCAATTAAATTTCAGGGACAATTACCGTGGAACGACGTCGTAACACCAAGACAGACGTATAATTATGTAGCTATAGGAATGCTATTCGATAACACAGCGTGTTGCTCACCGATATCGCCTATAATTATGATACGGTCTGTAATCCCCGTTAGTGCTTTAAGATGCCACATATGCTAGTCAGTAGTGTTCTGCGATCTGGATGTCAATAACCATACCGCCTAAGTGTCTGTATCTTTGGATATATTAAACTTGATAATATTTCTCTAACTGCCGCACTCAGAGACGTCAATTTAATTAATACTTGATTAAAGTTGCTGCTGTCACTTTCTTTGCTACAGCAATAGAAAAAGACAACACGTCACTAAACAAGCATTAAATTTAATTGACGTCTCTGAGTGCGGCAGTGAGACTGTTAAACGTGAAAATACGATTAGAAACAAAATCTTCGATAGTTTTATTTTTCAAACATGACACCTTTACCGCATGTTTTTGGTTGAGTCTGCGGACGATCATTTTTGATTCGATGTTTGAGTATTTATAACTTCTTAATCTCGGTAAACCGTTTTTTTAATTAATGTTGTGGTTTTAAAGTAAACCGCGATTATTTGAATTTTACGCTGCTATCAAGGCGCGCGCAAACTATCTCCATCCCACGTTCTTCGGAAGCACATAAAGCTACCCGGTTTCATTTTTGTGTGGGCGTGGCAACATACACCCCAGGCCAAAAGTATGGAAGAAAAGTTGTTTTTCGTAACATTTAATGTTTCCATTATTATTATTGTCTATTGGTAACGCAAAACTTACTAGGGCAGCCTCAAAAGATAAGACTCAGAAAGATATACCCAAAGTATTAAAAAATCTGAGTACATGTAAACTTGGCTGTCTATCGCTTTCATACTGTCTCTGGCGCAACAAAAATACTAAAAGGATGAAAGAGAGAGAGAGAGGGTTTCAGCGATTAGCAGCCGAGTATAAATACTCTTATTTTACTATCCTACCCAAAGAAATATCCTAATATCCTAACAATATGTGTAAATTTGCTTTTTTTGTTTGTAATCGCGTTCTTAAAAACGGCTTTAGCAATATTAATGAAAATTATGTAATAGGGTTTTTTCGGGTCAAGAAATCGATCCGCCAAATTGCCATCTTCGGGAAACCCAGATACTTACTATTAAATTACAAAGTAAGCACGAAAAGGTTCAATAATTTCATTTAATTAGCTAAATAACTTTGTCTGGGTCTTTTCTATATATCTATACTCAGTAATCAGAGACGTTTTAGAGAAAATTAACTTTTGCTTTTGTGAAACTTGTGTATGAAAAATCGTCTGAGTGCGACCGTACGTGTTGATTTCTCTATATACTCTTAAATATGTTGATCGTTGCCTGGTACAGTCAGCAGCAGAAGTTGCTAAGCATCCGAAGAGGTCGAAATGATCTGCACTCAACTCTATTGTCAAGAAAATACGTCGTGTCTAGATCATTTTGAGCATGTTATTCTGCTTAGCTACTTTTGATACAGACTGTACCCATAGTACAAGCCTAGAGCTTAGCTTGGGACTAATGGTCCCCGATATTATTTTTACTAATATCGTACAGTCAGCATCAAATATATAGACACAGAAAAACTTTCAAAAATATGTAAACACGACTCTGCTGCGAGGGAATAAGGGTGTATATATATTTCTGAAACCTTGTGAACGTATATATATTTATGACGCTGACCGTACAAATAAAGAATCTTCTCATCGTTTACTGAATCGTAGATTAGTAGATTAAAACTTAAAACTATTTTTTGTAACTGAAACACAAGCCCTTTCCAGTTTAATCTGGTTTAAACATTTAAGAACTAGCTTTGTCAAACGTTAAGTAATTAATGTAAGGAAACACAAGCCAGGCCCCCGGTCTCAGTCTAAACTAGTGTTTAAGCTCAGAATTTACCTCCATTTTTAAGTCCTAGGCGATCAAAAGTTTAATAAGCTTGGTGTCAGCTTACTAAAACTCATTTAGCTGGCGACTAGGTTTATGGATTAAATTTCAAAGCTAAACTAGTTTTTAATGAACGATATTAAGCAAACGGTTTGGTAACTTTATACAATCAAATTGTTATGCAACGCTAGTAGGTACGCTCAACAACTTTAATTGTTGGGTTAGGTACTGTTTAATGGAACTCTGTCGCAGAACCAAATATAATATATATGTTTAATGTACAGTTAAAACGACCTTCGGGGTTGTTCTCCTTTTATAACCCCCGAAGCAAAAGGAAGGTGTTATATAAAGCATCATGGGCACTTTTGTATGGATATTGGGTTGCCACCAACGGAATTTAAACCTATGTATTTAAAATGTAATTAGTTAAAACATCATTTCTTACCTGTTTCTTACTATGGCCGCAAATATCTAGCTCAACGGAGAACAACAATATTGGCACTTGAAAAAAAAAAGAAAAACTAGGAAAGTCTGTACATTTTCCTTTTAAGAAAATGTTTCTTGGAAGTAAACAAAGGAAACGTATTAACCACAGAACAGAAAAAACAGTAGAAGTGTCAAGTGAGCGTTTAACGTGTGGCATAGTTATGCGGAGTTCCGCATAACCTACAATGCATTTGCCGCGATCGCTTATTTCAATATTTCGATATTTCAATATTTCTAAATTAGGAAATAAATCCAGAAGCATGCCTTATTGTGCTATTTTGGAGTGTAAAAACGATAGCCGCACCAAAAACATTTTCCATGATGGCGTGTTGTTTTTATAAATGATAGTTTGAGTATTGGCGACAACCACCGGTCTGATACTAAACGAAGCTCATGCCACTTCCACAGTTTTTTCTATTCCATGTTATTAACCTAGTTTTTCGTAACTATTACAACATATTCAAAAATCGTCAAAATCGGCCAGTTTTAGAAAAACTTTATTTTAGACGAAATATTGGAGAAATGTTATTGCCGGAGCTAAATTTGTATAGATTTTTTTTTACTTCCGAGACTTAAGCTTCTATTCCCAATCCTCTAAAGGGTATTTATCCTAAATTTATTTCTCGTGACTTGACGCTTACAATAGGCTCTATGGTGGCTCAACAATTAAAGTTGTTTTTGTTGGTCCCAGGGACTTGATCGACGAGAGCACATTCGCTAGAATACTCAAGTAAATGCTCAAATCTATCAACTTTAGACTTGTCTCTCTTGTTATTAGAATATGATTTCCCAGACATTATTAGATTACGTATAAATAAATTCGTAATAAATCGCGTCCATTGCAACATCCCCTGATTTATGGATGCGATAGTTTAATCTCCCCGCTGCCCTACTTCGCTGCCCTATTTGCCTAAGTTTGTGTTGGAAGCTGTTCGGCAGTTTGTTTTTTTCCTTATATCAAAGTCCACTTCTAGTTAGGCCAGTTTTATGTCCCGTTTATTGAAAGATATCGAGTAATTTATTGATCCTATAAATATCAAGCGCAGTTTCGAGTTCTCTTTAGAGCGGCGGTTATTTTTACATAACTCTTGGTAGTTAACTCCAATTAATACCTACTTTATGAATCTTATATTACGAAAATCATCACAATTTTCTGACGACACAGTTAGTCTAGTTGGTAGTGTCCCTGCCTAGTGTATTTCCAGGTTCGATTACCGGTCAAAGCAAACTTTGTGTGATGAGCACGAGTATTTGTTTCAGAGTCTTTGAGATTGTCTCTGTACCTATGTATATCATTGCCTCGTACCCATAGTACAAACCTAGCGCTTAGTTTGGGACTAGGCAAATTTGTACAAGATTGCCCCCGGATATTATTATTCTTTATTATTAAATATTCAAAAAAGATTAGTATCGAAATGACTATTAAAAAATATACCTAATTACTATAGACTATTTTAATAAATAGTAGTGTCGTTTCTTGTACCTATTCGTATGAAATAAGTTCTTAATTCAAATCGACACGATGAAGGAGGAGCTTTCAAAGTATTTATGATAATTTAAAAGCTTGCCGAGCAGATTAAACTCCCAAGTTATAAAATCTTCGGTTACATTTGAATCTCGTTATCACAAAATCCAATAAAATTACCTGTCCTCTTTGAGACGCAATAAGGTTTAATGCTGGAAGTTGATGCTGCGCTTCATTCCACTCTCCGTCCGTCTCTCCGTTAAAATTTCATAAAGCTTATTAAGTGATAAAAGAGTTAATATGTACACAAATACCAATATTTTCTCACCTTTTTAAAGTAAACGACAACATGCCACCTGGTGCACGTTTTATAAAGCTACAAGTTACAATTTTACCGGTCTAAACTGGCAACACTGCTCAAATGGCTGGTCATCATTGGTCGAGGTTGTGTCAAATGAAAACTTGTAACCTGTAAATTGTAATTTGTAGCTTTATAAAACAGAGGCCTGATGGTAAGCGAGATCTGTGACCCATTCATAGACATTTGTATTCTTTGGAATACAATCTTATGAATGAAATCCTAAGACCTTGGGTAAAATACCTAATTATTGTCCTCTAAATTACCAGTTACTGGCGATAATGATTGTTGAATTAAAGTTCATGGGGCCAATAATTGGTACCTAGGTGGCCAATAATAGGGCAGTTCACAGTATTAGTATTAAAGTAAATATTACTATTTCAGTATGTTACCTCAAGAGATGATGGAACGGAAAATACCACATTTAATTTGAAATGATGTTAACGGTTTCACGAACCACAAAATTTTGTTGTCGTGCTTGCGCGTTTATATTCTCCAGCCGCCTATAACCATTTTCTAGTCCAAAATCATATTGAAATTAACACCAAATACCAACGAACTCCTATGGCATATTTTTAAAATCGCAGGACGAATAGAGAATCCTATTTTTGTTTTAAGACGTACGTATTATTTTCACATATTTGGTTCTAGCTAAATACGTTTTAAAACAAGGTTATTGTGATCATTCATTCTTATATTTCCACTGACATCACACTTTCCCATCGTCCTGTGATCGATTAACATCAAAGCGTCGATTTACAAAGAACTCAGACTCAATTTCATTAAAACGTTATTGCAAAATACTACACGTAGACGAAGCTTTATTGTTGTGCGTTTAGGTACGTTTTCCCCGATTGCCTCGGGTTCGCAATCAAAAACAGTGCCACCGCCGTTCCTCGCGGGTGTTTGCCCCCGACACTCGGCTCAACGGAGAAAATAATACAATAGGCTACTCTTACACTCGTCATGTTTCAGAGGACATGTATAATGTGCCCGCATTGTGATAGGTACGTTACTTTCCATTAGTGGAAGCGTTCTACATAAATAAAAGCAATGACAATTATTGAGGTAAAATCCAAATTTATCTTTATTTATCTCGGTGGCATAATTGTTATTTTATTTAAATAGTGTTATTTTTTCATTATATACGAATATGATTAAGGGCTGATTTTTCAATCCCCAGAAAAAACTATACGACGGTTAAATGTATTACTATCCATTCCTGAAGTCATCTGAAAGAAAAGGACAGAGCTAAAATTTAACTTCCGGATAGCTTTATCTGGGGATTGAAAAATCAGACCTAATTTTATAAGTCTTTTATCTCAATGTCAATACCCCCTTTTAATGGTTAACGGAGTAACGATTTGTAAAACATGTACAATTCATTGTCAAAGATAAAGTACCTATTTACTTCCACTTTACTCCTTAAGCGACCTCCACTCTACTCAGAGACCTTTTAAGGACAATAACTCATTCTTTTTTCAAATGTGTGTATGAAAAATCTGGAACGACTTCATCGTCATTAACTGACTAACTGAGTGCGGTCGGGCCGTAAGCGGTAGAAAATCCCCAAGATGTATTTTTGCGAATGAGCTATACCTTCCCTAAATACTAACTTCCAGGTGTCTCACTGAAAAATAGAAAAATAGTTCATTTATTTATGCTCAATTTAAAAATAGTTCCTATTTTTTCATCAGACAACATTATCCGATAGTTTTTTAGCTAGGTATTTTTTTTTCTTTAAATAATAGCAAAGAAAGTGATGATAACAATACCTAGTTAACAGACATTTTAATCTGACGATCGGGAAAATTTGATAAATATCGAAATTGGATTTAATAGCTTCCCTAATACCTCCATATAACGCCCGTTATACTTAAGAAATATACTCTCAACTTTTTTAGAGCCAGCAATTTATAAACAGCATGTTTTCTGTCAGTCAGTTAATGACTGACTCGGTATTATACTTCTAAACCATTCAAGTTCTAGTCAATGCAACTGACAAGCTTCGATTTCAAGTTCATAATACGGGGCATTCACAGACTTCAGGCTGGCATACTGTAGGTATCCCAGCCTGATGCCGAACGACATCCGACCCGTCGCGGGCTCCTGCCTAATGGATCGCATTGATTATCCTCTCCATAGCGTTCTGTGCCAATAGATTAGTCACCGTACACTAATGCTGCTTGCTGAACGTCTGGATGCTGATGGCTTGAATGATTGTTTCTAAGATTCCAAAGTAAAGGTGCAGGCAGAGCTATAGAAAGAGATATTTTATGAATAAAGTGATTAAAGGTTTGGATAAATTTAATTTAGTTTTATTTTTGGCAAATTTATAAAAACCACTAATTATAAGTTCGGGTACAAATATTTTGTGCCATCAGTGAAAATATTTGCCTAGAATTAAACTAGAGGCACAAAACAATATTATGCATGGGAATGGAATTGTATTTCAATACTGTTATGTTGTGTAAATAGTTTCGCTGAGTTTATATTTCATTTGAAATTGTGTTTGGAAATTACCGTTTTAAATTAGTGAATCCGTAATAACCAGAGTTCGCATAAACAAACTAGCAAAGTTACTGAAGTAAGTAGTCCGTGAAAACTAACAAATTCAACAAAGTTGCGTAATATTTACTATTGTATTAAGTATCATTGTTATTATCCCTTTCTAGTTTGCTTAGCATTAATTAAAACAAAGTAATTCGTGACGTAGACGTGTTCTTGACTGGAGACAGCGAGCGACTCGGCAAACGTAGTGTAGTAAACATGGAGTTATGATTTACGAAACAGGTACGAAAGAAAAAAATGTGCGACAGACCGAGGACAGGGTGAAATGGCGCACGTTAGGGAAGGCCTACGTCCAGCTGTAAACTGACAGTTCGTGACACTAACATAGATTATTTGTGTTTACCTAATTTCCTCTAGGTCCAAATACGAAGTAGAGTGTTTTACTCGTTGAAAAGTATTAATGGCACCTTGAAACTATTGACGCACAAGACTTTGCTAGCGTTCGTGCAACCTAAAATATATCTTATGTGCAATAAAAATAGTCACTTCCATCCCTTGGTTAACAATCTTATATTGTCTGTGCCGCTAAGATACCTTATTTGCCAGAGATAAGACAATTAGCATAAAGTATCTGCACAGCCAATAGCAAAGCTTTTGCACATTTCCCGCCCGCGGCTACATTATCGGTACAGACATTTTCCTCCGACTCAGCCATCTTGCGCTTTATCTGTTTTGCATATTTAAAACAAAAGAATACCTTTTAGTCAGCCATTTTTAAAAAGCAATTACTCGGCAAAGGCCTCTTCAAGGTGTGAAAAAAATCGTTAGGTATTTAATCTTTGTAATAATTAAAGTTATATTACTTAAACGTTAAATATCGGCACGAACGCTAGTAAAGCAGTTCAATTTCCTTTAATTTGAACTGAATGATTTAAGTAACCTTCTATAATGACTGATTACCTTGTCTTTTTTTTTGGAGACACACTTTTTCATTCAGATGTTTTAGGCTTAAGACATTCTATGATTCAGTCGTATCAGAATTTAGGCATTTTGGGAAACAGACGTTTAGAATCAGTCATCATGCTTCTGTTTAGAATCAGACAATTCAAAATTAATTTTTAACTATTTAAAGGGGCTTCTAAACGGGCCATATTTTCACTGCAATATGTGGCCGGCAACTATTGGTGTCCCTCTCTTACTCGTAAATATGTTAGAGAAAGATACCAATAGTTGCCGGCCATATATTGCAGTGAAAATATGGCCCGTTTAGAAGCCCCTTAATTACAATACATCTTTACTACTTTCTAATTTTGCAGTTGCGCCGACACATTTCAACAACGGACAGAATGTCGGAAAATATCGAAATAAAAATTCATCAGTTAGGTAGTGAGTGATTTGTTTTAAAGGCCATTCAGCGAACGCCACTCAATCACCGGGTGAAAAAGTTTATTTCGTCCATTTTTCTTGTTCCCGTTTCAATCTATCAAAGGAATATTATTTAAGTTACGTCGAAGATATTTCGCCTTTTATTCCTCGCTATTGTTCAGGCAATCTTTAGATGCTTCGGAAAATGTTGTTGAAGGTTGAAAATTGACATTGTGATCTATAAGGAGTTCATTTTGCGGTCATATTTAGATTAGAAGAGGCATCTGGCCTAGCATTACAATACTCACGAGTACAATAGGACCTACCAGTATTTCAACGCCCATTTTTTTTTACTCTTCTTGTTATCGATAGACATTTCGCCGATTAAAGTCAATGGAAGGTTAGCCAAGTTGGTTAGCCAAGTTGCATTGACCCTGCCTACAAAGTTGGTATTTTAACTAACTTAAGTTAACTCAGGTACAAACCACCGTAAGGACAAATAAAATTGTGTGAGCAGCATTCATATTTGTTCCTAAGTCTTGCTTTTCTGCGTATTTTATTTATTTTACCCGATTGTACCTGTCACTAATACACTGGATAACATCTTAGCCTGGTTGTGCAAAATGTGGTCACAGAATTATCAACAAGTTTTTGGAGTTTTTGAAGTCTGTGGCTCTGCCTACCCCACTCTGGGAATGAAGGCGTGAGTTTATGTATGTATTTATGTTATGTGATGTACCCGATTTACCCATCATTTGCTAAAAATGTTTCTTTTCTGAAACTGTAAATATTTCAGGATTTTAATAAAACTAGTCCAAACTTACCTATAGGGTTCTACAAGATGGTCCTAAATAGATCCAGAAATATTTAAATTTCGGAAAAAAGCGTGATGCAAAATGATAGTCTGTGAAATGAATTAGTTTATGAAATGTTGTTTAGTAAGTAGTTGGATACCATTGTACCCATAGTACTATTATACAATTCCACATTTCGAACTTCTAAATTTAGCGGATATTAGGCCGTTACTCAGTCATTCATGAAAGGCTATGTGTGTAAATTTCAATGATACTATTGCAAGGTTACAGAAGTGTTCAACTTTTCCCCCTTTTTCCCCTAGAAGTTCCAAATTAATTTATCTATGAGCGAGTAATGAAGACGCCGAGGGTCCGCCGTATTAACGTGCTCGCACGCGCCGCACGTCCGCGCCGAATTAAGATATGTAATGGGGGGAAGAATCTCCGAGGACTCTTGATGGTCGCGGTGGCCTTGGACGGGAACGATATTGCCAATCATTTAGAAAAACTACATTGTTCTATAGTAAACTGTCAAAAAAAGGGTTTGATTTATTAGGTAAGTATAATACAGTGGGGGAGGCCTATATCCAGCATTGGACGTCGCTGACATGATGATGATGATGATGATGAATACTGTCGGTGATAATATTATATCATACATTAGCAGTTGCCTGTATCTTTGCATGCTTAGCATTCCTTTATCATTTAGCAGTGCGGAACTAACTATTTTTGAAACACTAATTAAAAGGTACATTTTTACTTAAAGTGGTTGAACATGCAAATCTTTGGTTGGATGCATGGCTTAAAACATGAGGTAAGGTAAGGTAAAATATTTTTTCCGGGTCCTCATTGCAAATTTTATTCACCAGTAACAATGTGACCAGCTTCAATCAGCAGTTTATTCAGTAGTTAGACAAATCAAACAACGGCGAGGTGCCAGGCGCCGGCTTCCAAACTTTACAAGTTTGATCGTCTTGATCAGCACGTTTTGGAATAGTTTTTGATGAGCAAACACTGGGACTTAGGGTTTGTTAAGCGTGCGTTTTGCTTTATGACTTTTTTGCACACAGCATCATAGAATAAATGGAAACCTATAGGTTAAATGGAATACTCTTGTACCTGTCTACTTGTCTGTCTGAGCCTTAATTCTCAGAATCTGTAAGAGGAAAATTCAAATTATGTAGAGTTAAGTCACTTACGTGTATGTAATAAATAAACCGATAAGATTTTTAGAGGTTTTATTTTTCTTTACACAACCTTTTACAGAACCTTTTCCATAAAAAATCGTCTTTCACTTAACTGTACCTACGCTAAAAGACTTTTGTGTTTTCTAACAAGATTGTGATTGTTGTGAATGTGTGAGGTATTCCATAAAAGTTAGGACTAAATGTTTGTGGTAAAAGAAATTAAGTCTAATTCATTTCCACCCTTGTGAGTGACAATAAAGTACCGGATCCGCAGCTTGGTATTAAATATAGATATAGATAGATAGATAAGTACGTAAGTAATAATGGCGGCCCGATGTGAGTTTATTTTTTATTGGTCCCTAGTTTTCTGTTGTTCGCCCGATGTTGCCAAAGAAGCTAGGAAACTGGTTGAATCGGTAACACTGGACTATATAAGTTCATAATTGGCTAATAAGTAGATGGAGATGTACTTTTTTCAATATTTCTCTTATTTGTTATTCATTTAAGACTGCGGTCCTTTTGACCATTTCTAAAACTCTGATTATCCTTGACTGACTATGACTTATACGCCTATACTATTATTTTATGTATTTCAGGAAGCAGCAACTGTGTGAAACGCGCAAGCAGAGGCCCGTTTCACGAAGCTACAAGTTACAAATTACAAGCGTAAGTCTCTTTCTAACACCTTTTGCTTGAAAGAGAGCTCTGCTTGTAATTTGTAACTTGTAGTTTCGTGAAGCGGGCCACAGCTGTCTATAACAAGTACTATCTACAACTGCCCCATGACCTACCTAGCTCACATGTAAAGTCGGATAGATACAAACTGACATAATCAGTAGACAGTAGATTTGTCTACGTGGCTTATGATAGAATATTCTAGGGTGCACTTTTTTCACATTCATAAAAATGGACTGCTTTAGTTTTTATTTTCACTAACAGGATTTTACGAAGCAGCCGGTTTTTTGAAGCCTTTATTGGCAGCCAGTAAGCTGTTTCCGATAAATGCGATGGACTTTTATTCGTTTTCAAATTTATGCCTTTTTGACCTGATTTTACAGGGAACGGCCTTCTTTGTCACTCAAATCTGCGTGCAAAAGTCCTTTTTATCCGGTAGTGTAAAAAAGTATTTTCATGTATTTAAAACGAAAGAACGTTTTTTTTCTATTCACTTGATTTTTGTTTTAAAATAGGAGCTTTAAAAATCTGATGTGATATTATCTTTCATCTAGTAGGTATTTTCCTTTCAGTAACGTAAAAAAAAATGTGCATTTCGCAGGACATCAAAGTTATCTACGTTTCGTTTCTGTAATTTTCCCTTTAGTCAGTTTTTGCTTTAAATGTCATCGTTCATTCGCATTTAGGAGTTTTCAAAAATACTTAAAGCTCAAAGATTTATTTTATAAACTATGTATGATCCTTTTGGTTAGGTTTATTATGTAAGTACTCGTACGTAGACAGCAAGTATATTTCATAAAAGTTGTCGTGCTACGCTATGTGCTAACAACTTGTCGATATTTCAATTTTTGCTTTAGGAATTCTACTATACTCGGGACAGGACGCTTTTTTTTTCAATATAGTTAAGTAGCCTTCGCTTGAATTGGAATGTTTGGATTAAAATCACAACATTGCAGCCTTTTATAATAGATAACTATTACCGCTGTAATTTTTTATATACGTCTACTACTTAACTCAATTAATGTAATAACGACTCTATCTATTAATTACTTCCCAGGAAAAAAATATGTAAATAATTAATACTACGGGACAATCTCACACAACTTGCCCTAGGCCCAAACTAAGTTTTAGACTCGTACTATGGTTACCAGACAACGATAAACATACTTATGTAGAGAAATACATAGGAAAAATCCAAGACTCAGAAACAAATATTCGTATTCATCATACAAATATTTGTCCGTACCGGGAATCGAACCCGGGACCGCTAGCTTCGTAGGCAGCGTCACTGCCAACTAGGCTGAACGTGTCGTCAAAATATATCATGAAAATATATTTTGTTGTACACCATAACGTCTACAACAATGATCCACTAAGTTATTGCCCTTATTTTATTTTTAAGGCCAAGATCATTATGCTTAAAACTTTTATCCTAAAATGGCCAACCCGTAGTGCCAATTCCAAAACGTATGATAACTCCGATAAAATATTCGCTTCAGTTTCCTAATCCAGTGTCAATTTTTCCACACCGCAAGTCCGACAATATCGCTTTGAGCAAATATTGTTGCCGGTTCTTGTTTTTGGAGATTTTTTTTCGGAGTAAAAGCAAAGCCACGTAGCGATTCATCACTCCATACGTTTTGACAGGAAACGCGGCCACAGAATAGATAAATACGGCACGTTCACTCCATTTATACGTTGACGTTGTAACGGCCGCACTCAGACTCAGTTAATGACGATTAAGACGTTACTTAATGACGATATTGATCAAATACAAAATTGGAAAAAAGAACGAGTTATTTTGTCACTTAAATGTCTCTGGGCGGTTAGTCCACGGAGCAAACTATGCACTGATTTAGGTGTTTTTTTTGTTTCATTTTTTGTCCTTTGTAATATATTTGTATATATATGGTTCACGTATGGTACTATAATTTTTAAAGTTATTTTGATCGATTTCCCGTTTTTTTCGTGAATAAATCAGTATTATTTTCTTGGATCCAATCGACGACAGATGCTTCATTCAACTCTAGCGATTTTGGTAAAGTATTAGTATCGTATGGTAAGTAGTAGGAGCATTTGTCCCTTTCGCACCAGCTCTCTCATTAGAATGTGACGGATAATTTATGTGGGCGATAAAAAAATGTCTTACTCATAAGCGCGCAGGGACTCGGCAGAATAAGAGATTTGCCTGCATTTATGTATTCCGTGTCAGGTTTTCTGGCGATTTTCCAAAACACAACATATTACGCAAAATTTGATAATAACAGAAACAAAGCCGCGAATGTATTATCTAAAAGGGTACCGACACAATGGTGAAAATGGTGAGGAATCTGGGCGCGTGTCGCGTATTGTTGCAAAACCACGGGAAATAAGCTGATGGGATTTATTCGCGAAGTTTCTTTATGTTGCCCGCATTTTTCATGACGCGGTTTCCGTAGGAAATTAGATTGTCAAATGTTTTATAAGGATTTTCATTTCTTTTTAAATTTCGCTGATTTTTAATTTGTCTAATGTTTTGACTAAATAAAATATCAAATACTTTGCATAAAAATATATTTGATTACAAATAAATAATACGTATATACATTAGGTATAAATATTATATTATTATCATAATCATCATCATCATCATCATCATCATCATCATCATTATCATCAAATATTATGATTGCGCTGCCAGTATCTTACTATTTTTTCCTTTTTAAGGAATTAAGGAATTAATGAAGAAAGAAAGAGAGTTGTTTAATTTGTCTTATGGTATATTCATAATTAACATTAAAACAAATAATATGTATACATACCTATCCAACAATACCAAATAACACTAGGAATTCCAATCAACCCGTGTTTGCCTTTATTTTATTAAACCAGTTTGGTGCGAAGTCGTTAATAGCGGAGCTCGCAATTCAGCCAGTAGTTGGTTTACGAAGGGACGTACTCTCGGTAAAGTAGAGCTGTAACGTGGTAACGAAATACGAGCCAATCGAACGCGAGATCCCCACAGTAATTAGATTATACAACTGGGAACTGTTAGCTACAATATTAAATAATATGTTTTTTTTAAATCACCACCATGGACTTTACTTATTGAGGCACAACCCTGTCATAATAAAGTTTGTCAAGGCAAGAGAAACATAGAATAGGTATCAAACAATTGCCAAATTAGTCTGTGGCCGAACCTATTTCTTTCTTTCTATTGTGTAATTCATTAAACTTATTTTAATATGATTGAGTGAGTTTTAACACTTAAGTTTCGAAAGTATTATCTTTTTATTTTACAGGACATTAAAGGTTTTACATTCGACACGACGTGTACATATAAATGAACCCTCATATGAGTTTATTCTACATTAGTCTAAAGTTATAAATCAACTTAAGCGCGGCGTTTATCATCTAGACTGGAGTCAAATAGAGGCCTAATTGAAGCTTCCATTTTCCATTTGTCATCAGACGCTAAGCGGCTTTTTAAAACTGCGCAAATTGTAAGTATTTCTTATCATTTAGGTTCAGAATTGCTGGAAAAGTTAAAGCTTAACACTTTTTTGTGGTAAAGTTTCACGCGATGAACATCGTTTTAAAACGAAACGGGCCGAGACCAAACTCTTTGCATAAATTAACTCTACATCCTAGAGTTTCCGACTTACGTTTTCGAACGACCTAAATAATGACCCTGGTTTACCAACTACTTGAATTCGGAAAAAGCGGCTAGGGAAAAGTTAGACCCACAGTAACTATAAACAAATGTAGTTAACATATGTATGTATGTATGTAGTTTATGTGAGTTTAAGTTTGTATATTGATGTATAAATATATATCTCTTTATCGATTTATGTGAGTATTTAAATTATATATTTTATTTAATTGAATCGTATTTTTTTATGTTCTCCTAGATTTTGTACACTTGCTTACTCGATGCACAACTTTCACTTTTTTAATCTCTCAAGGGTTAGCTGGAACAGATCCTTTAAAGGGATAAGCTCGCTTTTGTACTTACATCTTTAAATTATGTATATAATTTAAAGTGTATTTAAAGTGGCTTTAAGTTGCGGTATTGTAATTTTCTATCTTGGCGAATAAGAGTGACAGAACGTGGCCTAATTGGACATAAGTACTAATGAACGCTTGTGCAACATGATATGCTTCTTTTATGTTTCTCTTTTATATAAATGTTCATTAGGGAAGGGTACACAAATTTAAAGAGATAAACATAAATGTCATAGAAATAATAAATAAAATTAGTGCAAGAAAAATAAACCATTTTTAATAAAATAAAAGTCTTACCTACCCTAAAAAATAAAACCAAGTATGTAGAGCTTTTTTTCACTTCCACAAAATAAATTTGCCTGAATACAACTCTTAGGTAATAAATAAACAAATATAAAAAATATCGGAGGACAATCTCACAAACTGACCCAAACGAAAATAATACGAAACTTTACATTTTAAGAATTTGCAAAGAACCGAGCAGCCAGGTCGACATCATTTCACATTGTAGTTAGAAAAGTAGAGTCCCTTCGTGGTGAATAACATTATGCTAAGTAACTCACTACCATTTTATATGTATATTAAAAGCATCGTGCAAGTTTTACAAAGAACCGCTGCAAAATACACTCTGCTGCTACGAAACGACCTCAAAAATTTCATTTAGCCAGTCTGCATCTTTTACGACGCCTGCAAACCGCAACATAATCCGGTCCAACATAAAAATGTACTCTTAAAAATCTAATTATTTATATACAAACAAAACCCGAGCGTTTCATTATTAAGAGAGTGCTGCCATGTGATTAGCAACTCACTTTACAACTCACGAGTTATTTACCATTTAGTTTAAGTTATCCCATCAGTAGCCCTCGAAAATGTTTAGGATTGACATAAGCTGTCGGACGGTCGTGTCAAGCGCTTACGTCAATTCTATACATTTTGTTAGTTTTCGAAAATCGTTAACGTTAGCGTTAAGCATATATGGTCTACTCTCTCAGAGCGTAGGTATAAACAACATTTCAGGGTGAGCATTTTCAATTACGTAGTTCGTTACAACTAAGACCTCGAGTGCCTGCACACGTCCGCTAGCATTAAACCCTATTCTATAAGTTCTCCGGCGCAAGGTAGAACCTAAACCTAACCTAACCTAATAGACTGAGACAGTAACATCGAAATCCAATGGATAAAAATGCATAGAAAACCCACAATAACTAACTATTTCTTTGAGGTGCGCCAAAGAACGGCAAGTAGGGCAAAGCCAGCTTTGTGGCAACAAAAGAATTCATACATACATAACTTGTCCTGCGACATCGTTCACATGGCAATTTCCTGGTTAGAATAGGGCTGAATAGCACGAGTACATTGTTAAATAAAATGCATACTTGCAACTTGATCATTGGAGGGAATTTTATAAGAATGTATTATTAAAAAAGTTAATAACGGGCTTTCGCTTGTGTACGAACGTACGTACAAGAGCTTTATGTAAATATACATTTAATACGTAGTTCGTACACACATCAAGGATGTCCAAGGAACAAAAACCTTCATATAATATTATTTTGATATTTTGTAATGTTCGTTGCGTTACATTACAACATGTCAAAAACAACGGATATTTTTGATCCTTGGACATTTTTGCTGTGTGTATTTAAACGGCCGACCTTTTCTTTTATATATGCGGAAATATGGTGCAATTAGAAATTAAATCAAAGATCACAGGACACATTTGAGTCCGCGCTCTCATTTAGACAACCTATATCTATATTTATCGTGATCCAATAACCCAGCTGCCACTATGGGTACACTAACTTACTAAAATCTCTGCAATCGGAAACTTTTCCTTTTATCTATTTGGGGCGAGACGACCGATGATATTTGTCAAGATGTAAGTCTTCTAATAGGGAGATGATTGAACCATTTACATCACAAAGTTTCGACGGACGATTGTGCTTGATTTCGTTTCTCGGCACAGACAATATAATTAATTATGTATTTATGTATTTCGTTTTTTTTTGCTTTTGTCATATAAGTACTTCTAATTGTCTTTGGTTTTGGTATCTAGATTCTATAATTATAGTCATCTTCTGCCTTAATCGACATTGCGAGGTGAAACTTGGGATTTTTGTCGATATATCCCTATATTCCATCGATATTTCCAGAATTTTCTACATCAAAGTAAGATACAAGACATGCACATCTTCAAAAAATTGTAATATCTAATTTTTCCTACTTTAATAAACCGAGTTTAAGTTTAGTACTCAAGTACTCGGGACATTGTCGTGGTACATTTTAATCCCCTTACTGCACACAAATCTAAGGCAACGTGTTTTTACGACAGACTTGTACGAAACCCCTAAAAGATACGAGCACTCACATTTTATGTCACTGTAAAACCAAAATAACTGAAGAAATCTCGGAACGATGGGACTCACTTTGACTCCCAATGTAAGAACAGATGAAGCACGTCGCTGAGTTCATTTGCGTTACGGCTTTAAAATGTTGCAAGTCGGGCGAGATAGTAGGCCATTCATAAAAGGAGTGGCTTACGGAGTATGGGTTTAAAATTTTAATAGATGAGAAAAGTACCTTAGATGCAGAATAAAGTTTAAAGAGTAAAACACAACGTAAGTTGAGCTCTATCATGTAATTAAAAATGAACTTTATTCTGTAAGTAGGCCACACGGGTCCATTTACAAGTCTGAGTGTTCTAGCGCGTTCCACGACTGTTAAAAACAAACATCGCAACAGTCAGTATTTTTTAAAAATAAATATACTTAGTCCATTAGTAATACTTAACCAAAGACATTAAATGTATAGTAGTAATAGACGGGGTATAGCGAACAAAAAAGTGATGCAAAACTTGTTACCTCGAGGTAACAAGTCGTACGTCGTTTAGTCTACTTTGACACGCCCGTCATAGATGGCATTCATGATGCTTATGATCAAAGTTTTTCTATGAAAATGTCTCCGATGCCCACTCTATTACTTATAATATTAAATCTCTTTGTACTTAACAAAGGATAACTTGAAAGTCTAATAACTTGTATCATTACTCGTAGCGAGAAAGAATACCTACATAATGTGGAAAATACATTTATTTATTTATTTATTTGGTAATCCTACTAAACTAATAGAGTAGCCGCAATTGTAAATGAGCTCGTAGGATATCTTTGCTATCGTATCCCACATACTACCTATTGAATTAGAAACTCCATTCGTTGTCTCCGTCACTTCCATCTTGATGCCGTCCCCATTCCTTATTTTCCCTGCTCCCATTCGTATTCAAGCAAAATTGCTTGTTTAATAGGCAAATTATATACTAATCGAAAGTATGAAAATATGCAAACGTTAGGTTGACTATTTTTTCCCATCATAACCATTAGGCAGGCAGGTAAGTCGGTAAGTACTAATAATTTGCACTAAACCTCACGTTTGCATATTCTATAGGCTTCATACTTTCGATTAGTATATAATTGGTCTATTAAACAAGCAATATAAATTAAGAAAAAGTTCATTTTTAGTTTTTTTTTTTATATATGGAAGACTTACTTGGCTGAAATTTTTCAGTCAACCTATTCGCCATAATTACTTACCATATTAAATTTGATATAAAATATTTTTTATCGAATAAACAGCTAGATGAAGGTCGTCTCCTATTCGGATCTTAGACCACAGTAACTACATTGTAAGTTGCTGAGATTTGAAGATACTCAATCATATATGTAGGTGTACCTAGTATACGAATCCATTAATTGTACTATCCATCGAGGCGGACATAGTGCTTTTCAACTGCGAAGATTAAAAAACACATTTAATATATACATTTTCCTTCTTAATAATGTGTTTAATTTTACGTAGGTACACAATAAATAAAAGAATGAACGCTTTATAACGTCACAGGCTTCAGCGACCTCGAAAGTTTGTTGAAATACGCAAGTAACACGTTTTCAGAAAACGTGCTCGCTTTTTCTCAGGTTTCCCGTGAAATTAAGTGAACGTTAACTTTTACGCTTTTTTAGGTTTCCCAAACAGCTAATTAACCACTGATTTGGTCGTTTTGTGAATACTTGTGGATGTAAAAATGTTTGTATTGTACTCAAGACCAAATCATGTTTGCAATCCTCTTATCCTTTAATGTTACTGAAGCAGTATTTTAAAAGTAAGTAGCAGTAAGCAGTATCCCCGCAATGGACGACGTTTCTTTTTTTAACTTACTTTTTAATTTAACGTCCCCTATTCTCGTGGCACTCGATATTAATTCACATTTGAATTGAAAATGTCAACTGCAAATAAAATTGTATTTGTTTTTACGTATCCCTAATGTAATTTCATCTCGAATAGTTCGAGGAAAAGAACCTAGTTCGAATGATATTTGATAATATTTTACAAAACAATAGTGTTCTGATGGATGGTTTCATTATTTCATTTCATGGCGCTATAACAGAAAAATTGATTGATTGATTTTCGTTGATTCCTAAATTGAAATGCTGTCGCCCGAGCGGCAAATAGGCCGGCAAAAATATTCGAGACCTGTTCTTATTTTCGACCCAACCCAGTCTGGGTTTCCAATATTTCACGGTATTTCCGAGCAGTGTTGTGAAAACCTAGTTTTATATTCACCGCGCCAGGTAGCAATAGTCCTTTATCATTTCGTAGGCACATGTTACCGATGTAGGGCACACTTGGAAGGGGCGATGTAGCCCTAAGTGGTTACGCTTGCTCGTCATAGGCAATAAGTAGGTGCCCATATATAAACAGGTCAATGAACGCTCCAAGTAGGGTATTCTCTCTATTCATGTTATGTTATTCACGCTGCGATGCGCCATTTGTATATGAAAGACATTGAGAAGAGATTATGGGGCTTGTTCTAAAGAAATATTATAAACGATATGGAAACGACGATGAGATATTGGATATTCTGGTAGCATTTATGTCAATGTGTTAAAACCCTATAGCCGTAATTCATTTGTCTAAATTGAACTAGATTTCATCTGCTTCCACAAAAGCTTTCCTATTATTGAGCATATTTGTGGCAATTTTTTATTGCTCAATTAACCGTATAAATGATAACACCTGTCTTTCCGTGACCACGGCTGGTGCAAGCCAGCCAAACCGTCGGATTAATAACGAGGCATGTGTATACTTACCTGTCGTTAGTGTTCATCGAGTCAAGACTTGATTTTAATATGTGCTGTAAACGCGAAAGTTTAAATATATCTGTTCCAAAAATGAACAAACCTATTTAGCAGATTTAGAGATTAACTAATTAGCGTATCTATATTTATTTTACACCAGTACGTATCACACTGATACCAATATTGATAATGCTGACGCCAGTTTAACCACGCGAGCATTTTGTTTACTAGCTCCGCCTTCCTGCTCTCCGGCTTAGTAACACATGTTCAGTTCAGGCGGCGAGGTAGTTCTGACACTTCTGACAACGAAGAAATGTGGAATTGTAGAGCATGCAGCGGCGAGAAATGCGGGCCGGAGACATTGCAGTGTTATATAAAATACTACGACATTTTAAGCTTAGAGATACCCAGTCTTGCTATTGTTATTTAATACCTGGAAGACCGAGGGTCGCTCGCATGTTCGGTAAAAATAATTTTACCGAACATGACAATTCGACAGATCAATTTTTCGCCCGCGTAAGCCGCGTATTGCAATCGTTAGAGCCGTGTTCTAGTGCGTTATTGCAAATGTACACATATACAAATATTACTCGTTTAACAGTATAGGATAGGACCTCTGTCTGTCACTTGTGTAGTTTTTAGTTACTCTGGGAACCATCGTCGCGGTCGCTTCGACGCAATGCTGACGGGAACCCTTTTTAACACGATTTCATTTCATTTTTTGTTTCTACCCTATTCCGCTTTTTGTTTTTTGTAGTTACAAGTAACTTGTGCTTGATAAATATTATTGATATTTTCTTTCTATTCATCTATTACTTTACACAGAAAAGAAATGGCTCAATTCATTTCGATATAGTTAGCTTATCAACTCGGCAGAACAAATTTGTTAGAACTTAGAACCCAATTATATACCAAACGTTCCAAAAACTTGATTACTATAGTTAGACCGTTTTCTTGTCTATTGGATATCAAGTTTTTGCAGCTTTTGATTTGGGTAACAAGCTACATCGAATGATTAGAGCCCTTTCTATTTGAGTGTTGTCGGGAAAGCTTTCCTTAAACGTAAATGAATTTCCAAAGAGTCATTAACATCAGGCTGATTAGTTTTCGTGAAAACGGTCAATTGTTCAATAATATTTGTAAGCGAACCCCATTAGCGTGGAAACGTTGAACTCAGCTGTTCGCTTGCCTACGTCACGCAGTTATTGGCAACGACACAGAAACAACATACTATGGACTATGGATACATACGCACTTATGTAGATAGAGTTCTGAAAAACAGGTGACGCCCGATTGTTTCAGAAATGTATCCGCAAGTTTTAAACCAATGCTAACTTTAAAACCAATCTCTATTTTACTTCGTTTTAGACGTACGAATCATATAATATGTGGTCATATTGTTCGCGTTATATCACTTAACAGTAAATAAATAGAGGCCCATACCTGGAGCAAAACTCTTTTTATTTTTTCCAGTAAGTAACGTTAACTTAACGTCCAAAATGTGTATTGCAATTGATATCAACGCCCCGTGCCCGCATTTAGTATAGTCAAGTGCAAAAATTTGTATCGAAAGAATCGTCTCTTTTGAGATGTAGTGTCCTCACATATTTTTACACTAGGTAGGCCGGAAAAGCTTACGGAATTAGGTTTGATTTGGTTGGTAAGTGATTCTGCTTTTGATTTATTTGCGTGCAAAACCGAATATGAAAATGTGAGAAAACGCTACCAAGCTGCAGGAGAATTTTATTCTCCGCGACGACTCTGGCGACACACTCGGAGAGGCAGCTGGCCACATATTTTTACACTTGACTGTACTAATATTTAATAGCACGTTGACATTGACGTTGACTTTCGTATCGACATCGAGTAGTAGAGATGAAGTATACGTATAATGTTTGGAAACACGAGTCTATTTTAGAGGTTCTGCAGAAGTTCGTAGTGACGTATGATCGAAATTTTCGTGCTCAAGTTACAGTTTTCTGTTCCTTTAAGTCATGATTATCATTGTGCAAACCAGTTTAGGTTCTTCTCGGTGCAATAGGCTAAATAGGTTGTTTCGTTGTAATCTGTTCAATTAAGTTTAATTCCAATTTTGTAAATTTAAATCGAAATGTATTTTATACACGCCACAATGTGTTCTTGGATTAACTGAACTAACATTTCTACATTCCAGTTCTTTTCTCATTCCACTATTGATGTAATTTGTTGAATGGATAAATCAAAGCTAAATTCGGACCTAATACACCCCTGAGCTAACAAAAAATATATGATAGACATTAAATCAATTACTACGTTAGCTAGATTGATAAATATTTGGTACTTAAATAAAATATCCTTGCAATACATTTCAATTGAAGCAATATCTCTGCGTCGCAATATTTCAAGATCAGTCGGTTCCCGGAAAACCTCAGTCGCTACTAGTGACTCGTTGGGAAATACTTAGAAGAACATTTCTCTAGCAGTTTTTCGAGAAATGTAGCAAATTTATTTTCTCTAGTTTACCTACATATCGGTTTAGGTCTTTCATTAATATCGACATTCAACTCTTAAATAATGCCATTTAGCCAGTAATGACGGTCGAGTTAAAAACAAAACCATAACAGGTCAAAGACGACATGGTTTTTACCGCCTAGAATAGAAGCCCAGCTAAGTACGTTATGAAAATATAGTTCGTAAAAAGTAAATCAGGCAACAATCTCGAGGAAGATGAAACTGCGTCTTAAACTCTTGAACTCCGGCATTGCAGCTCGTTTAAAAATAAATGGGTCTAATCCTCAGCGATCGCTGCCTAGCTTCTATAATTTATTGTTCCGAATCCACTCAGAGATACTTAAACGTTTATAAGACACTTTAACGCGAGAATTGACGTTAATTTATAGAAAAGTGTAACTTCGGTACGAAAGTTATTTGTTTTTTTTCTGTACTATTTCATGTAGATTTACGACTTTGTTCTTTAAATTGTTGAAATCAAAAGTCCAATAAAATTCTGATCCGGCGGTCAAAAAACAAAATCGCCCGGAATTCGTTTGACCGAATAGTTTTCGTGAATCCTACTAAATCGAGCGTCACCAACATTCATTTGTTTCCACGTTTAACCGATGCCGACAAGCGAAAAATACTTGAGTAAACTGGAACGCATGTCATCTCTCTGATATACCGGCGGGACATTATTTTAATAACAAAGCCAATCTAAAAATTATTTCAAAGGGAGCTCGTGAAGGATGCGATGAATAATTGCGAGCAGAATAAACTTCCAAACGTTCGCACAAACGGTCTCAAACAAAACAATACGTTTTCGTACAAAACCATTTTGCGGGGGAGAGTAGCCCGCATAATGAGGGGCGGTTGGATTCTGTGGCACTTGACAAACAATTTGTGGAATTTCTGCACAAACTGGACTCCGGGGATATTATTGCACGTCACGGGCCTGTGAACTAGGCACCACGTTCACGCTTAAATGTACATCGAATTTTACTAAAGGTATTCAGCCGCATCAAGACCTGGATAGGCGGCAGTGTAAACCTAATTTGGTTACGGATCGCTGGCGGCTGGTTCAGCGTTCCATATTTTAGTCTGCGGGATGAGCAGGTTGAGTACACGAGCATGTTTGAGCTTAAGGAGTTAATTAATGCGTAGGTTTTGAGCTTCGCAGTTTTGTAACTGAACCAACGTAATTTGAAAGTTTAACGTTTTGAACCTGTAGAATGGACACCTGGAATGGAAATTTAATGTGAATTCTGTGTTATACCTTATAGTTTTAACACGGATAAGTTTATAACCATATTTTTCCGTCTTAAGTTATCTACCTATCGCTCATACCATAATGAAAAAAAAACAGAGGAAATTCTCACACAAATTGGCCTAGTCCCAAACTAAGCTCTAGGCTAGTAGGTAGGTACAATGTGAACGATAATAGTAGCCGCCTGATCCTGGCGGCTGGGTTGTATTACCGATCTCGTGGTGGTTGATGAAATTGATGAAGGTCTGTCCCCGGAGTCTGGCGCGGGTTCGAATCGTGCAGGCTCCCAGGGATTGTGGTGATGACGTTGAAATGTGAACACTGGTGCTTTTCTACTAGTATTTAATCCAAGTTAAACAGTAAAACACGAAATTACAATTAGCCTGAATAAAAAGCACGTTATCCGTTGACAGGATTTGAATGGAAGTCGAGTAGAAGTGAAAAGTGATCTAACCTCTAAGCGTTGACAGCTCTGAGTCTATGACTAACTAGATTAGGTCTATGCCTATGGTCATAAGGCGGCTTCACACAGCACAACCTATTTGCATACACAATCATACAAATAAATCTAAAACATGTGAATTTGCATGAACACAATGGTACCTATAATACAGAGAAATACACCATTGAATACATAGAATAGGTATATCCAAGACTCAGGAACAAATACCCCCGCTCATCACACAAATATTTCCCAATGTTGTAAATCGAACTGAAGACCGCTTAATTCGTAGATTTACTACAAACTAGGCGCGTAACGCTAAAGGCGTCGTGTGGCTAGAGTACCTAGGTATGTCAATTACATTTATCGACTAACAATTAGACCTTTACAAAGCCATCTTATTTAATCCTGGAACGCGGAATAGGCCGTTCTATCCCAAACTTTCCCCTCAAACGGGAGTTCGTGAGGGTTTGACTAACGGTATTGGGATTGTAATGGAAATGTGCAAAACAGACTAATTGGCCGGGAGCCGGCGCCGGATTACGCCTGTGATTTGGCCTTTTGCCTCATTGAGGTTTGCGGCTGCTTTGAGCGGCTATCAAAGATTATATAATTGAAATACCTGACCTGACTCGACGGTTCTGCACTTAATTAGGAATATTAAGGCAATTTTTACTATGGAGATACGGAATGTTTTACTTTCTGGACAAGGACTAAGGATATTATGAGTTTCGTAAATGAAATTTCTGTGAAAATAATAAAGTAACCCTAAATAAATAAAAGCTTCGTGTGCATTTAATATTGTCGGGTAATTTTAAAATTTAAGTAGGTATAAAAAATTGTCTAAGCTAATGTCAGTAATACAAATCTATTACAAAAAAAAGGTTAATTTTACAAATAAGAAATGATAATGATGATCCTACTAATATTATAAATGCGAAAGTTTGTGTGTGTGTGTGTGTGTGTGTGTTTGTTACCTCTTCACGCTGCAACGGTTGGACGGATTTGGATGAAATTTGGAATGGAGATAGCTTATACCCTGGAATAACACATAGGCTACTTTTCATCCCGAAAATTTTAAAAGTTCCCGAGGGAATAACTATAATCGAAATCTAAGCGGACGAAGACTAGAAGGTATTGTCCACTAATCCTACTTATACGAGTATCCTACTAATCCTGCTCATATTATTAACCCTAAAGGGTAAATTTTTACGGGGATCAGTGAGGAATTGAGGGAACTCTTCAAATATTGTAGGCAAACATATGGCGTTTTTAGTATTTTTAGTAACAAATCTAGCATTTGCATTCAGAAAGTATCATTTGGTGAAAAGGCACTGATGATGAAGACCACATATGGCCACCGGAACTCCTCAACGATACTTTTTTCAAGGGTGGTGATAAGATATCTCGATTAAGATAGTTGAGCGACTACAACGAAGGACATTTAATTGTTTAAATATGACTATGACTTCCCCGCGGCGTTGCGGGCGGCGATCGTGAAATGTCTTAAAGTTTCATATCAACTAAGAAGTGAGACTAGGAACATTAAGCTTATTATGATCTCTAAATAGTCAAAAATAAAATGAATGTTTTAAAAAACAAAAAACCGCCTTCAAAAACGCATTTATTTTGTGAAGTTAGATACGTGAAAATTGGTATATACTAATAAAAATAAAATTTATAGCTTACAGCGATTTTGGAAAAATACCCCTGAGGGATAAAAGGGGGATGTAGAATTTTATATGAGAGTTCGTAATTTTTGTAGTTAGAAACGTTAAAATTGGTGTTATTAAAAAAAAATACTTTTGGCGATTATGAAAAAATATTCCTAAGTAGTTGAAATGGGGGATAGAGGTATGTATCGAAGTTAAATAAAGTAATAGCTATGAGCTATGATAATAGCTATAATGTACTGGGAGTAAGTACAGTTGGTTAGGTTAGGGTAAAGTTTTTTTTTTCACCACCCAGAATCCGAAGTTAAGTTATTTTTTGACCACCCAGTATCGAAAATTACCTATTCAACTTTACAATTAAAAACTAATTGGGCACTTACATCTACTATAATATACATTACGCATTAACATCTAAATCGTAAAATTTGTTCAGTGTGAAATTGTGCGACTTTAGTTTATACATGAAAGTATAATATAAAGCGACAAAGTTGTTCGCAGCGTGTCGCGGACGCCGGGGGTGTAAATAGGAGCGGCAAAGCCCGCTCGCGCTCATCGATCGAAGAACTTCGTCCTACTTGCTTTGTTTGGGTTATTATCAGTTTGTATTATTCTATACAAATTAAGATTTAAAAAAACTGCGAACCATTTTTTTTGTTGTATCGTTATAACGGTAAAATACGCAAGCGTCAAATATTGAAAACCGGTCAAGTGCGAGTCGGACTCACGCACTGAGGGTACTTTTATCGACTATGATTTCGGCCGGAGCGATTGTGTGCGCTGGATGTACCGATTTAAATACTATACTACATATTATATCAATGTGAAAGGTTATGCGTGCGTGAGTTTGTTACTTCTTCGCTAAAACGGATGGACGAATTTGGTTGGATATAATTTAGAATAGAGTTTGCGTAGGGTGACGGAACCAGTAATGGAAAGGGCAATGATAGACACTTGATTCTTATTGTACAGAAGATAAGGGTTATTCATTTGTTTTGCAACAATCAATTTAGGACCGTATGGAATTTGAATTAAGAGTGAAGTGTCCATTACTGGTGTCGGTCAGCTAAAACTGTCCATCATTGGTGCCGTCACCCTATACACTGGATATAGGCTACCTTGAATCCCGAAATAAATCAGTGTTCCCGTGGGATGGCAAAATTACTAATTCTACGCGGACGAAGTCGCGGGCGGAAGCTAGTAATTCATAAAGTAGACCTCATGGGCACTTAAGCACGTCAAAAACCCATCAGCGCTTCCCAATACAAGAGGAAACCACCTGAAGAAGTGCCGCCGCGAGATACTCAACAATGTTCTATACATGTACTCAATTGTCATCATTCTCAAAACATAATTACTTTCTTAAAGGAGAATGCCCATAAAATGCCTGGCATGTACAGAGTTAATCAATATTTCAAAAAAAAAATTAGGACCGCTACAGACGGACTGCTTAGAGCAGTCAGTAACGACAGCTCCGTGGTCGCTATTGGGTCAATCTGCAGTTTCAATACGAATCTAGAGCATTAAAATTGCAGACCAATATAGTGACCACGGAGCTGTCGGTCCTGACTGCTCAGCAGTCCGTCTATGACGGCCCTCAGACTTCTGAATAATCGGTATAGTCGTGTTTAAAGGCCGTTTTTTGTAGGGCAGATGGGCATTCCCTTTTATTCAATATGAAATTAGTAACTAATAATGTTTACAATAACCTTTAAAATTAAGTTTTTCGTATTCCCAGCTTCTGTTTTTAAGAAAAAGAAGAAACCATACTATTAATTAATGATTTCAATTCGTATTGTTTTGCATTAATTCGTTATCAAAGTTATTTAGTGAATGTCTGATTTATTATAAAAACATGTACTTATTGTTACAAGCCTTTAGATAATACAATATGCCGTTACCTTTTTGAAAATACATGCTGAATATTCTAGCTAGGAAATTGTAATAGGATGTGCTCATGTCGCGTCACATCGGGCAAACTCAATCGGCTGCGTAGTGCGTACATACTTATACACATCGTGACGGGTGATAATTGAATTGACATATCTGATAATATGTTTCTGTTTACTTGTTTGCAATGTCGAGTATTTACACACACCGTCTTTTCCTTGAAAGTGGTTAAAATACTAGGTACCCGTATTCCCAAAGAACACTCAAGGGATCTTTCACTGAGTAAACGCACTGCGTTCAATACAGCTTTGTGATTGGTCCTTTTTGACCGACCTTTTGTTTATAAGACGATTTGAACCACCCTGTGCGTTCGTGAGCACTGTGAGTCCTCATAGTGACGTTTGTAAATACGGGTGTATGGCTGGTTCATGTGAGATTGTTTTCTTTTTTAGAAGTGTTAGTTTTCGTTTGACAAACCATTACTTTGCTATGATATCAGATAGTGCGGGCTAGTACCGCTTAAAACCTTACTAATAAAGACATAATGAGTCTAACAAAAAGCAAGCTCTAAAAACCTAACTATTGCTTGTATAATGTCGTCAATATAATGTAGTGGTCATGTACAATTTTAGTTAACAACTTTCACATTTTAAAAATAAGTACCTACCCAGTGACACCGCGACGCTAAGACAAATCTGACGACTTCTCGATTATCGACAGCTTTTACATGGTAACAAAGATCCATACATCATACAGGTTAAAAGCTCATCCTTCGGCAGTCGGTTAAAAAATATTTTTAAATGATCAGCGAAGCTAGCCAAAATGTATGGAATCGACATGCTCGACGCGACCGTCCCGCAGTAAATTTTCGATAACGATATCGTTCTCGTCGAATGCCCTATGTCCCTCGCACTCTATAAGAATACTGTGAACGACAGAGCATTCGTTTCGTTAGCGAGTACGCTAATTGAAACTCATGGTAAGGGTACTAGTCTAGGGCCACAGGTACCGTTCTTTCAACTAAACTAGTACACTGTTGAGGTTGTGACAGCTCTATCAATGAAGTTGTCATAAAGCCAACAATAAGGTAAGGTATCAAAGCGAAATGGGCTAAAACAAATTGGAATCAATAAATGCGTGATAAAAGCCCAGAGTTAGAAGGATCCAAAACGAAAACGTGCACACTGCTTCAACGGTACTAAAACCCCTAAACCGAGAACTTGCTCAATATTCCGCCCTCGGAAATTTCTTCACCAGATTACAAAATTAATTGTAACTGGTTTAATTATATAATCTGTTAAGGGCTTGTGGGGACGTAATCGTGGTCGGAACGCCTGACGAAGGCAATTTCCGGACGGAGCCATTTCCGGTCACTAAGAACCCGGGTTTATGTAGCTGATTCCGTTCCGATCTCCTGATAAGAAATCCATACCGGGTTGGATTCAGTTTTTGTACGTATCTTGCCGATTGCCGTTGATAGAAATGCTAATTAAAGTATTAGCCTACTCCGCCCGTATGTCTGTCTGTCTGTCTGTATGTCTGTCTGCCTACTGTCTTTTAGTCTATCTGTCGGCCCGTCCGTTTGTATATCCGTCCGTCTGTCTATCCTACCTTTAAAGCTGTAAAAGGTGACGGACAAAAAAACATGATAACCATATTAAGCTATTCTCACAGATAAAAAAAAATCTGACATTTTGCAATACTTTATCCTTAATTCTGATATTAATGTTGGTTTAGCTAAGCCGCTCAGCTAGCATTAAGAGTTTTGAAATTAAATTCATATTAATGAATGTTTATTAAAACAAGCCTGTAAAAATAAAAAGCAAGGAAGGAATATAAGCTCAGTTTACTTATATAATTAACTATATTGTTTGTTTGCAGTTAAAGCAGGTTCCGAGAAAAAGTTGCCGGAAATTGCTGACTTTTGTGTTTTCTCAGCCAATTTCTTAGCTTTGGTTACTCGGGCGAAATGTAATCTAATATTTCAATTTTGAAGTACTTTCGTTTCGCTCCACAAAAGTATTCACAATTCCACTCAAGCAAATTTCATGATACAGAAACATATTGCTTGTAATATTAATATGTACCTGTACTTTTTTTTCATCTGAATCTGATTAAAGTACACACATCAAAAGTGCCTAGGGATATTTTTTATCCCTACACAGTTTTGAACATTTCAATATAGGCATATTGCTACTGAGTCAAAACATCAAATTAGACTAGGGATACTGAGTATCCCAAGACTTTTTTGATGTGTGTATATTTATTTCCCATGTATTTCCAACCCAAACACCTAAGATAGCCTCTAGTCTACGCCACGCCGAAATTCAACAGTTTTGAAACTACTGCTTGGCAGAAGGTTAGGGCCTATGTACAAGGTTACTGCTTAAGGCCTACACAATCGATATCTAAATAGAAATAGTGTTAGTTTTATTTTTCAAAACGTCCGGGTTCGATTCCCGAGCTGAGTACAAGTTTTTTTTAAATGCATGAATGCAGTTTTCCTTGTTACTAAAATCGATGACATGGTTCCTAAGAACAGATCTACGTATGTCTTATAGTTTCAGACTTTCCCATACTGATCGATTTTAATGCTACACCCTGTATGTAATGTTTAATACTCAGTAGTATCTAAACTATCTAAGAGCTGATTCGATGGTTTTCAAAAGAGTCAGGATCTCCGCCATACACGTAGCGTAGAGTTTGGATTAGTTAGTTTCTTGTTAAGGAAATAATGACTGTCATGTGAAGAGTACAACCAGCAAGAAAAACTTGTTTCACAAGTGTAATTTTTGACATAAACTTTTTTTTAAACAGTCACGTAGCACATTCTGTACATTTTAGTACCTTGTCACAGTAGCGTATTAAAGTGAGTGTGATTTTTTTGTATATTAGTAACTGCGACAAGGTACTAAAATGTACAGCGACTTCTGAGTTCGTCTACTCTTATTGTGTTACGTGACCGATTTAAAAATAAGTTTTTGGTACAAAGTTCGGCCGTGGGTACAGTCACGGTACGAAATGATTTGTCACTTTTCGATTCTATTTCAATGCCGATAAAGCCCAAAAGTGACGAACCTTTTCGTACCGTGACTCTACACGTGTAAGAAGTCAAACAGCCATTATTCGAGTCCTCGATTCCTGAGACTCACTGAGAGGCACTCGGTATGTATGTCCCAGAACTAATGCAATGAGGCCCCTGTTTGCGGCCGTAATATGCTCTTACACTTTATTACATTTAGTCTTGCAATATATGTTATTACGTCGCGTAAAGAACAAACACATACGTTCGTAGAAAACACATATGTTAAAAACATGAAAGAGAAAACGGGATTCTTTGGAATCTAACGACTTAATTGAAAATCGTGCTGTGATTATTGTTTTGTTCATTGTTTCATTTGCGACCAGCCAGAAGCTACATTACATTATATTAAAGAAAGAAATGAAAGAAAAGTCATTTATTGTGACAGTAATTACAAATGGTAGAAATTAAAAAGGAACCAAAATAAAAACGGTAGACACTGTCTAAATCGATATCGTAAACGGATTGTTTCCTCTCGCCTCTTCCCTTCCTTTCTCCTACTCGAGCCAGTAAAATTAAACCAAACATAACATTAAAAGACAAATAAAATTAAATAATTGATTCAGTAAATTGGCCTCATCCTGGGTGCCTAGTATGGTTGCGTTTATCGCGTGATAAAATTTAGACAAAGCATCCGTCACTCTCGTTCTTATAAACGTGTCAAAAAGTGACGGATGTTTTGTACTTACACATTTTGTCACGCGATACTAGGCCCGCAGGTCTCTTTTACACGTCGGCAAACGATTGGAAACAAAATAGTTCTGGCATAAATAACACGAAACTGTAAATGTGTCTTTATTAACATTTTCCTATACAAATATAGATGACATGCTAATTATTGTCATTAAATTCTTAATAAGTTAAAAATATAACCTTCAAAACGTAACGTAAGAAACGAATTGATCAGAACAAAACAAAAATGTGCGATATTGTAACCACCATTACAAAGCGAAAGTGGGCTTGGGCGGGACATATAGCCAGGATGGACGTAAGCCGTTGGACCAGACCAGTGTATTGGAGTGGAGACCACGCGAAAACACACGAGCACCCCAACGCTGGGTGGATGACATCAGACGGAACGCAGGCCGTGACTGGATGCAGAGGGCGCAAAACCGTCAGGAATGGAAGAGAATGGAGGAGGCCTATGTACAGGAATGGAATAATTAAGGGCTGATATGATGATGATGATGATGATAACCTTAAAAGTTCAGAGGCAAAAAGTGTAGAACAAAAAGTACATTATGCTGTTAGGTTTTAATTAAAATTAATAAAGATTGCGGGTAATGTATGGTTTTAAGTGCAAAAAGTTGAAGTTATTAACTTCTTAAAAGCATTGGAATTTAAAAGGTAAATTTCATTTACTCGCTTCACATTTTTCCATTAAGGAACGTAGCTTTAGAAAACAAGAAACGCGTCGAGTGGAACTAAGAATTTCTAAAATCTCACAGAGAGATAACGACTTCTCGGATAATGCAATAACATTGTTCTTCGCTGGAATATTTCTTTACAAAGAAATTTATTGGTTTAACAGTGATTACTACCTAGCTTGCTTTAGATTTTACGGAAAACCTACATAAAAATAGTGATTAAGATTGCTATAACATTGGGATGATAAATGTTGTGTGTTTGAGTTTAATACACTAATGGTGTTGGCTTATCAATAGCAAAAAATAAAATGTTTGCACAGTTTTAATCTGATCATAATAATTTAGAGCCCGCCTAACCCACTAATGAATACATTTTATATTAAAAGTTAATATACTACATGTACCTACTTAGGTACTTAGACAGCCTACAGATAATATTCGTCTAACATCTGATAAAATTAATAATCTCACTTGTTCTCATATTACACTCGGCTACAGTATTATCACGACGAAGGGCCTCATTACGCCGGCTCCACCGTCGCTACATTGGAGTAACGTCGTAATCCAAGAAGTGGTCGAGCCTTGACATGATTCCGCGGTTTGTTTTCGTGCCTCTCAGGAACATGAACAGTCAACAAACAACCGTCGAAGCAGAATGAGATTCCTGCGGCTATATTTAAATACTAACCGACCTTACTAGTAAAACTCGTCTGAAAAGGTCTCGAAGCGGCGAGATGGAGCATCTTTGTCGCTCGGTTGCTACATGACTGACAGACTCAAGGCTCGTTTGCAATTCATAAAATGGCCGTAATCTACCGGCGGTTGATTAAGACGCGCGAGTAAGAGGTGGTACTTACTGTGAGGGTCGGCGGCGCAGGAGTCACTCACATCGCAGGTTAGTTGGAACACAATTCACTGTCAGTAGGTCACCGACGCGGCGGCGTGTTGAGTGGAGTTATTTTAGCGCGGCGCGGGCGGGGCGCGGCGCGGCCGGCGCGTGGTCGCAGCGAGCGGCGGGCGGCGACTAGGCGGGCGTCAAGCCGGCGCCCGCCCGCCCTACCCGCCGCGCCCCGCTTATCACACGAATAAAATTTATTTAACGGTTAATCGGCTCGACGATGGGAATCCCATTGAAATTTTGCTCGTTTTACGATCCGAATATTAATGACTTAAGTTGTTTTAGCCATATTTCCTGACCTTTCCGCTCGCGATTAGGTTGTTGTCGTTGTACTTATGTTAAGGGGTGTAAAATTGTTTTATTTGATCACGTCTCGATGGTGCCGGGGCTGGTCACGTCCGCGGCGACAATATTAAGCTGAAGTGGAATAGTTCCAGGCCGCGGGGGACGTTCGGAGCTGAAATAAAATCTTGTCCACTTTCCGGTCGGAAGTCGTTCACAGGAGCAAATGTAATTTTGTGAGATGTGTACGGGGTAGGGACAGTAGTTGCCTACTTTAGTGCTTTGTCGTTTTAACGTTATGTTTAAACTGCTGCACTTATCTGTCAAAGGCGTTAACGCGACCAGGTACTAAAGTGTGCAGCTACTTATAACGCCAACTGTACCTCGATGTCGATTAATTGATACTTGAATTTGTATTATTACTAATACATTTATTGAACCAAGATTGAGATGACAAGTAGGAAGTAAAGTGACATCTTATCTTACTGTCTGATGAAAATATTCGGTACTTACCTTCTACGCGTGTTGGATAAATTTCCCTCTTCCTGTTTACTGTTACTGCAAGGTCTGTATAAAGGAGAACACCAAACAATATAAGTAGTTAAAGATGGATATGTCTTTTATTTTTAAACCTACTTAATGAAAATGTATCAGTATTGTATTTTTAAATCTTGTTTAATCCATACTAATAGTATAGTTATGGGTTCCCCTATGGAATCCCTAAACGTCATTTGTCCTAATGCATCGTTTTTCCGAATTTTCGTTTATCCTAAAGCCATTTGCGCAAAATTTTAAAACTTTTTAGTGTTGTAACAATACAGCCCTGACCTAACCGAACCGCAGATATAAATGGAAAAATAAAAAAATTGCCTGACTCATCTGAAAACCAGTTTAGGGCAAATGAAAATTCGGACAAACGATTTGTTAGGACAAACGTTTTTAGGGATTCCGAGGGACACCCATAGTTATGTATATTTAACTGTCTGTCTGTCTATTACGCTTTCAAGGCTAAACCGTTGAACCGATCTCAATGAAATTCAGTATAGAAATATCTTAAACCCCAAAGAGGAACATAGAGTACTTTTTAGTGCATCATCATAATATTTTTTTCCTCATTGTCTATTTCAGTTTTTTTTACTGTCACGTTTACTATTGCTGAAATCAACAATGAGAATATTTTCCAAATTTTTGGGGGTTAAACTGCTCCATCTCAACTAATGAATCCATTTCAGGTGGCTAAAAGACTTTTCAATTTCTGTGGAAGTTACAGGGGTAAAAAAAAACACACTAAAAAACAATGCTGGGGGCGATCACTAGTATATGGGAAAAGCATCGATAATTGAGTTTATCGATATAGGTGATCCCTAGCTGTCATTTAATTTTGTCCCGTATATTCCGAGGTCTGTAGTATTTACAGCTATGCGTATCTCTACCGTGATACCAGCAAGCGATTGTAGATAACTGCGTAGTCCAAGCAGTTTAAATTTAATACGGTTATATAGAGTATAGAATGCTTCGAGTACTACATTATACGGCAGATCTCATGAAAAGCCAGGAGCAGTCGACTCGCTCTTTGAAGTGCTCATTACCGATAAAGGCATTTTTCTCTTCCAAGCTCCTAGACTTGAAAGAATCTGAAATGCAAAATAATGCCATTCTCATACTCATACTTATACTTAGGTACACCTAGTGGATTTTTTACCTGTTATTTTAATTTGGCTCTCTTGTGACAAAAAGGCGTTTTTCAAAAAAAGTACTAATAGTTAAGGATTCAAATTACCAACGGTAATTTTTCCATTGTGTCACGACAATTTAACTATACTGCTATAAGACAAAATTAAATAGTGGCATCTCAGATAAAACCCCTGTAGCAAATGCAACCATATTACTAACGAGTGAGGATCGAAACTGCTTCGGTTATTGAATGTGTGATACCGTGTATGGCGTATGAGAGCTGTAAATAAATGTATGACTAATTGTCGTGACGTAGCGGAAAATTACCGTGTTCATTATAGTCCTTAAATACGTGCACTTTAAAAAAAATACTAGTTTTTTTTAAGAGGTTGAATTTTTTAGGGCAACTTAGGTCTAGTTACGGTTTTGAGATAGACTGAACATAAAAGGTTTATTACATACTTGTGACAATTTAAAAAGGACGTTATTTATTTATTTTTAAAATAGAAAAAAGTATATTGCGATTGATGATCTCTACAAAAAACATTATATGTTTGTAAGAAAATAAAAAAATAAACTGCTAACTTTTCATGTAGGAATGGAATTGTTTTCTTTAATTAGTTCCTAATTCTGTATTTAGTTTTGGGACCAAAACCGTAATCAAGTTTGTTTGATCGCAATTTTAAAAAATGTTTTAGCGTCGTTCAAGGAAACAATTTATTAAATACACTTACTACAATTTTTTTTCTTGATGGGACGAAATCAAATAATAAATCAATTTGTAAAAAAATCCATTATAACTGTGAACTTTATCTTAAAATCTATCTCATCTGTTAAAGTTGTTTTTTCTAAATTTAATCCACACGACGAACAAAAGAACATTTAAAAAGCAAGCTATTTCGTTAATTGCTAAAAGAGAACACAATCTCAAAGGTCCTATTTCTCTGGCTCTTTTGAACTTTTCGTTTTGAGATCAGAGATATACCCGTAGGTTCCAAGAGGTCCAATTAGCAAGGCATTAGTTTGGGCAGGGTTGCGAGAGGTGAGAGGTTGCGAGAGGTCGCCAGAGGTCACGGAGGGTAACTACGGGACGGTGGCCTTGAATACCTATGCGTTGTAATAGTTTTCTATTGTAAGGTTTAAATATTTGCACTGAATAGATAGCTATAATTGATATATTATGGTTTAAGAAGCACTATGTAGGCTACTAGCGAATACTAGAATTCGTCTCGGTAAAACAAATAAAAATAGCCTGTATTGGTCAGGGATAACGTAGCTTTCTGTTAGATAGTTTTATTTAATCGGCTTTGTCCAGAGATTATCTACCTTTAAAATACAAACAACATTATTATATTCCAATTTGAATTCGATTTCGAATTGAATCAGTACGAGCCCAATCACACTTGTTTTTTTGTATTTGTTGTTTTCCTTGTAACCGTTCTTACGATACAACACAAACAAAAACACATTTCTTGTATTGAAGCCCTTCATTTTTAAAATTTCTGTATTTTTTTAATTCTTAATTAATCTGCCTTAGTAACACATATTCTGAAGATAATAACAACCCGCTATCTACAAAAGATACAGCTTTAAAGTTAGAACCGACGGACGGACGGACAGCATAGGCACATTAATAGGATCCTTGGGCTCACTTCGGAAACGGAACCCTACAAACATCATGTTGGATATATACACACTGTTATATACACCTAGGGACTGTTTAACAATCGACGAGTAATTTTTATCTGCCATTTAAAGTTGGCTCTCTCCTTGTCTATTTTCAAGTGTTTGAATTAAGAAAGAAAAAGGTCTAATCTGTCAAATATACTTTACTTGTCGAATGTGAAACAGGCGGTTAATGTCATCATTAAATCCGGGCGTAAAATTCAAATCCCTCCGATAAATGATCAAGCCGGTAGTAGTGTGACTACCGGAAAATCCAAAATCAATAAAACCACATTCTATCTCGAATTTAAAATCCATTTACAGTCGAAAATGATTTATCCGCATCAAATTGCGATTGGATGCAGTTCATAAGAGCTGAAAATGAACACAATGTTGGCCAATATCAAAATGTTAATTGCATTACGATTGCACCTATTTATATGCGAATACTTAAGGTATTGATTGTAGGTGTGAAAAGCTGTTTACAACGCTATCGGGTTGGAGTTTATAAGTAATATTGTTATTTAGTAGTTTTGAAGGGTCTATATTGAAATCTTTAATCGTTATTTGTCCTAATGCATCGTTTGTCCGAATTTTCGTTTATCCTAAAGCCACCTCCGCCTGAATTTTGTTTTGTTATTATACAACTCTATCCCAACCTAACCGCAGGTATTTTGGAAAACTTGAAAAGTTATCTGAGCTGAAAACCAGTTTATGACAAAGAATCATTCGGACAAACGATGCGTTAGGACAAACCTTATAAGAGATTCCGAGGGACATCCAGTTTTGCACAATACTTAAGGCCTGCTTATGAATTAGCTATGCTGTGCTGGCAATGCCGCGTGTTTTTGTTTTTTTTTTGTTCCGTACCCTTACTAGGCCTCCGCTGTCTGTCTGTATGTCTATCAACGGGCTGTATTTCATGAACCGTAATATGTAGTCGCTTAATCTAATCGCAGCGTAATAACAAATAACATGGACATTTTGCTTATATTTATGATTTTAGGGAACGTTTTGTTTGTAATAACGGCGATAGAACCCTGTACTGAGCAGGGATTTTTTTACTAGATTTAAACTCCTTTTCACTTTAACACATTCAGTGCCAACGACCCGATAGTCGGGTCCACTGTTCGTAGCAGATTTTCGCTACATAGCGGAAAAATGCTACTACAGGCTACAATGTAGCACTCGTAGCATACCTGAATGTGTTAAACAATGTGCCTAAGATTGTGAAATTGAATCTACATACAGTACAGTGCTTTGATGCCCGTCTTAGGTTGAATAATGAACTAACGTCTCGCATGTTCTGCGTTTATCGCCCCCCCTGATAAAGCCCCCTACTTTGTATGCAGGGCTAAACCGCACACTTGTAATGGAGCATTAAAATGCAAAGACAGAAACGCTCTTAGTTCAGTACGAAACGGCCGTGGATACATTGACGATTCTACTTTTCATCTAAAACTTTATTAAGAGACTTGATTTTTAGGGTTCCATAGGCAAAGGTATTAAAGGGGTCCGTCCGTCCGTTTGTCTGTTAGCGGGCTGTGTCTGATGAACCGTAGCAACTTGAAAATTTCACAGAGTATGTATTACTATAACTGCTAAATCAACAAATAATAAAAAATAAAGAAAGCTTAATAAAAAATCCTCGTGCCTAGCCGGTTCATACGAGGACATCAACCGATTGAAATAGTACATCTTGATGCAAGTGCGGAAATTATCAATATCAAGTAGGAGCAATAGGAGCCAGACTCGGGACGATTAAAAATGACAGCTCCGACCATGTATCCAACGAGGTTTTTTATAATACTTGCGAAAAAATTATAATAAAACAAAAATAAAACAGTTATTAATACAGACAAATTTTACTTAATTCTTAAGCTGACAAAAAATCCCAGAGCAATTTCAACAATTAAAAGTAAAATTGTTAATTGAAAAGTAAAAAACACTAGTTCGAAAAATCCAACTATCCACACGATATACAGCTACCACTTTTTGAGCAACTGAATTAGAAAGTAAGTAATTGAACAATCACTTAACTAGTAAAAGCAATGAATTTTACGGCGCCTGGCCACGATTTTAGGCGGGGGCGGTGGCGACGGCAACAGGCGTCGAGCGGAGACTAACAAACGCATAGAGCATAGAGAGAATAGCGGCCTTTAAACGTAAAGTTCGGACTGCGGGAAACGCCACGCGCCGTTCCAATCTTCGTTCCGAACCGTACATTTTTTACCATTAAAGTTGCATTTACACGTACGGTTCGTACATTTTTTACTATTTTACTATTACAGTTGCATTTACACGTACGGTTCGGAACGAAGATTGGAACGGCGCGTGGCGTTTCCCGCGGTCCGAACTTTACGTGTGCAGGCCGCTGATGAATCAGGCCACGAGACGCCGCGATAGAGTGTGGATCATTTTTGGGGTGCTAGGTTATGATAGACAAAGCCTTTATAACACATACCACCGATTTTGTGTCGGAGGTTAAAACACGAATAAATTCTAACGCCTAGTAAAAAGTTGTCACTATGTGTAGGGTGGGTGAGTCAGTAACTGTGAACTTGTACATATAAACTTCTAGTAGGTACCAAACAAATTAACAAAAAGGTCGTCAACATCGAATAAAACTAAATCTTCAAGACCATCAAAGCATCAACCTCTTGAGATACTTATTTTTCTTATATACGAGTAAATCGTCTCAGGTCGTCGACCCAAAGCGTGGCGAGGAGAGAATCGTTGCGTGGGCGATTTCTTCAGGCGTCGTTAGCGTAATGATACAAATATATCAATTATATGACTAAGTATGACATAAAGGACCTGATCTCTAGTATTCCTCGACACTTAAGATATTTAAGGTAATTTTCTTGTACTTCTATAGTGTATATTATAATGCTACATTATCCCTGAGTACATAGAGTATGTTTTATTGTTCTGCGCGGACTGAGTCGCGAGCAACAGCTTTAGCTAATAAAAGAGAAGGAGTAGTAATTGTTTGTAACTCATGTCTTGTGTTGTGACCCACACTGAACTGTTAAACCAGATTTGGACAAGGCACCAAATAATGGACACTTGATTCTTATTTTACAGAAGATACGGGTTATTCATTTGTTTTGAAAAAATCAAATTTAAGACCGTATGGAATTTGAATTAAGAGTGAAGTGTCCATTACTGGTGACTGTCATCTAAGTGTCCATTATTGGTGCCGTCACCTAGATGTTAACTAGGTACGACACAAAAACTAAAAGTAAAGCTATTTTTTAATATTGAGTGTGTGAAATCATAACGACTTTTTTCCGTCCATACTCTGGCAGTCTACGAAATATAACGGAAGTATACTAGAAACTTTGTCACTTTGCTGCTTTCAACGTAACTAATTAGCGTATAACCGCACTCAGAGCTTTATTTGTATTTTTTTGCATTTCCCGGGAATTGTTTTGTCTTAATTAATCTTCTATTTATTTTCTGTGAACTCTGTGTTCCTACGAATGATTCATTAAAATGGAATAACTTAAGTAGGTACTAAAGGAAATATTACGGCAAAAGCATGACGTACTCATAACACTTACTTATACCCAAAAATTCGGATGTGTCTAATGGTTTTCAGGTGCTTGGCTATTTGTGACATATTCATAAACCAGCGACCCGCCCTCGCTTCGCTTCGATTTATGTGAGTATTCTGTAGCACCCGTATTTATTATACATTAAGTAATTATTATTTATTGGAAGTAATTAAATATTTAAGGTTTTATGACTTCCTCTTTAATCACTCTATCTGCTCGTATTGATAAAAACCGCGTTAAAGTCCGTTGCGTAGTTAGAAAGATCTGAGCGTAGGTACATAAAGAGGGACAGACGGCGGAAAGCAACTTTGTTTTAGAAGATGTAGTGATGAAGGGCTGGATGGATTTGGATGACGTTTTAAGCACTTAGTCTTAATCTATATATATCTTGGACAAGTTTTTATTTAATTTCTCAGTATATAAAATAATTATTAGTAAATTGTAAATTTATGGAAGTAGATGGTTTTATTTATCCATCAACTCTTAATTTGACTTGACAGAAGCGCATGGAGCTAACCCCATGTGCTTCTGTTTAGTCCATTAGAGAAAATACTCTTTTACCGAACAATTGTCCTCGCGTTTGATATTCATGCACTTATTTCTCTAATAAGTCCATGGGAGTGTCTATAAATAACTTGACATTGGCGAAATACACCTTAATAGGAGTGAAAGCCATTAATTAAAATTAGAATTAGAATTAGAACTCTTAATTTGACGGCTGTTTTATGCTATTACAGTCGCACTTATAATCAACAGTATATTGTTTCATAGAAACAATATTTAGGCAAAGTGTGCATGAATAAACTAGATAAATATACTTATGTAGAGTCAATAATGGGGGTGTGGGTTTTAGAATGGTATCTTTATTTGATTTTACTATAACCTTGTCAAAATATACCTTACAACTACCAAAACCTTTTAACATGAGAGCCTAGGGTGATTGATTTGTCAGTGACATCGATTTCAAGTAAGTAAGCAGGTATAACCCGTACAGAATAGAATGCCACTCCACCGATACGTGAGCACTTACTTCCTACATGCTCCCCGTTTTGCAGGTACTTATATTGACGAGGGAAAATATGAAACCTTGGCATAAACGACTTACATTTTGTCATCAATATCTTACGACAGGGCAAGTGATCGTATCTTAAACGACATAAGTCTCGTACATTCCGTATCTCTAAAAATACTTTTTAAAATGAGAATGTATATGTATGGGATATATGTGTTGCATGTGTGCCAGGGTAATAACGACTGATGATAAGGAGGAAACGAGCATTTTCGTCCTTATATCGACGCGATACGGGTTACGTATTAGGGAAAAGATTTTTGCGAGTACACGAGGGTAATGAGGTGTCGTTGAGGTTGGATGTAGTGAACCCACTCTGTTTCTCGTAACCATCATAAGAAGAAACCATTTTTACCCGGCTGCGCTCTTAAGTTATTCCCTCCTGTGGCCTGTTTTATAAAGCTACAAATTACAATTTACAGGTTACAAAGTTTCTTCAAAGACCAGCCATTTGAGCAGTGTTGCCAGTTTAGACCTGTAAAATTGTAACTTGTAGCTTTATAAAAAGTGCCCGAGGTTGAACGAATAGTCCAATTTCAACAGACGGTGTAGTTAGATTCGTCTTATGCCCGGGCCACACTAACGGGAAACGCCGTTAATGGTAGAAGTTATTGCTAGAGCTATACGGTCTATCATCATAAAATATAGGGCGTTATGTGACAATTCCAGATTTATGTTTATGTACCTATACCTACTGAATGCGTATTGACGAGATGATGACATAGGATGAATCTAATCGAAGCTCAACAAGTTGCGCAAGCATTTGTTTGCAAACGAATGCTTGGCTCACTATCGGGTATAAGTACATTGCTCGCTATCGAACGCTTGCGAGCATTCGGCAACACGTAAACGAATGTGGGGAGTGGTAGGAAATCACTACCAAGTTCCGATACAAAATCCCAAGAGGTTCTGTCTAGCTTTCTCCAAAACAGCTATTATGTTATTTCAGGAGAGTTCCTATTTTAAATACCGGGCCATAGAAGCGACGTGGAGGTCTTCAACCTTTACAGTAAGTTTGCTCGTTATCGAACGCTCGCGAACATTCGTCAATACGTAGACGAATGCTCCCTTTTAGTGGAGCCGCAATTTAAGGATGTAAGGATGCACAAGAACACAAATGCAACTACAAAAGTTTTCAAGCATTCCAAGTATGAAAACACTCGGTACAAATAAATTCATCTAGCGTATGTCACAAGTGAATTCCACTACAAAGTATTTTCGTTTTCGCGAGTTATGTGGTAAAGTTATTTGGTTTGTTTACAAATGCTTTCTAAATTCTAACTGAAATAGTATCTCGGTAGCTGGACGAGTATTCCACGTATTTGGACTATTACGCGTGGGTGAACTTGGATATGTTCTTAGTTTATTAACAGTAAATTATTGTAAATTCAATCTACTAAGTCCCACCCACCACTTAGTTTGAGGTTTTATTGCGTTAGTATGATGTATTCAAGAACGAAATGCAATTTAATGTAGGAGCGGGGCTTCCTGGCACAGGCTATTTGTACCTATTTAATACGAAGTTCCAACCGTTGTTGAGTAAAATATGTCATTTTCATTTTATTTTTCATTTAAAATGTTATAAATTTAAACCCGACTAGCGACAAACCTTTTCAATGTTTATACATAATTAACTTCTGCCAGCGACTTCGTCAGCGTAGAACTCGAAAAATTTTCATCCCACCTTATATGCTATTCCAGATCAATTAGCCTATATGCTATTCCAGACTATAATCTATATCTGTACCCAATTTAATCCAAAACTGTTAGGCCGTTTTGGCGTGCTTGAGTAGCAAACATCGAAAATTTCGTCATCTTAGGTACTCGTTCATTCTTAGAGCCATGTGATGTTGAGAAATGGATCGTTTATAATTATTTATTTTAACCATAAACATATTAGGTAGGTACCTACTTTTGTTAATAAGTCACTTGATAGATTACCTATATTGGCCAAATCAATACATTACAGTGTAAAATCACCTTTTAAATTAAGTACATACATTATAAACAAATTTGCATACATAATACCTATTTTGGCCCTACCAATATTATATTCTCTTTAATTCTAAACAGATGCATCACACATACAAAAGACTTAAAATCCACGCGTTTTCTGTTACATGTAGCTCCAAAAATTATATTTATATAAAACAGAAAAGGCTTTTCTAGGCCTACTGTCCTTCCACGATGATTATGAAGCTTAGCCTGTGACCTTTTGTTAATCAAAACGTCACAAATCGCGCCACAGGTGTAAAAGGCAGCGGAATTTAGTTATATAACGCGATCAAGACGAATGTTTTCACTAATAGGCCTATATTTTAATCGGATGCTTACTGTGCCGTGGCATAGATACCGTCGGCCATCTCCGATGCGGTTACGTGGTTTATTGTCAACTTAATCATCGGCCATTTAGTGCCGAAGACACGCGATGGAGCCCATTTTGCATGGAAATTTGAGACTGGTATTTAATGTAGTTTCGTTAAATTACTAGTGGCTTGAATAAATAAATAAAAGAGGACACTCTCACACAAGTCGACCTAAAAACTAAACTCTAGGCTTTTACCATACTAATACTTAGCAGTTGTATTCATAGTAAAGCCTCTAAAACTCCATAACAAAGACGCGTGCATTACACATACATAGTTAATGTTTGCCCTCACCGGGGTGGAACCCGGGACCGCTAGCAAGCTTCTTAGGCCACCAACAAAGTTAGTCGCCTCGTAGATTAAAGCAGTCTAAAGTCGTTTAAGTTCAAACTAATATGGGCTTCGATAATCTAACGCTTAGCAAATTTGATAGCGTAATGTGGCTTTAAAGATAGAGTTATAGAGATGACCCAACTATGTTAGTAATTGCTTTTAGTGATTTTATGAGGACGAATCCAACACCTACTTTATTAATTACGAGGAAATTGTGACTTATCTCTATAGTCTAATTTAATATTATTACGAATACAATAGTATGTTTGTTGTCTGTCGGTTTAAAATCATTGGCGTACAATTTAAAAAAGAAAGTTTAGTTGAAAAAAGGTCAGAGGGCTTATTGTCTAACGCACTCGCAATCGCAACCGGCTTCAAAGTGGAGCAATTATTTTCATTTTGTATGCAGACTAGCCTTCGATTTTCAAAATGAAAACGATCGTGATTGCGAGTGCGTTAGACAATAAGCCCTCATGTTACTTTTATCCCAGAAAATAAACTCTTACGCAGACGAAGGCGCAGGCAAAAGCTAGTATAATATACACGCAAAACCATAACCCTTCTTTCGCTTTCGCGCCGTCGGGTAGTTAAGAGTTAGTTCATATAATTACAAGTTGCCTCGTGGGGTTTGTTACTATTACAAGTTTCTTTGATTGCCAATACTTCTGGTCTCGGACCTCGACTTGGTGAAGAAACTCGCCATAGCTCCGACGAGGAAAATATCGTCCTAACAAGTTGCTCAACAACTTGGAATTACTGAAACTAATGAAACAAAGGCATATTAAATGAACATATATCATTACAATCTCTAGACTACTGTCATCATTTTTCTTATTGTTGTTTCAGCTCAATATTTCTTCAAGACGCCCACGCTAGTTGCATTCACACGCGTATAGGTCTATACTTTACATAGTTAATGTTACCTCGCAAAAAGCGCATATGTTACATTACTGCATATGAGTTCACACAAGTAGGTAAAAACGCGTTTATGCAAAGTTGCTGTCGAATATTCATATGCTTGTATGAACGGGCCTAATGCAATTATCTTGTTCAGGAATGTTTGAGTACGCCGCAAGAACATGTTGGTAGGTAGCTACTTCAAAGGAGAAATAGTTTGATGGGGTGTGGAATCTAAGATCTATTAAATTTTACACAAACCTGGGGATCTATTCTACACCGTAAAACCATATTGCGTTTGACATGGTATCGAATTGTTTTTAACTCGCCCTATTATAACATTGATAAATGATACATACATACACTCATGCCTTCATTCCCAGAGTGGGGTAGGCAGAGCTACAAAATTACCAACAGTTCTAAAAATTTAATGACAATAAGATAACATGTTAAAAGCAATATGCTTTTATCGAGTAGAAGAGAGCTCAAAGTGGATGGATGAGTTTGAGTTTACGACGAACGAAATTTTTAAGAAATATAAAAGCGACCTCTCAAGTCTCCCGACCTGTGAGCTGGTTTGTTTTTTTCCGTTACATAAAAAAATATGAAAACAATATAAACGAAGAATCTTGGGCTAGAAACAAGACATTTGATAAGCATTTAGATTTATTTCGTGACATTAAGATCCATTAATGATCAAGGGATTTTAAATGTAAGTAAATGGCGAAATTAACAAGTGGTACGCAGTTGAAGTCGCACAAAGGCCAGTTAAAACTAAATGACTGCCCATAATTAAGGATTGCAAATAACCGGTTTTAACCGGTTATTTTCATACAAAATTGCATTCCCTACCCAGAATATTAGCAACAAGCATTAGCAACATTCAGAACGAATCCGCGTTTCCAAATTTGGTAACTGCGTGTTAAAAATTGACATCTTCCACGTACAATTTAATTTTAAGTAACCGATTTAATTATTGGGAACGGATATAGTCTTTCACTATTCAATATCTTCAGTAGCTTGGACTGTATGATTTATGCATGAGTGATGACATTATACCAAACAATACAGTGTTCGACAAGCCTGCCGATCCATTACTAGCTCGATTAACCAGTTCAAATATTCAATCCGCGCGATAACTAGCCTCGCAGCCGATGTATAATCAATTGTTCGGGTAACTTAATCCATCGAACGTCTCAATTCTCCATTGTTTGCTGTTGCACAAACGTGATACTATTACGGGGCAATAATTACGTTTATGGAGACATACCCACAATGGCGGCAAGAAACCTGCCGTTCACATGACAATCAAAACGGGGAAATTTTTATATTAAAGTTACTTACTTGTGTCATGCGACTGGGTTAAATCAGGTGGGATTCAAGTCGTTGGTTTAAAGAAATTGTTAGCGTATTTTTTTTCAATCATTCTTTCTAAATAATAAAATCATTACATAGTGTAAAACAAAGTCCCTCTGTATGAACGCTTAGATCTTTCAAACTACGCAACAGATTTGAATAGTGATAGAGGACAGAGGCGTATTTAAAGATTTGGCGCCCCGGGCCAGTTAGATTTGCCGCTCCATAAAGTGACGAAAAAGTATTTACAGTAAAACATTCTCGAGTACCTATCATGGCGGCGGCGTTCGGCGCCTGAGAAGCCTGCCGCCCCGGGCTATGGACCCCGGCGCCCTGAGAAGGCTGCCGCCCCGGGCCATGGCCCCCTTGGCCCTAGGGTAAATACGCCTCTGATAGAGGAAGGTTAATAAATAAAATTCTGGTTTATGTACGGGTGTTAAGTACATAGATTAAATCACGCCTGTTTCCCAGAAGGGTAGGCAGAGTGTTACAGAAAACTTACAAAAACCGAAGCGAAGCGAGGGCGGGTCGCTACTTAACAATAAATTCATTAATAAATAAATTTTGACTGAGCGTGACTTGGTTTAACTAACTTACATTATTTTGGTTGGAAAAAAAAATTATACATATACCTATACAATAAGGTAACCTTGGTTTTTTTACCAAGCCTATATCCCTATCTCTCACTGTTGGGGAAAGGCCTCTACCCTTAATCTCCATGTGTTCCTATTTGGTAGGTCTTCCGGCCAGTTGCTGAGGAATGCGTCTGAGTCGTCCCGCCATTCCGAATAACTACGGGATGAAAATGGGGTTAAGTATTTTCCATGGCCAACATTTTCCCACACAACTTAATTATGTTTTTTCTATACTCATTTAACCACTCACCTAGCTCAGCTTCGTTGGTTCACGGAATTGTTGTATGATCAGTAGTTAAACTAACTAATCGTTGAAAACCGTAACTACTGGTTAAATCCCAAGGAAAAATGTAAAGTTTTTTTTTCGAATTTTAACAATTAGTTAGTTGAGTTAACTACTGATCTAACAACAGGCCCTAAGTGTCAATGGAAATGCTTAGTAACTGCGAAAATAGTGTGCGCCATACGGACGGAAACTAAAGCTGCAAGGTCATTAATGTTATTTTTTAACATTTTGGCATGGAACCCTATAAAGCTGTATTACCAGCAAAATAGGGAATACGCATGGATTTTTTAAATCGCATTTATCAACAAAACATAAAAATACCGTAAAACATCAAAAAAAGTAAAATCGGTCAAGAAATACGGATGATACAAGCATTTTAAACTGCTAGTTAGACAGAGGGATCCGAAGTACACTGGTGACGTCATTGTGCAGTTCGGCCATATAAACTCCACGTAAAATTGTTGTAAAGCTGTTTTGCTAGAAAGAGATAAGAACAAAACTTTGTTGGCTTATATCTTGGTTATTTTTATAGCTATTCAAAAAATGTTTTTTTCTCACCGGTTTGTTACATGAATCAGCGTTTATTGAAGCTGTAAAAAAACATGCATATTCCCTATTATCTTAAGCGGTCGTGCAAAGACAGACACAATCGCTAGCCTGTGTAATAAAGGTTTTTAGGGCGCCGAAGTTAAACTAAAATTAACTAAATTCTTTGGGTTTTTTTCCTGTTCCTATGTAAATCAAAAGGTTTTTTTTACAGTGTAACATCATTGGATCATTTTGTGTTAATGTGTTTAAAAAAACCTACTAAAAATTATCTAAGACACCAAGTAGGTACATAACTTTAGAAAAAACATCAGTCTTGAGTTATCAATGTTATCATTAGAAAAAAATGTCTGATCCGACTATACCTTGCATCATCTTTTGCTGCAGTATAGTTCAAACTATAAATTTTCTACTGCTCTAATATTTGCTAGTAAAGCTCCAATGATGATGAATTACCGCTGCCCCGCTGTGTTAACCACCCGCGTCTGTTATATTTTCTTAGTGCTGAGATGAACATAGCTCGTTATCTTAGTTTGTTTACTTTCTTTTATTATAAGTTTAATTTAGGAGTAAATTGAGTTAACTTCTGTACTTTATTTTTAAGTAAGGGGAACGTTAGTGATCATTGTTTATGAGGTACTTTTATTACCCTTTGATGAACTATTAACTACTAGGCTTATCTACCTACAAAAGGATTTTAATAATTTGCGACCATTTTGTACTTTTATAAAAAGTATCTAATTGCTTTGTAATTTTATTGTAACTAATTAATTACTTGGTGAAATAATGGGATACCTACGTAGGGATCGTTACAAAATTAGGGAAACCTTGAGATACACTTACTTTTAAGTCAGTGAATCGAAGTAGAATTCTACTTTCTGCAGTTAATTGTGTTTCAAGTAAATTGTCAGCAAAAGGTTTAACGTTTAAGTAGTTTACTTAAGAGTATAGCATTTGATCACGAATCAAGAAGAATCAGGAGGAAGATATTCATCGTGCATCCATCTAAATTCGCTAAACGCGAGCAATTTTATCGTGTTATTATAGCTGATATTAATTTAATTGTTTAAACATGAATTACTCGAACAAATGCGACGCTAACTCGTGTACCGAGAATTCCTTTAACTACTTATTAAATAAATCTGTAATCCAAAATATGAACAAGTCTTGTTTCGAACGCAATAATGTCGCACCATTCGTAAAATTCCGCGAAGGCTGAGAAGGGTTCTGCTTTGTATGTGAATTCCACTTTTCTATTTAATGTATCCTTAATCATTTTAGAGTGCGACATTTTGTTTATAATTGCATCGTCGAGAACGCCCAATAATTTCAATTAATTAACATCATGGCCAAATTTATCTAAGTAGATTCTATCTTAGAATAAAAAACTTTTTCAACCCTTGGGATACCTGTCGTACGACGACTACGACGTCCCGAATAAATCGTACGTGGTAATTTAAGAAAAACTACGCCTATAGGTTATATTTCCACAAAATCTGTTCGCATCAATCACAATGGGCTCTTAAATTATCTAATTGTTAGAGAAAAAGTGACAAATCAATACAAACGATATGAACAAAGCCTCGTAAAATAACCCAAGTGTAAGCCGCTCCCTCGCCGGTCCCGTGCCACTCGCATACATTTTAGACTTAAGTGGGACAATTACTATAGTTAAGTAGGTTAAAGATATAGTTTAAACTACTGGAAAATATTAGCCGGCACGCTCAATTAGGAAATGAAACGCAGTTTATGAGATTAAGGGGTATTTAGGGGTAGTAGGGGGCGTAATGAGGGTTATCAATTTATTATCTATATTTATAAAAGGCAAACCTGACTGACTTATACATATATCAACGCACAGCCGAAACTACTGTACTTAGAAACTTGAAATTTGGTACAGGGGTTCCTTTCATGATGTAAGTGAGCACTAAGATAGGATTTTCCGAAAATCGACCCAACAGGAAGAAATGGGGGGAGTAGCGGGAAACTAATTCTACGCGTACGAAGTTGCGGGCGTCCTCTAGTATGTATATAATATTATGTTAGGAAATTACTAGGAAACTAATGTGTAATTATTTATCTCTTTGACGGCCCTTTATGGCGGATTTTAAGAAAAAAGTATTGTTTGGTTTCGAGACATGTTTTACCAAACAATTTGTTTGTATACTTCTTCTTTACATATTATAATAAAAATAAGCTAATACCACAAGAAAAATAAATAAAAGTTTACAAATAATTTCTCGGTTAAAAATATATCTTTAAATAAATGGAGGTCATCTTCCTCATTACAATGTATGTATGTATGTATATAAACATTTTATTGTACATAAGAAAAACCATAACAATACAATTATTATAAAAATATGTTTAAAGGCTAACTTATTCCTTGAAGAGATCTCTTCCAGCTAACCCTAATGTGTGTAATGTATGTCTTTAACCTAGCAAATATTCTTGTAAGTTGTTCAAAGAAGTGCACAGACAACGGTACCCTAAGAGGAATTTATTAATGGCGCTAGCGCGTACTCTCGTGCGAAGTCTATAGGTAGGGCTTGACTCCATGTCTACACGCAGATAATAGCAGTGACATATACCACGCGCAGCATTTCTGCGCAGCCTCTCGCGCCGTCACTATGTTGCACTAAGTTCCAGTTGAGTTGACAGTGCCAGTTCACAGTGACTTGAGTGTGTGCTTGATGGACTGACGAGATGTGGAAGTTGATACTTGGTGAGTAATGGTTTTATTAATTGACCAAAGTGGATTGATTAATGGCAAAGTGAGATTAGTACAAATATTTAATGTGACAGATTACATGACATGTGTATGATAATGTGTATGTGTGATATGCGCTTTGTTAGTTTTTGTATGATTATTTTGTTGACTGGTAGAGAATGCCATTAGGCATTAAGTCCGCCATTTCAGCTTCGTGCATAAATAATAAATGATTATGTTTAAGATATCAATGTTAGTTTCTCATATAATGATGGATAAAATAAATAAATATCAAGCGGACCATCTAAAGCGAATTGACCTAGTCCTAATCTTAGCTCTATGCAGTTTACGCTGAGAGAAAAGGACAGAGCTATATGAATGCTATAGCTCTGTATTTTACGCTCACCGTAAAATGAACTGCATAGCTATGTCAAAATAAACCCCCTGAGCTTGTACTTTGATTGAGATTTTCATGTAAACAAAGCAAACTTAAAGTTGTACAAAACCGATCAGATGAGCTTTGGACGTGGACCATTTCGATTCTTAATTGCATTTTGAATAATAGATCTGTCCTATCTGTAGTTCAGAAACATGACCTTTTTCAATCAGGAAATAAAGGGCACTTGCGAAACAAAACTTAAAAGCAGTTATACCATTTATATTAACGTTCAGAAATGGGAAATCGTTCAGTAAAAACTCTATTTTAAACTAGAGGACGCCCGCGACTTCGTACGCGTAGAATTAGTTTCCCGCTACTCCCCCCATTTCTTCCCGTTGGGGGTCGATTTTCGGAAAATCCTTTCTTAGTGCTCACTTACATCATGAAAGGAACCCATGTACCAAATTTCAAGTTTCTAGGTACAGTAGTTTCGGCTGTGCGTTGATATGTCAGTCAGTCAGTTTTGCCTTTTATATATATAGATAAGAACTTCCGCTCATTATCGAACTACGGTAAGGGTAGAACTTTACAACTTCGCTTTGGAAGTATCGCCGTAGGTCTTAGATTGACTTCCCGAGACCTCGGTAACTGAGTTCTTTAGCAAGTTTCTTGAAGACGATTAAAAACAGTTGAACTTACATTTATAATTGCAGTTCAAAACGATGGCGACTCGCGTTACGGATACTTTTACCTTTTCCATTTCTTACCGAATTCTAATTAATGCATATTTTAAATACTTACCTAATTACATATCTAGCCGTTTCTGTCCCACTGCTGGGTTTTTTCCTTCCCCAATTGCAATTACTCGTATAAACGTAATGAAATATTAAAAATTGTTTTACGTTGTTTTAGCCGGAATCTTGTAGGTAGATACTATAATTATGTTGCTAAAAGATTGCGCCAATAAACTTAAAGGCGAAATAAAAAAATTACAAATAAAAATTTAAATTCAAAATATTTGTTAAGTAAAGTAATAAAAAATGCTGCATTGTGTGTGATGTTATAAGGTCACCGAATTCATAATGATGCATTTTTATTTGACTTTGACTTAGGGCCTGTTTCACAATCTCCTGATAACACTATTCGACGGTTAGATATATTCATATGACAAAGAAAAGGAAAGCAATAACTTTAACTACCAGATAGTATGTGGAGATTATAAAAAAGGCCCTTAGAGGTTTATTAACCTCCTTAGAAGATATAAAACTTCGTGTTACTCGTAGCCTTAATTTTTACAGCAATATTGTTTTAAGGATCTGTGTAGTTCCATTCCAAGAGGCATATTATAAACTGAAAGTTAAAGTTTCCTCGCGGTACTCTTAAGAGTCCCGTTTACGATGCAAGTTGGTATCACGCAGCTGCCATATGCAGTTTATGCAGGAGCATAGCGACAGCAGCCCATTCACAAACTTGCGGACAAAGAGCAAATATTTTTGGACTCAGGTGGTTCTCATAAACAAGTCGCTTTTGATTTCATCGAAGGTTTACTTAGCGGCAAGCTTGGGTGTCCTGTGTGCTCGTGGGCGAATGGTAGATTTGCCCACTGACGAACTAAGCGACCACGAAGCAACCGCGTACCTAAGTAGTTGTCAAAATAATCGATTGATACTAATTTAGCTTCGGGCCATAACGTTTCTTTCACCCTAAATCAAGTTCGACTTTCACGATTTTTGAATATATTGTAGTTATTACCTATCAAAAACTAGGTCTAAACGTTTCCGTTTTTTAGGGTTCCGTACCCAAAGGGTAAAATCGGGACCCTATTACTAAGACTCCGCTGTCCGTCTGTCTGTCCGTCACCAGGCTGTATCTCATGAACCGTGATAGCTAGATAGTTGAAATTTTCACAGAAGATATGTTTCTGTTCCAGCTATAACAACATACTAAAAACAGAATAAAATAAATATTTAAGGGGGGCTCCGATACAACGAATGTTGTAAGTATAGATAATGGTACGGAACCCTTCGTGCGCGAGTCCGACTCGCACTTGGCCGGTTTATTTTCTTTGGTTTGGTTGATTTGGGACTGCAGGTAATCTATTAATCTGTGGCGTCCTTTGGGCCGTACCTACTGTACCCTTACCATGAGTTACAATTAACGTACTCGCTAGCGAGTCGAAGCTCTGTTTCTCGCAGACCTCGCAGTATTCATAAGTTACGCCCACACCGATGCTTAAAATACATACTGTGACGGTACGGAATCGCAGTGACGCGTCGTATCAGCACCGTTTTTGACGCACGCTCCCCACACCAATGCTTAACGGTGCGTATATTACGGTACGTCAAAAACGGCGCCATGTTGTTACTATGACCCCGTCTTTTGTTTAAGCAACGACACCGTTTTTTAAGCAGCGGTGTGGGGAGCGTGCGTCAAAAATGGTGCTAATACGACGCGTCACTGCGATTCCGTAACGTCACCGTTTTTTAAGCATTGGTGTGTGGAGCTTGCGTCAAAAACGGTGCTAATACGACGCGTCACTGCGATTCCGTACCGTCACCGTATTTTAAGCACCGGTGTGGTCGCAACTTTATAGAGTACGAGGGACAGAGCATTTGACTCGCTAGCGAGTACGGTAATTTTAACTCATGGTAAGGGTACTGTTTCTCCGACGAAAGTCAGTAAGTAGGCTATTCATTACGTCTACGAGCAAGCGGGATGACTAGAGCACGCCGGCTTGTGATAATGTTTGAAAACGTAAATTTTGTTGTTGGAGTTGTGCTACGGATAGGTTCAGAACAAGTTTTCGACGTTTTCGAACAGTAAACGCAATTCGAAAATGTGATATTTTGGAAATGTTTGTGCTCGAGCTACAGTAAGTGCAATCAAATAGACTTACAAATACAAGCAAAATGAAATAAAGTTGGATATTTCGTTGATTTTGTGATTTAATCAGTGGTCATTATAAATTGTTTTTTCGCTGTGTGTTTTATTTGTAAATTAGTTTAAGCTGGTGAAAATGGCTAAATGTAGGGAATGTCATTAATTATACCTACTTATTATCGTATCTAAGTTTTAATGAGTGAGGTCAAATCTAAAAAAATGTCGTCACTAAGGTTTGTATGAAAATTTGCAAGAATATTCACTAATTAATTAACTTGTAGTTATTAAATGTAAAGATTAGAAATTATTCTCAAGGCCCATTGCCCCAAAAAAAAGAAACCATGCCTTCATGACAAAATATCCAGATCGTACACCAGAAACAACTACCTACAAGTAGGTATCCGTTTTCTTGGGCGTGAACAGCCGAGATAGCCATTTAACTTGGTTTATGTAGCCTTCTGCTACGTTGGGGTTATCTAGAAGCACTAAATTCCAATCATCTGACTCTCTACTCCAATTTGTTTTCCCCATCTTGCTTCTATATAGTAATCATGCCGTCGTTATGGTTATTCCTTTCCACTTGATAGTAAAACCTGCTTATGTCTAATAAAATCTCATGGAATCCCTCTTATTCTTTAACTGTAACAGAATCGAGTAAAAGAGACCATGTTGATGTTACTTAGCATCTGATTTTCTGATAAGGCTCACTGTATCTGAATGTCTATCTGAATAGTCTCCGAAAGAGGTACGCTACAACGGTGTTCTGCCCTCAGGCTAAAGTTAATTTGCTTGTCATAAAACGACAAGGGTGCTCTCACAAACTGTGGACTTTATCTACATACCTACAGGGGCTAGGTACTAAAGTCTTGCCCATTGAAAAAAAGTACTGGGATATCTACTGTTAGTAAAATTCACCAGAAAAATATGATTTACTCCGTTGTAACAATTTAAAGTCGAAATCGAAGCATGCTAAATTATCATTTTATGTTTAGTCAAAAGTTTAAAAGAAAACTACAAAAAACAACTACTTATCCAAATAGTCAAATGCGTGTCGGGCATCCATCGAGACAGAAAGAATGGGTTCCTTAAAGTCTCTACTAGCTATCAATCAACTTGAATTTTGTGAATAAGTTTTTGTTCGTAAGTTATATTATTTTTCCTAGCAATGTAAACATTATCCCCGTTTCTGCTTCCTGTGTAGCGCATTAAGTATGGAAAAGACGCAAATGGCGCACTCGGTCATGGCGAATATTCGTCCCTCCGGTACGTCTATATCCTTCTTCATCATAATAGATAACATAATCGTATGTTAGATCTCTATGCTTATTTCAACAAGGTATCAGCTGATATTATAATTGAGTTGCCAGAACAAAAAATAATAATTACGGAACGGCACCCTAATTAGACGGATTTCATTGCTCTAAACTTGCAACCCATTTCCATGGCCAGCTGTTCTTCTATTAGTAGTGACTAACAAGCAAAGCTCTCATCTTGAAAAAATAAGGTACAGTGAGTCTCTCTAATACTGCAGTCAAAGGTTTCATAATGAACTGTTGAAATAGCATAGCTATTAATTAACCAAGACCTTTGTAACATTATGATACTGCAATAAATTACTGATTACTGATTAGTCTGATTACTGATCTTTAATTTATTGAAAAACCAAATGACAAATTGTTCAAGAGGTTACCTAACCTACGATCTGACAGCTGTCCATGCAGTACAAAATATAACCTCAAACATACCTCAAGCACGTATTGTGTATCAAAAGCACGGAATTGAAAAAACAGTGGAAGCTTAGTATCAGACCTGAGGCCCGTTTCACGAAGCTACAAGTTACAATTTACAAGCGGAAGTCTCTTTCTAATTCGTAGTGCTAGAAAGAGGGTTCCGCTTGTAATTTGTAACTTGTAGCTTCGTGAAACGGGCCACTGTTGTCGCCAATACTCAAAATATCATAAAAACAACACGCAACCATGGAAAATGTTTTTGGTGCGGCTATCGTTTTTACACTCCAAAATAGCACAATGAGGCATGCTTCTGGATTTAGGTATTTCCTTTTTCAGAAATATCGAAATAAGCGATCGCGGCAAAATAATGGTAGGTTATGCGGAACTCTGCATAACTATGTCACACGTTACACGCCCACTTGACACTTATACCTACTGTTTTTTCTGTTCTGTGATCAAAAGGGTCTTTTAGAACAGTGCGAGTTAGTCGATTCCATGTAGTTATTACGTCATTGTTTACTGTTAAAACCGTTATCATCCTATTACTAATGACCGGATATAACTATTATGTAAATTGACCCTTAACTCCCAAATTCATAACGTATCGCCCATGCCTCTAAAGCCCATAAAACTGCCGTCCACCCATTGACCCATGTCGCCACGCCTTAACTGGTCTATAATCGTTACCTAACCCCAACATTGTCCACTTTCTACCATAGATCACGACCCATCCGAACAACAGGCCTATTTGTTATTGAAATTTATGCCGACTTCTTATGAAACCGCCGCGGTTTGAATGAGATTCGGAAATTAATGTTCCCAATCTTTCGACCGATATGACGTTAAGCATCGTAAGTAATCAAAACATTTGAAGTTTCTTTTCGAATCGAAATATTGGTCTACCTGTAGCCTGTGTCAATTGAAATTGCCAAAGATGTAAACAAATTAGTACTGTTTGACACATAACCTCAAATATTCATTAAGCGTGTTTTTGTTTAAAGTAACGTATAATTAAATAGTTATTTAATCTTAAACTTACTATAAATCATTGCTAAGATCACTTGATCTTTATAAGCACGTGATTATCGAGTTAAAATGGTGAATTGGTTCGTTTGATTGTGTTTACATCTTTGCCGATTTCAATTGGCACAGGCTATATAGTACACATGATAGTACGTTCAGCGTCATAAGAAGCTGTAAGCTTTAGAACCATGTCGCTTTAACGCTATATTTGACTAATCATGCGAATAAGTACCTATGTGCCTACTAAATAGATATCTGAAATACTAAATTAAAATTTAAAATGTCCTGCCAAATTTCTTCATATCCTAACTATTGGCTGTTGAAAATTATTGTCGTCATTGCAGCGGGCCTATTGGGGCCGTGTTTATTGATGTTGATAAACGTGGATAAAAAATCTATCAGATTCTGACCTGTATGTAAGTGCGAGAGTGACGGATGCTTTATCCCTCGCGATAAAAGCGACCATAGTACCTACGGGTGTATTTCCAATTTTTGAAGTGATAACGTCTTATGAATCGATGAACGGTGGCTGCACGCACAAAAAATCATGACTCATTGTCACGTTCCGCGTCAGGTTCCGCTTCATAGTCACGTTCCGCCTGAGCCGATCGTTATGACGTAAAATTATCGTTCGTAAACCGACTTTACAGACAACAGTTTTTTTTAAATTAATTATTACTGTCGAAAATGTGGATGTTTCTGAAATAAACTTCCTCATTTATAATAATTAATAGTATTAGGATCAGGATTATGTAGGATTAGTAATGTATCAGGAAAAAGGATTAGTGCCCGATTCAACGCTTGTATATAGTTGTTAGGGGTGTAATCTCTACTCACGTTAACACAGGGACACGTTTTTGTCGTTGTAATCACGTGGATAAACAAAGCTTAGCGAGTAATCTGTGCAACCATCAACTAGGGTTGTGCGCGCTCGTTCACTGAGCGGATCGCTCCAAACTTTTACAATCACTCAAATGTACTAATTCGGTCTTTTGTGTTCTTTTAGTACCTATACTGAAAGCAACTCGTCTGTTCGTGTTCCTTATTAGTGCTCCTTTGACCGAATGAGTGGCCGGTCGGTCATTCATTCATTCATGTCAGCGTCACTCACTGCTCTGTGGTGTGATTCTCTCAAGGAGCAAAGGTGAGCGAATGAACGAGTGAAGTCCAAGCGGCGAGATTAAGTAGTCCCGTCAAAGTGAACAAAACACATTTTAGGGCGTGCATTTTCAATTTGGCAGCATGTCGTCTCGAACGTATAAGGCTGCCTAATTGAGAATGCACTCGCTAATATGTGTTTTGTTCGCTCGGACGGGACTTCTTAAACTCGCCGCTTGGAATTCACTCCTGCGTTCGCTCACCTTTGCTTTTCAGAGAATAACACCCCTGCCTGCTCTGTTCGGTTCTTGCTCCGCGTGTACTAAATGAACTAAGAGCAGAAACTTTACGGAATAGTTCGTTCTAGTACAGTGACGGGATTCTTTTTGGCTCTCAATACATGTACTACACAACCCTACCATCAACACACCGAACAATTTGTTACACGTGGAGCATCAAGGATCAAGGAGCGTTACATGTTAGAGTGAGTACGTTGTAGGTACAGTCAGCAGCAAAAGTAAGTGGACAGTCGAAGAGGTCGAAATTATCTATGCATGATTCTATTTTCGATAGAATAAGAGCGTGTGTAGAAAAATTTGAGCTCTTCGACTGTCCACGTATTGGTACTTTTTCTTCTGACTGTACTCCCAAGTTGTATCTACGTAAAGTACAGTATTGTAAAGACAGGAAAATAGCAAACAAAATCGACAGAAACACAAAAGGTATGTACGAAGGCGAGTTTGTTCCTTTAAGGGATCTCTTCGAAATAACCAATAAGCAATTGCATTTTTTTAAGCCAAAGTTAATTTTTAATTTTTTTAATTAATTATATACTGGACTGAAATTTTTCAGCCAACCTATTCGCCACATATTATTTAGCGTATCAAATTTCATATAAAATACTTTTGATCGAATAAGCAGCCCGGTGCAAATCGTCTCCTATTCGGATCTTAGACCATTGCTCGTTTATCGACCGATCGATATGAAGCCGTTTTTAAGAGCACTTCTGGATAGTCTCTCTCTCTAAAGCATATAGGTGACTTCGATCGACGCTCAATGTCCCATTGTGTCTGCACCAACATCGATTTGAATATAGGGTAAAGGCCCCAGTGGCCAGCCAGGATCCGGTTGTTAGCTTTTCTTTATTGTAAACTATCTGTTCGTACCCGGCGCCGCCCAGGTGCAATTTTTTTCGTAAAAACCTTGTCCTGAAAATTACGAATACAACAGAAAAATAATTATTGAATTCGGTCGAGCCATTCCCGAGTTATGGCGTGACCAAGGGAAACCGGGATTCATTTATAGATAGTAAGAATTTTTGAATAAACGAATCCCTGGTTGATTAATTAATGCTTTGACTCGTTTATTGATCAAAGCTTAGCGCGATTGTTTCAATAGCTGAGGCTTGCCAAGATGCATTACGCTAACTAGCGTTTCTATTCGTTTCGTTTTTAAACCAATCACGTCACTGGTTGACGTTGATACGAAAAGTCACGTGATCTACCAGAGACGGTTTAAAAACGAAACGAATAGAAACGCTAGTTAGCGTACATCGTGGCAAGGGCCTATTGTTGACACTACTAGAGCATGTTGGTTGACAAAGTAAAATGTGCCATGTCATTGATTTTTCTGTATGCATAATTATAGGGTGACCTACAAAATAAACATGTTCATAAATTCTTTAAAATTAAAAGTAATGAATTTTATTTCTCACACGTATTTTAATACATATTGTATTATAGGAGCGTGTGTATTTGTGTCACTTGTCAATGGCTTTATGACACCTAAAAAAAAAATATATTAAAAAAAAAAAAATTAATAAGTTTTCAAAAATATATTCCTTCAAAAGTACCCCTAGTAGGCACGAGGTATAAGACAAAATACCTACGAATTTATTATTATAAAGCTTATTGCAGCTTATTAGAAGCTTTTTAGCTACCACCATCGTGTTTACCACTTTGACGCCGTGACGTAACATCCTTGGCGAGCGCCTAATGAAATTCCGTTGATTTCATATTCATTCGTCACACGTTTGATGTAATTATGGGAATCGTGTTTAGGGTAATAATACATTTTATAACGCTATTAACACCATCTAATTTGCTATCATCATTAGCATTTACATTATAACATTAACGATTGCCCTGTTTTCTCAACGAAAACTGAACCGACTTTTCTCATTTGCATGACTAGAAAATGTTGTATGCCTTATTACGGTCTATATTAATATTTGGCATCTTAGATAGGCAGTGTTACATTCGCGTTAAATCCCTCCTGTCACCTAACAATATTAATAAGTTAACTTTAAGTTTAGCTAGTACCTAAGTAAATAGATGTAAGATCATTCCTTATCTTTAAAAAAAAAGTTGTAGTAGTTTTTGTTTCAGCGTCCCTAGATTTTATTACTGTGATAGGTAGGTACTTCTCCACAAATGTATTTGTCTTGTCTTTGTTTAATAATTTTACTTGTTAAACAATTTAAGTTTAAGCTCAGAATTTAGGAAAAAAAACGGTACAATTAAATTATTATTTGGCGAGACTTCAGCCCTTTTAGATACTGTAGCGTAGTGAGCTGATAGGTATCTCAGCAACAATAAATAAAACAGCCGTTGCGGTGGTCACATGGAAAATGTAACGAAAGAACTTTACCGGAAGGAATGAACGTAAGTACATGGTAACTGTCGGAAGGAATGACTAAAACATAGAGACTACGTTCTGTTGGGGTTGTCAACAGATACAATACTGTTTAAAACTTCGCCTGTAATACCAGCAACATTCAAATCACCTTAAGTGCTAAGCCAATTTATCTAATTACAATTACAGACAATGATGTGTGTCACTTCGAACCTATCCTATGGAGTAAGACAATCGTAAGGTACGGTGGGACCGCCATTACGGTCCATTGATCCACTTTTTACTTCCCTTGATTACTCTCAAACAGGCAAAAAGTTATGAGAACTCCATAGTATATTTACTTGAGGTTGCGACAGTATTGTCAAAGGAACTAGGTGTCTGTGCGTGCTTTAGAACTCACGACGTAAGTAAATACCTATATGTAATTTGGAAGCATTGGCATGCTTTATATTTACAAATTCCTACTCTACTTCCCACTATGTGACTAAGGCCGCATTTCACCAAATTTAATCTAGGTATTAGTCCTTATTCTCCCTTGGTGAAATCCGCCATAAGAATAATAATAAACATGTGAAAGTTTGTGAGGATGTTAGAATGACAATATTTTAATAATTTATCCTGGAAATTTCGGGCGACGAGGAGAAGGCCGTAACTAACACAACGTGATTAACTCTATGGTAATAACTGTATTAAATTACTTTACGTAACACCTGGCCATAATGTGAGTTTTATCGCACGCTGCGCGCACGGTAAAACTCGCATTGTGGCCAAGTGAAGACGTAAAATTGTGTACTCATCACGGGCAGTAAAAAAGAAAGCCCTCTATCGCATATTTACAACCCTCGCCTACGGCTCGGGTCTCAAATACCTGCGATTTCGGGCTTTCTTTCTTTTACAGCCCTTGTTAAGTAATGTACTATACTATGTCAATCAAATTTCTAACCATGCACAAACCAAATTAGTCCCAAATGCTTTGAGACTATTATTGGGGATCTGTGTCGCCATGATCTGTATCATTATAATTTATAACTATCCATCCATTTGACGACGTTTTTAGCCTAGTTGGTAGTAACCCTACCTACGAAGCTACCGGTCCCGGGTTCGATTCCTGGTATAGGCAATTATTTGTGTTAGATCACACTGTTATTTGATCCTTGAGTCTTGGATGCTTTCTGTGTATTTAGTATGAATTTCTCTATATAAGTATGTTTAGCGTTGTCTAGTACCCACAGTACAAGACTGAGCTTAGTTTAGAACCAGAGGGCCGGCTTCAAAGTGGAGCAATTGTTTTCATTTTGTATGCAGACAAGCCTTCCATTTTCAAAATGAAAACGATCATGATTGCGAGTGCGTTAGACAATAAACCCTCAGGGGGCTAATGCCTAACGCACTCGCAATCGCAATCAACTTCAAAGTGGAACAATTGTTTTCATTTTGTATGCAGACAAGCCTTCTATTTTCAAAATGAAAACGATTACTATTGCGAGTGCATTAGGCCGGTCAATTTGTGCGAGATTGATCCCCGATTTATCCCATTCACTAACCCACCGGCGGCACCGAAAAGGATTCCCGAACACGCGGCAAACCAAATACCAAATGGCTGGCGTGTTATATTATTTATTGAGGTATTCAACCTTTATAAAGACTTCGCATCAACAATTCAGGCTATAATTTCGTCTGGCTACGATACCCTTATAATAAGATGACGCCTCTCCAAAAGCAAATTGGGTGCGTAATATTAATAATCCCACACAATTTACTTAATAAGCATATTAATTGGTTGTGAAATTCCTTATTAATAATGACGTTTTATTTAATTTCGAGCGTTATGAAGAGCCGCCGTTATAGGCGTAAGTAATTAAATTACCTATAGTTTATACGCCTAGCAGCAATGAGTGGTTAAGTTAGAAAAAAGAATAGTTGCTTAAGTACATTGACTTTTTCCGTAGATCTATTTATGAAATCTCATTCTCTCATTCGTTTCCATTAATTTTTTGTTTCGTTCTGTTTTTTTAATAGTTTAGTAGTATTTAGTAGGTTGAAAGAAGTGGTTCTGCCTACCCCTCTGGGAAACAGGCGTGATTTAATGTATGTATGTATGTAGTAGTATTTAAATATTTTTTGTGTAAGAATAAATTGCCGTTCGTTAGTCTCGCGAAAAGTCAAGAATGGTTCGACCTATTTAAATAAAAAATATGCTGGTGTGTTCGTGTCAGGATAAAGTTTGTATGAAAAAATCACCCGGGCAACGCCAGGCACGAACAGCTACGAGTAGTTTAAAGTAAAAACCCTCAAACTTAGATTGCCGTAGGTTCAAATGTTTTAGGAGGAGAACAACATTTTTCACTCCCTGCCAGAAATGTATAATGCTTTCTGAGATCTAAAAGTCATAGGGGTCGCCAGCGTATCCCAATGAAGGAGTGAAATTACTTTTGGATTGTTGTAATTGATACTTATAAGTAATTTTTGAATGCCGCCGGCGGATACCTTGGCAGGAAAAGTGTGTTTGCAGCATCACAATCCGCTTTAAGGCCACACCGAATGCGTGCGCGTGGACGTTCCATTGTTTTGTATAGTATGAATCCTCATACAATATTTCACACCGCTGGTGTGACGTACGTGGCGTGCGTGAGCGGTATGACATTATTGTACGAGGATTCATACTATACAATACAACGAAGTGGAACGCGCTCGCGCACGTGCACATCTACGCGCACGCATCCGGTGTGGCTCGGCCTTTAAGGGGACTACAGAGCGAGATTCACTAGAAACAAGTAAGGAACAGACGGTTGGTATTATAAAGGTTAACAATGTTTTTTTTTCTAGTTTGTTTGATCCCGTGGGCCGCTGGGCAGTCCGGGCGCGCGCCGCGGCAGGACCACCACGGGCGCGGCTGGGACATCCGGCTGGCGGTGCCGGGACAGCCGGGCAACGACTACCCCACCCTCGGGAACATCCCCCGGACCTCCTTCTCCTGCGCTGGGCGGGCACCAGGTAACCACAAACTTAGACCATAAATTAGTGGTGGAAGGCTTGTATAGGGTCCATCCGGATCACTACCATCATCTTATCCTTTAGCCCACCGCCAAGCAGTGTCCCCATTGTTGTTTGGTGAAATTATTAGCATAGAGGCATTCCATCTTGGTCCTCGGGGTTGGCAACACATTCGCAGTCTTAGGATTGCAGACTTAAGATTGTAGTCTTGAGAATACAAATATCGATGGGTCTCAGATCCCACATACATCCGGTGGTCTGTGTGCTAGTTCGCCTTTCCATTGCCAGAAATAAAATAAATTGTTTTTTTTGTCTAGTCTTATAACTAGTAATTGTCTTAACCTTTCTCAATATGCTAAATTTTATAATTTACTAGCTTCTGCCCGCCACTTCGTCCACGTAGAAACATTAATTTGCTATACGTCTGATTACATTGGAGAGCAGTTTTTTTCAGAAAAAAACCTATTTAAAAGTAGCTCATGCTATTTTAGGGTATCGACTATCTAAATTCCTAAATTCATCCAAATCCATTTGAGCGTAAGAAATAATAAACATACTAAGGGTCCGTTGTTTGATCAGTAGTTATCTCTACCAATTGTTAAAATTCGAAAACGGAATCGAGAATTTGACATAATTTCCTTGAGATTTAACCATTACTTACGATTTTTAACAATTAGTTAGTTAACTACTGATCAAACAACAGGCCCTAACTCACACACAATCTTTCGCATTTATAATATTAGTATGATTATGTTGTTTCAGGCTACTATGCAGATCTCGAGACCAACTGCCAAGCGTTCAGGGTATGCACAGCAGGGTCTACGTACGGCTTCCAATCTTTCCTCTGCCCTAACGGAACCCTCTTCAACCAGGCTGTCTTTGTCTGCGACTGGTGGATGAACGTTAACTGTGGAGCCTCCGAACAGTACTTCAATGCTAACGGAGATAAGTTCGAGAATCTAAAACTTGGGCCACAGCTCATGAAGGACATTAAAAAGATGCTAACACACCCTATGCGGAACCCTCTGGATAAGAGCATCATGAAGAGTAACCTCGTTGTAATGCAGGAGTACAAACCGCCGTCAGGTCAGCTGTTCCCCAACAGCGCTTTGACAGCGAACGCCGAAAGATCTCCTAAACTTATTCAGCAAAACTTCGGGCAAAACAATTTTATACCCAGCGATACATCATTTGCTGCTTCGACACCGAACCCTTCGTATGTACCCCCATTCAACACGATTCAACCAACGCTGGCGGACGCAGAAGTCTTTCAAAGACAAAGACAAAATGGCCAGTATGTTCAGACCAATAGACAAAACGTACAATCAGGAAATCAATTCGGGCGTCTTATACAACCTACTAGTAGTACAATCAGCAACGCTAATGCACTCCGTCAAGCTCAACTTAACACTGCACCAACTACTTACAATCCACAAAACTTCAACAACCAGAGGTTGCAAACTAACGGACAACTCATACAATACACCGCTAATAAAACTCCCGCGCAGTGGAACAGCGGAAAGCAAGCCGAGCTCGGTATTTCACTAACAAGACAACAATACAATTACAACTCCAATCAAGACAAACAACAATACAACTCAGTCGCGCTGCCACAATTTTCAAGCGACATCAGCGGACCAGTTGGTAATGAAGCAAAGGAAAATCTGGTAAGCAACACTGACATACCTTCTACTGTTATAACTAAAACCATAACATACAATAGAATAATTCAAGAGCCTAAAACAGGTAATCCTAAATCCCGAATAGTATTCAAAACTTGGATAGTAAAGCCGTCTAAATCTGCAAAACTGATCGCAGAACCGACTGCTTACACATACAGCAGACCGACTGAAACTTACAGTGAAAAACAAGTAGAAGAAAGTACTCCCTACGTGTATAATAGGCCTACTACGCCAACTCCGACAGAAAGAATAATAAGCGAAGTAGGTCCTTATGTGTACAATCAGCCAACTGTTGCGGCTAAACAAATAGTCTCAACCGTAAGACCGCTTCCTCAGGTTTATCTCACGTCCTCTACCCCAGCTCCGACAGTAGCTAGGCTATACCAAGCACTGTCTACAGCTGAACCTACAAAAGCCTCCCGCCTTTACTTGGCTCCGACTACTTTTAATCCAGTCGCAAGACTCTACCTGCCTCCATCGCAACCACAACCTATAGTGTTATCCCGACAGTATTTATCACCCAGCGCTAACCTCCAAAACCCTTTAACTCAGAGTGCGCAGCTGAGAGCCTCCCCCACCTCTCCTTCGCCGGTATATGTAACTGCAACTAACAATGTTTCTAATCAACCTTCCTTTACCCTCACCAAACACTCCCGCATTAACGCTAATCATAACAATTTAACTTTTGCTGACATTCTAACAAAAGAAAAACTCGACATTACAGTCAATGACATAGTAAAAGATACAAGTAAAATTCTGAAATCAACGTCAGGCGAGCAGTTTGGTCGACTTCAACAGGATCTTAATTCTATAGAATATCCTGATGAAGCCTACTTGCCAGCGGCACCTAATAACAACAATAAGGAAACTCTTAATCCATCCTCCCGGTCAGATAGCTCTAAAAGTTCTCGACTCACCCAAAGTCCGTCAAAAGACCTAGAGCCCCCGCTTGAAAGTTTCCGAGAAAGTCAAAACACGAACCAGCTTTCAAATCTTCCATTCTTCAAACAACCCACCCTACCAACAAACACAATTGAGCGAACCGTTTCCATAAAAATATCAATTCCTGAAAAAATAGCATCGTACCTGTTCAAAAGTCGCAATGAAAGTAATTTTGATAGGTTGGAAATACTTAATACGGGCAGCAGCAATTACTTAGTATTAACAAACAAGCTTGCAACAAGCACGACACCCACATTCATTCCTATAGGTAAATTAATAGCGGATAAAAATACAACACTTTCTGATTCACAGGCATTGGTGTTCTCTTTACTGGCTAACTCCATAAATGCAGCCAAGGAATACAGCGACATTGCTCAACAGAACGTTCAGGCAGCCACACCCACACAGCCACAGTTCCAGAACGTTAACAACGATGAGCTAGCTCGGATCACAAACCAAATATCTCAACTCACGTCATCACAGTATTCGAGCAACAACAACAATCAAAACAGCAACAATTTCGGTAACGCAAAAATTGTATCCACAACTCAAACAACAACTACAAACGATGGAACTCAATATCAACAAAACTCGCAATACACAAACAATTTGATACCAAACACGGGACAAAGCGCACAGTACAATTCAGCACCACAACGGTCAGGAAGCTTCTATTCGTCGCAGTTCCAATTCGGAAACGGTTATGGTTCAATTATTGCTACCCCTAATCAAAATCAAATATACAGCGGCCAATTATACCAATTGCCAGTACCTGAAGTGACGAGCCAGATTTATAATCAACCAAGTCCAGCGAGAATCATTCAGTCCAATGACGTCAGTAATCAGAATAGCGAAGCGGAGCACCTTCGCGAGTCCAATCAGAAGTCAAATGCCAACAATAACAATGTGGTAAAGCAATCGAGCGCGGAAGTTGAGATAGTTCAGTCGCAAAGTTTGCCCGTGTCTAACCCAGCAAAACTGCTAATAGCGCGTAACGAACAGAGCTTCAACAGTCAAGAAAGAGACCAAGCATTTGATGGCAACTTTTTGAACAGTGAGGGCATATCTGCACAGCTTCAGGATAACATCATTGGCACGATACCACATCCTTTGGAAAAGAATAAATTTGTCACATACAAAAAAGATCAATCGTACTACGTTTACACCAAGTTAGATAATAACGTGCTAGGGAAGAACGATCAAATTAATGGAAAATCCCAATTAAATAATATCAATAATCAAAATGCTAAGTTAACGCAAGCTAATGATTTTCTGTCCTCGTTCCAGTTCATCCCTTCAGTAGGTTACCAACTCGAAGATGTAAAAGAACAGGAAAGGATACTCAATGCGTTCAATATAAACGAATTTGGGAGTCCTAAAGCTGATAACAATAATAACAATGCTGGCTATCAAATACAGAATCCCAATCGTAGAAACGACGTCTTGAGTACTAACGTGGACTTTTCTGTGAACCATCCCTCTGCAAAGCAAATACTGGACCAAAGAAAAGCAAATACGATTTACGATGGACCATCTTCTTATTCTGCTCCTCAAGGTTCCATAGGTTTTTTGGACACGAGGCAGCGACTTTTACCGAATAATCATTTAAAAGCTAGATTAGAACAATTTGATGATAACAGTTATGGTTATGGATATCCAAAGTCATTTCAAAGACAATATGGATACTAATTTAAATATAAATATCATTGTAACAAAAGACTTTTACATTTAATGCAGAAATAGGTAGTTTACATAAATGTTGTATAATAATTAATAAATAAGTATGTACTTATTTGTAAATAAAAAGGTTGATTTACAATATTTTTCCTTTATAAAGTAGGTAGGATTTAGTAAACTAAGTATAAAACTGAAATTTTAATTACTATAGTAAGAGCCTAAGTATTAAATTATAATATAAAAATAAAGGTTTTATTTATTTTTATTACTTATGAACTTGAAAAAAGGCCGCAAAGGTAAATCTTTGCACAAAGGTGGACGGTTAAATGCGCTTAAGGCTGCAATCCATTGACGAGTTAAGTATTTTAACATTATTGAGCCGGGAGATATTCCAACGATGCAATGTATCACGAAAAGCATGCGGGCTATCGACCAATGAAACTGAGAATTTAAGGTTATCGCACATATAGGTACAGGTGTAACATTTAAATCGGTCAGTATGGGAAAGTCTAAAACTATAAGATAAACGAAGACCATGTCATCGATGTCATGTCTTCAACATCAGTTCCACTTCACCAAGTAGATCTTTCCAAGAGCAAATGTACGAGTTACTATGCAAAATAACCAAATCACTCTAGGTGTGCCTATAATACTTGAATAGTTCCCTCGAATTCTCGAAGATCCCATCACCATAAATTATACCTACTAACGTGTTGATAATGGGACCAACTAGAAACCCCTCCCTCCCGAACAAACCCCAAACAATAAAATTTCCAGCGGTCATTGAGTAATCAGGGCATATACCTACATTCAAAAAAAGATCCCGACAAATTGAGAACCGTAAATAAATACTGGCACTTTCTTAGACCCTGAAACTCTCCGAAATTCCTCTTGTTTGCGTCTTGGTGACCGGGTGTGGAGTGCAGTCCACATATAAGGCACCATTGCAACGAAGTCGATTATCCGGATCACCACGGACTTTCATGCCAAAAAAGTGCGGGCCGCTTCTCTAGGCACGCCGCGCTCAATGACATTCTTCCGTCGACGTTCCCGCTTATCGCTAGAGTAGACGGCCAAAGACCGGAAGGTAGGTATGTCTTTAATGTCGTGGGTATAGTGTACTTGTGTAGACACCCTGGCCTCCTCGTTACATCTACGCGTAAACAACCCAGGCGCGGCGGCTGAGGCAGCCGAAACAATAAAAAGAATAAGTACAAGGGTCTCAGTCTCGGCACAGAATATAACATCGTTCTTTTCAGTGTCGAGACCCTTGATCCGTGGCGGTTCTATTAGCCTTAGCCTTTTCGGAGACCACAGAGCTGGCAGCTTCCTTGGACAACGCATATGCATTGCTATACAACGAGGAAATGCTGCCAGCATCTGTTGTACTTTGCCACGTAGGCATGTGGTTTTAATTTAATCGTAGTTATAATAGCTTTAATTAATTTGTAAATTGCCATAGTTTAATTTGTAACATTTACTATGTATTATAGTTTACCACACATGCTATGCTATGGAATACCAATACCCCCGTGTTTTACATATCCAAACACAAAGGTAAGCATGCATGTATGTATTAGACAAGATAATAAAAACACCTTACGAAATGTAGGCAGGACTAAAAAAAAACTCTAAGTCTGGGAAAATTTTAGTCATCTCATCATTAAGTGAATAAGTGGTGAAAAAATAATCTAAAAGTAGGTACACCAGTATTATTGACGACTTGGGGGCCTTCAAAAAACGAGCCTACTTACTTGCGGTTCCTCTGGTGTTCGCTTGCTCGTTTGCCTCCTATTTCACATAATAAAAAGAAATGACTTTAACTTTAATACTTAAAGGAGCAAGAACGTTAAATTAGAGTTGTGAGACGACATAATCTCGTACCTAGTATAGTAAGTACATCCGTACATCGAAATCAAGGAGTAACGGAGGTAAGTATATAAGTAAAATTATTCTAATTATCGAAATTATCGCGTGCGAACGCGAAGCAACGGGAAGGGCGCGATTTTGTATGCGGTTTTTAAAAGTCACATAAAAGTTACATCTTTCCATAGCAGAGGTCTAATATTATTTAGCGGCGCGACGCTTCGCTTGCGTAAAATTCACTTACACGTATAACAATGATAGGTAATACCTCCGTGTACTGCAAAATTGTTTGAAATAATTCCGTTTTCACGGCATGTATGTTGCAGGCTTTAATCACAGAACAGGATAAAGGAAGAATAATTTATATTCCTTGCAACACTCAAGTATGAAGGGGCGCGATATTTTCAAATATGTGTCAATAGTTGCCATGACAGTTTCGAGTTGTTTATATTTTCGTGGTTTCAATTGTTTATTATTACAAATGGAAATGGTCAAGGTATAATCAATAAATAATCATTTTGATTGTAAAACTTACACAAAGCTAAAATGCTTGGGTGGAATAAATAGCCGTTTAGTTCACCCCAGTCTATTCTTTATTTCCGCTTTACGTGAGTTTTATAATTATTTACCTATCGGTTTATTGATTATACAGTAATGTTGTGGATTTTGATTGCGCACGGTGTTTTGTGTTGACTACGAATTCTACCAAGATCCCGTGGTACCCGTGTGAAGTGGACTATGGATGTTTTCAATTTGTTTTAATATACTTAACTATCATCACCCAGGTTTGTATACTTACTCATTCAACAGATGAAATACAGTTACTGGAGACTCGGCATGTTAATTACTATAAAAAATAGTCCAAGTTGGTGGCACTGAGTGAGGTTTTAGGGTGTTGGACTAAACACAATATCTGGAACTTCACTAATTTAATTTACTTACTATTTAGGGACTATATTACAAAAATTGACGTAGTCCCAAACTTCTTTTTTGTATGTTTGTATGTTTCTTTTATGGATTTTAAAGTGTCGGGCATTGTTGGATTGGTATTCACCCAAAGATTGGAATAAGCAGTGATCGGAGTTCCCGATGCAACACGGGGTTAAATGACGTTTTTCAGTTTGATTAGGGGGAAATAATGTAAATTCCATAACACACGAGTTTTGCAAAACTAATTATAAGACAACGAGACAAAACTCTTTCCTGCCGCTGTATTTCTTTTTAATTTTATGCATGAGATTTTTAACTTAGGTTGAACGGAATACTGCCAAGCCATACGAGGGTTGAGCGGTCAAACCCGATAAATCGAAATAATTGTTTCTTCAAATTTCAATTGTCTTGATGTATTCAATAATGTTCTTTTTGACACAACAATATTATGTCGACTTATCGGGTTTGACCGCTCAACCCTCGTATGTTGATTTTATAATGTTTTTGTTAATAATGCTGGTTATTAATCGTTATAATTTTTTTTTTGTTAGAAGGCAAATAAATTGAAGTAAATGTATTCAAATAACAGGTTTATTTAATATAGTCACCTCATTTGTCTGGCTGTAGGGCTTAATTGTCTTAGTCTAGATGACGACATCACTTTATGCACTGGTGCATAAAATGCGATTTTATGCAGCCTATACCCAACATAAAGCAGGAATTTATGAGCATGAGAATTGAAAAAGATATACATACAAACTGCCGCACTCAGACACGTCAATTTAATTTAATGCTTGATTAAAGTTGTTGCGGTCACTTTCTTTGCTACAGCAATAGAATAAGACAACACGTCACTAAACAAGCATTAAATTCAATTGACGTCTCTGAGTGCAGTAGTATGGTACTTATTTAGTTTTCTAATAAGGCAGAATTAAATTAGAACATTACACACAAATTAATATTATGTTTTCTTAGTTTGTATGACATTGAAATAGCATGAAATAATTTTTCTATTTTTGATCAATTTCTTTTTGCATCTAAAATCTTATCCTACTTATAAATTATCATAATTCTCAAATGCAATTTTTCTTCGAACCAGATCTGTCATATTTATATCCATATTAAGATTTCTTATCAGTATCCCTCTGTGTTGCACCGTGAAATCTGATCAGGGGCTTATTGCATAATAAAGTACTATTAGTAAAAATCCATGCAAAACCACTAGTACTATTTATTAGCTTGTACTTTAATATGCAATCGACCCCTGATCATAAGATACGTATATTGTCCTGATGTTATGGTTGCTTTTCGTTAGACTGGTTTTACATTATATTTACCATCAGTTACTTTGCACCATCTACATAAGCTCATTATCAGCTGAATCAGTGCTAGGGAATGGGTTTTGAAAGCATCTAGTATGAGCATAATAAACGTTAACATAAAATGTAATTGGTATAAGTACCTACTACTGTACATTTTTAATGGACTACGACACAACAACAGTTAAAAACAGACCAATAGTTCAGTTAAAACTATTCTTGACTGCACAATACCAAACAAAAGAGAATAAAATTGTAATGATTGCTTGTTAAGCAGCACAAAAACTTTCACAAACTGCCCTACAGTTCCACAGGCTTTAATGCAATTGAAATTTCCAGAATGTCACTGCCGACTTCCTCAATATATTCGGTGGCTGAAGAAAACATTGAGTCCTTCAACATTCGTACAGACCCCCGAGCACAATGGTTCAGGGAACGTGTCCTGGCTTTCATTGGTGTGGATGACGATGAATTGTTTTACGCCATGTTTGAGACCCCAGTGGCAAAGAGAAAGTTTGCGACGTTTATCGCTGCACCACTAGAGCCTAATGAACTGTCGCTGGATAAAAAGACGTTTTTTATAAAAAAACGCATTATAGACAAGCTTATTTATGAGGATAAGGAGTTTACTCAGTGGAGTAAGAAATTTGCCTGATATTAAATTTCATATACAAGGTGTTCAAAAAGGGTATTCCTATTTTTTTGTTAAATTTATTAACATTCAAAATGGACGGGAGATACAAAAAATATGACTCTGTGTTTACTGTTTTGTAGATTTTAATTTAACCATGGCTTCGTTTAGTGGTGCACATCGTTCTTTTTGCGTGCGAGCATATTACCAGAATAATAACTCGGTTATTACCTACAGTCCAAAGGCTATATCGTGCAGAGTACCAATTGCGAGACATTAAGTACTCGCCCAGTGCTAAAACCATTAGGAAATGGGTCGAAACGTTCGAGTCTAGGTACTGGATCAACAATAAAAAATGAACAAAGGGCGTCCGAAGTCGTTTAGGGTTGGCGAAACGATTCAAGATGTTCAAAACTCAGTCAGGCAAAATCCAACGTTGTCTATGCGTAAGCGTAGTCAGGTGCTAAACATTAAAAAGTCATCGTTGCAGACAAATCCTAAAACGTGATTTTCGTCGACATGCGTATAAAATATGCCTGGTACAAGAATTAAAGATCACTGACTATGTTACACGCCTTAATTTTGCAAACGGAATGTTAGAGCGCTTTGTAAGCTTCAACAACATTTTGTTTAGTGATGAAGCTAACTTTCATTTGAATGGCAGTGTTAAGCAGAATTGCCGTTACTGGGCCAATGAAAATCACAAAAAAAACATCAACGGCCGCTACATAGCCCTAAAGTGGTCGTATGGGCTGCTGTCTCCGCTAAAGGGATTATTGGTCCTTATTTTTTTTAAGACGGCATAGGTCACGCGCTCACAGTTAATTCCAATCGATATTGTGAAGTGTTACGCAATTTTTTGGTACCACTCTTACAGGGGTTTAATTCTGCAACATGGTTTCAGCAAGACGGCGCTACTAGCCATACATCAAGTCGGTCTGTAGCCACCCTGAACGAGTAATTCCCAAATAAGGTGATTTCAAAAAGAGGTAACATCATTTGCCCCCCTAGAAGCCCAGATTTGAGTCCCCTCGATTATTTTGTATGGGGCTACCTCAAGAGCGAAGTGTACGAGAATAAACCAACAACATTGACTCAATTAAGAGACATTATCACCAGCGAAATGTCATTAATAGCGAGAGCAACTTGTGAACCTGTACTCGGTAATTTTCGCTCCAGGCTAAATAGAAGAGTGCCAGCGCCGTAGCGGCCGTCATCTAGACAACATTATATTTGCTAAATAAATTTCCATTTAGTCTAGATTCGTTTTCATTAACCGTCTTGGTTGAGTTTTGTGTATTTTTAAAAATACTTAACTTTGAAACTAGGGATACTCGTTTTGGACACCCTGTATTAATTTGGACAATATATCAATATCCGTAGTATGATAAAATAATTCAAAATCAAATTTGAAATTAGTAACGTAAAAAAGTTATAGCCTTTTAAAGTTTTTTGTCTATTTCTTTCTCACAAAACGATGTTTTGCGTGTAATTCATATGGCGGTTGAGTAATATGACGTCATATTACTGTATTTTCCTCTCTGTCTAACAGCAAGTTTTAAACATTTTATGTCTTTTGTATTTTTAAAGATATTAAATAACTATTTATACTAGGCTATTCGAAAGGTAAAAAAGGCTTAAATTCAATTTAAATAGGTACTAATAAAAAATGAGGCAATTACCCTATTGTGCAGATTTGTTTGATCAAGTTTGAATCTGCTTCTCCGTCATCTGAAATTAATAATATTCTGTAACTATTATTTTGTCAGAGATCAAAAAGCCCGTAATTCTAAAAATAACGAAGGGAAAAAAGAAAGGGAAAGCAGTGGAAGAACCGAAACCGATACCGCTGTCGGCCGCGGAGAGCACGAAAGCGGTGAAAAGCGCTAAGAGCATAAAGAGCATGAAAAGCTTGAAGTCTTTGAAAAGTGGGAAGAGTATGAGAGGTAGTTTAAATTACTATTTATTCCTTGATTTTTGTCATTAGAAGTTTTTACAATTGTTAAAGCAGCTATTACGTTGAATATTATTGGGTTCACTAATGTTTTACCTAATCAACATTTGGCAAACTACCGGCCTACTTATATATCTTTTTACAAACTTTTATTTTGCAAAAAAATACTTTCCACCGCGTTTGTCAAACGTACTTTTGGTCAAATGAACAGAGACCCCATATTATTGTAATGATTTCCTATAGATAGACCTGAGAAAATGTAGATAAAAATATACTTAATTGCGAACCATAATACAATGACAAAAGCGCCGGATTAATAGTGAGATAGAATGTCTGTATGTCTATATGGACTTCGTACTCTTATTCTAACTACCTTTTTCTTTTAAACGGGATTAATGTAATACCTGGGGGCTTACCATGATATTGTCATGCAGTTCACGTTCAGTTCAGTTTACGGTGAGCGAAAGAGACAGGGCGATATAAATGCTATAGCTCTGTCCCTTACATTCAACCTAAACTGGATTGCTTAGCCATGTCATGGTATATAACGCCCCCCTGTTCGACTTGCAGACCTAGTATTTTATGGTTCGTCGCTCGGTGCCTCTTTCGTTATACACTAGGTCAGCTATCCTTAAAGTGTGCTCCGCAAAGCCCTGGGGCTTCGTAAAACCTAGAACATTAATTTCCTCTTTTTTTAATTATCATGAAATAACAAAGTTAGTACAGATGTAGTGAATAATCCTTTCGCATCGTTTTTTGCCGGATAAGTTCGTATTAATCTTGCTTTCTCAGTTGCCTTATGAATGGGTACTGAAGCTAATTGAGAAAGCATGATATGGGAAACGATTATTCACTACATATGAAGGTACTTGGTTTTCCTTAAATCGGGGCTCTGTAAAATGTTATATTTCAAAAGGGATCCGTCGCTAAAAACAAGAGAATCACTGGACTAGGTAGAGGGGGTTTACCGAGTGACAAAAGTCGGTTAACAAGTTGAGCTAGCCGCCCTGCTGGCCTATTGCCTAACGCACTCGCAATCGCAATCTACTTCAAAGTGGAACAATTGTTTCATTTTGTATGCAGACAAGCCTTCGATTTTCAAATGAAAACGATTGCGAATGCGATTATCTGATATAGCCTGAGATAACTTACCGCCGTACTCGGAGATATTTTAGAAACAATTAAGTAACTCGTTCCTTTTTCAAATTTGTGTATGAAAAATCGGAAAGACGTAAAGTCTCTGCATACGTAACGTGATTTAACATGGACGGTACGGGGACGGGACGGTACGGGGAATTTTAACAATAGCGTTTCATAGAAAATGTATTGAACTGTGCATACTTACGTAACGATTACACGGACGGGACGGGAAAGTGACGGGAAAACCAAAAATGTTTGCAACCACGTCCCGTCTCCGTCCTGTCCACGTCCCGTCTCCGTCCCGTCCACGTCCTGATCATGTTACGTATGCAGAGACCTTTACAGTTATGCCACACGAGCGTTACCGGGGGGTTGCGTCGTCACAATGCTGTGATTTTAACATAAAGCGACGGACGTATTTCGACGCATCGTGTTGCATGTCGTTCTAAATTGTACGAGTATGTACAGTCAACCAATTTGATTCCTAGGCCACTATTGACTTTGTCAATGTGACGTTGTAAACCAAATCATAAGAAGTGTGTAACGTTTGGTTGTCAACGTCACTTTAACATAGTCCAAAGTGGCTTAGAAATCAAATTGGTTGACTGTACCTATATGTATAGAATAACGCAGCGGAGACGACCGTGTGGCACCTCTCTAAATCGTCAATGACTGACTCTGAGTGCGGCCGTTAGTAATTAAGGGTGCTCCGCTGACAGCAAGCAAGTACGATTGGCAATATTTATTTTATTAAAATATTTAGTTTTTTGTTTTAGATGTTTACTTAATGGAGTTTATTTAATGTCATTATTTGTTCGTTTTGTTTTCAGATTTAGATGACGGTGATGATGATGGTAAGAATAATATTATTTCTTCATAGTTCAGCTTTAATTTAATGACGTACGTATAAAAATGTAGAAACGCGGTCTCTATCATTATTGGATACATAATCATGTTCGCATTGGCCTTATAGTGTAGAATAGAATAGAATAGAATAGAATAGAATAGAATAGAATAGAATAGAATAGAATAGAATAGAATAAAAGAGAAATAATTTATTCAACGCATACCTACACTCATTTGAAAAAAAAACAGATGACAAACAGAACAAAACATTCAACATAGCGTTTTCTTAGACAACTCACCTCACAAGACTTAAATGAATTAACACGCTAGACTTGACAACGCATGTGGAGTTCTAGTCTTGAGAGTGCAAATGTCTGTGGGCCTTTGACCCCCTTACCACTAGCAGCCTGTTTTATACAGCTACAAATTACAATTTACAGGGTACAAGTTTCCATTTGACATAACCGCGACCAAGGACGACCAGTGGCCTGTTTAATAAAGCTATTAAAGCTACAAATTACAATTTACAGGTTACAAGTTTCCATTCGACACAACCTCGACCAATGACGACCAGCCATTTGAGCAGTGTTGCCAAAAACCTGTAAAATTGTAACTTGTAGCTTTATAAAACTTACCCCAGTGGCCCGATTCACGAAGCTACAAGTTACAAATTACAAGCGGAAGTCTCTTTCTAACTCCTCCTGCTAGAAAGAGAGTACCGCTTGTAATTTGTAACTTGTAGCTTCGTGAAACGGGCCTCAGGTGGTGACAAGTATCTAAACATATATTTTTACACCTATCATCTTTTTTTTTCATTTTCTCGTTGACAGGTGACACAGCGGTCGGCGACACAACGATGACCGAGTCAACAGCTGTCAGCGGTTCAATCACTGAAGAAGATGAAAAGCCGGTGATGCCGGAGATCTCCTCGGAATCAATCGATATTCCCCTAACGGCCAAAGACTCTTATGACTTCCCGCCTCGTAAGTTACTTTCTTAAACCCTGGTAAAATGAGGGGGGTATGTGGTCAAATAATAAGCTTAATAATCCGTACGTAAAAAAGCGTACGCTGTCCGTCCTTAACTTTAAAGAGCTGTATCGGTAATAGATAGCTTTTTTCTTAGAATGTGTTATTTTTGTTATACGTTACGGCGGATTAAAAAAGTGAAATAATAAAGGGGTCCGCATAAAAGAAACGTTTATTTTCGACGTATTTTTATTTGTATCGTAAATACGGTAAAACATACAGCGTCAAATTTGGTGAGATTATATTACAAACTCTGAAGAAAAACAACAAATACTAAAAAATGGTTAAGTGTGAGTTTACGCTCGCGCTGATTCATTTCGAAATCGAATTGAGATTGGATTAAAATAATACCTACTCTGCGGCGGTACGGAACCCTTGGTGTGTCTCGACATTGGTCGTTCCTTGTCGCTCTCAATCGTTTCACAATTTTGTATAACATTTCAAACATGACGTTAAAGTGACAAGGTAGGTACATAAATGATCACTTATTTATGTTGTTGACTGTACTACGAACCAAGATCGTATGATCCATAAAGTAAATAAACGCGGCGTTTTTTCTATGAGCTAGGGCAAGGCCAGGTAACATCAGGAGCGAAATAAGTGGTGATGTGTTCTTAACAATATACAATACAATGCAATACAAATCACTTTATTGAACACCAAACAAAAATATCTACATTGGTTCAAACGTTATTCGGTAGATAAAATACGCAGTAGCAAGACTTTTTATAAGTTTTGGAGAAGCGATCCTTTTTTTTTAAAATCGGATGTACAGTTCATTAAATCACGGTTACGTACTGAAGTAGGGATCAAATAGGTTTCTTCGAGAAATTATATTTGTAACTACATTACTGAACACGTTCCCTGCCACAAAACGCTACGCGCTTATAGCCTATCAATCCCAGCGTTAATCCGCTTTGGAGCGAAAACTGCCTACGAACAAAGAACCCGACTAGCATATTGCTGGCCCGGAAGTGTGTATTTTAATCCAGTTTAACAGATGTAATAATCATGTTAGTAGTTGTTAAACACTTGTATTATTTTAGCTCCGGAGGACTTGGACCCTGAAGTTGATGGAACTGTGGAATATTATACTATCACGGTAAGATTTCTTTACTGTTATAGCCTATAGGTTATTGCTTTATTAGTAAGGAAGTTAGTGTTTAAAATGTGTTTATTTTATTGAAATAAAAATTACGGTAAACACATTTAAATCCTGGCAAGGACACATACGGCATTGACATTCATAATAGAATATTGACTCTTGCCATTTTTATTAATAGATGATGAAAAAATTCAAGCTGCTGCTCTGATGCGTACTTTGATTGCGATTAAGCTGTATTTGACTCTGATAATTTCACAGCTTTTAAAAAAAATATTATTTATTTATTTGTACCAGTTAATACCTAAATATCTGCTAAATGAGAGGACCTGTGTGCGAAATTTCGTCATTTTCATTCATTATTCACCAATAGGTCGACCCCTGTATAGGTAAGGTGGGAGCAAGTGCATCTACGGGGCAAGTGCGTCAAACCAACAATATCTCTTAAAAATATATTGTTTATCGCACTTACCTTACCCCGTTGATGCATTTGCCCCACCTGACCTTACTATATGAAAATATAGTGTTTGTTGTTATACCTAACGTTTTTTATTATATCTTATGACTGTTTTTAATATAAAATTATACCAAACATTATGAGACGCAACTGGCAACAGTATCAAAAAATTTAGTCGGGTTTTTAAAGCTTGCTTTTTGTGCTGTGCAATAAATAAATAAATAAAATGCTATAGTAATAGGTTTCCTTTCTTTAGAGAAAAGTGCCTCGCGTCATAAAATACCCCGACTTGGAGGCCTTGTTTGGAGGTCTCACTCCGCAACGGGCGAAGCGCAACCGCCGCTACATGTACTTCGTGCGGCAGACGCCCGAGGGAGTGGCCAAGCGGGAGTCCTATGACATGACCAAGGCGACCATGTCCGAGCACTTCCTGCTGGGACTTGGCTCCGGCAGGATGCTGATTAACTTGCAGTTGCAGCTGAACCGCGTAAGTGTGTTCGTAGTCGTACACTGAAAAAATAACAATCTTAGTACACACAATAACACTTAACTGATCACGGAAAGTATCATCAAGTGCTTGATAAACAGTGAAATACAAAACATTCACGTTTACTAATGGAACATTACCTACTATTCGATTAATTTACAATGTTTACAATGCTATACACATTTCAATTTACAGTCCACTAACACTGACCAGTAACAATTACCGTTTACTGACCAGTGGGCCTATTGCCTAACGCACTCGTAATCGGAATCGACTTCAAAGTAGAACAATTGTTTTCGTTTTGTATGCAGGCAAGCCTTTTATTTTCAAAATGAAAACGATTGCGATTGTAAGTGCGTTAGGCAATAGCCCCTCAGGTGGGGACCATCATTTGTGTAAATAAAATAAAAACACCTAATATATTATTCCCGATGTTAAATGCAGTTGTTAGGTAATCCACCGCTCGCTATAGTAACAATATTTGTTCCATTTCAGGCTTACATACCACTTTTCAAGAAACAGTTTCGCGAAATCGCATTGATGAACTCTTCGTCTGACAACAGCAAATTAAGCCGCGAGCTCTCGTTCGCCGGAGACCACAGTACTGCGACGGATGAGACCGCTTCTCAGGTTTAGTAGTATCTCTTTGACCTTGCATTTTGAAGCTCAACATCCCCAACCTCCCAGCAATGTGCCAAAGTGGGAATAGAACCCAAGAGACCCAATCAACCCTACGTCTGTATTCCCGAAATCATGTAACCTTGATTTGAATAGGCTTTTTTCTGGGTAAGCGTGTACCACCACTCGACCTAGTTGTCACTAAACATCAGGTGAGACTGAGGTCCCATCCCGAAACCCATTTTTGATATATAAAAAGATCTTTACTTCACCTTTTGCATAGGTTATTTAAAAAAAAACGATCGTGATCTGCCTTTTCTCTCAGGCAAAGAATAGTGGAGAGGAGACGTCCATGAATCAACCAATCAGATTGGTTAGAAATCCACACATCGTCTCCGCTCCGCTTTATTGAAAACCCAGCTACATCGTCGAGCGGAGCAGTCCTACCTCTTTTCGCAGCCCGCTCCTCTGGGCTCAGGGCTACTTTGTCCACAGTCCTATTTCGTCACCTTCTTAACTCGTCCACAATGCCATATGGCCCACTATTCCAAGTCGTCGGATTTCCTATATTGTCACCTTGCTAACTCGTCCACTTTCCTATATTGTCACCTTCCTAATTCGTCCACATTCCTATAAGGTCCATAGTGCTTATTGGTCCACATTCCTATTTTGTCCACAGTGCTAACTGGTCCTCATTTCCAGATAGTCTACAGTGCCAACTCGTCCACATTTCTAATGTGTGGTCAATTTCTAAACTCGTTCACTACTCTTCACAAATGATATTAAACAATATGGTAAATAAAGATTATGATTGTGACCAATGACGATTAAGGAAAATGAAACAAAAAAAACATTTTCAAAATTTTAGTTGGTGTATTTGACTTTTAATTGCTATAAAATTTAACATCAAATGAGCCACGTTTGAGTCATGTGGACGAGTTAACATTGTGGACTATATTTCTATTAGGAATGTGGACCAGTTAGCACTGTGGACGCTGTAGGAATGTGGACGAGTTAGCACTATGGACAATATAGGAATGTGGACAAGATTTAAAATTGACGATATAAAAATGTGGGCGAGCTAGGAAGGTGACAATTTAAGATTTGCATGCTGACGACACTGCATTGTGGACGAGTTAAGAAGGTGACGAAATAAGACTGTGGAAAAAGTCGCCCTGAGCCCTCCGCTAGTCTCGGTGATAAGCCTTATAGTAAAAAAGTTTCTGTCAAAGATTTCGTTTTTTTTGTTGCCGACCGAAAGTCCCCGGTCCCCGGGAAGTGGTTCAAATCTTCCTTGCAAGATTTGACTCGAACATAACATACATACATACATTGCAAGTTAATAAAAAGCTCGTAAAAAGTCCACACCTTTACTTTTAAATAAAGTAGGTATAGATGAATTACCGAGAGCGTGGAATTGCATATGTAATGGTAACATGTCTTTACAGGTATTCTATATTTAAATTTCCTCTATTTCTTATACCATCCGCACAAAAAGAGTATTGTTATATATTAAATAAGTAAGTACAAAAATAATGTCAGTGTCAAATTCTAAATACTTTTTACAATGCACTTAAATATACGTCTTATTTTATTGTACATACATACATACATACCTTCACGCCTGTAATCCCAGAGTGGGGTAGGCAGAGCCATAAAATTACCCAGAACTTTAAAAACTATTTAATTGGATACTCGCAATTTTCAGAATTATTTTGACTGGGCACGTGCTACTGGGCGCGTGTGTAAGTTACACAGTTTGCATAAATTATGGCAGAAAGTAACAGTAATTTTGGTCCCATTGAGAGTCAAAGTAAACAAATAATTTTAACTATCATAAATATTTTAAACTCGGACTATTGAAAAATGTAAATTCACCTTACATCGCTGCCCAATTCGTTGAAAAAGCTACAGGTGTTTCTCTCTCGACTATTTATAAAATTATGACAGAGAGTAAGAGTGACAAATTCAAAGCATCGAAAAAAATGCCTCTCTCCGAGTAAGAAAAAGTTACGTACGGTCCGTCGGCAGTAGATGATTTTGATCAAGAAGTCGTCAGGAGAACTATACATATATAATTTTCATCTGTCCCATAAGCAATTTCCAAATTTAAATGCTTTCCTTTTCATGCGAACGGTACAACCACTACATATGCAATTCCACGCTCTCGGTAATTCATCTATACATAGTTTTTAAGGTCTCCCGAAAAACGCTACACGCGGCTTTCAACGTTAGTGTACACCCAGATATCACCGTCTGTTAACCGTCTTGACGCAGCGTTACAGCGTTAACGAAACTCCAAGTTTTGAGTACATTTACGGATCTTGGAATTGTTTTAAGTTTGTAAGAAACTCTACAATGAAATTTTTGCAGGTTAATTATCTCCGGCCATCGGACTATCGTAGAATGTCGAACATAGCAAGAGGAGAGAACGCTGAAAAGAGGTAACGAATTTCTCGGTATTTATTTACTTACCATATTAAAGCGAGCTGTTGACTATGGTATAATAACTGAAAAATTTAAGGTTAGACGCAAATGCTGTGTAACAAATTTTCGTAGAAACTTGTTTTTTTTTCGAAGTGTTCTATAGTTAACCCCCTAAACAGAATTCATTGAAAAACCTATAACCCTGTTTTCATAACTTGTAGTCTTTCTAGTACCTTTCGTAGTACCCAAATCACAAGGTTTATCTTAGTTTTGCGACTAGGAACCTATTTTACAAGTGGGAGTTTCTTTATACGTTTATATTATTATTATTTTTGTTTGATCATATTCGACGTAGTTGGTTACCGACTAGTGTAAACGCGGCATAGTGCATCATACAGGGTCTAGATCAATTACTTAACTGTGTCTTGTTTTTTTTTTTCGTTGGTGTCGGTTATGTGTATTCCTTTGCGAACTGTCTGGTTTTCCGGGATAAAAAGTACCTACTCTATGTAAAGGATTCAGGCTATCTCCAATACTAAACATTAGAATCCGTTCAGCGGTTTAGCTGTGAAAGCGTTACTTTCGCATTTATGATATTAGGATAGATTTATTTATTGACACTCATAATGGTTTTTTTGTTCTAGAATGAGGAACATGCACCATCGAACGTCATCGGTGGACTTCCACTCGAAGGAAAATCCGGACATTGATGCGGTAAATAAGCAAAAAGTTTTCTATTTAATGCGACGAGTAGCGCAGTGGACTTTCCATCATATCTTTGTTCAAGATTTCCTTTTTTGTATTGGTACAAAAATCAATACCTTCATGGATCTATTTATTATCTGTTTTATTAGTGCGTCTACCGATTTTTGATCTTATTTTATTTTATTTAAATTGATGCATTTATTTAACCAAAAATTAAGAAAACAAAAAAAAACTGCACAGAGTTAGTATGGAAAGACGTTAATCGATAAAATTTTCAGTCGACTGGTAAATTTTTTAAAGAAATGCACACTCACACGCATGAAATGACGTCAGTGACGCACGACTAGAACAATTGATGCACGAGTGTGGTGTGCGCGTGAGTAGCCTGCGCCGCAGTGGTGAATAAAATTAATATTTGTATCGAGTACATCCCATCACTAGTGTAATGTTTCCTGCAGTGTCACACTCATAACGGGGTCTGGTGAAGACATTTAGTTACAGCCCGTTGTTTCGTAAAAATAAACTTTGCTGTGCTGCACACGATTTAAAGCTCGCGTTTCAATGTTTCTTAAGAGTTAGTTTCAGTTGCGCTAAGTGTTTCTTACCTGGAGTGTACGTAGTCGTAGTTTGTACAATCCTATTTTTTATCAGATCGAGTTCCCAAGCTATCAGTTCTTGGTAAGTCACATATGTGGGTATCGTTAGAATTATGAATAATAAAATATTGGGTTGTGTAACTAATTATGTATTGCAACATGATTAATTGAATAAGTAAGTTTTTTCAACATTGTCTGATCATTTTCAACAAAACAGCGACACGTAAATTGTCTGATAAAAATACGACTTAATAAGGATATCGTGGATGTCTCGTTTTGTTTTAGCTAATAATAAACTGACACTGAATACTTGCATAACTAAAGGACGGTAGCAAGGGCGGGTTGTGTAGCGGGGAAAGGAAGTGACCTTACTCCAGCCACCAGCCGTAGCCAGGATCCAAACGCTACTAACGTTTTTCTTTTCTATCACTCAAAATGAATGTGGCGACAGTTGACCACGTGGTTTATTGCAACGCACGAGAATGTCATCTTATACATTTTGCTTGATCGAATAGTAGTGTTATAGAACAGCCTATGGACAGTTCCAATAAAATCTCATTTTCGATACGATGAAATGATCCTTACATATGATAAGTTCGCCAATGTATATTATCTATAGTGATGCAAAAATGTTTTGTAATTGTTTATGGCAATAAAGAGTGTACATACATACATACATATCGACTAAGTCCCATCACCATTAATTTCCAATCGTATGGGCCTCCGTGCTAAGCAAAGCATTTACATTTGTAAAAAATCTTTTGTAAGTATCTTGTTTGTTTCTAAGCATTTATCTTGAGTTTACATATTCACCTAATTTAAACGTTTTTACGTAATTAAACTACCTAACTCTCGAAGTTAAATTGGCTTTTCTTTACAAGGCACAAAATAATCCCACATAGATAACTGTCAATGGCCTTATTTTATGTAACTAGTAATATTATGTAATATCTAAGTATATTTACGGCTATTGTTGTCCTGAATACCAATAAATTAAATACATCTGGATTACATTAATAACAAACTTAATTCATTATTTTTTATGTACTCAGTACTAAAAAAGTGTTTAAAAATAGTGAAATTGCGTCATAAGAAGACAATGCTTACTGGTCGGATTTCCTGTCTTTCCTTTGGTTTCGGATTTTCCCATACTATCTCAGATCATCTTTTCAACGCCAATGGCGCCAATAAAGCAGTACAAAATTAAATGAATACATTCAAAGATCTCCCTATGGTATCGATGGTGTTCGATTTTTCCATAATTTGCTTTGAAAAGGTTACTATTACCGTATTTTAATTGGCTGTGATAAACTTTAGAACAGGTCCGGTACTTTTGGCAGCATGGGAAGTAATGGGGCCTCCCAGAAGGCCACGGCTGACGAAGTTACAACTGATATCAATGAACTTGTTAACATCGTCGAATGGTGAGTCCAAAATGTTACGCTCCTTACGGCTGTGTTGTGAAGCAGAAAATTTCTGTATAAAATGAGATAACGTTCCTCTTCCCTCAACCCTAGTCCGATTTTTACGATTTTTGATTAATACACCACACGCCATCATTCCCAGGGCGGGGTAGGCAGAGCTACAGAATTACCAACAACACTAAAAATTTGTTGATAATTCTGTAACCACATTTTTCACAATTAGGCTAACAAGGAAAGGTACCCAACTGTCCGGCTTCGATTTGTTTATTGAAAAAGTGTATCTTCGATGAGAAGTGTAGATACAGTCAACCAATTTGATTTCTAGGCCATTATGGACTATGTTAAAGTGACGTTGACAACCAAAAGTAAGAGACTTCCTATGATTTGGTTTACAACGTCACGCTGACACAGTCCATAGTGGCCTAGGAATCAAATTGGTTGACTGTACCTATAATCAATCATTATTTTTTGATGTTCTTAAACTTATAATCAAAAAAAGTAGGAAAATAGCATTTTTTTTTATTCTCTATAGAAGTTTAGTCACTTTTCAGTACTTTGGAGGAAAATTTCTCCCAACAGGTTGAGATTAGGCAGCTAAAAAAAATAAATGACTGTTATTTTAGACTACTCTCTAACATATATCAAAATAAATCAAATCGGAGCCGGAAAGTTGGGTACCTTTCCTTGTAAGATGTTAACCAGTGTATTAGTACTGTAACAGGGTGCAAGCCCATCGCCTAACAGTAATACAAGCCTTTATTCTCATAGTCGCCTTAAGGTGGGTACAGACTGGTGAAACGTAACATGCAATGTGTCATGAATTCACCGTACACATTGCTGCAATGTATCATGAAAGGTAACAACTTTGTACGGTGAATTCTTTCATTGCATGACACATTGCATGTTACGTTTCACCAGTCTGTACCCACCTTTATACGACATCCACGGGAAGACATGGAGTGGCACTATTCTAACCCGGCAACAACACGGGACATTTTTCATTTTTGATTATGTTGTAGATGTTATGAACACCTAGGTCTGTACGTTTTCCTATTAAAAATGGAAACGCGTAGTATCCCCAGCGCGCTAAGGACAAGTCGTAGTGAATTTTTACACTACGACTTGTTTTTAGCCCGCTGCGGATACTATATATATCTAGTTTTTCATAATAACTACAACTTAAAAAATCGTGAAAATCGGACTTGATTTAGAGGGTGAGAAACCTTATTAAATTTGTGTGGCTAAATTTGTATGGATTTTTTTGACTGCTACGCTATTTGAGTGTCGCTACACAATCCTCTATATGTATGTATGTTTTTTTATGTTAACGATGCAAGCGGTAATCCCTAATAGGACGATAACGTCATTGATATACCTAAAACACCGGGAATAGTAGATCCTGATGTATGTGGTGGAAACCTCACTCTTTCTCGAGGCGAAATATATTTTTGAACAATATAACAGTCACGAAAAATTTGCTCCTGGCTATTTTAAATAAAAAAAAACTTGTTTTTTAACTACAAGAACTCATTTTGGTGACAACTTAGTATCAAATGACAGTAAAATGCTTGTAGGAAAATGCCATCATACAGTTGGTGGCCTTTTTCGAATCCACTTCCAAGAATGAACAGGTAAATTGAAGTAGTTAATTGCTCGTATAGTTTTCTGGAAATAACCAATTATCCAAGTATCAATGGTTCTAGGGTTTTTTTACCTATTTTTTTTAATTATTAACAGCCTGTAGAAAATTTTTGGTGACGGTCCCCTCTAGGTCATGTTCGCTAATACATTTTTTACACCACTTACATAGGGATCTTAGACCATAAGGGCAAATATAATTGTTATGTGAGTGCGAGTGTTTATCATTACTCATAGTAAAACTCTAGTGCTAAGTTTATAGCTTGGGCAATTCGTGTATACATATATAATCCTCTGCTATTTATTTATCCACCTATTCTCAGGACAATAGAGCACATCGAGGGCGAGATCCAGTTCCCTATGCCGGTGATTCCAGCATTGCAAGAGGAGCACGCCGTCCTGGACGTCGAAGACCCCGAGTTTGTGATGCAGCTCCAACAGGCCGTCGCCATGTGGGAGACGCACATCGACGATACCATCACCGCTTGCTTGGGCAAGGTACGTGACCTTGAACATGTAACCTTGACCTTAAAATGAGGACTCGTTAATATGATTTTTTTATAAAAGAAATTTAGTTTTTTTAAATTATAGTTGTCAACTCGAATGATGGTTGTTTTTTTTATTAATTAAATTGTTTAAAACAGAATTGAAGCACATACGATTTTGTGAGATAGAATGACGGTTGCGATGGTTATAATATTTTCAATTCACGAAGATGCGCCCCGCCACTCAAATTGACTGTGGCTGTGTGGTTGCATTAATGTATGTAAAATGATGTAGTGAAGCGTGAATTCGTGGATTGAAATCATTATCCCCCTTATTCATAATCATACAATAAAGCTCAAATTATAATTTTACAAGGTAAACCCAAAGCTTAGTAAATATTATGCAAAATCAATATGATTTCTCTGAATAATGCATAATCTTAAATGCAACATTAAGATAGCTGCGGCCTGCGTTGTATGACGCTAAGAAATTAGAGTAACCCTATTGGTGGATTTATTACTTTAATTGCTGACCGCTTCGCTTTCTTGCGCAGTTCCATTAAAAACATTAACCTCCTTTGTCAGTCGGGTAAAAAACCAACGTACGTTTTCACTTAAGCAAAAATTAAAAGTGGAAATTTCAACAAGCTTTTTTACTATGTAGTAAATGAGTCGCTTAACTTCAAACTTGGATATGAGGACTTATCCGAGTTTGAAGTTTCATATCCAAGTTTGAAGTTAAGCGAGTAAATTTTATTCGTTTTTCTTTTTCTGTGTTCAGATCCCCATGAATAGAAATACATCCTACTACACGGTTTGAATTTTTTTCTTTTGTTAGAAGTATTATAGTGGTTTTAATCCATAAAAACTTCCCATCACTTAGTTTTATGTCGAATGATTGCGTCAATACGTAAAACTAAGTATAAGGGCGCGGCTTTCTACAATAAAACTACTATATTCTTGGTATCATTTCACGCTACGGCTACAATAAAAAAAATCTGAATTTGTTTATCATAGTACATTACTTAACAAGGGCTGTAAAAGAAAGAAAGCCCGAAATCGCAGGTATTTGAGACCCGAGCCGTAGGCGAGGGTTGTAAATATGCGATAGAGGTCTTTCTTTTTTACTGCCCGTGATGAGTACACAATTTTACGTCTTCACCTGGCCACAATGCGAGTTTTACCGTGCGCGCAGCGTGCGATAAAACTCACATTATGGCCAGGTGTTACGTAAAATATTTTAAACGATTAATAATCAATTCAAAATTAATCTTTAATTCTGGAAACTTTCAAGTTTCATACCTTTACTACCAACAAATGTTTTTCTTTCTTTCTTTCAACATACTTTTAGACTCGAGAAGGCAATGGACCCGTGGCAGAGTACAAGTATTGGCGTGAGCGGGACGCAGAGCTCTCTTTACTGGTGGAGCAACTGAAACAGCCGATGGTCGTCAAAATACTGGCACTGCTGAACAGAGCTGATCCAAGCCTTTTAGATGTAATTATAAAGCTATTTTACCTCATGCCTGACTCCATATTTGGTATTGTACCACACATACGAAATGACGACATGATGACATTTCTGTACGAAATGATTTGTAATTGTTTTTTTTTTTTGTGCAATAAAGAGTTTACATACATACATACATACATACATACAATTTTTATTACCTGACGTGTGTTGCATGTTGTGTTGAATAGGCTCCAGTCTGTTGCGCAATCTGTACAAGCATATTTGGTGTAAAGTAAAATCATCATCCTATCAAAACCCAATAATTAATTCTATTGCGTCCATTTCTATATGCCTTAAAACCGTTTACCACAATCGGTTCTGTGCTATTCCGCCCCAGCAGTTTTCTGCATAAAACTAATCCAACAATTATCAACCAAAGCACCTAATTTCGCATTTTTACAGAGTTTCAAGAACGCTAAAGAAAGATTGGTGAATCAGTACAATCTGGCTGGAGACAACTTGAAGTTTTTATCGACTCTCATGCGTTTCTTTACTGTAAGTACTCTCATTTTCACTTCAAACTGGGAATATGTATAAACAACTTGAGCGTGGACAAAGTCTCGTGCAAGAAGTAAAGTAAAACTTAAACGAAAATAAAAAGTATTTAATCAATCTCACGTACAGCACCATCACCAACCTAAACTTCATTATTATTTAATCTTAACATTTAGGGTGCGGTAGTGTGACATCGATATGGGTCTTCACTCAGCATAGTGTTGCGACACTTGTTAGTGCTGCAACGCTGGTGTTCTGTGAAGCCCAGACCCAAAATTATTCTACTAAACGATATTGGCAATGTAGGTAATAGAAGACGACTCGCCTCTTGAGCAAGTCATCGAGATGCTCCCCGAGCTGGTCGAGAGCATCTACATGATGTGGGTGTTGTCCAAAGGGTACAGGACTGACGACACGATGGTACCGCTCCTCTCCAGGATATCGTGGGCGCTCTGTGACAAACTCGAGAGATTCCTAGACGTGCATAAGCTTTTTGAGTAAGTTTAATTTGGATATGAACATGGATATTGGCTAGTTTTCGAGTTGCTAATACAGGAATTGTGAAAACTGTTGGTAAATGTAAATGGTTTGGAGACTAAAACTTTTTATCGACACCTGCAGGCCTATTATGGTCATGCTTATCGATGTGGATACAACATCTGTCACTCTATGACCAGTATGTAAGTGCGAGAGTGACGGATGGTTTATCCACCGAGATAAAGGCGACCATAATATGGACCCTGCTGATTGTTTATGGCTTATATGAACACTATCAGGGTAACAAGCGCTGGAAGGGCGGGGGTGAGGCATTTGAACAAGCAAGGGCGGGCTGTGGAGCGGCAATGGAAAGCATAGCTACTAGCCGCGTTTTAGTATTTTTCGGGTTTATTAAGGATGTGTTTATAGATCTTTCACTTTCTGACCAGTGCGTAAGTGCGAGAGTGACAGATGCTTTATCCATCGCAATAAAGGTGACCATAATACGGGCCTTGCTCGCCTCTTTCAACATCAGTGAATCCGCGAGACCTTAGCGCACTAGCAGACCTGCCTACGTTTCACAGAAAATATAACATCAGCACTATCGACGACGTGTTGGTAGCGACCCTGCCTACGAAACTTGTGTGTATTTAAGTACAGTAAAACCTGAGTATTCATTGTACTCGGCTGTCTATCTCTGTCACACGCTCGCTGGCATCTATCAGTATATTTATTATGCCAGAGAGAGTGTGAAAGCGACAGACAGCCGAGTAGGTACTAAGATTATCTCGTTTTTTACTATATGTATTTGTATGTATGTTTATCATTGTCTAGTACCCATAGTACACGCTTAGTTAGGAATTTTGTAAATTCGTGTGAGATTGTCCCTTGATCATTATAAAATAATTATTTAACAGTAACTCCAACGACAAAGTCCTAAGCTTGGCCAGAGCCGGCCAAAAGATAATGGAACTGTGGCATGCTCTGTACAAGGAGACGCGTGGCAATATAGAGATAAGCGGCAAGGGCGCGCGCTGGGAGTTTGACCAGCCGCTGCTGTTCACGCGCACCGACTACATCGGCGACGTGGCGCGCGACCTGGGCGACGTGATACAGGTGAACTATAGATATTTTCTATGTATTTAAGTATATATTTATCTATGTGAGTATTTATATCGTTGTCTCGTACCCATAGACAGCAGTCTAGTAGCATAGAGCTTAGTGTGGGATTAGGTCTAGTAGTAGGATTTTATTTATTTGTACCCCAGGTGCTAATCGACTACGAGCGCGTGTTCGGCATGGAGCTGGCGTCCATCATCAGCGACCCGACGCAGATCGACGACGTGCGCAAGCGCGTGGTCCACCTCGTGTTCCCCATCCGCACCATCGACTTCAGCGTGTTCGTGTTCGACAACAAGGAGAACTGGGACGTCATCATGGGGGACTTCTGGAACGAGGTGCGCTACCTCGAGACGGAGGCCAAGAAGTACATCAACGATAGCTTCGCGAATTTGAGGTTGGTTTTAAATTTTCAGGCTTGTTTAAATAGTTGAGTACCTACTTATGAGGTCTTATTACTAGTAAACCTTATTTTATTAAGTTCTGTAGTTTTAAAGTAAACGGCAATTATTCAAATTAAACGCTGCAAAAAAGCGCGCGCAAACATCTCCATCTTACGTTCTTCGCGCGGAAGCACATAAAGCCATTTATTTATTTATTTATATTTATTAGGATCACCTACAGTGGATACAATGTTTTAAAGGGTTACCCATGTTTCGGCGAAATATGTTTGCCAAAAGTATCGTTTCCCAAACGTTTCATTTGCTAACCCGATTTGTTTTCTGTAACCGTAAATATTTCAGGTTTTTATAAAACTAACAACACCTGTAGGGTTCTACGCAATGGTACTGAAATAAATCCTGAAATATTAACAGTTGCAGGGAAAAAAAACGGGTTGGGAAATGAAAAAGTTGGGAAACATCGGAAAATCTTCTTTCATCCTTCCTTTGGACAGGATGGATGAAAGAAGATTGAGGAAAGAGATACACAGAGCGAAAGTGAGTGGAAGGGTTGGAAAGATTAATATAATATATCAAGGTCGTCTGCAGGTCCGCTGAAGAGGCGCTCTATGTGCTGTTGAACTTTGTCGGACTTGACCTCCGGAAATCGATGAAGAAGGAACTATCTACCAAGTTTGAGCTCATTATGACTCAGTTCACCAAGGAGTTGTGTGCTGCTGAGGATAAGTTTCAGGTAGCTGACTGACACCCGTATTCACAAACAATACTTAAGGGATCCTACACTGAGTAAACGCACTGCGTTCAATGCGGCTTTGTGATTGGTCTTTTTAGACCGACCTTTTGTTTATGAGACGATTTGAACCGACCTGTGCGTTCGTGAGCACTGTGAGACCTCATAGTGATGTTTATGAATACGGGTGTAACTGAACACACAAGGAACAAATCAATGATCCCGAAGTCAAACTGTGTAAACAGTTTTGTAGGACAATGTTCTTCTGTTATATTGTAACCATTATTTGTTCTTCAGTAAATTTTAATAAATAAATAATAATACATAATATACAGATAGAGTAATTCAAAAGCGGTAGAATGGAAAATTCGGAAACTATAAGACACGTTTTTCTGCTCAACTACTTAATACGCATGATATTTATATTGTTATATTCGTTGTTTTATATCATTCTAGGTTTAATTATTATCATTGTCATAAATAATACTTAAGAAAACTGTTGAGTTTCTTGCGGCGTTTCTTCTGAGCAGTAGATTTTTGACGTGCAAATGTGATCGTGCGGCCTACTTATTGAATTAACATCTTTAAGGGTTAGGTTAATATTTTTCTAAAAACCTTGGCCCGGATATGAGAAAAGGGTAAAACTGCATTTAAAGATACTTTTTTCTCATTTTAGAGCAAACAGTATAGGATTGTTATTTAATACAATTGGCATTTATACTTAAAAGATGCAAAAAATTGCACTTATTGTTATTATTAATTATTATATTACTCGTATATATTATCTTGTTGCATTAATATGTATCTATGTATGTGTGGAATACATTTTTTTTAAGCTGGGGCTTATAATGGTTTTTTTCCGCAATACAATAATAACAATATTAAAACATATCAAATACATACATTAAATCCAACCTCTTATATTTAACTCTGAAATTACAATGGAATTACTTTAATACCAAATCATGTAATATTTTAGCGTCTGCGCAAGAGCCCTCCTTTACTAAAGAACCACCCACCCGTCGCTGGCAGCATCTACTGGGCTAGAGCACTTTTCAACAAAATAAAACAGCCCATAATGAAGTTTAAAACGGTAAGAATCCACGTCTTATGTAGCAATATGAACATGTTATTTTGAATAATGCTTGCCAACGTCCATACCACGTTGAATACACCGGTTCTCGTCCGATCACCGAAGTTAAGCAACGTCGGGCGCGGTCAGTACTTGGATGGGTGACCGCCTGGGAACACCACGTGCCATTGGCTTTTTGTTCAACATATATTAGGTTTTTTTTATTCCTTACTTTTTTACAGATCCCTGAATTAAATCAATGTGAACACAAGAGGGAAGCGTTTCTTCAGTACAAATTTGGCTTTTTGTTCAACATATATTAGGTTTTTTTTATTCCTTACTTTTTTACAGATCCCTGAATTAAATCAATGTGAACACAAGAGGGAAGCGTTTCTTCAGTACAAATCGTTTTCGAAGGTCGTTATGGAATATGAAGAACAGAAATTTAACGAGTGGGTGAAGGGAGCCTCGAACTTTGTTGACGATATGATGAAGAGGAACATTTTACATGTCGTGTTTAAAAAGGAGGATGGTAGGTATCTTGTCGTTTAATATGCTTAGACATGTTTTTGAATTATTGCAACAAAGCTCAATTTGAAGAAAAGGTAACACTATATACACTATACAGTCAATATTAAAACCGCTACAGTCCGTGAGCGCTTGGAATAGAATTTGGGTTCTAGAGTACGCTTCAATTATTGCCGAATGCAGTAGCGAAATTAAGAGTTTAAATACACATGGGATTCTATAGTTATTTTTCTTTTTCAAGCCAATTCCAATGTTGAGGATGATGGTAAGTTTGTCAGATATTACCTTACTGTATAAAAAACACCTGACAAGTGCAAGTCGGTCTCGCCCACCGAGGGTTCCGCACATGATACGGTTAACTCAATTCAAAATTTGCACCGCCACCGTTCCTGGCATAAAGTAAAGACCCTGTTTTTTTGTGATTTAATTAGATTTATTATTTAATTGAGAGTCTCGAAATATACGTTTTTTGCGGCATAAACGGCCCCGTATCTTTTTTTACGTTAACTTAAGTTTTATTTTTTCGCAGCTTCAAGGGACTGTAGACTTGAGTATACGGTTGAAATATCAACTTGATACCTCCACGCGTTCCCGATAGACAGACAGACAGACAGACAGACGGATGGAAGGACAGACAGACGGACGGACGGACGAACGGACGGACAGACAGACAGACAGACAGACAGACAGACAGATAGCCAGACAGACAGACGGACAACAAAGTGAAGGGCGGTTGCTGGACTCTACTCGTCCCGCAACGGCCTATTTCCCGGTCTGTGCAGTAATGTACTATAACCGCGGCCGTCTCACACACAAAACGTCCAGCAATTTATTTCGGTGTCTTCTTCAGTCTGTCTTTACGGTATTGAGCACATAAAGACATGTACCACATACTTTCTATGACTTTATTTCTAACGCTTGCATGTATTATGCCCCTTGCTGTTTCTCTGTCCAAGTTTGTCTGAAAGAGATCGCTATCTAGCGGTAAGACAATCTGTTGTATACCTGTTATTATATTTGGTTGTTCCGTGTTTAGTTTCTAAAGTGTTCCATTTTCTTACAAATATATAACAATGGATTAAGGTAAAAAAATATAAACACTATTTCTTTAGTATTACAAGTATTGTCACTAGATGGCGTTACATGTCCTATATTTAAGAAGAAAAATAGCGCTATACGGTTTGTACTCGCAGCATAACGAATTAAAAAACCTAATTATTATTAATTATATCAGTAACTGACCACGTTAATAAACACATAGGTTTTTTAATTTCTTCTAAAAGGCTTATCGCTTACAACATTACATTTTAGAACCAGCGGCACCTGGCGGCCGCGGCATGCAAGTGACTACCGCCGGGCGCGCTTTCTTAGCCAAGAAGAAAGCGTCTTCCTTATCGTTGACCCCGCTAGATATCGTCAACAAAGAGATCGCTGAAAAAAGGAAGAAAGAAAAAGCATGTAAGGAAACAATCGCTATATCATTTATTAGGATCATGTAGCTCTGTTTCATGTTGTCGGTTTTTATTCGTTTTTATGATTGATACTAGATGGCGCTACTATTCGTTTATTTTAACTAAACTCTGATGTTATTTTTCGTCGCATATTCGCAGTTAGTATCGGAATATATGTTTATGAGTACATTATTTCTTTTTTACCATAATTTAATGATTAATAACGTGTTTAACTAATAAGTTTTGACATTGGTGTGGTGATTTTTGTATGATAAAAGATAACAATCTCGTCCATGTCTAGTGTAGTATTACTAGGTGATACTGTGTTTATTATTAAAATTAGGTATTTTCATCCGCTGACCCTGTTTTAAAAGAGTGAAATCTTATTTACAAGTATTACTTACAAGTCTTGTCACTAGATGGCGTTACATGTCCTAAATTTAAGAGGAAAAATAACATTACACGGTTTGTACTCATAGTATAATAAATTAAAAAAAATACACGTTTTATTTTTTTACTTTATTCAAAGTTTAATCTATTACACGCTTCTCACCGGGACACCATGGCGATGCAACCAGTCACAAAATGTATAACGCGATGCGCAACCAAGCGGACGCCAGAGGGGCTAGACAAGATGCATTACGCTAACGAGCGTTTCTATTCGTTACATTTTTAAACCAATCGCATCACTTGTAGATGACGTGATACGAAAAGTCACGTGATCTACCAGTGACGTGATTGGTTTAAAAACGAAGCGATTAGAAACGATAGTTAGCGTAGTGCATCTTGTCTAGCCCCTCAGGTGAGATACCCTCCATAGAGCTGTATACATTTTGTTGGTGGCCGGCGACTGGTTGCGCCGCCATGGTGTCCCAGTGAGAAGCGGGGCTTAGGATACGTGAAGGTTGATACATTCGGTTGTAGTGTCGCGTAAAAGAACTAGATGGCAGTGGTAAGCAATTCGTGGGAAGAATATTCTTGATTATTCATTACAGCCTTTCAATTTATAAAGCCTTGCCTCACCGCTAAATGACGTTGTAATTATGGTTTATTGTGTTATTTCGTGTGATAAAACGAGACACCCATATACCATATATTACCGACTACCTGTACAATGTGGGGACACCCTGGGTTACTGCAACCTAATATTTTTTTAGCTTTAATACCACTTAACAGACGATTAGAGCGTTAACAGCTGTCAAAATGTATGAACTAATAGTCGATTAAAATTGATTAAATTTAACACCGTTTGGTGAAATCGGTTTATTCACTAACATTTGTACATTTATCTTTGTGACTTGTTTTATACTTAATTAAGTATTTGTGTGTAATTTTTGACATTAACTTTTACCTAACTTGGTAAAAGTAATTTTTTTGTTTTGTTTCTTTGACGATCATAATATGAATTCTGTAAAATTTACACGTGTGCAATATAAATGTAACTTATACTTATTATGAAATAAATAAATAAATCTGTGCGTGATTGAGGGACAATAAATATACTCGGGAAGGATAAAAAAAAACCCACACTTTTCAACAGGCACTAATACTTCCTACCTATTAGTAAAAGATTATGTCAAATCGGTTCTCGGTGCTCCCAAATAAACAAAAGCCTTATTCTTCTTATAATATTATAGATAAGGTTATGAAAGTAGATACAACATTTAGAGTTCATTTTGCCTTTTGAAGACATACCTTTACTTGGGAGTCCGCTGTTTAGGCGATTTTTTTTTGACAAATTTCACTTCCCAAACAAATTTCATCACGTTTTGTTTTGGTCAGTTCATCACTTTGCAAAATTTAATCGGTTCCCAAATGACAATACAAGCGTTTACCTAACATTTGGGTTGAAGAAAAAAATTGAAAGCGTCTGGTTGTTGAGTGCATGTTTGCCGAAATATTCGATGAAATATTTGGGAAGTGATAATTGGTTTAAAAAAAATCGACAGTAAAAAGTAACTGTTTTCTTTCAGTGATGTTAATGCGCATACCGGGCCAGCATTATGAGAACGTGAGATCGCCGAGCACCGTTTCTCTGTTGGCAAAAGAAGGACTGGTAATACCTGTGCCTAGATTCTAGGCGTGAAAAACGATATCGTATATGACCTGTAACAGGTCATGGAATTGTTTTTAACTCAGTCGCCATTACTGTCAAGTAAATAGAGGCTATCAAAACGTTGACAATACGATAACGGGTCAAAGACGATTGGCTTTTACCGCCTAGAATACCGGCCCTGATTTTTATTATTAATTGATATGTTAAAGTCAATGTTGGTATAGTTTTGAAACAGGCGTCGCTAATTATGAACATAATAATATTTTTTCTCGTTTCTTGACTACAGCAGCCACGGTATCTCATAATGCCAAACAACGTGTATTTGGCTGTTAATTTAAAAAGTTGCAACCTTCAAGACCATTTTGGAAACCAATCTAATAACTTTAAGCTGTTGTAATTGTATCTGCTTATCTCCTATTTGACCACATCGAATGCTTTCCCAAAGATGATCAAGTTCTTCAGGGAAGGCCTATGCTCATCACTCATCAGTGAACGTGTGTTCGCCGACATGTTGACGATTATCCCTTTTGAATCCCTACTTCCTTCTCTCACGACCGTGTTGTACACCCACTTTTGACAAATAAACTTATTCATTCATTCATTCAACGTTTTGTGGTGTTTTACAGACGGACGTAACGTGGCGCGACCTGACGGTTTACAAGCTGATGCAGGAGCATGGTCTGGAGTTCCAGCCGCGCTTCGACAGGAACCTGTTCCTTGTCATTCACGAGGCCGAACTGATGGAACAGTTGGGTAAGGCACAGGGTACACGCGGAGATCTGCTGTAGCTACACTTCGGCAAGGACCAGTTCATCCTCTACGTATATCATTGTCTTAGAGCCATATGCAAGCGTAGAGCTTAGTTAAGGAGAACATTTCTGGATTTTTGTTAATAGATGGAATTTTTTTTTTTTACTGTGCTGTATGTTTATTTATACAGTATCAAATACATATTTTTAACACATTTAAGGTTTCGCTCTTCCTAACAACTTACGCGACGTGTCTATGCAAAAAGCTCGTCTGTACTACGAACTAGAAGCGCTTACTGAAGTAATCAAGATGTACAACGAAACTGCGTGCTCACTTACTACCTCTGAGACTTTTCTAATGAAACGACATCTGTTGGACATGGAGAGACAAGTGCTGCCGGGGCTAACTAGACTCACGTGGACGGCTCTAGGCATTGGCGAATACATCAGAAGTATTACTAAAGGTTTGCAACATATATTTTATTTTTGGTTAAGAAGCGTTCGTAGATTCGTTCAAATGTGTACATTTATTTGAATTTGTTTGTCGCCAACGTCCATACCACGTTGAATACACCGGTTCTCGTCCGATCACCGAAGTTAAGCAACGTCGGGCGCGGTCAGTACTTGGATGGGTGACCGCCTGGGAACACCGCGTGCCGTTGGCTTTTTGCAACATTTTTTCGCTAGTGTCATGTGTTTGACCAACAGTAGTGTTTAAAACCAAGTTGCGTACTCCCAGTATATAGTATGCGATTCTCAACTGGTCGCGTTATTTTTTTTAAATGTCTATATTTATATTTGCTCAGGTGAAAAGTCGTTGCAAGCCGTGCGTCAAACACTTACAATGGTGGAGAAAGAAATTCAATTTCTCGTTGATCAGATGGAGATGTTTGACCTGTTCCCAATAGTTAAGCCGACCAACTATGTAGATCCCATAACAAACGAACCTGATGCCACTTGGCTTTTTCCCTGCAAGGTATGCTCATCAATTATTCTCGAATCTCGAATTCAAGACCAAAATCCTAACCTCAACGGGCGCACATTCGCTGTGATCACTGCATTTTGGTTTAAGTGTAGGTATTTTTATCAATAAAACTTGCCCTAATATTACTGGTTACACGGGTTCTCATTCATGTTTTTATGAAATAATGTTAAAATCACTAAATAATCAAGATGGGAACTGTCAGATTTTGGTCTTGAATTCGAGTTTCGAGTATACAATGTCCCTACATTATATATCACTTTGCAATGTATCGCAACACAGTAGAGAAATTTATATACTTTTTACAACAAGTCTAACAAAAAGCAAGCTTTGGTGAAAGCACTCCTTGGGTGAATAATAATATTAATCATTTAACGATACCCCACATAAAAATCCGTCAAGGCGTTATCTACAAGAGTTCACATAGAAACACTTTTGTGTAGTCGAGTAAAAACAGCGTATGAAGCAGAAACAGTTAGAAGTAGCTGCATACTTTATTGCCGTATCACTTTAACGTCATGTTTGAACTGCTGCACCAATTTGTCAAAGTTGTTAAAGCCAACTGATAAGCCCGACTGTACCATCACAAAACTGTTTCTATGATTGTTAGGTATTGTATTTCGATGAAAGTGCATGGAGTTAGTAATGTCATGGAGGCACTTCACTTGACGTTTCATATTTGTGTGTGTATTGGCACATTTGACAAATGTATATACCTACTACGTTGGTCCAAATAACCGACGGAACTATCTATACGTGGATTCCAATAGCAAAAGCCAAATAAGTTTATCATTGACTTGACTTGACTTGACTTGACATTTAGAATTAACATAAATCTAGCCTAGGTACTTGCATGTTTGGCTGTATTGGTGCGATTTAAAAAACTGTCAATGATGCGGTAACGCGTAATTGCTGTTGGCTTTATCTGTCAAATGGACAATAAGGGAGGTAGCACACGCCGACCTTTTGTAGCGATGCACTCGCGCGTTTCGTATCACTGTCACTTTTGCTCTCTGCTGTGCGAAAGTGACAACAACAAAAAGTTAAATAATTCACCTCTCTAAATGATTCCAATATTTTGACAACTATGCCGTCTACACCGGTTCTTTGTCAAGTACTCCAAATACGTGGATACGCAACGCCAAGTGAAGTGGAACCAACCTTGTAAGTACCTTGTAATTTTGTTAATGTTTCAAAGTACCGACTACTCCCCAGACATATTTCGGTGAGGTGGAAAACGTTCGTCTAGAACGCGTGGCCGCTCTGTCGCGCATCTACGAGCGCATCGGGCCCATACTCCGGAAGCTGGAGTACCTCATCCTCGGCAGCAGCACGGGCAAGTCCCAGGTCATGACGGCTTACTACGCCTACTGGGAGAACAAGATCTTCGAATGCCTGGTCCGGTAAGTTCACAATGGGACTATAGTAAAATCGCTAAACATGCATCGTTTGTCCGAATTTTCTTTTATACAAAAGCCATTGGCGCCTTTTTTTAAATTTTTATTGTTGTTATAATACAACCCTAACCTAATCTAACCGCAGGTATTTATTGGAAAACTTAAATAGATATCTGAGTCAACTGAAAACCTGTCAACAAATAATAATTTGGACAAACTATGTGTTAGGACAAATGTCCAATGTGACAAGGGATTCCGAGGGACACACCCGTTCACAATTCGAATTATATTCATTGATGCCGGTTTAGCGAGCGTTTAGGCATGTTTTGCAAAAGGTTGCTGCTGTAAAAACTTGGCTATGCTGATAAGCATTTTATTTGGCCTTGTTATTTTCACGTTTGGCTATGTAAGGGATTGCTGGGGCTTTACTAGAGTTCCTTTTCTATTGAAGGAAATTGAACAACTTGTAAAAATAAATTGGAAACTACATCAATTCAGAAACCCAATTACATGTAGTTAGGTTACAATAGTTCTTACTGCCCATTTAATAGGAGCGTCATAAACATAACATAACAATCATGTCAGTAAAATAATTACGATATAAAAACAAACCGGGGTAAAATAATGTATTATACGTCATATTTGTTATACCCTACGTTAAGTGCAGTAAAGAAAGAAAAATAAAAGATTGTATTTGTTATTTTCATTACAATAGTTCGGTCTTTGCACTTGTTGATTTCTGACCAAATTTGGCACATTGAATACAAGCGATTATATCTAATGCTGATGAAATGATGTTGGTACAGACGAGTTCATAAATATGTCTACACTTTAATACCTTGTCAGTTTAATCGCTGTGACAATTTGTATGTTAGTTTAAACATGACATTAAATAGACAAGGTACTAAAGTGTATACATATTTATGAACTCAACTGTACAAGGTTTATCCACATAAAAATATTGTTTCTAGATTAACCCTTGAGAACCTCGAAATGTTCGAACATATGCTCAATGAGAGGAATCCAATGTTTCAAGTGGATGTCATACTTGTGCCTCCCGACATCACTATGCGGCCTACCGCTGCAGAAGTGTGCAATATAGTGGGATATAATATCAAAAATTTCTTTAACAGGTTCGTACTGTATTCCCAGCTTCCTAGCTTTCGGCTCGCTATCGCTATCACGCTTGCAATCGCAACTGACAGTATATTTGTCACCCGTGTGTCATAGAAAAACGAGGATTGCCGATAGCTCTTAGGAAACTGGTTTGTATACTTTGTTTGTAGACTCACATTGGTGATAATTATTCGATAATTATCAAGAAGTGTATGTACCTACCTAGTTATCTTAATAATTTCGAAACCTGGTTACCTAAGTTGTACACCACGTCAGCTACAGGTTCTCGATCAATCACTGAAGTTAAGCAACGTCGGGCGTGATCAGCGGTTGGATGGACCCGCGTCGCTGACTTTTTGCTTTTTGTCCTATTGTGCAGGCTTACAGCGTTTCCTCGTTGGATGAAAGAAACATGTCTCCCGTGTGCGCCACAACTTCTAGTCGAGGCGACGGGGAAAGAGTTCTATGTCTTCTCTTATTTCGAAGATATTTTACGCGTTATTGCGATCAATGACATCACTCTACTCATTCAGGATACTATTTACAGACTAACGCAAGATATCAATGGTTACACACAAAAGTAAGTAATAAAGCGAATTAGTTCCTAGGGCCTTGAGTATAGTCTATCCAGATCGCTACCACCATCTTATAATTTAACCAACCGCCAAGCAGCAGTGTTCGCATTGTTGTGTTACGGTGTGGTGCTAAGTGTAAGGCCTGAGTGGACGCTCGAGTCGGGCGTGCAGCGGGGCGGGGCGTGCGGCGTCCATGTTAAACAAATGAAACTCTATACTGGTGTCCTGAGTCGACGCTTCAAAAATCGAATACAGAGCGGGCAAGTTTGCGTGCAATAGAGCGTCGAGCGGAGCGTCGCGGGCAGGTTCAAACCTGTTTGTGATTTGCAGCGGTGATAAGAGCGTGCAGCCATGTCGTCCGAACAAATAACTATCGAAATAGAGAATAAAACTGCACTTTGGCTATCATCGCACAGTTTATATAAAAATAGAATATATAAAAATAAATTATGGAGAGAATTAGCAACAAAACTGAATATGGAAGGTAAATTATTAAGTATTTATTTTCATTTCTAATCTATTTTATTAGTAAGTATTTTCTTACAATTAAGTTTTAAAAATTAATTTTGTTATTCCAAAACTAATTAGAAAGCTCTCTTATTTATCTTCATTACATCTTAAGGTTTCGTATAAAGTTGAAAACTCTCCAAACCGTCTTCTTTGCTTCACTACGAAACTAGGACCTTGTTTTGTAGAGAAATAACACATTTTGAGCCATAAATTCCATAAAGAAATCAATAATGTTGTCTGACGTCGTTGCCATGGTGATTACAACCGATTCACACGAGCGGTGAGCGTGCATTGAGGCCACTCGCTGGACGCTCTACCTGACGCTCGCCCGCAACGCTGCACGCCCCGCCGAACGCCCCGCTTCGAGCGTCCACTCAGGCCTTACACTAAGACAACCGGTGAAATGAATAGCAAACAGGCGTACCATCTTAGTCCTCAGGGTTGGCAAAGCATAAGCAGTCTTAAGATTATAGTCTTGGGATGTAAATGTCAATCGATCTAAAATCCCACTTACCATCAGGTGGCCTGTCTGCTCGTTTGCCTTCTTTAATGCTATAAAAAAGCAAAATTTATTCTACCCATCTCTACTATCGTTACATGTCTACATTTTAACAGGTGGAACAAATACCAACATCTCTGGGCCTTCGACAAGAACTTATCGTGCGAGAAATACGTGCAAAAATTCGATCAAATTTTTAAATATGATGAAAAATTCTTCTGCTTTGAGGATATTATAGCGGACTTAGATGCACACGTTAAATTTGTCGACGTTGGTGCCATAAGACTGAACTTGAGACCCATTATCCAGCAAATTCAAGGCCATGCGCAAGAGTGGAAGAATTGTTTAGGAAACTGCATAGCTACTAAAACTAGAATGGGAATGCATGATTTAAAGCACCAAATTGACGTAAGATATAATAAAAAAATATTTTATAATATTTATACAATAATTTGCAGTCGTTATCGCCAACGTCCATACCACGTTGAATACACCGGTTCTCGTCCGATCACCGAAGTTAAGCAACGTCGGGCGCGGTCAGTACTTGGATGGGTGACCGCCTGGGAACACCGCGTGCCGTTGGCTTTTTGCAATTTTTTTTGCTCTATAAATACTATTATTTCTAAGGTAAGAGTAGAGTGAAATTTTATTTTTTAGTCTCTCCGTACAACCATGAATATGAACATCAAGGGCCTTGAAGATTTCAAGATGGTAATGGCCAGTATTGCCATGGTACAACAGATGACTATTACGGCTGAAGTGAGGTACAGGGGAATGCAGGACATATTTCACATGCTAAGACAGCATGGGTGTGATGTAAGGTTTCATTTATTGCTGATATTTTTATGACCAGGGTCTTGTTTTTTTGGTACCGATACAAAAGTTGCATTAGGATGGTAAACAATGAATCGGTGCTAAAATCTTCAATTAAAGATATCGGTATTCAGGTACCGGTTCTCCATAGCCTTTTTTACCGTTTTCAGATCTCACCGATACGCCAGTTATTAAAATAAACAGAACCAAAAATCGTTGATGGAACTATAGTTAAATATTGACGACTGTACTCATGTTGTAGCAATAATAATTTGCGTCAGTAGTTTTATGAATTTCGTAGGTGTCAGACGAAGACGAAGAATTCGCCAAGAGTCTCCAAGGAAACTGGGGCACCCTATGTCAAACGGCCATATTCAGAGGGAACACCCTAGAACAGACGAAGGATAAATTCTCGAAGCTGAACGTCATAGAGATAGCCAACTTCTTGAAGGAGCTGGACGAATTCGTTGAGAAGTTCGACGCTGAAGGGCCTGGCACCGTGGGGGAGGATATGGATACTGGACTTATTCTTATGGAGGTTAGAATCACAACAATATACCACTACATACATACCTTCACGCCTGTAATGCCAGAGGGGGGTAGGTAGAGCTACAGAATTACCTACAACTTAAAAACTTAAGATGTTTACCAGCGTATTAGTGACAGGTTGCTCATCAAGCCCATCGCCTAACAGTACAGTCGAGTTATATTTAAACTGCCATATATGAATTTTCACAGCGATTAAAGTGACAAGATACAAAATTGTACACATTTATGAACTCGACTGTACTACAAGCCTAATTCCCTTAGTCGCCTCTTACGACATCCACGGGAAGACATCGAGTGGCACTATTGCACTAACCACACGGGGGATAACAACATAATTATTGTAAAATCCAATCTACAAAGAAAGCACGTTTGAATTAGGTACATTGCTTTCCATTGTAGATTGGATTATTTTTCCAGACGTAACTACGATCAGTTAGTAGTAGTAAATTTTAGATTTAACAGATTGCTATCATTGTTTATAGTTTGCGGTTTGCGTAAGATATATGCGCCAATAACAGGCATGCTGGCAATAAAACTATCTAATCACCTTGAATGCCGTTACAAAAAGTTCATAAACATATTTTCAATTGCTTCTCATGAATTTGATAAGTAATGTCTGCCACAGGAATACACAAAATACCTGGACGAGTTTGAGGGTCGCAAGAGATTACTTCAAGCTGCCGAGCAGTTGTTCGACAACCCTCTAGCCGACTTCTCCAATTTCAACCGAGCCAAGACAGACTTCCAGGCCATGGAGCAAGTGTACAAGATTTACAAAGCACAGAAGAATGCGAGGGAACTTTGGGCGAAGACGTTGTGGGTGAACCTGAACCCTCAGGCGTTGGTCGACGGGATTGAGCAGTTCTTTAAGGACTACAGGTGAGCATTAGTGTTGTTATAGCATAGCGGTTATAAATACACAGAAAACGTACAAGACTCAGGAACAAATACTGATGCTCATCACACAAATATTTTCCCATACCGGGAATCGAACCCAGAACCGCTAGCTTCGTATGCAGGGTCACTAACAACTATAATTGTGGGCTAATGCGTCATAAATTTAAAAGGGTTTTTTTAATTAAGTTTAAAAAAAACAAATCTCTAAACTAAGCTTTAAATACTACTACTTGAAGACAACCGCGACTTCGTTCGCGTAGAATTAGTTTCCCACTTCTCTCCCTATTTCTTTCCGTAGGGGGTTGGTTTTCGAAAAATATCCTTAGTGCACCCCTACGGTACCCAAGGTAACCTCCCTCCGAATTTCTAGTCCCTAGGTTTATCATACAAAAAATTAAAAACATCAATTAATTTATATTCATTTAATTGATATGCCAGCGGAACTTATTCGTAGGGTTAGGACTTTCTTTTGGTGGCATACCGTGGTTCTAGAATCCATGGAGTTTTGAACTTCGGTATTATCATATTTTAAAATTGATTAATTTAACCGCTGAACCAACTTAAATGAATTTTGATATGGAGGATATCTCCGCTGTGAAAGAGTAACAACATATTAGTAAGTGTGGATGAACCGAACTAAAAATGTCTTGATTTTGAAAAATGACTACACTGAAGGTCAAAATCAAGGTGGTATGTAGATAATAATTGGGAATTAGCGACTCCATGGATTCTAGAATCACGGCGCACGTTAAATCCTTTTTAACCGCAATAAAGTCACTATTCAAATGGTATTTTTGGTGATTTAGTGTCGCTGTTGGATTTAACGTGCGACGGTATGCCACCAAAAGTCCTAAGTAATGGGTTACCTTGTGTGGAACTAGGGGCCCGTTTATGAAACTCTTTTAACTTTTATTAGAAACTGAAATCTCTTTCAAACAATATGTATTGAAAAGAGGGCAAAATTTTCATAAATGGGCCCTAGGTGTGCGCTTGTAAGAAGCGTGCGCATACACAGCGACATTTTTAAAACTTTGTTTATCCAGAAAGCTGCCCAAAGCCATTCGGCTGGCTCCCACGGGGCTGATGCTGGACCTGAAGATGAAGCAGTTCAAGGGCGTCGTACCGCTCATGGTCTCGCTCAAGAACGAGGCCATGCGCGAGCGCCATTGGAAGGAGCTCATGCACAAAACTAGTGAGATTTTATTTACTAGATTTATTCATCTTTCATGAACATTACAAAAGTTTTGCCGGTAACGTCGAATTTTTTCGTTTTTTTATTTATTATTACTAGTCATTGCCCGCGACCATGTAAAAGTCGTTTATCGTCATTCCCTCGGGAACTGCCCTATTTTCCAGGATCTTATTGTCCTACAGCACAAACTTACTGATCAAACTGTTGTGACTCTCGCTATCTCCATTCCAAATTTGTTCAGTGGCTTAGCCCTAAAAGCATACTTTTCTCGGATAGTATGGATTCAAGTGAAATTAAGCTACATTTTTTAAAGATATGAATGTTAGTCCTTTTCTTTAAGAGGTAACAATTTACCCTATCAGTTTTAATGATGTGCGGTAATTTATGCTAGCAAAATGTTTTCAACGTTATCATTGAAATGTTATCATACTTTAATTACTTATCAATTTAGGCCGCATTTCACCAAACTTGGAATAAGACTTAGCCCGTAGTCTATACAAATTCGGCGTTTAATCTAGGTATAAGACCTTATTCCAGTTTGGTGCAATAACTAGCATGAATCCTGCCGTAGATCGTGTCTTAAAGATTACAAACAGAGGGCTTATTGTCTAACGCACTCGCAATCGCAACCGGCTTCAAAGTGGAGCAATTGTTTTCATTTTGTATGCCTTCGATTTTCAAAATGAAAACGATCGTGATTGCGAATGCGTTAAACATTAAGCCCTCTGGTCAAGATCTGTAAAAAGAAACTGTTTTAGTACACTATATTTTAAATTACTACTAACTCCATCGTTACTAAAATATGTAAACTAAAAAGAAAATTTTTCACCGACCGCCGCTAGATGTCACTTTTTAACTCGCTCTGAATCCTACATCGCGCTGTTAAGATTTCCGCTGAGTTGATGACGTTCGGCGAACGAGCGGAGTAGGTTATCGCTTCTCGGCCTTTTGGCTAAGATCAAAGTGTAGTATCTGTTCTTTTCAGCTTAATATCTGAAAGTTCCCTCACTGAGGGACCAGTATATTAAACTGATTTTTGGAAAATGTCGGCAAGTCTGGGGCTCGCTCCGCTTCCTTCAAGGGTCAGCCCGGCATTGCAGTGCCGCCGGGATTGGCCCACATAACACCTTGACAACTGAAAGTGTTCTAAAGAAAGTAGTCTTGAAATAAAAGAGTGGGTAATAGTACAAAATTCGTACATAATTTATTTTTTCTACTTGCGTACTGTAATCCCCTAATATTGATATCGTTAAACGTATAACAGCAGTTCTATAATAATGAAGAATGTCAGTAGGTACGCCAAATCGCTTGAAACTTTGTAAGAGTAAAGCTTATAAATAAACAAACATACTACTTTTTGTTTCATTCAAATAGACCCAGTAGTTTTGATTCTACGAACGTATGAAATTACGGTCAAAAATATTAAAGGGTGCGGGCGCCATCTTACTGGAGTGACGTCATGGTTTCGTTGCGGTACGGCCCCTTATATGATTGAGTAAGTTTACAGGGCTATATTTTTTTAACCGTTATAAGTAACCAGTTGAAATTTTCACAGATTACGTGTTATTATAAACTCTATTGTTTAAAATTACAAAATGAACAATAAATCAAATCCCAAGAGGGGTCCCCATACAAGAAACATGACAAATAACCAGTTTTTTTAGCATTTTTATACGGATTATATTTTTATAATGGCTTACTATTTTGATGCTATTTTAAGCTTAAATCGCAGTCGAACTTTCATAGTTTACGACTAAAGAACAATCTCAAGTAAAACTGCTAAAAATATTTGACCAAACTGATTTTATCAACACGATGTTTTAAGCGGTCACTCATCCTGTTTTAGAATACGCTTGTAAGTAGGTAGTTGCTTAACTTTGGAAGCCGAAGTACGGGTTGTATTTGTATTAGCTTTTTATTTCGGTGTCACACAATAATCTAAACTCCATACTTACGACCAAACAGTAATCTGTAGTAAAACAACAAACAACAAAATCTTACACGATGTTTAAGCGGTGTTTACTTAACTTTGGTAATAGCCCTTTCTTTACAAATGTCGTATCTAATGTAGAATTCATATCGCTAGGTACCGTATAAAATAATGAACTATAAAACATGAGTTTTTGATTGACCTAGGTAGTAGTTCTGATATTTTGTGTACTTATTCATTTCATCGATTTCAAATTTCGCGGGCGGGCGCTGCCAAGTGGCTCACTCGCCATAAGTTAGGTACCTAGACCGCCTCTCTCTCTCTCTCTCTCTCTCGCTAGTTGTTGGTATTAGCGGCCGCTGTAGTAAGTAGGTAGTTTTTGAACTGTTTTTGAGCATTATTACTGTTATTTCGTGTATGCAAGATAGCTTAGATAGCGTGCGTGTGTGTGTGTGTGTGTGTGTGTGTGTGTGTCCGTCTATCCGCAGCCTAGCTCAGAGACTCTTAGTACTAGAAACGTGTAATTTGGCATGAATATACATATTAGTCACGCCAACATAGTTAAATAAAAGTAAAATCATGAATTTTTTTTTTTACGTAACGTGGGGAAGTTTTTTTTTCTCGTCTACCCCATAGTGTGGGGTGTCGTTGTATAGGTCTTTCCAAAATATTGCGGATTTGTGAAAACAATATTTTAATTAAGGTATCCGTTTATGAAAAGCTTTAAAGCGCAAATTTTTGTTAGAGTCAAGTGTCGTCGTCCCCTCCCCACTACAGCCAAAACTACAAATAAAAAATATGAAAAATATCTTCAAAGGAAAACTATCACGACTAAGTAGACTTCATTGGCTCTTGAGTTAAACGGTTTAAATGTTTATACCTGCCGAAAACTTATTTGCGGTGTTGGTAAACTGACCGCGACCTATATCGATGTATGGGGATAACAGTTTTCCAACGGCAAAGTTAAGTTTGTCGCGAGGTCTAATTTGTTTGTAGTAACGGCTTCGGAACCCTACACTGAGCATGGTTCGACAGGCTGTTGCCCGGTTTTTTGCATTCATGTTTTGGTATTTTTATGTAGAATACGGTGAACCCTAAATTAAAAGTGCTTGATTATTATTCTATTTTTATTTAACCAACTTATTCGACAAACATTACAAACAGAAAAGCCGGTCAGCAACGGACAGTTAGTTTGGTTAAACAGGTTAAACTGTATGTAAAACAAAACAATGGATAACCATAACTATCATAGTCACATCAAAACGAATTCGTAAAAAATTACGACTTCCAAAGTTAAGCAACTACGAGCGTAGTCTAAAACAGGATGGGTGACCGCTTAAAACATCGTGTTGATAAAATCAGCTTTGTCACCTATTTGTAGCAGTTTTACTTGAGATTTCTATTTAGTCGTAAAGTATGAAAATTAGACTAGAACTTAAGCTTAAAATCGCATCAAAATAAGAAGCCATTATTGAAATACAATCCATATAAAAAAGCAAAAAAAAAAAGGTTTTTTTCATGGTTTTTGTACGGGGACCCCTCTTGGGATTTGATTTATTGTTCATTTTAAAAATTTAATCGATAGAATCTATAATAACACGTATTCTGTGAAAATTTCAACTGTCTATTTATTACGGTTAAAAAGATAGAAGCCCTGTAAACTCACTCATTCATATAAGGGCGCGTACCGCAACCAAACGATGACGTCATCATCCGTGAGCGCTAGCCGCCGGGTTTCGAGCGCCGCATACGAAGTTTAAAATTCAATATCTCGGAAACTATTAGACGTATCGAAATGATTTTTTTACAGCATTTTTTTGTTTTTAATGAAGAATACGATAAGCCAAAAATCTAAACTGGTTGACATTCTCTATTATTATAGCATTGCTATTACCATGGTTTAGAGATGGGCCAAACCGTAAATATTCGAAACCGAGTTACCCGAGTCGAAAATTGATGTAAACCGGTTTCAACCCGGGTTGCTCAAACCGAGTTGATAGTACGAACTTACGCATGCACACTAGCGTTTCGTTCATCACGAGCCGACTCAAACCGAGTCTGTGTCGGGTTTATTCGGGAATCTTCGTCAGTCCCGCTTCGCTCCCGCTCGTCCACCCGTCATCGGAACGCCGCGCCGCGTTTGATCGGGTTCAATCGGTAAATTTCGTCAATGTCCGTCCATTCGAGCGAGGCGAACGACCGTTTTGACTTGCGGGCTCACGGTTTCCGAGTAGCTCGCTCGAAGCGAGTTAGAGAAACTTCAAACCGACCCAAACCGAGTTGAGCTTAACTCGGTTTGAACCGGTTTGGTAAACCGAGTTGACACATCTCTACCATGGTTACTGTCTTTGCGGATATCAGTCTTGGCGTTTAGTGAACACTAGAGATGCGCAAAACAGTGCTTTGCTTTGAAAAGTAATGCCATTTCATTACATCTCCAGAAACGTGATATTACAATGTGATATCACATCACTCGAAACATCACCCGTTGCTGAACATTGTAGACCGAGAAGTAACACCCGCACTTTTCGCTCGCACGCAGAGCGCGCGGAATGGCATAGCATAGCATTACATGGCATTACTTTATTACGCGCGGTATGTGATATCAAACCATCTCTTTCATGGCGTTGAGATTGAATGAGAGCCGATCGGTCGTCTCCCTCGGGTAATATATCGCAACGAGAGATGTTTAGCGTGATGCTTGTTTCTTTCGCGTAATGTGTAATATGGCATTACGCGGTCAAGTGATATGTCACTTGTGATATTATTCGCATTACTTATACATGTCTAGTGAACACTTGACATCCTAATTTGTTTAATATTCCGTTAATTATGCTTCATTATGCTAATTACAGATCAGGATTTCGATATGTCGCCGGAAAGGTTCACGCTCGAGAACATGTTCGCTATGGAGCTACACAAGTATCAAGACGTCGCGGAAGAAATTGTGAACCACGCCATCAAAGTGAGTATTTCAGCATTGACATGAACAGCCTACGCCATTTGTATCTGTGTCTGTGTATCCGTGTGCCTGACTGTGGCATCGTAATCGATATCGATAAAAAAATAAAGCTAGTATAATCGGGGTGGTAGTATAAGGTCTCCCCAAACCTATCGACGCGGAATCGGCTTGAGCCGGTAAGAAAAATAAAATCTAGAAAAAAACTTTTTTCGGGTACCTCCCGTACAATTAAAGAAAAGATAAAATATATTTTTTAACATTATATTATAGAGCATTTATACAGGCGACTAAAGTGTTTTTACTTACCAAAAAATAATTAAGACAGCACCAAATAACTTTAAATAGAGTTTTTGTTTGTAGTAACGGCTTCGGAACCCTCTACTGAGCATGGTCCGACGTGCTCTTGCCCTTTTTTTGTTAGATTTATTCAACAAAGTGGCTCCACTGAGGAGTAAAAAACAATATGCTCACAAAACTCCTGAACAGGAATTGGCGATCGAGCGTGGTGTAAAGGACGTGCAAGAGACATGGGGCAGCATAGCGTTCACGGTGGCGCGGCACTTCAACCGCGGCGAGGACCGCGGCTACACGCTCAACCCCTGCGACGAGATCATTGTCAAGGTCGACGACGACTCCATGTCGCTTCAGAGCATGGCGGCTTCCCAGTGAGTCTGTAGTAATATTTGCTTTGAGTCTTTACTTTGCGCGGTGTAAAGGACTTGCAAGAGACATGGGGCAGCATAGCGTTCACGGTGGCGCGACACTTCAACCGCGGCGAGGACCGCGGCTACACGCTCAACCCCTGCGACGAGATCATTGTCAAGGTCGACGACGACTCCATGTCACTTCAGAGCATGTTGGCTTCCCAGTGAGTCTGTAGTAATATTTGCTTTGAGTCTTTACTTTGCGCGGTGTAAAGGACTTGCAAGAGACATGGGGCAGCATAGCGTTCACGGTGGCGCGACACTTCAACCGCGGCGAGGACCGCGGCTACACGCTCAACCCCTGCGACGAGATCATTGTCAAGGTCGACGACGACTCCATGTCACTTCAGAGCATGTTGGCTTCCCAGTGAGTCTGTAGTACTCTATACTTTGCGTGGTGTAACGGACTTGCAAGAGACATCGGGCAGCATAGCGTTCACGGTGGCGCGGCATTTCAACTGCGGCGAGGAACGCAGCTACACGCTCAACCGCTGCGACGAGATCATTGTCAAAGTCGACGACGACTCCATGTCGCTTCAGAGCATGGCGACTTCCCAGTGAGTCTGTAGTACTGTTTGCTTCGAGTCTATACACTACGTTTCGCAGTTTTTTTATGCCACATGATAGTAAGTGCGATCTTTATAGGTCTATACACTTACCCCCTTACTAATAAACGTTGGGTAACGGTGGTATAGCCATACAATGTTTTGTCCTTATCTGTCGAATCCAAATGTCACAATGACAGATAAGGACAAAACATTGTATAGCTATACCACCGTTACTCAACGTTTATTAGTAAGGGGGTTAATATTTTGCAAGAAGTCTTGTTATACACCTTAAAAAAAAACAGTAAAATTATCACAGTGCTTATGCACTAACACAGGGAAATATGACTTTATACATATGTTAATTATAAAATTATCTACTTAAATACAATATTAAAATCATTTACACCGAAACATCTTTCTGACTAACAGACTGAATTAATATTCTATAACTTTTACAGTTTGCTATGGTCTTCTATCTTAAAGGGTAAAGCTGTCCTTTACTAATTTTTACGATCTTGATAAGTAAAATATTCTGTAGTATAGAAAGAAAGAAGGAAAGAAAATAAATTTACTAACACCAAAATATATTTCATTTTAAATCATACTAGTAAAAAAAGTGTAATTCAAAAGCGTAATATTTAGTCAACAATCAATATGTTCGACTAGTAACGCCATATATGTAGTGATGTTGCAGGCATCGGTTCATTTAGGTGCGATCAACGAAATGTTTACATATTCCAGTATTTGTACTTTGTTAAAATTAGATATATTTAATGATCCTTAACGCTACGAGATTACGTGTTTTTAATATGTTATCAAGTTCGTAGGTCATATACTTATTAAAATTTAATATCTTATAGGCGTTAAGAATTGCATTTGAATTCCACAAGTTTATTTATACCTGACCTATAAGCGATTGAAACTGTACAAAATTCCGTATTCTTATTTATGCTGATTTTCTGCAAATGAATGTTTATATTGGAAGTGAAGAAAATAAAAATGTTGATTCCTGAAATTATCAGTAGATGGCGTTACTGGTTCTAATTATTTCGTAGTACATATGTAAAAGTGGCTGATTTGTACATTTATATTCTTCAATGTAATGTGGAACGAAGATTAAATAAATAAATAAAATTATATCTACTAAATTACATGATATTTCAAAATATAAAAAATCGGCAGTTTTTTTTAGCTTATTTTCTGCTTATTATCGTACTAGAGAACGCTCGCGACTTCGTATGCGTAGAATTAGTTTCCCGCTACTCCCCCCATTTCTTCCCGTTGGGGGTCGATTTTCGGAAAATCCTTTCTTAGTGCTCACTTACATCATGAAAGGAACCCCTGTACCAAATTTCAAGTTTCTAGGTACAGTAGTTTGGGCTGTGCGTTGATATGTCAGTCAGTCAGTTTAGCGTTTTATATATTATCGTATTAATATTGTTGACGTTAAGTTACATTTATCATAATCTCAACAATATGGTTACAATAGAGCAGCAAAATCCTCTAAAACATATTGGAATAAAGCCCCAAATCTAATATTTGAAATATTCTAAGACCACAAACGACAAGGACTTAAGAGGGAATGCCGCTATGTCATTAGTCATTTCACCGATGGTTTTATGCCACTCAGGAACACAACAATGCGAATACCGTTGCTAACATAACTAACTTGTTATTTGTGATGTTACCATAATGCAATTAAACAAATTAAACATGCTAAGTAAGTCAATGGGTGAATATTCGGGCATTTCAACGGCCGTTATTTTCGGCCGTTTTCTGCAATATATTGACGAAAAACAAAAAAACCGCCTTCAAAAACGCAAAAAATAACTTCTACTACTAGGTACTTAGTAGTAGGTACCTATCCTATTAGGTTAGTCCAACTGAAGTCGGCTTTTTGTTGAAAATATTGTGGTCGCCGACATCAGTCAGACTAACCTAATAGGATAGGTACCTACTACTAAGTACCTAGTAGTAGAAGTTATTTTTTGCGTTTTTGAAGGCGGTTTTTTTGTTTTTTAAAACATTTATTTTATTTTACACTTTTTAGTGATCATAATAAGCTTATGTAGTCCCACTTCTTAGTTGATATATGAAACTTTAAGACATTTCAAGCTCGCCGCAAGCAACGCCGCGGGAAAATCATAGTCATTTTAAAACAATTAAATGTGCTTCGTTGTAGTCGCTCAACTATCTTAATCGAGATATCTTATCGCCACCCTTGAAATCGGTACCGTTGAGGAGTTCCGGTGGCCATCTGTGGTCTTCATCATCAGTTCCGCTTCACCAAGTGACACTTTCTGAATGCAAATGCTACACTTGTTACTAAAAATACTAAAATCGCTATATGTTTGCATACAATATTTGAGGAGTTCCCTCAATTCCTCACTGATCCCTTCATCAGATTCAGATTTGCTGACAATGGGACCACCTCGGAAGTATACTCTATCAAACCAAAAAAGAATTTTTAAAATCGGTCCACAATTGGCGGAGTAATCGGTGAACATACATAAAAAAAAAAAAAAAAAAAAAAAATACATACAGTGGAACGTATAACCTCCTCCTTTTTTGAAGTCGGTTAAAAATAGTGATAACTATCAGCCACTTTTGATGTCAAAATCAGCGGACCGGGGGGTAGTATCCATTCCATTTAAAAGAACAAGAAAGTGATTAGATTTATCTTGAATAATATGCGAAGACAATAATGACGGCGATTAAAACACCGAATAATTACTCTGATCCATCCCGCAATCCCAGGTTCATCGGGCCATTTCTCACGGTGGTCCAGGGCTGGGAGCGCAAGCTGTCCCTCATATCAGAGGTGATTGAGGAATGGATGGCCACGCAGCGGAAGTGGCTGTACCTAGAGGGCATTTTCGTCGGCGGCGACATCCGCCAACAGTTGCCCGAGGAGGCCAAGAAGTTTGATGACATCGACAAGTCTTTTAGAAAGGTGCGCTTGTAATAATACTGGGTGCCTCCGACCTTGGGGCTTTAAATGCAACGATCGATTCTACTCGTTAAACTGAACTACTTTTGTTCTGCAACATTAAAAAATAACTTAAGTTTAGCTAACTAATTGATGTTAAAGTCTAATTGTAAAATCAGTGTATTCGATCATGGCCATATAATCACTATCTCATAGTACGGGGGCGTCATTTCCTTGGTACGAGGGCTAAACGAAAATGGAGAATTGGATCGCGTACATTGAAAATTACATTTAACTTGTATGAAAAAATTAAAATGTAAGTTGGACATATTCTTAACAACTTACAGAACAAAAGAAGTTCAGTTTCAGGAGTAAAAACGATCCATGCATTTAAAGCCCCAAGGTCGGAGGCACCCTGTATAATGTTTAAGTCATACTGAAGGTGATCCGAGGATATGGCCACGTAGCGCAAGTGGATGTACAGTCGCGGAGTTTGATTATTTAGCAGATTAGCATTATTCGTCAATTTGCCTTGTTCGACAGGGCTAATTTTAGTATAACGTTTAACGTTAGCAGTTTACTGCTAAACAATTAATTTCCTTGACTATCTATACTTAGAGGATCGTCGGCGGTGACATGCGATGCCATCATTTTCCCAAGCAGTTAAAGGTAAAGAGTTAATTGAGTGTAGCTGTGTCTAATAACAATTAAACTATTTACAGATAGTACACAAGGTTAAATGTCATTTGTAATCGACATGGATTTGTACACGCCTATGCGCATAACAGTATAAAGTGCCTATTCCTGCTTTTTGCGGCAATTGAATCGATCAACTCAAATAGTGTATTATATTCCTTCAGTTATATATTCCTAGGTAAAAGCTTAGTAATGGTGTGTCACCTCTATAATAGCAGCTCGATAGATTCAGAGCTGCGCCTCTATTCTAGCCGGTAAAATCCAGATCGTATATGAAGTGACGGGGCAGTGGTCCAACTGCTCTGTCCATATGACTAAAATTAGTATCATAAATATGAGGTAGGTGTAGGTTATGTTAGTTCTTCAGCTCCACAAACACGTAGAGCTCCGCGAAAGCGGAGCTCCGTCGAGCCTGTTAATTTGATATTCAAATAGAAATTATTTGTCAGTTGGACCACTGCCCCGAAAGGGTATATGACCTGTTATGGTATCGTAAGTTTTTAACTCGGCCGCCATTACTCATAAATAAATAAGAACTAGCAAAGCAAATCATTTAACAATACGATAACAGGTCAAAAACGATATGGTTTTTAACGTGTTGAATAGAAGCCCTGGTTACTATGATTAGAATTCTAACTTAATTTTCACTGTTCATAAGGGTTTAAAAACCAGCCACTCAGACAGCGACAGCGCCCCACGCCCCCCTCCGAGGAGGGAGGTGAACGATCATCGACGGCTGGTGACGTGACGTCACCGCCTCTCTCACGCTCAGGGCACCGCGCCACGTCTCATCAACGTGGATGGGGTCGGCTCACTTTTTGTGATTGCCTAGTGAAGAGCTTACTATAGAAATGATCCTATGAAGTAAGGTCTTGCCGTAGTCCGATTTGGCTGGGGTAGTCATTATTTCTGGGGAAATCTTAACAGCGCGATGTAGGATTGAGCGCCGATGTAACTGCGGCATCTATCGGAGCGATGAGAACCGCGCGAGACGCGTGCTGATGACGTCACTGTCTATATTTATTCGGACTCACATGACCTTGCCATGCTTCTGATAGGAATTTGATATTGTCTACTAACTAAGAATTTATTTGTTTATTTAATCTTTATTTTATAAAAATAATTCCCTTACACTATAAAATACGAACTTTGTATATTGTAAGGCATTCTTTTCCAATTTATCTTTAATAATAATAGGTAGGCAATTATTTTCAAAGTTACTATTTGATTCCTTACTGACTGTGAAATACCTTGTTGTTTAACAAACATCATTTCAAGCAATAAAGATGCAGCTACTATACCGTTTGCCATACTTATTTTTAGTCATAAATTGTTTTAGGTCATAGGACTTATCGCAAGTCATAAAAATTACTTTTTCAGGATTTTTATAAATCATCCCTAACCTAAGCTAGCCTTGTCTACACGTTACACATTTAATAAATTCTGAAATGTTTACGGTTCTAGCGATATTTATAAAAAATATGACTTTCAATCATTATGACAACAATGACATTATGACCAAAAAAAATATGGGACCAACGGGTATGGGACTACTCTATCGTCAGTATTATATACTTTCCATAAAAGAGATATCCTACTAATATTATAAATGTCAAATTTTGTAATGATATGGAACGAAATCGGAAAGTTTCCAAGAACGGCCGCTCGACCTCGACCCTATCGGGTCTTTTGTGTTATCACCCCTCTTACAACCTTACCCCAATCTATCCCTTATTTTTATCTTAAGAATACGTTTTAATTACAAAAAGAATTTATGCCTTATTTTCTTGTCTATAAAATACATATTTGTATTCGTACAGATCATGCTCGATACGGCTAAGAGGCTGATCGTGGTCGACTGCTGCACAATCTCAGGTAGACTGGAGGAATTCATCAATCTTGGATTAGGATTACAGAAGTAAGTGCAAGTTTTGTGTTTCATTCATTTCATTGTCTAAAGAATTTAGGTAAGTTACATAGGCAGTCACAAAATCTTACCTTTACAGATATACCTACTTACATTATGTCGCAGATTTAGTAATATTATTTAATCAATCGAGTATTTCCATACAAATTAGCTCCAGGCGATGCAACGTTTCTCAACCCTCAACGTTATCGCATATTGTATAAACTATAAAGGTCCCTAATTAGAATACGCAATTATAATTGGTTAACTATTTCAGAAGTAGGTACAGCGCCTCTATTCTAGGCGGTGAAATCCAAATCGTATTTGACCTGAGGGTTTATTGTCTAACGCACTCGCAATCACAACCGGCTTCAAAGTGGAGCAATTGTTTTCATTTTGTATGCAGACAACCTTCGATTTTCAAAATGAATCGATCGTGATTACGAGTGCGTTAGACAATAAGCCCTCTGTTATGGTATTTTTTAACTCGACCGCCATTAATGTCAAGTAAATAAAAGATATCAAAAGGTTAACAATATGATAACAGGGGTCAAAAACGATTTGGTATCACCGTGTTGATGATGATGATGATGCTCTGTCAAGATCAATTACAATAGAACTAAGGGCTGTTAATGTAAGGGGCTTCTAAATGGGCCTTTTTTGCACTGCAATATGTGGCTGGTAACTATTGGTGTCCCTCTCTTACTCGTATGTTAGAGAAAGACACCAATAGTTGCCGGTCACATATTGCAGGGAAAATATGGCCCGTTTAAAAGCACCTTTATACTTTGTCGCAACCGCCCAACATCCATTGGATTGAAAATATTAAGTGTATCGTTATGACTGCATTTTTTGATATTATCGACGATATATTTTTTAACATATTATGTTAAAAATATTAAACCCCCTCTCATTACTTTGATTAAATTAATTAGGCTTTGCACACACAACCAAGACGAATTTATCGACACGTTAAAATCCATCAAGCAGGTTAGGCTGCAAAACGTGCCAAAGATATAGACATACATACCTACATACATTAGAAAAAAAAACCCTCCTTCTGACGCAGTCGCGTAATAAAAACGAACTCTTTAAACATGTGAGTCATCTAGCCCATTGGCGTGTTTCGGCCCATGAAGGCTCAGTTTCATTGGTCGATAGCTTGTAGCAATCCATTGACGGCTTGTTTTAACGTTTTTGAGCCGAGAGCTATTACAGCGACGCAATGAATCACAAAAAGCGGCGTAATGAAACTACGCCATTAACGAGCTCATGACTTGTCAGGTGTCAGAAGTCCCTGAACGACTACCTGGACTCGAAGCGCCGCATCTTCCCGCGGTTCTTCTTCATCTCCACCGACGAGTTGCTCTCGATCCTGGGCAGCAGCGAGTGCAGCTGCGTGCAGGAGCACATGATCAAGGTACCGGGTACAGTCTGCCAATCATGTTTGCATGTTTAAACTAGTTTGAAACTTGTCAACAACTTACACTAATAATTAGATTCATCTTTTATTCTACCCTTGGTGATCCTAAGAGTTATTGTCGTTTAAAATATCGACACCTAGTAGAGCTACAACACAATGACTAGTTCATTATAGCCTCGTAATGCCTCGCGTACAAAAATTTGTTCATAATACGGCCGTTGAAATAAAGATTCTTTGCAAAGGAGATAAAGTGGTAATTTCCCTTGATTTTATGACTGACATTTAAATTTGAAAATTGACTCTATTGCATACACAATAGATTCATATTCCATTGGAAAATTTCTTTGTATGGAGGGAGGGCTTTAGGAGATTAAAATAGAAAACTTATTTCAGGCAACAAAGGCGATAGGCTTTACAAATACCTTACAGACTAACAAACATAACCAGTCCTCGGAATATACGGGGCAAAATTAAATGACAGCTAGGGATCGCCGATATCGAGTAACTCAATTATCAATGCTTTTCCCATATACTAGTGATCGTTCCAAGTTTTGTTCGTAAAAAATATTTTTTATTGAAAGTATGCAAATGAAACAAAATAGCAATATAATTCTGATTATTCTTTATATTAAAAGGATTTTTAACCTTCACTCATCACATCATCTTTTTTTTCCTCATAAAAATTCTGATCGTTTATTTTAACAATAGTAAATGGCATAGTAATTCTGAAATACACAATGAGGAAAAAAATAGACATCCTGTAGTGTAACGTGGGTTTATTTGCAGATGTTCGACAATATAAAAGCGTTGGATTTGTATGTGGATCACACTAACCGCCCCGTGGCAGCGAAAATGGTCTCTGCTGAAAATGAGGTAATTCAACCACATTATCATAGTACATTTATTTTTTAACCAACTTACATTTACTATCATGCCACACATATAACTTAAAGGTGACATACACACATCAAAAATATCGTTAGGCACATAAATGTTATTGATATTTTGCAATGCACTGGGATGCTATAAAATTTGAAATATAAAAATAATACAACAGTAAGGGCGGCCGCACATTATGGCCACCAGTCGCCGCCACTAAACGCGACCACTAGTGTTTCAGCTAATATAATTATACTTAAATAGGTTTGAATATTTTATGTGAGTAAATTCTAGGATTTTAGGAAAAAACGAACCTTTACGATTAAAATCGAGATGTCCCGAGTGTCGAAAGTGGTAATAATTGTACTGTACCAATGTTCAAATGGCCCGCGGTTATCAGCTGATGGAGTTCCGCTCGGTGGTGTACACGGAGGGCCGCGTGGAGGACTGGATGAACCTGGTGCTCATTGAGATGCGGCGCACCAACAAGTTCATCACCAAGAAAGCCATCTTCTACTATGGACGGAACTGGAAAGTGCCTCGGTAGGTAACTCCTTATGATACAGTAGACGCTTCTTTAAGCTTGACTGATAACTGATAAGTAATGAGGGGTTTACTGGGTGGAAAACACGAACGCCACATGAACGGCAACTCTCAAATATTGGCAATAGCAAATAAGCCTTACTTGTATATTTGAAAACTTAAAATACTTGGATATTTTTTTTCTGGCATAATTCCGGGAATCGAACATGTCGAATATGTCAAAATCGCATTTTAGGGGGATCTATGCCTGTTTTTTTGTAATCTAAATCGTACGGTTTAAGGTTTGGTTAATTTAATTGTATGTTTAATATATGAGGCAAATACTTTTCCACTATATTTCAAGTTCACGAATTTTCATACATAAGTTTGAAAAAGGAACCAGTTAATTATCTCTAAAATATCCCTGATTACTTTAAATCCAACTTCCGTATTCTACGCTAGCAAAACAAAGGTTACTTGTAGTTTCACTTTTTGTTAGTGGTATTCTATTAAATTCAGAACGGATTGGATCTTGGAGTACCAGGGCATGGTGTGCCTGGCGGCCAACTGCGTGTGGTGGACGGCCGAGACCGAGGAGACGTTCGTGCGCATCCGCAAGGGCAACAAGCGCGCCATGAAGGAGAACCTGCAGCAGCAGAACGAGCAGCTGGACGGGCTCGTGGTCAAAGTGAGACAAGGTCCGTGCATAGAGTATAGAGTTGTGTTACATCTGAAAAGAGTGGATCATGGGGACCAGGCCATGGTGCGCCTGGGTGCCAGCTGTGAGTGGTGGACGTGGTGGAGACCGAGGAGACGTTCGTGTGTATTGCAACAAGGGCGCAGACAAAGTTCGTGACGTTTACACCGATGGTCTACGTTGAAACTGCAATTTAGCTGCATATTTAAAAGTCAATTTATTATGAATTATTGTTTTATTCTGTATATACAAACTTATCACTAGGGTGTTCTACCCACAAATATGAACAACTTTCACTATGGGACCAAATCCGAAATCTCGAAAAAAAAAACACCTGTTTCATAGAAAAGTTCAATACGTCCGCGACCAAAATGTATGAAACAGCTGATTATTTTTTCGTGATTTCAGAGTTGGTTCCATAGTGAAAGTTGTTCATATTTGTGGGTAAAACACCCCGGTGATAAGTTTGTTCACGACTTATGAGTCACCTTGTATGTATGCTTCGTTCACCTTTAACGCGCAATTAAATTGATTCAAAATCTTCCACTGACGTTTAAAACCGTTAAGCGGGGTTTATATTTGTTTTTCGTCGTGATGCGTCAGAACGGTATCTTTTAAGTATCAAAAATTCGTTGCGAAACATATGTATGAAAAATTCGTTGCGATACGTCATGCAAATATAAATCCAGCTATACTTAACCAATGAAAACTCATTTAAAACAGTTTAGCATATGTTTACATTAGTCCAGTAACGACCCAATCATTCCATCTCTTAAGAATTAGGTGCTGAATCAAAGTAAACCCGCCTATATCTCCAGATTTATCATCGAATGACCGACTGAAGTTCCGAACGATCACGACGATCGACGTGCACGCGCGCGACATCATCGAGAACTTCGTGCGCGACAACGTGACCGAGGCCAGCGAGTTCGAGTGGGAGAGCCAGCTGCGCTTCTACTGGCTGAAGAAGGACGACAACCTGTGGGTGCGCCAGTGTACCGGTAAGTGGACTTTGTGCTTGAGAACCATGGAGGCTGTCCCAACCCTAAAGGTAGACTTCAGTAGGTCGCGGCCGATGCGACTGACACGTGCGACGTTTCTCCGCAGCCGTTGCCGTTTGGCATTAACCCTTTATAAGGCAGAGGCGATTTAGCGACCACATATAATTATTTATAATTTCAACCTTACGTACTACAGAATATGATACATTTTCTGTTGTTTTTGCACGAAAAATGACTTACTTTTAAACGATTCCCTAGGAAGTGTCAATCATGAAACTGTATTTGAATTTTACGTAGCATAACTGTATAACTGGGGCCTTATAAAGGGTTAAGTTCACCTTTTGTGTTTTTGTGCAATAAAGATTAAATGAATAAATTCCCAATCTGGGTTTTGCGGAACCTTGAAAAAGCCACCAGGGCTCCGCGCAATCGATACTCACATGTAGACGAATATAGTTCTATAAATAAAAGGGATTTGACATCCTAAGGAACCCTGCACATTCGAACAGCTGAGTGTGTAAGAGGGGGATTACACAAAGATCCTATTGCCCGCTTGCACGTAATCGTCAGACCCGGTTAACCCTTAAAGTATAACCCCTAATGAACACAATTTGATATCTTTTGTAAAAAAACATTTTTCATACAAATTAATTCGGCATGCAATGCATCGGTAACAAGTTAACAACGACGACCACTAAATAAAGATAACATTAAAATAACACCGTGCAAAAGAAAATTAAAAAAAAATGCACTGTGGTGTTAATTAGTTTAGCTACCGGACCGCAGATGTCGTAGGTAAGCAGTGTTTAGGCAGTTTGTTATTCATTTGTTTAGCTACCGGACGGCAGATGGCGTATGTAAGCCATTTTTAGGCTGTTTGATATTTATTAGTTCAGCCACCGGACGGCAGATGGCGTAGGTAAGCAATGTTGAGGTCGTTTGTTATTCATTAATTTAGCTACCGGACGGCAGATGGCGTAGGTAAGCAATGTTGAGGTCGTTCGTTATTCATTAGTTCAACAATCGGACGGCAGATGGTGTAGGTAACCATTATTATTGCTAGTGTAAACTCCGCTTTACTCAATATGATTATATTAATATTAATACGGCGCGTTGTGTGGCAGGCGTGTTCGAGTACGGGTACGAGTACATGGGGCTGAACGGGCGGCTGGTGGTGACGCCGCTCACGGACCGCATCTACCTCACCATCACGCAGGCGCTCACCATGCAGCTCGGCGGCGCGCCCGCCGGTAAACCGCTGTTCTAGCTTCTCTTATTGTTACACGTGTACACTACTCGTGGCTGGAGTAGTGTACACGTGTAATGGATATGGGGACTGACATTAACTAGAACTTAGAGATGGAAGTCGGTGGTGTCATGTTTCACTGGTGGAAATGCATACTTTTTTTTTATTATTTCAATATTCCGTCCTGCGGACCTAGTATGGTTGCGTTTATCGCGTGAGAAAATTTGGATAAAGATAAAAGACATTTAACTGCCCCCAGGGACAGTTATAATATGATTCGTCTCTTTTTATGGAGACATGGCTCAAGTTTAAAAAAGTATTAGTAGCTGCACACTGTAGATATTTGTATTTTTAACGTCACGTGTGAACTGCTGCGCTAATTTGTCTAAGTGTTAAAGCGACAAGGTATAATAGTGTACAGCTTTATAAGGCCGACTGTACCTATATCCCATTTGTTAATACGCATTTTGAGTCGGACTTTTTGACGTAATGTTCAATAGGTACTATTTCATTTGTAGTTCCATAAGAAACGAATAAGAGATTCGAGTTTTCAAACTATTATGTCCCGCTCACACTGCTTATACTCAACAGCAATAGAAATGCTCTAAAATTGACAAAAACCGACATCCACGTTTAGTAAAAATCCGGAGTCTTCACGACCTTCATAGACTCGCTTTGTTCAACGTTTTGGGTTGTTATATTAGGCCCAGCCGGCACGGGCAAGACTGAGACAACAAAGGACTTGGCCAAAGCCCTGGGACTGCTGTGCGTGGTGACCAACTGTGGGGAAGGGATGGACTTCCGCGCCGTCGGCCAGATCCTCGCCGGGCTGTGCCAGTGCGGCGCTTGGGGCTGCTTCGACGAGTTTAACAGGTATTCGATATTTAATTAGCAGGGTTCGGAGTTTTCATAGCACGGTAAGACGAAAGAGAGCTGTGGAGTCGACATCGACATTAAAATTGAACTCTTACTCATCATTTGTTTATTTAATTCCAAAATGCTAAGCTAACTGCCGCACTCAGGGACGTCAATTAAATTTAATGTATAGTTATGGTTATTGAGATCCAGATCTCAGAACACTACCGACTTTAGCTTATGTGGCCTCTTAAGACTGCGCCTAAAAGACGCGGATGTACAGTGGCCCCTTTTTACGTTAAAGTTACTCATGCAAAGTTCAATTGTTAATTCGCTATGTCATGTATCTTTTAAAATATGTATTCTTTGTACATACAACAAATCAACACTACGATTTCGGACGTTCTGTGTTGGTTTGGTGATTATTTCTTGAATAATCTTTTTCAACACATACGGTGTTTCAAAATTATATACCTACATTTTTAGGTTAAGCGGCGACAAATGTATTATGCTGTAACATTATTTTGAAACTTTATTTAATTAACAGGATCGACATATCAGTGCTTTCCGTAATCTCCACTCAGCTGCAGTGCATCCGAAGCGCACTTCTTATGAAACTCAAACGTTTCACGGTATGTATTTACTTTAAACCCACGAAAGTTATTTCATATATAGACTTGTCGTTCACAAAGTGGTTATTTTTTTTTCGTAACTTCGTTTTACATACATTGACGCACGAGCAAGGTCAATATAAGTGGCAGGGCTTTCTTTCCGTGGATTAAAAACACTTAACATGAAACGTATAATTAGGAATGTCTATTTTGTTTTTTTTTCCCCTTTGTACAATAAAGTATTTACATACACACATGCATACGTTTAATCAGAGTTAATAATCGAATACTTAACATTGTTTTAAAAATCAACGAGCAGATACCCGCAATTTCGTAGGTACGCGCAGAATAATTTTCCCACTGCTATTTCTTCTCGTTGAATTTCGAAGAATCCCTCGCCTTAGTAAGGAACATTCTCTCCAAATTTCAACTCCCTATGTTGAGCGTTCAAGGCTGTCACAAGAAAAGCAGAAAACTTAATTCTAATAACTAGTTTTAAGTCTTATAATTTCCCCCTCAGTTTGAAGGGCAAGAGATCGCCATGGACAGCAAGGTTGGCATCTTCATCACCATGAACCCTGGGTACGCGGGCCGCACGGAGCTGCCCGAGTCCGTGAAGGCACTCTTCCGCCCCGTCGTGTGCATCCTGCCCGACCTGGAGATGATCTGCATGATCTCGCTCTTCTCTGACGGTTTCCTCACTGCGAAGGTAAGACTTCATTATCGAATGTCAGCTGGTGTTAATGGGGTTGCCGTTCCTGCCAAGGCAAAAATAGTGCTTTTCTCAAAAATCGCAGGAAAAAAATTGTGTTGTAGTATAATTATCTTCCTCTTTTAATATTTTGGCGTACAATTAAAATCACGAACGCAATGTTTTTTTTTAAATTGAGTACTGTCAGTAAACTATGTACTTCGCGTCCAAATATGTACACACAGTCCGGACATTTTTGAGATAAATCTTTTTCGTTGCATTGAATCTTGCCCCCGGGAAATGTGACAGCGCGTTCGATTTAGTCTGTCCGTTTAAAAGCTACGATGCCACGTTAAACATATAACACCCCTCTTTTGCACTCAGGGGTCATAAAATAGAGAACACTGATCCAAATGAACCCTCAATCTAGGTCCTAGCGAAGAAGATGACGGTTCTATACAAAGTGGCCCGCGAGCAGCTCTCGAAGCAGTCCCACTACGACTGGGGGCTGCGCGCGCTCACCTCCGTGCTGCGCATGGCGGGCAAGCTGCGCCGCGAGTCCGAGAACCTCAGCGAGATGATGGTGCTCATGCGCGCTCTCAGGTGACACGGGAACGAGTAGGGGAGATTTTCAGCGAAGAATACCATATTTAATTGTGATTTTTACATTAAATTAAAATAAAAAATGAATGGAGAAAATTTAACACAAATTGACCTAGTCCTAAAACTTATAAAGAAAAATAAATACATAGGAAACATCTAAGACTCAGAAACAAATACTAGTGTTCATCACACAAATATTTGCCCATAAGGGAATCGAACCCAGGCCCGTTAGCTTCGTAGGCAGGATCGCTACCAACTAGACTAACGCGTCGTCTAAATAAATAATGATTAATTGTATAAATTGTTAATATGACCACGCTCGAACTTCAAAAAATACCTGATTATGGAGTGTTTATAATAAAAAATGTAAAAAATCGACACTACAGATACTAGGTTTTTTTACAAGCCGTCTTACAATTTTGCTAGGAACATCGCATTGGTCAAAAGATGCGACGTTGCCAGCTCAGCTTTTCAAAGAGCCGTTTTAATTTTGCAGGGACATGAACTACCCTAAGTTCGTGTTTGAAGACGTCCCTCTGTTCCTGGGCTTGATCAAGGACCTGTTCCCCGGCATGGAGTGCCCGCGGGTGGGCTACCCCGAGTTCAACGCCGCCGTCATACTCGTGCTGAAGCGAGAGGGGTACATCATCCTTGATCATCAGGTAAATACGTTCAATCGTTTATTATCAGGGTTCGGAGTTTTCATAGCACGGTAAGACGAACCAGAGCTGCGGAGTCGACATTAACATTAAAATTCAACTATTACTCATACTCATACTATAATGTTAATGTCGACTCTACAGCTCTCTTTCGTCTTACCGTGCTATGAAAACTCCGCCCTCTGTTTATTATACTCGTACACCTTATTTAATTTACACACAAGTGGAAATCCATAATTGAAATGCATTTCACTTCATCGATTGTATCATTTGATCGAATTTCATTTCGTCGATCGCTTTTTTCTGCTGAAACCATGAGGTTTTCAGGATATCGTCGGTGAAATTGCAAAACCACGTAAGTAACACTTTTAATACGGAGCAAAATTCACCTTTTTATAATAAGACGGTAAGTTTTATTTTGCTCTATCATAAATTTGTTAGTTACGCGGTTTAGCAGTATCATCGACGATATCTTAAACATTCATTAAGTAGGTTAGGTTAGGTTCGGCTTGTGACTGCCAAAGAAAAAGCAACTCATGCGGCGAGGAATGCCTTTCGATGAAACGAAAATTCAGAATATATATTTTTAGAAAGGTGTTTCGATAAAATAATAGGTACCCCACACAAGTTTATTTTGATTTAGAAATTTCTGGCAGTTTTTTACTATAATATTGATTAATTTCGACCTAGTTGCTTTTTTTCATTTAAATAGGTGCATCGGGTGTTTTTTGTTACTTAAACTAAACTATAGTATGCATTTAAGGTTTTCACTCCACGGCGAGTATTAGTTATTATACTTGCAACACTAGGTACTCAATTGTAAAGTGCACGGGTCGTTGCGTGTATATTAACTACCATTAATGGACGCAATGTGACTTCACGTCCTGGGGCCTATTTATCAAAAGCTTGTGACTTGTAATATAAGTGGAAGTCTCTTTTTAGTACATATTGTTGGATAGAGATTTCCGCTTGTAATACAAGTTACAAGCGGTTGATAAACGGGCCCCTGCTTGTAACATATTTCTTTAGGCACTATTTTTAACCGACTTACAAAAGGAGGAGGATCTCAATTTATTATGTTACCGCAGAACTCCGAGAAATACTAGTTTATATTGTAATCGTTTGCTTGTGTAAATGTTTGATAATTTAAATTTTACGCAGTGAAACAATCAGTGCAGTGTTGGAACTTATGTGTATTGTTTTGTTATTTTTTGAGCTTAGCCCTAATACAATGTGTTGCAGATCGACAAGGTAGTCCAGCTGTACGAAACGATGATGACGCGGCACTGCACCATGCTCGTCGGGCCCACGGGCGGCGGCAAGTCCGTCGTCCTCTACTCGCTCGTCAAGGCGCAGTGCGACATGGGACTCAACACCAAGATGCAGGTCGTCAACCCGAAGGTAATGTCGCGGACTGTGTGCTAGTAGTGTACAGTACCCAGCTGTACAGGGGATGATGACGAGTCACTGCAGCATGCTCGTCGGGCCCACGGGCGGCGGCAAGTCCGTCGTCCTCTACTCGCTCGTCAAGGCGCAGTGCGACATGGGACTCAACACCAAGATGCAGGTCGTCAACCCGAAGGTAATGTCGCGGACTGTGTGCTAGTAGTGTACAGTACCCAGCTGTACAGGGGATGATGACGAGTCACTGCAGCATGCTCGTCGGGCCCACGGGCGGCGGCAAGTCCGTCGTCCTCTACTCGCTCGTCAAGGCGCAGTGCGACATGGGACTCAACACCAAGATGCAGGTCGTCAACCCGAAGGTAATGTCGCGGACTGTGTGCTAGTAGTGTTCAGTACCCAGCTGTACAGGGGATGATGACGAGTCACTGCAGCATGCTCGTCGGGCCCACGGGCGGCGGCAAGTCCGTCGTCCTCTACTCGCTCGTCAAGGCGCAGTGCGACATGGGACTCAACACCAAGATGCAGGTCGTCAACCCGAAGGTAATGTCGCGGACTGTGTGCTAGTAGTGCTCAGTACCCAGCTGTACAGGGGGTGATGACGAGCCACTGCAGTATGCTCGTCGGCCCTACGGGCGGCGGCAAGTTAAGGCGCAGTGCGACCAACTCCAGGGTCCTGTTGGGGACTTTGGTCGAGTAAAGTACAGTACCCAGGTACCAGGTCAAATATCTTTAGACATGTTACTTTAAACATAGGTTATAAATAAAAAGTACTTGCTGTAAAAAGTGGACTATCGTACGGTATACATTTTTTACTTACAACAAAACCAGGGGCTCTTTTATCATACCCTTTTTCAATTAAAATTTATTGCACTGTTCGCATTAAAAAATGACGAACTTAATGCCCGATGCTATTCTCTACATGTCAACTAGAAAATAACGAAGGTCGACACAGTAAATTAGTACCTACAGAAACAAAGTAGATAAGTATATAGCAACTTAATTATTTATTCATGCGAGTAGATAGTTATTTATTATAATGTAAATTGATATTAACCCATCTTGCTTCTGTCTATGAGGCCTACATTTAGGGCCTGTTTCACAATCGACCAGTAAATTTATCTGCCACTTAAAGTTGGTTCTCTCCTGGTCTACAGTATGTAAACTAACTAAAACCATCTCTTTAAACCAGTTGATAGCCAAGTCGAGTTAAGTGTTTTAACACATGTTTTGCTAGTACGGGTCGAATATTTTTAATTTTATCATTGTTTAAAAATTATAAACACTTACCTTTTTCAAAGTCGGTTAACCCTAAAAGTAACACCCTATGTGTAATGTTTACGTCGTGACAGATTTATGTCATTCAAATTTCACTGGTGTCACTTTATTGTCAATTATAAGGGCGATTACCAGACTGCGTGACAATGAAGGAGCGGTTCCGGTTAGTACCGGATAGTAGTAGTAGTAGTAGTGGTGGGCCTCGTCCTCGTATTGACGTCAGAACGGAAAAAAGGATCTACAACCATTTTACAGAAAATCTTGGCTTCAGCACTAGAAAAGCGGGAAGTTGTATGATATGGTACGTTTGCTGAACCCCACACCTCTAGACTATTTCTTCTGGGGATGGGTGAAAAGGTTAGTATTTAAAAAAAGTGTCGAGAACGGAGGAAGAAATGAGGCTGCGGATTGTACAAGCTTCGAACATAATTAAGCGACGTGCCAGGCAAAATCCAGATTTGATGCGTAGCGTTCACTTGAAACAACCATCGTCGCTTGGTTCAAATAACGGCCACATTTGGTCTAATCTACTTACGTCGTATTTAATCGGAAGTGTGCACATAGCCTTACTTTAACTGACATTGAAAATGTTGAACTTGGCCTTGACCTGACAACCAGATGACAAATGTTACAATTGTAAACAAATAATACAGGATGTTATTGAATCATGAATAACTAAAATGATATTTTTTGTATTACAATTATAAATTCTAAAACACGTTAGAATTTCAATAATTTATATACGAAGACCTTATTTATCGCCTAGACATGCCCGGATTCAAACAAATGGTTTTAGTAAGTTTACATACTGTATTTTCAAGTGTCAGAAAGAGAAAGGGCTAAATTTATCTGTCAAATATGCTTTACTTGTCGATTGTGAAACAGGCGGTTAAACTTTTATTTGCAGGCCTGTTCTGTGATCGAACTATACGGAATTCTAGACCCCGTGACGAGAGACTGGACGGACGGTCTATACTCTAAGATCTTTCGAGAAATGAACAGGTAAGGCCTATTGAAATTCGCTGGAAATGTTCGTTTACACCGAGACTTAGACTTAGACCTTACGACATTTCAAGCTATTTACTAAAGCCAAGACCAAACCAACGCGTTCAGCCCGCGTCCGCGTGGTATGCTCGCTGATCGCGCTTGTTACGTTGGGAAGCTGTTCGTCATCGTGCGGGACGCAAGCTCGCCTTGGTTTGGCCTTCCCTTTGGCCTTCTCTTTAAATACGGACGAGAGTCGATATTGTGTTAACTTCTCACTCACATACATGATGTATGAGTAAAAAGCAAATACTGACTACATCAGGGGGTAAAACATTTATAAATATCACTTAGATCTTATTTTAACTCATTTTGCCGGTATAGATTATCATACGCAATTATACGAATATAATTTAGTTACACCCTTGTAAATACCGTAAGAGATATTTTTTTAATTCATCACGTGTATTGCAGATATGTATCTTCTCTCGCACCGCCCCACAACCGCAGGACCCTACTATGTGCTATAAGTATGACCATAGATCGGACAAGTTGGCGTCATTACTAGCAATAATGTGGACATGGCTCCAAAGATTTTAATTACACAAATTAACTTAAATTAATTGATCCGTAATTTATTTATGATCCTTTGCAAGACATTATGGTTTATTTACTTTCTGGTTACCCCACTCTGGGAACGAAGGTGTGAGTTTATGTATGTATGTATGTACTTTAATAAATCTACACAATAACTAGACTAGACTTTGTGGTATTTATTTGTCTTGTAAAGGATCATAACTAAGTTTTAGGTAAAAAACAATTAATTTTATTAAAATCTTTGGATTCACATCCACATTATTGCGAGTAATGACGCCACCTTATCCGATCGCTGGCTATAGGAATAGGTCGAATGTCTCAACAGGCCGGCCGAGGACAACGAACGCCGCTACTCCCTGTTCGACGGCGACGTGGACGCGCTCTGGATCGAGAACATGAACTCGGTGATGGACGACAACAAGCTGCTGACGCTGGCCAACGGCGAGCGCATCCGGCTGGCGCCCTACTGCGCGCTGCTGTTCGAGGTCGGCGACCTCAACTACGCCAGCCCCGCCACCGTCTCCAGGGCCGGGATGGTGTTCGTGGACCCCAAGAACTTGGGATACGAGCCGTATTGGGAAAGGTAAAAAGAAGTGAATTTGTCATTTTACTGTTACATTTTCACGAATGTTAAGTTTAGTGTCCTTTACCGGGGTAAAGAAATTGTAACAGACAGAAAATCTATTTTTTATTCTTTTAGTAACAATAGTACCGAATGCTTGCCTATAAATTGGGGAGTTTCAAAAAAACAGCACACCTTTGACTTTTTCGTCAGATTTGGGAAAATAGTACTCCCAATACCCCAAAACTATGTATGGAATTGTCCGTTTTGTTACCAAGAAACGTATGGGATTTTGATAACAAAACTAAACAATTCCATACATATTTTTGGGGACATATCGGGAGTACAACTTTTTCTTGTTCAGAATGATGATCCCAACCAACGTGCATTATTTTTTCCAAAATCTGAAGAAAAAGTCAAAGGTGTGCTATTTTTTTGAAACTCCCCAATTACGCATGTTCCTCGATGCGTTTAGCAGAATGCGGGGGTAATTTACAAGACTCAAAAGCATCTTGAATTTATTGGTTTAACCTTTCACATTTAGAATTAAGTATAAATTAAATTGTACCGGATACATATCTAGGCTTAAAATAGGTTAATTAAAAAAAAACTTTGAAAGGCAAGTTATCCGAACTAAGTGGCAATGCCAAGAAACAAAAAGCCAACGGCACGTGGTGTTCCCAGGCGGTCACCCATCCAAGTACTGACCGCGCCCGACGTTGCTTAACTTCGGTGATCGGACGAGAACCGGTGTATTCAACGTGGTATGGACGTTGACAATGCGGGTTGCAAATTTAGTGTACATTTTTTAAAGAAATTGTTTGTTATTTAGTACACTTTATTGTGTCATGTCAGTTTCGCTATTGTACCGATTATCGGGAAGTACAGTAGTCGAAGTGTTTCGGACACACAGATGGGGACTAGTAGGGAGACATTTTTAATCAACTGAAGGGGCATTCGTTCTGTTTGTAAGTTTGTTTGGTGATAGCGTCAGTATTGTTGATCCGATCTCAATGAAATGTGCCTTAACTAGTTTTGTACTAGTTAAGGCAAATAATTTTTTTTGAGTTAAAACATGAGAAGAATCGGTAAGTAGGTCGGGAATAGGGAAATCGAGAGATCACTGCTCGGGGCGATCTACTAGGTCACTATTCCCTCAGAAATTATTATTACAAACTATCTCTGTTGGTATTTCATCATTTGACCGAAAAAAACCAACGCATTGCTTTCTGACCGACTTCAAAAAAGGAGGAGGTTATACGTTCCACTGTATGTTTTTTTTTTATGATATTGAACTACTGTTGTATAGGTAGGTATTTAACTAAATGTAAACAAACCAAACCACGTGACTCTGTTGAACGTCAAATAAAGGCTGTTTTGGCACGCTTTGCCGTCGGCTTTCTTTTTCTATTGGCTGACGAACATAACCTGGGATTCTTCTTTACATCAAGTCACGTATCTATGTAAACAAATGGAGTGTATAATAGAATATAATAGAATAACTTTATTTCAAATAAAATGGCCCATATTTACAAATAACAAAATATTATAATTTAAAAATTAACACGACTACTAATACACTTTCGCGGTGTCCGCTAGCCGGCGGCCACGAAATCGCCGAAATATGACATCCCTCGGTCAGAATTCCTCCTTTATAAAGGTCGACAGATCTTTGGTCGGTACTTTCACTACAAATGATTTAAAGTTAACCTTGTGGCGGAGCTGCAATCCTAGGGGTAACCGGTCTTAACTCGTACATACTCTGCGAGCTTCTTCGCCTCCGTAGAGTAATGCAATCGGGATACGTACAGCTGCGTCGTGGGACACAGCAAGTGGTTCTGTCCGTTCGGTGCGGTGCCGCACAGGTTCTTCGGGGCAGGCTTCATCTTCCTCTCCACCCGAGTTAAATCATCCTTGTCCTGCTTGGGACACGTCGGGGGCTTCACCTCAGTAGGGAGCTGGTAGCCTAGCGATTGGTCGCTTAGCAGCAGCAGCATACGCGCGATTTGAGTATAGTAAGGATGTTTGTTCAGATGGCTCCGGAGCCGCAACAACGAGGAGGAACGGGAGCAGCTGAACGGTCTGTTCGAGCACTACGTCGCCGGCGCCATCAACTACATCGTCTTCGGCCTGTTCGGGCTGCAGCAGCAGACGCCGCTCAAGACCATCGTGCCGCAGACACCACTCAATTTGGTAAATGGGCCGTTTTCACAAAACATTGTACATAGTTAAGAACAGTTAGAGCCTCAATTAAAATCCTTAACTTTTTTCCATTTCGTAACGAAAGTTAACCATAATCGAAGCTAAAATGCCAATCGGCGTAAAGGACAACTAAATTGTACTGTAAAATTGTCCTATACGACAATTGCCATTTTAACCATCGAATGATTTAAGTATAGTAATTTTCGTTACGAAATGGAAAAAAGTTAAGAATTTTAATTGAGGCTTTAACTGTCCTTAACTTTGTACAATGTTTTTGAAAACGGCTTAAATAGGGGGTCGATTTTTTACTTTAGAGCACTCGAAAATATGTCACGATTATTTTCGCATGAACCAATTATCCAGTATTTTTGAAAGTCCTCTCTCGAAATCTAGTGACTTAAATTCACGCGTTTCGTTGTACGCAGATGATTACCGGCTTTTTTTAACCCACTAAGTCTCATCTCTCTTGAATTTTTAACTGTCTAAAAAAATATTTGTATTTGTTTCAGGTCGTTCAGTTGTGCTACATGATCAGCGGTTTAATACCCAACAAGGATGACCCCAATGAAGAGGTCGATAAGTCTGTAGTCGAGTGTGTATTCATGGTGGTGAGTTTTTTTTTTATATAAGCATTTTAGACAGCCCGATGACATCAGATGGTTTACTGTAAGCCGTTTACGTTTTCTGGTTTGATATATGTAGACCCCGCTATCGGAGGTGCAAATTGGTAGCTGTCAAGGTCTTTGGGATGGGTAAAAATTATTTTGAAATACTAGCTATCTGTCGATAATTATACCTACCTATATGTCGATAATTTTTCTTTACCATAATGAGAGTCTAGGACTTAATTAAACGTGTTTATTTTATAAAACAGGACTAAGTATACACTTACAAATGAATATGTGTTAAATATTTTTCATTTCTATAATTAAAAATCTTCAATCTTTGATTATTACTAACAAACTATGGTTATCCTCATAGCAAGAACCATTCATAAATTAATTAAAAATTCATACATTTTTTCTTCCGTTTTTGGAATTCAGGGTATTCTGCAAGAAGTGACTCCATTTTCTATTATATAAAATATTGTTTACAAATAAAATATGCTCGTAAACACAGCTAAGCACAGCACAGTTGTAAGATGACATTGACTATCTATTGACGAAATAATTTATTATCAATATAAGTGGCCAGTATTATACCTCTATTGAAAAGGTTTATCCCAAGAGCGTTCATGCACCTGTAATTCGAAACATTAGAAAAGTAAAATAGCAACCATAGTGTTTTTGTTGTTCTGATAATGGTTTACATTTCTGATGACGATGATTATCATGGATCCCAAAAAAATATGTTAAATTGTAGTCTAAAAAATGGTATAGGTACATATAAAACTAATTGTACAGAAAAAGTAAGAATATCGATATCGACATCATAAATATTTTTACTCATCCCTAAGAACTTGACAGCTACCAATTTGCACCTCCGATTTCCACATAAAGGTTAAGGTTTGTTACATTATTCCTATAGGGAAACAGGTCACTAAATTCGAACAGAGCGTGTCGGGGGCGTAGCTCAGATGGTAGAGCGCTCGCTTAGCATGCGAGAAGTACCGGGATCGATACCCGGCGCCTCCAATTGAGATTTTCTTTTTATTTAATACAGGGTACGGTTTGGTTTGTTAGAATCCAGCAACTTTTTTTTAGGTGTCCGTACCAATGGTAAAAAGGAACCCTTAGGGTGAGACTTCCGTGGCTGTCTGTACGTCAGAACAGTTTTTCTTTTAAACTATAGAAATTGGGCATAGTTGTCTAACTTACATGCCCGCATCTGTTTTTAGTAAAAATAACATGCTTGTTTTAATATTTGAAAAGGGGTCTAAAAAGGGGGTTGAAAAATGAAAGTGATTTGATTATAGCAAACGGGATGTCATATGAAAAGGCTTAATCTGCAAATTTCAAAACTATCTATTTTATAATTTTCCGCGACGTACGTTTTGATTTATAGCTGAATCTGTAAAAAAAATGACCGTATCCTTATCTCCGAAGTTTTAGGACCGAAAAATCTGAAAAATTCATGATTTAAAGATAATTAAATGAAGTTGTCAAATTTTACAGTTTTGGAAAAATGATCAAAAGACTTTAAAAATCTGTATTAAAATTAAGGCCAATCAAAATGGACCTTATTGCATAAAAATAAAATTCATAACAAAATGTGTATTTACTTTTGCGTTTTCCAAACATATTATCTTAAATACGGAACCCTTGGTGCGCAAGTCCGACTCGCACCTGACCGTTTTTAATTTAATTAATGCACTTTTAAGTAATGAAAATATGACCCTTTCGAGCGCAGTACCGTAATTAGAGATCAATTAGCCATACTGCTTGACGTCTATAGACGTCACCGCGCCTGAAAGCGATAACTAATTCAGGCTATTTATTAAAGCACTCTTTAACCATGTATAAATTTGTACTAAATAAAAACTAAACAGACTTATAAATTACATATTAGTTACTTATTACTTCAAACCCAAACTAAGCAAAAGCAGGTGGCTAGTATCTAGTGAATAAATTTTCTTTCTTTCTTTCTCTCTCATAAATGTACCACATTGTGTCGCCCACAGTCCATGTACAACAGCCTCGGCGCCGCGATCATTGACGACGGCCGGTTCGACTTCGACAACTACATCAAGAAGGCTTGTCCGATGATGCTGGTCGAAGACAGCACTGAAAAGAAAGCCACCACTAGTAAGTCTAATATTCGGTTATAATGTCGAATTTCAGTTTCCAACTGTTTTGCTTCCCGAATTTCCGTTACAAAATAATTATTTTTCTGAAAAATATGAAAGTCAGTCCTTTTCTTTAAGATCAACATGTCCTACAATTTAAGAGGTAATAATTACTCTATCATTTTCAATGATGTGTTGTAGTTTATGCTTATAAAACGCTATCATTGGAGTGTTAGTCATACTCTATTCACTTATCAATTAAATACCATGCAAAGGTAACGCTCAAAGGTAACCAATAGATCAAAAGCAATTGTGTTAGTACAACTAAAAAAAAATGTTTCACCGACCGCCGCTAGATGTCACTTTTTAACTCGCTCTGAATCCTACATCGCGCTGTTAAGATTTCCGCTGAGTTGATGACGTTCGGCGAACGAGCCGGGTAGGTTATCGCTTCTCGGCCTTTTGGCTAAGATCAAAGTGTAGTATCTGTTCTTTTCAGCTTAATATCTGAAAGTTCCCTCACTGAGGGACCAGTATATTAAACTGATTTTTGGAAATTGTCGGCAAGTCTGGGGTAGAGGTGAGACGTACTAGGCAAATCGCGTACTAGGTCTTGCGAGTACGCGTCCACAAAAAGACTAGCGCCAAAGACTAGCTCCACGAGTATTTAGGAGTACGGGACTCAACGCGTACACAAACCATTCCCGTAAATGCGCGTCTAACGCGTCTTGCGATTCTTGCGAATACGTACGTATATAAAATGTAGCGGGTGTTCCTGTTCCAAAGCAAATAGCTATGGTGTAAAAAAAATGATATGTGGATTAATTGAGATCTACTCAGGTAGATAATAGTAGTTTATGCAACAGTTGTATAAGAGAGGTCAAAAAAGACGAGTGGTGTGGTTACGATGTGAGCCGCAGGCAAACATCGTAAAGCAAGACGCCACGAGTATTTTTTGACTTAGTTATACACCGTTGCATACAATACTTTTTCTACGACTAGGTTTCAAATAAAATGCAAAATTAAATTAACAACATTTTATTAATATACCTAGGTTAGAATGTAAATGCATCGCACTTTCTTGTTGCAATTTCGGCTAGCAACTGTTTGTTTTGTTTTTAAAATTTGCTAATTCGAAGTAAATAACCAAGTAAACTCACATCAAAACAAATAATTTATCAAAACAAACCGGGCCTTATTGCGTTAACGCTAAAAGTGTAATTTGAAAAACGAAAAGTTCGTTCCAAATTCCCGGAATTAGCCGTGCGGCGGCCCGGCTCGCCGTCTCGGGCGACCCGAAGTTGCCCGATGTCTTCCGACAAGTTCCGAACGCACGACATCATCGAATCGAGTTGCGCGCCGCGCGGAACGGTATGAGCCGTTGAGGCGCCGACGGCGCCGGCGGGCGCCGTACTCCTAAATACTCGATACGCTAAAAGACTCGCAGGCGGGAACGCGTACTTACGCGTCCAGGTCAAAACCTGTTCCAAAAACCTATTCCAGTAAATACGTCTCACCTCTAGTCTGGGGCTCGCTCCGCTTCCTTCAAGGGTCAGCCCGGAATTGCAGTGCCGCCGGGATTGGCCCACATAATACCTTGTAAAATGACTAAACTCTAGTAAGAGATACGCTGTACCCGGGAAACTTTAAACCTGGGCCTCTATTCTACTGGGTATTAACCACGCAGTGTCTTTGATGTGATATCTATTGACGTTGTCAAAAGAAATATTATATGATTTTTTTTACCGTTTTGAATGAGACCCTGGAAATAATAGGATAGGATACAATGTAGTGACTGTACTTCGTTAGCAGTGCGATAATTAGGGCCCATTTCTGAGATCCCAGGATCCCGCGGTATTTTGTAATGTAATGAATATTAAATCTTTTGATTATGCAATTATCCTTTTGTTTTCGCTAAATTATGCTTGTCAGTTTGTTTGTTTTCTAAGTAAATAAGAGCTATCAAAACATGTCATTGACAATACGATAACATGACTCGCTTTATCTATTGATAAAAAACCGCATTAAATCCATTGCGTAGTTTGAAAGATCTAAGTGTAAGTACAGAGGGACAGACAGCAGCAAGCGACTTTGTTTTATACTATGTAAAGATTGATATGTATAAGTAGATTGTTATGAAACAACCCTAAACTACCAGGATCTGTGGGTATTTTTCTTTAAACAATTTGAAAAAATATACGGTTCAGAAAAAAAACCATAAATTTTCTGACGAATGCAACAGTTCGGGAACAAACGGACTTGTGATATGATATAAAATATTTAGCTAGCACATTAAATGTTATATCTGATAACAGCTCGGCATCGAACCGGGTCAGCTCAAAGGAGACATTGAAAAGTGAGCTCTGACATGCGTTACTACGATACATTTTTCAGTAATCGAGACGCAAGTCCCTCGTCCAGCAATTTTTTTTACTTTAATTTGAAAAAATGTAAAATGATATGCTGTTTTCAGAGCAAACTTTCAAACATATCTTTGTTACACTATCTATCTATATCTTAATACAGATGAATAATTATAAGTTTGAATTTGGATAGTTAATTTTAATTATAGCGTAACATTTTTTATTGTTCATGCATCAAGGTTAATTCAATTGCAATTGTTATTCTGCCCTCCTAAGCCAACAAGCAGTATCTCAAATTCAAGTACCAAAGCAGATTTAATTATCTTCTGTTATCTTATCCCTTTCGGATACGCTTCGATTGATCTTTTGTGCAATTACCCTCTTACACACTCAGCTGTTCGAATGTACAGGTTTCCTCACGATGTTTTTCCTTCACCGTAAGAGCGTCGGGTAATGCACTTAAGTTAGAAAAACTCATTGGTACAGTCACCAGAAATAATATATTATCCAACATTGGGCGCAAGAATATCTGACAGGTCTTTATTACTAGAGGTATAAGAGCGTCTCCCAATGTTGGATAATATATTATTGCTGGTGACTGTACATGGTGACCGCGGGGGATCGAACTTGTTAGGTACCTTACGATCACGAGTCGACCCCCTAAGCCACTGGCCACCGACGCTCTCATTATCTTCTGTTAATAATTCTCAAAATCCTTTATTCCAGAACATTTCCCCATGGCTTTTCCGTCCCTGTACGACTATTGCTTAGAGCTGACCACTCAGACCTGGGAAGCGTGGGAGTGGCTGATCCCAGAGTACATACACGACAGGGACATGAAGTTCTCCTCCATTTTGGTGCCGACCGTCGACACGTTGCGACTGACTTGGCTCATTAAGATTATGGAAAGTGTAAGTTCTTTTAAACCAGGTTTGCTTAACAATCTATTTTTTGACAAAATAATTAAATGTCTAAAACACAATAAACAGTTCGGTTGACTTTCCATGGATCCTATGACTAGATGAAATTTTAAATAGACTATCTTGAGATTACCCTACTCATAAAAAAAATTGGTTGATAATTGGCAGAGATATAGAGAGAGTAACATACACACAGACAAATACCTCCTCCTTATTCGAAGTCGGTTATTAACGTCTAGTAGTAGTAGGGTAGGGCCTGGCCGTTTAACGTACCGCCAGGTAGCCGTGTTCGTATTGTTGTGTTCCGGTGTGGGGATAAGACAATCAGTGAAATTACTACCATAGAGGCATTCCATGTATAGTAGAAACTATTTAAAATCACGATTTGCACTTGAGAACTGATCTGCGATGAATGGCATTTTTATCTTTTGTTAAACCCAACCGCAAATAACCTGTACAAAATGAAATGCATTAATAACAAAAGATGTAATATGAATTACAACTTTACCGTCTTGAAAATAAGGTTCAAATTGGATTAGGAAACACTTCACATAGAACCTTTTGAAAATGACATATAATAAGTACCACCTTGTATAACATTTACCAAGTCAATGTCATTTTCAAATGTTCTGTGTTAATTGTGTCTTATTCCAATTTGAACCTTATTCTCAAGGCAGTAAAGTTGTAATTCATATTCCATCTTTTGTTATTAATGTACCGTAAACACGGGTTACTTTAGCCCTAGGAGGTAACATTGCACACCCCAAAAACCACCTTAAAAATTTAATTATTCCGTTATATGTTACATCAGAACCAAGCTACTTATATAGCTCTAAAATTATTTTATTAATTTAAGATGTTTAACACTAAAATAGTTATAGTTTTAAGGGTGGGCAATGTTACCCCCTAGGGCTAAAGTAACCCGAGTTTACGGTATTTCATTTTGTACAGGTTATTTGCGGTTGGGTTTAACAAAAGATAACAATGCTATTCATCGCAGGTAAGTTCTCAAGTGCAAATCGTGATTTTTAATGGTTTCTACTATAAGTTGTATGTTTAAACCGGTGCTCCTGGCATTCATAGTCTACTCCATTGGGAGACATGCGTCACAGGCGTGAAGGTATGTATGTTATGTAGAGTCTTTTGCAGTCTTAAGATAAGTCGTCGTCGTAAGATGTAAATGTGTAGGCTGCTCTTCTAAATTTTTTTTTTTTATAAGGACGCATGCGCAATTTCATAGTTAAAGCAAATTGAACCCCCTGACTTAAGAAATAAGGTCACTAATGCATTCGCGATTGTATGAGACATACGCCCTTTTTTCTAATGGGGGCAGTATGGGTCTCAAATCCCTCTTACCTTTAAATGGACTGTGTGACCTTCTCTTTGCCATAAAAAAGGTTACGCTTCGTGGCACTAAGTATTTCTTCGGTGCAGGTGGAGAGGCCTGTTCTCCTCGTGGGGGACACCGGAACCTCCAAGACGGCTATCATCACCAACTACACTAAAGGGCTGCCACCTGAAAAATATGTAAGTGAAATAACAGATGAAACCATTTATTTTACATATGTATATAAACATTTGTTGATTTTTTTTTATTACCTGCACTTTGTTGCCGACTGTACTTTTAACACTAATTATGACGTCAATCCGATAACCAAATCTTTCCAGCCGCTCTTAAGCGATCTGCTTACCAAGGAATACCATTTTATTTTTATATTTATTACACAATTGATAATAATAGATTAAGTATAATCTATAATGTTGTCAACAAAATCTACTTTGCCTGAAGTTTACAGAATGCTTTACGACACAAAATTCGTATTTTATAGAGCAAGTGTATTCTTTTTATGAAATAATATTTAAATAGACAAATAAGTTAGTCTTGTTACATTTGCTAGTATATCAACGATATCAATAAGTATTATGTCGCTATCAGAAGCATGGCAAGGTCATTTGAGTCCGAATAAATATGGACCGTGACGTCATCAGCACGCGTCTCGCGCGGTTCCCATCGTTCCGATAGATGCCGCTGTTACATCGGCTCTCAATCCTACATCGCGCTGTTAAGATTTCCCCAGAAATAATGACTACCCCAGCCAAATCGTACTACCGCAAGACCTTACTTCATAGGATCATTTCTATAGTAAGCTCTTCACTAGGCAATCACAAAAAGTGAGCCGACCCCATCCACGTTGATGAGACGTGGCGCGGTGCCCTGAGCGTGAGAGAGGCGGTGACGTCACGTCACCAGCCGTCGATGATCGTTCACCTCCCTCTAGAGGTGAGTCGTACTAGGCAAATCGCGTACTAGGTCTTGCGAGTACGCGTCCACAAAAAGACTAGCGCCAAAGACTAGCTCCACGAGTATTTAGGAGTACGAGACTCAACGCGTACACAAACCATTCCCGTAAATGCGCGTCTAACGCGTCTTGCGATTCTTGCGAATACGTACGTATATAAAATGTAGCGGGTGTTCCTGTTCCAAAGCAAATAGATATGGTGTAAAAAAAATGATATGTGGATTAATTGAGATCTACTCAGGTAGATAATAGTAGTTTATGCAACAGTTGTATAAGAGAGGTCAAAAAAGACGAGTGGTGTGGTTACGATGTGAGCCGCAGGCGAACATCGTAAAGCAAGACGCCACGAGTATTTTTTGACTTAGTTATACACCGTTGCATACAATACTTTTTCTACGACTAGGTTTCAAATAAAATGCAAAATTAAATTAACAACATTTTATTAATATACCTAGGTTAGAATGTAAATGCATCGCACTTTCTTGTTGCAATTTCGGCTAGCAACTGTTTGTTTTGTTTTTAAAATTTGCTAATTCGAAGTAAATAACCAAGTAAACTCACATCAAAACAAATAATTTATCAAAAGAAACCGGGCCTTATTGCGTTAACGCTAAAAGTGTTATTTGAAAAACGAAAAGTTCGTTCCAAATTCCCGGAATTAGCCGTGCGGCGGCCCGGCTCGCCGTCTCGGGCGACCCGAAGTTGCCCGATGTCTTCCGACAAGTTCCGAACGCACGACATCATCGAATCGAGTTGCGCGCCGCGCGGAACGGTATGAGCCGTTGAGGCGCCGACGGCGCCGGCGGGCGCCGTACTCCTAAATACTCGATACGCTAAAAGACTCGCAGGCGGGAACGCGTACTTACGCGTCCAGGTCAAAACCTGTTCCAAAAACCTATTCCAGTAAATACGTCTCACCTCTACCTCCCTCCTCGGAGGGGGGCGTGGGGCGCTGTCGCTGTCTGAGTGGCTGGTTTTTTAAACCCTTATAAACAATGACAATTAATTACTCTTCAAAGAAATGCTGAGTTTAATAATAAGATATTAGAGATTATTTGTTATTTCAGTTTAATGAGTGAAGTACGCTTTCCCGACCTTTTTTTATGTTTGTCAAATTAGGTTAAATAAATGTTATTAGTTTGAGTTTTATAGGTAACACACGCAGTTTTAAAGGTAACACACGAGTAATAAGTTCGTTACAAAAAATATAGTTTTATTTGCGAAAAAGTGGTTTCCATTCGCTCTTGATTTTATTTTTGTGGTGTGTAACCTAACTTAATAGATGTAGCAAGGAGTTTCGATATCCCGGATATGAAACAAAAATACTTTTTAGACAATTTTAGGTAAGTACATGACCAAAAATATTTTGGCCAAACGGCAGGCTCCCGAAGATTGACTTCGTTGCAAAAGGCGAAGATTTATTAATTATTTAATAAATCATATTATTTATTGCTCAATTAACAATGTAAGTACAAATGCTCTAAGGCTTTTACTACCAGTCAACCATTAGACCTAACACAGACCAGTAGAGGAATTATCACAGCCATAAAATATAAAACGCATAAACTTCTAGCTTATTAGTGCAAGAATGTGCTTTTACTTCTAGCTTATGCTCGTGGGGTTTTAAGCGGGCCATGTCACAATGAAACGATGTCATTTTTAGAAACAGTAAACAAATTCTGCCTCATTTGTCGCCAACGTCCATACCACGTTGAATACACCGGTTCTCGTCCGATCACCGAAGTTAAGCAACGTCGGGCGCGGTCAGTACTTGGATGGGTGACCGCCTGGGAACACCACGTGCCGTTGGCTTTTTGCCTCTATTTTTTTCATTATTATTTATGTTTTTTTTTTTAATTTCTGTCTGTCACTTTCAGGTAATACAACAAATGAATTTTTCGTCTCGCACGTCGTCGATGGATGTACAACGCAACTTGGAGTCTGTAGTGGAGAAACGGACCAAAGACACATTCGGGCCGCCTGTCGGAAAAAAATTGTTCATTTTTATTGATGACATGAACATGCCTATTGTGAGAGAAGTCTTTATTTATACTTTACTGTTATTCTTTTTAGCTCGAGATCACTCCTTTATTTTATTCGGTATCTTGTCAATAGTAACGTTTGTTTGTTGTAGATTAAATAAGTACTTTACGAACGGTTATAATAATATTATGTTTCGATACATTTAACAAACTTATTTTAAAAAAAACCAGTATTGACTGTAACATATGTTCACCGTCGCTCGATTCGAACTAACACAAATATTGCGCCGGTTAACTTTACCTAAAAGTTCATTGCTACAAACTTTTCGAATTACAAATTGCATAGATAAAGAATGATTGCAATGACCATAACTCAACTCCCCCGTACCGCCATAACCATGTACATGTTTTCAGGTTGATACCTACGGCACCCAACAACCAATCGCGTTATTAAAGTTGTTATTCGAGAAGAAAGGTTTCTACGACAGAGGCAAGGATCTCACCTGGAAGAATCTCAAAGATATCGGTTTCATCGCTGCTATGGGCAAAGCTGGTGGTGGTAGGAACGAAGTAAGTCCAAATGCCAGAGAAAGGCAGTGCTAATCACTGCGTTGAGCATTATCAAATATACCATAGGTTCACAAACTTATTTTTATAACGCCCTCTTTGTGTCATCAAGAAACATCTCCTTCCCTTTCCCATATCGAGGTACATATCTATAGGTGAATGACCTCTTGTATGTATGTATAGACCGTTTGACATTCTATATTTGAAATATGACTTAAACTCCATGTTAGTTTTGTACACAACTCCATGCGAGTCGTCAGTCCCTAGTCATAAATATTGACATAATTACCTACACCAAACAGCAGACTTTCATACTAATATGTACTGTAACCGTATTTCTTGTCACAATTGATCGAATTTTAACCATATTATGGCAGATTTCTTTAATATACTAATACTAGGGATTGACAGCGGTTGAAACGCCCGTGAAATCACCCAATTAAATATGAAAGTTTCTGAGGTAGTTTCTGCTAATCACGCAACGACGGCTTCAGCACACAGTCCCGTCCTGGATTAGCACATATAATACTTTTCGTCTCGGAAAACTTGACAGATCCCAAAGGGAGAAGCGAATAATCATTTTTTTTCCGGGCAAAGAGGTTAGATATACAATTACTACAAGTGGGACTTTACCTTCGGAACTTTTCCCTTAGTGTGAATCATTTCCAATTTGATCTACTGAGACTTCTAGATCTATACCATCATAATATTGCTCGTGCACTCGGTATTAACATATGTATTTGTACATATGTAGATATTTCTATAGCATCGTAGGTCCCAAATGGATAGACTCGGACTTTTTATTAAGAAAGCTAGTTAATCGGGGACACTCGTAGCTAGGTTTTATCTATGTAATGTTTTTCCTGTTGATAGGTGGACCCGCGCTTCACCTCGATGTTCTCGGTGTACAACTTGCAGTTCCCCTCCGAGACGACGTTACAGCACATCTACATGTCGATCCTGAAGGGCCACTACGAAATCTTCCCCGAGGAGATTCAGGACATAGTCGACAAGATCGTGCAGATGACGCTAGACTTGTACAAGGTATAGTTCAGGAAATATGAATCGACCGTCTGTAATTTTCTCTAAATATTTTTGTTAATATCAAACAAAAGATCGTAACCTAACCTAACCTAATCGTAAAACTGCCCTCGTTCTTCAAACAGCCCAGTGTGTTGAAAGGTTAAGCTTAGGTCCGGTAAGTTTTTTTTTTCTTTTCAAGGGGAGAGGCCTTTGCCCAGCAGTAAGACATTATAGCTCTTAAATAATAATAACAATAAATAATAATGCAGATAATCCTAGTGGAGCTGCCCCCCACGCCGGCGAAGTTCCACTACATCTTCAACCTGCGCGACCTGTCCCGCGTGGCGGCCGGCATGCTGCTCACCCACCCCAACTACTTCAGCGACAAGCGCGCCGTCGTGCGCTGCTGGCGGAACGAGTTCACGCGCGTCATCTGCGACCGGCTCATCACTGTACACGTGAGTACTTATAAAGCCACAAACGCACCGCGAGCAGAGGCGGAGGCGGCGCGGTGTGGCGCGCTCCCATACTAAAAAACCTTTTCAAAGCGTGACGGAGGCGTTTTTTTGTATAGTCAAGGTAAAAAAAGGTTCGTCACTTTTCGCCTCTATTTCAACGCTATTAAGGTCCAAAAGTGACCAACCTTTTATTACCCTGAATACTTTGGGAACTTTGCTCTTGTATCTAGGCGTTTGCGGCTTAAGATATAGAAATCGCTACCATAAAAAACCACCAACCAAATACCCAAACCAAATAGTGTATTATTTTATTTGACAATAAAGACTTGTGACGTCACAAAAAGTAGTCTATTCAACACTCGTTAACTCACAATCGTTTTTTGTTTCTTACGTCAGGCGCGAGTTTTACTTTTGTACAGTGCTAACTAAATCGGCAGCAAGGCAATGAAGTGTTGTAAGAGCTGCCCTCTCTGACCAACTTCAACTTATTGTTATCATCGGCAGGATAACGAAGTAATGCGTGAGCACATGCACGAGCACGTGGTCAAGTACTTCCCCGAGGAGGAGCCCGTGGTGCTGGAGGAGATCGTCGTGACTGAGGAGGACATGGTGGAAGAGATGGACGGTGAGCGGAACTGGTTCATTTTTAGGGTCCCGTTGCCAAATTGGCAAAAACAGAACCCTTATAGTTTCGTTATGTCCGTCCGTGTGTAACAGGCATTTTACTCGAAAACTACAAAAGGTACATTAATGAAATTTGGAGAAAAGGTGTCTTGTAGAAGCAACTACTTAGTTTGGTACCTAGATAAATAGGAAAAAGTATATATTTCTAGGATGCACTCCATACTTGTAGCAGAAGATGAAAAAAAACAGCGTAAATCAACGTGTGCCACATATTTCGACAGTTCTTCTAAAAATACTTTAACGTTCCTAAACAGTTATTTTGATTAAGTGAATGTTTTCGGAAATAATCGCTCCAAAAGTTGCATAAATTGTGCCCCCCTTTTTACTTTTAAACCCAAAGTCCAAAAAATATGAAAGAAATCACAAAGATAACGGTAAAGTTTTTGTGTAGTAACGGTTTCGAAACCCTACATTGAGCATGGTCAGACATGCTCTTGCCCATATTTTTTTTGTGAATACTAGCGACACGGGCTACCTGGGAATCAATTCTCATTTATTTTGAGACTACATCTATTTCCAGATGATCTCGTATTGTTTATCTCTATTATTAATGTCACGAAAGTGTCTACAACTGCAGAAAATTGGATTCTCGTTGCCAATAGAGATGATTTGATATTAATGTCGTAGGAAAATACGTTTTCTATGGAAAGCTGCATTGTGTATCTTGATTGAGAAGCAGTTATAATTTATTAATAACACACGGTAGTTTTAAATATTAATTTACTGATCTTGATCGATATCCCAGTCTCAAGATGCGACAGTTTTGTATGATTTGCCTTTTATTTTGACGTGACGGACTTCTTTGCTGAGACTGTCATAAGATAAGTTATATTTTAACCTTTGATATAGTGAACAGGTTCTGCCTACCTAAACCTGGCTTAAGGGTTTTTAATTACGTATTGAAGATCATGCAAAGATGTTTATATTTTAAGTTCGGACTCTTGATTTCTGATGCTGCAGAGGTCAACGTCCATATTCTTCAAAACCAGGACAGGCTTTTTAAAACTTGTTTCACACGTTGAAGAATTCAATATCATCTGCCACTTGTTGCTATGCTAGGTCTAAAATATTGTTCTACAAGTTATGGCAAATATAGGTTTATAGTCTACATAATATATGAGTATATAATATCCATTAGAATTCGGCGACCCAATACCCAAGGCTCCGAAGGAAGAAGTTGCAAAGGTAGAAGAAGAAATAGAAGAGGAAGAGGAAGAGGAGCAGGAACGGGAGCTTACGGTGAGTTTCTTAATGACATTAATAAAGTGGAATATATCAACCTCTGTTTTCTTAACGCTTTCTTGACATCTTTCAACGTAACAGCATCTTTTGGGCAAATCCTCTTACAGTACAATCAAATTCTTAATAGCCATCAGCAATCTTCGTTTTTCTGCGAAACACGAGTGACAGATAGGGTTAAGTTCGTAAGGACTAGATTGCATAATGACTATGTAAGCAAAACGTCGTTGTTGCATAACGATCCAACTAAGCAAAACACCTTTTTTGTACAATGCCCTAGTAAGCAAAATGTCTTGGTTGTAAGTAGCTAATGTAATGACTTGATACGGTTGTAAAAACAACAAAGTAGCATTAGATCCAAATTTTACATGGCCATAGTTGTATCATGACTTATTATGCAAAGTGTCTGGATGGCAAAAAGGTCTTGGCTTTAAATCGTTTAGGTAGCAAAACGTCGTGATTGCATAACATCTAGGTAGGTTTTATTAGATGAATTTTATCTAGAAACAAGTAGTTATTGTCTAGGTCTCCATACTGACAGTGAATATATTGACTTTTGAAGTTTAATAGGTATAGAGTCCCTTAACAAACGACTGTTTGTGATTTCCTTGTCATTGAACCATCTAGTCGTTATGCCACTTACACGTTAGTATTCTTTGACGATCCTTACCCAGTCGTTTAAGTCGTTTTACTATAAGTACGTTGTGCATACGGGGCCGTTTTGCTACTGGGACATTTTGTTATTTGGGCGTTATACAAGCAAAACTTTAAAGAACTAAGTCCGATCTTCAACTCGGGCATTCTACTATTAAGACGTTTTACACAATACGACATTTTGCAACCAGGATATCAAGAAACTAAGTCGTTTTAATTACATAGTCGTTATGCAATGTTGTCCTTTCACGAACCTAAGGGTGCGTTTCCACCAGAGATGCGCATTAATGTGTTTTCATACATTTGACACCTCGCTACACCTCGCTCCGATTGTCAAATGTATGAAATATATTGTCAGTAGCGAGTGCAAGATAGCAATAGCTAGACGAAATCTATTAAGAAGCTGGGGTGTACAGCAACACCATCTTTAACTGTGCCGTATTTAATAATTGGTTAACTCAATTATACATAAAGTATATCGAAAATGGTTGTAAAAATCAAGTTATACGTTCAAGTATCTCATTGTCCCCTGGTATATAATATATAACTCGCGGCAAAGACTACATTTTCCCTTCACCCGATCGGGTTTCAGCTCGAAGAGTACGTGGAGCGGGACCCCCTGTTGTTCGGCGACTACCGAAACGCTCTGGACGAGGAGGAGATCCGGTACTACGAGGACTTGCTCGACTACGAAGCCATTTACTTCTTGTTCCAAGAGGTATTTCGTCACAACCTGCCATTTGTTTTTGACTAAGCTTTTATCTGTGTATTTATCACTCTCTGTTGTGTTTCAGTTGTTTCAATTTGAACCCTTATGCTTAATTTCAATTATTGACAATTTCTATGGGTTTTTTTTTTAAAACAGATGGTAGATACGCTTTATTTTTACTATGCTTAATTTGATAAGAAGTAGGGTTGATAACAAAAGCCCTCATCATAGTTATTAATAGGGGCCGGATGAAGTGAAGCAGAACCGCAGTAAACCCGCGAAAATCTGTTGACCTTTTTATAGGAAGAATTCTGGCCGAGGGGTGCCATATTTCGGAGATTTTGTGGCCGCCGGCTAGTAGTAGCTAGTAGTTATTCTATTCTGTTCTAATTTGATATTATTTAGATCCTGGACGAGTACAACGAGCGCGTAGGTAAGATGTCAGTGGTGCTGTTCGAGGACTGCCTGGAGCACCTGACGCGCACGCACCGCATCCTGCGCATGGACCGCGGCAACGCCATGATCATCGGCGTCGGCGGCTCCGGCAAGCGGAGCATCTGCCGCCTCGCGACCTTCGCTGCCGGTCGGTACCTTACACCATCATCACGTTAGGACCCACACACACGACAAAACTGGGTTGAGCGTCAACTTTTAAAATGTCTGTACAAATCGGATATTGACATCAGGGCCTCTATTATAGGCGGTAAAAACCATATCGTTTTTAGGGTTCCGCACCGCAAAAGGAAAAAACGGAACCCTTATAGGATCACTTTGTTGTCTGTCTGTCCGTCTGTCCGTCTGTCGGTCTGTCTGTGTGTCAAGACCCTTTATCTCGGGAACGCGTGGAGGTATCGAGTTGAAATTTAAACCATATACTCAAGTCTACAGTCCCTTGAAGCTGAGAAAAAACCTTCATTTTCAAACCTGAGATCGTATTAAAACCTACCAATTATCAGACAGATGTATGATTTCCTATTTTTAATGATGATTTTTAACTGTTACCTGACACGGCAGGCTACGAGGTGTTCGAGATTGCAGTGACCCGCAACTATAACGAGAACACGTTCAAAGACGACATGAAGCGCATGTACAACCAGCTCGGCATCGAGGGCAAGGCGACCACGTTTCTCTTCACCGCCGAACAGGTATTTTCAGGCCACTAATGTAGACTGTAGTGTTTCTAAAGTAAATTGTGACTATAGTCTGTACTTTTAGGTATTTAAAAAAATGTAAACAAAAAACCCACGTGATATAGTTCGTCAGCCAATAGAAGTAGAGCACTGATACGTCAAAGTTCGATTAAACGGTTTTGATTGGCTGTTCAACAATGCCACGTGGTTTGGATTGTTTACATTTTTTTAAATACCTAAAAGTACAGACTATAGCAATTAAATTGGTCAAGCAGATGAGTGATATGTCTAGGCAATTGTATAGAAAAAACAAAAGTGTTTCTAATTATGTGACCACCAAAATATATATATATAATCAAGGACTTTTTGTGACCCACCGTAGGTCCAAAGTCAATCTGACATTCAACAGCAATAAGGTTGAGTTTCCTTGACCAAGCACATTTTTTTGAAACATGTTCTCCATGTCCCCAGATTGTCGAGGAGGGCTTCCTGGAGCTGATCAACAACATCCTGATGATCGGCATAATCCCGGCGCTGTTCGGCGACGACGAGAAGGACGCCATCATCAACTCCATGCGCAACGAAAGCATGGAGGCCGGATACGGAATCGCCAAGTAACTATTGGCCGCACTAAGAGCCAGTTAATGACAATTTTTCATACACTAGTTTGACAAAGGAATGAGTTAATTTTCTCTAATGTGTCTGAGTACGACGGTCTCTCTTTTAGCTAGCTCTCGTTGTTGGTCAAAGTAAGCTCTCTATTTTCCTTGAGCCCAAACCGGTTTTTTATGTTATGGTACGTGATGATGATGACATTTACACTTTAGGATAAGTAGCTGGAAGAAGAGAGATAAACAAAAGAGGAAGTACTGTAGAGAATGGGAGAGAAGAGATGATTAAATGGACAACGTTTAGAAGAGGAAAATGGATGGATCACCTCATACGGCGTGTCGAGTTCTTAAGAAATATTATTAAAAGAAGGATAGAAGGAAAATGCAGAAAGGGAAAAACAAAATATATATCGTATCATACCAAGTAACTATAGTCCAACAAATTGATACAAAACCGGTGATAAGTGATGGTGGAAGCGAAGTGATTGGAAGAACCTATCTATTTACTGCGCTAACTTAGTTTTGTTTTATTTCAGAGATAACGTGTGGTTATACTTTGTCGCAAAGTGTATTGAAAATCTTCATATTGTTTTGTCTATGTCGCCGAGCGGGGACATTCTACGGAACAGGTAATGTAAAGGATCTGGCCGTCGTCTGAGCGAACAATTTGTTTTTAATGCTTTTCTATTGTTATTTCTTGTCGCAGTACAATTGCTTGCTCCGAAGCTTGCCTTGCTGGAATTGTTACCTAGAGAGCCTCGTTTGTTCAGGACCTTTATTCTAGGCGGTAAAAACGATATCTTATTTGACCTGTTATGGAATCTTTTTTAACTCGGCGGCCATTACTGTCAAGTAAATAAGAGTTATTAAAACTTTGACAATACGGTAACAGGTCAAAAACGATATGGCTTTTACTGCCTAGAATACCGGGCCTGCTCTCATTGACTCGTCCATTTATTGCCTAATTGAATGTTTGAAATGAAAACTTGGCCAGTTGGTGCATTTGACATAAACTAATTCATCCAAATGACAGACATCTGTATTAATCTACGTTCATATTCTAAAATGTTAATATTTTGTCAATAGGTGTCGAAGTTTCCCAGGTTTGGTGAACAATACAACCATTGATTGGCAGTTCCCGTGGCCGAAGCAAGCTTTATTGGCGGTCGCTAATGTGTTTTTAGCAGATGTAAGTATACTAGAACAGCTGTAAATCGGGATTTAATCGCGTAGTAAGATAAACCTTTACACCTCGACGTTCCTACTGTGTTACATTAGCCGTGGTCACGAGTAGACTGAAGTGGAGGGTGTTCGTCTGTTTGTCGTGCGAGTTTTTCGACCTACCCGCACTTGGTCTTGTTTTTCGTCTCTTAGCTCATTTAGTTCGGATAACTTGTCTTTCAAAGTTTTGGCTGGTTGGTTGGCTTTTTGCATTTTATTTTTAATTGATTTCTTAATTGACAGGTTCAAAAAGTGCCTGATGAGTTCCGTCCAATAATAGTGGAGCACGTGGTCCACGTCCACATGTCCGTGGCTCGGTACTCGGCGGAGTTCCTGCTGCGGCTGAGGAGGAACAACTACGTGACTCCCAAGCACTACATGGACTACCTGACGAATTACTTGTCGCTGTTAAACGAAAAAGACACATTTATAGTGGCACAGGTAAGGTATATAGTTCCCGTAAAAATGCAGACGCGCATTTATTGACTTGGTGGTACGAAGCCCGTGTGGTTGCAGAGCAGGGTTCTGTTAAGTATGAATCAAATCTTTTGATATATTAGGGAGTGAGTAAATCAAATTCATTTTTTATCAATTCAGATTATCGAAATTGCCCCATCACTTGCCCCCAAACTTGCCACAAACTGAGCGTTAGATAACAGGGTTTAATTATAAACACTGTGATACAGTTACGGAAGTTGATTCGAGACCAACATAGAACCATGTCGCAATGAGGTGGCCGTGGTAGTGCGCAAAGTTGTTATTGTTTTGAGATTTATTGTATCCTAATATTTATTAATTATTTGCTAATGTTTTGAAGCCTCGATTTTTGAACCATTTTCTGGTTTCACGCCTACGTTTTTTTTTTAATTATACGTCAATAATAATTGAAATTGTGGTTATTGGCTTTTACAGCGAACGAAAACCGTGTATGGTTTATCTGCCTCTTTGTGTCGCTTAAAGAGCCTAGCTTAACTACTAATTAACAAGCATTAAAAAAATGTTGTTGGTCAAAAAGTTTTGCTCTTCGATTGAAATCATTTTTATTTGCGTGACAGTGTGAGCGCTTAATCGGCGGTTTGGCCAAGATTGAAGAAGCTAATGTGCAGTTAGAGGATTTGAACGCCAAGCTAGCCGTCCAGAAGGTCATCGTGGCCGAGCAAACCGCCGAGTGCGAGCTGCTAGTGAAGCAAATCACGAAAGGTATAGTACATTGTTGCAGAGGATAGAAAGTACGCGATTTTTGGACGAGTCATATAGAGAGCCGAAACGTAGTTGAGGCCCTCTAGTGTACGAGTCCATAAATTGCACTTTCTACCGAGGCAGATATAGTGCTTTTCACAACTACTGAGAGGAGATAAAATAAAAATTCATATTCAAAACTCAATAGCCAGCATTAGTCAATTGTCGTCGGTTTTTCAAAGGTAAGTAGTATAGAAGCTGTATCACCGCCAATTTTACCATAGATAACTTTTTTTTAAATCTGGACCCCTGTTCTTCCTGGCACTCGAGATTAATAAACTAAAATTCGAGATGAAGATGTCAACTCCATATAAAATTGTATTTGTTTCGCCATATCTCCCATCCCATGTAATTTCATCTCTAGTGGTTCGAGATTAGGGGCCAAGTATGAATTACATTTAAAAAAAAAGCAGTGACATTGTTTTTAGTCTGTGTATCTTTTAGCAAAAATACACCCAATATTTTACGACACAAAATGGTGTGTTCTGATTGTTCGATTTCAATTTTTCATTTTAAGGAGCTGACACAAAAATTGATTGATTGATTTTCATTGGTTCTTAAAGTTGGACAACTATGTTCTCGACCAATCAGCAAACACGCCATAAGTGACGTTTTGTGACCCCAAACAAGACCATCTATGGCCATATTTCCGAGCAGTGTTGTGAAAAATCTTTTTATCAGCACTCTTCTTTACTCGTTTGCTGGTATTCCTTTGAAACGCATAAAATTGTTTTTCCTACTGTATTGTTTGGTCTAAAATCGTGTTTTCTAACATCCTTTCTGGCTGAAATTACAGAACTTCATAAACATCTATTATGTAGATTAGTTATGTTAGTTTCGGTTAGTTTTTTTATAATAATAAAAAAGAAACCTTTTCCATTGAAAAACAGTTTTCGACCAAATAATACATAATGACAATGATTATGCTACTCGATATGCCCTGCTGAGCATATACTTCTTCAATGGATTTCAATGTCGTGCTTCAAAGCTGATTCCTTGGATGGAGCTATGGTAAACATTTCGCCGTACATTTTTTCTTGGCCAAAAAACAAGTATTGTTAATATCCTGAGAATATTAAGTTTTCATCGTTTTTAGCTTATCTTTGGGAACTGTTTTGGAACTTTATATATTTTTTTATGTTTTTACTTTCCTACCTACGTTCAAAATGAGAACTTGACTTATTAGGTACAGTGTCGACAGTGTGTTATAGGCATGTTATAGACTTTACAACACAGCCATAGGCACATAAATAGTAACTATTGGTTGAACTAATGCTGGCACCTACGGCTCCTGAACGTAACATACTACGACATGACATGTTATTTCGTGACATGTGACACGTGTCGTGTATTGTCGTGTATTACGATATGGCTGTAGACTGTAAGTGGTATTTACCCAGCATACTATATGGTGTACTCGATGTGTTTTATGTGTTCACATGTTTGTTCAGTATAAAACCAAACTTAACCGTTTATTTTAGCCACGGACGCAGCGGTAGTGAAGCAGCAAGTGGCAGGCATAAAGAGCGCCGAGATCACGGAGCAGAAGGTGATCATCGAGGTGGAGGCGGGCGAGGCCATGGAGGCGCTGTCGTTGGCGCTGCCGGCGCTCGAGGCGGCGCGCCTGGCGCTCGCGGACCTGGACAAGGCCGACATCACTGAGATCCGCTCCTTCGCCACGCCGCCAGAGGCCGTGCAGGTAACTCACTGCTGGACCAACTCTACTCCACCCGTCTATCTACGAGATCATAAAGCAGCATAGCAATAGCAGCTGTAGCAGAAGTAGTTTTTTTGGTTTTTTTATTGGATTACTTGGTCCTGGCCCTCGACTATTTCAAATTTCCACTCGATAGTTTGAAGGGGCTTCTTTACGAGTAACATTTGCAGCGCAGTTGCGGCGTTGATGGCAACCGGCAACAGATAAATACACTAGAGATAAATTGAGCACGCTACTAGTCGCCGCAGCGAGAGAATTCCTATATAGCCGCGCCAATTGGTGGCCAGGTCTTGATGAAGATATGGACAGACTGACAATAAAGTACCTACAAATACAAATACAAAAGGCAAATAATTTATTTCCAAAAATTACATAAAAATTACGGTTGAATCTGACTCCCATACTAGACATTGCCTGTCCCGTGAGGAGATGGTACGGTTAACAAACAACGTGTGAGTGTTTTCGGTGTGTAGAAAGCTGGCTAATTTAGCCATGTAATGCAAATCGGGTTTACTCATGTGACATCGTCGTGAACGACTGATAATTAATGATGACATGTCTATATTCGTGTATCATAAAGAGTATTCTATCTTTGTCATTCGGTATTTCCATCGAATCAGATGTCAAAAATAATCTGACAGAACATCGGTAATTTATTAAATTATTAGACTCGTAAACAAAATTCGGATAAAGTCGTTGATTCCGAGTTTTCCCGATGTCATTGGTCATAACCAATAATGATTTTTCCGCTGATATCATTACGTTATAACAATTGTCGCTAGGTTACTATTTCTAGACCTGTAATTGGTTGGCTTTGGGTATAATCACTCTATTGTCAGGTTAGCAGGCTTAGTCTTCTGGTTAGCCAACAGTTAAATAGCATGAAAATATAACATTAATCAAATGGCACTTCTCGCCTGTCAAACACCTGCGACTTTCCTTGTCTGGATATACGGGTGTTATACCGACTAAACCCGATTTGTATTACACGGCCAAAATACGTACAATCCCGTAACGTGTTGTGACTGTATAAATGACTTGACATCTCTAATGACATTGACGACTTCAAACATATTTTTCTTGAAATGGGCCCCAAATTAACGCTCGTGACCGTACCTACTGGTATGCTAACCTATATAAATGGCAGGTTGTGTGCGAGTGCGTGGTGATAATCCGAGGCATCAAAGACGTGAGCTGGAAGGGGGCGAAGGGCATGATGGCGGACCCCAACTTCCTGCGAAACCTGCAGGAGATGAACTGCGACCTCATCACGCAGAAGCAGGTGAAGGATGTGAAGGCGCACATGAAGAAGAGCAAGAAGCTCGACACCATGCAGTCCATCAGCAAGGCTGGGTAAATACTAAAGCTAGATAGACGTGCTACAGTAAGAGCGCTCATAAGCGTCCTTTTTTAGTACCGGGTATATTTATATTTAGATGTATATTCAACCACACACCACTACAAGATGAAAAACCAATAAAACTACCCAAAATTAAATAACACACAACTCTACACTCTCTTGAAACCATTCCACTTTCCGCAACTTTCCACATTAGGAACAGTCGACTACAAACCACTTGAGTGCCCGTGCAAATTTGATCGACCTTATTTGTAAGCAAATAAGGGCTATCACTCGCAACTCTAGTCGCACAAAGCACGTGAGCGAGTATGATGCAAAAGTGGATACATCTCTTTGTAGCCGACTGTACTCCAACTTTAATTGGTCCTTTACTGTTAATGGTCCTTACTTAAGGGCCTGTTTCACAATCGTCAAGTAAAGCATATCTGACACATAAATGTAGCCCTTTCCTTTTCTTACAATTGTACATAGACAAGGAGAGAGCTAACTGTAACTTTCACATAAATTTACTTGTCGATTGTGAAACAGGCCCTTAGTCTAACTTTACATTTGTAAACAGATATGGCCTTTTAAAATTCGTTATCGCCGTACTCGGCTACTGCGCCGTCTACAAGGAGGTCAAACCCAAGCAGGACAAGGTCGAAGCCCTCGAGAAAGAGTACACGGAAGCCATGAACTACCTGGATTCACTCAACCGGGAGATCAACAGGCTGCAGAAGACCTTAGACGGGCTGAATTCGAGATACAATACCGCTATCCTGAGGCGGCAGGAGCTGCAGGAGGAAACCGACATTATGATGCGTCGGTTGGTGGCCGCTGACAAGCTGATGTCAGGTAACGACGATTATCATAATGATATTTGATCTGTCAACTGCAAACCTTTGAACTCACCTCGCGTAAAATGTGTCTCGTGCTGTTTCAAAACTCAGAATAAAAAGTATTTAATTTGTGTAAACTGTATTTCACAAACGGATTATCAGTGATCGGATCTAGGATGAAATTTGGGGTGAATGACCTCAAACGTTATGCTTAACATGGATGTTACACGGGATTTCCCGGGATTTTGAGAAATGGGTTATTGTTAATAATCAATAACTTTTGTCGAGGGTTAAACTAAATAAACAAAATATAATAGGTCATTTTACACTTTTAAAACATATTTTAGGTATAAAATAACTCTTAAGCAGAAATGTATCTTGTGGTTAATTTTATATCGTAAACTACTTAAAATTAAAAGTTATGTACCTTTTATAAAGGTAGGTAACAAAAAGACTCGCGGGATTGTAACTCATATTCATATCCATGTTAAAATAACGGACTTAGGGTGCGGCTCCACTGAGGCGGCGATGAGCGGAGCTGTGCCAATATTAACTAATAGAATCTAAACTAATGTGGACAAGGCGCTCTCGACGTGACCGCATGCGCCTTCTATTGGTTAATATTGGCACAGCTCCGCTCCGCTTCGCTCGTCTCCGCCTCAGTAGAGCCGCACCCTTAAACCCCGGGAAATTGCATCCTAGATCCGATCACTGCTCATAATATTGCCTGAGTTCTATAAGTATTGATTATTTTTCATTATTTATATGTATCGGTTGATGTAGGGTTGTCGAGCGAGGTTTAACGAGGCATTCAGAGTTGGCAACACATTAGTAGTCTTAGGATTGCAGTCTTAAGATTGTAGTCTTGAAGGTGTCTATGGGTCTCACATCCTACATTAGGTGGCCTGTGTGCTCGATTGCCTTCTCTATGAACAATAAAAACTTTTTGTTGCTAGGGTTGTCGAGCGAGCAGGCCCGCTGGACGATAGACTTGGCAGCCCTCTATGTGGAGCAATCCCGCCTGGTAGGCAACTGCCTGCTGGCCGCCTCGTTTCTAAGCTACGCCGGGCCGTTCTCGTTTTCCTTCCGGCAGAGTATGCTGTACGAGGACTGGCTAGGCGACTTGATGGAGCGCGGCGTGCCGCTCACCCTGCCTTTTACGGTGGAGCGGAACCTCACCAACGAGGTGGAGATTAGCGGGTCAGCCATTAATAACCTCTTGTTCAACTGACACTCTTAGGGCCGCCGTGGCCACTGAATCCCGATCACGACCTTGATGTCAAAATATTTTATGATCAGATGGATTTATCCATCAAGCAACCTCTTACCCAATCAGTCTGGATCGTGAATATCAATTTTGATCACTAATTGCGATCGAGATTACGGGATTAATCTACGGTCTGCGTTACTGCTGTTGAGAAATACACAAAAAAATTGATGGCTCCCCTTCTCAAATCCATCTTATAGGGTCGTAGAAATCAGCCCTGCTAAACGAAATATTATATTCAACAAATGCCACACAGGCACAGACGTAACTAATTGGGCCTAAAGGAAAAAAACTTAAGTCTTTAAAACATGCAGATGACCGTTAGACATTGTACCTATATTTGAAATTTGACGTAAATTCCAAATTAGTTTTGTATACACATTACTTAAGTTTTTTACCTATACTGTGAAAATATGCTGAAGCAAAACATACCTACGGTTAGTAGATCGACTCAGTGACCGCGGCACAAAAACCTGTCAACGTGATTTGCCGACTTCTGAATTCGAAAAGCAAATGTTCCCGCTATTTCCATAGGGTGTTTTGGTCGTTCACCCCAAATTGAACTTCATTGGCAATGAATTAAAGCATGCATGGTATCTGGTCGCAGGTGGAACTCGCAGGGCCTGCCGCCCGACGAGTTGTCGGTGCAGAACGGCATCCTCACGACGCGTGCGTCACGCTTCCCGCTTTGCATCGACCCGCAGACGCAGGCGCTCTCCTGGATCAAGCGCAAGGAAGCCAAGAACAACCTCAAGGTAAAAGGGGCACGTGGAAACTGGAGTCAGTGAGCTTAAAAAAAAACATTGAGATCATCCATACATATAAAACTATTCCGTGACTATTTCATAAATTGACACCCATCAGGAAGGGTGTCGACTAAACAGGGGTAAACAAACGGGGAGAAATAGGCTAAGAAGTGCGAAATGAATTCTACGCTTACAAGGTTACTGAATCTCTTCGGGCTGGTAGAGTCCGACATGTGAAACTGTCCATAGAACTAAGAGAATAAGAAACAATTAGGTACATTTTTAACCGACTTCAAAAAAGTTAGTAGGTATAGGTAGTGTTAGATAGGACAGGAAGTTAGTTAATTTATACGTTCCACTGTATGTCCACCGATTTCTCGGTCAATTGTGGAACGATTTTAAAAATTCTTTTTTAATTATATGGTCTAGTATACTTTCGAGGTGGCCCCATTGTCACCAAATTTAAATTTGATGAACGGATCCCTGAGGAATTGAGGGAACTCCTCAAATATTACAGGGATGGGGTCCGTTCATTTGACCGAAATACGTTTGGCCGAATGAGTCATTTGGCAACTGTTTCATTTCCCAACCCGCTTATATTTCTGTAACAGCAAATATTTCAGGATTTATTTTTGTACCATTGTGTAGACCCTATAGGTTAGGTTAGGTTAGTTTTTATAAAAAAATCTGAAATATTTACAGTTACAGAAATATAAGCGGGTTGGGAAATCAAGCAGTTGCCAAACGACTCATTCGGTCAAACGTATTTCGGTGAAACATTAGTGAACCCACTTCCATTAAACTATGTACGTAACTAATCTTGATACAGTTTTTTACTGGATCCAGTCGTCCAGTTTGTAGCGGCAAAACCGTACAGTACATTTTGAACGGATCGGATTTTTGCGGTATCCTGCAAACCGAATGCTCATGTGAATGTTACCACAGTAGCACGTATACTACTAAACGTGATCTCGCAAAAAACCGAACCCGCAAAAAACGGGATGCTGCCGTGGGAAAGGGTCCTAAGATAGTTGAGCGACTGCAACGAAGAACATTTAATTGTTTAAATATGACCATGACTTTCCCGCGGCGTTGTTTGCGGCGAGCCTAAAAGTCTTAAAGTTGAGAAGTCTTAAAGAAACGAGGTTTGTGCAACTGCCTGGATACGGCTTCACGAGAAACATTTTATTCAGGTCCTTTCATTCAACGACCCGCAGTTCTTAAGGCAGCTGGAGATGGCTATCAAGTACGGCATGCCCGTGTTGTTCCAAGACGTCAACGAGTATATCGACCCTGTGGTGGATAATGTGCTAGAGAAAAATATCAAAGGTTCACTTGATATTTTACAAGCTAGATTAATGTTACTTTTTATTTATTCATTTGTTTATAATGATTTAAGGACGATTTTTCCAATTCCCGGATAAAGTATCTATCATGTGATTACTATTTTCATACTCAAAGGTAAAGCTAAGGGCCTGTTTTACAATCGACAAGTAAATTTATGTGCCAGTTAAAGTTATCTCTCTCCTTGTCTATGTTCAAGTGTAAGAAAAGGAAAGGGCTAAATTTATGTGTCAGATGTGCTTTACTTGACTATTGAAACAGGCCCTAAAGGAACTACTGCGAATAAGCCGAGCTAATATTTATTTGACAGATAGATAATATTTATTTTTGACTGTTATCTGGAGATTAAAAAAATCAGCCCTTAGTAAGGTTCTGTGTATATTGGGTTGTTAGTTGGCTTTTCTTATGGTAGCGACTTTTAGTTTAGTTTATTTTGGATATACTATTTTCTGTAGTACAGTCATTCATAAATATATACACGTTCCAAAGACGCTAAAAATATCTACACGCCCCTATGCCACTGACAATAAGTTATATGTGTACATATATTTGACGCAATGGCTTCACCTAGTAGTATTTTAGTTTATGGCTTTGTCTCCATCTGATGATGTTTTTGACATGCAATCAAACAAGCCGTTTATTGTGGTCGAGGACGGTAACCGGCTTGACGGTGCCGCGTGTTCACAGTGGAGAGCGGCCGCACGTTCGTGATGCTGGGCAGCAACGAGGTGGACTACGACCCGAATTTCCGCATGTACCTCACCACCAAGCTGGCCAACCCGCAGTTCAACCCCGCCGCCTACGCCAAGGCGGTCGTCATCAACTACACCGTCACTGTGCAGGTGCGTCTTTTGTTGTTGTCGTTGTAGTCTTAATAATGCAAATGCCTATGGGTCTCAGTGCTCGTTTTTTTTCTCCTTGTCATAAAAAATAGGCCTGCTTGTTTCAGAGGAGGGCATACCATGTCATTTCAAAGGTCTAAGTCGTGCTTGTTATTTATTTATTATGTTAAAAATGTTAATCCGTTGTTTGGGGTACTTTATTTACCAATGATGAAAAACACACACTAATCAAAAATAGTGTTATCGTGGTAGGTATAGTGTTTTAATCCACCAAGTTGCGCTCCACTACCAAATATTACGTACATGGATACGAAACCTTGTGTAGCAGCGGATAAACTTGCCCATTGTTTTATTGTCTTCCCATTCCCACCCAGGGTTTGGAAGACCAGCTCCTCAGCGTAGTAGTGCGAGCGGAAAGATCAGATTTGGAAGAACAGCGCGAAAGTCTAATCATAGAAACCAGCGCCAACAAGAGTCTGCTGTCAGGCCTCGAGGACTCCCTGCTCCGAGAACTGGCCACGTCTACTGGCAACATGTTGGACAATGTGGAGCTGGTCAATACCCTGGAGAACACCAAATCGAAGGCTGCTGAGGTGGGTGGTCGGGCCATATTAATTACCTAGGGCTCTGTTCTACTCGGGCTAAAGCTAATTGCTTTTGGCATGTTATCGTATTGTCAACGTTATTATAGCTCTTGTTTATTTGACAGTATGGCAGCCGGATTAAAAACAATACCATAACATTTCAAAAGCAAGTAGCCCGAGTAGAATAGAGCCCCTGATACGAGTAAGCTTCCCATGTCACATTTTAAATGACTTGAAGATTACTTTGACGTGACTTAAAACGAGCATCTTTCTTAAGATTAGTAAATTTATGCAGCCCTAATGCTTTTTGGTAATGGTTAGAGGCCTAAAATCTTGCCCGAGAGTTACTTGTGTAGTCATGGCGTATACCTGTGTATATCTTCGAAAGCCACGAACTAAAATAGAGTTTCAGCGGTAAGGTTATGTCAGTTCCATTCTTTATATCAACGGTGTCGATATGATTTAAAACATAGATTCTGGGGCTCTACTTTGAAATCCGTAATTCGAACTTCTGATCGCCCCGTCACTTTTTTGCGAATTAGTGTCGCGTCGAGAGCAAAAGGGATAGCAATAGACGAAGTTCTAATTACGGATTTCAAAGTAGAGACTCTGTATACGGTCAAACGAAACGTTTTACAGTACCGTTACTACCTTTGTATTGGAATAAGTTAAAGTCTCTTGACTTATGCTTCTAACAAGCCTAAAGACGCAAAGTGGTTGAAATTTTTTTCGACGCCGTTGATTTCCATAATGTACATTTTATATTTTGAAACCCGCTGGCAACCTAGACTGTTAGGCTACGTTAAGCGATATTTGGAGGTGTTTTGCTTTGTTAAATCGAGGCTCTAAAACGATAAAAATTGTGTGTTTTTTGTTACACCAAGTGTCGTTGTGGTTCAGGTGATGGAAAAACTAGCTCTGGCGGAAGCGACGACCAAAGACATAGAAATACTTCGAGACGGCTACCGGCCCGTGGCGAAGCGCGGCTCCATCCTGTTCTTTGTGCTGTCCGACATGGCTGGAGTCAACTCTATGTACCAGTACTCGCTGTCCTCGTATCTTGATGTGAGTACTCCTGAAAGTGCAATGACTCCAATTTGGATATGTGATCGCTTCATTTTTAAGGTATTTTTCAATAGAGAAACCTCTTTTCTTGTATAAATAATAATAATATTTTATGTTTCATATAAATAATAATAATATAAAAAGCTGAGTGGAGATCATTATGGGTCCTTATAAAGAAGTTTTTATAGTGAAATTATGCACAGTAGCGGAAACTGAAAGTTTGTCAGTTTGGTCCTTAACACTATCGCATAGAGTCAAAAAGTGACAAACATTCACTCTCCGTGACTGTACATGTAAACTTCTAAGTTTTATTTTTCAAATTCGTACTAGTATTATAGCTGCAAAAGTTCGTATGTTTGTTTGTTCCGTATTTACGGCTGAACGCCTCAACCGATCGACGTGAAATTTGGTAGACAGATAATTTGGGGTCCGAAGCTTACTTATCCCTCTTACCATCAGGTCGCTTATGAGTAGACCCCGTTATCTTGTCGCACTGACGTCACTTTTTTAAAGGGATTGAATATTTATTTTATCGACTATTTAAATGTCGATGGTATTGTACTTTGAGGTATGTCATGTCACTGACAATGAGTCAAAGACAATCGCTACTAAAAATGTGATAAATAAGAATGGGGTCAATAATAAATAAATAATAGGTAAATAGTTGCAAATAGGTAAATTATTTATATAAGTTTATAGCATCTTGTTAGAATAATTAGGTTATCTTCTAATTGTTAACCAAGAAGTTTTAATTCCTACGCCATATTGAGATTTAGCAGAGATTTAAAAGTCAAAAAATCAGCATTCTTGCATTATAATATAAACTACAAACATCTATACAGAGAGGGTCGATAAAATAAACAGAGCGACGTCAACGCAACAAGATAACGGGGTCTACTTATGAGCTCGTTTGTATAAAGTATAGTAGAAGTTAATGTAAAATGTATTACCTATTATTATTTTAATCGAAACACCTTTCAGCGAACGTATCATTACGCAGAATATTCATTTCATCGAAAGGCATTGGTCACAAGTAATTAATGTTTAATATATCCTGAAAACATCATGGTTCCAGCAGAAAATAGCGTTCGATGAATTAAAATTCGATGAAATGATACGATCAATAAAATGACGGGATACCGTATTCGACAGGTATTTGCGTACGCGCTGCGCAAGGCGATGCCCAACGTGATCCTGTTCAAGCGGCTGCGGAACATCATCGACATGCTCACCAAGAACGTGTACGACTACGGCTGCACCGGTGCGTTCTTGTTCACATATAGCTGATCACCAAAAAATACACTGCCACGCCATACCTACGGCAACATTTAACTTTTAAATTGCGAGAATCACGCCGTCTTTATAGTAGGTTTTCACTCGCCTAAATAAAGTGCCAATTTAGATATCGTTAATAGTAATACTAGTATTACAATACCACCCGTAGGGTAAACGGATTGTTATGGCGATTATAGTTTTGTAATGATGACTCTTGCCATGGTAATAATAACAGTTTTATAATTATTATAACGCTGTTGTTATAAGCGGCTGACGTGATAAGGTAAATCATCAACTTAGGTCAATATTATGCATTACTAGAGGACACCCGATACTTCGTTCGATAATTTAGTTTCGCGCTAGAACTCCCCCCCCACTTACCACCCCATGTTAATCCTAGTATATCTAAGGAATATTCCCTCCAAATTTCAAGACCCTAGGTACAGCCGGTTTGGGCTGTGCGTTGATATGTCAGTCAGTTTCTTTTTTTATATCTTTAAATGTCAGTTCTCGAAAATTGACAGGCTTCAAATGCGTACAATATGCTCTCGCAGGAATATTCGAGCGGCACAAACTCCTGTTTTCCCTGCAAATGGACATCAAGCTGGAACAGAGCGAGGGCAACATATCGCAGCAAGAGCTGGACTTCTTCATCAAGGGGAACGTCTCGCTGGAGAAGAGTGCGCGCGCCTGCCCCGCGCCGTGGCTCCCGCAGCAGGTACCAAAACAAAACTAATATAAAAATAAACCAATCTATAGGTCTTTGATCCCATTTACCATCTCTCTCAAGTGGTTTGTGTGCTCGTTTGCCTTCTCTTTGTCATTAAAAAGGGACATAACAATCAAATTCATCTTGTCCAAATTTAGCTCTAGGTACACCGTGCTCGAAGACAGTTTATTCGTTCCTTTTTCAAACTTGTGTATGAAAAATCGTTACTAAGGAACGATTAGTCATTAACTGATTCTAAGTGCAGCCGTATCTATACTAAACTATGATAAACACTCATATTAAAGAACAAAACTAGAACTTCTAACATAGAATATAGTAAAGACTACTAGACTAGACCCGTGAGCCGTGAACAATCCGAGGAAAAGACTCGGGACTTCTCACTCTGAAATTTCAAATGCATGTAAATGAATTCGATTTTTGCGATGGAAAAGGAAGTGTAAAGTAAGCACGTTTGACCTGCCTTTCGTCGTATTTTGTTTAGAAGACTCGTACTATCCCCTTGATAGTCCATGAACACCATAGTATCTAACATTAGTCGGTTAGCAAAATAGCAGTAGGTAGTGCTAATTTAAAACACCTATGTATTTCTGTTAGCTGAATAAGTTTACTTTAGGATCCCAAATGTATCTATGATACTTTTTCTTTTGATAGAATGCAAGTGGAATGGAAGTAACTCTAACGTATCCTTACTGCTGCACAGTAAAACCTGAGTAATAATAGGTTGTCTATCTCTGTCTCACCCTCTTTGGCATCTCTCAATATATTTGTTAGACTTGAGAGAGTGAAAGCGATAGACAGCCGGGTACTATTAATACTCAATACGGCTAGCACCAGTTGGTTTTTCTCGCTTGTCGCTCAGTGCGTCTCTAGCGTTACAGACTAATAGAAAGGGAGATCCGAGCGACAAATAAATCGCGGACAATTGCTAGCCCTGCTTGTTTCACTGTACCTTATTCTTGGGCGAATTAAATAAATAAATATGAATATGAGATAATGATGAATTGATGAGATATTGTGCGCAGGGGTGGCAGGACGTGATGAAGCTGAGCGCCGACTTCCAGTCGCCGTTCGCGATGCTGCCCGACGACATCAGCCGCGCCCTCGACGACTGGCAGGAGGTGAGCACCGGCCTCGCTCATCAACCGTAGCAGCGGCTTTACAATATTACTTATCACGCTTCCTGACCCTAGCCAAGATCAAACGCTACTAACGTTTTTCTATTCTATCACTCTAAGGCCGCTTCCTGACTTGTCGGTATGCTAGCAGTAAAACACGGAATCTACCATCTACATCTACCATTCAACACGCAGCGATTTTGCCAACAGTATGTTTTACTGCAAGCATACCGCCAAGTCAGGAAGCGGCCTAAATGTACGGGATGACAGTTGACCACCTGGTTTATCGCAACGCATGAGCATGTCACCCTATACATTTTGAGCGTTAAAATCTCAATAGCGGGATGATATGGCATTTTCGTCTATAAAGAAGAAAGTTATTTCTAATTAAGAATGCGTCAATACTCCATTTTTTAACTTGATACTATACCATAAAAAAAAATATACAGCCATTACGAGATTACTCGAGCTTTTTAAAAACCTAATGTAGAATTGTTTTTTTTTTAAACACGGTTGGAACAGTGTTGAAATATTATTAACAATTGTGCTATTCATATTTCCTTGCATTGTTGGAGAAAAGCACTATACAACCCTCGGCCAGAAAGAGGGTTGCTGGACATGTATGTAGCGCAGCCGCACTAACTCATACTCGCCCAGCTACTGCTTTCCTTCCGGTCTCTGCAGTAATGTAATATTGTAGTGGTTCGACCACGACACGCCCGAGTTGGCGACCATTCCCAACCACTACCGGGACATCCTGAAGCCCTTCGAGCTGCTGATGCTGCTGCGCTGCTTCCGCGTGGACCGCATCTACCGCGCGCTCACCGACTACATCACCACCACCATGGGCGAGGAGTACATCACGCCGCCCGTCATCAGGTTATCACAAAACCCCATTGTAAACTCAAAAAACCATAACAAAGAAATATACTTTCATTTTTGGAGCGATACAATTTTTTTATGTGTAATTAAGTAGGTATTCCTGGTCATCATCGCCGACGTCCATATCACGTTGAATACATCGGTTCTCGTCCGATCACCGAAGTTAAGCAACATCGCGACCTAGCCTTGTTGATAGTGACCTTGCCTATGAAGCTAGCGGTCCTGGGTTCAAATCCCGGTAAGGGCAGATCTTGTGTGATGAGCGCGAATATTTGTTCTTGAGTCATGGATGTTTTCTATGTATTTAAGTATATATTTCTCTATTAAAGTATTTATAACGTTGGCTAGTACCCATAGTAAAGTCACCAGCAATAATACAGGGTGTCTTAAAAACCTTTCAACATTTTTTAACAGTAGGTAGGGTGGATGATTTGGATCATCCCTACATTGGTATTTTTTTTTTAAGTTAATTTTTGACTGATTTACAGACTGATTTGTCATCGCCCTTCCTGATGATGCTCTCAGTGTGCCCCAACTTAACTACTTCATTCATAACATGTGTCACAACGTAATATAAATAAACAAATTGTTCCGTATCAACAATGTTTCTAATTATGGTCAAAAGCTCCATGGTGTTTAGAAAACTGACACATTATTCTGTAATGTGAATGAAAAGACGGTCTCTGATAAGGGCTATTATGTGAAATAATTTAAAAATGAAACTTACGGTTACGATTTTTACACACACTCTTCTCACACTCACACAGCTAAAATAGCACTTGTACTCGTACATTAAACTTCTTTTACGAGATCATGAACCATGATTGTATGTTATTGATTTGTACCACTATCAGGGACGCCTATGAATAAAAAACACAATAATTATAACGAATCATTAAGTTGTTATTGTGATTTGACAGTTTGACAAAGTATTTTTTTAAATCTTGTACCACTGAAAACTCTTTATGAAAAGAGGTTTAGGTTTAATTTGTAAAATAAAATCGTCCCTACACGTTACGGTTTATTAGAATTAAAGCTGGCATCATACACGTTGTTGAATGTAATTCTTATCCTAGAAGAAAGATAAAAACTTAGTAGGTACCTATACTAAGGCCGCGTTTCACCAAACTGGAATAAGGTCCTATACCTAGATTAAACGCCGAATTTGTATAGACTAATCTCGGAGTAAGTCTTATTCCAAGTTTGATGAAATGCGACCTCAGTTTTATCTTTCTTCTAGAATAAGAGTTTCATTCAACAACGTGTATGATGCCAGCTTTAATTGAGAATGAAATTCTTATAAGAATAAATAATAAAAAATAATATTCTGTGGAATATCCACCAAAATTGTGTGTGACTTTGGTGTGAGTTAATTATATTAGCAGGTATTGCAACGGTTGCAACCTGCAAGCAATGGCTTGTGTGGTGGAAGACTGCAAGTCACACTCTAGGCGGAAGGAAAACTCGGCCTTAGGATTGTCTTTTCATAAGCAAGTTTCTTACTATTTGCCTTTAGATATATGTAAGATTTTAATGTAATATTGGTAATATATTGTTAGACAATTCATCGAATTTATTTAATATTGAAATCTTGACCTAATAGTAATATTTTTCTGATTGTAAACATGCAATCGAAGTTTTGACAGTGATGTGAAAATATATCGATAATTTCAGATTTCCAAAAGACGAAAACGTGGTTAAAGAATGGGTTCGGCGCATAGGTAGAGAATATTACATACCTACCCAGGACGTGGGAAAAACTCTGCTTCAAGCTATAAAAAAAAAACATTAGGTATTTCGTACATACGCTTCCTAGATTATTGTTAATATGACAATTTTTTATTTTTATTTTAGTAACCTCGATTATTGTACCGGATATCTTCAACTTACCTTTGACCAAAACGATGAATGACCCCTTTATAATTTTGCAATTAGTTGTTATCTCTAACATGTACCAAATAAAACATTGAAGAATTATTGAACATATTCTTTATTTAAAATATCCTTAATCTACTATGACCAAAAAAAACTTGAAATCTCACTTAAGCGTAACATAATTAATTGAAGCGTAATGTTTTAGGGCCGATTTTAGTTTGATAAATTTTAGCTCACTCTCGTTTTTATATGATTTTTCATATGAATGAAATTCTAGAAAAAGTATATATTTTGGGACACGATTTTATTGCCGAATGTATTTATTTCTGTACTGCCATGTCATATTTTCCTTATTATGACCAAACTAACGATAATGCATTATTGCTGATTCAGCAACATCACTAACGTTGACAGATCGGAGTCGGATCCAAATGAACCTTGTGACAACACGATAGATAACGAAAGAATACCTATAAGCACATCTTTTTCTAACTCACTATAAATGATATAAATAGAAATAGGTCAAACATACGTCTCCTGTTGTTCTTATAGTCCGGTTTCTATGCTAGGTACGTACGTACATACTTATTCTATGCTTGAAACTGACAAGTGCCTAGCAGGCTAAGAAAGGGACAACTATGATGACTGCTAAACTCTGAGGCTCTACTTTGAAATCCGTAATTCGAACTTCGTCTATTGCTATCCCTTTTACTCTCGACGCGTCACTAATTCGCAAGAAAGTGATGGGGCGATCTGAAGTTCGAATTACTGATTTCAAAGTAGAGCCCCTGTTCCTTTCGCTGGAGTTTTAGGAGTTAGTTTTAGAGATTTTGTTATAATTTTATTAATGCACAATGGCATGTAAACGAAGTAAAAAAAACATTAATCGTTACTAAATAAATAGGTACCGTTATTTTTAAGTCCAACTGCCGCACTCAGAGACGTCAATTAAATTTTAAGGTTATTTAGTGACGTTGTCTTATTTTATTGCTGTAGCAAAGATCAAGCATTAAATTAAATTGACGTCGTGCTGCAGTGAGGCCGCATTTCACCAAACTTGGAATTTATAAGACTTACTGCCGCACTCAGAGACGTCAATTAAATTTAACGCATGTTTAGTGATGTGTTGTCTTATTCTATTGCTATAGCAACGAAAGTGACAGCAGCAACTTTAATCAAGCATTACATTTAATTGACGTCTCTGAGTACGGCAGTAAACTCCGAGATTAGTCTATACAAATTCGGCGTTGAAGCTCGGCATAAGACCTTATTCCAGTTTAGTCGAATGCAACCTTAATGAATAAACGAAATCGATAAGCTGCAGCTAAAATGTTATTCTAACCTTAACCTTTTTATGATATTGACAGCGTGTCAAAAAATTTCGACTTTGAAAAATGTGACAAAAACGTCGAATAAAATTGCAAAAATGAATTAATTAAGTACCTCAGTATGTTTTTCCTAATATTATTCTTTTCTAGCTAATATTATACAAGGAACTTAGATCGGACAACCCACGAACGCAAATACGTGTCTCTTACAGTAAAAAGGCATGTCGTTGATGAAGGAAGTAGTGATCATCTTATGAAGTTACATTACAACTTACGCAAGCAGTAGCCAGCTCAAGGAAGAGACTTGGACCTGCAATATAGCTAAGAACACTAAAATAAGTAAGTAATGCTTAAACTAGCGTGTAATACAATAGCGTCATTCCGCTCGGCACCCTTTTTAGGGTTCCGTAGCCTAAATGAAAAAACGGAGCCTTATAGTTTTGTCACGTTCGTCCGTCCGTATGTCACGGGCATTTTACTCGAAAACTACAAGAGATTTATTGATGAAATTTGGAGTATAGGTGTCTTGTAGAAGCCGCTACTTAGTTTGGCAGTTACATAACAAAAACAAATATTGTTCTGTAGCTCTGTCTACCCCACTCTGGGAATGAAGGCGTGAGTTTATGGATGTATGTACGTATGGGGCACTGCAATTCACTCCATACATTTAACAGAAGATGAAAAAAATATGTTTCAGCATAATTCATCGCGTGGCACATAAAATAAGCAGTTTTTAGGGTTCCTTACCCAAAGGTTAAAAACGGGACCCTATTATAAGACTCCGCAGTCCTCGCTGTCTGTCCGCCTGTGTGTCACAGGCCCCCCGTTTCACGAAGCTACAAGTTACAAATTACAAGCGGAAGTCTCTTTCTAACTCCTTTTGCCAGAAAGAGGGTTCCGCTTGTAATTTGTAACTTGTAGCTTCGTGAAACGGGCCACAGGCTGTATCTTATGAATCGTGATAGCTACATAGTTGAAATTTTCACAGATGATGTATTTCTGTTGCCGCTATAACAACAAACCGTCTGTCCGTCCGCCCGTCCGTCTGCTCGTTCGCCTGTCCGTCTGTCCGTCTGTCCGTCCGCCCGTCCGTCCGTCCGCCCGTCCGTCTGTCCGTCCGCCCGTCCGCCCGTCCGTCTGTCCATCCGCCTGTTCGTCTGTCCGTCCGTCCGTCTGTCCGTCCGTCCGTCTGTCCGTCCGTCCGTCTGTCCGCCCGTCCGTACCTCCGGCCGTCCGTCAGTCTTAAGTGTAAAAAGCTATATCTCTTGAACCGTAGGAAATAGCGAACTGATTCTTTTTTAGGGTTCCGTACAAAAAATTAAAAAAACAGAACCCTTATAGGATCATTCGTCCGTCCGTCTGTCACAGCCAATTTGCTCCGAAACTATTGGACCGATTGAGTTGAAATTTGGTACACATGTATTGTAAATTGATGACCGAAACAGATGTGCAAAGTATTTTTTTTTTAATAAGTTTCATTTTCGGGGGACAAATTAGGAAAAAAATTAAAAAAAAGTGTATGTAAGTACGGAACCCTCCACGCGAGTTCAACTCGCACTTGATCAGTTTTTCAGAATACGTGTTATTACTGCGAATTTCTCAACAAATAATAGTTATTTATGTGACTGGTGCATAATGAGAGGCATTATAGGAGCATTCCATGAAAACGGTAACTTAATTTTATTTTTAATTCACCTTTGCCTCGTGTTTCGCTAACATTTTCGAAAATATCACCTGTTTCAGACTAGGTCGACTTGCTGTCGCTTACGTGACGTTTGGTTTACACCTAGTTTCTTTACGAACTTAGACATAATGTCAAAAGTAGTTCATGGGTTTTTTTAAGTACACATTTAGCTTTGATATTTTATTATTAACAAATGACGGAACCTCAAATGAAAGGAGTACGAGAGCTGTAAAGTCTTAAAATCGAGTACGAATGTCGATTACATAACCATGGAATGCTCCAATACACGAGTGTGGTTTTATGAAACGAGCCGTAAGGCGAGTTTCATAATAAGATCACACGAGTGTTTTAATGCCTAATTATGCGTACAGTCGCATACATAACTTTATCTACATACATATCATAAGTTTTCTACAATATGTGAGAAACCTGTATCTGTCGTTACCCTGCATCTTAATGTACCTGCATCTTAGTGTTCACATTAAAGTGCAGGTCACTTAAACTGTAAAGTGAACATTAAGATTCAACTACAGCGATAACCGATACTTTATTGACATGGTATAACATGTCTGTCATGTATTTAATGTTAACATTACAGTGCAACCACAGATACAGGTAACATAATGTAGGGCATTTGCTTATCGCTTCTGAACATATTATATTGAAATTATGATATGGATGTAGATAAAAGAAATTGATGATTTATTTGAATTTGAATGACGTGCGTATCTGTGTATCTGTCTGTGGCACCGTAGAAACGAGTGAACCAATTTGGATGCAGTTTTTATTTGGAAGCAGGTTTTCTAGCTAGGTTCCATGAAAATCGGATGGGCCGTTTAAGAGATATCAGCTCTAAAAAAAACCTCCTCTCTGTCTCTATGTCCGTGTATGACTGCTATGTACCTACGTCACAGTTACTTTTTCCAGAAGTCTTAAAGTTGTCGTTTTGTACATATTTATACTGCACACAAAGAACAATAATTTAATCGGCAAACATATTTTTTCAGGTTTACAACATCGAGTGGAGATACTTCTGGATTTATTCCCTATCTTAGAAATATCGAAATATCGAAATAAGCGATCGCGGCAAAAGTATGGTCGGTTGCGCGGAACTCCGCATAACCATGCCACACGTTACACGCCCACTTGACACTTCTACTGTTTTTTCTGTTCTGTGATTAGTAATAGAGTAGCGAATAGTGGAAATGGACAGTGCACCTATCTCCACCTGTAGAAATAAATCTACAAAAACGTGCACTTATGTATACCTACCAGTAAAGACAACTCGGTAGGGATAAGTGTAACAGGCTAACGGCCGAACCCTATATTCAAACTGTGGATAGATAAGGCTTACTTCGGGTTAAAATTTGACATTTGCCCATACAAAATGTGTCAAATTTTAATCCTAAGTAAGCCTATTTGTCCGCGGTTTGAATATAGGGTTCGGCCATTAATCAATCACCAGTTGTCTTATTCCTTAAGCGAACACTACTGGCACTACTTCCTCATCTCATAAAACTATTCAATGCAAGTATAGTCAATCCGGGTAACTTGGAATGTTCGGGTAACATTGAAAGATCTTAAAAATATTAATAGGTTCCATTAATGGGTCTTTAACTTTAGCTCCATTTACAAATATTTTAATGTTAACTATGTTTTTAGCCCTTTCAATAGTGTATTCCCCGTGGCACCACTAAACGGCACCACTGGCCGTTAAGTCGCATTTAATAGTGCCACGCAGTAGTGCCTAGGGAAAAAAAAAAATACAAATTTAAAATAAATACTTATTCACAGTGTACTTGTTATTTTTTTTCAAATATGAGCCCCCTCAGCACGGCTAGCACATCTTGTATTTTCTCGATTGTCACTCAGGGTACCGTAAAATGGGGTGAATAGGGTTCGCGGGGTGAATAGAGTTACAGCCTAAAACAAAGCATAACTTGTTACTAATAAGAACTAGTATTACATTGACAAGTCTTTTGGAAAATTACGTTAAAATCTCAGTCTTTTAATTAGTAGAATATGATTGGTTTTAGGCTGCAACTCTATGCACCCCGCGAACCCTATTCACCCCATTTTACGGTATTGATTCTCTCAAAAGCAAAGGTGAGCGAATGCAGGAGTGAAGTCCAAGCGACGAGTTTAAGTAGTCCCGTCAGAGCGAGCAAAACACATATTAGCGCGTGCATTCTCAATTAGGCAGCCTTAACGGGCTTCTAAACGGGCTATATTTTCACTGCAATATGTGGCCGGCAACTATTGGTGTCTTTCTCTAACATACGAGTAATAAGGGGACACCAATAGTTGCCGGCCACATATTGCAGTGAAAATATGGCCCGTTTAGAAGCCCCTTTATACGTTCGAGAAGCCATGCTGCCAAATTGAATACAAGCACTGAAATGTGTTTTGTTCGCTTTGACGGGAATACTTAAACTCGCTGCTTGGACAAAACTCCTGCGTTCGCTCACCTTTGCTTTTGAAAGAATCACTTCCCAGTGCATCCTCATCGTACGAACTACGAAAGGGAGATCCGAGCGACAAACAAGTAGCGGACATTATTATGTGCTAGCCGTCCAGCATCGTCCAGAACAAAAAAAAATGCCTAAAATGGCTGCGTTTATCGCGAGACAGTGTGGATGAAACATCCGTTACTTTTTGACATGTGCTGTCGAGTTCATAAATATGTATACACTTTAGTACATTGTCACTTTAATCGCTGTGATTAAATAGACCTTAAATAGACAAGGCACTGAAGTACTATACATACGTAAGTACGAGAGTGACGGATGCTTTATCCAAAAATTTTATCACGCGATAAACTCAACCATACTAGGCCCGCTGGACTGGCAGCCCGAGAGAGACTCAGGTATTTATTAGAATGAGAAAGTTTAGTATGTCTCATTCTAACTCATACTAGTTGCGCCCCGTAGATAACCTAAGCCCACGCTGGAGGACCCAACTTCGGGTTGTGCTTTGAAAACCCTGGGGTTTCACCAAAAGATTTAACTAAAAATAACATTTACCGCCTGTTTACCCCGACACATAAATTTAGCCCTTTCTCTTTCTTGCACTTGAAAATAGACAAGGAGAGAGACAACTTTAAATGGCATATAAATTTACTTGTCGATTGTAAAACATGCCCTTATTGGTAGAAAATTCGATTAATTAATTTATTATTTTTGAATTTTAACACGTAGACATTTTATACCTTGTTTGGTGGACGTGGTTTGGCTACGCTGGCGTGTGGTTGGGCAATTATTTTATGGGCTCGCAGTGAATGTATTAAGTTCTATTGCCTGAATTTAGTGGAAAAACAATGAACCACCTTTAGTGGAAAGAAGGAAGGAGACAAGGACAACTGTTTTGTATAGGAAGGTCAACACATCATGAGAAGCAAAACAAAACGCCGAGCAGTATTTGTTCGCAAGATGGTATTCGCCGTAGTAACGTTTTAATTGTTCATCGTTTATCGGTATCTTTAGTAGTCTATGAATTTATGGCTGGCACTAGATGTCATGTTCATGTCAGTGTTCAAAGTAGTCTGTGGTGTTCAATTTCAGATTTCTAAATCGTCATTTATTACTTTTGCTGTACATATGCCACAAAACAAAGATCTAAGTATCTATCTACTTTTGCTGTGAAAGAATTAAATCCGCTATTTAAGAGTTTTGTGCTAAATAAGCTATGATCACATCTCGACATTAATATAAGGCAGACGATATCATAAGGTTTCGGTTTGCGCATAGGTACAAGAGTTCTATTGAACAACTTCAAAGCCCGTTAAAATGTTAAATTGCAAAAACAATTCTACAGTAAGTTGCACTAAAACTTATTATGTTTTTAAATAATGTTAACCTAATTTTAGTTTACATGAAGCGAACTGTTTACATACCTTTGACACTGGACATTGACCTTGAACTTAGGATTTTGACGTTAGTTACTACGAGCGTTTGGAGTAGTATAGTAATCAACGTCAAAATGTCAAGGTCAAGATATCGGCTGCGATACATCAAGTAACAAAATGAATATAATTAAACCTTCTTTTTTTTTTACTTTAACAGAAACAAAAATGAACCATACCCCCGTGATCAGAATCGTGCGAACTATTACCCCGCCAAATATGTTGAAAGGTTTTTAAGACACCCTGTATATTATCCAACATTGACCGCAAAAATATCTGACACGCCCTTATCATACCTCTAGTAATAAAGACGTGTCATATATTTTTGCGGCCAATGTTGGATAATATATTATTGCTGGTGACTGTACAAGCCTAGCGCTTAGTTTGGGACTAGGCCAATTGGTGTGACACTGTCCCCTGATATTTATTTATTTATATTGTCATACGCAATTATACCAATTCAATTTAGGTTGTAAATATCGTAAGAGATATTTCGTTACTACTCATCACGTGTATACCGAGACAGTTCTGTTATGTCCACTACCGCAGGAACCTACTCAGCTATGCGCTATGACTAGTTATCCGTGCTTTCAACAAACAATCCGCCAACGTCCATACCACGTTGACTACACCGGTTCTCGTCCGATCACCGAAGTTAAGCAACGTCGGGCGCGGTCAGTACTTGGATGGGTGACCGCCTGGGAACACCACGTGCCGTTGGCTTTTTGCATTTAACAATTTTAATATCCTATTCTAATATGATTTGCTTTTTGCATTAACACTCAATTTGAATTTTCAGTTTTGATATGATTTATGAGCAAACAACGCCGTTTACTCCAGTCGTGTTTATCTTGAGTCCCGGATCCGATCCCACTGCGGAGTTAATGAAGCTGGCTGACAAGTGCGGGTTTGGCGGAGGGAAGTTCAAATATTTATCACTTGGACAAGGCCAAGAAGGGGTAAGAGTTGATTATAGTGCCCGGCCGCTAGGAAGTCAATCCTGACAGCTGTCATCGCAGTACAATTTATAACCTCAAACCCAAGAATAGGTTATAAATTGTACTGCGATGACAGCTGTCAGGATTGACTTCCTAACGGCCGGGCACTATAGGTACTTATTAGTAAGATACTAGGTAACACCTACGCAAATATGTCCAGGCAAATAAACTTAATCCATGAAACCTGGTGTGTTTCGCACGGCAGCAAAGTTTTTTCGCGTCTCGTACCTTTGAATCCCTCACTACGGTCAGGATCCTTCTTTTGAATCACTTGCTCCCCTCGTGGTTTAATTTTGGAATCCTTCGCATGCTCTGAATTCATACCAGCGCCCAATAATAGTTAACAGATTGCTTCCCATACAATATGAACCTGATCTCTTTTCCTGAGTTAGACTTGTTGTACAGTCAAGGACTTTAATTGTTATGCCACTATGGCACCCTGTCATTATGACAGCGTCAAACTACATGATAGAAATTACGCCAAAATTTATGATGAACGTTATGCGACAGGGTTCCATAGTGGCATAACTATTAAAGTCCTTGACTGTACAGTGACCTGCTTGCCTATTATGGTCGCGTTTATGTGGATGAAACGTCTGTCACTTGTCTGTCAAGTGCGAGAGTGTCAGATGCTTTATCCATATTTGTCCACGGCAAATTAGTCCGCTGGGTAGATGCAAACCTGTTTGTTTTGTAGGCGGCACTGGCTCTCCTAGAGGGCGCGATATCGCATGGTCAGTGGCTGATCCTGCAGAACTGCCACCTGCTCGTAAGCTTCCTCCGGGAACTGGAGAAGCAACTCGAGATGATGGTGAAGCCGCACCCTGAGTACCGGCTATGGCTCACCACCGACCCAACGCCAACCTTCCCCATCGGCATCCTGCAGCGCTCGCTCAAAGGTCGGTGCTGGCAACTCTCTCACACTAACCACTGACATGAGATGCTACATAGTCTTGGATTATGTAGTATCGACTAGACACGACCAACAGCCGTGTTACGACATACACAACTAGAAATAGGTAACGATAATAATGACATATAAAATTTGAGTTAAGTGGGCACTTTATAATTTCCCTTCTTAGTCCACGATAAATGGAGGGTTTGCATGCCGTTACCTTGAGGCAGGTGAATTACAAGCGTCTCCAAATATCTACCAACATTTCGATATACATATTATTTAGTCGTATGTCTTCGGTTCACCGTGACGGTAATAACGTGCCACGCCGTGCCACCAACGTTCAACGGTACATTTTATAAGCGGCCTATGATGTTTCTCTACGGTTTACAATTTTATTCGAAATTGTGTCTGGTCTGGGTCTGGCACGTCTTTTTTAGAAGCATTAGAGTGTCACATTTTTGACTCCAATTATACTACATTACTAGCTTCTGCCGACGAATTCGCGTAAATTTCATTTATCGTTATTCCCTCGGGACCAGCTGTTACAGCGCGAAGGAGTAACAAATTAACCAACAAGTTTCGCATTTATAATATTAGTAGGATTTTGCCAATGACAACTTACAAGGCAATAACCGAACTAGAGTCTGACCAGTAAGTGGTGACACAAAAAAATGGCGCCAAATTTAAAATATCACTAGCTGGTACCACGAAATGCATAACGACTGGATAGGTACTCATAATGTGACAGCATGCTTCATAGGTAAAATTGTTGCCATGGGAAAAATTAGAAAAAAATGCTTGTGTCACGACTCTAACAGCAAAATTTGTGCAGTGGTGACGGAGCCGCCCAACGGGCTGAAGCTGAACCTGCGCAACACGTACTTCAAGATGCGCGCGCACGCGCTCGATGAGTGCTCGCACCCCTCCTTCAGGAAACTCGTCTACGTGCTGGCCTTCTTCCACGCCGTCGTGCAGGTAACACACCAGATTTTCTTTAAAACCCCCCACGCTAAGGGGTTTCATTACTATAATCTGTGTCTATTGTTATATTGTAACCAAACAGTTTTGTGGGTTCTATTATTATACTGTAACCAATTGTTTTGTTAATAAACGTTAATAAAAAAAATAAAAATTTAATAATTTGACCAAAAAAAATGTTTGACAAACGTATCATTTTACAAAATGTCATTTCGCAAAAACGTATGGGTGGTTAAACCATTACATGACATGAGCTTATTCAATAATTTATGTTAGGTTAGATTTCTGCCCACAAAAAGTTCAAAAAATATTGCGGCAGGAAGTACCTTCATGAGAAATAACGTTTGTAAAATGATATAATTTGCCAAATGATAATTTGGTAAAACATTAGTGAACCTTCTGTGTTTCTGCGTTATTGTGTATAGTTAAGGAAATATGATTTGGCAGTCTGTTATCTGCCTACTTTGCGATATTTTTTCTGCGTTAAGACCTCCCAGACCTAACCTTAACCTTAATCTTTCAACCCACTGTGCTGTTTGAAGAACGAGAGCAGTTTTACGGTTACCTTTCGTTTGAAATTAACAAAAAGATCTTAGTGAAGATTACAGACGGCCAATTCAAATTTACATAATGACTGTTTACTGCTGCGTTGATCAATACAAATAAATTAATTATCGAAATTAATTGTAAATAGTATTACACGTTTCTGCTTATTCTTTTGTTTTCGCTTTGTTATCATTTACGAAATAATACCGATATAATTGTTTAAACAATTGTTCAAATAACGCAAAACTCAATTTCGTTTGATATCTTAATCGGTTCCATGGTGTAATGGTGAGCACTCTGGACTTTGAATCCAGCGATCCGAGTTCAAATCTCGGTGGAACCTGATTTTTGCTCGTTTAAAATGTCACAATAAATAAACAAAACGTCAAAATATTGTTAGAACCAAAGTACCTTATTAATAACAGAGGGTATACTATTTTGCATTTTTAACCATGGAACTAGACACGATTTGACATTATTGCGTCACTGACATATTGCCATAATGGCCCAGGAATATAATAATTGGTTAACTGTACCTACTGAGAATTCTTCAGTATAATTAATTATGTTACGTTTCTGTAAACTTATCTTTGGTACAGTACTAAAATAGCCCAATTGATATCATGGAACGTCATCCACCCACCGCGGTTATCCAGTAGAGCTGGCATAACAATTATAATATAAATAAAAAACAGGAGCGCCGCAAGTACGACAAGATCGGTTGGAACATATCCTACGACTTCAGCGAGTCGGATTTCGTGGTATGCATGCAGATCCTGCAGTGCTACCTGGACCGCTGCGCCGCCGCCAGCGGGCCCATCCCCTGGTCCACGCTCAAGTACCTCTTCGGAGAGGTGAGTCGGAACCAAACCTCATCATCATCACTTCAGCCGAAAGATCTGCTGTACATAGACCTTAGCCGGGGTAAGTTCACCTTTGTAGATTCTTTTTTTTATCTTCATTGTGTGGTTTATGTCTTTCTTATATAGGTACCTTCCCCAAGGATCTCCAAGAAACGATCTGCGGAATATAGGTATAAAAACAAAGAAGAGTACCTATACATAATATATGTTAATGTAGAAGTGACACTCCTTTGTGCTGAGCTAAAACTTCTATCTGTTTCGATCGACGATAAATCGGTTCGCCACGATGTTATTGCCATATATAGAAGGTAAGGCGTGAAGAGGGGCGACACCTGCGGTCCCACTTGCGCAAATAATGTGTCGATTGGTGCTCTTATTTGAACAGACGCGACGCGAGCGAACAATTATACTAAGTAATACAAGTAATAAGTATTAGGTGGTGGTGGTGGTGGTGGCGACCATGGAAAATGTTTTTGGTGCGGCTATCGTTTTTACATTCCAAAATAGCACAAGGCATGTTTCTGGATTTATTTCCTATTTTAGAAATATCGAAATATCGAAATAAGCGATCGCGGCAAAATAATGGTAGGTTGCGCGGAACTCCGCATAACCATGCCAGCATGCCACACGTTACACGCCCACTTGACTCTTCTACTGTTTTAACTGGCCTCTCCCCGGGCAGGTGATGTACGGCGGGCGCGTGATCGACGACTACGACCGGCGCGTGGTGGGCACGTACATGGAGGAGTACATGGGGGACTTCCTGTTCGACAAGTTCCAGCCGTTCCACTTCTACAAGGATCGCGTCTTCGACTACGTCATCCCGCCCGACGGCGAGCGCGAGGAATACATCGGTAAGTTGTTTTTGTTAATTATTTTTCCCTCTCCTGTTCGGAAATTAAAGTTATATATCTCCTTAGTGGGCTGAAAATGGCATTTCCATTCTTAGGGCGGAAAGTGATTTTGAATAAAGAATTGGGTTTCTCAGCCATTTTCGATTATTTTCTGGATCATAGAAGAATCTTATACAGCCGTTACGAAATAAATGTTTTTTTTTTTAACTTGTTTTTTAAATTGTTGGTGAAGTGAAGATTGGTGAAGTTTTTGTATGACAATACTTAAAGACAAAGTTTGTGACAATACATACAACATGTTTTTTTTTTCCTCTCAGTCGAAATGAAAAGTAGAGTGTGAGTGAAAGTATCAATTGAACCCTCGAACTATAGGCGCACTCGGCTGGCGCTCGTGCAGCCTAAATATCTCGGGATGCAATAAATTTGATTACTCATCATTTGGCTAACAATCTACTATTTTATTCAAATAAAAAGTTGTAGGTATCTCTCTTTTTTTGGCGAGACGTCCATTTAACTTGATGGATTTAGATACGTCTGTGTTCTCTATGGCAATTTAGTATCATAGACACTGGTGACTGTACACGAGAAGCCTGTACGTAATTTTCTTGTATTGAAACCTGTGTCGCTATTGCCTAACGCACGCGCAATCGCAATCGGCTTTAAAGTGGAACAATTGATTTCATTTTGTATGCAGACACGTCTTCGGACTGTCAAAATGAAAACGATTACGATTGTGAGTGCGTTAGCCAATAAGTCTTCTATTTACATTATTAATTGCAATAAATAGTTAACTGTATAAACGTTAAAATTTATACCATCGCCTGCATTCGCGGTGTTACGCTTGAGAAAAACAAACAATTGCATCCTATTGGCCAGTGCTGTCGGGTTATCGCTTTTGAGCACGAGCTACGTTCAAACGATTATCACCCTAAAGGTGGAACACCGCGAACGCAGTACGTACTATCACGAACGTTAATTTGTGACCCATTTCAAGAAAAATATGCTTGAAGTCGTCAATGTCATTAGAGATGTCAAGTCATTTGTAACTCTTAGGAAACTCAACCTTATTGTTGTAGAATTTCAGATTGACTTTACCAAATTAAAGTTCGCGACTGTACGTATGTAAACGTTAAAATGTGTATTAACCAGAGTTTATCGACACCCTTCCACTGGTGAACTCCCCGGAGGTGTTCGGGCTGCACCCGAACGCGGAGATCGGCTACTTCAGCCAGGCCGTGCGCGAGATGTGGGGGCACCTCATCGAGCTGCAGCCGCAGACTAGTAAGTGCATCCGCTAGTATAAAAAGTATCCGAAATAACATGAACATTGATTGCTTCGCACCTTACTGTATGAACTTAACGATCGAAACGGTACTTGTTACTGGTCCAAAAATGAGTGTACCCTTTAGTACCTTGTCACTTGAATCGCTGAGACAATTCATGTATGGCAGTTTAAACAGACATTAAATAGATAAGGTATTAAAGTGTACATATTTATGAACTCTAACTGCACTTGTTACTGGTTCAAAAATAGAGGCCCGCCTCGGCTTCGCCCCGCTGCAAATTTGAGACTTTCCCAGTGCATTTTTTCTAAATTTCTGCGCAGTTTTCTTATTTTTTTTTAATGTAAGAACCTTCTAAGAAGTATTAGAAAACGTTTTAAAAAAATATGAATGAAATCGGTAAAGCCGTTCTCAAGTTATAGCGTGACCAGAAGAAATAGGTGTTCATTTTTATATGTATAGATTAATTAAATGTTCAATCAGTTCGTGAATATTTTGTCTTGTACGGTTTTTAAAGCAATTCATTATACCTTCCGTGATCAGTTACTCAAGTATTTTTTGCTCTGCTTGGATATTTTTTTTAGCTTGACCTGCGTTAGGGCTCTTTGCGAAACGTTGAGCGGCGCATTCGCATTGTCGCATTCTAACGTATGGCGATACATGAAAGCGTTCATGTAGAAGCGCAAGCGTTCAAGTAGACGCAACACTGGACGCGCAAGAAACTGTGTCTCCTTAAAAAAGCCTTAAGACAGATCCTACTATACATATGTATAGTCTGTGATACGCGGGAGGGTAACGCGCTTAATGATTAGAGTACTTCGTAGATTTAATGCACCTAGAATTAATTAACCAGCTTGATACAAATTAAGTACTGGTCAGGAAAAATGCCTTATTCATAAAATATACCTTTTTTAATTTTCTTTTGTAATAATTGAATTTTTGTCTTCTTACGCTGCTTTTGCTTTGTTAGCTGGAGTTTTGAAAGGTAAGTAAATAAATCGATTGAATAACGTTCATTAAAACGAAATGTCAAAACTTTATTAGGTTTTTTTCACGTTTCAGTTATTTTGTGACATGCTTTAAATAAAGTCCCAAACAATCTAACAGAAGTTTAACCGTAAACCAAATTGTAAAATTGAAATTTACTTACCAGAAATATAATAATTAATAATAATCAACATTTAATATCACTGAATCATAAATATCATAATATAAATAAAAGGTCGGTTTAATTGGTGGTGAACTCCATATTTGTTACCTAATTAGTGTCTAATATTTACTAACAAATTTAAATAATATGCCATATAAGCAGGGGTCGGATTTTTCATCGCATGGTGAGATGAAAGAAAACTGTGGAGTCGATATTAAAGCTAAATTTTAATTCATATTCATACTCATTCATTTAATTAAGAACGAAATTAAATTATAAATAAAATAAATCATATGAGTAGAAATAAATTATATCGTAAATAAAAATAAAATAAAATATTACTTTTATAATATGCTCCTAGTTTCCAATATCCATAAAACTTGTAGATATAGGAATGAGTGCCTCAAAATCTTGACAAGGTAGGTATGGCATGTGCATTGTCCATTTCAAAATCACAATTGTAAAACGAGTAAATAATGCTAACTTTTTCCATATTTTCTGGGCTAAAACTGGTTCTATATTGGTTGAAAATCCACTTGTGACTTGAAAAAGATCGTTCTACGTCAACGGAAGTTAGCGTAGCATATTCTAGAACTCGCTCAAATTGTTCAGTACTTGCCATGTGCCTTAAATGTATGAAGTCCGGATTTCTGTTGAGTACACTTTCCAATTTATTCTTGGCTGTTTCAGGGCCGAAAATAGTTAAAAATTGTCTTACGTCGTCTAATATTTGAAAACTTTGCTTAATCGACATATTAGTACACTGCAATTTTGTGATTGAATCAACAATGATTTCAAAGTTATCTTTTATATAACTTAGCTCATTTGGCATATTAACGTTCAATAATACAGTTTGGGCGTTTAAAATTGCGGCGGCATCTCTACTGTTCAATGATGAAATAATATTTTTATTTTTTTCGTAATGAGTAGCATAATAAAATGCAGCACTCAGCCACGTCCCCCATCTGGTTATTATAGGCTGCGGTGGTAAGGGCACATCAGGGGCCATCGTTTTCAATAGTCTTATCCGTTGTGGCGATTTTAGAAATACCTTTTTTACATTGGATATTAATTTGTTAGATTAACTAATTTGATATAGTTACAGGGTAAATGTAAGCCTTTACCAAGCAAAAGGCTTAACACTTCCCAAATCATACTACACAAATAATTTTAATTACATTCAGTAAGATTAATTTTCGATTAACATTTTCGATCTGTCAACCTGCACAAGGGACAAAAGTATTACGGGACTAAGAAAATTGGTGAGTATGAGTATGAATATGAATTAAAATTTAGCTTTAATATCGACTCCACAGTTTTCTTTCATCTCACCATGCGATGAAAAATCCGACCCTTGCATATAAGAATCCCACTTAATTTAACTTCAGTGATCTTTTGTAAATCCTGAACATTATAAATACATGTAAAATGCCCACAGTTAAAAAATATCCTTGAATTATTTTACTTTATTACTATATTTTGTATCCCTGGTATATTTTATGTGTGTACCTCAAGTTGTATTGACTAACATGTAAACTCGATTGTTTCTGTTACGCTGCTAGCTCCGACCGATGATGGTAAGTGAAAACATGACTCGACTTTGCCGTCAATTATTTTACTTAGTTGTTAATGAATTTTAACAATGAAAGCTGGTAATGTATCAAAATTAAAAGACTTTAATGGCCGAACCATATTCAATCCGCGGCCAGATATGGCTTTCTACGGGTGAAAATTTGACATTTGCCCATACATAATGTGTCAAATTTGTATCCGAAGTAAGCCTATAATCCCGCGGTATAAAAGGCGTGAGAGCCGTTCATTAAACCTTCTCAAAAATCTAGGTAGTGATATTTAAATAGAAACTCATAACTGCCCTGTTATCAGGTTAGTGATATCGTATGAAAATCCATTATTACCCTGTTTTTAAGTCTAGATGACGTTGTCAATCAACTTCTTTTGGCGCGCAAAGCGCACATCGCGCTAAAATTACAATAAGAAACTGTTGCTGGTTGATGGCGAGCTCGTTCGGGTACTTAAATACAGATTACTCCCCTTGGTGATTAAACTTAACAATTGAACATCTTCGTGACGTTATATTATAAGTAGGTGAATAATGATAAATTTACTTCTCGTTACTGAACATGTCATTATTGATGGCCTAACATCTAAATTTCGTGATGTTACGTGTTACAGGCGAGGGCGGCGGCGCCATGTCGCGCGAGGACTTCATCGACATGATCGCCGTGGACATCATGAGCAAGCTGCCCGCCCTGTACGAGATCTGGCGCGTGCGCAAGATGTTCGAGATGAACATCACGCCCTCGCTCGTGGTGCTGCTGCAGGAGCTGGAGAGGTAAGGGGGCGGGGAGGGTTGAGGGTCTCCACCGATACCCACTCATTCCATACATGCTCATTCAACCTAGATTGATGAGCTTATCACAGCAAGTCAACGAGTTATGTTGACTGGTTTTACTTCTTGTAACCACTTAATTATTGCTAGTGGGATTATTTTCTAGTTTTTAAAAGCAAAAATGAAATTTTAGGTATTTACAGTTACTTGCTTCTTATTTGTTACGATTTTAATAACAGGTTTTGATTAAAGTAAATAAATCTAGGAAGTCTATTTTAACTTACCTTCTTCAGTTCGTTGGTGCGGCTTGATATTATTTAGTACATTTTTACAATTCTTATAACGAAATCTCACATGACAGCAGCTCCTGCCTGAAGAATAAGACCATCTTTAAAACTACCACATGTCTTTCAATTGCTCGAATACGTTCATTAAATGAACTGTCGTAATTTAACTGTGTAACTTTCAGATTTAACAGACTCATTGCTAGAATGCGCACGACTTTATCGCTGCTGCGTAAAGCGCTAGCGGGCGAGATCGGCATGGACGCGGTGCTGGACAACGTGTCGTACAGCCTGTTCAACGGGCAGCTGCCGAACGTGTGGCGCGCGCTCGCGCCCGCCTCCTGCAAGGGGCTGGGCGGCTGGATGGACCACTTCACGGCGCGCACGCGCCAGTACAGCGACTGGGTAAGCGCCCGACGCCCTAAAATAACAAGACGACGTACGAGCTGATCGGCGTCATCACTTAACGATTCCATGGAAAATGTTCCGTGATTAAATGTCGTGTTTTGAAATTATAATGTTTATTTTGCCTGTAAACTACTGGTTCTAGTCGCTTTTAGACAAAAAATTGGTTTTGTTATTACTAAAATTCGATCTCGGACCCCGACACCGACAAATAACATTAGGAATCATTCGAGGATTTCTTATAAGACCTTATCTCAAATCTTTATTTTATTGAATGGTAGTCCAATTCATCACTCTCTACACCAATATTTTTCGTAACACGGGATGAGCGGTTATCGCTTGTGAAAATTACCCGTTCATCGTTGTCTATTTCCCATATCACAGCTTAGTGTCAGCTTAGTTTGGGACTAGGTGAATATGTTAGATTGTCTGCTGATTGTTGTTGTTGGGCCCGTGTTCAGGCGACGATTGAGGAGCCGGTCGTGATCTGGCTGTCGGGGCTGCACATCCCCGAGTCGTACCTGATCGCGCACGTGCAGATCGCGTGCCGGCTGTACACGTGGCCGCTCGACCGCTCCACGCAGTTCACGCGCGTCACCGGCTGGACCTCGCCCGACGACATCGAGGAGCGGCCCGTCACAGTCAGTACAGCATAGCATACACTTCACGCAGTTTTTGTTCCAAGTTTAAAAGCAGCTCGGTTAAAAATAGAGGTCTATTTATGATGATGATGATGATGATGATGATGATGATGATGATGACGATGATGATGATGATGATGATGATGATGATGATGATGATGATGATGATGATGACGGTGACGGTGACGGTGACGATGACGATGACGATGACGATGACGATGACGATGACGATGACGATGACGATGCGGATGCGAATATTCGCAACATCCCTGATCCCCTGTATAATATGTACTTGGTACTTGGTAGGTGACTTGTAATCTGTTGAAGCTCGCAGGAAATCAATGGGTGGAAAAATGAACCTTCGTGGAAAGCATTGGGATTAGGAAAGTCCTATAACATAATTACATATTGCACGCATACAAAAACTGTGCTTATTAAGTATATACCTACGGTCATTGAAATAAAGATCCAAAGAAGATAAATTAGAATTTACCTTCTTTTTATGGCTGACAATCAAATGAGAAAATTGACTCTATTGCATCCGTAAATTACGTTGTATGGTGCCCACCATACAACGTAATTTACGGCCTTAGAAGGCTAGAGGTGGATATTATCTTTCTGATTGTTTGTGATGTGATGATTGATGGTGAACCTGCTGCATGTTATCGCTCGGCGGCAGGGCTGCTACGTGCGCGGGCTGTACCTGGAGGGCTCGCGCTGGGACCTGGAGGACAAGTGCCTGCGCCGCTCGCACCCCAAGGTGCTCGTCACGGAGATGCCCATCATCTACATCATCCCCATCGAGGCCCACAAGCTCAAGCTGCAGGTACCTAACCCCACCACCATTGCTCGCAACTTCATCTTTACGTGAACCCCCGATTTAATGACTTCTTCCCCACCGACCCACTAGCATGCACAACTGACCAATCATTCATTAAAAATTTTTTATCTGTGTACCTATCCGTTTGGGAGCTACGAGCCACAGACTGACACACATATACACAGACAAAGAGATACACATATTCACTTCTCTTTAATAGTCGGGGGTTAATCAAACATTAGCTGCTGCATTTTCATTGCTGTCTCTAATAATGAAAGATTAAAGATTCATTTCCTGAGGTGTGACTCAACAACGACGAACGGACGGACGAACGAGTGAATGTCCATGCGGCGAGTTTAAGTAGTCCCGTCAGAGCGAACAAGACACATTCTTCAGCGTTCTGCGTTCTGCGGTCCGATTCAGCATCACAATTATATCTTGGTCGTATTTTAATTTTTAACAAACTGATAGAGACGTTAGATATTTGACTGGACCGCATATCGCAGAACGCATCCTGTTTGTACGGTCACTTGTGGCACTGAGTGAATGTTAGGAGAACGCTTATTAGCGTTCCCGGCAGTAAATGCGTTAACTAAAATAATATTAATGTGTTATGACCGGTCTTAGCTATCTACAGGGTTATTGGTAAGTCGACCTATTCCCGTTAGGAGGTGATAGGGGTGACTATTTGCGATAATTTGGACCCTTATATGCATTATGCAAAAGTGAACCATTTTTGAGTTATCGCGTTTTTTAGTTTTTTGTTAAATTAGTCAGAAATTCAAATTGAAAAATTTATTACAAAAAAAGGATCAATTTAAATCTTTTTTTTTTCTGATTTACAAAAACGATTAAACACTGGTTATTTTTCAATATTAAAACAATAATTATCGGTCCAAATTTAAAAAAGCGAGAAGTAAAACTAAATTTTTTCAAAAATTTTTTGCGATTGCTTTCCACTAAAATGCCTTAAAAACAAAAAAAACGTTATGAAACTTGGCTTGCAGATTATTTTAAAAACTTAACTGTTTTCTTAGCTCTCCAAAAATGCATAACAACAAGGAACTTATTTAAAAAAAACGGAAAAAAAATCATCACAAAGTTAGCGGGCGGAAACTAAAGTCAGAAATGCAACTTCAAAAATTTAATTAAACGAAAAAAAATACCAAATTTAAATCAACTTTTTTTATTTGCTTTTGTACAATATGAAATTGTTGTTCTTATGCAATATTAAAAAAAAATATTATCTGTACATGTTTGAGAATGCGAGGCCGAAAACTAAAAAATATGTTTTTTTATCAAACTCCAACATAAATTACACGAAAACAGAAAAAATTACCAATACATTTGGCGTGCAGATTACACATAAAACAATGACGTTTTTCCAGCTTTCTAACGAGCTATTAAAACTAATATGAATTTTGTTAAAGATTGCTTGAAAAAAATTGATCACAAAGGAAGCAACAAGTCACGTCCGAACACAACTTAAAATTAACTTAATAAATTTATCAAAAATAACTGTTATACTCGTAAACACAAATAACAGCAATAACTTATGTAAAAAGTAACAAAATTAAAACTAAAAATCAATTTCGTTTTTAATTCTACGATGTTTTATTTTATTTAGATAAAAATACTCGTTCATAAACGTTCTTTACTTGCTGCACTGGCTGACTACGAAATTAGTAAACACTTCCATTTTCAAATTATAAAAAAGTTAAATATTTGAAAACGGAACTCCTTACTATGACAATCTTATTAAATTCGATGCACTTCGTTTACTCAAAAATTGGCGGTAAATTTTTATTTGTTTTTGTCTATTTTGTTATTGTTTTATTAAAAAGAAATTCTATCGTGTTTAATTGGACTTTGAGTATGTTCATTAAAACAATTCTTTAACATGGCTGAAGCGTTTAGCATAAACCTACAGAAAGCAAGCCTCCTTATTGGGTCTCCTTCTTCAATTACTTGCACCGGAGTAAGATACTCGGAGAAAAGTCCAATTAAACACGATAGAATTTCTTTTTAATAAAACAATAACAAAATAGACGAAAACAAATAAAAATTTGCCTCCAATTTTTGAGTAAACGAAGTGCATCGAATTTAATAAGATTGTCATAGTAAGGAGTTCCGTTTTCAAATATTTAACTTTTTTATAATTTGAAAATGGAAGTGTTTACTAATTTCGTAGTCAGCCAGTGCAGCAAGTAAAGAACATTTATGAACGAGTATTTTTATCTAAATAAAATAAAACATCGTAGAATTAAAAACGAAATTGAATTTTAGTTTTAATTTTGTTAGTTGCATTTCTGACTTTAGTTTCCGCCCGCTAACTTTGTGATGATTTTTTTTCAGTTTTTTTTTAAATAAGTTCCTTGTTGTTATGCATTTTTGGAGAGCTAAGAAAACAGTTAAGTTTTTAAAATAATCTGCAAGCCAAGTTTCATAACGTTTTTTTTGTTTTTAAGGCATTTTAGTGGAAAGCAATCGCAAAAAAAAATTGAAAAAATTTAGTTTTACGTCTCGCTTTTTTAAATTTGGACCGATAATTATTGTTTTAATATTGAGGAATAACCAGTGTTTAATCGTTTTTGTAAATCAGAAAAAAAAATAAGATTTAAATTGATACTTTTTTTGTAATAAATTTTTCAAGTTGAATTTCTGACTAATTTAACAAAAAACTAAAAAACGCGATAACTCAAAAATGGTTCAGTTTTGCATAATGCATATAAGGGTCCAAATTATCGCAAATAGTCACCCCTATCACCTCCTAACGGGAATAGGTCGACTTACCAATAACCCTGTATAAAGCAATGTATGCAATGTACAGTACCCCCAGCTTCTTAATAACTTTCGGCTAGCTATTGCTATCACACTTTCTACTGACAGTATATTTGTCACTCGTGTTTGGTAGAAAAACGAATATGTAGGTATGTATGTGTATGTATGTCTCGTTGGCAGAACACACTGAAAACGCCGGTGTACACGACCTCGACTCGGCGCAACGCCATGGGCGTGGGGCTGGTGTTCGAGTCCAACCTGTGGACCGCGGAGCACAGCAGCCACTGGGTCCTGCAGGGCGTCTGCCTCATCATGAACACCGACTAACTCACTAACCGCAGTTAATGACGATCAAGTCGTTCCTTAGTGAAGATTTTTCATACACAATAAAAAAACGAGTTAATTGTTAATTTGAACGCCACTGTCGGGCACAGCCGACACAAGTTGAAGATAAAACGAAACTTTGTTTCGTATGAATTAAGTTCTAATTTGTATAGCATACCAAACATGTCTGGCGCGTGAGTGACACATTTTGTAATTGACGTGCGGCGTTCAAAAGGTTAAGGGTAAGTCTTGACCATGGAATTATCCATTATTAATTGGCCTTTTGTGGAAACACATAGGGTAAATAACCCACTTATTGGCACCTAGTTTTTGTACTGTTGGAATAGTTTTGAAGATGAAATTTTCACAAAAGTGGTGGTAGGAACTTGTGCAGGGTCCTTTAGAAATAGTTTGGGGTGCTACCACCATTTTATCCTTAAACCTTCTGGCTGCTAGCAGCGTTCGCATGGTCGCGTTCCCGTGTGAGATAAAACAACCAGTGAAATTACCTACTAGCATAGAGGCTTTCCATCTTGGTCTCCAGTCTCTTTAGAATTGCAGTCTTGCAAATTTCTATGGATCTTGGATCCCACATACTAAGTATCAAGTGTCGGTTATTCCCAGTTCAGTTCAGTCCACACCCCCTTGCCTACAGTGTGGACAACTGGGAATTTTTATTCCCATCAGTTCGTATTCTAAAATTCATCTGTGTTAGTTTAATACCTACCCTATTAATAAAAACTAAAACATAGTTGGGTCAAATTAATGAGTGCGTACAGCTGGGATTTTTATTCCCAGCTGTTCGCACTCAGTACGTCAGTACATACCTAGTTCTGAGGGTGTGGAAAACTGGGAATTATTATTCCCAGTTGTGCACACTGTAGACAACAGGGTTTTTTTTCCCGCCGTAGCCGTCAAGTGTCCTGTTTTTCTTTTCCATGACAAAAAAAATATGGATTGGTGCCGACGATAGGATTGTTTACCCTATCAAGTAGAAATAGATAATAGGTTACTAGTCTTGTTTCCTAGAGGACGTTATTAGGACTCGCATTTTGGTTATTTCAGACAGAAGTGACAATTTAACATAACCATAATGAACTTACATATTTCAACGGCCTGTATATTTAATTTAGAGTTATTTGGATCCTTGCTAATTGATTTGATTTTGAAATTTATGTACACTTTTATACCTACATTTGATGTATTTGTTGTTCACATAATCCTAAGAATTCTTGGGTGTTTCCCGTTCGACCGATCGGTCAACCGGTCGGGAGACAAAAGTCTCACTGGATCGATTTAATAAAAAAATTAGCTTTACAATCCTCTTAACTAACTGGGTGCTTCCCGTTCGCCCGATCGTTTGACCGATCAATCGATTCAGTGACACTTTTTTTGTCTCCCGACCGGTTGACCGGATCGGTCGAACGGGAAACACCCGAATTCTTTTGTGTTGATAACCTGTTATAATAATGTTCATTGATGTCAACTATTTAACTGTTAGTTTTATTAATGTTGTTATATGTACAGTCGAACTCGGAAGTAGCTGTACATTTTAGTACCTTGTTGCAGCTATTACTATATTAAATTCAAATATCTCTCACTTTAATGTTCCTGCAACAACAACATTTAACTGTAGGTACATTCAGATTCAAGACAAGCTGCATTTTATTGCAAGGATCTAAATATGCTCCAATTTTTTATACAATTTTAACAGAACTTAATAATTATGGATTATTATTAATTTAACTTTATGAACTTTTAAGATAACTGTAATAAATGTAATATTAATAAAGACTGATTTTATTATAAAACTCTTTTAATTTTTAAGAAAGGTACAAATCAGGGTATTTTTATTTAGTTTGTGGCATACAAGTATTATAAAAAGAATTGCTTAAGAAATCCTTTATTGGATGCCATTTCACCCATCCTTTATTTTGTAGAAATTCCTTTGTCTGCTCCTTGCCAACATAGTGGGGATCCTAGAAAAAGTTATATCATTTTTATTTATACAAGGGGCAATAACAAAGAGATGCTATGCAACATGTTTGTTGTGAAAAGGGCACCTTTAACACATTCAGCACCAACAACCTGATATTGGTTGTAGCAGATTTTCGCTATGTAATGGAAAAATGTAGCACTCATAGCATTGGCTGGCGGTGAATGTGATAAATGTTTCACACTAGAGAAGTTACTTAAGACAAACTTAATTGATAGTGTATTCTTACCACAACTAAAAGACTGGCACCAGCAGAACCAATATGAATGCCCACAATGCCTTTTGAGGAGCAGTCGACATCTCCTCCCATCATGACAGGGCAGCCAAACTTCTCAAAGTGAGCTTTTAAACTGTCTACTATAGTGTTCAAATCATCCGTCTTGTTCACATGGATTATTTTGCATGGAATGTCATACAATTTATCTATTACCAGACATATCTATAAAAAAATATGTCAATATTTAAAACATACTGGAAATTATTGAATCATTTCAACTAGAACAGGAACATTGAAACAGATGTAGAATAGAACACTTTTCAACAATTTGGAATGGAGCAGTGAAAAAAGGGCCTTGTTGCGGGGATTTTGTTAAGGTGGGGCAGGCGTACACAAACCAAGAATACCTAGGTTACCTGCGTAATATTATATTATTGGGGGGGGCAGCTGCCCTCCCCTGCTCGTACCTCGCTACGCCCTTGAGAAGTGAGAGAAAAATGGAAAGTAAAAAACAACAACAATAATCTCATATGAATTGCATATTTTTAGAGGTAACCCATTTCATTCAATTTCACTTCATTTATTGTGTCATTTCATTGAATTTCCTTTCAATAGCCTTTAGAACCTATTATTTTATCGAAACACCTTTCAAGGTACATATCATTCATTACACAGAATTCGCATTTCATCAAAAGGCATTTTTCGCCACATTCATTTTTTTTGTAATTTTTTTTAGTAGTCAAGTGTATAGTAACCTAAGCTACATAATGAGTGTTTAAGGTATCCTGAAAATATGGTTTCAGCAGAAAACAGCATTGAGTGCAAGCCTCTATGATTTCCATACAAAATTATCTTGAGTAAGTATGTTCAAACATTTTAATTAGTCTTAACAGGTTCCCATACAACAGTGCATTTTCATCATCATAAGTCCAATGGTTACTTCTGTAAGTAAAGTTACACCCAAGTTTGATCACATTTGATCTATCAACGTACCAGACCAGGGACAAAACCGCGTTCATCAATCATTTGGTTCACGGGACGGGGATTCTCTGTTAAGGTTAAGATATTTTAAATTTTAACCCTTCCAATAATTGTCAACAATAAAATATACTTAACATACTTCAAAACTGCCAATCCACTGTCTAGATCCCAAAAATGAGACTGGTTTGTCTTCAAGCTCAACTAATATCTCCTGGATATTCCGAATAGATGGCACTTCTACGGATTTTTGGTACTTATTGTTAATCCATGAACATATTGTTTGTAACGTCCTGTAGCCACAGCCCCAACCCTAAATAAAAACATGGATTTTTTTAGTTATAGGTTATAAAATTATAATCCTAACTTGTAAAAAGGAAACTTAATCAGCAAACGAAATGATATACCTACTCTGTCATCGAACCCGTCGCATAAATAATGATAGTATTCATATTGTCCAGAAACTAAATAAAACTTTCCAGCGGAAAATAAACTCTCCATACCATCGTGAACATTTGTCAACAAACTTGTCATTTTTTTTAATTTTCTGACGTTTACCTTTCATGTAGACTACGGTACACTCTTTTTGAGCCTTTAGTTTTTGTTGACTAAAGGGCGGCCACATACATACGGAATTCTGTTTCGGAATTTCGATTCGGAATTCCGAATGCAGCTAATCCATACAAAATCTAACACACGTCCGTTTGACTTTTTTCTGAAACGGAATTCCGAATGTATGTGGCCTAGGTAGCGTTGAAAATTCCGGAAAAAAAAATATTTTTTCCTTGAGTTTTTGAAGTTTTCGTTTTTTCCGTTTTTTCGGGTTTTCTAGGAAAATAACAAATTAATAATGTCAATTTATTCATAGTCAATCACTGTCACTCTCGCCACCTGGGGCTCTACTTTGAAATCAGCAATTCGAACTTCGGATCGCCCCATCACTTTCTTGCGAATTAGTGATGCGGCGAGAGCAAAAGGGATAGCAATAGACGAAGTTCGAATTACGGATTTCAAAGTAGAGCCTCTGTTTCAATTGCTTCTGCCTTCATGTCGTCGTTGTCGCCCTTTTGTAGATGCAAATAAGACAGAATATCGGTTAAAATAACAGCAGAAAATTTCATTGGTTTTTTTCTACAAAAATCCGAAAAGAGTTGATTGGAATAAAACGGGATTTTTTCCGGACTTTTTCAACGCTAATGTGGCCGCACTTATTGTTATAAATTGTACTTACCTAGTTACCTAGTTGGTAAGTGTGCAGCACAGATTATAGGATATGGTGTGCAGAGAAATAGGGGAACCGTTATAGTAAAGATAAACTCAAAATAAATAAATAATAAGTATGCAGGTTTGTGTTCAGGCATTACAAGCCTTCATTTAGGTATTAGATACTAGCGACCCGCCCTCGCTTAGCTTCAGCTTATGTGAATTTTTGGTAACATCCGTACATAATCATGAATTGATTATAATGATTATACACCGTGGGCGTTAATAACCCGAAATATTTTAACCATCGATTCTAGAGCCTATTTGGAGTATTTAATGTGATATAACATGTAGTCCAATAACGCATAATTTCCGAGATTTTTATTATTTAAAAAACCATTTCATAGTCAATTTAATTTGAGCTCTGTCACCTAAACTTAAAGCTTATTTACTAAGAAAACGATTAAATTTATTTATGATGTACGTTGATAATATTACTACTTACAACATGAATCTTTCTTAGTAAATAATGCTTTAGGTTAAGGTGACAGAGTTCAAATTAAATTAACTATGAAATTGTTTTTTAAATAATGAAAATCTCGGAAATTATGCGTTATTGGACTACATGTTATATCACATTAAATACTCCAAATAGGCTCTAGAATCGATGGTTAAAATATTTCGGGTTATTAACGCCCACGGTGTATTGCATAAAAACCTTCCTCTTGAATTACTATCTATTGATGAAAACTGCATTAAAATCCGTTAAGATCTAACGTACCTACCTACATGCAGAGGGACAGAGACGGCGGGAAGCGACTTAGTTTTATGCTTACCATGTAAAGATAATAAATATATTATTATTATCTTGGGTAGGTAGACACAATCCGACTTCGTAAGTAGGTACTTCTTTAGTAAGTATGTATACTTAATAATAATAATATTTCGGATTCGGGGCATTACCTGATTTAAGAAGTGTATAGACAGCCAAAACAGATTTTATGCAATTGCCACTTTTAACTACTTTAGGTACTTGAGTTTCTGCGATAAGGAAGAAGTTTACGTGCGTGCGAAATAAAAAGGTGCTTAAAAATAAATGTAATTTATGTTTACTGGTTTACAAACGCAATTGGTCATTGAACAGTATAAAAGTTTCGGTTGTTCTTTACTCCTTCAAAATGCGTTTGATGTTTTGGTCTATTTTTATAGGGGCCGCTTTTTGTTAGTAAAATGCATCTAACTACATAGGTGTATTTACCTAAAAAAAAAAATTATGTTTATTGGTTTCTTATTAGGAAGGTACCTACTTAGGTAATTTACCTAATAGGTATATTCCGTTACCTTGCTTTAAACTTAAACTCACACGATTTTCGTCACACATATTAAGACTATAATTTTCGTAATCACAGCTGTTGTAACACGGTCGAAACGTCGAGGTAAATGTTTATTTACAGTTATATTCTATTATCATACTTTTATAACGATTGATGCCATAGGAACCTAAATAAATTTATCTTCTGTACTTACCTACAGCAAAGCTGTATTTAATAGTACTTACCTAACTATATATATAAAAGGCAAAACTGACTGACTTATATCAACACACAGCCGAAACTACTGTAGGTACCTACCTACCAAGAAACTTGAAATTTGGTACAGGGGTTCGTTTCATGATGTACCTAAGTGAGCACTAAGAAAGGATTTTCCCATAATCGATCCCCTACGGGAAGAAATTCTACGCGTACGAAGTCGCGGGCGTCCTCTAGTTATAGTATATTATTGAGTCAAGCGAGGTTTCCTAACTCTTCCTGGGGAATACGCGTTCACACTAACCAAACCTTGACCACTAACTAGCCTCTCGACGCTACATGCGGTTAGTGTAAATGATTACGTACGTCTAGTTATCCGAATTCGTACAGGAAAACGCTCGCATTCACAATTTGTTTAGCTTGTCAATATTGGTTCAGGTCGCAGGGTTATCGCCGAATATAAAAGAGGACACCTTACACCAGACTTCTGTACGAGACTGGCATTCGGCAGACAACCACTGTTTTTTAATTACCTAAAAAAACAACTTCGCGGAATAACATGAAGACTATTGCGGTAAGTTTTTGTAATAAGATTGAATATTTGTGTTTGAGTAAAATATTTAAAGAAGTATCTAATAAAGTAAGTAATAAAGCTAATAAGTAACAAATGCCTACTCTTAATTTATATAAAAGGAATGTTAGGTAATTGACAAATTATCTTAGGTACCAACACTAGGTAAGTACTTAATTTTTTGCACATATCTAAGTAAAAACCGGTGACAACGCAATTTTATGTTGTCTAGGAGACAAATTGTACCTAGGTAGGTACTATAATCAACGTAAACACACCGAGTTAGAACTTGTTAGATTAGTAGATTCGAATAAGTAGGTACTTAATCCTAAAATAAAATCATTAGTTCCAGAAAGAACTTCGTTTCATCTAACAATTAGTCTTAACATTTGTAAAATTGAGGGTTTTATTACCTCCGAGGGGGTTTTAGTGGATATCCACTTAGCACTGCCTAGTTTCAAATAACGCGGTTCCTTCCTACATCGTCCAAAAAAGAAACTTTTTTACATAGTAAGTATATTTTAATTAATTATTTTTATCGAGTTAGTTATTCGGTAATTTGTTCTTGCCTCCAAAATTTGCGCTCAGGTTTAACAGGTCGATGTGTCGCAAACACAATTGTTGGAGTTATTTAAGGTCGTCTAAAATAGTCCGTAACCTCTTTTTCACTTTTCATGCTCGTAAAGTCCTTCTTTATGCTGGGTATAGGCTGCATAAAATCGCATTTCGCAATTTTTTTCAATTTACCGAACCGTGGCTGTGTCCTGCAAGCTCATTGTCTGTTTTGTACAATACAAAGACTCGCTAGGTATAGTCACTTGTAGGCAAAATCTACTGAAGTGAAAAAAACCTGCGAAATTGAATTCATCAGGGGTCAGCTCTAAGAACTATCTTATCAAACATAACCAGTTTCGTTTACCCTGGTGTATGTTATACGCATCAACGTAGTACTCATTGACAAAAGTACACAACTACAAAACTTCAGTGGTGATACCAAAATCTCAAATACGATTTACATCAAGGAAGATCTACTTCCACTTGATCAGATACCTGCGACACAAGAATGCCAATAAAAGTTATAGAGACAACATAATTACATGCCTCACGCCTGTAATAATAAAGAGTGGGGTAAGCAGAGCTACAGAATTACCTACAACTCTAAAAACTTGTTGATAATCTGTAACCACATTTTGCACAAATAATATGGGGTTATAGACAAATTCTGACAAAACAGCCCTTAGACCAGTAATGTGGTAGGTACCGAATGCAAGTGAAATGCATGCATGTGGCTGAGATAGAAACCAGCCAGAGATAAAATCACCAAAAGACTTGGTGGCCATCCACGCCGTGACACGTCTTGAAGACCAGTTGCTTTGACAAGCCCTGGCACCGCCAACACCACTGTTTTGCAGGGCTTGGGAACAACGGTTCGGTAAACACTCGCTCGGAGCGGAATCGATTTGCGAGCGTTATGATTACTTATGATCGATGGGATTAACCAAGTATAGGTATTTTTGGTTTTTGATTCTTGCTGCAGTTGGATGGCGTCGCGAATAAAATATTAAGGCCGACTTGACTTGAAGCTGAGCAAAATTTATCTAAAGAGATAGCTTACAGGGTAGAAAATACGAGAAAATGTGGGCGGTGCGAACAAATTAGCGAGCGAAATTAACCGTTATTTCGAGCAGGAACCGTTTTATTTTGCTCTTTGATCAGAACCGAAATAATCGATTCTGTTCGAGCGGAATCGGAATGAAAATGCTCTATTTGAAATGTATGGCGTTTCTGACGAGCTGGTTAATAAAATTAACCAGGTTTCCGAGCCCTGCTGGTTTGTAAGTAATGGTTACAAATAACATTAGACGTGTTCTTTCTTAGGACAATTTATCTTAATCACTTAGTCGAAGGTCTGAGCTGATATGATTACCTAGATTAGTGCCAAATTGTTGATAAACCTTAACTCTCATTTTTAATCAGTCTTTACGTAAATGCTGGGTGTTGTGACTGGGACTACGTTAAATAAATGTTAACGTAGCTTGTAAACAAAATAACAGATAATTAACAAGTAAAAGTGAATAATAGACTCTGTAATCTGTGATATAAGTCGTAAGTTAATATTATAATAAGATATAAATCTGGCTCTTGATAAATAATAGTGTAGTTTGATAAGGAGGGCTCTATTTCAGGTTCGTAGAACTTTTTATGAAGGTTATTTTGTTATTGTGCTATTGCGGTCGATATGTTTCTTGTGAAAGAAAAGATGGCTCTTCAGCTACTACTTAGCACCTAGTCTATTTTCAGAATTATCAGTTCGTTGAAGATCAATATACTGAACCTTACTGTTCCGGATTCATGATTATCATTTTGCCACACACATTTATCAACACTACTAAGTCTTTATACATGGTGTCCCACAACTTGATGTAAATATTAAGGCATAAAAAGGCCCTTTTATAAAGGTTCAGCATACAGTTTTAACTTTCCAATATGTTAATTAATTAGAATTTGCTACGTAAGTTTTTCTGATAAGAATACTATCTTCACATTAGTCGACTCTCAAAAATCGCTAAAAATCGCTAAAATAGCTTATGAGTAATTTGTGAAAAATATCTACTTACCTACTTAATTCTTTATGAAACGTAGAAATATGCTGGATTACACCAAAATAGAGAATGTCAGCCAGTTTAGATTTTTGGCTTATCGTATTCTTCATTAAAAACAAAAAATTGCTTTAAAAAAATCATGTCGATACGTCAAATACTTTTCGAGATATTGAATTTTAAACTTCGTATGCGGCGCTCGAAACTCGGCGGCTAGCGCTCACGGATGATGACGTCATCATTCAACTGCGGTACGCGCCCTTATATGAACGAGTAAGTTTACAGGGCTATATATTTTTAACCGTAATAAGTAGCCAGTTGAAATTTTCACAGAATACGCGTTATTATAAAATCTATCGTTTAAAACTATAAAATGAACAATAAATCAAATCCCAAGAGGGGTCCCCATACAAGAAGCATGAAAAAAATCTTTTGTTTTAGCATCTTTATACGGATTGTATTTTTATAATGACTTCTTATTTTGATGCTATTTTAAGCTTAAATTGTGGTCTAATTTTCATTGTTTACGACTAAGTAGCAATCTTGAGTAAAACTTCTACAAATATGTGACAAAACTGATTTTATCAACACGATGGTTTAGGCGATCACCCATCCTGTTTTAGACTACGCTTGTAGTTGCTTAACTTTTTAAGTCGTAATACTCGTAATTATTTTTAGGAATTCGTTTTGATGTTACTATGGTAGTTATGGTTAGGTATCTATTGTTTTGTATTACATACAGTTTAACTAAACAAACTTTCTGTCACTGACCGGCTTTTCTGTTTGTAATGTTTGTCGAGTAAGTTGGTTAAATAAAATTAGAATAATAAATAGGCACTTTTAATTTTGGGTTCACCGTTTTTTACATAAAAATACCAATAAAGTATGTTGATAGCTAAAGTGAAACATGCCAAAAATTAAAAACCAAGTGCGAGACGCGGGACACAGGCGGCCGAGCCTGCAGCGGTAGGTACTGTAGAGTACAAAGATATGTATACATTTGTGGCCCTTATTTCAATGGAATAAGGTGAAAAAGTGTATACATATCTTTGTACTCGACTGTAATATTCAACAATATTATGATTCACGCAGTTCGCTATATACGCGGTCTCGTACAGCGTACCCGTAGTTTTAAGTGATCTTACTCGTTTAAAATGTCGGAGCCGTAGAAGTCAAGATTGTCCTCTATTGTACCAAAGTGTAACAAAGGGCGTTGGTCCCACAAAAAAAAACCAACACACACTACCTTGAGTGAGGAACCTGGTAGCGCCCGCGCGCGAAATTTGAAATCGATGTAATGAATACACGAAGTATCAGAACTACTACTAGGTCAATCAAAAAATCATGTTTTATAGTTCGTTCTTTTATACGGTAGCGATATTAATTCTACATTACTTAACACGAAATTTGTAAAGAAAGGCCTACCACCAAAGTTAAGCAACCACCGCTTACCTAAACATCGTGTTGATTTAAACTAGGCACTTTTAAACATATTTGTAAGAGATTTACTACAGTTTACTGTTTGGTCGTAAACTATATATGTTAGTATGGAGTTTAGATTATCATTTAAGCTTAATGTGACACCGAAATAAAAAGCTATCATACAAATACAACCCGTATTTCGTCTTCCAAAGTTAAGCAACTACACGCGTAGTCTAAAACAGGATGGGTGACCGCCTAAACCATCGTGTTGATAAAATCAGTTTTGTCACATATTTGCCGAAGTTTTACTTAAGATTGCTATTTAGTCGTAAACAATGAAAATTAGACTACAATTTAAGTTTAAAATAGCATCAAAATAGGAAGCCATTATAAAAATACAATCCGTATAAAAATGCTAAAAATAAAGATTTTTTTTCATGTTTCTTGTATGGGGACCCCTCTTGGGATTTGATTTATTGTTCATTTTATAGTTTTAAACGATAGATTTTATAATAACACGTATCCTGTGAAAATTTCAACTGGCTACTTATTACGGTTAAAAATATATAGCCCTGTAAACTTACTCGTTCATATAAGGGCGCGTACCGCAGTTGAACGATGACGTCACTCAAGCAAGATGGCGTCCACGCGCTTTAATATTATTGACCCAAATTTCAAACTATTGTAGAATCAAAACTACTGGGTATATTTGAATGAAATAAAAAGTATTATGTTTGTTTATTTATAAACATTACTGTTACAAAGTTTCAAGCGATTTGGCGTAACTACTGACATTCTTCATTCCAAGCTGTCAATAGGTACTTGTGAAACAAATTCATTCACACTTTCGAAGCCTCTGAAGCATAACTCGTAACCTAACTTAAACCATAGACTATGCAACTACTAAAAAAATATTTAACGAATGGTGCATCAACATTTCAAAATTGTGTAACAAGTGAGTACCTAATATGATAAATGTTTTTAAGATAAAAAAGCATATTGAGAGCCTAACCGAAATCATTTGGTAGAAAAGCAACTTATTTTTTTGCCGGTATTAAGTAGTTTTTGTTACACACTTTCAAAAACTTGATTAAATAAGAGTTCTTTAGTAGGTATTTTTGTTTTTAATTTTAACTGATTTAACGTAAAACAAGGAATGCTTTATTGGCTACCAATTTATTAAATACGGATTTATTTCAATTGCGCTGACATTTTGGAATTATGGTGTACCTAATGCTGTGTATTGCTACATTTTTCCGGATTAGATAAGTATCAAGTTTTGGATGCACCAACATTAGCTATTTCTACCTAAGCGAGCCAAATGTTAATTGCATGGTAGTTCTTTACCAGTATCATTAAAATACCCAACTCCGAAAGTAATTTACACATTACAAAGTACCTATACCGTATTATTTACGTCAAGCTCTGGAACACCCTGTATAGTAAATACTCGTTACTTGTAGACAGGAAAATCCTTTAGCGTCGGCTTTATTTTTATGTACCTAATTGTCCAAAACCAACACTAGCTGTAGATACAATATTTGCTCGGTAAATATTGGCGCCATTTTATATGTGTTTACTAAAATTGTCGAAATATTAGACGAAGCACACGTGGGCGTCCTTGAGCCAACGAGACGTCCGTCGTTTAACCCCATTAGTATGATTTCGGAGATCCTCTTGTCTTAACCTGTATTACATTATTTGGCTTTATTTATATCATTTTAATCCTAAACTATCGAATAAGTTATAGGCCATAGCCCAAATTACTTAATCCTTAAAACAAAGGGCATTGGGTAAGTTTGTATGAAGAAAATTGTTTTTTTTTTCAGCGGCCTCTGATGATTTTTACATAGTATTTAGAGGACCTCTAGATATATAGACACATAGATATATATAATTTATGGCGTTAAATAATAACACTTAAGAGTATTACAGTGCAGAACAAAATATGTTTATTTTGAATAATTCTATCATAATTTACCACTTTTACGAATGGCCGCTCACCTTGAAAATGTATGACTTTTACAAATGACAACACTTTTACCCAAACCAATTTAATAAACTTAAAACATAGTAGCCAATTGGAGTAATTTTGAAGCGTTTGGGTGTAATTTTATAGCATCTTTCGTAATACACCTCGGGTCAAAGTGATACTCTGATAATGGTAACTTAATAAAGATCACGTACGTAGGTACCTAGAACTCTTTACACGAAAAACATTATCTTTTAAATGTTTTACCTACGCTTCCAACGAATAAAATACGGAACAGTCTCCGAAAAACATACTTATTCTACCTTATCTAAAAGTTATCAGACAAATTGCATCCGGTGTTTAACGTAGCGGTTTAAACACGAAAAACAATAAAATTGCAAGCAGTCTGATTTTTACAGTCAGCAAAGTACATATTTATTTGGATGAGTCAGTTTAACATTGTCTTGTGCATTATTTTGTCTGATTTTGAACAAGACGGTATCTTATCTAAACAGCAGATAAAACTCAATTATTCGAGACAAGAGGCATTTAGTTTAGACATCTGTTAGTGAGCTATTGGAGTACACAAGATGAACCACCACTTCGTTTTCCAGATTTTGCTGCTCGCCATCGTAGCGATGGCTTCTTCACAGGGTGGTAAGTAATTGAAAATATACCTAGTTAGGGTGACGGCACCAATGATAGACACTTTTATCTGACATGCACCAGTAATGGAAACTTCACTCTTAATTCAAATTTCATACGGTCCTCATTATTGAATGATTGTTGCAAAACAAATGAATAACCCTTATCTTCTGTAAAATAAGAATCAAGTGTCCATTATTGGGTCAATCACCCTATGATACAACACTCAGAATCAAATCATTACATCATATTATGTCCTATGCTTGTTCTGCGGTTCTATCTTATATGTTACGGTAACATTCCGTCTGTGTCTCTTTCAGTAAACGTTGTGGACAACAGCAATCCTAGCCAAGGTAGGTACTTACCAAATAATTCCTGCTTACCAAGTCGTTATTAATGTGAAATAGAGTATCTTTGCACGCAAATAATCATAAAATACCTGTCAGCAAAAATGCGCGTGGACAATGTTATCCTAAATTTTAGAAAAAAATAGATTCGTATATACTGAACCGTTGTTTAATGTGTTTTTTAGCATATTTCTTGGCACATCTTTGTTAAACAGACAGCTTAGTACTTTTATAATTGAGTACACTATGTTCTTTAATGTTGTTTTTTCCTTTCTTTGCTTTATGTGATTTAAGTATCTATCTCTTTCAGTAAACGTTGTGGACAACAATGATCCCACTAAAGGTACTAATAAATCTATTAATAATTTATATAGCTGCTGAATATATTCCTAAAGAAGATATGAAAGGTGTTGGATAGATTCACAAAAGTAGGCTGAACGAGAGAACGAGACTTATAATTACTACGTTTCTGTGTAAGGTTATGTATAAAAGGTTCCAAGAACAGCTAACTAAACTAATTAGGTTTTGGTTCGTTCACATTATAGGTACCTACTATCTAGTTTTGTGAAACTACGCCAATTACCTATGCGTTTACCAAAGAATACCAAATCCTACCACTTTTACTGTCACTGTTTTCTTATTGCCGTTAAAAAGTGATGTGACTCATAATTTGCCGATAACATGGAAGATTTAAATTTCTTAATTGGGATTCACCTAAAAAAAACAGTTTTTATATTGACTTTTATTTAAGCTTATTTCATACGTTGTGCATTTTGATGTCTTAATACCCACTGTTTTCTTTCCTTGTACATTTTTCACAAAAGCGTTGATGTCTTTTGTATAAAAAAACAGAGGATAACTTGGATTAACCCAATTCTTCTATATTTTGTATAAGTAATAAGGCGCACTCACTTAGTTGCATCACTTTTTAACTATAACTGCGTCGTACTAATATTGCAAATACTTACCTACAAACTATGCTTTGCATCAGTCATCTAAACTTACATCAAACTTTTTTCTAGTTCGCGTGGTGGACGGCCCGAATCAAGGTCAGTACCTATATAATAAAATATAATTAATTTCATTTTTTGAAGCAAGAAGGGCTCGACCAAATGAGCATAAAGACCCAGAAGGGTAATTTTAAAATTATATTTTGTTCTGAAATAACATGGTAGTTAAAAAACCGGCCAAGCACTTAAATATTTATTTTATTTTAATTTAAGTATTTATTTTTAAAATGAGTACCTATACAACTAAGTATTATGTGAATATTTCAACCACCTTCCTGTTGCCTTTATAAATATCGAGCAAAAAAATGGCAAAAAAAAACACGTTTGTTGTATGGGAGCCCCCTTAAATATTTATTTTATTCTGTTTTTTGTATTTGTTTTTATAGCGGCAACAGAAATACATCATCCGTAAAAAATTCAACTGTCTAGCTATCACGGTTCATGAGATTCAGCCTGGTGACAGACAGACTGACAGACGGACAGCGGAGTCTTAGTAATAGGGTCCCGATTTTACCCTTTGGGTACGGAACCCTAAAACGGGAGATCAAATGAAGCAAAACGTATTAGTTTTAAAAATAAAACAAAGTTTGTTTTAAACTTTCGCGACGTTCGTACCTACTGTAATAAATCTAAATCAAAATAATATTATAATGTTTTGAAGGCATATATTAATGTTTAATATATAATGTTTTTACGCAATTAAATCCCGTTTTAGATTTATTATATTATAAAACAAAGTTTTCAAAAAAATGTTATCTTGAACAACCCGGCATAAAAATAATTTTATATGTCATGTCTAATCATAGTAATCATTCCTCGAATCTAACGTTTTTATAATAATACTAGGAGTAGGAGAGGTAGAGCGTAGGAGTTTTTAATCTTTACTCGCGGTAAATGTCCATGACCTTTCTCGTGGTTCAAGCTATCCCCACACCAAATTTCATCCACATCGGTTCAGCGGGTTAGCCGTGAAAGCGGAACAAACAGACAAAGTTACGTTCACATTTATAATATTACTACCCGTGCGTGCCCGGCGCCCGCCCACGTGTAATTTTTCCTTCATACAAACCTTGTCCGTATAATTACGAACACAACAAAGAAATAATTATTCTAATCGGTCGAGCCGTTCTCGAGTTATGGCGTGTTCGAGGGAAACAGGGATTAATTGGAGTTCAAGTGAAAATTAATGGATCAATAATGATAATGTTATATATTAAGATACATATAGTATGAAAAATATGTTATAAAATTACTTATTTCCTTTTTTTCAGTACAAGGAAACTTCGACTCAGCTTTCTACAGGCCTCCTAACCGTTAGTATCTCTATAATTTGCAAAATCCTAGAATTATAACACACAGACGGCCTGCACACGTAAAGTTCGGACCGCGGGAAACGCCACGCGCCGTTCCAATTTTCGTTCCGAACCGTACGTGTAAATGCAACTGTAATAGTAAAATATGTACGGTTCGAAACGAAGATTGAAACGGCGCGTGGCGTTTCCCGCGATCCTTGCTAATGTTGGCAATATGCGGTTTACCCTTGTTTATAGACACTCATTTCATAGACACTATCACTTCACAGAATTTTCATTTCATAGAAAACTATTTTCTGCTGAACCTGTGTTGATTTCAGATTATCTTAAATATGATTCATGTAGGTTACGTTAGGTTAGACTTGTAACCATCGCAAGATAAACTGAAATCAACACGGGTTCAGCAGGAAATAGTTTCCTAGAATAGTCAATTAAAATGTCACTGTGACACAGTTCTATGGTGAATCAGGGTTGTGCAGTCACAGCAATAATATATTATTCAACACTGGGCGCAAAAATGTGTGACACGCTCTTATACCTACCTCTAGTAATAAAGACGTGTGAGATATTTTTGCGCCCAATGTTGGATAATATATTATTTTATTGCTGGTGACTGTACCAATCTAGACGGAAAACAAAGTAATAAAATGATATCTATTATTTTTTGCACTGTAAAGGCCTAGTGTTGGATTCCATCGAGTATGATTCCTGTACCTCCAGTACAGGAATCCAGCACAGTAACATGGTGTAATTTAATGTATTTATTTTATGTTTTTCAGCATCCGGAAACATCGGTGGTATGTCATTCAAATATTTATTATTCATATTTTCAGAACTCTTGATGATACAATCTAAACGATAGTGGCGTCAATCATTTCCCATCAAAATTATCAGCTTTGCATGCTTATCAATATCGGAATGCTTTCATAAATCACAACATGTACATTTAACCGTATTTGTTTTCTGGGTTAGTAGGTATAGATATATTTCACATCATTCGCTTGCTGAGAAAACGTTACACGAGGTGTGACAAAACCATAATGAACCCGAAATATTTTTCGTAAGGTGCGTTGGGGTAAGTTGGAAAACGGTGTAAGATGAAAAACCGTTCGTAACTCCCTATTCCGTGCACATTTTTGGTTCCTGGGCACTTAATTGAGAACGCCATTTTGTTGCTCCTCGCCCCTCAGTCAGTGCCGTTCGCTCAGTTATTGTGGTCGTGTGTTATCGTCAATTTTCGACAAGGTGAATTTTTTACGTTCAAATCATGTTTTTTAATCTTACCCCATGTTTTGTAACTCCTTTTGCAGTGACGCTAGAGAGATGTTGTATTGGTACGTTTGCTTGTAATTGTTATTTTAATTACCTGTCAATGTGAATTTTAATTATCTTTCTTAGTTTCCGAGTTTTTATATATTTCAATCTTGCACCGCCTACTTTTAAAGGGGTAAGACGGTAATATTTTTGTTTTCATGTTACCCCGGTTTCAAACCCCATAGTAACAGTCACTGGTTCTCAAAGTGTGGAGGAATAACTACTTTCATTAAATATACTTAGGTAGGTAGGTAGTTTATAGAGGTTTGTTATACAACCTATACAGTACCTACATTATTTTAATTAGACGGGACTTTATCGTGAACTTGCATTTAATTATTTATTTCTGTGTTTGTGTGCGTTGCGTTAATAAAATTGAATAGAGAATGTCAGCCAGTTTAGATCTTCAGCTTATTTACCGTATTTGTAATTAAAACAAAAATTACCTGTGAAATAAACATTCGATAGGTACGTCAAATCGTTTCTGAGATATTGAACTTTAAACTTCGTATGATTCGTACGGATGATGATGACATCGCTGCACAGCGATTATATGATTGAGTAAGTTTACAGGGCTAATGACCGCTTAAAACATCATGTTGACAAAATCAATTTTGTCACATATTTGTAGCAGTTTTACTTGAGATTGCTATTTAGTCGTAAACTTTGAAAGTTAGACTACGATTTAAGCTTAACATAGCATCAAAATCAGAAGCCATTATAAAAATACAATCCGTATAAAAATGCACAAAAAAAAGGTTTTTCTTTATATTTCTGGTATAGGGGGGTCTTGGGATTTGATTCAAGCTAAGTCGTATTCTATAAAGAACAGTTTGAGAACCCTTGTCTATCTATCCTCAAAGTGGGGTAAGACTGAAATATCATTTTATAGAAAGCCGAATTTTAGCTGTAAATAACGGTTTTTTTTAAATATGAAATAATGTTTTAAACTGCTACGGTGCTATACCGTTGGAATTTATGCATCACATTCACCTACGGCGCATATTAACGATTTTAAAAACTATATCAATCTTACCCCGTCACCATTCCATCTTACCCCATGGATTTTTTAGTAATGAGTGTAACTTTATTTCAACTTTTTCAATAGTAAAAGTATTAGTAACTTCCTTTTTTAAGTTTTAATATAAAGGTTCATATGTGCTCTTTACCAAAAGCGTAGCTTCCTGTAACTAGTCCTCATATTCTTGGTATAATATCACTTTTAAAAAAACACCTCTCATCTCGTGTAAAATCCGTTCAATCTTACCCCAACGCACCTTACTTTATTTTATTTCACTACTGTTAAGGGGCTTCTAAACAGGCCATATTTTCACTGCAATATGTGGCCGTTAAGTATTGGTATCCCTCTCTTACTCGTATGTTAGAAAAAGACACCAATAGATGCCGGCCACATATTGCAATGAAAATATGGCCCGTTTAGAAGCCCCTTTAGACAATTTAAAATTTTGGATATAACTCTTGCTTATTCAAAGATCAAACGGTTATAAATTTGTTACTGCGAAGTTGTGGTCAAGTTTACATCATACGAGTATTATGGTCGCGTAGGTAATGTCGCTATGGATAAAAGTGGATAAAAATCCGCAACGTCACTCTCTCATAATGGTCTGAAAGTGACGTTTATTTTATCTACAGCGATAAAATGCAACCTTAAATTAGTAAAACCCCAATAGGTAGCTAAATATTTTAGTATCATTGTAATTGCCACATTGTCGAATGGACTATAAGGTGCCTTTTATATGCATTTGAACCTGGGGATTCAGTGCGGCTAGCACACGTTGCCCGCGACTTGTTTGTCGTTCAGATTTTCCTTTCTATCTAGTCAGTAACGATAGAGACGCAGCGAGAAAATACAAATTGTGCTACCCGTGCAAGATGGTAAATTATAGGCCGGCAGACATTTTGGGGATGTGTTCTATGTCGCATGCATTTTATGTATCTTAAGTAACTATAATAAGTAGGTACCTTTCATTTATGCGAACCAGTTTGACAAAGTTATCTTTCAATTAATGGTGGTAGGACCTTGTTCTGAGTCCGTACGAATCGCTAGTACCATCCTCTTATCGTTTAACCTAGGTACCGCCATGTTTGTATGGGAATTTTTGGGAATTTGGGACAACCGGTAAAATTATCTACTAGCATAGACGCATTCTATCTCTTCTTAGGGTTGGCAACGCATTTGCAGTCTAAGGTACCCATAACATAACATAACCACGTAATAATTTTGATTTTGATTTTGAAGGATTGCAGTCTTAAGATTGTAGTGCGCAGTTTAGGGGCCAAATTAAACTGTATCAGCAATAAAGTCATTCATTCGATAACTATTCAAATCCAGCAACATACTGGTAGAAGTTGAACATAGAAGTTTTTGTGGCACGAATATAATTGTCCGAAAGATATTAGTTTATCGATAAATTGTAGGTACTTTCTTACGACAGTTATGACTATGAGATAACGTATAACATGAACATGTAACTTGCATACCTATTATACATTGTAAAATCCGTATGAACAAATTTTTGCTCCGTCGACTCTGTATGGTACAGTCAACAGCATAAATAAGTGATCATTTATGTACCTTGTCACTTAATTTAACGTCGTGTTTGAAATGTTATACAAAATTGTGAAACGATTGAAAGCGACAAAGTACATGATTCATGTACATGTAACATGAATGATCACTTATTTATGCTGTTGACTGTATCTACAATAACTACTTTTTTGTTATAAACATTCACAAACATATCTTGTAGTTTTAAATACTATCTGGATCTGCCATAACAACAACTGAAAAACTGACATCAGAGGTTTTTATTAAATATATCTACATTATATTATTATTACAACCAGAGCAGTCAAATCAATTCTATACGTGTGGTTTGTTTTTGTCAATTTGTGCGTGTCAAATAAAGTACCTATGTGTGTGAAGTTCTAAGTGCGGTGTGAAAATTTAATGGTGGTGGCGCATGCAGGATGCACTAAGTGACTTTTAAAAGGTAACGTTATTACTCCACAGTCGTGGACTCCGCTTTCTACCAGCCGTCTAACCGTAAGTAAATATAAACAAATACAAAATAATTAATATAAAATAAAAAACAACCAATTTACAAAAAACAACTTTTTACAGCACCGCAAGGTCCTCCCTTAAATCCTGACTGTAAGTAACCCTTTTAAAATAAATCAAACTACTTACTTAATTAATAAAACAAACTTTTAAGGAACTTAAACGGAAATTATTTATTCTTTTACAGTCTTTTACAGTAACAGTAAGTAAAAACGTTACAAGAATGAAAGAAAAGTTACGAAAACACTTAAGTATACATAAAAAATACATTAAATAATTATTAATATTTTAAAGTTGTTAATCCGGCTTTCTCTCAGCCGCCGTCTAACAAAGATTCAAAATAAAGCGAGTTGTTGTTTTTAGAATATATTAATTAATTAACATCTATGTTATATACTTAATTAAATATATTATCAGGCAGGTAACATGTTAAATTCAGAAAGTACTTTCCTTAGCTCCTGCCTGGAACGACCTCTTTAAAGCTAAGCGTAGCTTAGTACTTACCAGCTTACCACAACATAAATATTTTTAATTGTTACAGCCGTTGATCAGGCTTTCTACCAGCCGTCTTACCGTAAGTAAAAAAAAATGAAATAAATTATCTAAATGAAAAGCAGTTAAGTAATAAAAATATTTTATTTTACAGCACAACCTCCTTCTATAGGTCCTGCGAGTAAGTAACCCCGTTAAAATAATGTAATAGGCTCGACAGTAAAAAAATTATCAAAATTAATTAAACGACAACATTATTACATTTTTCAGTTGTAAACCCAGACCCAGGCTTCTACCAGCCGTCTTACCGTAAGTAAACATAAATCAAAAAACCGAAATTGCAAAGTAAAAACGATTACCTAAGTGAAAGTAGGTAGATTATGTAATAAATTATCTAACTGAAAAGCAGTTAAGTAATAAAAATATTTTATTTTACAGCACAACCTCCTTCTATAGGTCCTGCGAGTAAGTAACCCCGTTAAAATAAAGTAATAGGCTCTACAGTAAAAAAATAATCAAAATTAATTAAACGACATCATTATTACATTTTTCAGTTGTAAACCCAGACCCAGGCTTCTACCAGCCGTCTAACCGTAAGTAAACATAAATCTAAAAACCGAAATTGCTAAGTAAAAACCGATTAAGTGAAAGTAGGTAGATTATGTAATAAATTATCTAAATGAAAAGCAGTTAAGTAATAAAAATATTTTATTCTACAGCACAACCTCCTTCTATAGGTCCTGCGAGTAAGTAACCCCGTTAAAATAAAGTAATAGGCTCTACAGTAAAAAAATAATCAAAATTAATTAAACGACATCATTATTACATTTTTCAGTTGTAAACCCAGACCCAGGCTTCTACCAGCCGTCTAACCGTAAGTAAACATAAATCTAAAAACCGAAATTGCTAAGTAAAAACCGATTAAGTGAAAGTAGGTAGATTATGTAATAAATTATCTAAATGAAAAGCAGTTAAGTAATAAAAATATTTTATTCTACAGCACAACCTCCTTCTATAGGTCCTGCGAGTAAGTAACCCCGTTAAAATAAAGTAATAGGCTCTACAGTAAAAAAATAATCAAAATTAATTAAACGACATCATTATTACATTTTTCAGTTGTAAACCCAGACCCAGGCTTCTACCAGCCATCTAACCGTAAGTAAACATAAATCAAAAAACCGAAATTGCTAAGTAAAAACCGATTAATTGGAAGTAGGTAGATTATGAATTTTCAAAATATTTCAAAAACTTTAGTTTATTTCTATTTTTTTGCATAATTTTTGTTTAGTTGCTGAATTATCCACAAGTTTTTAAAGTTGTAGGTAATTCTGTAGCTTTGCCTACCTCACTCTGGGATTACAAGCAGGCGTGAAGGTATGTAGGTATGTATGTAGTTTAAATAGGTACTGCTTTCTTTAATCCATTCATTATTTTCAGGAAATATGTTTGTATTTCTAATCACTTGAACATGATGCATCTGACAAATTTTTTTTTATTTCCCTATTTGCATCGAAAATTAACACCTAAAATAATTTCAATGTTTTCCTTATAATAAGATGAGAAGAAAAAAATGTAGCCCGACACAGTTAGAAACGCGAATTTTCTATAAGGTTTCCGTTCATAATTTATTAAATGTAAAGAATACTAAATACTTACAAAACTTATAAGGTTATTTCCTTTTACAGCTCCGCAAGGTCCTTCCATAGACTCTGGCTGTAAGTAACTAACTCTTATCTAATCTGTGGTAACGACCGCAACACCTAATAAGACAGAAAAAACATTTATTCGTGACAAACAGACAAACAAAACTCAACAAAATACTGACATAGACAAAATACCTGTTGTCACGAAATGGTTCCAACTCAGCGTTATGCTGGCGTTAAAGCCAACGCAAAGGGCATTAATACAAAATAAATAATTACAATAAAGCTAGTTGCATTGGAATATTAACACAATTAATTAAGTATTTTTACTACAACAATATTCAAGCAATGAAATCATTACTTATTTCTTCACAGGGGTTTTCTACCGACCGTCTTATCGTAAGTCAATCGAGTAATAAAATTATGTACCTAATTAAATGTTGATTAAACAGTTAATATTTGGAAATTCGAGGTCTTTCTTTTGAGCCTGCCTGTGCATGAGTACCTAGCTAATCTCTTTTTAACTCCTGCGTTCTAGTCTTTAGTCGCCAAATTAATTATTACTCCATATTTTCATTATTATAATTTCTAACTACTGATAGTATTTTATATTACAGCAACTAAACGTCTTTCCATAAATCCGGCATGTGAGTAATCGCCATAAAGTAAAATAAATATTTTTAATATTTTATCTATTTTTTAAATTAATTTACGTTACATTGTAATAAGAAACGTATTAGCTACAAAACTTAGATATAAAACGGTAAAGTTATCTATCATTTTCATTACAGTTGTTTACAAACAGCAGTCTAATCGTAAGTTATATACTTAATACTTAATAAAAACTCGAAAAAATATACCATTGGTAGGTTTTTTCTTAAGTTATTACTTTTACAGCACCGCAAAATCCTTCCATGCATTCTGGCCGTAAGTAACCTCTACAAAAATAATAAGTACTTAGGTACTACAATAAATTTAATCACGAAACTGTACACGACGTAATATGAAACTGTAAAATTATTATTTCTTCGCAGTGATTTACTACCATCCGTTTAATTGTAAGTAAATGAAATTAATAAAAGTTAAGACAAGTCAAACAGTACTTTGTTTCTAAAGACATCTTTAAAAAATATGTTTTACCTACAGCTCCGCAAAAGCCTTCCGCAGAACCTGCTTGTAAGTAGAGGCTATGAAATACCCATGAAAAAAAATATCTTTCATTATCAAAAAACAATATAAAATATGAATCAGTAACATTTTTATTTCTTCACAGTTATTTACTATCAGCCGTCTAATCGTAAGTGATAAAAAGAAAGTACACATAAATAACTACATGAAGAAGTAAATTACATCTGACAAAATCGGTAGACGTTGTGACAGAAGCAAGGGCATCAAAGTGGTAGGCAATGGGTGTGATCCCCTCAAAAACGGCGGTCGGTCGGACGTGGGTTTAATCCGACTCATTTTAACGGTTACGATTTTTTTACTTGTTCGATTTTTTTTATACTAACGATTTCGTTTGATGTCATTTTAGGCTTGGGTTATTTACCTATTCCTAAAACTATAAACTACATTATATTTTCTAAAAACTCCAGTTTCAAACGCAACCATTTATAAAGGAAAAGAAATCAGTGGCGAGAGTCTAGCCATCAAATTTAACTAAAAAAAAACAAGAAATGAAAGGTTCTGGTTTATCTAGAAGATTCTAAACATATTTTGGTAGATTACATAACATGCTACAATTACATTATTAACTATTTCGTTTCACGCATGTTCTGCATCTATATACTAATCCAAGCATTTTCTCCACGACACCAACACGCCTAACATTGATTCAACCTGTAAGTAACATTTTAACAACTAAAATGTATAAGTAATTTAAGTAACCCGCTTCCTATTTGAAATAACCTTTTGAGAAATCCGCTTTCAAAAAACGTCAAATTTAAATATTATGTCGATCGTAGAAAATTACGATCTCTGATAGGCAAAACTGACATCTTAATCAGGATATGTAATAAGTCGGTTCACTAATGTTTTACCAAATCATCATTTGGCAAACAATTTCATTCTACAAACTTTCATTTCGCTAAGATGTATTCCCAGCACATAATTTTATATTTTGTTGTGGTCAAAAGTCAAACCTAACCTAACTTATTTATCAAGCCCATGTAGCCTATATAATGGTTTAAGCACAATTAGGTACATTTTTGCGAAAAGAAAGTTTGTAAAATGATACGTTTGACAAATTAACTTTTGGTAAAAAGTCAGGAAACCGTAATAAGTCTTAATTTAAAAAAAAACAACACTTTTGTTGCCAAAAAAATCTGTCAAGTGCGAGTCGGACTCACGCACTGAGGGTTCCGGCCTTTTTGCAATTTATTATGGTCTTATTTCCTATGTAGGTAATTTATTTTACTAAGGGCTAATTTTTCAATCCCCAGATAAAACTATCCGTCAGTTAAATGTATTACTATCCTTTTCTGAAGTCATATGAAAGAAAAGGACAGAGCTAAAATTTACCTTCCGGATAGCTTTATTTGGGGATTGAAAAATCAGCCCTAAGAAGTCATATCTTCGCACCTAAAGGAATTACGCTGCAAATAGAATTAAATGAATTTCAAATTTTGATTTTGTTACAGTGGATAACGCCTTCTATCGCCCTCCGGGTAAGCAAACAATATTTTATTTTATTTTATTTTATTGAAACAATATATATTTATGAAATATCGTTGTTTTGTTAAAATTATTTCATTCTTAGACGTTGACTATCAACTATTAGTCATTTTTCACAATCCTCAATCCTGATGTTAATTAAAAAAATAAAATCTTTTTTTATTGTTCGCAGTTGGTGGCAACAGTAAGTAGACAACTTATTTTAAAATATTAATTATTAATACGTATTTAAGTTACTAACTCGCACCATTTGTGCAAACTCAAAAGTATGTTTAAGTGGTCTGTTACGCGAAACAATACACCTTATTTAAAAAACCTACTTATTTTCTAACTCTGGCTTCCTACATCAGTGAACGCTTTAAGTGACCGCTTTTGTACCTTGTCTCTTGAACTGTATAATATTCTGCATTACTTAGTTTATACGATACTCTCAAACTAGTAAGAACGACAAGGTACAAAATTACTATATTTTACTTGACGTTGATTAACAGCCGAGACCAAAATTTAAATTTGAGATTGAAAATTAAAGATCTTAAAATATAAAAAAATGACAGACAAACGTCATTCCATGAAATAATCAAACCAAAATCATGTAACGTAAAACGGGGTGAGTAGGAATTAAGGGGTGAGTAGGAACACAACCTAAAATGAAGCATATGTTATTAACTGAAATTATTTCCAATAGACGTAACGTTTTTGTCAATTTAATACTTGATCTTAATTGTAACAAGTTATGACTTATTTTAGGGTGTGTCCCTACTCACCTCTTAATTCCTACTCACCCCGTTTTACAGTATGTAAGTAAGTAAATACTTTGTTGTAGGTACCTACTTAATCTTACATTACAAATATTACAGAAATAAAAGTATAAAGGCGAACTAATCGCTTTTAGGGATCCAACTATTTAAAGTCCTTAAACAAAGTAATAAATAAACATGAACATTATCAGGAGATAACATCACACAAAATGACCTGGGACTGGCAATTATAATACTTAAATACGTAGAAAAAATCCAAGACCTCATCACACAAATATTTGACCATACCGGGAATCGAACGCGGGACCACTAGTTTCGTAACCATACCAGTCACGAGGTCACTAGGTAAACCGCGTCAAAGTAATTAAAAAACTGTTATTTATTTTGGGAATATTCCGTTAATATCTAGGTACTTACCCTGTATAATACAACTAACAAATCAAATACTAAATTCCAAAGCGCCGTTAGCAAGAATAGCACAGATAAAGTAAACCGATGATATAAGTTCCAGTTGCAAAATTTCACAATAAATAATTATTATTATTTTATCTTATAAATTATAAATTATGTTACACCCATTTTATTTCATACATAATGGTTTCATACATACTTATTAATATAAATAAGGGGGCGGCGAAATTTGCCAGCGGCCCGGGCGACTGAAACCTTTATGGTTATGGTGGCCTTTACCACGGTAGATAAAGCATCCGTCACTCTCGTACTTATATACCTACGTGTCAGAAAATGACAGATGTTTTATCCACATTTGTCACGCGATAAATACAGCCATACTAGGCCCCATGAGATTTCCAACTGTCAGTTTATCACAGTGTGTTTAATCTTGCTACTAATTTATCAGCAATCAATTAAAAAATTGAGTTTAAAGGCTTTTGTAATACTTATTACAGACCAACCCAACCAGCAGTTCCGCCCCATACCTAGCGGTAAGTTTAATATTTTTGTATTAATATATTTGCTGACTAAACTATGCGTCCTCGGAGCTCTCCTCAAGCTAAGGCCAAACCAACGCGTTCAGCCCGCGTCCGCGCGATGGCCTGCGCGGCGGCGAACAGCGTCCAAACGTAAAAAGATAACAAAAAGCAAGCTTTTAAAAACCCAACTGTTGCTTGCCAACTTTAAATCGTTATAAATCCTAAATGATCATTCAAAATACTTCCCTACTACCCACTTGTCATAATTCGTCCAATATTATTTTTCTTTTTTAGCGTCATGTAGCGTCATAATGTAGCGTCTGGTGGCCGCCATTTTGAATTTTGATTACTGTCTTATCTTTGGTGACACTCACAAGATTAAGACAAATCGATTGACATAAGCATCATCAAAATCGGCCCACGCGTTTAGTTTCCAGAGCGCCACCAAGGAACAAAACTACATACATAATACATATACATACATAATATATAGGTTGATAAACACATTACGTGCCTTTGCCTCGCGCAGTCGGGTAGAAAGCGTGATATCGCCATCACCGCGTGCACGCCACGCGGGCGCGGGCTGAACGCGTTGGTTTGGAATTAGCATTACCTAACAACGCTAGTTTCTCATGAAGTCTCGTCTCGTCTCAGCTGTTTGTAGTTCTGGCGAATACCTACTTGTTGTCGCTATCTAGCTTTCGTTTGTGCTATGACCCCTCTCACACATTCAGTTTTTTTATACCACGACAGTGGCGAACAAGCGTACGGCCCGCCTGGGTAGTGATTCTCTCAAAAGCAAAGGTGCTTTGCTTTTGCAAGAATCACTACCCTGATGGTAAGCGGTTACCTAGACAAACAATATTTATTCACTATGATTCTCCTTGGCTGTAAGAAAGTATATCGGTTACCACTGTGTATTCGTTGACGAGTCCACAGTTATTTGTACGATATATTAATTTGATAGTAATCGAAGGAGGGCGAGTGGTGTTCGTTTGTCGCCGACTTTAAACGGGTCCTAGTGAAAAAAGGTATACAGTCTGTGAGCACTTAGACGATGCTTCGGGTGTGTACTTCTCTTTCACTCGCTCTTAATAAGCGGGTATGGGAGCGAGTGAGAGACAAGTACAAACCCGAAGCATCTTCTAAGTGCTATCGCACTGTACCTAAGTCTTCTGAAGATCAAGTGAAAAAGGGTATAAGTGTAGTATACTCCGTTCATGTAATACCCTTTTTATTACGAGTTAAGTCGATTTGTACCCTTTTTCACTAGGACCCCATTTAAGGTCCGGTGAATTCCTTTGAACCTGGAACCTATAACCGGTAGTTTTTTTTGTTTAAGTAGTGTTTCATTCTTTACTGGTTTGTGTTTGTCTGAATTTTGAAGCTTCAACGTCATTGTATAGGTGTGTACATGTTATTTTGATTTATTTAAATAATTTATTATTGTTTCAGAAAATCTGCGCAGTAAGAAATAGAACGAGTGTATATGAAAAACTATTATCCTCTTTCATTCATTAGTATTGCGAAGTTTTTTTAAATTCTCGTTTAGTCTTGTATACCGACTTATATTGACATTTATCCTTTTTTTAATAAATCTATGATCTTGTAATTTTGTTTATTCCTACCTAGCCCTCTACACTCAATGCGAAAATTAATACGTCATATAACTCTTATATTATTTTTATTAGTAAGTTAATCATTGTCTAGTTAAAGAATAACCCCCTTATTAATAAACATTGAGTAATGGTGGTATAGCTATACAATGTTTTGTCCTTATCTGTCAAATCCAAATATGACAGTGACAGATAAGGACAAAATATTTTATAGCTATACCACCGTTACTCAACGTTTATTAGTAAGGGGGAGTGTCATTTTGTGTGAAAGTATCTCTTCTTCTGCTTCGCTCTGTACTAATCCACGCATTCCCTCCACAGCACCAAACACGCCTTACATAAATCAAGCCTGTAAATGACATTTTGATAACTAAAACCAATTATTTCTGTAATCCGTAGGCATATAAACTGACCTTGATTAAGATCCGCTATCAAAACACGTCACATACATACACCTTCACGCCTGTCTCCCAATGGGGTAGGCAGAGAATATGGAACGCCAGGCGCACGGCGCACGTTTTATAAAGCTACACGTTACAATTTAACAGGTCTAAACTGGCAACACTGCTCAAATGGCTGGTCATCATTGGTCGAGGTTGTGTCAAATGGAAACTTGTAACCTGTAAATTGTAAATTGTAGCTTTATATAACAGGCCCCACGAACATATATTTTAAGAGCTGAAAGTATAAGCCCTACCTAATGAACACAATTTGACATCATTTATTATAAAAAAATAAAAAATAAATCATACAAATTCATTCGGCTCGCAATGTATCGGTAACAAGTTGACAACATATCAATAAATAAGATAAACATTGATGAAACATGAAACTAAGTCTCAGAAATGTCAAATAAAACTTTGCTTAAGGTACATTGCTGCTCGAGAAAACTTTAAAAAATAGTTACGCTATATTATCGTATAGATTGTAATATTTTTATTGTGACATCGTTAACAATGGATAGGTACTTAAAATCATCAGTTACTTAAAACTAATGTTCGTATGGAATAGACACACTGTACCTATAGGTACCCATAGCACGGAGCTCTTTACAAGTCTTTCTGGTTCGGGTGAAGTCGGTTAGTCTCGCATGAGAGCGAGTGAGAGAGAAGTACAAACCCGAAGGACGTTTTATTTAGGAGAGCTCTATCGCACTGTACTCCCTTGTGTTTTTAGGGTTCTGTACCAAAATGGTAAAAAAGGAACCCTTATGTTAAGACTTCGTTGTCTCAGCAACTAAAAATGCTAACAACTTGAAATTTGGCATAGTTGTACAACGTGCATGCCCGCATCTGTTTTTAGTAGAAAAAATATGAAATTAATTTAATTAATAATTGAAAAGGAGTCTAGAATGGGGGATTGAAAAATGAAAGTGGTTCGATTATGGCAAATGGGGTGTAATTTGAAAGGTCTTATTCTGCACATTTTAAAACATTTTTTTTTTCTGTGATGTACTTTTTGATTTATAGTCAAAAATGTATGTACAAGAAATGACCGTTATCTCCGAGGTGTATTAAGCAAAAAATCTGAAAATATCCTGACGTATAGATAATTACTTAGATTTTATGGGAAAAATAAAACGCATTGTTCACATTCACAGTTTTTGAGAAATGATAAAAAACTTTGAAAATCTGTATTAAAATTAGGGCTAGTCAAAATGGGCCTTATTGCATAGAAAATAAAGTTCATAACAAAATGAGTATTTTCTTTTGTGGTCACCAAGCAAGTCTGACTCACACTTGACCGGTTTTTTAGATTAGTATAACAACAGCCGAGTTTGTTCGTACACCAAAGGAGAATTTTTAACCACCTCTTCTCATTAATTATTGTTACATTTTGCGCAAAACTACGGCACCTTATGTATTCTAACCTGAAAAAACGGGTCAAGTGCGAGTTGGTGTGCACATCAAGCCCATTTTTATGACAACCCAGATGATCTAGTCGCCCCATTTTTAAATTCAGACCCCTATGGACTTTTAAATAGACGAGCGAGCGAGGGTATGGAACCTTTAAAAATAAGTTAGTACCTAAATTAATAAATTTGTTAGGTAGTTAAACTGGTCTTACAAATGATATACACTCAATGTATATTTAAGTACCTACATAAATAAATATTAAAAAAAATTGTTACAGCTATCGACACCGCCTTCGGTCAACCATCCGGTAAGCAATATTTTTTCAAAAATATCATTTAATATTTTAAAATATATTCACGAAGAATAAATCCAAATGTTAATATTAAATAATAAACTCTTTTTATTGTTCACAGCTGGCGGCAACTGTAAGTAGACATCGTATTTTAAAATATTATTTACCTACTTATGATTCAAAAAAATAATAACGTTGATATAATTCTTATCTACTACTTACTAGCAGTACCTACCCACGTGAGGGTAGCTATCGCTATATTATTTGTTAGTATTAACCTACTTACACTGAATTTTAACTGCGCGAATGACAACTAATATAAGACGGTGATATAAAATCTCTAAATTATCAGTTTATCTCCGGTAAGATTAATTCCTTTATTCATAAAGGCACTATTAACTTTTAGTTATTTAACTAAGTTTACAGAAAGTAACAAAGTATAATTTAAAGTATTCTTTGTCACTTTCTTTCGTATGCAAATGTCACATTGACAGGTAAGGACAAAGCACATTTTAGCTATTGTGCGTTTATGAATAAGATGGTAGGTATATCTTGCTAGCACTGCTGTAACTTTACTCAGAACAAATAAAATTCCGAGTTTAAAGGCTTTTGTAATATTACAGATCAACCCAACCAGCAGGGCCGACCCGAACCTAGGCGTAAGTTTCCAATTTTATAGATAACTCTAACTTTGGGATTCTTGCAGCGAGAACGCCGCTTGCCGAACATCACACGAGTTTCCCATGAAGTCACATTATACGTGGTTAGATTCGTCTTAACCACTAGAGTGTCATAGGCTATATTAAAATTATTTAAATGTGAAATTGGCAAGATAAAAAATACTTGATAAGTAACATTACTTTGACGACATTATCCAAACCGCAGTTGGTTTTGTTATCTTGCTTTTCGTTAGACTTGATTTATAAATTAATAATCAGTCACTATATAGGTAGGTACTTCCCCTTCGCTGTAAAAAATATATTGTCTAATTTAAAACTGAGCGCCAATCCACTAATGGACCATGAAGCATGCATCTGGTGTTCGTAAATGATAGTAAGATTGAAGCGATGCTTTAAAGCCGCGTATCTACCAAGCGCACGCGCTCGCGCGGCAGCCTCGCGAGCCAAATGCTCGGTCCGTGTGGACGTGCCTCAGGACTGTTCGGGGAGGGAACGTGTGCCCGAACAGTCCTGAGGCACGGCCACACGGACCGAGCATTTGGCTCGCGAGGCTGCCGCGCGAGCGCGTGCGCTTGGTAGATACGCGGCTTAAGATATGGCAATCTCTATCACGGTACACTCAGACGAGTATACAGCTGTGCTGTACAGTAGAAAAAAATGTTGAACAAGTCAAACGAAAAGCAAGCTTTAAAGAAACCCAACTGCGGTTTGGATAATGTCGTCAAAGTAATGTTACTTATCATGACATATATTTTTTATTTTGCCAATTTCTCATTTAAATAATTTTAATATAGCCTATGACATGACACTCTAGTGGTTAAGACGAATCTAACCACGTATAATTTATTAAAATCGGTTTAGCCGTTTATTAGTCACGAGCGGACATTTAGTCGGACATATATACAAGTCAAACACATAACCCTCCTTTTGGGCTTTGCCGCAGTCGGGTAAAAATGGAGTGCGGTAAATGAAAACTACGTTAAAACATGGTGTTTTAAATAAGGGGATGACTTATAATTTAAATTAATGTATGAGGGGCAAATTTAGGTATTTTATTGTAATAAACATATTTAAAACAGAACACCCCCCCCGATCACTGATTTTGATTTATTATAGGTATCTAATAATTGGAAAGGAGCGATTAACCAAATCTTTGAAATGAATAACGTTAAAGTTCTAGAGCTATGGTAAACATTTGAATTGTTGAATAAGTACATTATTTAAAATTATTCATTATTGTTTCAGCCGACAGACCTTATCTGCGTAACAATTAGAACAACGAGTTTATTCAAGATCCTATCGTCCTCTTTTATCCATGTCTTAAAGTTGTTTTGAAATCTTGATTAGTTTTGTATTCTTGTTTTTAGTTAGACATTCATTCTGTATTAATAAATCTATGGACTTGTAATTTGGTTTTTACTTACCTAGCCCTACACTCATATTGACAAAAATCACCTGCACGGGTAGCACAACTTGTATTTTCCTGCTTGTCGCTCAGTGCGTCTCTATCGTTACTGACTAGATAGAAAGAGAGATCCGAGCGACAAACAAGTCGCGGGCAACTTGTGCTAGCCGTGCTGGAGGAGACACTTAAGGTGCAATTACACGGGTTTTTTTAAACAATTGCTGACCTACTCTTATTTGGTATAATAGAATGAGACAGCCGTACGTGGACTGGCAAGTATTTGTACATTTCGGTACAATGTCGCTATTGTACCCATACTTAATTCAAACCACTCTGACTTTAATGTTGAATGGGCTGCTTAAATTAGGAGTAATTTTAAAAATTGCAACCCTGATTTGTGTAGTGTCAATACTGACAGCTGTAGGATATAGTTAAAAATGTGAAGTCGGCTTCCGCCCCTCTCTTCCTGTGTGTCAGCCATCTTACATGTACGCTGTGAGCTCTGATCCAACCTATTGAACCTAAATTGTATTTCATCCAAAGTGCCCTGACGTTCTGCAACCGTTTAATAACTAAGAATAATAAACTGCATCCATTGGAAGATTGATTTGTTCTTATTTCACTCGCCACTTGCCTTACCCTTCAACTGCGGAGATAGTGCTTTGCCATCATTTAATACGTTACGTACTGCGACAAGGTACTAAATTATAGAGCTACTTCCGAGTCTCTGTACATTAGAAATAATATCAAATGAAAGTCGCAAAGAAAATTTAGGTACCTATTCATCGAGTTACAACTATAAGGTGAGATTAACTTTTTTTTTATCAGGTGAGGTAAATTCAGAGTCTTTTATTTAGTGAATTTTACAGAAAATGGAAACTAAACTGGTTTAAACAATGCTATTGTAACGTATTTTATTTTAACACTATCGACCCGCCCAGCTTCGCTTCGGTTTATGTAAATTTTCTGTAACACCCGTGGATAAACCAGAACTTATTATACTTACATAAAAACCAGCAGTGAAAAATTATCTAAGTAAATTATGTTGGTGGAAACCCACGAAAACCGTATCAAAATCCGTTGCGTCATAGTATTACTATGGTTGCGTCTTGCATAGTTTGAAAGATCCAAGCGTACATACAGAGGGATAGACGGCGGGAATTAGCGGTCATGGCTTGCTCTGTTGATACTGGCGACAATATGCTGATTGATGTTATGCTTATTTTCAATCGACTCTTCTATGTATCCTTCAGCCACCTGATCAGACTTCCACCCCCATGGCGTTTAAGTGTGGTTATATTTGCACCTGAATCTGCTAGAAGAGTTGCCGATGTAATGCGAAAGCAGTGGCCTGTGTACTCATTGGGATTTGGCAAATTCAGGTATGTTGTTTTTTTTTTCTATTAATTGTTTAGTGCATTTGCCACTCCGATAGTTTAAAAAAATCTGTTGGTAGTGACATTCGCGGGACGTAATTTCTGATACGATTTTGACAATATTTAGGTGCTCTCCAGAAATTACAAACTTTCGTTCCTTGCTTGTTTTTGTATAGGACAAATTTATAGCCTGAATTTTAGTATCTGTTTCGATTTCGACATCTTGTACGGTTATATTGGTGAGATCCATTCCTCTGCATGCGCCACTGATTCCAAAAATCAATGCAACCTGTAGACAATAGACAAAATAGGTAAGTAATTAATAAAATTACATCGGTAATATTATATGCAAATAGCCAAACAATAAGTCATATATATAAACACGCCTTCATTCCCAGAGTGGGTTAGGCTGAGCTAGAAAATTACCAACAACTGTAAAAAACTTATTGATTCTGTAACAAAATCCCCTTTTAACATAAGTACCTACATTACTAATAATAATAACATTACAAGAATTTCGAACATACCTTTGTTGCCAAGTATTTTTCGTCAGGATCGTTGTTAAGAAAATCTTTTATTTGCTGAGCTGTCAGTACTTTAGACTTTTTGCACTTAAACCCATCAGATAATCTTTTCAAGAAAGCAGTTAAATTTGTGTAAGTTTTTAAGTTTACTTGGTGCTTCGATTGAATCGTTGTTTTCAGCATTGACCATATACTCCAGTGCCAAGGACTTATATTTCTTGGAAAGCTCATCAAAATAATTAAGAAATACACCTTCAGTGTTAAAATCAACTTGCTTTTAATTTTGCCAGTGTTTGAAGTTTTGGTATGCCTTCAAATAATTTGCACGAGATTTCACCGGCAAATTATTTTCAATAAGTTCTTTCGCTCTTTGCTCCATTATTGTATTCGGCGTAAGTAGCAATTCATCTTTATTCGACGTCATTTTAAAATTAACAATTATCCACCCACAATGAATAATAAATTCCACGGCGAAAGTATTGTTTTAAATTGGCGGCATGTTTTTTTAAAAACGAATATGACACAGATACGAAATATAGACACCGCGAATAAACGCCACTGACCGTGTGAGTATTTAGCTTCTCTCTCGTGGTCATCTCTATCCGCCCTTTTTATACAAAAAGGGGGATGAGGAGCCGGTGCCGGGTCGTGTAGACCCCCGACCGGGGTTTGCTGCGTGGACCGTAAAGACGGTCGGGTCCTTGGAGCGCTGCGGGAGGGTGGTGTCCCCATGGGGGTTACCGTACTGAAGCCATCTCCTCGAGGATTGAGGGGTCGACGGCCTCTCCGGCAAGACTGGCCCTCATGAGCTCCTGCACGAGGACTTTGGCTCGGGCTAACCTCTCGGCTATGTTGCCGGTGTTGAACGGGACTGTTTCGGCCAGGAGTGTACTCACCGGCATTTCAGTTTGTTCGGGGTCGGGGACTTTTGTTGCGCCTTGCGCGGAGGGCTGCGCGCCTCTTTCCGCGGCGGGTGGTGGGAGGCTGCATGGGGTCGTTACCGGGAACCATCAGGGTAGCGCTGTCTTGCGCCGCCTCGACGGTCCGGTTGGTGGTGGGCTCGGGACTCTGCCTGGGCTTCTTTGACGTGACTTTTTGGCCCTCCGGTTTTCCTTGAGCAGGACTGGGAGAGCGCGCTGTTGGCGGTGTGTGCACCGCTACAGTTCGCGCATGTTGGTGGCTCCTCTCGGGGACTTGGGCACTCGCCGGCTGCGTGCGGGCCTCCACAGCGCACGCAGGCTATGGGGCGGTGGCAGTTGTGAGAGAAGTGGGCGAAGTTTTGGCAGCGGTGGCACTGCGCGATGCCTCACTTACCTCCACAAGGCTCCACAATGATCGCTGGCATGCAGAGGATCTCCGTGACGCGGAATATGGCTGTGTTCTTCTTCATCTGGGCGTAAAAAATACACCCAGTTCTGCCGCTGCGGACTCTAATAGGCCTGACGTATTCCACGTCAAAGCCTTGGGAAGTCAGGTCGTCGATGATGGCGTCGGGTATAGTGACCACGGGATAAGGCCCCTGATGGCCACCTTGTGGCTGCGCTCGGCGGGCAGGGAGTTGGAGTACCACTCCAAGCTGGAGTCCTCCTTCTCCAGGTCGAAGAGGTACCTTTGTACCAGGCGGAACTCCTCCTCACCTGCCGGGGAGAAGCGGACCCCGTTTTTGTACGGGCGAGCGTTTGGGACGCGTCCCAGAAGCCCCGCCCCTTGGGGGCCCGGAAGTGCTTACCCCAGTTGGCTATCCGCTGGACAACCAGCGGCGGGTAGCGGATCTTCTTCACGGGCGCCAGCGCTGTCGCCAATCCTAGTCCGCTTGTTGCGCAGGACTGCCGCGGCGAAGGAGAGTGGCGGCGATGGAGACTGCAGCTGTGGTAGCTGTTGGGCAGATGGTGGTGGCGGCCCAGTTGTGTCCATCGGGGACAGATCGAGCCAGGGCAGAGAGCGTGGTTGTTGTGACAACTGCGGCGGGGTTTTAGCGATCCGTTTCTTTGGTGCCGTTACGGTGGAGGGCGTAGCGGCGCCGACAGGCGGCGATGGGTGTTGCGGCGCGGCTCGAGGCAGCGCGGCGGGCGGAGTTGATACGCTGAAGTGCGCAGGCGCGATGGTCGGCCTTGCGCGGGAGGGCGGTGTGGTCGCGGGCGCGGGCGCGCTCACGGAGGTAGTCTGGGCCACGCGCGCGGGCGTGGCTGATATCGAGGCGCGGATGGTAAAGGCGGCAGCGCGCACGGGTGCGCAGGATGCCGCAGTCACGGGCGTCGCGCGTGGCGTGGTCGCCTCGCGGGGGGCGGGGGTACTTGGCCTGGTGGTTGGCGGTACCATGGTGGGGCGCGCCTTCGGTGGGCGCTGCTCCCGTGGTTGGGAGGCAGAGGGGGCCGGTGGTGGTACGGCGGCATCAGCAGCGGCAGCGGCGGCGGCGCACCGCGCGAACGCGGCCCGCAGAACAGGTGGTGCGTCGTCGCCGTCAGCCAGCATCTCGCTTAGCGTCATCTGAGTGCCCGGGGAGTTTGCGAACTCCAGGGAAGAGGAGGGCCCCGCGGACGGGATTCGTGGCCGTCTGGGACCGCGGCGGGTGTCGCGCTGAGGCGGCACGCCGGTAGACATCTGCACTTCAAGCTCGGCGATAGCTTGTCCATCCGGTGGCGGGGTGTTCTGAGCGGTCGACGGCGGTGTTGCCTGACCGGCCGCTCTTAACAGGGTTATGGCGCGCACGACGTGAGCGCGGTCCTCCGTCGAGATGGGATTCCTTTCGGGGTTTGCGGAAAACCCTCGGGCGCGTTCGCCGACGCGCCGTTGGGTCGGTCCGGGATTCAGGCTGCATGATGAGGGTAGCCCTAAAAAGGGCTTTTTAAAGATGGACCTTTGCGGGCTCGCAACAAGGTGGGGGAGACACAATGTTAATTTGGAGGGTAGAAATATTTGCGGAAAAAATAATCTACCCTCACAAAATAAACAAAGGATGACTTCAACTGGGGCAGTGACTCACGCGACCGTAACGCACCGCGGCCTCCTCCACTCCCCTGCCTTCTCCCCCGTCCCAAGGATCCCCCCGCAAGCGAGAGGCCGAGACTAGGTACTGGAAGGAAAGTTACCGGCTGGCGGCGGGGAAATTCCACTGTTGATCGGTCCGAGCGTGTGACGTAGGAGAGCCAGATGTTGGTGACTCACCTGTGTTTTTCCGTAGTTCCGCAACAACACGTCCCTACGTCAGAGGTGGGTGCCAGATGTTGTGGCTATTTGTTTTAATGAATTTAATTTAATTTAAAATTTCACGTTTACCTCGGTCACAGCAGACAATCCGAGTATTTAGCGATTCAAAGCGTTGCACAATCGATTTAATCATATTTTAACGATTGTGAAATAGGGACTAAAAAACACCTAATGTTTTGGGAATTGAACTCTGTTACCTTATTGGTCGATTTTAATATAACTGTATTCTGGTTGGTTGTTACCTAATACAAAGTTTGTTTAAAAGAGTTAAAGTAGTTAAAGAGTACAGTCATCGTCAAATAAAAGTAGTGATCAAAATCAGCATTTCAAAACATGACACTTTTCGTAAAGCCACTGTGCATTGAGGTAATCCACCACGCCAGATCCTGTAACACCTGAGAAGGAATTGATACACGCTGGCGTGACGGAAGTGTTATCAGAGTTCGTGAATGTCGTTGAAGTTGTCGGCAGTGTAGCCTTCCTCTTGGTGTGACGAAATTCGCAAAAGTGAAGGTTCCGAGAAGTATCTGGGTTTCTTTCATCGACATTTTTCCTCTCTCGAGGGCTTTTTCAGAAATGGACACGATGGAATCTATGTTCTTTTGAGGAATGCCCATGGTGTTCATCCTTGTATTCCATACTAGTCCTAAATATTCTACTTCTTGAGATGGTATCAGAACCGATTTTTCGTTGTTGATGATCCATCCCAGTCGTTCCAAGAGCCTTGTTGCAGTCTTTACCTGTGTCTTCAGCAGACGCTCTGACTGATTCACAAGCAGGAAGTCATCCAAGTAGATAATGACCCTCATGTCCTGGTCTCTCAGTATCCCTGCCACCCAGTTGGTTAAGGTTGCAAAGTTCTTGGGGGCACACGAAAGACCGAATGGTAAGCTGGTCATCTGCAGTACTTAATGATTGTAAATCAGCCGCGAGAAACGACGATGGCTTTTTGCAATGCTCACGTGAAAGTAGGCTGATAACAGGTCCAACTTTACCATCCAGTCGTCTTTTTGTAGAAAATGCGGTATCTGTTTATGAGAGATTAATTTGAACTTCTTTGGGACTATGTGAGTGTTTAATCGTTTTAGATTGAAAATTGGCCTGTCGGAGCCATCGCTTTTCTTTGTCAAAAACATCGTCAAGAAAAAACTGGGGCCTAATTGATTCTGATCTGGCACTTCCAACACGCCTTGTTTCGATAAAGTGTCTATTTGGTGAGAAATTTCTTGAGTCCTCTTCGTTTCGAAGCATTGAGGGATTAGAGGCGTTGGTTGTACAATAGTTGGCCTGGAGGTAAATGGCAGACGCATTCTCATAATTATTTTGAGAAGAGCCTTTGGAGCTCGCAGCATCTGCCACTGCTTGCAATACGCTCGCAGGCAGCCTCCGTAAAACTGGTGTGGTTTTGAGTCAACTGTGATGCGGCTTTCTACCGCGCCCCCCCTCCTTTCTGAACGGTTTTTTATCTTTTTGATTATTCCCGTATCTTTGTAATCGGGTATAGGGTTTGGCTTCTTTACTTTTTGCGTCATATCCTTTGGTAGGAAAAAACCGAGAATGATTTGCCGAGTTATGAGACGGCCCCGGATTTGCTTCCGATTTTTGAGTAGGCTTTTTCTTATCCTTGTCCAAATTAAACCACGGGCGCACCCATTTATCAATGCCACCTACATTTTATAAATTCTCGCAGCTGAGATTTATCAAACATAGCTTCGGAACTCGGAGGTATCTTACGAAAACCCTCACGCAGTTCTTGGGAACTTCTGCCAAGATACGCTATCGGCGTTTTCTATACATTCGGCCCGCTTTCCGCAAACGAGCTGCATGACTTCCTCGTTAGTTTTGTGGTTTTTTGACGAATCAGTAAAAAGATCCGTAATTTTATCGAAAACACTTGAGGATGTCAGAGTGGTTTTGGAGAAGCCGCCCAGTCAACAAAATCTTGTAGATGTTGATTAAAATACTCTCGCTGAGATAGCATATCGCATTGCATATCGCTCCTAAAGATCGCTCAGTGCTTGCGATGTAGTCCTTCCCTTGACAAATTGTCTAAGTTCGTCGTTAACTTCGAGTTCCACGAAACCAGGGAACGCACCGTGCACTTTTAACGCTTCCGTATACTTATCTAACGTCCTTCAAATCAGGACTGCAAATTTTTTGTAGCTGTTCGAGTCGTTTTAAATGTTCAGGGTTAGCGCGAGGTGTTTTAGGATCTTTGACAGACGTGTTTACGACATCGACCTCAAGTTTACGCATAGGGACGGCAATGGCTGCGCCGGTCGGCGAAGACGTACACCTACTGGTAGAGGGTTCCGGTTCATTTAAATTTGGGGGCAATTGTAGACTGGTTATTGGCACCGCCCCAGCCAACACAGACGACGCGTATTCGGGTTCAGTTGTGAGGTATACGAGTTTTGCATAAACAAATTATTAAGAACACCCATTTGGTGGACCAAAACATCCAAATTAGAATTGTGCACCTCACCGCGCTTTCTTCTTTTTGCTTTCCTGTCATCGTCGTCCTCCGATGATGAAGAACTCGTACTCGAATCGCCTGCCTCGTCGTCGGTTGCCGGCGCTCGCCGCTTTCTCGACGCTTCGGGCGCGAAGGGCGTGCCGCTGTCCATCTCGTTCTCTGGAATGTGATCAAAATTCCGCACAATATCACGTTCGTCACTATCGGTCATATTGCTGATTGAGTGTAAGCATTAAAAGCAATATGATTTTATGAACTATAAAATAGTGAACTTCGAGGGTAGTTATTAGCATCGAGAAAATAGCTAGGCAAGTTGCCTTAAGCCGGCCATACACGTTACGGTTACCGGAGAGGTCTACCTGTGCAGGCGACCGGAGCAAAACCAAAAATCAATTCTTTCGAGTGACACCGTACGGTAAATCTGTGCGTGTGTGCCGTGTCCTCCGGTCGCCTGCGCAGGTAACCTCTCCGGTGGACCGTAACGTGGATGGCCGGCTTTATCGAGAAGTAACGACGCTATGAGGTAAGGTTCGCAGCTTGCAGAGCACCTGGGCTGACCACTTGACACAAAAGCGCGCCACCGGGAAAGACCGGTGATTGGCTGTAGGTAATCCGGAAACGGGCTGTGATTGGCTAATACAAGACCGGAAGTACAACGCACTCTCACAAGATGCTATGCGTCGTCACATGCCGATAATTACCTATTATTGTATATTATTGAGTCAAGCGAGGTTTTCTTTACCTCTTCCTGGAGAATACGCGTTCACACTAACCAAACCTTAACCACTAACTAGCCTCTCGACGCTACATGTGGTTAGTGTAAATGATTACCTACGTCTAGTTATCCGAATTCTTACTGGAAAACGCTCGCATTCACAATTTGTTTAGCTTGTCAATATTGGTTCAGGTCGCGGGGTATCGCCGAATATAAAAGAGGACACCTTACACCAGACTTCTGTACGAGACTGGCATTCGGCAGACAACCACTGTTTTATAATTACCTAAAAAACAACTTCTTGGAATTAACATGAAGACTATTGCGGTAAGTTTTTGTTATAAGATGACAAGTTATCTTAGGTACCAACAGTACCTAGGTACTTAATTTTTTGCACATGTCCATGTAAAACCCGATGGCGACGCAGTTTTATGGTGTCTAGGAGACAAATTATACTCACTAAACCCACCGAGTTAGAACTTGTTAGATTAGGTACTTAATTTCGAAGAGTAGATAATGCAATGAAAGTCGGCAAAAATGCTTGTCTCAAAAATGTTTTACATAGGTAAGTAAATACTTAACCGTTAAATCATTAGTTCCAGAAAGAACGCCGTTTCATCGAAGAGAAACTCGTATTACTAAACTTTACTCGTATTTGTAAAGTTTAGAGTTTTATTACCTCCGAGGGGGTTTTAGTGGATATCCACTTAGCAGAGTCTATTTCACATAACGAGGTTCCTTCCTTAAAATTAAATAAACAGGAGATCTTGAAGAGGTTACCTACATATCGTTTAGAAAAAATACAATTTTACAGTACCTAGTACATACATAGGTACATACATTAAATCACGTCTGTTTCCCAGAGGGGTAGGCAGAGACCACTTCTTTCCACCTGCTACCGTCTTGACAAATCTCTTTCGCTTCTTCCACATTTATACATCGAGTCATATATAATTATATATATGTATATATATATATATATATAATATATATATATATATATATATATATTATATATAATATATATATATATATATATATATATATATATATATATATACACCTAGTATATTTTAATTAATTATTTTTGACGAGTTAATAATTCGGTAATTTGTTATCTTGCCTCCAAAATTTGCGCTCAGGTTTAACAGGTCGATGTGTCGCAAACACATTTGTTGGAGTTATTTGAGGTCGTCTAAAATAGTCCGTGTCACTTCTTTTTATATTTCTTGTTTTTATATCAAGTTTCAGCTAAACAAATATCAGTAAAATGGCGCAACACACACACACCCACACACAATAAAGACACGCACACGCACACACATACTCACACTCGCCATAACAGGGTATAATTATCACATGATTTACCTACTTAGTTACCTTACAGCAAATGAACATTGGAATATGTAATTTTAACTTTAGGTTTTTGTTAATAGTTAGATGTAGTTAGGTAAGTACTGTAAAAGTATATGTATAAGTAACAACCACCTCGGTAGCCAGGCGTCACTGAAAATCAGCGTCACGGGCTCACGGGATATCCATTGGCATATTTTTTTTAATATGCTCACGATCACGTTACCTACGTGATCAGAGTAGATCCCTTTACATGAAAAACATTATCTTTTAAATGTTTTACCTACGCTTCCAATAAATAAAATACGGAACAGTCTCCGAAAAACATATTTATTCTACCTTATCTAAAAGATATAAGACAAATTGCATCCGGTGTTTAACGTACCTAGCGGTTTAAACACGAAAAACAATAAAATTGCAAGCAGCCTGATTTTTACAATCAGCAAAGTAACAGTCAACAGCATAAATAAGTGATCATTTATGTACCTTGTCACTTTAACGTCGTGTTTGAAATGTTATACAAAATTGTGAAACGATTAAAAGCGACAAGGTAGGTACATAATCAAGGATCACCTATTTATGCTGTTGACTGTACATATTTTTTTGGATGAGTCAGTTCAAAATTGTCTTGTGCATTATTTTGTCTGATTTTGGACAAGACGGTATCTTATCTAAATCTTAACAGCAGATAAAACTAAAATATTCGAGACAACAGACATTTCGTTTGGACACTGTGTTAGTGTACACAAGATGAACCACTACTTCGTTTTCCAGATTTTGCTGCTCGCCATCGTAGCGATGGCTTCTTCACAGGGTGGTAAGTAATTGAAAATATACCTAGTTAGGTATGATACAACAATCAGAATCGAATCGTTACATCATATTATGTCCTATGCTTGTTCTGCGGTTCTATCTTATATGTTACGGTAACATTCCCTGTCTGTGTCTCTTTCAGTAAACGTTGTGGACAACACCAATCCTGACCAAGGTACCAAATAATTCCTGCTTACCAAGTCGTTATTAATGAGGAATAGACTATCTTTGCACGCAAATAACTGGATGGAGCTAACGTAATTTCGAACTTCGTTTTTAAAAGTAGGGCCTCAGGTTCAGGATTCAGTTTTAACTTTCCAATATGTTAATTTGTTAGAAGTTACTAGGTAAGTTTTTCTGATAAGAATGCTATCTTCACATTAGACCCCCAAAAATCACAAAAAATTGCTGAAATAGCTTATAAGTAATTTGTAAAAAATATCTAATTATAAGTACTTAAGTCTTAATGAAACGTAGAAATATGCTGTATACTCGTAACACCAAAATTCCAAGCCATCAATATTTGTGAAACAAATTCACACTTTCGAAGCCACTGATGCATAACTCGTAACCTAACCTAACCTAACCCAACTACTTAAAAAATATTAACGAATGGTCCTTCAACGTTTCAAAATTGTGTAACAAGTGAGTATCTAATATAAGTTATTTTTTAAGATAATAAAGAATATTGACAGCCTAACCGAAATCACTTGGTAGTAAAGCAACTTATTTTTTTGCCGGTATTAAGAAAATATACTTAGGTATGATACAACACTCAGAATCAAATCATTACATCATATTATGTCCTATGCTTGTTCTGCGGTTCTATCTTATGTGTTACGGTAACATTCCCTGTCTGTGTCTCTTTCAGTAAACGTTGTGGACAACAATCCTGTTCCTGACCAAGGTACCAAATAATTCCTGCTTACCTTGTGGTTATTAATGAGGAATAGAGTATCTTTGCACGCAAATAACTGGATGGAGCTAACGTAACTTCGAACTTCGTTTTTAAAAGTAGGGCCTCAGGTTCAGGATTCAGGTTTAACTTTCCAATATGTTAATTTGTTAGAAGTTACTAGGTAAGTTTTTCTGATAAGAATGCTATCTTCACATTAGACCCCCAAAAATCGCAAAAAATTGCTGAAATAGCTTATAAGTAATTTGTAAAAAATATCTAATTATAAGTACTTAAGTCTTAATGAAACGTAGAAATATGCTGTATAACACCAAAATTCCAAGCCATCAATATTTGTGAAACAAATTTACACTTTCGAAGCCACTGATGCATAACTCGTAACCTAACCTAACCTAACCCAACTACTTAAAAAATATTAACGAATGGTCCTTCAACGTTTCAAAATTGTGTAACAAGTGAGTATCTAATATAACTTATTTTTCAAGATAATAAAGAATATTGACAGCCTAACCGAAATCACTTGGTAGTAAAGCAACTTATTTTTTTGCCGGTATTAAGAAAATATACTTAGGTATGATACAACACTCAGAATCAAATCATTACATCATATTATGTCCTATGCTTGTTCTGCGGTTCTATCTTATATGTTACGGTAACATTCCCTGTCTGTGTCTCTTTCAGTAAACGTTGTGGACAACAGCAATCCTGGCCAAGGTACCAAATAATTCCTGCTTACCTTGTGGTTATTAATGAGGAATAGAGTATCTTTGCACGCAAATAACTGGATGGAGCTAACGTAACTTCGAACTTCGTTTTTAAAAGTAGGGCCTCAGGTTCAGGATTCAGGTTTAACTTTCCAATATGTTAATTTGTTAGAAGTTACTCGGTAAGTTTTTCTGATAAAAATGCTCACATTAGACCCCCAAAAATCGCAAAAAATTGCTGAAATAGCTTTTTGTAAAAAATATCTAATTATACTTAAGTCTTAATGAAACGTAGAAATATGCTGTATAACACCAAAATTCCAAGCCATCAATATTCATCATATTATGTCCTATGCTTGTTCTGCGGTTCTATCTTATGTGTTACGGTAACATTCCCTGTCTGTGTCTCTTTCAGTAAACGTTGTGGACAACAATCCTGTTCCTGACCAAGGTACCAAATAATTCCTGCTTACCTTGTGGTTATAATGAGGAATAGACTATCTTTGCACGCAAATAATCTATTTTGAGGTCTGTCTTGTCATAATCATAAATAAATAGACCCCGTAATCGGAGGTGCAATTTTGTAGCTTGACGGTTCTAGGGATGGGTAAAAATATTTTAAAATAATAACTAAATGTCGATAATTTTTCTTTACCACAATGAGAGTCTAATACTTTAATTAAACGTGTTTATTTTATAAAACAGGACTAATTACAAAATGAATATGAATTTACATTTTTAATTATTATAAATAAAAATAACTTTAATATTAACTATCTTAGCTCCATTAATTTTTAGTAATAATATGTCTCGTAATATATTACTAAAATTTGTTCTAAGTTACAGGGCGTTAGACTTCGTCTTCTGTTGCTGAAAATCTATTTTAAGAAGGAAAACGTCATTTCACTTCGACAGAAGTAACGGGCGTAAGTGGATCACAAAAACAATCTGTTCAGTTTTAGTTTAAAAATAGTAAATAAAACGAATTGTAAGAAAGTAACCTATCGATATCGACATCATAAATAATTTTACCCATCCCTAGAACCGTCAAGCGACCAAATTGCACCTGCGATAACGGGGTCTAATCATAAAATACCAGTCAGCAAAAATGCGCGTGGAAAATCTTATCCTAACTATTCACTGAGACGAAAAAAAATAGATTCGTAGATACTGAACCGTTGTTTAATGTGTGTTTTACCATATTGCTTCGCACATCTTTGTTAAACAGACAGCTTGGTAATTTTATAATTGAGTAACTATGTTCTTTAATGTTGTTTTTTCCCTTCTTTGCTTTATGTGATTCAAGTACAGGTCGATTCACAAGACTTGGCACGAATGGATTGAACGAAAGTAATGTCACCTATCATTGTGTGAGTGCCGTCCTTTGAACCGATGTTCGCATTTCAAACCGAAAACCTGTTATTATTTTACACACTTGTATACTTTCGTTCACTCATTCAAACCATTCGTGCATCTTGTGAATCGACCTGTAGGTACATATCTCTTTCTGTAAACGTTGTGGACAACCAAGTTCCCAATAAAGGTAATAAATAATAATACTAATAATTCTATTAATAATTTACTTTAATTTTGTACTAAAAGCTGCAGAATAAGTATTATTTGTAAAAGAAGATATGAAAGTTGTTGGATAGATTCACAAAAGAAGGCTGAACGAGAGAACGAGACTTATATGTTTCGGGTGTAAGGTTATGTATAAAAGGTTCCAAGAACTGATGCTTACTATGATTGGTATTAGGTTTTGCTTCGTTCCAATTATAGGTATTATCTAGTTTTGTGAAACTACGCCAAATAGTACGGACGGTAATGACCATAGGTATAAATTTAGGATGAATTCACTTGGCACAGATGTATCGTAGGACAAACTGAGATTTAGCCCAGTAGCCATCAGCCACCCCCTAGTGGGTAGGGAGGGGGAGTATTCAAAGTTACACACCGCCGCCCTTCAGACAAAAAAATATATCGGCTTCAGTTTACCTATCACCTCGAGTGTGGTATCATTTCTTAAAGTTGAGGTTAAAATAGCTCCTATTCACTTGACAATAAGATACGTCGTTACGTGATACGATATCGAAGCAACAAGGGCTCGAGCGGGTTAGCCGTGAAAGCGGAACAAACAGACAAAGTTACGTTCACATTTATAATATTACTACCCGTGCGTGCCCGGCGCCCGCCCACGTGTAATTTTTTCTTCATACAAACCTTGTCCTGATAATTACGAACACAACAAAGAAATAATTATTCTAATCGGTCGAGCCGTTCTCGAGTTATGGCGTGTTCGAGGGAAACAGGGATTAATTGGAGTTCAAGGGAAAAATAATGGATCAATAATGATAATGTTATAGATTAAGATACATATAGTATGAAAAATATGTTATAAAATTATTGCCTTTTTTTCAGTACCACAAGACGTCGACGCAGCTTTCTACAGGCCTTCTAACCGTTAGTATCTCGCTATAATTTGCGATCCTAAATCCTAGAACTATAACACATAGGCGGCGCCTACACACGTAGGTAAAGTTCGGACCGCGGGAAACGCCACGCGCCGTTCCAATCTTCGTTCCGAACCGTACGTGTAAATGCAACTGTAATAGTAAAATATGTACGGTTCGGAACGAAGATTGGAAAGGCGCGTGGCGTTTCCCGCGGTCCGAACTTTACGTGTAAAGTAAAGGCCGCTATAGAATGATAGTTCCATACAGCAGACGTGTTAATCTTGAAGCCGCAAATGAAAACATGTAAACCCTGTTCAGACTTACTTGTCTTATATGGTAAACAACTTTCTAACCTCAAAATGAAACTTTTGGCTAAATATTTTGGACATCACTTGGCCAATGTATTGTCCGTGAATACTTTATTTTATTTAAAAAAGCTGTTTCATAAAAATAGTTGCATCTTGAGGTTATAAAGTTGTTTACTGCTTAAGACAAGTAAGTCTGAACAGGGTTTAGGCGTAATATTCTCGTACGTTCCTGAGACGACACGCACACAAGTGCGGAAAATGTCTTACTGAGTAGACCATACTTGGATTGGTATGAGTGGCATCACATTATAGTCCGTCCGCGTTAAGAATGCAGTAATCAGTGTTGTCCGCTGGCCTAACCACACCCCCTAACCAATCAGGTCGCTCAAAATTAGGTTTATTTTTTATCCATTAAACTTAATCTTTCTAAATATAATTTGTTTAAATTTTTACTCCGCTGCGAATACACATTTACCCTTCAGTTGCACTAATGATTCACTGCATTCTTAACGCGAACGGACTATAGTGCGTGGACTAGGTTTATATGTGTTATTATTATTCTAAATTCAGGCTATTAAGTGTAAAGCCTTTAAAACCTTAAATCGACTGCTGAACCTGAATAATCGTTGTTATGAGTATGTATGGAGCTATGGAGGTGATAGATAATCAATCGGTTTTCCATTGACTAAAGTCGCCGTCAATAGAATTTGCTAACTATGTAAACAAAACCAAACGAACCAATTCACCATGATTACTCGATAATCACGTACTTTTAAAGATCGAGTGAGGTCTTTGCAACGATTTATACACTAAATCATTACTTTCATATTAAGTTTAAGATGAAATAACTATTCATTATACGTTATTTTTAATAAAAACACGCTTGGTGAATATTTGGGGTTATGTGTTAAACAGTACTAATTTGTTTACATAGTTAGCAAATTCTATTGACGGCGACTTTAGTAGGTAGTCAGTAGGGTTTTAGTTTTTTTTTTTTTTACTATACATTTTTGGAAATATTAATAGTCTACACGACACTTTAACTTTAATATTGGCTCTTTCGTTTCTACTTGTACTAAAAATAATATTTTATTTCATTTTTGCATTATTTTTACTTTTTTTTATAGGTTGGTACGTTTGTTTGCTCATATAGCTGCACACTTTAGAACTTTGTCACTTTAACGTCATCTTTGAACTGCTGCTCTACTCTGTCAAAGTCGGGACTAAACTTTGCAGCTATTTTTGAGACCGTCTGTCCCTATTTACATATTACGGGATCCCCTTCTTTTATAGGCAAACATTTCATAGACACTATCACTTCACAGAATTTTGATTTCATAGAAAACTATTTTCTGCTGAACCTGTGTTGATTTCAGGATATCTTAAATATGATTCACGTAGGTTAGGTTAGGTTAGACTTGTAACCATCACAAGATAAACTGAAATCAACACGAGTTCAGCAGGAAATAGTTTCCTAGAAATGACAAATCTGTGATAGTGCCTATGAAATGAGTGTCTATAAACAAGGCTAAACCGCATATTGCCAACATTACCAACGTTATAAATGAAATCCTAAGAATTGTCAATTAAAATGTCACAATAACATGCTGTAATTTAATGTATTTAAATATTTTATGTTTTTCAGCATCCGAAAACGGCTGTGGTATGTCATTCAAATATTTATTATTCATATTTTCAGAACTCTTGATGATACAATGTAAACGATAGTGGCGTCAATCATTTCCCATCAAAATTATCTTCGGTCTTGCATGCTTATCAATATCGGAATGCTTTCATAAATCACAACATGTACATTTAACCGTATTTTGTTTTCTGGGTTAGTAGGTATAGTAGGTATAGTAGGTATATTATATTATGATATAATTCATTATAAACTTATAAACATAAACATCATTCGCTTGCTGAGAAAACGTTACACAAGGTGTGACAAAACCATAATGAATCCGAAATATTTTTCGTACTTTGTTTCACTACTGTTAGACAATTTAAAATGTTGGATGTAACTCTTGCCTATTCAAAGATCAAACGGTTATAAATTTATTACTGCGAAGTTGTGGTCAAGTTTACATCGGGGGCACACGAGTATTATGGATTATGGTCGCGCAGGTATGTCGCTATGGATAAAAGTGGATAAACCATCTGTCACTCTCGCATAATGATCTGAAAGTGACGTTTGTTTTATCTAGATTTATCTACTGCGATAAATGCAACCTTAACTTAGTAAGACCTCAATAGCTACTTTAATATCACTGTAACACGGACCTTAAAAAAATACGGACGTAACCTCGTCTAATCATGGGTGAAGCACACAAAGTGGCCGTCCGTTCACGAGTGTGCGTGATTTGAGGGTTGCCATATAAATCGTCAATTTGCCCATTTTAAGGCCTTTTACCTTCTGAAACTTTTTGCAGCGATACAAATGCGCATTTGAAAGCCGCGCGACTGTATCGCGACTAAACGTAGACGATTTGTAACTGTATCGATGCTGCATCGAGGCTGAATCGCGATTGTATCGCTGCAAAAACTTCGTACAATTAAATCATGTTATCATTTATGTACTACCTACTTCTGTACTGCAGTTTCGTATTATTATAACCCAATCATCTTTACGCTTTTCATGTGTAGGAAAGCTCTCAGAAATTATTGAGTTATTAAAAAAAATATCTTTAGTATAAAGTTATTGGTTTTTCTTAGAATGCGCCTCGATGATAATTCGGTTGGTTGGTTTTTAATTATTTTATAGATTGTACTTCGGGGCAAATTAAGGTAGTCGTCAAAATTTAAACTGGCACTTATTCTAAAGATACTACATTCGCACTTTATAAAAAAAAAGGAAAAATAACGGGAAGTTTGTCAAATGTAATCGCAGCGAACGCGGGAATATTTTAATCTTTGCCGCGGGTAGTAGGAGCAGGAGCGCGGCGCGGGCCGGGAAGAGCGCAACGCATGGCAACGCTGTGAAATTTGACCCCAAAATCGGACATCCTTGTTTTGTTCGAGGGTAGGACAGCGATTATTATTTTGAAGTGACGGAACTCCTGCGTGCCAAATTTCCTTAGTTTAAAAAGTTTATACCTAACATTTAAAAGCCTTCCGTACATAATAGAAACGGTGCAAACCCTATACCCTGGATATTATAATATTAACTAACAAATCAAATACTAAATTCCAAAGCGCGGTTAACAAGAATAGCTCAGATAAAGTAAACCGGTGATATTAGATCCAGTTGCAAAATTTTACAATAAGTAATAATAATAATTATATCTTATAAATGTTACACCCATTTTGTTTCATACATAATGGTTTCATACATACTAGACTTGTCAATATAAATAAGGGGGCCGCGACATTTGCCAGCGGCCCGGGCGGCTGAAACCTTTATGGTTATGGTCGCCTCCACCACGGTAGATAAACCATCCGTCACTCTCTTACTTATATACGTGTCAGAAAGTGACAGATGTTTTATCCGCATTTTGTCACGCGATAAATACAGCCATACTAGGCCCCATGAGATCTCCAACTGTCAGTTTATCACCGAGTTTAATCTTGATATTAATTTACCAGCAATCAATAAAAAAATTGTGATTAAAGGCTTTTGTAATACTTATTACAGACCAACCCAACCAGCTGTTCCGCCCCATACCTAGCGGTAAGTTTAATATTTTTGTATTAATATATTTGCTGACTATGCGTCCCCGGAGCTCTCCTCAAGCTAAGGCCAAACCAACGCGTTCAGTCAGCCCGCGTCCGCGCGATGGCCTGCACGGCGGCGAACAGCGTCCCGACGATTGGGCCAACGTAAAAAGATAACAAAAAACAAGCTTTAAAAAACCCAACTGTTGCTTGCCAACTATAAATCGTTATAAATCCCTACAACCCACTTGTCATAGTTCGTCCAATTTTTTTTTCTTTTTTACCAATATATTTATTTATATAGGCTGGTTACTCTCCTTTGCCTCGCGCAGTCGGGTAGAAAGCGTGATATCGCCACCACCGCGTGCACGCCATGCGGACGCGGGCTGAACGCGTTGGTTTGGTTTGGCCTTAGCATTACCGAACAACGCTAGTTTCTCATGAAGTCAAGTCTCGTCTCGTTTCAGCTGTTTGTAGTTCTGGCGGATACCTACTTGTTGTCGCTATCTAGCTTTCGTTTGTGCTATGACCTCTTACACATTCAGTTTTTTTATACCACTACAGTGGCAAACAAGCGTACGGCCCGCCTGGGTAGTGATTCTCTCACGAGAGTCTCAAGGTGAGCGAATGCGGGAGTGAATGTCCGAGCGGCGAGTTTAAGTCGTCCCGTCAGGGCGAGCAAAACACATTTTAGCGCGTGCATTCTCAATTAGGCAGCCTTATACGTTCGAGAAGCCATGCTGCCAAATTAAATACACGCGCTGAAATGTGTTTTGTTCGCTTTGACGCCCGCCGCTTGGACATGCACTCCTGCGTTCGCTCACCTTTGCTTTTGAAAGAATCACTACCCTGATGGTAAGCGGTTACCTAGACAAACAATATTTTCTCACTATGATTCTCTTTGGCTGTAAGAAAGTATATCGGTTACCACTGTGTACTCGTATTCGTTGACCAGTACACAGTTCTTTGTACGATATAATAATTTGATAGTAATTGAAGAAGGGCGAGTGGTGTTCGTTTGACGCCGACTTTAAACTAGGGTCCTAGTGAAAAAGGGTATAAGTCTTCTGAAGATCAAGTGAAAAAGGGTTTAAGTCTAGTATACTCCGTTCATGTTACTTTTTATTACGAGTTAAGTCGATTTGTACCCTTTTTCACTAGGACCCCATTTAAGGTCCGGTGAATTCCTTTGAACCTGGAACCTATAACCGGTATTTTTTTTTTGTTTAATTAGTGTTTCATTCTTTACTGGTTTGTGTTTGTCTGAATTTTGAAGCTTCAACGTCATTGTATAGATATGTACATTATATTTAGATTTTTTTAAATAATTTATTATTGTTTCAGAAAATCTGCGCAGTAAGAAATAGAACGAGTGTAACTATATGAAAAACTATTATCGTCTTTCATTCATTAGTATTGCGAAGTTTTTTAAAATTCAAATAAAATTAATTCAAAATAAAATTTGTATACCGACTTATATGGACATTTATCCTTTTTTTAATAAATCTATGATCTTGTAATTTTGTGTATTCCTACCTAGCCCTCTACACTCAATGCGGAAATTAATCCCCCTGTAGAAGACATATTTATTCCGCAATCAATTCCATTAACATGGCATACGTCATGTAACTCATTTATTATTATTTATTAGTAAGTTAATCGTTGTCTATTTAAGGAATACGTAATTTTGTGTGAAATTATCTATTCTTCTGTTTCGCTCTGTACTAATCCACGCATTTTCTCCTTTAAAAGTTTAAAAAATAGTTCGTAAAACAGTCAAACCTGACTGACTTAATAACACACAGCCGTAACTAATACTGAACCTAGAAACTTGAAATTTGGTACAGGGGTACCTTTCATGATGTAAGTGAGCACTAAGAAAGGATTTTCCGAAAATCGACCCCCAACGGGAAGAAATGGGGGGAGTACCGGGAAACTAATTCTACTACTACGTCTTGCATAGTTTGAAAGATCCAAGCGTACATACAGAGGGATAGACGGCGGGAAGCGACTTTTTTATACTATGTAAAGATTTAACATGACTAGGTATACTTACGTATTCCACTTATTATTGACTTCGTCTGATAAAAAAAACCGGCCAATTGCGAGTTGAACTCGCATGGAGAGGGTTCCGTACCGTACATAGGTACGTATTTTTTTTTTATCGATTTCTTATTGGTTTTCCTGTAATGAACTATAATCTGTACTTTTTCAAAAAAATTATAGGTACTTAATTAGACTTAGTAGTATCGGAGATCAGGGGGGAATGGTCTATTTTCGTCTTCTTTCATGAATAAAATCTAAACTATTTATTTTACAATAATAACAAATATATTTGAGATCCTCATAACGAGTCCTTTCCTTTTATATATGACACAGTAAGGTTTGCAAAACCTCTTTTTTAAATTTCCTAATTTGTCCCCGGAAAATAAGCATTATTTAAAAAAAAAAATTGCACATCTGTGTTTGGGTTATCAATTTACATATTATATGTGTACCAAATTTCAACTCAATGAGTCCAGTAGTTTCGGAGCAAATTGGCTGTGACAGATTGACAGACAGACAGACGCACGTGATCCTATAAGGGATCCGTATTTTTTCATTTTTTGTACGGAACCCTAAAAAAAAGGCAAATTATAAAATTATTTCTACTTAGGTACTTTAAAGTAGATAAAGTAGATTAGATATAACCACGTTAGTTACTCATTTGTGCGGAAGCACGTGGCAATTAACGTCTCGGCAGAATGATCAATTGAATTGTTCTATTGTTTTTTTTGCTGAATTATATTATCGATACATTGACTAGTCGGAACACGCGTATTCTTCTGGGCCTATCTTTCTCTAAGCCGGTTCGATCCTAAATCGTTTTGTGCCTTTGTTTGTGACAAAGGACAACAAAGACGACGTATATGTTTTTTGAAACTGTCTTTAAGGACATATGTCTTTTTCAGATTAGTTCTACTAAACGATTTTTTAATTAAAAAAAAGTATTGAAATTCAAATTTTGAAGAGTTTATTATGAAGTAATTAGACCATGACGAATATAAACTTTGCTTTAGTACGAGTAAAGTTGACATAACTAACTCTTCAAGTTATATTTAGTCATCAATGTAAGTACACTGTTTATCTACTAAGTAGATTTGCTTAAATGGGGTTTTCTGCCTTTTGGCAGAAATATGTTTACCGAATGTATCATTTCCCATTTCCCAACTATAAATCCTGAAATATTTACAGTTACAGAAAAAAAAGCGGGTTGGCAAATGAAACGGTGTTGGGAAACGATACATTCGGCAAATCATATTTCAGCCAAAAGGCAGGATACCGCTTAAATGGCTATATAACAATACTTACATGAACGGACAAACAGCTCAAGCATTCCTTGTATTACTTGCAACGTGATCTAAGTAGTTAGGTCCTTGTTTATTAGACAATTACAGATCGCGAGTCCATGCGACGCACTAATATAAAACTGCGACCATCTTAGGACGAGGCATTGGGATTTCTACAGAGCATCCTATATCATGTCGCGAGTAGTGGTAAGTAATAAATAATTCATTTTAACCTATACTATTAGACTAGAAATATTTGTATACATACTTAAATATACACCGTGGGCGTTAATAACCCGAAATATTTTAACCATCGATTCTAGAGCCTATTTGGAGTATTTAATGTGATATAACATGTAGTCCAATAACGCATAATTTCCGAGATTTTTATTATTTAAAAACCATTTCATAGTCAATTTAATTTGAGCTCTGTCACCTAAACTTAAAGCTTATTTACTAAGAAAACGATTAAATTTATTTATGATGTACGTTGATGATATTACTACTTACAACATGAATCTTTCTTAGTAAATAATGCTTTAGGTTAAGGTGACAGAGTTAATAAGTATATAAGTATATTTCGTGAGAACGCGATTACGATGAAATTTGCAATGTAGGGGTTGACGGGGATGAAAAATTGATCTTCGGGAAAATTCGTTTTTAACCCGAGCGACGCTCGGTCTTCCAGGTCCTTATTTTAACCCCCGACGTAAAGAGATGAGAGAGAGGTTTCATGTGTATCTGTGTGGCATTGTAGCTCCCAAATAGATGGACGAATTGGACATGTATTAGCTGAAGAAAGCTGATCGGGATGTCTTTTAAATACCTAGGTTCATGGAAATCGGGTGGGCGATTTAGGGTAAACCGGCCAAGAGCATGTCTGACCACACTCAGCGTAGGGTCCCGAAACCGTTACTACCCGAAAACTTAGTTATAAACACTTTAGTCGCCTATATCTCAGGAACCAATCAAGTCTAAGTAGGCTACGTATTTGTGATAGTATAAGGGTTTTTATCTATTTTAATAGTTATTACATACATTATCGAGAACTTAATTTCTAGTCTACCCAATTGATTAATATCTATCATATGGGGATGCTTTGTGATCTCTATTATAGAGGTAAACGCGAAATTGAACTTCTCAGTCTCTTGCACGTTTGTTACACCAACAACCGATTTACACCAACAAGTGCAGAACCGATTTTGATGAAATTTAGTACGGATTATGGGCCCGGAAGCAGGACATTATAATACTTTGTATCCCTGGACATTGCAATTGATCCTTAACAGAAAACAATAAACGAATCCTTTTAACATCAGCGAAAATGATAGGTAGTTATCAAGTTGTTGATGTCCTACCTAAGGCAGGTAGGTAGATTTCGATGCGTTCTACACAGTTTGTCTATCTGTCATTGCTCAGATGAGTGAACCGATTGCAAAATAAATATTACTACTTACTCACTATTACGACGAACGAAACAGCTTTCGATTTTACTTAGCTAAGAACCACCCCTCTCCACCAATCGGTTCATCCAAGCCCTAGACAAATTTCAGACAGGTACAAACAGAGGCATGAAACACATAACTCCTCATATCTATACTTCTGTACTAATATAATATTAGTAGTATAGTTTATAATTAAAGAGATGAAAAGTTTGTGTTTGTTTGTTTATTTGTTAGGGGTAATCTGAACTGATTTTAACAAATCTTGCACAAAGCCACAAACTAATAGGAAGCATTAACTCTGCTGATACAAATCAATTGTTAAAACGAAAGCGAAGCGAGAGGGGAATATTCGGAGACAATCTCACACAAAGTCCCAGAGGACAATAACCACACTCATACTCGTAATAAAGAATTAAATACATAGAAAAACATCTAAAACTTATTAACAACACACAATTTTATTCTTACAAAGAATCGAGCCCAGGACCGCTAGCTTCGTAGGCAATCACTATAGTTGCGACGTTCTAAAATCCCCGATTTGACAGCTGTCAACTTAGTACAAAACGTGTTTGAGGCTTATTTGAGATTATAATTCGTACAGCGTTGACAGCTGTCAGATCGGGCCTCTTAGAATTGTGCGACTATAGCAACGACACTATTCACATCGTCGAGTTTTATGAGCCAAGATTTGAAACACAACTGAGTTCCCACTTCTCATTCAATCGCAGCTGCTCCTGTGTCTGCTGGTGCTGGTGTCGGCAGCGGCATCGCTGGACCTGCCCGGCGCGCCCAAGTCGCCCGACCTATCCAAGCTGCCGGACGCGCCCAAGCTGCCCGACAACAACCAGCCCAACGCCAAGACCTTTGCTGACATCGACGACGACAAGTGACCCTAACATGCCTACAACTACAACATGTATTACCATTGACTTTATTATGTATTATATATATCGAGCATATTAAAAGCTGCAGCTAATATTGCGTTTCTTTGCAACCTACTCTTATAGTGCTGTATTAATAAATTGATGCCCGTCTCAAGGCACGTCAAACTAAACGTATAGTCGTTTGAAACAGTAATTTTTGTCACATCTTGAAGTGAGACCAGCTCAGTCAAGATGTTTATCCATCAGAGCTGTGCGAGGTAGCGGAACGATGGGCGAAGAAAAAGATCCACCAATAGGATTACTTAATTTTCCTAGCCTTGCTGAGCGCAGCTCTGCTATTGGTGGATTTGTGCTCTGCTACCTTGCACAGCTCTGGTGGATACTCACCCTAAAAGTCCTCACAGTGGGTCTTTCCTAACATTCTCACCACGCACTTTTTGTCTGAGGAATTAAGTTCTTAGAGTGCATGTCTCTTTAACCGATACGACTTAGGGATCGTAAAGACGGAAGAATATTCTTTAAAGTCATCAATGTAATGAAATCATTTAAACATCAAAAATCAAATTTTACTACTTTGCCATTCTACAGGCTACTGAGTATAATCGCGGAAGTTTAGAGGTTTTTCTTTCAATATTGATACAATTTGACACACTTCATTGTAACAAAGTACGAGTAGGTATTTAAAGTTTGCTCAATCACTAGCGATTCTACTAGTGCTAAAGTTATTTACTGATCGCAGTGATCTGCACTTACCATACTTGCTTGTTTTCCATTCGCTGCCCCCCCCCCCCTTTACTTATTCTTTCCTCGGGTGCAGTATCTTCCGTTAAATCCGAAGCTTGCAAACAATAAAAATATGCTTGAGGCACTTGATGAAAGTCAAGAAAGTAAAAAAAAACAAATAGTATTCCGACAAATTGAGAACTTCCTCCTTTTTTTGAAGTCGATTAGTGAGTTGCCGGCAGGCAAACCCCTTTGAAAAAAATACTAAGATGTAATGGAATTTTATAAAACTACAAGTCCAAACGTAAGTCACTGTCTTTACAACAAAGAGTTTGTAACACCCTTCATGAATTATTAAGAACGAGTTTTTGATTTGTAGTTTTTGATTTAACTTATGAGTAAGTACATTCTTGGTACCTATGTTTAGGATGTTTTAATCTTTGTTTCTGTTACAGATCATTTAGTAGGAAGGACGCAGATTATATTTTAAAGTATATCAGGTTATATTAGTGGTTTGGCTCTCTCTCTCTCTCTCTCTATCTGATTTATGTAGTGTTTTACAAAACTGTATTAGGTACATTCGAGTACAAAGAGATGTACCTATAGGTACACTTTTTCATTTTATTACATTGTAAGAAGGTCCCAAAGTGGATCCATCTCTTTGTAGTCGACTATACATACATAATTTTTGTTTAGTTCGTGGTATTGATCCGCACGGACCTTTACTAAAGGACTAGTCAAGGTACCGGCAAGCAGGAACAGCGTCAGCTTTTGCTTCTGCGATGGACTACAATTTATAACAGGCTTGCTTTTGCATTGCAATTTGTAATTTCTTTAATGAAACCAGTTTTCTGGAGCTCGATCTATTCTCTCGATAAAAGCTAATTGCTTTTGACATGTCGACGTATTTTTTTAACTCGGCCTGTATTGTATGTACACTGTAGGATAAATAACATGAAACTGATCAATAAAACAATACTTATTCCTAAAATTTATTACGATACATAATATTATTCTAATTTAAATATGCTACTAAATTAAATTGATTTATTATATGACGTTAGTTAAGGTTAAAAATTATACATATATTAATGTATTGTTTGTTCTAAATTTTGAGGTCAATATTTTAAATTTAATAACAATGAAGGTACATGTCTTAATATTATTGAAGTACATTCGAGTTCATAAATATGTGTACACTTTGGTACACATTTGGTATGTCATGTTTAAGCTCCCATACTTGATTTGTCACAGCCATTAGAGTGACAAGGTAATAAAGTTAACATATATTTATGTACTCGACTGTACACAAAGTAAGCATAGAGCAAGATCAAAGTGACAAGATTTACGCGGATAACTTATTTCAGAGCTTATGATCAGCATTCCTTTCAATTGTTCTCATTGTAAATGGACATACTCAACTCATCTCCAACTCTCCAACCTTCATCATGACAGAAACACGTCCACTACTGGTTATAAATATCTCAATCTTCTCCAAGACCTCACCACGATCAGTCATGCGCTATCGTCTGCGGTTTCCCGCCCCCGTTATTGAAGCGTCTGACCACTTTGGCCTGCCTTGCACCATCCGAATCCCCAGGTTATTTCTGCCCCAACGGCCACCGGGTCTACGATCAGTTTCAACTTTGACGTGTCATTATAAGAACTTAATTACAACAAACGTTTTTTTTTCTGCTAGCTTGTAATGACCCACTTTGAAATTCATTCAAGCTCTGCTCCTAAGTTTACTCCGACGTTTATCTTGTGTCAGTACAAGCAGTGGCCGAATTTTGAACTGCCAAATCTTGAAAAGTTCCAGAAACGAAAATTAACAGAGATATAAGTCTTCTATTTTTCTATCCTGACGACTGGAACTCGCTAAGTTTTGGCAATATACGCTTACAGCACAACATGTCCGCAACTGCTTTATGCCTTTCTCTCGACAAATCGAACCATCTTACGTTACCAGAGTCATAGTTGTAACCCGTATTGTGTTAGTTCTTAGGGAAGGAATGGGAAGGTTAGGCAAGGAAGAACATCAACACGGATTGACTCAGGTGGCATAAAGGGTTTTCCATCTATTCGGCGATGATAGGCGAAACACGAAATGCGGAGATATAGATGGACAAAAAAGAACTTGAGGTGACGGTTGTGCAGCATAATGTTGCCGATTTCACTCCAAACAGCGCCCTTAATTTTTCCAAACTATTTTCCGATAAGCGTACCCGTAATTGCGCCTCATCGTCAAATATGTGAAGTGCCCTTAACAGAAGCGAGCATGTTGTGCCAGCCCTGTGCCCCTAGTCAAGATGCATAACGCTAAGTTATCGATTTTCGAAAATCGAACGAATCAATCGAATATGACGTGAGCTGATAATAGATCGCGTTAACCGATACATTTCTAGTAGATAGAAAATAGAAACGTTAACAGCGTTTGCATCTTGGCCAGGCTTACTGTTTTAGAGCTTGGTCTATCTGTCAAGGTTGGGGTCAGCGGGGTCGATGGGGTCGCCGTCGGCGAGCGCGGCGGCGGGGGGGGCGGTGTCGTTGCCGGTCGTCGCCGGCGTGGTGGCGTCGGCAACCGTCGTGGCGTCGTCGGCGGCAGCCGCGGCTACCAATACCAGCAGCGCTAGCAGGATCTAAAAAATATGAAGTAGTTAAGAATAAACATGTTACCACTTACATCTTAAAAAAGTTACCTATTTCATCATCCTGACTATGATAGATGATGATAGGTGACAATTTGGCAGATGCATTCTATTTAAAGTCAACACGTTATCAGTTATCACATATATCGGATTCAAATTGCAAGCTGAAATTTCACCTGTCTGACACCTGTCATTGTCAGGATGGTGTAGTCGCTAGTAGTTAGATGTCCAAAGCCCATGTCAAGATTACTAGAGCTTTCTTAACTTAAGTACCAATTTCACCAAACGATGTTAAATTTAATCAATGTTATACGACATTTTGACAGCTGTTAACGCTCTAATCATCTGTTATAAGTATTTAACATCGTTTGGTGAAATTGGTACTTAAAGAGAGTTTTTTAAACCGCTGTACCAACTAATAGGTAGTTATCATTTGAAAATCGAATTGAAAATGGCACACATTTTGTTCAGATTTAACGTTGGTTACTACTTTTAAACAAGCTTCGCTCAGAGACCGGCGACACGATGCGCTAGGCTCTCAAACGCAGCGAGCAAATTATAAACAAAGAGTAGATAAAGCAACCTGATAACATAAAGTTTGGGACTGAGATCCGATGCGTATCCGTCGATCCGTAGCCGTAGTTAAGCATTTAAAAAAAGTTTGTAGGTACATCAATTACTGACATTTTTAACAGTCGTTCATTTTTCCTATATTATTACAATGTTTTTCTATAATTGTACACCTTTTTTTGGTAATCAAAGTTATTAATACTTAATCGATAATAATATAATAAAACTTTAATCAAAATTATAGAAAACCGTGGAAAGAAATAGTAAAATTAACAGTGACAGTTAACGCTACCATAATATTCAAATACAGTGGCAGAGGGGCACATTGGTCACAGAACAAAAAGCCGTTGAGGCGAAGATGTTCTAGACGGCAACCGCGTAAGCCGCGGTTGGTAGGCCGTAACCGATGGTTTAATCTGTTTTAAAAATGTGTCACATGTTCAGTTCTTTATTCGAACTTCAACAGAACTATTAGTAGAGTTAACTACGGATCAAAAAAGCTCGTCCTTTGCTTTTAAATCCAAACATGCAATAATAATAACTGTATGTACTTACAACAAATTTCCCCATGTTATATATTTTGGTTAGCGGTCGTTCTGAAGAAACACTAGGAGTGAAGCCTTTACAACGACTTGTCGTAGCCGAGCGAACCAACCTTATATATCTAAGGAAACGAGCAATTTAATGACAAATAAGCGTGCTGAAAATGAGATAATGATTGAAATCATTCTAAGGGAGATGATTATCGCAACAATAAGCTGTCATGTAGCCTCCGAAGAGATACATTGTAAACCGTTCTCCCACGGTGATTTCGTAGAATTTGTACGTACTTAATGTAAAGAATATCCTCAACTTGTAATACTTATTACATTGTTTAAAAAGAACGGATTGGTATTTTTGTAGAATAAAAGAAAACCGCGGGAACCGCATTGGAATCATGCATTTCCGTATGAAAATTAATGAAAATTGCTGACGCATCTACAGTGTTAAGCCTCAAACATGTGGGCGGATGTGGCATGCCAATTATGTTGAACGATTTAGTAAATATACTTACGTAAAATTGGTGAGGACCGGCGTCGTAAGTAGATTGAAAACACGACGGGTGGACACAGATGATGTAGTATTGAATGTACCAATCTTTGCAAATACTATACAAAAATATGTACGTTTTCTCAAATGCACGTGTAACGGTTATAATAAGTTACAATAAAGGACTCCCCGTCTTATCTGACGGTACCTAATTGGGATACACGTGAAATCTTCACAACACACTCATTACACCGCTAACTTTGATCTAAGCTGTATGCAAACTTCTTACGACTCCCCATTTAAATTAACCGCACGAACAATCGAACAAGTGTAAAAAAAAATTAGTAAACGATCACCAAATAAGGTTAGGTTAGGTTAGGTTAGTTTTTGGTGATCATTTACTATTTTCGGCAGTAAAAAGTGTTTTTTTGGCGTTACATTTTACTATGTCTGGTGATGCGTTAAACATAAGCCAAAATTAAACATCACTGGCATAAGCACCGAGTAGGTACGGGTCTATATTGTCTGCCATAATTATTTTAAGTCATAATGTGTTCATATTTAATCATCGCAAATCATAACTTTTTTTATTTAAACTGTTACTTTTTCAGGATTTTTTATAAATTAAACCTATCCTAACCTAGCCTTGTCTACACGTTAGATATTTCAGAAATTCTGAATAGTTTACAGTAACAGCGACATAAAAAATTATGACCATCAATAATTATGTCAACAATGACATTATGACTAAAAAAAATATGGGAAACAAAGGGCTCCCACCGAGTACGCTACAGTGCGGTGCAAAAATTTAAGTTTTTAGCTTTGTTTCATGAAAATTGGTGGGCCGTTGAAGAGATACCAACTTCTAAAAAAAGGAGTCGCCAATATATCGGAAGTTTTGATCTATACAGGGTGACTGGTAACTCGACCTATTCCATAAATGAGGTTATACTAGAGCTAATTTGCTATAATTTTGTCCTAGTCAACTAGGGGTCTAATGCCACTGGTTTTGGAGTTATTTAATTTTTAAGTTTATTTTAAGAAATTCCGTCCTTTGGTGTTAAACTATCAATTGTGAAAAAAGTACCTGGCTTTGGGGACTAAAATGACGTTTTTCGAATAGCTGATGAATTAGGGAATCTTTTAAACAAAAATACTTTGCGAAAACTGCAAGAACCTCAGAAATAAAAGGTCCTTAAATCGCAATTCCGTTATTTCTTTTAAAAATGTTTACTTTCGGGGGGGGATTACTCCAAAAAAATGTAAGACACTTGGCGTACAAATTACGTAAATAACTTTCTAAATTCATAAGCTTTCCGAAAAGGTGCAAATGTTGTCAACTTTATTACAGGTTTGAAAAATTAAGCTTATTAAAAGAGCAGAGGGTGCGATGTAAATTTAACTCGGAAAGTTGATATCAAAAACTAGGTAACATTCGTCGGACTATGGTCGCAGCCAATGTGCCTCATGAGTTGGAGCCACGGGGTCTTAATCGCTCGGACCGCTGGTTATGTGGGCTAGGGCAGTCTCATGTGCGAGGCCACGTGCCTCAGCATTTTTCCTTCCTCGCACCTCACAGCCATACAATACGGAGCTCAGGTCGCTGCTGAAAATGGTGCAAGCACCAGCACACCAGATACTCAGAGCTCAAGCGGGCGTATGAGTTTGTTCCAGAGCTGTAGAGCGCAGTTGTTCTTGGTGCGTAGAGGCAAAACCTCTTTTTTAAGGCTTTGGGACAGCGATTGAGGGATAGGGCCTGTGACCTCCGGTCCGGTTTGTAATCTGTTCCATCACATTTCGTTGGCAACACAGCATAGCAATGTTGCCAGCATTGGATACCTTTGAACCAGGCGCTACCCGAGCCGCGGAATAATTTTGCGGAAGATTTATTGACGAAAAATGATACTGATTTAATTTATGTACACTGTTGACGAAGCATGTTGCTAATTAACTAATCGTAAACTCTTGACGAAACTTGTTGCCGATATTTTTTTGTAATTGGCATAAATAAAGTTTTAGAAAACATTACAAATCTTGTTCAAATTAGGAACTTGAAGTCGCGCGATGTTAAATGCAGACTCCTTATTGGTCATGGGATTGAGCCGCTCAACGAATGCAGGTTCAATTTAAAACAAGAAGAAATCAGTTAGTTTCAACCATCTTAGAGATCGCAATTTCCCTTGTTACCTAACATTTCTGTGCTAATACCGCTTCCTTTTCAAATGGCTTTGTACCAAAATGACGAATACGCGGATATCATGTATTGTTACGGGTTTTGTGATGGTGACGCCGCTGCAGCAAGAAGAGAGTATCAAAGACGGTTCCCTAACCGCCGTTTACCTGATGTCAGTGTGTTTGGTGGGACATATCGGCGCATTCGGGAAACAGGATCGGTTCGACGACACCAAACCGATACTGGAAGAGCTAGTGTTAGAGATCCTAACGTAGAAGAGCAAATCTTGCAACGTTTTCAAGCAGACGGCACTACGTCAACAAGAACTGTGGCTAACCAGCTTGGTGTTTCCCAGTGGAAAGTTTGGTCCGTACAACATCAATCACAACAGTATCCATACCACTACTCGCCAGTACATGCTATTGAGGAGGGCGATCCTGCAAGGAGGATGGATTTCTGTAGATTTTTACTGAATGCAGATAATGAGGACCCAGAATACCTGAAAAAAATTTTGTGGACAGACGAATCCAACTTTGACCGTGATGGTATTACTAACTATCATAATCTGCATTTTTGGGCTCCTAAAGGTCAAAATCCAAGAAAATACAAAGAAGGTGCACACCAACGTAGATTTTCGCTAAATGTATGGATGGGGATCGTGCACGATAATTTGATTGGACCATTTTTTCTGCCGGCACGACTAACCGGCATCGCCTATGAAAACTTTTTAATGGAAGAATTACCTACGTTGTTGGACGATGTGCCGCTTGCCACAAGAATGGGTTTGATTTACCAGCATGATGGCTGCCCAGCCCACTATCATCGGGGCGTACGACAGTGGATGGACAATAACTATCCACAGAAATGGATTGGTCGAGGTGGACCGATTCCTTGGCCGGCAAGAAGCCCGGATTTAACACCATGTGACTTCTTCATTTGGGGTCACATGAAGTCGTTGGTGTACCATTCACCAATATCCACTCAAGAAGAGTTGAGAGTAAGAATTTTGGCAGCTGCCCAAAAAATGAAAGACACGCTTTCAACACGAGTGACAGTAAGCGAAGTGCGACGCCGACTTCATGCATGCATACGTAATGGAGGGAGGCAATTTGAACAAGAATTGTAATGTTTTAAAGTCAGAATCCGGTAAAATAAGATACTTTTTTTGCTATTTTTGTTATTGATATCACACCTTCTGCTCTTTTAATAAGCTTAATTTTTCAAACCTGTAATAAAGTTGACAACATTTGCACCTTTTCGGAAAGCTTATAAATTAAGGAAGTTATTTACGTAATTTGTACGCCAAGTGTCTTACATTTTTTTGGAGTAATCCCCCCCCGAAAGTAAACATTTTTAAAAGCAATAACGGAATTGCGATTTAAGGACCTTTTATTTCTGAGGTTCTTGCAGTTTTCGCAAAGTATTTTTGTTTAAAAGATTCCCTAATGCATCAGCTATTCGAAAAACGTCATTTTAGTCCCCAAAGCCAGGTACTTTTTTCACAATTGATAGTTTAACACCAAAGGACGGAATTTCTTAAAATAAACTTAAAAATTAAATAACTCCAAAACCAGTGGCATTAGACCCCTAGTTGACTAGGACAAAATTATAGCAAATTAGCTCTAGTATAACCTCATTTATGGAATAGGTCGAGTTACCAGTCACCCTGTACATTTAATTCATCATAAAACCGAATCTCTGGTTTATTTTTGCTTCTATAACACTTATTAACACCAAACTTATTGCAGTAATTACACAATCCTGGCAATTAATATTGATTCTATTGATTGATCTTCTATTTTTTCCGCGTGGGAACAATATAAATGAACTACACGTAGAATGAAGTAATCATTTCCCGGATACTGGAGCATGACGTTAACGGGTGCTATTTGCCAATGTTGATGCAAATGGTAATCGTTGTAGAAATAAGGAAAATATTAAACACTACGACACGTTTTTCATTTTAGTCGTTAGTAACCGTGCCTACGAAGCTAGTGGTCCCAGTTCGATCTTCAGTAAGATCAAATATTAATGTATGTTGACCTCGCAACTTTGTTCCTGAAACTTGTACCTATGTCCCTAAGTATTTATTCTTAAATATGGATATCTTTTAATGTTAGTATTTTTTTACTTTGCGACATCTTAAAATTTCGTTGTATTTTTCTAATATTAAGTAAGTAGAATAGTAATTTAACCGAATCGTTGTTTTTCGGAAAGCTATTTTACGATAGTGTTTCTGAACCTGACCGCCACCGTCGTTACGATACCATCCTTGGGGCAGGAGTTTTATTCTACTTGGTATTACTCAACCTCTAATAACATGTACTATTGTATTATTGTTAATTGTATGTATTGTTCTTAACCGAAACAAAAAAATTATTATTTTTTATTACCTTCATTGCTTTTGACATATTATCGTTTTGTTTTTAACTCGGTAATTACTGTCAGTAAATGAGAGTTTTTATAAGGTTGACAATACGACAACATGTCAATAGTAATATGGTTTCCTCGAGTAGAATAGAGCCCGTCTTTGGGCTGATATATATAGATTCTAGTCATATGCTATATTTTTAATTTGACATTTAAACCTATTATTTATGTAACGTATTTTTTTTCGGGTCCTAGTGAAGAGGGCTGTAAGTCTCCTGAAGATCAAGTGAAAAAGGGTTTAAGTCTAGTATACTCCGTTTACGTGTATACCTTTTTTACAACGAGTTAAGTCTACTTACGCCCTTTTTCACTAGATCCTCAGATTTAATTCAAGTCTGAACAATCCAACTGTTCAAAGACTTACCGCGTAGTAGACTGCAACGGAGATTAAGGTGAGCACTAATGTCACAGTCTGAAAGAGACCAAATATAACTATTAACTATCTATTACCTCCAATAGGGGTGGTGCGGCGACTGAAGCGGCTGATAACATTAAAGTAATCCGTAATTTATCATTCGTAAAAACCTTCCTCTTAAATCACTCTATCTATTGTTAAAAACTGCATTAAAATCCGTTGCGTTTGAAACATCTAAGCGTACATACAGAGGGGAAGACGGCGGAAAGCGACTTTGTTAATGTAAAAATTTACGTAACAGGTGGCATGTAATTTAAATAACTCCCTTTATCTTTTCTATAATAAGCTCTACTTATAAACACTCCTTTGAATTAAATATAAACATTTAGAAACGATAAAAACTCCAATGTGAAACGTCATTCAGCCATTATAGGTATTTAATTATAATTTTATTTAGACTTACTTTTATATCCATGTCGCTCTATGTATCCTGCAGTAATTCGCTGCCAACCAATGTCGTCTGGAATGCAATGTATACTGCGAATTATCTGTACATTTCGCATAAATTATTGATTATTTTTTTACTGATTGTGTACCAGATATATGTTCTCAATAGTCATGTGGGGTTTACCCAGGAGCCAAACCTTCACGCGGGTTATCTACAGAAAGTGTTACTTAAGTTCACTCGCAGTGACAAGATACGTTCTGGGGTCAAAGTGAAGAAGGGTGTAAGTCTCCTGAAGATCAAGTGAAAAAGGGTTTAAGTCTAGTATACTCCGTTTATATGTATACGAGTTAAGTCTTCTTACGCCCTTTTTCACTAGATCCCTAGAATTAAGGGCCACGTATACATATAATAAAGCTAAATCTATTCTATTTTTACGGCATGGAGGAGGCGAACGAGTACACAGGCCACCTGATGGTATGTGGGATCTGTGACCCATACATTTCTCAGGACTACAATCTTAAGACTGCAATCCTAAGACCGTAAATGCGTTGCCAACCTTGAGGACTAAGATGGAATGTTGTCACCGGTTGTCTTATGTCACCACATCGGAACACAACAATGCGAACACTCCTGCTTGGCTGTAGTTTAAAGGATAAGATAGTGCAAGCGATCCGGACGGACCTTGCACAAGGTCTTACCGCCACTAAAATTGACACACACACAAAGTACATTGACACAACATAACTCAACTTAACACAGGCCAGCCGTGTAGTTGTTGACATGTCTTTCTAACTGTCTGTATGTCACACTCACATATTCTCAATAACTATGAAAGTCATGTATTCTATAACATGATATCTGTTCAGATATCCCTATAGATATTTATGCCGAGGACTATGACCATAAATAGAAAAGCAAGAAACCGGTCACGTGCAAGTCAAACTCGCGCACCGAGGGTTCCGCACAGTAGGTATTCCGATTCCAATTTGAATTCGGTTTCGAATCGATTTAGCGCGAGCCCAACTCACGAATTGACCGTTTTTAGTTTATAGTCTTTTTTTTTTCTTCAGGGTTTATCTTATACCTAATACAGATGGCGCTGCCGTCACGCAAACCCAATGTCGTCGGCTCTGTATCTTGGTTATTTAAAAAATAGTAAAAGTGATTTTTCTCTGTGAATGAGGACTAGATGAGGGATCAGCGGAGTTGTTGCCGTTGACGTGCACGCCTTGTTCGTAGTCGCGTGGCACCTCCCTTAAGGACGAAGGTTCACCGCTTTGTTCTAAATCGGTATTCCGGCCGCTCTCCTGACCGCTGGCTGGCTGGACCTGAATGCTTATTCGTTTTGAAAATCGAAGGTTTGTCTGCATACAAAATGAAAACAATTGCTCCACTTTGAAGCCGGTTGCGATTGCGAGTGCGATAGACAATAAGCCCTCTGGTTGGTATTATACGTAGGGTAGAAGTTCCGGTTTTGGCAATCTTTACACCGTTTTTGGATACTCTAAATTTTAACTAATCTCTAAAGCATTATGAAATTACAAACATATTTTTATATTTCATCTTTAAATTAATCTAACTAACTATTTATGAATAAGTACAATTTTTTATTTTATAGTATTTTTCAACCTTAAATGGCCAAAAAGTATTTAAGTAGTGGCCACAAACGGTACTCTACCCTAAATGCATTTCCGCAGCGAAAAAAAAGTCATCCACGTAGATCATACCAAAAGTAATGAGCAGTGTCACTGACAGCGCCATCTAGGATGTGAATCTATTTATTTTTATATAATAACGACATCTGCTTACTTAAGGTCAAACTACGTCTTCATCAGTTATCTTATTATTGTGACGGTTTACTGTTTAGTTCAGCTCATCTACCACAGATGGCTTTGTAATTCATTATCGATTTTATTAGCTAAAATATAGGATTTATTCCTTTTGGAAATACACCAACGATGATGCACGCCTTTTTCTTTACCTCCTATCTCTGCAGCGGCGGTCCCATCCATTTGGCAACAGGCAGGTTCTGTTGCAATCTGACCTCAGTGCCAATCGTTCACATATAATAATGTCTAAATAATTAGTAGTCGGTGCAATAGTGTGCAACTTCATATATTATTTATTATCCTCCAAAAAAAAATTACTTGTCTTATTTAGTACCTAAACAATTTTATAACCTCTAAATGCATCTTTTTTTAGTAAAACGGCAATTTTATGGTAAATAAAGAAACAATGATGTACAGTCGAGTTCATAAATATGTGTAAACTTTAGTACTTTATCACTTTAATCCCTGTGACAATTCAATATATGGCAGTTTAAACATGACATTAAATTGACAAGGTACTAAAATGTAAACATATTTAAGAACTCGACTATACTTAATGTGGTTTACATTTTGTACATAACTCTCCCGGTTTATATATTATGGATAGTTTTTTTTTCGAGAACATTATTATTTAACGCGAAAAGGAGCATTTTGAGGTTATAAAAGTGTGTGGTTACTAAATAAGAGAAGTAAGATGGAATGGACTTCATAGGAAAGGTTGGTACCGTGCAAGAATTCTTCAAGACTTTAGGGTTCGGATAAAATAATATGGGAACGAGCAAAAGAGAAGTACAAATAAACCCGCGGGCCATTTTCAGACTTGTTGTACTTTTATTAATTAAGAGACAATAAGCATCGAATTGAAAAAATGTCGGTCGCGAAAAAGTAAATTATATTTTTATTTTATTACAAACTTCCTCAATTTCAGAACAGAAACAGAAAAAGATTTACCGCCCTCTCAGCACAGTAGTTTTACATATTATTCCTTAAGATAGATGCAAAAAGTACAAAACTAACAACAAGTCTTAACAATGTGTACCAAAGTTATGCCATTTCAATTTTTCTAGTTTTTTTTTAATTCTATGCGTGACTGAAGGAAGCATATTTACAAGGGTAAGCCTGTTGACTAATGTGATTGTTAAACTATAAATTCATATTGGTTTTATATCCTTAAAGTCTAGTATCCGTGGTGTTGGTAACCTGAGCCTCCTTGGCCTTGGCCATTTGAGAATCCAGCGTCACCAGCGTATCCACCCTGTTGTCCGTGACCACCGCCGAATCCTCCGTGTCCGTGACTACCGCCTAATCCTCCGTGGGACCCTTCATGCCCTTGACCGCCGTTGAATCCTCCCTTTCCGTGACCACCGCCGAATCCTCCCTGTCCTTGACCACCGCCGAATCCTCCCTGTCCTTGACCACCGTTCAATCCTCCCTGTCCGTGACCACCACCGAATCCTCCCTGTCCGTGACCACCACCGAATCCTCCCTGTCCTTGACCACCGCCGAATCCTCCCTGTCCTTGACCACCGCCGAATCCTCCCTGTCCTTGACCACTGCCGAATCCTCCCTGTCCTTGACCACCGTGGAATCCTCCCTGTCCTTGACCACCGCCGAATCCTCCCTGTCCTTGACCACTGTGGAATCCTCCCTGTCCTTGACCACCGCCGAATCCTCCCTGTCCGTGACTACCGCCGAAACCTCCCTGTCCGTGACCACCGCCGAATCCTTCCTGTCCTTGACCTCCGTGGGACCCTCCCTGTCCTTGTCCACCACCGAATCCTCCCTGTCCCTGACCACCGCCGAATCCTCCATGTCCATAACCACCACCTCCTAATCCAGCCTGGCTTATAAATCCTCTATGGCCATCCCGGAACTGGTAGTCCTCACCGTGCTGCGGGTATGCTGCACAATAATAAAACCAATATTAAACATCTTTTTATTTTATTTAGAATTTACTAAATTAAAAAAAAACAAAAGACTAACTAAGAGTAGCCTAAATTTTAATATTGATTTTTAAAGTATTTTTGTTATTTCTCAAAAACTGTAAATAATGAAACCTTCATTTTATTTCTTCCATAAAATATAAATAATTATATATAACTATGGATTTTTTCAAATTATTTGCTTAGTAAACTTCGGAGATAAGAGGGTGGGGGGGAACGGTAATTTTTTGTGCATTTTTGGCTATAAATCAAAAAAAATTAAAATTGCAAAATCTGCACACAACTAAATTTACAGAAAATTAAAATTTAGTTGTGTGCAGATTTTGCAGATTGTGCAGATTAGTTTTGAAATGTGTAGATTGAGCCCTTTCATATGACATCCTATTTGCTATAATCGAACCACTTTCATTTTTCAACCCCCCATTCTAGACCCTTTTTCAATAATGACACTCGAACTATAGCCACTCTCGCTCGCTGGCTCGCTCGTGTGGCTAAACATCTCGTGTCATTATGGCTTGTTTTAGTCTCTTGTTTGTTCACAATCTACTATTTTTTTTACTAAATACTGATGTGGGCAAGCAAGTTGTACAACTATGTTAAATTTCAAGTTGATAGCGTTTGTAGTTGCTGTGAAAACCTGCTGTGACATACAGACAGATAGTCGGACAGACGACGAAATCTCACCATAAGGGTTCCTTTTTTGTCATTTTGGTACGGAACCCTAAAAACCATAAATGTAGGTATGTTGTTTCGACTGCTATGGAACCATAAGAGGATGAAATAGTGAGGGATAGGGGAGAAGTTTGTATGGGTGTGCGTCCATTTTTGAATATTATATCCTAGAGTTTATTTTCTACATTAAAAATATAACTATCGATGATTTCAGATTTTCAGTTTTTTGGGGTGAAATAGGAGATAAAGTTTGTATTAGATTAAATAGTAAAAAAACAAAATAAGTAGCCTTTCTGTAACCAAAAAAAATAAATCCATCGTTTTTGGGGTTTACTTAACCCATCTTAGTAAATAATAATTATATTTGCTTTTTTATCTTGTAAAACGCTAGGCCATCAGTGGGCTTAATATGCTACGCGTTATCTAGTGTCATATTTTATGCCATTCATTTGAAAATAAAAGAATATGACATTAACGTCACACTTTAAGATGCATAGTAATAAAAGGACTCAGGTCACACAAAATACACTTTTATTTAAAACCTTAAACGTTTACCCTTACGTTAGAATAGGGAATAGACATATTTGACACTAACTAGCGTTTGACGTATTCTAGTGTTCTTACATGCTAAGCCCACAGGGCCTTTATTCTATAAGTAGGCGGGAAAAAAAAAACCCTATCGTCTTTGACCTCTTATGGTACTTATTGATTTTAACTCGGCCGTTATTACTGTCAAGTAAATAAGAGCTATCAAAACGGTGACAATACGATAACAGGTCAAAGACGATATGGTTTTACTGCCTAGAATCTCGGCCCAGTATTTACCTTTGGCCGCAACAGCCAGGGCGAGTAATAAGCACGCGATCTGAAAACAAATAAAAAACATATGAGTACGAAAATAACTCTGTTTAGTCGAGTAGCCCGAATACTAACCCCCATACTAATAAACGTTGAGTAACGGTGATATAGCTATACATTTTTTTTTGTCTTTATCTGACAAATTCAAATGTCACAATATCAGATAAAGACAAAACATTGTATATCTATACCACCGTTACTCAACGTTTATTAGTAAGAGGGTGTTTTCATTTTTGCTGTATGTATAGATAAAGGGAATTGTGAGCAATTAAAAAAAAAAGTTAGTTACGTAATGTATGTAGCATTAAAGTTTAAAATGTTAATTCAGAACTATTTTAGCGTCAAAATGTTTTGTCTAATATGAAAATCAAAAAAAAAGTCTTTTGTCATTCCTACTACTTTATTGTACGAATAAACCACATAGGTATATTATATTATAACTCTAAAAAGTTTACAACATGACGTTACAATAGTTCTAGTTGGGATTCAATAAACATTTAAAACTTTAATCTTTATAACTACACTAGAGGACGCCCGCGACTTCGTACGCGTAGAATTAGTTTCCCGCTACTCCCCTCATTTCTTCCCGTTGGGGGTCGATTTTCGGAAAATCCTTTCTTAGTGCTCACTTACATCATAAAAGGAACCCCTGTACCAAATTTCAAGTTTCTAGGTAAGTAGGTACAGTAGTTTCGGCTGTGCGTTGATATGTCAGTCAGTCAGTTTAGCCTTTCATATATATAGATTACATAACACGCAACATTACTAAATACAAAGCACAAAGCACCTCCATAAAACTTAATTTTTTTTTTTAAATAAGTAGCTCACAATGCACTTTATAATGCAAAAAGCAAAAAAAAATTTTTTTTAGTATTCTCAAAACTTTTTCATGGATTTTAATTTCCCACGATGCGACTGGTTTGTTTCATCCGCTTGCACAGCTAAAGCGCAGAACCGATTTTAATAAAAAATAGCTTGAACCCCGGGAAGGAAACAGAATAGCTTTCTTTTGAGAAAAAACTATAGTCCTGAGGGAATAGCGTTAAATGAAAATGAGAAAAATATAAATATTACTTAGTACCTGGATGACGGTATTTTTTTTGGTAAGTTTTCTAAAAATGAAACCTAGCTAGACCGATTTATCGCCCCCAAAACGCCCTACATATTAAATTTTATGAAAATCGTTGGTGCCGTTTCCGAGTTTCAGATTATAAATACAAGCATTGCTCGTTTAAAAGTATTAGATAGCCCTTGGTAATAATATTTAAAACTTAAACTCTCAAAAATACAACAGGTACTTACTTACTTAGGTATTTAAAATCGCTCCATATCTAACCTATCACTCATGTGAAGTGGGTGGATTTATGTAAAATTTTCAATCTACTTAAGATAATTCTAAGCACATTCTTCAAACTATTTAGATCATTTGACTGACGTATGTACCTACCATTTTAAAAGCAGTTATTTTTTGCGTTTTTGAAGGCGGTTTTTTGTTGTTTAAAACATTTATTTTATTTTACACTTTTTAGTGATCATAATAAGCTTATGTAGTCCCACTTCTTAGTGGATATATGAAACTTAAAGACATTCAACTATCTTAATCGATCGCCACCCTTGAAATCGGTAACCGTTGAGGAGTTCCGGTGGCCATCTGTGGTCTTCATCATCAGTTCCGCTTCAGCAAATGATACTTTCTGAATGCAAATGCTGGAGTTGTCACTAAAAATACAAAAATCGCTGTATGTTTGCCTACGATATTTCAGGAGTTCCCTCAATTCCTCACCCCCTCATCAGATCCTGGTTTCCTTATCATGGTACCACCCTTGGGATATCTCCTTTCCAACAAAAAAGAATCATCAAAATCAGTTCATAAACGACGAAGTTATCCGCGAACACACATACAATTAAATTAAATTAAATTATTTATACATTATATATACACACACATAATATATATATATATATATATAAGGTCGAATTGAGAAACTCCTCCTTTTTTGAAGTCGTTTAAAAAATACTTAACATATCTTAAAATATTCTTGAAAATAATTTTGATAGAAGAAAGATATTAGCAGATAATTAACAGGCAGATGTTAATTTATAAAAAACAATAAAACCAAATATATTTTTGTATGAAACACAAGTTAACGACATTGTGGCCAATGCGGATCACAGTTTTCTAATTTAAAATATCTGTGAACCTGCATTTATATAAGCGGTCCAACTCTATCCTTGTTAGACTAGAATAGTTTTTGACGTTCATAATTGTATGTTTACAGATATATAAAGTTCAAACACTGATCTGAATTTAGTTAACCTATTCCCATTTGATTCTTGACAAGGAAAACGTCCTATTTAATTCTTGACGTTGACATTCACTTACCTAACAGATATTATTTTACCGCGGTTTTAAAATCATCTGTCTTTTACTTTTTTACTTTTTAATATAAAAATCGATTGCCGTTCGTTATTCTTGCAAAAACTCGAAAACCGCACGACCGATTTAAATAAAAAAAATATTGTTGTGTTCGGACAAGGTTTATAATGAAAACAAAAAACTAAGGCGACGCCGGGCACGAACAGCTAGTCGTTGATAATAATACCAAAAAAAACAAGGGCAGCGACGATAAAACAATAATAAAAACTTACCTTAAAAGCCATTTTGAATGTAGGTCCCTTAACAATTCTTGAAGTTATGCGTTGTTTCTTGCCGATCGTGTTTATATAAGATGCGTTATCTATCTGTATAGTTTCGGGTGGCGCATGGCGTGACGTGACCGACCTTTTAGTAAACAAACATGCGCGAATATTGTCCCCGAGATAGATCTTAATAAGATCGGATATAAGTGACATATCACTGGGCTTTTTTATATATAATCAAAGTTTTAGACCTTGGTGTCGAACGGAACCATGTCAAAATAAAATTATACACGAACTCTTAGACCATTGTGCAGTAGTGTCGATTTTAATAAGGTCATTTTTAGAAAACAAACAGTGCTTTCATTTTAAACTATAATCGTTTCGTAGAAAACTATTAAGTAATAAATAAAGCATACCACATACTTATAGGTACTTACAAAGACATTTACTAACGTCACTACGAGGTCTCTAAGTGCTCACGAACGCACAGGATGGTTCAAATCGTCTCATAAACAAAAGGTCGGTCAAAAAGTACCAATCACAAAGCTGTATTGAACGCGGTGCGTTTACTCGGTGAAGGATTCCTTAAGTATTGTTTGTGAATACGGGTGTTAAGTTAATGTCTTTGGGTGGGTACTTACCTATACTATACACCGTGGGAAAGAGAACCCGGACATACTTCAACCACGGATTTCTTATGGTAATACGAGTAAATAATGATATATTAACATAGGTCAAATTATGCCATAATATTGACATAGTTAATGTTTTTCTAGAACAAAATATATAAAGAAACTACGGCGCGTCTTCGTAAATAATTCCTCAGCCAAGGGAGTGAATAAGGAGATAAGATACGACGCACGACGAGCGTAGTATGACGTCGATATGACACTTGACTGTTCACCTACTAGCTCAACCAAGACGGCTAATGTCAGATAAACGACTGATAATGGTTGGATTAAAATATTGAAATAGCATATTATAATATTAGGGTAAGGTGGGGCACAATGAAACAAAGTGTTTTTAGCCTGAAAAAAATAAAATATTTATTATAGCGATAACTTCTTCGTTTATAATCAAAATAAAGTGTTTTCTTTAGTAAATCTCACTATCAAATTTTAGATATATTCTTTGGATTTAGATACATGGGAACTTTAAAAATAACAGATCTGGGGTACATTAGAACAGTAGTAGGGGCACAGGAAAACATCACGAGACACAGTGCAACATAACAGTATAAATCTGTAAAAAAATGACTATGAGAACAAATATTACAATTAAAGTAAATTAAACATAAACAATTTTTATTGGGGTAAGTTGTAAATATTAGCTTGACGTTTTGTTTTCATTTTCCTTTCTTCTGGTCTCACTACAATTTTAATATCATTCTTGGAGACAACTGTAAAATCTAGTTCCAATGGGAAACAAAACCCTTCAGATTTAACACTTCTCCTTAAATAACTAATGTCATATTATTCATCATTATCACCCCGTGCCCCGTGATTTAATGTTTGCCTCGGGAGAAAACTGCGTAACTTTGCCACCGTGTTCTAGAGCCTATTTGGAGTATATAATGTGGTATAACATGTAGTCCAATATCGCATAATTTCCGAGATTTTTATTATTTAAAAAACAATTTCATAGTTAATTTAATTTGAACTCTGTCACCTTAACCTAAAGCATTATTTACCAAGAAAAATTCATGTTGTAAGTAGCATATCATCAACGTACAACATAAATTAATTTAATCAATTTCTTAGTAAATAATGCTTTAAGTTAAATTAACTACCTATGTAATTGTTTTTTAAATAATAAAAATCTCGAAAATTATGCGATATTGGACTACATGTTATACCACATTTGGTCTGGAGTTTTATATAATAGGTACTTGAAATGAGTGGCAAAGACCCTCCCGTGAAAATGTACGTGCTCGGAGGTTTTTTTAGGCGCTGAACAATTTTTTTAGCAAAGATCATGAGACGAGATGTTGGTTTTTAAAAAGGAAGATAGTTAAATCAGAACGGTTCTTAGCTCGGTTTAAGAGATAAGCTCTCAAAGATGGAATCGCTATTATACATAGGTATATGAGTTTTATGTTACTTTCCTATTTAACAGTTGTACAATCAATGTGTGCTCGAACGGTCGAACTCAGGAGTAGCTGGACATTTTAGGACTTTGTCGCAGCTAATGATTCACTAAATTCAAACCACTCTCACTTTATACGTTACTTCGAGAAGGTATTAAAATATACAACAATTACAGTATTCAACTGCAGGTACTGATTTAAGGCGGGTAATAGGTTAAAAGAATTCTCGATGTCACTTAATGTTCAACTATTTAATTGGAATCTTCGGAGGCATCATCTTTCTCACTCTTGATTTGACATACAGTCTGTGAGCACTCAGAAGTGGCTTCGGGTTTGTACTTCTCTCTCACTGGCTCTTAATAAGAGCGTATGAGAGCGAATGAGAGACAAGTACAAACCCGAAGCATCTTCTAAGTGCTATCGCACTGTATATGCGTGTGATAGGCAGAGCAGCACTTATGTTACATAACTATAAGGTTTTGAACAACAACCTGCCCGCCATTAGGGAATATTCATGATTTCTTTTCACAGTTTCAATAAAAGCTGATTCGTGAGAAAAATCATTTTTTGAATCGCTATAAAAATAACCAAGATATAAGCAAACAAAGATTTGTTCCTATCTCTTTCTAGCAAAACAGAATTTAACGTGGAGTTTATATGGCCGAACTGTTACAATGACGTCACAGTGCACTTCGGATCTCTGTCTAATTAGCAGTTTAAAATGTTTGTATCATCCGTATTTCTTGGCCGATTTTAATTTTAATTTCACTTTTGATGAATCTCTTACGTTATTTTCATATTTTGTTGAGAAATGCGATTTCAAAAATCAGTGCATATTCCCTATTACTCATCACCCCCGTGATTGATGACTTTGATGAGGCCTCCTATAATGTAAAACAAAACATGTTATAGACCAGGGGTTCCCAGTGGTCCAGGTGGACCCCCAGGGGTCCACAGGAGACTCGACGGGGGTCTACGTAATCTTCACATTTTTTGCCGAGTTTTGGGAATATGGTAGGAAGGTGGTGTAGGGGGTCTACCAGAACTAGTTAACTTTTGAAAGTGGTCTATGAGAAAAAAAAGTTTGGGAACCCCTGTCCGGATCGCTACCACCAACCATCCTTAAACCGCCGCCAAACAGCAGCGTTTGTTATATTGGTGTTCAGTTGCGGAGGTAAGACAACCGGGGAAATTACTGGCTTCCATCTAAGTTCTCAGGGTTGACAACGCATTTGTAGTCTAGATTGTCGCCACGATTGCCATAATCATACATATCTCGTCATGCCTTAGGTTCAAATGACATTATCGTAATAATGGACCGACAAAACCGCATGCTTCATAATATAGAGAGATAGTAATATATGAATCTGCTTCGCATTAAATTACTGTTAACGTTAACTCCTTGGGTGCCGCGCTCGACGCCACAGTGGGTCCCGTCCGAGAGCCATTTCTCGCTTATTACGGGTTAGACCCTGTCGTCCTGCATGGAGCTCAAGAGCGGGGCTCGAAGGACCCCTGTTGCTCCTCCACACTCCCCTACAGATCAACCCAGGCCTCCAAAACAAGATTAATCTTTTGACATCTCTTTACATCGTCAATATTACAGTTTATAAGCACTTACCAGTGTACAGAACCATTTTCTCTCAATTCACAAACCACAACCAACAGTGAACCAACATCAACATCCTCCATCTTTTTCCCATCTACTGTTCCCGCCGAAACTAGATTCTATAACACCTCCACCCAGAGTTGCCAGTCACAATTATTTCGCCTAAAAATTACTACCGAACTAAAGGGATTCACTCACCAGCATGTTTCATGCATATCGCGATCATTCGCGACATAGATATAGTAATCGTCAGATTCCAATCTTGAGATTGCAAATGCCTAGGGTGATGGCACCAGTAATGAACAAGGACCAATAATGGACACTTGATTCTTATGGTACAGAAGATAAGGGTTAGGTTATTCATTTATTTTGAGACAGTCAATTTATAACCTTATGACCTTTGAATTAAGAGTTAAGTGTCCATTATTGGTGCGTTCAGCTAAAAGTGTCCAACATTGGTGCCGTTACCCTATGGGCTTCAGTATCCACTTATCATCAGGTATGACTGGTCTGTGTGCTTGTTTGCTTTGTTCATGCCATGCCGTAAAATATCGTAAAATCTTATTAAGACTGACGATTCCATAAATTTTTACACAAATTTACCTAGACTAAAACCAGACTTGACTTTTAATAAAGTGAATCTTGATTTAACGCCGTTTTCAGGAAAAAAACTCTCGTTTTCGTCATCATCTACAACCGACATAAACGCGTGACAGTTACCTAATTACTTGTATATTAACAACTTTGTAACCATGTTTTGGACGAAATATGGGCTATATATGGATAAGAGAAGAGATTATGTATTCTCTTGTGAATATGATCAGTATCACAATGTGATCATAACCCTAAAGTCCGTAAACCAAAGATGAAATGGACTTTAGGGTCAAAATGCAGCTTTTTTGGCTAAAACGGCCGTTTTCTGGTAAAGCAACTAGATCCTATATTTTGCATATTGTGCCGATTTAACATCGTGGATAGTTTTTTATGAGGCAATTGTTACTTTAGGCGAAAACGGAGCATTTTGAGGTTACGAAAGTGTTTAATAAATAAGACAAATAGATGGAATAGATTTTATAGGAAAGGTTGGTACAGTGCAAGAAGTCTTCAAAGGACTGAGCAAGAGAGAAGTAAAAATAAACCCGCAGGCCATTTTCAGACTTGTTGCACTTATATTAATTAAGAGGTAAAAAAAGTAAATAAATTAGTTTTTTCTTTATTACTTCCACAAATTCATTTTTTTTTGTTTTTGTCTCATTTCTAGGTGTGACTGATGGTAGCATAGAAGGGTAAGCCTGCTAACTAATGTGATGTGGGACCTAGTTAGACTATGCATTCAAAATTGTTTTGTTTTCTTAAAGTCTAATATCCCTGGCGTGTGTAACCTAAGCCTCCTTGGCCTTGGCCATTTGAGAATCCAACGTCAGCTGCGAATCCACCCTGCTGTCCGCCGAATCCTCCCTGTCCATGACCTCCGTTGGACCCTCCCTGTCCGTGACCACCGCCTAATCCTCCCTGTCCGTGAGCACCGCCGAATCCTCCCTGTCCGTGAGCACCGCCGAATCC